>OY294062.1:3909952-6309952 GCA_958510865.1 Myrrha octodecimguttata | reverse complement strand
ATTTCCATTATAAGTGTTCAGCATACTCGAAGTCTAGCTTGTTATTGAGAAAAAATATCCTATGTTCATTGATTCTAATATTACAGAAACATTCGAAATATTACCTGACAAGTAACATATATCCCTTCCGAGCCCAGATGCCTATCAACTATAGTGAACGATGTATAACACAATAGACCTCTTGTATTTGATATTATTGGCCGATTAGGAATGTCGATTCACCTGGCTCCTAACAAACCATTAACATTCGTGTTGCAGACAAGAGATCCTCGGTTGAACACATTCAAAATTTCCAATAACATTCAATACTATTATACATAATATATTAAAATTAGGAATTTTGAATTTGTGCAACCCAAGATCTCTTGTATGCACCATTGAGGTGAAAAGTACACGAAGAAAGAATGTAAGAAATAGAGGGAGAGAGAGAATATAACCTAAAAAGTCACGAAACACGTGAAATTTAAACAGCGAATATGTGATGCCGAATCTAAAAGTTAGTTTTCTCGTTGAGAATTGAAATTTTTGACCACGACCAAATATTTTCAGTATTCTTATGAATAGAATATTCGATTCCAATTCGTTGCCAAAAGAGTAATTTCTTCAGGTATCGACCCTCTCAAACGCAATTTTGGTGATCTCCCAATAATATAACTCACATGAAATTCTGTATGAACCTTCAAGCTGTTAATTTCGATAAAGGACTATATTTCAATTCGATCCAATCTGTATAATATTTGAATCTAAAATTATCATTATTATAATCATTGTACTTACGGTCTACAGCTAAGAAACTCGATATTTGAAGAGAAGGTTCAAGGTTTGGTCCTCAATTACGAAGGCATTAGATCGAATTGAAATCAAGTACTTCATCGAAAAATGTCAGCATGAAAGTTCATACAGAATTTCATGGGGATAATACACTAATGGAAAAAATTAAGGGATCAAAAAAAAATTCCAAATTTTTGGCCAGTTTTCAACAGGCCGTAACTTCAAGAGAAATGGTCGTACAGGAAATCAAAAAAAAAGGAAATTGTAGCTCCAAGGTGCTAGTTTTTGGAATCAAACTTCAAAATTTTTTACCCTCGGCGGTTTTTGAGTAATCGTAGAAAAACCAGCAACAAAAAAATTTTCAAAATATTTTTAGTTTTTTTTTTGGTCTACGGACGTGGAAAATTTTTTTTTAACTTAACCACTTTAAGGATCGGATACCTTGTTCATTTAGCTTTAATTTTTTTATACACCCTGATATGCCCACTTCTCGCCGAGATATCGGTCTTCAAATGGAAAAGGATCCTTTTGTCTTTGATTATCGATATCTCAGCAACCAATGATCGCACAGAAATTTAAAGGTGGGTTTCAAGAATTTGAATGAATTCTCCTTAACGACTGGCCATTGCTTTTCAGAAAAGAAATTGTGTAACAAAAATGTGGAAAAAGCTCGGAAAATCAATTTTTTTTTTCATTTTCAAAACTTGTAAGCTTTTCAGAGCAAAAAACGTGATCCTTTAATTTTTTCAAGATTTCGATCGAGTGAAACAAAAAAACGGCAGGCTGGATTAATTTGGTTTTCCGTAGGATTTCTGTGGACATATTGAACTGTAAAAGGCACACTTGACATTAGTGGTTTCCTCAATATTTTCGATCCAGCGCTTGATTTTCCAAAAACCCACCAGAAGCCCTTTTTTCGTTTCATTTTCAAATTCATGTGACAAAGAGAAAAAATTTTTTTTCGGAAAAGCTATGGCTAGTCGACAAGCAGAATTTATTCAAATTCTCTAAACCCACCTTCAAATTTCTGTGGGATTATTGGTTGCTGAGATATCGATAATCAAAGACAAAAGGATCCTTTTCCATTTGAAGACCGATATCTCGGCGAGAAGTGGGCGTACCAGGGTGAATAAAAAAGCAAATTAAAGCTAAATGAACAAGGTATCCGATCCTCATAGTGGTCAAGCTAAAAGAAAATTGTTTAAGTCCGTAGACCAAAAACAAACACTAAGAAAATTTTGAAAATTTTTTTGTTGCTGATTTTTCTACGATTACTCAAAAACCGCGGAGGGTACAGAATTTTGAAGTTTGAATCCGAAAACTAGACACTTGGAGCTACAATTTCTCTTTTCTTTGATTTCCTGTACGACCATTTCTCTCGAAGTTACGGCCTCATGAAAACTGCACAAAAGTTTGGAATTTTTTTTTGATCCCTTAATTTTTTCCATTAGTTTATAATCAGAAGAATGCAGAATATTGAATATCCGAAAAGAAATTGACAAGATTTTCGCGAAATGCACGAAATTGTATATCAGTATTTTCAATCTAACTGTCTCATTATGATTGGATGAGTATTTTGCGAGAGACTATAAAATACCATGATATCGAGAAAAAGAATACGAAATTTGGCATTTTTCCCAATATCTGCAAAAATTATTATTGTATTGTACTGGAATTTGGTACAAGGCTGTGAAATATATGGAGCCTAAGGTGTGAGCAGAATTCTTTTTACATATGATGAATTATTTCTGGGAAAAAATTTTGTTGAAAGTTGCGCGCCATTGCACTTCAATGCCAAATTAATCCAATCGCTGAGTAGTAGAAAATGATCTCAAAAGTTTAAATGACTGAACTCAAAAACAATTTGGTCGATTTGGCCCATTAACGAACTCAATCGCCGCATTCTGATGCACAAAACACCCTGGAAGTTTGAAGTAGCTAGCTTTTTCCGTTCGACATTTATCGTGTCTGCGGACGAAAGGCCGGTCATACAGAATCGATTTCGACAATGCAATCGTCATCAGTGAGTCTAACCTAACTACTATTTTCGGAGACTATTTTCAGGAAATAATTCGAAAACTACAGACATTTAAAAAAACGACAGCACGCTGTTCCCAGAACATGCACGTTAAATATTCATCAAGAGACCAATTGGATGGTTACCTCTTAATTGCCCAGTTCTCCGGTTAACATGACCAACTCTGTGCAAAGTATTAATTTTTATAAAAGTGAGTTCCTACCTCAATGAACTATCATTATGCGAACAAGAATGTATTCGAATTCTCGATCTCGAAATATCGTACTGGTCTCACCGATTTTCCGCGCAATAAATGGAAGGCTGCCAAAGATCAAAGCCAGCGTCATCTGCTAAAAACTCGCCGACACATTCAGCCAAACGTTCATCAATTAAAATCAGAGCCGCGAACAAAGAACTCCGGATCTTCGGGAAACACAGGGCCGCGTGGCGCATAATGAACCGGATCTCGGAACGCACGAGAACGGCGCGTTTCTCTTCCGCGGAAACGGTTATCCCGGAAAAGAATAATGATCCCGAAGGACGCGCGAACGCATTAAACGGACCGAATTTGGCGCTTTAGGACCTAACGACTCGCGGCTCTTTCCGGGTCGCTTTCGAGGGCACAGCCGGAGTTTGCTTGTTCCGATTAGGTCGTCGGATAAGGGGGATATAAAAAGTTTTATGTGGGTTATAAAAGCTTTAGATGATCTCCTTTCAATAGGATTTCTTTCCTCTTGTGTTTGAGGGAAAGTCGGGAACTTTTTTCATTATGGTTTATAAATATTGAGTTCCACCATTTTCTCCCCATTCTGCTTGTTCGATGTGCTAGTTCTATACGAGACCAGCCAGCATAAAATACCTCTTCTCGTAGATTTTTGTCCGTGGTGAGGAATAAAACCACATCGAGTTCATTACGCGCCTAGAATTCTTTGTTTACCACCAATTCTTCCAACTCTTTCTTACCTTTCTAAGAAACAACAGCTCTATAATTAAGTGAAAATTTCTGAAATTTTCAGCCGAAACGTCCTCAAGGATAAGGTTGGAATAGCTGATGAGGAATTTGAGGTTTACTTTAATTTCTCCCAAATGCAGGCACCGTAGCTTGCAACCAAATGACATAAAAGATCCATAATTTTTAGAAAGGTTAAAGGCCAAGGCCAAATCCGTCTGATCGTTACTGAGTTTCGACCGTCCGAAATCTAGTGTCGACAATTCGAGAAAAATTGACTTCTTGTAAAGTAACGACACGAACACTTAGTTGAAACCTTGTGGGCATAGCATCTTAAATGAATGAATGACAAATTCAGAAATTGTACACCCCTATTCGAAAAGGTTTCTTGAAATTTCGCATCAATGTTCAAGAAGTCTCATGTCAATAAAAATTTTATTTTTAATCAGATCGGATCATCACTACATGTATCAATTTCATAACCACATGATTCCACAGGTGTAGTATCTGTTTGGGATTTTTTTTGTTGTAGCTTTTTTTTCGGTTTCTTCGAGCTGAATCCTATTTCGTTTCAAGCGACATTTCAAAGTTGTTCAGTTTCGAGAGAAAAGTGAAAGAATATTAACATTGTTGAATGTAGGTGAATTATTATATATACAAACGTTATTCTTTAAGTTTTTAAGCTCAATCAAAATATTGTGATGAATATCTGAAAGTGGTCCTATTTTTTTCCTCTTGAAACAATGTATTTTCATTTAAAACATCTGCTGTTACGAATATTTTTGCATTAAATGAGGCGTACAAAAATATTTTACTCTCGGACCTTTCCATTCACGAGAGAGAGAGAGGGAGAGAGAGAGATTTATAGGTGTCTAACAATACAATATTGTTTACACAAGTCAATATAAATTAACAATTATATGTACACATATATAGCGTATAAATAAAATGTGCCTCATACAAAAAGAGCAAAGTAAACAAAAAATGAATACAGGCTATTCAACGCAAAATGTCTGCCTGAATTACATTCAACTAAAAATGAAGTTTGAGTCATCTAAATCATTGAATTTCGTTATTGCTAGAAACCATTGTGATCACATGTTCACAAATCCATTCCAGTTGAAATATATGTTCAATAAATTAATTTGATTTTGAATTTCCATAATATATTGAAAGGAACTCACTGGTTTGATTATACAACATTATCCGTTTGAATGCAGGTGTAAATGGTAAGTGGCCAAAATCATTAAGTTCGGTAATTCAAATGTTGTAATCCATAGCTTTTCATTGTATATACATAAATAACGGTTTCAAGTGAATTTTTTTTTGAATGAGCAGTATTGGTTTGGTGGAGGATATTTCAGGAGAAGTTGGGTCATTATCAACAAAAATACTTGGATTTCAATTGTCAGAACAATGTGCAGTAACTGAATTCGAAGTGCGTATAGAGGTCTTTCTGAACAAAAGAATTAGATATCGGAGTTTGTTTCTTAAGATTGGATCTTTTTAAGGATAAATTATTCGAACAATGCTGTGTTTGTTATATTTTTGTTTTTCATATTTATCAAGAAAACCAATTTAGGTCATTCTTTTCAATAGCAAGTGGGAGTTTTACAGTTTGTGAATTTTGAAATATTCGGTATTGAAATATCGAATATGACTCCAGAAACATATCAACATCAAGTATGCTATAATTTTAAAAATTTTTCAAGCTCTATCGAAATAGGTAAAAACATACTGGAGTTCCGATTTGACAAAAAAACATTTCATAGCAATGTCTCATAAATTATCGGTTTGCAGAAAATACAATCAACGTCACTGAATTCTACGAAAGAAGTTGAAAAGAGAATGTGTTTACAGAAATGAAAAATTTCAACAGAGGAAATGTTATAGCAATTTTTCTGAAATGAACATTTACTAAAAACACCTTGCAACTATGCAGCAGTGATACCTATGGAGTTGCGGATTTCGCCAATAAGTTTCCCATAAATATTGGCTCTCAGGCACCGACATCAGTCGATTTGATACAGAAATAGGACTTCCTATTCAAAAGTGTCCAATTGGCACACCCTGTGCATCCGCTTGTTAGAGTGAAAGTTTCACTAGAAGAGACAGAGTATTTTTAACATGTAACATCACGAAATTTCGCGAAGTTCCTAGCGTTTGAACTTAATTAGTATGAATTTGATTAAACTAAAGATAAAAGAGTAAGTAACCAAATTCTATCACGAGAATTATCTCTTTCATTTCCGAATATAAAATAACAATCCATCGCGAAAATTTGGTAGTGTAAGGAACGAATAAAAAGTCAGTTCTTGTACACACCCGATTACAACGAAAGCCCACCGTCAAACCCCAAAACAAAACGAAAGAGAAAAGTAGTTCTCCAAGAAGAGCCAGTGCTGAGCATGCGAAATCTCCACAGCCTCCTTCACGAGAACTAATTGACGTTATACGTGCAGCAGATCCGAGCCAAGGACCCTCCACGGTCCACAAAAGAGAGGATCCCAGTCAGCGGATGATGGTTATTGACACAATTCAATTAGCCGTGGCCATTGGCGGCATCGTAAAGACAGGACGAGGGGATGGTGGCAGTCGTCTAGAGGCATACGCCGAACCAAGGAAGACAATGAAGTGAGATGACCAGGGGTGGTGGAAGAATTCACCCTCGGTCGTCCGCAAAATTGTCACTTCCGAGATCTAGAGGATTCAGTTCCATTAACTCTCGATTTACTCAACCGTTGGTTTGGGGTTGTTGACATGAGTGATGTTCAATTAATCAATTTAGATAAACGCAACTGATGCGTTAAGAATGATTAGAAACGATGATCATATATGAAGAAGTCCGAGATTGATATTCATGTCGTGACATATCTCCATTCTCATCTAGAAAGACAGTCTTTAGGTAATGAAAGTTTGCCATATTTCACCCTGTACACGGATATCTCCATATTCCTGTCAGATCACTACGCATAGACTGACTTATTAATGGATGTTCATAATTTATTAGTGATAAGAAATGAATATTTGTTTAGTAGTGACTATTTTTGTATTTTATGGTATGGATTCTTAGAAATTGTCTTCTAGAAGTGAAATAGCCACCCCCTAAGCGGGGTGGCTACCCCTATCGAAGGAGGATTGGCCATGTGATACATCATTTGGAAGCTCATCACTTCAACTTTTCATAATTTGCAGCTTTTTGTATAATTGAATTGAATTTCTAATTCACGAAGTATCTGTTTCGAACTGAAGTTGAACTTTCCTGATGTAAGGACTTTTTGACTTTTTCGCAATGATATTTGCTGATTCAAGTAACTTAAAGAACGTAATAATAGACAAAATCGAAAAATATTACATCTTTGAGAAAATGAGAATCATGCGAGATCACGAATCGGGAAATATTCTTAGGGGATATGATTAACAACCATTAATTATTGAAATTCAGCTCTATTGTACAAAGAGCTGCAAATTATATAAAGTTGAAGTGATGAGCTTTCAAATGATGTATTACGAGGCCAATCGTCCTTAATAAAAATTCGAGAGGGGTAGCCACCCCGCTAAGGTGGTGGCTATTTCACTTCTAGAAGTCAATTTCTAAGAACCCATAGCTTTGAAATATAATATGACCATATCTCAAAAAAAAAAATCATTTCTTATCACGAATCAGGAAAATCTTCATGTAAATTATGAACATCCATTAATTTCTCAAATTCTCTCGGAGTTTCGTAAAAAGTACAAAAGTGGACAGCGTTCATATGAGGTATGACACAACTCATCTTCCTCCCTATTCAAAATTTGAGGGTGGGAGCCAACCCGTTAAGTGTCCCCGCCCAAACAAAATCGACCTGTCTCGGCGTTTTCAACGACTGTGACCAATTCGCCCGTAAATGGCTGTGTTTCGTCTTCAATGGCCCACTCTGTATATACAAAGCAAACCATAAAGTCGTTAATAAAAGATATGGGAATCGACGTCTAGTCGAAATTTCTTTAACCTTGGCAACATTTCAAAAATGCCTACAAAACTCGCTATTTCAAGGCCTACCGACTGACTTCGTAAATGTGACTGGAGTATAGACGAAACATATTGCAATCGATGAGGCTTCATTGGCATCAAAGACTATTATTGTTATTACTGTATTCAAGATATTCTCCATCAAGATCGATACACTTTTTTCATTCCACTTGAGGTGCCACCAACACATGTGATTTGAGAGCAACAACCGCTTCTTCAGGCGCAGAGTACGTCATTGGTTGTAAAAAAAAAGTTTTGTACATTTGTGATATGATACCTAAACTACAACCTTGTAACCCTGAAAGATAAGGGAAAATGAATCGCATCTAGCGGGTATCTTTTTTGAGATACCTCATACATCCGTTAACCGCATTCCACTATTTCACTTCACAATACTTACGATATATCCTTTTCCAGAGCTGCATCGACTGCTCGCCTGCAACAAATGAAACAAACAACCAATTATTCAACTCTCCAACACACACTCTCAATATAACAAGGGTTAAATTCAATTCGAATTCAAAAGATCGACAACAATAAAATTCTAAAGCGTGAAAGAGATAAATGTACAAGGGGGAGCAGATAAGCACATAGCGTATACGGGGGGATGCGTTCAACCATGACCCGAACGCAATTTAATCAAATGAGAGGGTCGGTTTTCTGTTATGAAACTTACGTCGCTAAGCCTGTCCCTGGAACTGTCAGCATCACGTGGTGGCACAGAGGAACCGGTCAGTCTTTCGGACGCACGCCCACTGTCGTCGCTTGTTGCGAGATCGTGCGTCAAGGTTAAGCTCTGTAAATAAAAGATGACAGGTGACCACTAGGGTAGGTAGGTCTTTAAATGAGGAATTAGGGATGAATGGTGATTTGTGAATTCGAGAACGGAATCATTGTTTCTATGAAAACAAACATTTGCAATTTAAAATCGACATACACTATTCCACATAGTGATTCTTCACTTGGGGGGTTATTTGGACCAGAGAGAGCCGTTATTTTTCATTTTTGAACCAGATTTTACGCGTTAACTTCTTGTTATCTGTCAAAATAGTTTTGTAATATCCGCCCTGAGAAGGCTAAGAATTCGACGAAGCGATTTGAGGGCATTTATTATTATCTACATTTCAAAGAGTTTGGTTAATTTCGTCACATCCCATTCTTCGACACAAAGGTGTTAAATTAACGGAAATAACGCAAAATGGAACAAACGAATAAGTAAATTCAATTTAGTGAAAACTAAGATACATTACTGTGACTGAGTAAACGAAAAATATGTATTCATCAAGTAATCTAGTATATTCTAGAGTATATTTTGTTTGTTTCGTTGTTCGTCTCTTTTTTAACACTTTCAAGCGACGTGCATATTTCTTATTTTTTCAATTCGAGTAGACTCAATGATTCACTCGATTTATCAACAACAATCTACAGGGTGCTTCACCATAAACTCGACAAACATATATAGCCGTGTAGATGACACTGGAAAAGTAATTTCTGCCTTATGACATATAACCCATTTTCGAAGCATAAAGGTTGATTCTCCCTATAAATTCCGTATGAGCTACGTAAAAATTTAGTAGGCAAAAATCCAAAAATGTCATGTAAACGGAACGTAAACGGGAAGTAGTGTGCATATATAAGTTCATTTACTTCTTATAATATTTTACGATAAGGATACCGGAAGGTTACGACACAGTGAGAATCAACCTTAATCGAGATACAAGGAGTTTAATGTCAACTTTTATAAATATTATGATAACTTTCATAAGTTGTCCGTGACCTTTGAAATAACGGTTTTTAGTTACTTCCTAGTATTTTTGGTGTTCAATCGAATTATGGGGTAGAATTTTGGAAAGAAAAATTCAAAATGGCGGAAAACCGGCATAATTGGAATTTTTCACTTTCGATTGCCAAATTGAATAGCATTGTTTCAATGTACTCGATTTTTTAATATTCTCCGTGAACAAATTTTTCCTGAATTCAATCTCGATTTTTTTTCCATGGCTACAGAGAAAAAATAATTTCCCGAAATTATTTGAACCTTTCCAGTTTGAACAATTCTTTCTCAAGAAAAAAATATCCATAAAAACTTGATGGTAATCGGACTCTCTTCACTATCGGACAGTAAAATTCAAGTATATATGGCATTTTTCGGCATCTCACAAATTGATAAAAGCTAGTTGCATTTTATTTCCGATTTTGCATGGGGGCAGAGATATTAAGGACGGCACCTTTTCAAATTGTCATGCTGTATATTATTCTGGATGTTTTGATTGTCAATCTAATTTGATATTCAGGCTAGTCCAATGTTTCGTTTTGGAATCGTTTTTGGCACTTGTATATTCCTTCAAATCAAAATATCTCAGTCACATCAGATTTAAGCAGAGCATAAGCACTGTAGACTTGACTTAAAAGAGATTCTCATCAGTTTAGTTGCTTCCACGTCATTTTTCATAACGCTAGCATAGTCGCATGAAAGATCGTGATAGAATGAAAAATCATCAATTCACAGAACAAGAATAAAATTTATATCTCGAATACATTCCTTGCAGATATTTCTCGATGGCGCCATCTACAGAACGAGACGGAAACTACTGTCAATCTAGAATTCGTATCACCAATCACCGTAAAAATCGACAACGAAATCGAATTAGTACACTACAATGTTCTAGATTAATCTTGAACCATATAATTGCTTCTCAGAAATATCGACATTTTCATTGCATTTCAGGTTCTGATAACGAAACAAAATGTGTTAATAAACTAAGTTCTCTTCCTTAGTTCATTTAGATTACGAGACATCACAATATTTCACGTAGCCTTCGGTTATCGTTCCTAATAACCGGGTCAATATGCACACGAGTTCTGCAACATGTATGTGTGTGTTTGTTGAGTAGTCTAGGGGGATTTCTGAGCTTATATTCCCCCGTTATAGAATAGCCCTAGGGAGCCACGTGCGTGCCTCGACCGACCCCGAAGGGATTTGATGTTGATGTTCACCGGAAGGGTCATCATAGCTGAATTACTGTGGGGAAATCGAACAAAGCAGAAGGGATATGAGAAATTAGAGTACTTTATGACGACGGTGTGGCTAGAGAGTATCGAAAAAAGCTGTAGATGGGATTTATTATTTATTAGAATGGTCCTGATTTTTATGAGGATATTAAGGAACATGAACGATATTCATTTAGGGATCATTCAGAGCTGGTCATGAATTTTTATTCCTATCGAATGGGAAATTGAACATACAATAAATATGTATTGCAAAGGAGCTACAAAACCAGTATGAATGAAAGAACGCTGCAAATTTTACACAAGAGTTAATTATTTTCTCAGTTAAATAACCCAATACAATTCATATCTTAAATAAAACTATTATTCATAACTCATTAGTTTTTCACACCAAAATTTGCAGCGTTTTTCTTTATAACTCAGGGACCACAGGTCGGAAATCATCCGGATGAAAATTTTTAGGTTGAGTTATGCAACAGTAATCAACGTTGAGAGTTTAATGAAAATTCAGTGGTAAGTTTCCGAGGAATAATTTTTTTTTCCCTCCTTACACCAGATTTGAACCCCTAGGGTACACTGATCCGAATGAAAAGCTTGGAGGATCAATCCCGACTGACACACGATTTTTCTACCAAGTTTCACGGATTTCGGTTCAGTACTTTCAGACAAAAACCCCGGAATACGAATGGCGGACAGACGGATTTTTTAATTAGTTCATTCAAATGTACATACTTCAAAATTTAAATTTTCAGGGGGGAGGGGCTATTGTTTTTGTCGATCACTAAGGTTTATTATTTGATTTTGGTTAATGGAACAATAAATTCGATGAGACAAGATATAAAAGAAATCTAGGGAAGGCATAGTGACGTGAGGTCAAAACATTCAAGCACTCATTTGAAGTCGTTGTCAAAGCGGGGGATATATATAGAAAAAACAACGACGAATTTCATTTTTATTTTATTGAAATTTTGTGAGGAGGTGAAGAAATAACTGCAAAATCTCAACTGAATACAAACTGAATACGAATTGGCCTATCTGGCCAGTTGACGAACTCAATCGAAACTTCACCCTAAGTTCCGTTCGATTGTTTTGTGGTAACAGTATTGAGTTTGTCGTCGGTATTTTCATCAGAGAGTCCAACGTTGTCTTTTGAGAGCATATTTGCCAATAAGAATTCGAAAATTATAGACATCCGTCAAAACGATAACACCCTGTTCACAACAAGTCCGCAATATATCTGAATACCTTTTCTAACAAGCTTTTATTTCTACTCAGAAAAAACATACAGCATGAGAATAAAATCTGCAATTTTGAAGTGATCGTAAAAACATTCCATAAGGGTTTATCCAGATATCTAAGCAAAACATCTTTAAAAACTATATATATATATATATATATATTCTGCAGATTTTCAATCAAGAATGAGATACGGAATCATTTTTTATGGGTTAAAAAGTAATATTAATAACATCTTCACAACGCAGAAAAAGGCCTGAGGATTATCTTCGGTCTCAAATATAGAGAATCGTGTAGAGGCTTGTTCAGAGACGATAACATTCTCACAGTCATGCAGTGTACATCCAAGAATGCTTGAATTCCCTTTCCCAAAATAAGCATCTTTATGGCAATAATGTCAATCCGATTAGAAACGTAGATAGTAATCCACATAATCTATATCCTAAATACCACCTCCATGAGTGAGAAACCTGAGACTCATTTTCGTTATTTTTGTGTGAGTATATTCAATAAATAAATTATTCACATACGAAAAAAACTAACTCGAAATGAAAATGTTGATAAAATAAAAACCCTATGATGAAAATTCCATAGCATGTAGTCCAAATCTTTTTTGTAACTATTTTTTTTTTGCTGTTGTAGTACCTAGAAATATTCTTTTCTATTAATTCCAATATCTGGGTCACATACATGATGACTTTCTCCTTCATGTGATGAAGTTAATCATCATCATCATCATATTATTATTCCAGGAAGACCCAACAATTCGCAAAAGTAATAATATATAATTTCATGCCGTATATGAAACGAATCAAATTTCAATAATACCTCGCAAAAACAATGATTAAATGCTCGTCACATCGCCCAACAAAAGCATGTATTTCGACATAAAGAACATAATGAAAGGATATCTTGAACAGAAGGTTTCCTGAAACTGCATACCGGTCGCTTTCAAAGATGAAGAGGCAGGTGTTGGGATGGATGCATGTAAATGGCAAACTGGACAAAGAACCCATAATCAGAGTATAATCCCCATTATTATTAAGCTCCTTGTGTACAGTTCTGACCTGCTAGCAGAAGAGAGAATATCCATTCTTCACAATGCAGTTTGTTTCCGTTTCTCTTCCTTTATATAGGTATTGAGGATATATAGAATATGGTTCGACTTTGCAAATTTGGTAGAGATCTTTGAATAAGAAAAGTTGATGCTATTCTAGACCAATAGGTCTCTTAAGCCGGGTCCAGATGAGTGTAATCCTAACAGCGAATGCAATAAAATTTGATAAACTCTTCAGCGAATAGTATGGACGGCAACTCAGCCTCGGATAGTACATTCAAATGCATCGTTCGAGTTGAAAACAGAGTCCCGATGGAGCAGAAGGAGCGCTGCCTCGAACCATAAGAATCCCTGTGATTTATTACATTCGCTGTTCGCCTTGAGCCGGGTCCTGATGAGAGTTTTCCGAACAGCGGATGCAATGAAATTTTGAAAAACGATTCGGCAAATGGTGTGGACTGCACTTGAACTCAGACTCGAATAATTAGAAGACCGAGTCCCGATGGAGGAGAAGGAGCGCTGTGTCGAACCCTGAAACTCCCTGTGATTTATTGCATTCGCTTTTCGCCTTAAGCCGGGTCCTGATGAGAGTTTTCCGAACAGCGGATGCAATGAAATTTTGAAAAACGATTCGGCAAATGGTGTGGACTGCACTTGAGCTCAGACTCGAATAATTAGAAGACCTAGTTCCGATGGAGAAGAAGGAGCGCTGCCTAGAACCATAAAACTCCCTGTGATTTATGACATTCGCTGTTCGCATTACACTCATCTGGACCCGGCTTGATGCATGTAACACGAATTATCATATTTTTATGTTTTTCTCATTCTATATCGATACAAAATTATAAGGTATGCTATAACACACTTCAGTAATTCGCGAATTTTCAAGAATACTGTATTGAAAATGGTAAAATCGGGACGCAAGGTCGAAGCGGATGAAACGCGTCAGATCGCCATCTAGTCACTCGTTATTGCAAGATTCACCAACTGATACAGCCGACGCTGTCTATTGGTTTGCTAGAGAGAAAAGTACACGAGAAGAGAGAGAGAGAGAGAGAGATCCCGGTACATTACGGAAGCCACAAGAACTGCCACTGAGAAATAATAAGGGTGGAATAATCTTTCGCCCCATTCGCACCGACGCAAATAAACATAAATATATATTTGATATGTTTTGGACTCAAGGAGAAAAGTTGTTGATTCTTGTTGATCTCGCCGATTTTCTGGTTTGTATCGATATCGTGACGTTCCCATATGATTTTTTTGATTCAAACTATATAATCCGTATTGCCTGAAGCGAATCTTATCAGATGTAATACAAAAAATTATTTTTGAAAAAAAAATTTGAATTTTTTAAAATATTTTTTATGGCATGTCTTATGAAATTTTGGGGAAAATGGTGCGGTGGCATCGTACAACTATCAAACATATCTCAAAAAGATAAGATAAGATAAGATAATCATCGAATTCGAATGCGCAGCCTACTATGAAACTACACTAACTCCTTCCGTCGAAAATAATAGAATATTTCAGACATTTTTCGCAAAATGATATCAGGCGGTTCTCTAGAATATACGCAAAAAACTCCCTAATCTTATTAACTGTGGTTCTAACCTCAAACACAGACGGTTAAAGATTCGGTGAACAGCCTGCTTCCAGAGGATGTTCAACGATAAATTGAATCTGAATAGGTCTTACATGGAAACGTATCTGAAATGGAAAAATACCAAAAGATAACCCAGAACGTAGGTACACTTCAGTCCTTTCATTTGCTTTCAAACGGAATTAAAGAAAAAGAATATGACCCCCAGTTGATTTAACATTTGAAGCACGTAAAATTTAATTTTCATTTACATTCAATATAATCCACCTTCTGAAAAATTTACTGTTCACAGTTAAATTCATGGTAACTGAAAATTGTGTTATTCGGTTCTTGATATTCTTCATTATTTAGAAATAGCACTACCTAACGTGTTCTGTGTATACTGTCACCCTTCGAGAGCCATATCGAACTGCTCCTTATTCCAAGATTAACGACATCGTGTGTACAATGTTGTAATGATATGGTTCAAAAAATAATCACTCAATTACGCATCGTAATTATCCAATTAAGGAGCTCGCGGCGCCCTAATGGCCCGAATATTAATGCGATCCGCAGCGTCGACAACGAAAAGCCATTCATTACGATAATTCACTTAATAACCCTAATTTTACGCCGGCAGTATTGTTTAAACCTGCCCTCTTCCCTGACCGCCTACGACGCTCGGCAGGCGGCCGCCGCGCATGCAACCGCGATGAGCATTCTTCAGATGTCTCCGGCGGAACACGAGAATACTGATAATTAAGCCCGTTTTTATCGCCCATTCTCCGATTATTTCGATTGGAGTTGACCTTTCTTAGAATTTGTTTTGGAATTTAAGCTTGAAAAAACGACAATTCACATGGACTGCATGCTTTCTTCCACGTATCAGTCGCCGACTGCAACCCGCCGTTATAGAGCTGACGACATTCTTATGGAAAATGAAAGATCCGTTCACACTGAGGCGACAATACGTACGAAAATCATTCGAACAGGATGGAAAAATTTCGTGCAGACTTTCGCGTTGAAGTTGTATATACTCCTCCTGCGAAGTCATTCTCAATGAAGCTTAACGATTTACTTGGAAAAGGCGGAGAGTGAAACATCTGTATTACATGTGGCTATAGTAAACAATCATCCACAAACATACTCGTTCACATTGAAACGGTTTAGTTTCAGTTAAGTTGAAATCAGTAACAAAAATTTGGCTGTACCTTGAAACTGGGAAGATTCGATAACTAAGTTAATTCCGGATACTGACTGAATTTGAATACTCGAGTCGAGTTTTCAAATACTCAATAGTTTTCTATTATTGAACATACGTAATTTGAATTATATCGGCCGTTTGGGAAAACTAAGTATTTGCAAATATATTTATTTTCGAGTCAATATATTTCTCAACTGCAGCAAAATATTTATTTTGTGTTTTTTATTCCGATCTATTTCTTTTCTACCAAACACAATATATTTACCAGTTGGGAGTTTCAAGTATATAGTAGCTATTTTCCATTGGTAAATGAACATACGTTATCCTGAGGTAGAGCTACCCAAGGCGAGTCCAAAAAACCTCGAAAAAACCTACGTGTGGTAGATCTAATTTATTTTTTATTATTAACGGACAATTCATTTTACAAAATTGATGAGAGAAAAAAACATAAGCAGAATGACTGCATAAGAATGTAAAATTGAATATACAATACCACGCAGTTTCAAAATATTGTTTCAGTTGGAAACTTATATAAAACTTAAATCTAATGAATTCCATAACGGATACGGGATGTTTCTTGTATTCACCAATATTTTCAATTGCTTATAACTTTGGAACCACTCAGTAAAATCCGTTGCTATTAAAACGTATGATTCACTTACACAGGTCAATCGATTCATGTTCACATAATTGAATGATTACGGGTCCGTATATTAGAAAGATATGGAACATTTGTCAAGCTGAGATTCAACATACATTGAAAATTAAGAATTCAAGATTGAAGTATTTGGAAGAAACAAAAAATTTCTAGTCGGGAACAGTTATTCCGAAGAATTTTTTCGAAAAATCCTAGAAAAATATCAACTTTGAAAAAAGTACCTGAAACTAACAAAAATTAATAGTTAAATAAATCAAGATGAAAGAATCTCAAAAATGAATCACAGAAGAAGTATAAAAGTATCACCACTCTGTTGAATTTCAATTCTTGCCCATTTCAAAGTTTCACTGACAGTCTGGATTAATATGTGCTCCATCATAGGCGGCTTCAATATCCTTATCTTCTATCTCCTGACTTCCCTACTCAGACGAATACACTAAATATTTTAAATATTCCCAAATTCAGAAATACTAGACAGGATTTGAATCGGGTGATCTAGTGTTCCACGTATATGCAGCACACCTCTGCCTATCCACATATTTGAAAAGTTCTGACAAATTTACAGACTATAACTCTAAAATGAGGTGGACCACTACCATGCTGTATACACATTTCTGCAATGTCAGGACCTTCGATTATTTCATTGGGGAACATGAAAATCTTTACTTGTATTCGTCTTAGATCGGAAGTAAGGAGAAATAGCCAGTAAGGGTATCGAAGCTGCCTACTATAAAGCACGTTATAATCCAGACATGATCAGAAAACCACCAGTAATATTTTGAGATAGGCGAGAACGAAACATCCGGTATAAAAATATCAGATCCAATATGTTTGATTTGACACATCTGTTGACGTTCTTCGATAGATCGAATTAATAAAATTACTATATTGGAACTCGCATTTTTATATTTTTGAAACTCCTATCAACTCGTGAATATATAGTGTTTGGTAGAGTATAAATATATCGGAACGAAAAATAAATATATCATCAAACAAAATATATGTATTGCAGCAAGTGATAAATATATTGACTTGAAAATGAATATAATCGCAAACACGCATTTGTCCCAAACGGCGCCTCATACATGTCAGAAGTCTCTTATGAACGATTACGATATATATTAAGTTGACGGAAATTATCGAAACTTGATATCAGGGAGAATTCCATCTGGGAACTGATTGAATTCGAATACTCAAATCACGTCGATTATGTTTGAATGGGAAATATTCCGACGATTTTGGTCTAAACCTGAAGCCGGAAAATATTCCGGTCGAAAACAAATGGATTCGAATACTCAGTCAGGATCACGGATAATCAAAAGGTGATTTCGAAAGTCGAACATATACAATTTGAATGCTCTCGGATATATGGGAAGCCTAATTCGATATCTGATCACAAATTTGACCGAAGTACGACTGCGTTCGATAATTGTTCAGTGTTGACTTGAATACTCAAAAAAGTTCTGGGGTACTCAAAAAGAGAGTTCTGAACATTAAAACATTCAAAGTCCCGGATATATCCGGAATCGAATATTTATGAGTTACATACCTGTCAATTAAGCTAAGAGTATTATCATCGGAAGTCTGATAAGTGCGAAGTATTTTAGTTGGGAATATTTCAGGGCTCTGAATATTAAAATGGTCTCGAGTACTTCGAGATAATTCATTCAATTTGAAAAGCGGAGTCAAGTTGTCAGATGCCAAAAAATTGAAAATTCGAATGCCGCGCTGTCGAGTTTTTTAAATACCAGATGTTCTTTTTCATACTTCCGTGTTTTGATAAAAGATTTTATCGGTCCTGTAGTGATATCGAAGTGAGAATTAGTAACCAAGAAGTCACTATACTCAACATCCTCCACTTAAAAGAGTATCAACCATAAATCGCCTTGGTCTCGCCTCTAGTTCCTTCATTAAAACTTTAATCGAAAACTAAACATTGGAATTCTAGGATGTAACTCTCGGATCCTAGTCGGCGTAGTAGAGACACGAGACCTAATCCGAGAGTGCCATGTTTACAGTTTGCGGTTAATCTAGCCGTCTATTGCGGCAAACCCGCCGATGCGTCCTCCCTTTGTCTTCGTCTTCAGGAGTCCGTCTCTTTTCGATGCTCTCCCCCTTTCTGTGAAGGGGAGCTTCGGCCCTAGGGTTGTTTTCATGTCGGCGTGTGGCTTTTTAGCCGAGTTGTTCGCGGATGGAACGGTAGATGTCGCGTGAGGGTCGGCTGCTTGCCGCAGAGTTACGGAGGTAGGATTCTCCTGAAAATGTTGAGACTTGGCACTACTGTGTACGATATTTGTATTTGGTTGTTTGAGGGTCATGTCACTATTGATCCACGAAAGAAGTATTTGGGAGGTCAGCCCAGCAAACTGGTAGATTTTCCGAATCCACTCGATTGGTCGAAGTGCCAGAAAAACATATCGTCAAATTATTATTATTTCCATTCGTTGCTTATTTCCTTCTCTCCCAAAAATATAACATGTGATGAAATGTGACCTGTCTAGAGGCCTTCACAATGTAAAATGATGGAAACACGAAGATGACTACATGCGGGCCAAGATATGTACGAATTGTTCTTGATTATGAAGACTCAGAAATTCGCAATTCAATAAATGTGCCATACAGTATCATTACAATTTTCAATATTTGGCAAATTTTACCAAATCTTCGAGTGTGAAGTTGATCATTCAAATTATACGCGTGCATGAAACCCTCAATATATATGTTAATCGGATAATGTTATTTCCTTGAACATTCTACTTTTACAGTTATTTTGGCCTATCATTGTGATTTTGAATGCATTTGTAAATGGATTTCGATGAATTCATCCTCGGACTCATCATCCTGAATAATTACCATTATTCAATTGAACCTCAACGCCTGCTGGTTTATACAGGGAGGTCCAAGTAGTAACATCACAATTTTTTTTTGATTCCTCACATCTGGCAGAATCCAAAAATACCCCATGTATGTCACGCGATTTTTTGCAGTTTTCGAGTTATATTTTTTTTGTGTTTTTTCGATTTACTATGCTAGCGAGGTTTCAAAGATTAGTATCTCTTTATGTAGTAGGTATTTTGCGGGTTTTTTTGTATCATGAATGTAGTTTTAATGATAAAAATACCTCAGCTTTAGTTTTCAGTAGGATTAACTGAAACATTCAACTTCAATTTAAAATACAAAAAGCTGTTTTCATAACTTCTGGCTGAGTTTGAAAACTTTGCAAGGTTCTAAACTGCCAAAATCAATATAAAAAAATAGTACTTCATTAGCCTTTTTTCAATGTTATAGGCCTTCGAAGACGGATAGGCTAAAAATCATTGAAACAAAATTAAAGTAATTTTGTTACTTTTTATCCTTCTTATGGTAAATTAAATTCGAAAACGTCAGTTTAAAGTAATTCTAATTGAAATTCCTGTAAAATAATCGAAGCTCCAAGTTATTTTTACATTAAGATGGATTGGTCGCGCAGGGTCGCATGAACCCCATCGATTTTTTTATTTGGGGATTTTACAAAGAACTCGTGTAAGCGAAAGCAACACGACACACAAACAAAGCAGAATTCGGACAAAAACTTTCAGAAGCGGAAAGAAAAATAAAACAAAAAACGTTGACGATTAAGTATTCAAGTTGAAGGAAGATATTTTGGAGATTTATTGCAGTTAGTAGAGATGTTTCATTAGTTTCTGCTTTTCATTTCTCATTCGAAAGCAAGTAGTTGCACAACTACCAATTTTGAAATATGCACACATTTTTAGTCAGTGGTTAAATTGAAGTTGAATGTTTGAGTGAATCCTACTGAAAACTGAAGTTCTAACTTTCAAGCATTTTTTGAGTAACTTTGAGTAATTTCAGGAAGCTGAGTTATTTTTGTTATTAGAACAACATTCAGGGAGATCATGTTACAAAAAAAACTGCAAATACCTACTACAAAACAAGATATAAATTTTTGAAGCCTCGCTGGCATAATGAAATGAAGAAACACGAAAAAATTAATTAGTCGAAAACTACAACACATCGCGTAACATACATGGGGTATTTTTGGATACCCCCAGGTGTGTGGATTCTAAAAAAAAATTATTGACGTCACTACTTGAATCACCCTGTTAAGTAATACATTATGTAGATTACATGTTTTTCTTTAACAATCAAATCAACATACTCAATACATTCGAACACTCAGTTGTGTGTCGAAAAAATTGACTATTCTTTTGATATTTTTAAGTTTGGTTTTCGCAAAAATTAAATACAATTAACAATTGATGTTATTTGATGTATTTTGAAGAATAATTTCAATAATTAAATTATAAAATTAGAATTATTTTATATTTTTGAATGCTCACACAAAAAAACATATGTTCACAGAAGTTTTTTTCACAAAATCGACCCATAGTAATGTTCTTGAATATGAGCAAAAACGCCCTGTATATATCAGCAATTTATATAAAATATGAAATCCATTTTAAATAATTAATCGAGTGTCAATCCTATCGCATATGTAGTAGGTACCTGAGATATTGGGGAAACAACTTTAGGAATTCACAATAACACCAAAACTGGCCGAATTGGCCAACCTACCCTAAGGGTTTCAAGCCGTTATCTCCTTTCGTTCTCTATTGACAGAATTGATTTTGACATAGAATTTATCATCAGTTAATTGAACCTAGCGGTTGAGACAATTTTTGGGAAAAAATTCGAAACTTAGACATTTGGACAAAATGACAGTATACTGTTAGAATTCAAGGTGTTGTTAATGTAATCGAAAAATTTCGAAGCGATAAAATAACAAGCGCGTAAAAACATAAATCCTTCCAGTCGATGTCACCCTAAAAACGCGACCCTTGTCGGAGCACCCCACAGTATGCGATGTAATAGTGCCATTTTCAGCCTGGCCGAATACGAGCTGTATTGATTTGCAATTATCGGTGTTTATGGGACACGAAAACCAATTACCTATCGGCCAATTGGAACGGAAATAACAATTACGATCTCGGCGCACGAGGAACATATAGAAACGTCGAGAAACAAACCAATAACTCCGCACAGTTCGATAAGAAACCGTTCAATAGAAGATAAATTACCGATTTCGATGATAAATCATTGGAATTGAGTTGTGAACCAGTCGACGATGTTGATGCCGAGTAAGAAAATGATTGATGGTTTGTCCTCCTGCAACATAATGACCCTGATGATGTTCGAGTACTTACGTGATTATTATGGGCCGATATATGGTGTGTAATGCGTTCCTTTGTCTCTAATTTTGGTCTCTCGATTTCTACTAAACGTTTTATATTTTCTTTGCTTGATAGTTTCAGGACCAGCTGTAACAAAAAGTAGAATCAGAAAAAAGATTGATAACAACTGTAAAACAACTAATTATGATTTATCAATCGAAAAAATATATGTTTTGATTTATTAGTAAATAAACTTTGTAGTTAATTTGCTCATGGGTTTTCTCGATTTAAAATTGGAGAAATTTTGAAATTCGAATGAATCATTCAATTGGGTGAAATTGAGTTCATACTCGATGCAGAACAATTTCATGCAAATTACAAGGGCCCATGTGGAGTCTAGTCTCAGAACTATGGAATTGTTTATTATTCGAGAAAATAATCAATTCATTTTTTTCATCCAAGAGTCTATTATTTCTCATTAACCAATTTCTATTTAAAAAATTTCAATAGTTCTGTTTCAGATATTGGTTGAGAAAACCTCCAAAGCTCTGAAGAAAAATGCAAAACACCCCTAAAATATCCTTCAATCGATATTGTTCAACAACAGCACGCTGATATACAAAAAAATGCATTCTCACAAAAAATATGTACGAGGCTCCTTTTGGGATAAAAGTGTGTTTACAAATATATTTTTTATTCTCGACTCAAAATATTTGCAGCAATATACTTATTTTTAGTGATAATATATTTATTTCTCCTTCCGATACATTTAATAATGTAACTTTTTGAATATTTGTTAGAAATGTGGCGTTTTTATTGAATATAAAAAACAATCTTCCCATCAAAGAACCGACGGCAAAAATGAATTGATTGAAGTCTAGTTTTTTATTTATTTGCAAGCTGAATGTTTTCCATAAGTAAAAGAATCGTGGAAATCGGCTGAGAAGTCTTCATGTATTCATTGCTCTTTTTTGAAGCCTCCTGGGCGTTCTTGGCTGATTCACAATAACCGTAAGCGGTACGTAAACGTAATACTTGAGTAGTTTGTACGTTGTTCACAAATATTTTCCTATTTCATCTTGTCTATGCTAAGTACATTTTTTGGCAACTGCGCACTTCAATTGAAACCTGTTAACAATAGTCAAAAGTGGTTGAAAGTAATCTCAATTATTTCTGCACAATGTTAAAAATGTCGTTTTTCTTTTTATTGAGAAAAGGGGCATGCGAAGAAAAAATTTCATAAATGTTCAAAATTGCTTTTCATATTTTGCTTGGAGTCATAAACAAGATACATATTTCACAATAATAAAAATAACTATTTAGATTCAAAAACCCTAAAAGTATGACAAGATTCACACACTTTCACGTTTGATTTACGCATTCCCCAAGCCATCTGTGGGACTTGACGTGAAAGTTAATATGTATTACGTTTCGCAATGGGGACCGCTTAAATATCAAACCAATGCTTCAGCTTTGCTTTCAACGTATAAATTGCGGTCGAGTTACGTTCACTGTAAATCAGATATTACAATTCAATACCTACTTTAAAGGAAACCTTCGGTTTTAGTCCAAAAATCCTCAGGCCATACCCGAAATCAACAAAGTACCTCGACCAAGTACAAACGCAATAAGTCAGAAAATGATGAATCGCCATGAAAGTGATGGCGAAATTTCAACAAAGGTCAACACTTGTATGGCAGATTGCAAATGTTTATTCAACAAAGTAAACGATAAGATATAGACACTTCTTTCGGTATGAAGGAATAAAAGCTCCAAATACGGCTATCTAAAGTGAATAAAATATGAGTAGCATATAATATAATCGAATCTAATCTGCCTGAGAGTATTTCTTTCTGTTATCGGAAGTTCTTCGAGTCAATCCCGTCGAACGGATCGTACCAAAAAGGTGAAAACTTGCCGTCCACCGCTCGATAACGTTATCGACATAACCAATCATCCACCTGAAAAGAAGGAATTGCTCCGAGTACCGCGAAGTGAAGATAATCGACACCACTAATGGCAAGCGATAACCCTACCTGCCATATCTCGAAAAAAATCGTCGATGTTAACCAAAGTCGGTGTTGTCGGAACTGGCTGGGTCGTGTGCTTGTGGCGTAACAGGTGGTGCTACCAGAGGTCAGCGTCCGGTTCTCTGTTGACCAGTGGCAACAGCCGCAAGGTCGAGGGCTGCCGCTCTCGATCGTGGTTCCCAAGAACCGGATTCTTCCTACCGCGCGAGGAACTTAACGATGGGGTTTTTCGAATGTTCTCTTGTCAAGTTCCTACAAATGTCAACAAGTGCACCGTTACTTTCGTCGCGACGGATTATATTTCGATCCGGATGTAAAGCCATTTGGTTCATTGGTTGATGCATTCAGAAGAATGAAAACCATCAGTCTAGACTGCAAAAATGTATCTTATATTGGCGCCGAGTACTTTCAAGTGGATCGATCCAATATTCATTAGATCAAAATGTGATATTTGTAATATATAGTAAGGCTTCCAAAGCTGCCATGGTGGCGGGATTGGTGGCATAAACCTGGAACTTCAAGCGGCAGACCATTTTTGCTCTAAACCAGAATATGGCATGAGCAGCTAAGAACCGATGCAAGAGCACAGAAACCACTTGAAGAGGGGAACTGACACACTTACAAATCAGATTCTGTTACGAGCATCTCCAATAACTGATTGCGGCTATTACATCAACCATTATTACTGGTTGAGCTGGATATACATTGCGTCTTTATAAATTCCAATTTTGACTCTCGAGGGTGATTTGAAGCGGAGCAATTCTTGAAACTGTTAATTTCGTTCTTCACGTCATATAGAAATCGTTCTTGCCTTGGTTATTTTGGATAACATTACCGAAAATTGGAACAAACTTTCAGGGCCACCAAATACAACATTATATCCCGTGTTATAGTCCGCCCCTCCATATCCGACCTCTCTCATCATAATTTCATTCGGTCCGGAACCCGGGCTCATTTCCTCTACGCGATATTCATTAAACCCATCGAAATTTAATTAGCGCGCCCCTGTGTTGGAATAACGTGGACATACTCCCGACAACGTTCCCAACGGACGTTCGTACGAGCTTACACGCCCCGAATTAGGTCGCGTTATTAATCGAATGACCGATACGAGATCAGGCGACGTAGAACCTGTTCGAACGTGTCCGGAGTTACACGTTGCAACAGGCTCTTGGGCTTTGTTCGACATCAGGTTATCTAGCGTCCACTCCTGGGTGGGGTTGAGTGTGCATTTAAGTGGAGAACTATTTGGATGCTTGAACAGGCTGGTGCTGGCTTATTCATAAGAGGATCTGCTACAAGACAAGGGAAATATTGGTGTGATGTAACCATCATTCAAAGAATAATCGTCAATGGATTGTAAAAGAAGCCATATCGCGAGGTTGCATCATCTTATGAGCTAAACCGTGATATAGATTGGTTTTTTGCCAACCTTTTATTATCACAGATGTTCATGGGCGCCCAACGTTCGGCAATGTAAAACTCCCTCAATATCCAAATTAATCGTAATCTTCAACCAAATGGGTTTCAAAGGAAACGTTCTAGAAAAAGTCACCCAAACACCCTAATATTGATTTAGGCTCTACGTTCTGCACGAAATTGTCGTCAAAGTTCATAAAAATCTGCTTAGTTCAGCATTAAAAGATCTTGAACAAACCAAAGGACAATTCAGTATGAATTGATTATATATTGGGGTACTATCGCAAGATTTTATTTTTTTTCTATTCGAATACCTCATTCTCTTTTGAATGCAACAACTTCTCATTCTAATGATCCCAAATATATGCAAACCAAGAGACAAAAAAAGTAACTTAAGTAAGGGTTATTATCACCACATCAAAACCAATGATCAAGCGTTGCGTTTGAATCTTGGATCGATAAAATCCTCGATGCTATACAAACATCATATTCGTTGGGGATAGGATGGTTGCGTTTATAGTTACCCTAATTTTATTCAAATATCTGCCCCAAGAAGTTATGATTGCAGTAGGTATCAATCAATACGTTATTATTATTATTTTGATTTATTTCTAAAAAATTGTCGTTTTCAATGGACGATACAGCAGGCACTCCCAAAATTGTACGCAGTTGCTATGGATAATAAACGAGGCGGCAACAACGCTCATGTCGACGGCCGCCTTCCCAAGTGCACTGTTGTTGTTTCGGTTTGAAAGCAGAAATGAAGAATGGAAATAAATTGGATCTCGTTTATGTTAAGTCCATTTATAATCCGAGATGGGGATTGTGTGCACATGGTACCGGAAAAAAATGCGCATTTGGAATGCAAAAGAACCCTCAAAAGCTGAAAATCTTCTCAAGAGAAAGAAATGGTTTGTTTTGAACCGAGAATTCACTTCAGACTCAAATAATATCCCTCCCAAGAAATATCTGAACCATTAGATGCTATGCTATGCTATTCCGACCCATCAACACTTCAACAAATAACAAGCAATCTCGTGGTATGTTGCTTTCTCGTAGAATCAAATAACATTCTTGACATTCTGCAGCCATCCACTTTCACCTAACTCGAAGTGACTATCAGGGGAATCCGTTCTCTGAGTCGTCTCAAATTAGAATTATTAGTTTGTCGTTACTTCCGCTGTTCGTCTAGCCAATCTGTCACGCTTGCTCCGAAATAATGGGTTTATTGTTCCGTTGTAAGGCGCTATACAAGGAGGCTCTAATTGGTTCTTAATGGGTCGCGGAGGATGCCATTGTTATACGAGAAGGTTGTTGATTTATTCTGATTCGGGTAATTATTTTTGAATGATTACGAGCGTGGGTTGTTCAGCGGCTCGTTCGAGACACAGATGGCGCTGTCAGGTCTCCCCTTTCGAACATATTTATATTTTCTTATCTTTTTTTGGCTATTTCGATCCATACTTCCGGTCAACAATTTCCTGGGGTGATATAGGAGATATAATTTACCATTTAAGGTCCATTCAGATATAGCGAATGCGATCAACGATCGATATTCTTCGTTTCGCGTCAAGAAACATCCTCCAGAAGGATCAGATCGGGCGTTTCAACGCTACAATTACAGATTCCTTTGATCTTGCCGCTCATTGAAAAATTACACCCTACTGGACGCGGCTTGGAAAGAACTCTAATGCTGGTTGCGCCACTAGTTGTCGTGATGTAAAATTCAATTCAGAAGTTTTAAAATACCCATCCACATACACGTTACACTCTAAACGACGCATCAGTCCGCAAAGTCTCGGATTTCTTCCTCATCCCTTTATTCAGGTCCTTCATTCAGCCGCGACAACTTGACAGCCAGCTAGCGATAATGGGATAACATTTCCCGAGTGAAACACCACGGTTTATAACTGTATAATGCGACAGATTTACTTCCACGACGAATTAGGGTGTGCTGGAGTGAAAAGGTGTGTGTGTGTGTGTATATAAAGACGTCGAATAACACGACAACAACTTCAAACCGACAAAGAGGATAAAGTAGTTGTGTCGAGTTAACAGGATCAGACGGGAAACATTATACCACCGCATGCGGGGGTCTCTTTCGCAACGTCGCTTTTGATGTAGGCAGAAGGACTTGATGATGTGCGTGTACCCTTTTCTGCGGCCTGGTGATGAACGATGATGATAAGAGGGGAAATATACAGGATGTTTCCTGATATGATGGAGTGAATCTTTCCATTAGATTTCGCTTATATAATTCAGATAACTTTGAGCCATTTGCATGTCTCTGCGATTGGGCAATTTGTACAGCACCCAAAGTAATACATCTCAAGGTTAGGGTTCATAAGGTGCTCTTGAGATGGCGCCAATGAAATTTCATTCACAAAAGTATCATCCTACAAGCATAAAAAATCTGGAACCTTTAAGGCATTCAACAAGGTGAGGCGTTCTGATGATAGATAAATCCGCGAATCTTCAGACAATGCTTCTTCGGTGTACAGGATTTGATTGATTGAATCAAGGGGAAATATTTGTTGATTCGCCAACAAGAATTTGTTTCCGTGTTTTTAGTTTACTTTATTGATGAACTGGACCTATTTTTATCTACATGAACCTTTACTTTGTATTCAACAATGTTCTTCAAATTTTGACTATACGAGTGAGTCTTTAAGTTGTACATTAATTTTAAAAATATATTCCTGTCATCAAATTAAACACTCTTTTCATTTACCATTCTTCCTGATTCGGCTCTGGTAAAAAGTTAAAAGCATTTATATATTTCTCAATGTCCTGATACACTCTGTACTGTACTTTGCAGCTTTAACACATATATCACTTACGGCCATTTGTATTGCAGAATAATCAATCCATTGCTAGAAATTCAAAGAAATATGATCGGGAAAACTCATTAACTCACTTAAATCCTATGATTTGGTACCTACTTTTTGCGGTATTATTGTGGAAAGAATATTTCACTCCACTTGACCATTGAAACACTAATCTTCCACTTGAAATTCCTGCAATATCCAGTTGTTTCCATCATGAGATTCTACACAATTTCAATCTTGCCAAATCTTATATAGAAAATTATTCTAATTTTCATCAAATTTATAAATGAATTAAAACAGATCACTGAACTAACCTAAAAACATTAATTGGACTCCAGAATTCTATGGGAAGTCTGGTCCATAGACATGGACTATATCTGTGGTCTGGTCACGAAATAACATAGACCAAAAATTTGGTCTATGCGAAATTGATAAATAATTTGGTGTAATCTATGTTCCGGATAAACGTGAGAGGAGCTTAATTCACAGTGTCCACTAGCTCAGGGGCGGACCCACGAAAAGAGGGAAATTTATCGAATTTAATAATAAGGAATAACTAAGTATTCTAAGATGATTGGGGATTCTTATAATGACGTAAAGTAAACTTTATCTGAATTATTCATGCTTATTTCTTAGTTTTATGAATCGGGGAATCTATAACCGGAAAACCGTTCGAAATTGAATGATATTGATTACTGTAGAATACGAGTCATAGTCATAGAGAGCTAGCTGCACACAAAAATTCGTTTCGTTCGGAGGAACCCTGTCGAAGCCTCGGTCGAAGCTACAAAAAAAAAGACTGATTTTTTTTTGAAAATTTCAACAGCCTGTATCTTTTCCTCGGGACCGAATCAGGAAAAATAGTAAATAAAAAAAGTGTTTTATTTAATGAGAGGAATCTAGGGTTAAAATTAGTATACAACCTAAAGACTCACCCTGTAAGTGCGTCATTGAGAAGATTTACAGGATGTATACATCCCAGAAAAATAGAGACCTTCTTACAATTAGCATATCGCCAATGGATTCTGCCTACCGCCCGGTATCCATTCCTCATAAAACGCTACGTACCTCGCGACCTCTATCGCGCCCGCCATCTACCTCGTTACTCGTGGGTAATCAGCCGTGAAATTATCAGACTACGAAATTACACGTACGCAGTCCGTAATAGATATTATGTTAATGTTATATCTACAACGTCATTAAAGGAGTTACGACCGTGTCTGGTAGTTGCCCGAACGCGGCGGTAATAAAGATAGATTTGCCAATTAAAATCCGTAGGGCGATTTGGAGAATGTAGATAAGATTATTACGTATGCATGTGATAGTGACGACCTCTGACGCGGTTATGCGTAGAAAGTGTTACTTACGGTGAATACGAGATATCAATCCCTTTTACTATAATGAATCTTTCAGATACATCATGCAGCAGCACTAAGAATCGAAGTTCTTCGAAACGACTGGCATGCAAACACAATGAGCTTTTATTATATGAAGATCAAATATTAAAAATCTGGAAAAGCACTGAAGTGAGGTCAGGAGCTTTCACGCGCTCGTTCAAATTTTAACTAATAGATCAACACGAAATTTTGCACTTAGTTGCGTGTTGGTAATCTCCACCTGATTACGAATCTGCAATCCGATTGCATTTGTACTTCTTGAGATATTGCGGAAATAACGTTAAATTCCAAATGACAACGAAATTTGACAAATATTTGTGAAATACTGACTTTAAGATTTGTCTCAAATTCCATTGAAATCTAATCAATATTTCCAGAGAGAAAAAATGTCATCAAAAATTTTCGAATAATTGTTTTTTAATTTTCTAACAACTGGATCCGAAATTATGCTCTCACTCTCAGCTGTGCGTTGGTATTCCTTTACTGTCCACGAAGTTTTAATTAGATCGGGTCAATACTTCATGAGATCGAGGAACCCCAAAATTTCAAATGGGCCTAACTCCGAAACTATCCAACCGATTCCACCCATTAACGAACTCAACCGAGATATTTGGACTCCAAACCTAACCTCACAAATCCAAGTCGCTAAGTCTTTTACTTCGAAAGTAAGCCTTTAGCCTTAAGTGCGTTTGACTTATGTAGAAACAGATTCTCTGTTCCTAATCCACATATTCAAATAATTTAACGACCTTTATCACGATTATAATATATCAGTAGAATTAAAAAAAACTTTAAATCCAGACAATATGGACACATGGATGATAATCATACAGAACTATACAGGGTCTTTCACGAGGAACCTCACCCATATTTATACGGGAAACTACTGAACGTATTTTCATGAAATTCAGCACTTATAAGTATTTCACGATGCTGATGAAATCTAAAATATTTTCAAGGCATGAGCACCTCCGGTTTTTCCGGAAATGACGTCAACTTCCGTTTTTCAAATTAGAACACCATTTTTTTATTGCAGAAATAGATTCCTTAGAAAATTTCAATTTATTTTGATGTAACATTTTTCAGTTTTGGTTGGAAAATTCTCTCTGAGCGGGAAAATTCGAAAAAAAAATCGAAAATAGAGCTCCGCTGAAACAAGAATAACTTCGAGGTTTTTGGATGGAAAATTTTCATTTTTGGGATTTTTCAAGATGTAAGATTGATGTATCCACTTTAAAAATCGAAATCGCGATTCATGATACAGGGGGTGAAAAAATCGCTTTCAAAGTTAGGGATGACAAAATCGTGAAAAATCAATTTTTTCAAATTAGAACCCCATTTTTTTATGGCAGATATTGAATCTACGTTAAAAAATAATGTGAGTGTATGCATCACACCCTTGCCCTAAAGTGGATATTTTCTGAGTTATTCACAAAAAACTGTTTTTCGTCTTGAATTTTCAGCTATTTCTTTTCCCTTCACGCCAAAAAGATGACATTTTCAGGAACTGTTACTTAAACCATGTTTTAGATTTTACTACCCTAATATGCAAGAGAAAAAAGTTACAGGTTGTTCCTAAATAGATGGCGAATTTGGATTCGAATTTGTATCGGAAACCTCTTTATTTCAACTAATCGGCCATCGGTTTTCTCTCCAGTGATAAATAAATAATTCCTTATGAACCATATGCAAAAACTTACCATGTTTTACATTATTTTTTTTTAATGATAGATATCATTAATTACATCTGCCAAATTCCTCTTTATTCAGTAGCATTTTGTGTTTACTATTAATTTGGTGATAATTCGTATTAAGTTATAAAATCGATCACTATGCCTAATTTTACCAATGAAGATTATTTAAATCTCATTCTACTTCATGGAGAATGTAATAAAGTTGTAGATAGAACGATTCGACTGTTCATTGAGAGGTTTCCTGACCGACCCAGACCAACGAGAGATACCATTAACAGAACCATGACAAACTTGAGAAATGTCGGATCTTTCGTTAAGAAAACTACACACAGAGAAAAAAGTGTAGTAGAAGATGAGAACAACGAAATTACAGTTCTTGCATATTTTCGTGTGAATCCTCAAAATTCTCTCAAAGATGCCGAGATTGATCTGGGATTATCTCAATCGAGTGTTTGGAGAATATTAAAAAAACATAAAATGCACCCATATAAATTCAAAAGGGTACAGCATTTGAAGGAAACTGATTTCGTCAGGAGAACAGAGTTTTGCGAAGCTATGATGATTCGATTTCAAGAGAATGAAAACTTTTTGGACTGTATAATTTGGACAGATGAATCTAAATTCACAAAGAATGGTTCTTTCAATAGGCATAACAGTCATTATTGGGATGAAGAGAACAACCACCACTTCAGACAATGGAACTTTCAAGAGACCTGGAGTTTCAATGTTTTTTGCGCCATCAAAAATAATGCAATTCTCGATGTTCACATTTATGATGGGACTTTAACTGGTAAGATAGAACACTACACATGTTTGCATTATTTAAAGAATGTTCTCCCTTAGGAGATAGATATTCTGACATACTGACTCAAATAATTGAGCCGCTAGTACAGAACCATAATGACTTATGGTATCAACAAGATGGCGCGCCTCCACACAATTCACTCAATGTGTCAAATATCCTCTACAGGCTATTTGAAGATCGATGGTTGGCGAACAATGGTCCACATCTTTGGCCACCACGTTCTCCCGATTTAACTCCTTTAGACTATTATGTTTGGGGTAGGATAAAAAATATTGTCTACTCAACTACTCTGACTGATAAAGGGGACTGCATAGAACGAGTCAGAAATGCGTTCAGGTTTGTTTAGATTTTTAGATTCATAGTTTTGAAACTCAATTTGGTTTTTAAACACTTTTGCAGATCTCTTCCTCCCGATGAAATAAGAAGAGCAACGCACGAAGCATTCCTGAGACGTATAAATAAATGTCTAAAAATTAACGGTCAAAACTTTGAGCATCTTCTCTAGTTATAACTGCGAGAGTTTGCCATGGTTCTCCTAATAGTAACTTGAAGTCGGCTTCAAGAAGGGGTGAAAAATCTACAGCATGGTTCAAATAACAGTTCCTGAAAATTTCATCTTTTTGGCGTGAAGGGAAAAGAAAGCTGAAAATTCAAGACGAAAAACAGTTTTTTGTGAATAACTCAGAAAATATCCACTTTAGGGCAAGGGTGTGATGCATACACTCACATTATTTTTTAACGTAGATTCAATATCTGCCATAAAAAAATGGGGTTCTAATTTGAAAAAATTGATTTTTCACGATTTTGTCATCCCTAACTTTGAAAGCGATTTTTTCACCCCCTGTATCATGAATCGCGATTTCGATTTCTAAAGTGGATACATCAATCTTACATCTTGAAAAATCCCAAAAATGAAAATTTTCCATCCAAAAACCTCGAAGTTATTCTTGTTTCAGCGGAGCTCTATTTTCGATTTTTTTTTCGAATTTTCCCGCTCAGAGAGAATTTTCCAACCAAAACTGAAAAATGTTACATCAAAATAAATTGAAATTTTCTAAGGAATCTATTTCTGCAATAAAAAAAATGGTGTTCTAATTTGGAAAAACGGAAGTTGACGTCATTTCCGGAAAAACCGGAGGTGCTCATGCCTTGAAAATATTTTAGGTTTCATCAGCATCGTGAAATACTTATAAGTGCTGAATTTCATGAAAATACGTTCAGTAGTTTCCCGTATAAATATGGGTGAGGTTCCTCGTGAAAGACCCTGTATATTCAACTGCAATCGAACGCCATAAATATTGACGACAGAACATCTCCGTGTATAGCACACACTTTTCGCCGTTCTAAACTTCATCCAAACCTGACCCTCTCCATCCATAAATCGCCCTGTATACCCCCATGATTTCCGAACATTTAATTTTTAACGTCACTCCGAAAATGATTCATCATCTGTTCAGCACGCCGGAGATTTCACTTTTCCTAATTGAAAAAAATCCCCTGACGGTATCTCTTAGTTTCGAACTAACGCAAAAGCGATTTATGATCGCTTTGTCGAGGAAAAAGCGGAAAGTATCGAAGTTAAGCGCCCGCGATAAATTCGCCTCGAATTTTCCGGAACAGGTTATTATTCTTCATTAGGTGTTTGGGAGAAAATTAATTTTCGGATTAGCCATCGAGCGTATCAACCCTAAACAACGGTCCTAGTAGCTTTAGGTAAGAATAAGATTGATGGGTTTTTCACATTGACCTGGGGTTTTTCTTCTCCGAATTGAAAGAGATTGTGACAAGTTTTTCACTAAGAGTTTTCACATAGCATTTCGGATAAAAAGTTTACTCCTTTACTCCACGCAAAATGTCAATCACATTCACAGATTCGACTTCTTCAGGTGGCGAAAAATTTTAGGAGTCGAAACGAACCCGTTCTTTGACTGCTTTGGTTGATGAAGGAAATCTCAGATGCTATTCGACTCATTTTTCCGTTTTTTTCCGGATTTCCACTCCCAATATCTGAATCGAGGGGGAAACCACGGAGGAGATTTTATGTCGTAGTGGAAGGAGATCCGAGGAGATCCAGGGGAGATCCAAGGAGATCCGAGGAGATCCAAGGAGATCCGAGGAGATCCGGAGAGATCCAAGGAGATCCGGAGGAGATCCAAGGAGATTCGAGGAAATCCGGAGGAGATCCGAGGAAATCCCGAGGAGATCCAAGATTTGTGTGTCGTTTGCGCATGCGCAAATGTTCTGATCATCGTCCCTCTCACTCTTTCCACGTCTGCATCGGAAATATTGGTGGTAAGGAATGTCTATATTTCAATAGGTCGATTGCGACATTTTCATATGACCGGTGTTGAGTGACCGGCCAAAGGTGCAGACTCCAGGAACATCCGAAACCAGAGGCGTCCGCATCGATTCAGTTTTATCATACAAAATCGATGTTTGATGAGAGGAAAGGGGATTAATCAGTGCGAAATGAAGATTTTATATATTCGATAGATTTATGAATTATCGAAGAAAATTTTCACTTCGAATGGGATTTAGGGATTGAACTTTCAACTGTCAACTTTTGGGTTCGTTTTTTGATAGGAAAACATAATACCTGCATCACGAAATTCGAAAAAAATATTCTTTAGCATATCATTAGGCATTATCGGAAAAAAACTTTGGATTTCACATAAGGGTTCGAGGGCTGAACTTTGAACCATTAACTTTTTGGTATTAAATTAATACTTATTTTGGCCTTTTGAATTGAAGGATTGCCAAATGAACAATACCGGAACAATGCAAATGATCTACAAGGAGAACTGTAACGTTTCAGAGTACAAATCCGACTCCTTCATCAGACAAAAGAAAATATTATCAGAAATATTTTCTTTTAATTTTTCGTTTTTGGAAACTTTCGTGAAATTTATATTTTCAAAAAATCATAGCAACACAGATTCACCTGGTATGAAAGTGTTTTGATTTTTAGTGAATTCAGCCAAATATGATCCATTTCTAAAAAACGATGAGTTAAAATACTCCCCCCATTAAAAAAAAAATGCAGAAGAATTCTTCAATTTTTCTTTTCAGATTATCTGGTTCCGACATCAGTATTTATGTATTGTCCCAATCTATCATGTGATTCCCAATGATCGAACATTCATGGTTCGCTATTTAGGATCTTTTTAGGTCTCTATTCCTTGTGTTGTTTTTATGTTCTTGCTTTCCTATATCTAACAGCCGAGATGATGATGTTATGTCTTTCCATAAATACAGGGAATACTAAAAACACAATTTTTTCATTTCTGTTTTTTGCGCGCCTTTTCTGCTATCGTTTTATCCAAATGTTTGCAATTTTCGAATTTTTTCCCGGAAACGGCCTCAAACGACTAGGTTGGATTCACTGATAACGAATCCGTTGACAAAATCGATTCTGGCCGACGACACGATAACTGTAGAACGGAGCAAGCTAGCGACATGAGACTTTCAAGGTGGGTCGCGCATCGTAATGCGGCTGTTGAGTTTGTTGAATGAGCCAAATCGGGCAGATGGTTTCGGTGTTATAGTCAGTTAGTTGGAATATAACGACGCGCAAGTTTAAACGAAAATTTGTTGATATCGCACAGTCAGTAAATTTTGGAAGAAGTACTTTTGGAGAGAAATTTTTTTTCGGAAAGTCATCCTTCAGCTCCATATTTCACAGCAGTACCGAATTTTAGTTTGATACGACTATAATTTTTGAAGATAACTATTGGGAAAAAAATATGTCAAATTCCTCGATATCATTGTTCTTTCCGGAATTACTCAAAAATATTGATTCAATCATATTAAACTTGGTACTTAGTTCGAAAATGCTGATATTTCACTTTTTGCGAAATTTTCTGATTAGAGCATTTTCAAGAAAAAATTCAATTTTTTTATACAAAGAGTCAATATTCTGCGATTTCCTGATCAATTTATCCTCATGAAATTCTTTATAAACCTTCAGGATATCATTTTCCTATGAATAACGGAATTTCATTTCGATCCAATTTATGAATGCATTTCTGAAATTATTGGGAAAAAATAATTTTGAACGGGTATATCTGCGGAATTATGGGGTGTCTAATCCCATAAAATTTTGAATGGGTATACCCATCAATGAGTGGATTTTACCAATCCACGAAATAGGTATTCGCAGTAAAGGTCCAAACATACTCTACAAATTTTGAGTTTCGTTCGGAAGATATTGTGTTTAAGATCAGCCGTTAGGCGAGACCGGGAAAGGGACTCGTCTTCACACCAGATGTTTCCATTTTAATCTCGAAGAATATCTCAGGAAGGTCCACAAATAATACCGGGTCTAGCTTGAATTCCTCAGAATATTCTAGACGAACTGAAATATAGCACTTCGTGAGAATTGATCCGAAGAGATCCAAGTAAAATCTGTAGGAGATACGAGGAGATCCGTGGAAATAAGGAGGATATCCAATGACATACGAGGAGATCCCAGGGAGATCCAAAGAGATCCGAGGAGATCCCGGAGAGATCCAAGGAGATCCGAGGAGATCCGAGGAGATCCCGGGGAGATTCGAGGAGATCCGGGCAGATCTTGAGGAGATCCTGAGGGGAGGCAATCTTTTGCCACGAAATATCTCTAGTGGTTTCCCCCTCGATCTGAATATCTGAAAACGAACTATTGAAAATCTACAGAATCATTTTCTTTCAATAATGCTGCAAATTTTCTCTATGTTGTCTGATGAAGGATTAAGGATATATAGACATATCGTTGATCGTTACAATTATTTCCATATTGTTCATTTGACAACATTTTTTCCGTCCTGACGAATAATTCTAATAGCGCAATCTGTAAGGTCCTTTTCTATTAATAATATCCTTCATTCAATTTTTGTTTTTTCTTTCAGATACTAAAAGAAGAAATGAACCCCTCAGAAAGACCTGAAATATTCAAATTCGGATTATTCTCCATCAACAAGCAAAAACGCTTGCTACTTTTGTGGAATCAAAATTCGAGACTTTATGGAAAAATAAATCGAATAGTGAAGTTCTGAATATCTTCGCTTAATTTTGGCTGACGAGTCTTAAACAAGTGAAACTTTACTGATTTTGAAAATCAGACCATCTTTGAACTTATAATATGTTCATACTTGTGGGAGATCCGCATTAACAAAGAGTTAAGAGTTGTTATAGAGCTGTACAACTAAAAAATCATAGAAAGAGTTTCCTGAAAGGAAAAATGAATGAACGTCATGCGTATCGCTCAAAGTATTCGTTTCACGTAAGGTTTTCCCTGAGATGGCGCTAGTGAAATTTTCTTTACAAAGCTTCCATCCAACAGGCAGAAGTACCCAGAACAAAACGAGTGGTGCTCATTATCGGTACAGTCTTGAAACTGGAGCATACGAATTTCTTCAGAAGATGCTCTGTGTGATCAAAAAGGAATATTTGTTGACTCATAGATGAATAGTTGATATCCTTGTATTTATGTCGACATCACAAAGGTAAATACATTTAAGCACCAACAAAATACCTCTCATTATCGAAAGTCCCTAAACCAAACTGTTACACCATTCCCGAATATAAACGCCTGCACTAAACTTCGTTGTTTCAGTCTCTCAACAATACGTCATCGACATCATTAATCAACCCATTATTCCTCCAGCCAAATTCTCCTTGTGACGTTAATAGCAGATGAGCAGTAAGTTAACGCACAGTCACTTGTTCGGGTCGTATGAATTTATGACGTGATAAGTACATGCTTTCCCTTTCTGCCGATATGAACGTGCTGGGATGCGATGCAGAAAGGATACCACCTCTGGGACATTCAACACTTCCGGTTTAACACCTTCTTGACCCTCTGGCAGTTTGCCTGTCGGTCTGAGCGATGAGGTTTGTATTGCGACATACTGATTTCCTGGCAGAGAGGCAATGTTATTTGTTTCGGGATAGTCGGATAGTGAAACAGATGATGTTGAATATACTTGAAAGATCGCCGTATTCGAGACGAAAGTAATAAATCCACATGTAGGATATCGAATAAGACAGATAGAAGCATAAATGATTGCAAGTTGATTACTTGTGGCATTTGGATACGAGTACTTGAGACCAAGTGTATTCGAGAACATAATAACGAATTTCGAATACTTTCCGAATATCTCTGAATCCGATAAGAGCTTACCTATACGAGAATTGCTACTTGAGTTCTGAGATATAGCAACACTGATGTGAATATGTCAAATTTGACATTTCCATTCTACAGGAGCGCCAGAATCCTGACAAGAGAACAAAGTTGAAAAATCGCAAGGAAACACGGTGCATTCGTGATGGAACAATAGAGAACGTTCATCGCAGTCAAGAATAGGGACCTAGTTCGACATTTTTAATGGTGACCATTCAGAGAAGTTGTCATTTTGTGTTTTCTTTGGAATAACATTAATCTTGGCCAGAATAGAATTGTGAGTGTGATGATCGACGAGCTCCGTAGCTCCTACTGCTATGGTGATGGAAAACCATCTAGAACCACTGTGATTCGGTGGTTTTCCAAACTACTTAGGCTACAGGACAAATTTCGTTAAGGTGGCCTGAAAACAGCTGTTGTACTAGGAGACATCGATCCTGTGCGCGAGTTGGATTTGCAAGATCGACAGGTGACGTAGTCTGAGAATAAGAGGCATACAATTCAATTTTTTCAATGTACATTCAATATGGCAGTCATTTGACCGTCAACAAGATTTCTTCGACCTTATCGGTAGGTGATTAGTGCAAAGAAATGTTGCAGAAATTCAATAGTGACAGTCGGATCATGGATCTAAAGGGTTTTCCAATAAGAGGTGTTATTTTGAATAGCTCGCTATTTCGGTGGAGGTCATTTTTTGACATTTGACAAGTAGAAACTACGCCATAAGTAAAAATGGAACGATAAACGCTTCAACAACGCATTGAAATTTTCAAAATTGACTATAAAAATGGTGAAAATTTGGCAGAAACGGTTCGTAAAACTCGAACATTTTTGGGTCGTCGTGAAGCACCTTGTCGGACCGCAATAAAGAAATTGGTGGAAAATTCGAGCTGTTGGCACAAGTTAGTGATGTGAAGAATAAAACCCGTGCACGTCGCTCAAGAACAGACGAGAATATTGCTGCTGTAGCTGAAAGTGTTGAAGAAAACCCAGGTTTGTCCATTCCTCGTCGTTTTTTGGAATTAGGCATTCCACAAAAGTCATTACACCGTATTTTGCATGAAGATTTGCGTCTTAAGGCTTATAAAGTTCAGTTAACACAAGAACTCAAGCCGGCCGATCATCAACAACGTCGTGTCTTTGCTGATTGGGTCGTTGAAATGCATGAAAATGATCCGGAATTCCATCGGAAAATCATCTCTCCTCGGTGGCTTCGTCAACAATAAAAATTGTCGCATCTGGGGCTCGGAAAACCCGAGAGTTATCGTTGAAAAGCCTCTCTATCCTCAACGTGTGACTGTTTGGTGCGGTTTATGGTCCGGCGGAGTCATTGGATCTTACTTTTTCGAAAACGAGGCTGGAGCAACAGTTACGGTGAATGGATTGCGCTATCGAGAGATGATTAATGATTTTTTATGGTCGGAATTGGATGGTATTGATGTGGACAACGTTTAATTTCAACAAGATGGCGCTATGTGCCAGACAAGCAACGAAACCATTGATCTTTTGCGGGAAAAGTTTCCGGACCGTGTTATCTCTCGAAGAGGTGATCACAATTGGCCACCGAGATCTTGTGATTTAACACCTTGTGACTTCCTCCTTTGGGGCCACGTGAAAGGGAAGGTCTACGCCAATGGCCCAGCGTCGATTCAAGACCTCAAAGATGGAATTCGTGAGGCTATCGAGCAGCCACTTTGCGATTTGGTTATGGAAAATTTCATTAAAAGGATATGGTCCTGTAAGCGTGGTCGTGGTGGTCATTTGCCTGATTATATTTCCCACTATTAACGGCATAGCTTCTTCTTTATAATGAAATGAACATCCGATCATTTATATTGAAAAAGAGCATTTTTCTTTGAATATCAAAATAACACCTCTTATTGAAAACCCTTTATTTATTTATTTATGTGAACCGTATACTCGTCTGTATATGGCTACTCAAGATGATCCAAAATAACCAGAAGTTTTTCGCGCTGAAGCAATTCGAAGTTAATGGTCCACTATTTTTCGGACCTAAAACACTCAACCCTGAATGGTACACCAACAACCAAATGTTCGAAAAATGAAGAAGCGATTGATGCGCGCAAATCACATGTTTTGAAAGAGCTTTCGAGTGCTTCGAAAATCGCTCAGCATTGTTCGATAATAATTCAAGTAACAACGCAGAAGTTAGTTGAATAATCCAAATAAAAATTAAATAATACGAGTCATTTTGGGTCATAAGATCTAAATAATAATACATTCATATATCTTTCAATATTGAAATCCTAATTACTCTTACTAACAGAATTTTATTGCTTCTTCTATATTTGTTTATCCTATTATCACATATTCGAATACCGTATGAAGTGACGTGTTAGAGTTGATCCAATGGATTATATTCATGAATTCTCAATATAATGCAAAAATCTTTCAGAATTTTCGGAGTATCGCAGTCATATACCTGCAATGAAACTTGTACAGCGTTGCACGATAGATACTAGACAATTTAAGTCCTGTAAATTATCCCTTTAAAGTCCATTTCAATTACATCTCGAAAGGAAAGAATAAAATAAGCCCAAAAACCGAACCATAAGGAACTCCGATCATTCACAAAAAACAACCCATTTATATTCGTGAAATCTTAAAACTAACCACACCGACACAGCATTTAAAACCCAAAAAGCACTTAACACCTGCTTCATTCCTAATCACTCCGACCTTCTTGAGGCCTAAAACAAGACACCATGGCGCCTCTAATTGAGGAACCACATCGTCGCCAGCCCTAATTCCGACGATCAAACCCTCGATAACCGTCAGAGGGAGCTTTCTCATAACGGGTTCATTTCAATTTGACATGTTAATTCGACTTCCGACTCGCAGCCCAGATGGGATTTTAAACATGCAAATGTAACGGGATTCGAGGAGAGACCGGTGGGGCGCGGGGGAGCGGATCGATACCCCTAGCAGATTCGGGACGTACGTTTCGCGTTGTCGTCCCAGAGTCGAGTGCTTCTCGGGGATTTGAATAAAATTCATTCGTTGTTCGGTCTGGCAATATGTCAGGTTGACTCCGCGAATGGAGAGCTAAAAGGAACATCTGTTAACTTTTCTTGTTACAGAGGACGAATTGTCGAGCTATATTCCAAACATGGGGATTTTTTCGAGTTGAAAAAAATTTGAATGATTGTTTGCTTTTTAACAGTCGAGGCAGCACAGAATGGGAATGTTGGTTAGGAGCGAGATACTTGTTAGGCAAAATTGTATGAAAATAATTATGTATACTCAGGACCAGACTATTCAAAAGCTAAAGAGTCTGTAAGAGTAAAACGCTCTATATTTTGCACAAAGGTTTATAATTTTATTTATTGTCCAATATTTCCGATTTATGTTGAATGAATATTGAGTCTTCTTGGGAATCAACGGACTTAATCGTTGTATACAAAGATTCAATTGATCCGTGAACTATTTCAGAAATGTAGGTTATACTTCTTAGGTTAGAAAAAATGACATAATTTTTGGGGGGTCATTTTTTCGGAATAGAGACTGACCAAGGATTATTCACTTTCTGGTTTCGGATGACCAAAATGAAAAGAGCAAGAAACAAATTAAGAATTATTATCCACAGGACTACGAAACTATCAACTACACAATAAAATGTATTACGAAGCAATAATGACAAATCAGTTACAATTTCTCCATAGGAAATGAGTCCTCATTGAACCTGGATGAAATGGACAGTTTTCAAAGTTTTTAAGTAGGGAAATTTAAACGCAGACCCGTCGATTATTGATTTATCATTACTCTAGTTAATCTGCTATACATACAATCAATATATACTTATTGACTTTCAACAAATCTTCATGTAGAAATATTGTTTAGAGTTCAGGAAAATTTCATAATTTATTAAGAATTAGTTTTATTGTATCATCCTTGGGATTTGTTACAGTCACATCTAAGATTTTCTATGAGAAACTATTGAGAGGAATTTATCAAATCCATGAGGCAATCAAAGGCCACCTTTGAATTCTACACATCACAGCCAGGTCGCCAAAACAATAAATTGACAATGAAGTTACACGATGGCCTGAATAAATTGATAGTAGGAATCATGAAAATGCAATTTTGCACTGAGTGGAAAATTTTCCAATTGCCTTCTCTAGCAAGTTAGCACTTTCCATATAGTTTCTCGAAGATCTTAGGTAGGAGTCTCTGATATAAATTGTAAGGTTAAGATTAATACAGTTATCATCCCCCCAAGTGATCGATTATTGCATGTAATGCAATGTAAAGAAGTGAAGTAAAGATTTTCATCATCAACATCTTCAAAATTCATATAATTGGTTATTTCACACCAAACTGATTTTGCCAATTATGAAGAAATATATTTCATAAATTCTTAAGAAATAAAGAAAAACGTGAAATCAGACCTCTTTTCTATCAAAGACATCCTTGATCATTTTCGGGAATCCTAAAGGATAATCTGATACACTCTGGATATATTAGACCATCTGAAAATGTTCGTTCTATTTATTTAATTATGTTTATAACTCGAAAGCAGTTCTCAAAAAGAATTCAATTCTCCTGAATTATGATCACAACGTTTACAAATAAATGATTCAATTAATTCTACAGAACGAGTTCAGAAAGGATATAAGGTTACATCCAGACTAGATAACTGATTTGAGTCCATTACAACTGTTTACAGTATTTTGAACGTTAACCTCTATTAGATAATTCATCTTCAGATTATTTCATTTCACTTGATTTACGTGTCGTATAGAGTGGTATGTTGCTTTGTGATGGTTCATTTGAAATAGAGTAAAGGAAATTACTTAGTTCACTATCACTATATTTCAGTAAGTTTAAACAGTGACTAGAGTTCGACTAGATTTTCAAACTGGTGTATCTTTAGCTACAATACAACGTATTTGAAATCTGGAGCCCATTTCTTGAGAATTTCGAAAGGAAGAAGATTCCATCTGTTCGTTTAGAAGTTCAACTGTCAGGGTATTCAGGTACCTTAAGGTCTACAAGTACCTAATTAACCCGGCAGTAAAACTTATAATCGAACCTGCCGACCTATGAAATTTTCACTCTTAGAAATTCTCAAGAAATAGACTTCTTGAATATATTTGAATTAATTGTTATACAACTTGAAATATACCAGTCTGAAACAAAAGGAGTACTACGTTCTATTCTATTTGATATAACGTTTTTCATTGCCTATTTCTCCTTCGATCGGGGATTTCTCAGACGATGTTAGTCCCACAATTATAATGCAGCCAACGACCGCTCAATGTTGCGTACTAAAATAAAAGACATGAAAATATTCGAGAGACAAACTCTCCTTCTGACAGTCGATAAAACCCGAAGACGGATCAGGTCTTGAGGATCCAAAAGTACGAAGTCACAGGAAATGCCCGCTCTGCCAAATTCCCAAATCATTAACTTTACAATGAAATATGATTATTTCGGAATAATGCGATGGTATCTAACCAGAAAGTTACTGTTATCTACATTATCATCCTGAAATCCCCTCAATTCCACGCGAACCGAGACGTCCAATACAGAAAAGCAGCAATCCGAATCCTGCCTGATGTTCTCACGATACCGCAGTCAGGAAACGGAGTCATAGAAATTCCGCAGGTATCGTAATAATCCCCCCACCCCCCACTTCTTGTCGATCCGTACGTCAGAATCCGCCGAAGCACAAGACTAAACGATAAACCGATTTAGCGGCGATGGAGAATTTACACACTTGGACCCTATCTGGCTGCCTTCTCGTACCTTATACACTCTAAAAGTCTACACTCTACCAAATCGGCCACAACAAGAGGCGGCGAGTAGCTCTGGGTGTACGTTGAACCTGTACGGCAGCGCCTGCAGGAACGGAACGGCGAAAGAAGAAACTAATTTATCGATTGTAACTAATCGACTGAAGATACGGACGCTACATTCAAAAACGCCTACGCAAGTTTGTCTTCGAGCAAGAGGTCAGACTGTGAGAGCCACAATTTGGTCTTGCGATTATTCTGATGCTTCATTTGTAATAATGCAACAAGAAGGATTATACTTGGTGTTTGGATGCGCTTCAACAGATAATAAAAGTTGTTCTCATCGTGGCGACAGAAAGAGTTCGAAATTCTGATTCGTTTAAGGAAGGAACGCAATTGTCATTTATTGTAATTCCGCCAATAATATCGTTAAATTCTATCAACAAAAACTGGCGAAAATCGGAGAATTTTCTTTGTTAACATGTTTTGGAACTAACGGAACTTTTGGTGATGAAGCGCGTCGAACCTAGCTGTCTCGAAATTATGGTGCATCTGCACAGTATAACTGGCTTGAGCCAATTGACTGGAGCGAATAACTGGACTTGTATGTGAAAACAAACACCACTCGCTTCCATTGGCATTTAAGTCTGTCCTATGTACTGGTTTAAGGCAAATCCAGTCTAGTTACCCAACCAACGAAAATCTGAGCAACGTTGTCCAACTGGAATAGTGTAAACAATACCGAACGTTCTAAAAATCCGCCCAGTTCAGTGGTCCTGGTAGGTATTGATAATCGCGATTGGAATCCATTGATCAACTTAATTCACTTGGCTTCTTATTAACGGTGAATGTCTTCAGTCGGCTGAACTCATATTCTCAATTGGCTCGAGCCAACTGAACTGTCAACTAGCTCCGTCTGAATCCACCAGCCACTAAATTCGAGTACTGAAAACAGATATCCAGTGGCTGGCTTTACAAAAAGCAATCGCTATAATATCTGTTTAGATGGTGAACCGCAGATAAATGATACAAAATACAAATATATTGACACATAGGGTCGTACTCTGAAGGCCTTGACGGGCAAAAACGAAATTTGATGACCACAAAAAAGATGGGTCAGTGATATAGTTAGGTAGCAGGAATAAAATAGATAGATAGAGGAGCTAGAGATCGATAAATATGGCAGAGGCTGGAGGAGGCTGGATGAATTCGGGATGTATTAGAAAAAGGAGAAGACCATTACCATCACCAGTGATATTCCGTTGCCAAATAAAAAAAAAATCACAAATTATTTTGGTCGATCTACTGAAGATAATCCAATCATGAATTTTTCTTCAATATCAAAACATCTTCCCGGAAAGAAAGTTTGCAGGAAGTACCAGTTAAGCAAACTCCAGACAAACCCACATCGAATATCACAACCGCAAAACGGTCTTTACGAATTAAAATGAAAGGCAATTACATATTTCGTCAGTTTCTAACGCCCACCTGACCGAAACAACACAATACCTGCGGTAAAACCAAGTCATTATCTCATTACACGGTGCAGTCAACAATGACTGACCTGATACGACCGAGGTAAAATGGGCCCATGCCACCCACCTTTGCATGAAACATGGGGTCCCACCGGAACGCGGTAGCCGTCCCATAAATATGCATGGTTCCAACTGCAAGTCGAAGCCGTGAACCCTTGACGAAAAAACACTGCAAATTTTACACAAAGGTTTGATATTTTCTTAGTTAAATAACCCACTATACCATTGATAACTTAAACAACTTAGAACCGAATGCTATTATTCATTATTGGAAATTTGCAGCGTTTTTCTTTATAACTCATCAACCACTAGTCCGAAATAATCCAGGTAAAATTTTTTAGGTTTAGTTATGCAACAGTAATCAACGTTTGAAATTTCATGAAAATTGGGTGATTGATTTCCGAGAAATAATTTTTTTTCCCCCTTGACCCCCCATTTAGAGCCCTTAAGGTACACCGATCCTGCTGGAAAGCTTGGAGGATCAACCCCGAGTGACACACGATTTTTCCACCAAGTTTCAAGGATTTCTGTTCAGTACTTCCAGAGAAAAGCCCCGGACAACGGACGGCGGATGGACGGATTTTTTTTTATTCGTTTATTCAAATCTACATACTCCAAAACGTTAACTGTGAAATTTTCAGGGGGGGTTAATTTTTTTTTTATTTGGTCGATCACTAAGGTTTATTATTTGATTTTATCAAATAATAAACCAAAAGCTGAGTTACTGTGTAAGATCGAAGGAATAACGACAGCGATTTCATACATACGCGTATAAATTTTTCGAGTACCGAAGATTTCATGGAAATGAAACAGACATTCGAAAGCACACACATACTGTTCATAGAATCAGCTGATTCTTGTTTAATTGTATACTCCATTCGCTGTTTTGAAGTCAGCCGGTAGGCCGTGATAGTTTGGCAAGTTGTTTCTTGTCATCCACTTTACTTGGCAAGCTTGTTCATATCACAATATCAAAATCTATCATTCAAGGTGGTCAAATATGCATGTGTGAACTCGATATATTGATTATGGTGAAGTTAGATACCGCTGATGAGTTTCAAATTGGAAAAAAACGAAGCACGTTATCTATAGCAGATAACGTCACTTATTTCTCACATGTTAGATTACTTGTTAGTTGATATAATTTTAACCTAGTAATTCAAAACAATGTTTCAGTGACAATAAAACATATTGAAAGATATCAATATCGAAAGATGTAACGATTTTACACAATGTTCTATATACTTATATGAAAAGTAAAATATTTCACTCATTCCGAGAAAAATAATGCAAGTGACTTATCATGTAGAGATATGGTTGAAATTCCAAGAAATATTAAAAAGTGTCAGGTGTAGAAAATAATCGTTTGAAGATAAAAATTTTATGCTGACACATGATTTTACAAAGATAGCACGATTGCATTCGGGCTCAGATGTGATGATACATTGACACCGATGTCCGTTATCTTAAATATTAATGAATCAAAAAAAAGGTTATTTATAATAACGAAAATTCAGATTATGAAAGCGCCTATTACAATCGTAGAAGATACGACCTCGGATACGACAGTTTGCTCTGGTCACTACAACTAAATTCCATAAAATCGCTAAATTGAAAGAAATGATGTCGTTTGAGTCGGGGGATACCTGTCTCACAAGTGAATATTATCTGATGTATAATAGATTCGGTCTTTACTTGATGGAAACTCATTTTCGATCAAAAAAATAAGGAGACAGTATTTAGTTTCCACAAATGTTTATTTCTTTCGAGAATTCTTTCGCAATGATATAGCTTCTTCAGGTATCTACATTTTACTGACTGATGGTATGAATGTCAACAAGGTTTGAATATGGTAAGTGCCTAAATGAATATCCAAAATCATAAAAAGTGAGAGTAGGTATAACTTGGGGTTTACCGCAGGGTTTCTCAAGTTACATGAAGACTTTCAATAATGGAGAGCTATTTACATCTGTTAGTTCATTCAATAGAATTTTGCGGGCGTTATAACAGTTGATTTCCAATGATTCTAGGAGTGTTCATTTTGATCTTTTAGTTTCAACATGGAGAATTTCGTAGTTATTGTTGAAATTATGCATGAATTCTTTTAGGTGGTTAGCATATGTTGAATGTATTTTGTCCGATGTGCAGCTTCTTTGATCATGGATCCTTTTCTTGAGTGATCTTCCTGTTTGGCCAATGTATACCATAGGACAATCACTACAATTCAACTTATATACTCCAGATCTATTGTCTTTATATGTTCCATCTTTATTGTTTTTCACAAGGGAACTAAGAATTTTAGCTATTTTAAACGATTGTTAGTTCGTGAAACGTTGCTCTTCTAATGCCCAAACGTCATCTCTCAATGCTATCATTGTAAAATGATTTCTGGTCAGAAAACATAAAAAATTTTATCGAACAACCAGCTGATATGGTTAGGCCTGATTTATTTCTCTTTCCAAAACTCAAATCATCACTTCGGGTTACCCGTTTTCAGACTTTATGAAGTAGATCAATTTGAAAATGAAATGATTGAAATATTCGATGATCTTGATGTTGTATTTCTGAAGGCGCTACATAAATAAATAAATTTTTTTCGGCAATGTTCTATATATTTGAATGTTCAGTTCATTGAAAATTGAGTTTCCTTCTCCCATAGGAGAAGGAAACTCAATTTTCACAAACACAAAAATTATACCATAGTACAATTTTTGGGTTGATATTCTATCAAATATACAGTGCGTCAAGTTGAAAAAGTATCACCCTGAATATATATATGAATCATGCAAAATCAGGAGAAATGCGAAAAGAAGTGAACTTTGTGTGAACCCTGTGAGCATGATGACAGCAATCCCATAAATCTTGAATGGAAAGGGGGGTTGAGTGACACCTTATTTCTAATTATTCTATTGCTTCTGCCAAATTGCCATGCAATTGACCTTTCGTTGATAATACCAGAAAATGAAAACGCTGTAAGTTTTACACAAGGGTTTTTTATTTTCTCAGTTCAATAACCCAATACCATTGATATTTTAAATAAAACTTATATATTATCCATCACTCATTGGTTTTTCAAAACACAATTTGCATCGTTCTTCTTTACAACTCAAGGACCACTGCTCGGAAATCATCCAGGTGCAAATTTATAGGTTGAGTTATGCAACAGTAATCAACGTTGCGAGTTTCATGAAAAATCGATGGTGAGTTTTCGAGAAATATTTTTCCCTTCTACCCCCAGTTTTGAGCCCTTAAGGTACACCGATCCTGCTGAAAAGCTTGGAGAATCAATCTCGAGCGACACACGATTTTTCTACCAAGTTTAACGGATTTCGGTTCAGTACTTTCAGAGGAAAGCCCCGGACAACGGACAGACGGTTTTTTTTTTATTAGTTCATTCAAATCTACATACTTCCAAATGTAAACTGTGAAGTTTTCAGGAGGGTAATTTTTTTTTTGGTCGATCACTAAAGTTTATCATTTGATTTCATCAAATAATAAAGCAAAGGTCAGACCTTTTTTACCAGATATCCTATATCGGAGTTTCCTCTAGGATATCAGCGAATCCCGCGTGTGGAAAAAAAAGCGCCAAGATAAATTTTTTCGCATAATTACTGAATTGGTTCTTGCATTCGTCAGTTATTTTCTTCAGAATATACATTAAGGAAGTCCTTATGAAAAATATCAAGTGTATGGTATTTTTAGGAAGATCACCTTCAAAACGAGGTGTTACTCAACCCCTACACCCATTCAAGATTTGCGGGGTTCCTCACAGGGGCGATTGATTGGAACCATTTGAATAAAGTGCCCCCTACAAACCAAAGTTCCTATTTTTTCTGATTTTGAAAGGGGGTCGAGATATTAAGGGTGGTATATTTCCAATTCGACACATTGTATGTGATTGTGAATGATTGTTTCAGTAGGATTCTAGAATAATTCCAACGTTTTCCGCATAACGCCATAAGTCCGATTTGTAAATAATGCCGTCTATCTACGTGCAAAACAACAAATGCCCCGAGTTGCTCCACATAATTCCGGCAGTTTCGCCTATTCTGATGGGTAAATATTTGCGCCTGTAAATCATACGAAAACTTTATTTGCCGGTTAACAAATCAAACACACTGGAGTTGGTATCGGGCCAAAATATCTATAGCAATATGAGGACCGATCGTGAATTAGGTCAATGCCAGATAACAGAATTGTATCGGACAAGTGGCGAGTGTTTGTGTCAACTCCTGATTTAAGATAGATAAACATGAACAAACGTTTAATAGAGATCAGTATAAATTTATGACAAGGGAGCGAACAATTTTTTAAAAAATAAACAGAACTAAATCAAAAGCAATGCTAAATTCGCCCAAAAGTTCATTGTATTCTCATCGGTCTTCCTCTATACCTATCTCACTCATGCACCATAATTTTTTTGTGACTCAGCAATTATATCTACCGGTTGTCGAAGGAATCATGTCCAAAGCCCACAAAAAATTATAATTTTTCAAGATATAGGATTTAACACCAAATTAAGACGAATGTACCTGACAAGGGTTATTAATACAATCATCAAAAATACAGATTTTTCTATAATACCTAATAATATCTTTGGATGTTGATATCTCACGGTATACTTTTATTGTGTTCGACGTACTACGTATAAATGACTAACTTAAGTAATATATCAACTGACATTATTATTTTTGTATTGTATTTTAATACCTTTTTCTCAAGTCTTTTCCTTCAATCATCATATGCCAGTTGATAAAATAATAAAATTCGTCATTCATACGTATTTCGTTGACGAAAATAATTGTATATCGTGAAATTTCAATATCGGAAGATATTATGTAAAGGTATTACAGAAAAATCTGTATTTTTTCAATATTATATCGGCGGGTAAACAGTGTATGACTTCCAGTGTAACAGGAAATGTACGTTACTTCTGATTTGTTCATGTTTAATTTTGCCTTTTCGAATTTTAAATTATAAAATCACCAGACTCATCTCTTTTTTTACATAATGTAAGATAATTGAGTAATCGTACGAAATTTCATGAACATAGACGCAGTATAATCAGAGTAAGAGCCCCCTGCAAGGAGTCGAAACAAAATACCTGTCCAAGTGCAGGTAAATATCAACTGGAATTAAATTTAATGGATTGTTATAACGAACAATATCAATATAACCAGAATAACAATCGTATCAAAAACAAATCGAATATTTTTTTAATTCTGTTTTCCTCAATTTTTTTTCGACAATATTCCACTAAAAATTCGATTATATGCAAACATATACATCACTTCATATGAGAAAATCACAAGTTACGTTCATGTCTGGTTGAACCGGAAATCAAAGACATACATTATTCAGCTCAGTTGATGAGAATTACTTTGTATTATTAATGTTCAAAATTTCAATTCGTTACCTTGAAAAATTCAATTGATATTTTTTTGAATGAGAAATGAGGATGCATATGTTCCGAGGATTGAGAAACGTTCAGATCTTGTTTATATTCCTATTCCATTTAACAGCGTGATTGAAAATCTGCAATAGATAATACCTATCACGGGCCAAACGAACATCAATAAAAAGTTGACTTTTCTATTTGAATATCCATTAGAGATCGACTTCGTTATGAAAATGAATATCTTTCCTTTGTACGGGGTATATCTTAGAAAAATCATGAAATTTCTGGAAATCGAACTAATTTTCAGTGAAACATTAGTTCCATTGTTTATTCAACATCATGAGGGACGTTCTCGGGGTCGTTGAAATCATTCATTTTTAATTTGAAATGATGAGAGCATTGGTCACTCGTAAAGCTGTTGATAGAAATGCATATTGATTCTAGATTGAATAGTTGCTTGCTTAATTTGTTTGGTCGTTTCGTTGAAATGCATTTGTTTCTGCTAAGGATACCTGAGCGGTATCGTAGCTAATGTTTGGAATGGAGAATTGAAATAATCTAAAAATAATTACATAATAACAGAAGTGACCATATTGGCTCAATACGAAAGCACATAAACAATTCCTTTTATTATGAGATCAATGAAACGTTACCATTTCTATTACATAAACCACAGTTTAGAATTTTTGAAATTCAGGAAATCCATAAACCTTTTAAATTAATAGGGGCTGCAGGGTTGTTTTGAAACTACTACCAGATACTTTGTCTTATTAGAATGCTCACGTTCACAACGTGAACCTACCATACTCGTACTCTACTGATGAACAATTATTTGAGGTTGAAAAAAATTTTTCCAAATAACTAATCGCACTTTCAGAGAATTATTGGCAATTTCAAGGCAAACGTTGAGATGGATATTCGAAATTATATGATGAAAGCACACTGCATCGGTTTATACATTTCCCTCATCACAGCCGTGCGTATGCAGCATAATGTTTATATCATTATTGCTTCAAAATACAGTGATAATTTTGCAGTGTTCATTTCCATGATCAAATAAATATATGAATTTTCGTAGAGAGTTGACGAGAGATCAGGGACCCTATTCTTGAATGTGATGGTATAAACGTTCTCATCGTTCCATCAAACATGCACCGTCTTTCCTTGACAACAGCGTCGACACGCCTATTTTCTCCCATCCCCGATTCAAGAATAGAGACCCTTTTATGATTTTGCCGAGTTTTCGGAACCATTCGTTCCTTTTTCAAGGCTCATCATAAAATTGAAATCGGTTGTCATGAAAACAAAACAAAGAAAGTCAGGAATTCTTCTAAATTCACGAGTTGTGAAAGTGTGTGTTAGCATACATGATACGTGAAAACGTGATGTTTCGTGTTACATGCAAGAGACCTATTCGTCAATTCAACTCAAACTGATGACGCGTTACCGTGCATCTCTTAGAAGGACGTTTCCATGACCCATTCTGAAGAGATTCACCTCCATAGAGGCGTTTTCGAAAAGACCCTAGTATTAACTATAAAAGTAAATGCCAATCGGCGTGAATTAACAGCAGATAGGGCAGCTGTTCAGATCAGGTGTTCGTAAGGATTAACATTATACGGGTATTGCCATTTATGCCGTATATATTGATACATAATATAAACTAATGAAATTTTTTACAAGTTTACAGCGTACAGAAGGAGTGTATACACAGGTGGGCATTTAAGGTTTGATCGCACAAGTATGGCAATTGCCATATGTTTGCGTCGATTTTTAAGTTAAATATAAAAAACATGTAGACATGACCTGCGCATGGAACCGAATGTCACTCGGCAATGGAATGTTCTATCTCCTATACTCCGTACCACTCGTTGCTAAGTCGAAGGAATTATGTTGATATTCTGATTTGAAACTTCTCGATATCTTGCATTCAGTTTATTTCTTGAATATTTGCTTGAAAACATAGTCGAAATGGCGCATAGAACTCTCACAAATTTTGGAGAGGCTCGAGAAAACTTAAAAAATCGACATAAACATATGACAATTGCCATACTCTTCAATTCTTGATCGAGATTCAAGAATCGGCCCCCAATTTCTGATCGATTTCGAACTGTCTGCACGAACATCACGAAAGACCACTACTGGCAGATCGCCACGATGATGGGTTCAGCCCTGTGTGACAGAGGTAATAAAACATGACGTCATACCGAGCGTCATATTATCTGAAACCCTAACAACCCCGGTTATATATAGCTTGTCACTGCCATAGAGAAAAGATGATATATTGATTCTATTTTCAGTGGTCACTGCTATTCGCGTGCGAATATCTTCAATGCTCACAGTAATGACACGTTGCTTGAAAAGTATTCGCTGATAGGTTTGACTAACAGTAATGAGAGTCACAGATGTTAGAAATCACTGCATTCTTACTGCAATCTATCAAATTTTTCTAGTGTGAACAGTATGAAAATTCTATCGTCGTTCTATCTGCGATCTGAAAGAATCTATGTTATGTGTTAACTCTGAAAATGTAATTTCGTTTACACCAAAAAATCAACAAGAATTTTCTCGCTGTACATCTTGCCCTTTGCTCGTTTGGTTTGAACACACCTTCACAAATGTGCGAACAAACCCATATACTATAGTCGAAAACCCGAGCGAAAACCACAAGCTTCTAGTGTTTGGAAGGCTGCGTGAAACCAACGAATCGAAAAATTCAATTTGTTAAAAATTTGTATAATGTCCATTCGCGCCTCTGATCCTACATCCAGGACGTCTTCGTGTCACTATTTCTTTCATGGTCCCGTAGCTTTTCGTAATTCGTTATAAGCGTCCACCTGATCGCATAGTCATCGTATTTCGGAGGGCCGGAGCCAAATTTATTCATAGTTCCAGATCTTATCTCGCTTTTTCCCTAATTCATACAAATGACTCCGATAATTACACATCGGAGATGGAAATCTCCGCAATTTGGTGGCTAATTGAATGTGGAACCGGAACGGCTTCGGAGGTTTCTCGCACTCACCGATTGGAACCCGATACTCTGGGTATCGACTGCAATAATGGCCGTTCAATCATGGACGATAATGGTGTTCAGGTAATAACATGTATTCATTTACCGACTTGTAGAGTTGTTCGATTCAGCGGTCAGGGGTTGGTCCATATAGAACGGCCGTTTCGGCTACCGTCTAGGCCGTTTTGGTCTACTTGGATTGATGAGGGTGAAATATGATGCTTGACTGCGGTCCTTTGGTTTGTTGAGATTCGGAATTTGTGGAGCTTTCATCTTAGAGCATAATACACTGAATAACACTTTAGCAGATGACAATTATGTTTTATTTCATTTTATCGTTCAAATTTTCAGTAAATGCGGAATTCTTACCATTTTTTTACATCATTGATTTTCCGGAAAAAGTCATTCATTTGAATTGAAAAACTTCTTGAAATTTAACAATGCGCATTCACAGAAGCAAAATCGATCATTTAAGAAAATAAATGCAAAAGAAATCATTGTTTCCAAATAACACACTTTCCGTTTCTTTTTCCGCTAGAATTTCCATTTAATTTCAATATTTGAGTGCCCAAAGTAATACTGGGTGACTAAAGTCCATAAATGAATAATTTTAAGACTAAATTCCTGAACGAATTAAGCTCAGGTTATCAATCTCACTCAAACTGATGACGCGTTACTGTTCACTTTAAGCCTAGGGGGTCGATACTGCTTAGAGTGTCTCAAGGAAATCTGGTGAATGCATCGAATTATTCGAATACGAATGCGTTGTATAGACATACCGGCACCTTCACCATTTCGCGAAATAGCTTGATTGTTCAAAGTTCCTACATAACCAATGAACCTTCATTGAAATATAGTTCGAAGCCTTTTCTATAGTGAATAGATTTCGGAAATAGGTCACTGAGAACAGTCTAAACAGAAACAGGAAAGGGATGGAATGGTTCAAACGACTGGGATAACTCGAAATACTATGACGTTCCTCATTTTTATAAGAACACGTACCCTAGATACTTAAACTGTTACACTAGACACAACACGACGACGAAATCACGATATGGAATGGAAAATTCTAGAAAAAATTTCAAAAAGCACTGCCGTGAAGGCAGCAACTTATGCGCGCATGTTCAATCTAGATGACCGCTTCAGCAACGAATTTGAACATGCACGCAAAAGCTGCTGCCTTCACGGCAGTGCTTTTTGAAATTTTTACTGATAAATTACTGGATTTCAATTCGATCAAATCTGTTTTTTTGGAAATATTGGAAAAATAAAATTTTGAATGGGTGTATCTACGGAATCATTGGGCGGATTTCACCCATTCACGAATTCGACCTTCGTTATTGAGCCCCAAACCTACTCTACAAATATCGAGTTTCTAAGTAGTTTCTTCCGGAAGTTATTGTGTTTACGGTCAGACTAATGGCCGACTGCGTAAACACAATAACTTCCGAAAGATACAACTTAGAAACACAATATTTGTAGAGAAGGTTAAGACCTAAATTACGAAGACCGAATTCGTGGATGGGTAAAATCCACCCAATGATTCCGTAGAAATACCCAATCACCCTCGAAAAAAAAAAATTTTTTTGAAAACAATTTACTGACAATATGATCCTGACGAAATTTGGCTCAAAGTTGCGCGTCGTTATAATCCACGTAACTGCCAAGTTTGAATCCAATCGCTCAAGTAGTTTCTGAAATAAAAAATAAATAACTTCAACTGCCTATAACTCCGAAACTATTCGACCGATTTGGCCCATTAACGAACTTAACCGTGGCATTCTGATGCGCAACCTATCCTGAAAGTTTCAAGTTGCTAGCTCCCTTCTGTCGACAGTTAGCGTGTCTACGGCCGGACGGACGGCCGGCCGGACAGAATCGATTTTGACACCGGATTCGTCATCAGTGAGTCCAACCTAGTCGATTGAGACCATTTTCGGCTCAATCATCCAAAAATACAGACATTTAGACAAAACGATAGCACGCTGTTCCCCTAGAACATGCGCGCAAAAAAGACTGAGGTCAGGAGCTTGTACACAGCCAAAAGTGAAATTCGACATACTTTTTTCAATACATCCTCAAATGTACCAATCTGAAGCTCGGTGCACTTGTATTGAATATCGACTATGCCGAATGTCATACAAATCTGATAGATGTTTGCGTGAAAAAAAAATATCAGAAAAATTTCGAAATATTTCATAATTTTTTTTAAAAATTGCCAATAACACGATCCTGAAGAAATTCTACATAAAGTTGTAGATCAAAATTCTCAAAGTTATTTCCATGCTTCAATTATATCGCAATACTTGAGGTATCGGAAAAATATCTCTTAATTTAGAATAGGTGGAACTCAGAAAATGTTTTGTGGATTTCACTCATGAACGAGCTCAATTTTGATGCGCAGCCTAGCTTGAAAGTTTCGAATGACTAGCTTGTTCCTTTCGAAAGTTATCATGGCAACGGATGGACGCCCGCACAGAATTCAATTTGGCATCGGATTTTTCATCGAGCGAGTTCAACCTAGTCGTTTGAGAGTTATTTGGGCGAAATTATAACGCTGGATACGAACTCGATTGAAAAATATCAGCTTGTAGGTTCATTTATAATTATTATGAGAAAAATTATGAAAAGTTTTTTCAAAACATATTTGGGATATTTAAAAATTGATGCACAGTTTCCGAAACAAATATTTCAACAGAAATTTGGGTATCCATGAAGTAAGAAGAGCCACTTGCTCGGAAATCATTGCAAACAATCTCATCAGTAATTGTCGAACTTTTGTCGTTTAAGAAAAAAATGTATAGCGCTTTCAGTTCTTTTTAATGGGTAGCCTGCTAACTCAATATTAAGTTAGCAGTGCCGTCCTGCAGAGAATTGGATCACAATGGTTATAAATAGTTACCGAGTATTTGTCGAAGACCATGTAACGTGCAAAAAATAGATTTTTTTTTTTTTAGTATGATTTTGAGTTATGATAGAATTTCCTGGTTTCTGTGGATATTTCACACACTCGGCAACAACGCATTTGTATATTGATTTCAGGTCTATGTGTTGTATCATTTTTAACTGATTTTGGGTTGTTTGTTGAATCTTCTATTTCCCGAAACGAACAATTTACGTATCAATACTGCACACTGGAAATATTTCATTCTCACGAATACACCCAATATCAGTCAACGATAATGATACGAAAAATCAACCTGAAATATCAATATACAAATGCTGTGTTGCCGACTCTGCGAAATATCTTCTGAAACCAGGAAATTCTATAATAACTTAAAATAATACTAAAAAAAAATGTTCGTGTTTTCTTCAAGTTAGATGGTCTTTGCAATTATTTCCACGTGATTGAATTTTATGCTGATGATAGAATGGCACTGCTAACTCAATATTAATTATAATATTTTGAAAGGACAACTAGAAGAGCGATAAATTTTGTTCTTTCAGGACAAATTCGACAAATATTTGACAATTACTGAGATTTTTTTCACTGACTTCTGTTCAAGTGGCTCTGCCAACTTTATAGACATGAAATTTGGAAAATTTGAGTTTTTTTGCCAACAATACGATTCCAATAAAATGTGACAAGCAGTTGTGTGCCAGTGTTCTATAATTAATTACAAAGATTTCAATCCGATCATATAAGTGGTTCCAGAGATTCAAAGGAAATACCAACTGTATGGCCGAGTGTATGGCTGATTTTATCCTGAGAGTTGAAAGTCGCTAGCCCTACCGTTCTCGTAATTAATTGACATCTGTGCTCGCATTTGTGACAACGTTTCTTTCTACAAATATCCCGTCGAACTAGAATCGATTTCGACATCGGATTTTTCATCAGACGGTTTGAGACCATTTTCGAGGAAAAATTCGAAAATTAAAAAGATTTGGACGAAACGATGGCAAGCTGTTCCCTAGAACATGGGCGCAAAAATCGAGTAAGACAGAGAAGATTCAAAATCTTTACTACAGCATGGCTCGGAACAGTTAAAATATAAGTCCGTCTTGTGCAAGAACAAAGCAATTTATCAACGAGGCAACTCCTGAAGACGTCACGTCATTCCGCCGGTAACCCTACAGTGCAGTTATCGCGTTAACAAAGACCTAAAAATGTCGCGACGTGAACCTCCAGCCTTCGTTGATCTAGGTAATTTAAGGACAAATTGCGGGATCCTCAACGTTCCCATAATTGATTACCGACATTACGCCGTTATGAACGAAAACGATAATTTATCACCAATTTTTTTTACTTCACCGCCGATAAATTTCATTATCCACGAACGAGGCAATTATTATTCGATAACGTGACGACTGTCGGGTAAGGCAACGATATCGACCGACGATAAAACGACGTGCACCTTTAGATGGTACTCTGGAGATCGTTCAGCTTTTCCCATACGTGGAAATAACGACTGGCGATCTTATAAAGAAGGTAATTAAGGTATGATTGCGTCGCGTAAGAAGCGAACGACTGCTGGCTAATCGGGAAATTAAGAGACTGGTTAGTACGTTAGGCATTTTGAATGAAAATTAAGATCAGGCTATTGAAGCGTAAGATGAAGTGTAGGCGATACTTGACTGGCATGGATTTCTGAGAACATGAAATTGTGTATGATCACGCATTGTGTCTCTCCCACCTGCAGTAGATTTCAGGAAAACGCCACGATGGATTCGCACATGAGCACAGCTCGACTGGAATTCGGGAAAAGCTCCTTCAATGTTTTCCTGAAACATCAAAGAAACTCATGCCGCTCCTGGTGGGATATTTATTCATTGCCTATTACCACAAATCCATACGATCTAAAGTCGCTTTGTCCATTGAAATAGAGAATATTCTGATTGAACTACGTGACAATTGGTGTCGGAAATTTTCGGTTTTGTATTGAAATGGGTGCATGTTTTCGTTTCGATAGCACGCGGCAGAATTTCCTTTAATGTTTTCACGCTTTCCAGTTCCTCGTAAACATGAAAGAAATTCACGCCGCTTCGTATCGAAAAACGTTAATCTGGTGAATTTCGTTAGGGTTGCATCAATATATCTTCGTTTTTTAAAACATTCGGCACCCCCTTCTGCCCGTGGTAATTACGCAGAGTAGTCTGAAAAATCCGAATCGCGAACTCAACGGAATCGTAATTGAATCCGCTCGCTTACAATCAGTCAATAGCACGATCCGTCACTTTTTATTTCTGCCGATTCGAGCGCTCTGTACGTTTTGTGTACATTGTAAATTAATGAGCTCTTTATCGACCATCCATTATCCGCTCATTCATCTCCTAATTATTTATTCAATAATTTATATCGAATGACAAGGAGAGGCGATAACGATGTCGGTCTGGGTTTCACGGGTGGTCGGTCGAGCGCTTGTCGATAATTATGTTTTCCTCGCATTAAGATTTGTTTTCTCTACGGTTCATTGCTCCGATTTCATGAAGAAATTAGCGTTCTTCTTTTTCTGTTTTTTTATTATGTTTTTGAATTCATTACTTGGTGGATTGAATTATATTTGAATTTCTGTTGAAACGTTTCACTCAGGTGAAGCAGGTATGGTTTTTTTACGGCGCACCGATGCTGAGTATGTTTTTCTGGTACTATGGGATGAGTCGGTTACCGCTTGGGTATATCATTCATAAGTTTAGTACCTGGAACTTAGCAAATGTGGGTTATTTTCCCAATAGAACGACCTGAAATTATTAGTTAATGATAGGTAGCACTCTTGAAATTGTGAATCAGTGGCTCTATGATTAGGTGGTACTTTGTATATGACAATATTTGTGTATAGGTACCGCTGGTCAATTCAAGGAAGGACCAACTACCCAGGGATTTTGACCATCTTCCAAAGATACTATTTGATGGCTTCTGCTTTTTTTGATCAAGAGAAATATTAAGTTTTCAAATTCAATTCTGCCCTTCCAGTAGATTACCGTGGGTTATTATCAAGAAAACTTTCGAAAGCTGTCATTTGGAAACTTGATATTTTTAAATAAAATCCCCAAAATACATCTGCCTTATACGACGATGGACTTGAGTGTTCATTCAAAATTGTTGAATATACTATTATCAAAATTTTGGATAGCAAATTGGAAAATTTAGTGAACCATTCTTCAGATCGTTCCGAGCTATTTTAGCGGAATGCGCCGGCTCAGTCCGTTAAGGGGCCGAACGGTTTTGGAGTTCTATTCATTTGAATTTTGGAGGTTATTTACTCCATATCACAGGAACTATATTTGCGAAAGTATTGAAACTTCGTGATCAGTTGTATAATACCGGAACGCGACTATCTGCAAAATTTTGTTCATCAAATTCAAAAGAAATCTCTGAAACCAACTTTTTGTTGCAAATTTTTTTCTCGGGAACTATTCATCGGATTTTCACAGACGTTAAATATTATTAATAATAATTCACAATATCGTTCCCGAGTTTCAGTTCGATCCGATTTTAAGTAAGTTCGGAAGAAACCAGGGGAAAATTTGTCAGATTTCGCGATATTTTCCTAGATTTCGTTGATATTTCTGGAATATCAAATATGCCAAATCTTGATCAGATTATCTTTTTTTTGTGATTCTCAAAGAATACTGATCCGATCACAATGGAACTTGGTAACTATTTGGCAAATACTGATGCGAAATTTTTAGATGATCATGCCATTAAAGCGGTCAAAAAAACGATGCAGATTTTACAGAAGGGTTTATTATATTCTCAGATAAATAACCCAATACCATTGATATCTTCAATAAAACTAAAATGAAATTCATAACTCATTGGTTTTTAACGCCAAAATTTTAAACTTTTTTCTTTTGAACTTGGGGACTACTGGTTGGAAATCATCCGGGTGAAAATTTTTAGGTTGAGTTATGTAACAGAAATCAACGTTGAGAGTTTGATGAAAATTCGATGGTAAGTTTTCGAGAATTAATTTTGGTCCCTCCAACTCCCACCGATCCTGCTGAAAAGCTTGGAGGATCGATCTCGAACGACACACGATTTTTCTACCAAGTCTCACGGATTTCGGTTTAGTGCTTTCAGAGAAAAGCCCAGGAAAACGGACGGACGGATTTTTTTCAATGGTGCATTCAAATCCACATACTTCAAAATATAAACTGTGAAATGTTTAGAGGGGTTAAAGATTTTTTTTTGGTCGATCACTAAGGTTTATTATTTGATTTTTCAAATAATGAACCGGAAATGAACATTTTTTCAGCACACGAAATTTGAATATGTATTCGAAAGTTTCCGACTTCACGTGAGTGTTTTTCTAGAATTTTTCGATTCCAACTCAAGAAAAATGCTGATCCGCTCAAATTGGTAACTATTTGACAGATGCTTATGTACGATTCTGTGCGTGATGATCCTGTCATAAGAACAAATGAAAAAAAAACAAAATTTTTTTTCACCCACGAGAGCTGCTGAATTCACGTCAGTGCTTTCCGGAATTTTTTTGATCTCAGCTCATAATTCACACCCTTTAAAACGCTATGGAAACATAAATGCCTAATTAAAATAAACTTTAAAAACAAGTTTCTTTAATTCTTCACCAAAATTCACAGTAAAACTGTATGGTATAACTATACGTTCAAATTTTCCTATACGCTTTTCTCGGTTCTGCGTACACCCGACAAGAATTTCGCAAAAAAATGGCTGTTAGGTTAATGGATGTCATAAACCTGCGGTCGTCTTCCGTGGTTCGTGCCAGAGCTAATGCCTCGGCAACTTCACCAAATTCCCTCCAACATAATTGGCATCGTTATCACCTGCGTTAATAGGCCGAACGTAAAATAACAGGACTGTTAAAACGTCAAAAAGCCGGACGAAAACGCGCCAAACTACTATAAAAGTCTGGCCAATCTCGTACAGTATACAGCAACACGACGGATAATCGATATCACACACACCGGGCGTACGGTCGTAAAAAGGCACATAACGTATTGTGTATTGTTCGAGATAGTTCCAGGACTAATTGCGCGACCCGTCCCGGCAATGACGCTAAAAAGGACACGCAGGAAACGACGCACGGCCTGCTTGGATCTCGATGTAAGTAGGTGCGGCTTGTCCGTCAAAACTCTGCGTCTTCAGTAAGAACTGTTGGAACAGATGAAACATAACCTCATTATGCCACTGCTGTCAGACAGATTTTGGATATGAAATTCCCAACCTGTGGATTGGTCGGAGGGGTCCTATAGAAAAGCCAGTCAGATATCCAGATCTGCTCCCTCTAGATCTCTATCTGTGGGACTACCAAAAATCGAAAATTTTTGCGCGAATGGTCGACGAATGTAGCCGAAATAATCCAGAATGTGAGGCGAAAGTTTGTGTAAAACTTATACCATTGACGGATGCTCGAGGCGCTCAATTTGAGCATTTATTTGATTGAATTATTCAGGATACTTATCTCATTTTTGCGCGCATGTTCTAGGGGAACAACGTGCTATCGTTTTGTCCAAATGCATGTAATTTTCGATGATTGAGCCGAAATGGTCTCAAACGACTAGGTTGGACTCACTCATAAAGAATCCGGTGTCAAAATCGATTCTGTCCGGCCGGCCGTCCGTCCGTGGGCACGATTACGGGCGTACGGAGAATCCTTGACTAAAAAATTTCAGGGTTGGTGAATTTCAAAATGCGAAGGTTAAGTTCGTTAATAGGTTAAATCGGTGAAAATGTTTCGGAGTTAAAGCTATTTGAAGTTATGAGTTTATTTCCCTGATATTTTGAGAACCACTGGAGCGATTGAATTGAAACTTGGCTGTTGGTTGAAACAAAAGGACTCGCAGCAAATCAAAAAAGTGTTTTTTTAAGAAACTATTAGTTACATTCGGACGAAATTCCGGTCATACTTTGAGCTCCATATTCCGCAGCACTGTACCAAATTTCAGTTCGATGCGATTATAATTTTTGGAGACATTCAGAAAAAATATGTTTTTTTCTCACTATCGTTATTTTTTTCGGAATATCTCAAAAAATACAGATTCGATCATGATGAAATGTATGCATTTGTAAATGCTGATGAACAACTCTGTACATAATTTTCGTGATTATCGTGTCATTAGAACAATTTGAAAAAAAATTTCAAATGTTTTTTCCCGAATATTCAATATTCTGCGATCTTCGGATCATAATATCCTCATGAAATTCTGTATGAACCTTCAAACTGTAATTTTTCGATGAAATTCTAGATTTCAATTCGATCTAATCTGTATGTTTGGCCTAACGGCCGACTGTAACACAATAACTTTCGAAAGAAACAACTTAGAAACTCGATATTTGTAGAGTAGGTTTGGGGCTCAATAATAAAGGTCGAATTCGTGAATGGGTAAAATCCACCCAATGATTCCGTAGATACCAATTCAAAATTTTATTTTCCCAATATTCCCAAAATACAGATTAGATCGATTTGAAATCCAGTACTTGATCGAAAAAACCTAGAAAAGCACTGACGTGAAGTCAGCAGCTCTAGCGCGCATGTTCGACGGATATTACCAAGAGTGAACATCAGTGCTTTTCTAGGTTTTTTCGTGGTCAAATTCAATACTGTCCGTCCGTCCGTATGTGCTCTTACGCTCGAAGGAAAGGATTTAGCAACTTGAAATTGTTTGATGTGGTTTGGAGTCCAAATATCTCAGTTAAGTTCTTTAATGAGTGTAATCGGTCGAAAAGCTTCGGAGTAAGGCCCATTTAAAATTTAGAGGTTAATTTTCCGATACCTCATGAAGTAGCGATTCGATCAGTTTTAAACTTTTTAGATAGTTTTGTAATACCAGAGCGTAACTTACTTCTAAATTTCGTGTGGATCCAGTAGTTGGAAAACTTTAAAACGCATCTATTAGATTTTAACGAAATCTGGCACAAATCTCAGATTCAGTATTTAACAACAATGTTCATAATTTCAATTCGATCCAATATTTGCTTTCGAAGATATAAAAAAAATATGCCAAATTTCGTTGCTATTCGGAATTTGAAGGTTATTTCCGCAATGTCTCAAGAAATATAAATGTATTCAGATTCGAAACTTGAATGCCAACGTGCACTTTATAGCAAAAGTCTGTGTTCATCTAGTAGTTAGAATTTGAACGAGTGCCTTAAAGCTCCTGACTTCACGTCAGTGCTTCACTAAAATTTTCTATTGTACAGTATGGAATGTTTGAAATTATCATGCCCAACTGATTAACTTTTACAATGAATGGAGTATGCGTGTCCAAATTCAAATAGATATGCCGTTGATAAAACCAAATCAGAAACTTCCAGACCCGTTATGTATGGTAAATTAACAGATACCCCCCGTACAAATTTTACGCCCGTCGAACTCGCGTCAATCAGTGAAATCGAACGTGTTATTAGTTACCGTCGGTTAATTAACTTTACATAATAATTCTCGGTTTCGTTGAACCCATTCGTTTCTGATTCGCGCCATAAAAATCGCGGGATTAATTTATTTAATCGCCGTCCTCTCTCTTTCCCTCCACGGCTGTCGATTCTATGATAACTCAGTGTTCTGCTTCGTTATCTATGCTTCGATCTTTATGGCCAATAGATGCGATTAGAAATTCCAGAAATTTGTAGGGAATAAGGAAGGTTTTTTCAGTGGAATTCTCGTTGAAAGGCTGGAACGAATCTGTCAACGTCCGAGTTATTTATGTTCGTTTCGAGGTCATGTGAAACAAAAAGCGAGAGGAATGGGAAGTGGATGGAGGGTGTCAGGGTTATATTCGAAGGTATGGGGTGCTTTCACTTTCAGAATGAGGTTTTTCGTGCACGTGGAGAATGTCGAATTACCCTTAGAACATAAAAAAAGTCGTATGTTCGGTTCCCTCAAAAGTTTGTTGACGAAATGAATACCCTCACATCCTTTAATTCCACGGTTGTTTTTAATACCATTTCAACGATTGACATTGAGCGTTTTCCAAACAGAAGAGGGCTACTGATCTAGTAAATTCATGAACACGCAGATAAAAAGATATTTATGTCTACGATTTTCGAGCATTCATTTCCATGTAATATCGAAAACTTAAAGAGATACTAACCATAGACATAGATATTTCTCTGTGTCCCTATTACTAACCACAGGCAAAGAGACATGGACTGCGCAACAACATCAGGAAATTGAACATGTTTAGAAAAGGACAAGCTTATCTCCAACCTTGACATAGAGACATGGACTGCGCCTTTCTCTCAAAAATGTGAACGAAAGTTGGTTACGATGTGGATCTTTTTCTAGTGGAACCAATTCTGTTGTGTTATTGCGCAATCCAAATCTTTATGTCTAAATCTCCAACCCAGGGAGAGGAAACTTCTGTGCTAATCTTGAAAACAAGCGTACTCAGCATTAAAAGAGAAATAATAGATACTTGCCTCGTTGCCTCTCATTCTCTATCAAATTTTAGAATGAGATCATAACATTCTCAACCTAGGATTGAAAACAGTACTGAAATGTGGAGAGAATCGTTTCGCTAAAACGAAACAAAAATTTATGTTCAATGATGGCCTATGAAGAAGAAAAAAATTAAATTATGAAGTGCAGTATTCACTCAAAGCATTAATTGTCTTCATTAAAAAAATTTTTTCTGTTATTGTTCTACATAATATCTTTAGATATTGATATCTAACGATATACTTTTGTTGTCAACGTACTACCTGTGAATGACAAAATTAATTGTCCAATTAAATTTCAGATTAAAAGCATGTCAATGGCATTTCTCGAATTGTTATCGGATCCAATGGACCAGGTTGTCAAAAATCAGTTTCCATTTATTGTTTGGAAATCTGTTGGATAATAATTGAACTAGGAATCTTTGACGTATATGGAGACCAATTACCATTTGCATATTTCACTAACCTTTGTAAATGCACAAGATTCAATTATATTGAAATTATTTGTGTTAGAGAGCTAGCTCCTTAAAAGTTTCATAACATCAAGAAATATTTATGTTTTTTCGAAGAAGAAATCAGTAATTTCAGAACGGTCGAATTACTGGCCAGTTCTAGTTGGGAACTTTGAAACGCGACAAATATGTTTTGTGATAACTCGACGTTGAAATGTCTCAATTGCTCAGTTGCATTCCCACGTAAAATGTATTCTTAATATCAATAGTTATTGTAGTAAGATTTCCAAATATTTAGGGACTGTGTGATCCCTGTTCATTGAAGTAAAGTATTTATTATATTTTGGATCAATGAGAATCCTACAACAAAATAGCCCATCTGAGTAGTTGATCTCTGGATTCAATCGTAATAGATGATCATTCCGTAGAATATATATGAGATATATTTGTCCTAATAAATTTTCCATAATATGGTTGTTTGATTTACAATAGACAACAAATTCCAATATTTTAAATGTATCAAGGTACCTGCACGAATATCTGAATCGCAGACATTTTTCCCGCCACAACCCCAAAAGATGGCGGCCACTCTGTTTCTCTGATTTAGTAGGGAATTGGCACTTTTAGGATATTGTTATTATGCATGTGCTCCAACCCATCATAGACCATAGAGGCAGGACAGAAATTTAATATCTGTCACCTTCTATCTGATTGAGAAATAGTTGAGTATAATCTTTATTTCAACAAAACCACTATTTTACAATTCGGGTCAGGTTGGCACCCGTAAAATATTGACACGGTCAAAATAATTCGGTGAGACGTCAATTCCTATATATTTTTTCAAGGAATCCATGGTTTGGTTCAGTTATATACGTAATTATTATGTTCATACGTAGAATACTGTAGATAATGCCTCATAGTCATTATACCCGAAATATTTTAATTATTCACAGAGGAATGTGTCAATTTTCCATAGCACACGGAATGGCTTTACAGTAGTGAATGGAGTACCTATACAAATTTTCCTCATAGAAATAAAGACTGGCATAGATATGTCTTTACTAGTGTTTATCTTTATGATATTGATGAAATTAAGAAAAATTAATTCAATAAAATGTCAGCAGGAATTTCGACAATTATTTTGAATCTGATTCTAATAAATTTCCAATGTATCGAATCTTTCGTGATGATTCTTTCTCAAGGCTCATATCTAATTCCGTAAAACTCTGATGATATTTTGCTCTTGAGAAATGGTCTCTTGCATGTAACACGAATTATCATATTTTTATGTTTTTCTCATTCTATATCGATACAAAATCACAATGTATGCTATCACACAAATCAACAATTCGCGAATGTTGAATAACTTGGTATTAAAAATGGCCAAATCGGGACTCAAGTTTGAAGCGTCACTCGTTATTGCAAGATCGATACAGCCGACGCCGTCTATTGCTAGAGAGAAAAGTACACGAGAAGAGGGAGAGAGTGGATATATCCCGGTAAGTCACGGAAGCCGCGAAGTTTCTTCCGTTTAAATAGCCGATATGCGGAGCCAAGTTCAAAAGAGCTTATTCTAGTTGAAATTTGAAATTTTTGACGGCGGTTAAAGTTTATCAGTAGTCTTACGGATAGAATATGTGATTCCAATGATAAAAAAAATCATGCAAGAGAACTATTAAGATTGAGCATTCTTTATGAGTGATATTCATCAATAAGTATAATGATTTTTTCAACATTTAACGCGGTTCATAAAGTTATGATCCTGAGACTTATTTATAGTCGCTCCTTGAAAGCTTTCTTAAGAATGCCTTTCCGAAGGCCGCCTTTAAGTTTATTTTCTATAGTTCGAAATGTCACTTTCCTTGCATTTGAGGAGCACTGAAGGCAACCTTAGGTGTCTTAAGAATAGGAATGACAAAAATGGAAGCCTCAAGGACGAGTAAATACTCGAGCAGCAACTATAAATACGGCCCTTAATGACATCAATCTCGATAATAAACTCCTCTGCTTAAATACCACAGAAACATATTCATGAAATTCAGGTTAGGAATGATTATGTCAAATTGATTACTGGCCACGAAATGTACGAGGAGTATTCGTTAATTAAGTGTAACCGCATGCCAACCTGGTACAAAAACAAAGTACACCCACTTACCGCCCGGTTATCGAGTTACCCCAACTCTTCCCCGACCGGTCCGTTCAATTTTCCCTGTTAATTCCCGCGTCGAAATGAAATTACCAACTTTTCGGGCGTTGAGACTTCCACCGCCGAACTTTCTTTACGGGCGTCGAGTGAAGTCGTCGTTTCTGATGGAAACTTTCAAACGACGACGCGTCACGTGAAATTCGCATTAAAATTGAATGGAGTCGAGTTTTCAACCGCCCTTACATAGAATGAGGGTCTCATGCCGACAAGAAGCCGTTTTTAGGTTATGCATTCATTACGGAGTCACGTCGCGATGGATAAAAGGGGTCCAGAGGGGGGCATTGTGTGAACGGAAAGGGGGAAGAAGTTCTTGGATGGTCGATGCGTTCGAGTGAACGGTGGTGAATTTTATGGCTGATCGAATTTAATCCGAAGAGAGCTGATAACAATTTTACGATGTGGGGAAGAAACAGCGGTAGAACAAATCGTCTCATACTGTAAGAAAAAGAGTTCCAACATTTTGCGTGATTGAGCAGATAATAATATTCGTAATCCTGTTCGAGAGTGAATTATTGAAATTGTGGCTTCTTGCTAAAGATTAGATTTTGTTTTTCTCTACTCAATATGTTCTTCTGAATATAACTTCGCAGTCGAATTTTGGATCACTTTTTCCCCACTGTTGCTAACTACTTTAAGTTATCGATTAAAGCCTATTTTGGTTTTTCACTACCAGAAAAAACATACAAAATGATACTTTAAGTTAGTTCTTTAATAATCCTTGAACCTTCTCACAACAATTCGCGGGAATTTCTTTCAAATATATTCAATGTTTGGTTGAAAAACATCTACCATCTCAGAGAATTTATCTTTGGTAACGAGTGAAGTTTGGCATAGATGCAGCATTCTACTAATCTAACCTAACTCAGGACCTTCACCGAATTCATCAGGATTGATTGATTGGATTTCCATATTTTATTCAAACCATCGGCATATATGATATAAGTGATGCACTTGCGTCGTTGCCAAATTTCACTAGTGATCAAAGTCAAATTCCCATAAAATGACAGATGAAATGGTGGTTCGATGAATTCGATGTATTTCAATAAAATATTGAATGTACCATAGAGACCAATCAGGCGGCCAAATTTTGAATCTCGATCAACAATTGAGGAGTATGACAATTGCCATATGTTTGCGTCGATTTTTTAAGTAAAATATAAACAACAATTAGACATGACCTGCGGCGGGAACCGAATGCCACTCGACAATCGAATGTTATATCTCCTATTATACTCCGTACCACTCGTTGCAAGTCGAAGGAAACTGGTATAAGGTTATGTTCATTCGGATTCGAAATTTCTCGATTCTTGCATTCTGTTTATTTCTTGAACGTTTGCTTGAAAACATAGTCGAAATGGCGAATAGAAATCTCAGAAATTTAGCAGATGCTCGAGAAAACTTGGAACATAAACATATGGCAATTGTCATACTCTTCAATTCTTGATCGAAATTCAAGAATTGACACCTTATTTTGTTGTGAAATGGTACAGGAAAGACGAACGAACGAGAAGTAGTTGGCCATTGTTCTTATAATAAATATTATAATTTTGGAGGTCAATATCTTCGGAACTAATTCAAACCGCCGAGTTTCGACTGCAGATTTATGATCAGAGCAGCAAACTGCGTCTTTAAAATTAAAAAATCTATTCACCAGTTGCAAGATGCTTTAATATTTACTGAAAGTTACATTTTCACAGTCACAATAGATGATCGGTCAATTTAGTACTTTACATGATTGGTGGCGACCGTTGCACTGAAGAATTGGACAAATTTCGCGGTATCATCAGAAGGCCTGGCAGTTTACCTTGAAGGATGGATCGCTTTCTATCTCCAACTGTGTTTTCGCTCATTATATACAAGCTCGAAACAGGCAATTTTCAAACGTTTTTTTTTACAACTAGCCATCATACCAATAAACCAACTGAACGCTTTTCAGGATAAAATCGCGGTGCTACATGTGTCGATTATTATGCTAATTGGTGAGAACTCGTCATCACAAATTAAATTTCGAATGAATATTATTCCTCTCGAGAAGATAAGATTGTTTGAAAATCTGATGGTGACGCTTGTCGGGACAAAATAAAAATAATTTACCATATTTAAAGTTTGATAACAAAGTTCGAATTCAAAAATGGTCGATATCCACCCACATATTCCGCAGATCGAAATATTATATACCTGTGTATTTCCAAGAATATATACCTCGATGAACCTGAAATCTAGTACATACTTGGTTATTTGATTACGAATAGACTTTTACATTGCACCAAAAAGTATCATCATAATCATAAAAAAATTAAATATAGTGAGGGCTTTTTCCTTTTATTTTTCAAAAATTGGTTGGTTTTTAAATTCTGAATATGATAGAATTGGTAAAATTTGTTAATGATGACACGAAAAGGATCATCACAAAAATGTGATGTTGGCGTTAATGCTAAAATAAACAGGATTCGAATTAAAATGCGTTCAAAAGAGATTTTTTATTTATTCACGTCAAATGAACTTCGATAATTATTTACAGTCATTCAATGATATGTGATATTTATAGGTAAGTGCTAACTTAAAATTGAATCATCCCTTTTTAAAAAAAATCCTAGGTAAGCTTTGACGTCAAGTCAGCAGCTTTCACGCGCTTGTTCACATTGTGAAATGGCGACTAGGAAATTTCAGTGAAATTCAAATGAAATATGAAAATTTCCAAAAAAAAAATATTTTTTTTTCAAATCTTTTCATGGATAATTCTTCTTATTGGCACTGTTCATTTTCTAACCAAGTTTCCTTCCGATCAGATAAATATTATACGAGTTATTGAAAAATCAAAATTTCAAATGACTAACAAAAAAGCCATTTGTCAGATTTAGCCCATTAACGAACTCAACCGAGATGTTCAAAACCAAACCTGAAAGTTAGAGCACACACGGACGGCCGGCCGGCCAAACAGAATCAAATTTGACCACGGATTCTTCATCGTTTGAGACCGAGTCGAAAATTACAGACATTGTGACGAAACGATAATCCACTGTTCCTTAGAACAAAAGCGTAAAATAGGATAATCACAACGATATTTCGACAATTATCGGGATAGGTTCCATTATTTTTATTGCAAACTTCAGAGGGGTTGACAATTGCAGTTCTATAATCACTTCGAGAACATATATTTTCTTTTATTTGATTCTGTACAGGGAACAATGTCAGAAAATATTCATATGAGAATTCAATTCAAATGAGTCCTAAAAAAGATCCCAAATAGAATTAAAATCAAATAAAATAACAAAACTCCATATTGCGGAAAATTACGATATCGTTTTCACACAGTTGGTAGAGAGCATCCTAAATATTCCGATGTGCAACATCCATTCTACCCTTGGAACTAGAACAGACCGAATTAAACTTGCGATAGTTAAATTGGATCAAGACGCCTCACGTAACCCAAACTGAACCTGACAAGAACCGGTGACGCTGGCGGAATTAATCAGATTCCAAAGCTCCCTTTGTTTGTCTCAGCGTCGAAATGAGGGCTGAGCTTAGTCAAATATAATTACGATATTTCGAATAATAATATTGTATAAGCATCCATTCATCTCGAGAGCTTGCGATTTCGCATCGGTAGATAACGGATAATAGGGTTCTTGTAAACAATAAGTTGAACTGATTCCGCACTTTAGAGCACCCACATTCATAAGTGTCAGGTAAGCAGAACAAGTTCTTCGAATTCAAGTAGGAAAGGTTTTGAGTCTCCGATTTTTTCGCTGGCATTGCTATTGGAAAGCATAAGTACTTATATTAGCCGAGTTTTGTAGACCTATTTTAGGAAATATTTCATATTCCGTTTCTAGATGTCAAGTTGGCAACTTTTCCAGAAAATTACTTCATGAGAAACAAAGAGGAATCCTTATGTTGCAGTTAATTCATCAAATTAATTTATGCCAATCTTTGATGGTTAGCTGTTTTTTGCAGGTAATGAACAATACAAATTCAATTTTGACCTTCATTTTTGTGGAAAATATTCGAAATCGACTTTGAAGAACACAATTGATAGAATTCATTCTCAAGGCAAAGACTGTCCAGTGATAAATAACTTGTAAACATTTTTCTCCTTAATTTTTTATCGACAACATAAGTATCGTTTGAAAAAACAAACTTATCAAGGACGACACTGAAGACATTAATTCACGTTTAGTAGTTAATAATTAAATCTATGGAAATAACTGCTTATGTTCAGTGTTCAGCTGTTCACTACAAATCAGGTGTCTTTGGGTTCTTCTCATCAAACAAGCCAATTGCATAACACGCACTGTTTTTCTGGTGAAAAAAAACAATTTTTTTAATTCATTTCCGACCTTTATAATGAACTGCGAAAATTTTGGTCACTTACCATAAGCACAAATGATGTCCAAGATTAGAGGTCAAAAATATATTTTTTCACAACAAGTTAATAGCAAAAAATTGGCCTGAATGGACCAGTTTTTTCGAAAAAAGTAGTTTTTGAGAAAGATGGTAGTGCTTTGTCCTTCATGCAGATAAACTGGTACCTTGAATAGATAGAAACTAATACTACTACTAATCCTTCATCAAGAAATCTTATATTATCCTCGATATTATCTATTGAGGACATTTTGGCTCACGATTCATAAATTATTACCATTTGAATGAAATTGAAACGCGTTGTTACTACAATGCAAGAAAAGCGAGTTTGAAAATTTTTAAATGTTTTTCATATTTCGGAAGGTCCATTATAAGAATCGAATCTAAATAATTGCTCTACGAAAATATTAATCCCAACAATTTTGCAAACCATTCTGCCCATTAACCTACTATATGAATCCATTGGTTAACATGAAATTCTAATTTTAATTAGTACAGAAAATCAAACAATAATTTATGCTGAACTGTTCAAACCAACCATATTTCACACTTTATCAACCTAACTATTGCAAAATAGAACGTGTGCCCAATTTATCTGTAAATAATACATTAGACTATTGGAAAAACGCAATTGGGAACAATCCAAACAAACATAAATTCGCAAATATTTTGATGTTTAGCTTTTCTCTCTTGGACCTAATTTTCACTTCATGTATCTGACCCAGTTTTACACAACCGGTCAATAAAAATGTTTCTATTACGAAATGTTTAGTTACAGAATAGGTCGAAGCAAAATGTTACAGTCCAGACATCACTGGAAATTCTAAATGTAAAATTCTAGTTCAAATGGGATTATTTTAGAATGTAATGAATGAAAACATTCCATTGAATACACTGAAAATTTCAAAACAAAATGAATGATTTCCATCATGAGGTTATTTCAATTATCTGCCATATAAGTTACAATCCGTTCGATTTCAAGGAAGGTATGCAATTCAAGGAAATTGGAGTTAACAAATACCTATATCCTTTCTCGAGCATATTCCACTCTTTTTCAATGAATACATCTATCTACCAGAACCTTATCTCTTTCGAATATCAACATTCCACAGGTAACGGCTAGTACTGCACACCTTGGAATCAGAACAGTGTTCATTATAAATTATTGTACAACTCCAAATATGGTCACAATCAATTCCAAAGCAGTCCAAGCTCATTTGATAGTTTGAAATATGAGAGAAATCCAACGATTGATTGCTTGCATGCCTGAATTGATCGGAAAAACTAATATAGTCACTGCATAATATGCTATCAACAAGTATATTATTTATAATGAGTTAATGATACACGAACATCAAACCTTATGCCAAATAAAATAATTTGAATATCATTAAATAAAAAATTATGATTCTAATAAACTCATCCAACAGTATTTGAATAATTCAAACTATTCATTATCATAGATTCCCAAACGTTGATTTGGTGAATATTTTGCATGAACTGAAGTGTTTCAGTTCACACCACAAGCATATAAATAACCTAATTATAATCCCACTTAATCTCGGTACTCAAAGATCTCCTTACAATGTTTAATTTTGGATCTACACTTAATCTTTCTTGTGGTTCACCGAGAAACAACTTTAACCTTCTCTTAAAATAACTGTTTAAACTATAGGACATATTTCTATTTACAAATTGAAATAAAAGATATTAGTGCTTTGTCGACTTGAGCAATAAACTCAATTCAAGGAAGAAAATGGGTGTCTTGTATTTTATAAACAAATCCTATGAAATCTATAATTCAAAATATCCAAATTACAGAGAAACACCTATGCATGAATGATGCAAGATCTTTCAGGAGATTCTCTTCCTTCGACAAGGATTCCGAAGAGCATTCGTTTCAATAGATCAACCGAAGTAGAGAGGATGCGAAGTTTTGTTGGAAATTTAATATTATGAACAAGTGAGCAATGGAATAAATTGAATTTGTTGTTTCCTACCGGAATACCGAGTTAGTTTAATTGAATGATCGAAAGTTTTTGTGTACACGTATGGATTTGGAATTTATAACCTCAAATTGAACTATAAAAGCAGTTTATTCATAAAACAAGGGTACTTTACAGCTCATTTGAAGTTATATATGTGCAATTTTATCGACCAACTGGTTTTAACATTCTAGAACAGGCAAGAACCACTGCATTGAGAATGGGAGACAGGCAGATGTGCCGAATGAAGCTCTTACATTTCACATTGTATTGAGTTGGTTGGTATTTCAATGGATTCGAATCAAATATTTGAAAGCATTCTTTATTTCATGATAGAGAAATGTATGTACCTAGTTCTGATAAGAACTAACTTTGAGGTTAATGTGAATTTCATGTTTTTTTTTAGTTTGTTTGGGTTTGCAGGGTTATGAAAAACTTACCTCCAAGTCATCGTAAGTCTTGAATCCAAGAATCGCGAATCCGTCGATGATGTCCTCTTCGACGAGTGGCTCTTTAGATTTTTTTCGTCTGTTGGGGGGCCTTTGAGGCTTTTCTCTGACAATGTCTTCGTCTGCGCTGTCTCCATCTCGTTGTTTAGGGTTATTTTCTCTCTGTGCCTGCATACGCTGGGCGCGTTTTCTGCGTCTATTCCTTTGTTTTACTTCTTGATCCATGATTTAAACATAACTAAAACCCCGGTGGTCGGACATTGCCGACCCTAGGATAGATTTTACCTGGAGAATGGCGGCCGTAGGACCCCGTATTTAACTAAATCCTTCACCATTTCGAAGGAAAACACATAATATACACGCACAAACACCTTAATAAACCTTCACCACACATTCAATCCACACACGGCCACGAGAACACGAAAAAAAAACAATATTTACAGCGTACGATGAGCAAGTCAATACAATGTAAAATGTCGCGAAGCAGCCACGACCCCTAGCGGCCGATATGTATACCAGCGGCTGTCGCCATATGCTGCCAACCTAAGTGCACGAAAGCTCCTCTGCAAGTAGAGATACCAATCAGGTTCAGAGGCGTCGGTAATGTTCGGCTAAAGGCGGAGTATTTCGAAATAAGGTTTGATTTCTGGAGTACCTACTTTTGTACCGGAATAGTTAAATATTATGAATTATTGTTCATATTAATAAGTAACACTGCCTTCGACAAAACTGAATGCAATATTATTCTTAGTATGGAATTGATGCACTGCTGTTGAATTTTGCTTGGGTTATTTTATTCTTTTTGGAAATTAGGGGATATACATTGAGTTTTTTGAGTAGTTGTAGGAAATTGAGGAGCATGTTGGTGACGTCAAAATATGAAGAAAATTTTCTATAAACTTTAACTGAAACTGCAATTTATTGGTTCCGGAGATGCAATGTGTCAAAATTTAATTCTTTTTCTTATTTTTTATGGATATATTTCAAATTAATTTTAATATTCGAGGTAAGTTAATAATTGTTTCTCAAATTGTTCTGATGACACGATCATCACGAAAATTTGGACAAAGTTGTCCATCAACATTTTCAAATTACCTCCCAAGATGATTTAATCAGTATTTTTTGAGATATTCCGGAAAAAACAATGTCAAGGAAAAAACTAAGAAATTCGACAAATTGTCTCACAATAAGGGACCCATTTAAAAGTATCTGAGGACCTACACAATTCTTCGAAGCTGACACAAAAATGTTTCACGCACTTATCAATAATAAACAATAAATAATAATCTGAGAAAACATAAATAAATTCAAAAAGACAATTGCTGAATTACCATGAGTAGTGTCATGCGCTCTGATTCGTCGCATTGGTGGCATTCATGTCTGTGGCGAGAGTATGCAATAAGATTAGTTTCCTCAGTTTGGTCTAATGATTAAGTAGGAAAACAAATGAAAATAAGAGCACCATTGTTCTATGCACCTTAGATATAACTATGATGTAAGCAAAACATGAATCAATTTCTAGCGATGAACCGAAATATTTTTGGTTATTCGCGGTTAACCGTATTGGTTATGTGTCGAAGGATATAATGACGTCACAACCAATAACCACTGTCATTGTCGCTTGAATGCGTTGGTTTAAACCATATAATACAAATTCTTTTTGCGGTGTGAAAACTATTTTTACTTTTGATTCGAATAAAGGTCAAAGGTTTTGACAGTGTTCAGTTAAATTTTGTATTCTTAATAATGGATATTCGTGGTAAAAAAACTTGCATTACTGCTATTGGGAACTTCTGCGAAGATGCCACCGCCCTAACGGTTAAATTTGGTAACCTGTCCAAGCTAGTTGTGTTATGTAAATAAACAGCAGAAATGTGGTGGAGAACGAATATCTACTGAGCAGAGCTACAATATTTGAAGAAATTATTATAATTTTGTGTTAGATTTCTTGAGAAGGATAATTTTGATGTTATTTTAGTGTCTGTTGCTTGGTGGATCAAAATGAACCAATAAAGTTTACTTGATTGATTGATGATTTTATTTTTTTATCACAGCAGCTTAAGATACAAGCTAAGTAAAAAATGTCACAGCTGGTTCAACCTTCCTATATAGAAATAAAAAATATCAATGTATTTATATGAATAACTTTAGCTATTATCAACTTCAACAGTATATTTAGTTTTTGTCAGGTTTAGAAGCAGATCTCTCTCTTTGAATATCACTTTGTGTAGTAAGTAAAGTAGGTAGCTACAGAAGAGTACTCGGTAGTTTCTCTGAAGGAAGAGCATTATTCATCAAAAGTCTTTCATTTTCAGTCATACCTAAAATATATCGACATGAAGTTATTCTGGAATGAATACATTATATTTCACCTTTATGAAATCCAGGCCTTTCTTCTATCATCGATTTCCATGCCAGATGCTGTTTCCGAATTATCTCTACTTTCGTTTGGCTTTGGAAAAATGAAAACTTAAGGCAGTTGATGATCCTTTCTTCTTTGACCATGAATTACATTACATTGAGTTGAGGAACACAAAAATAGTCATCTTGGTAGGATGCCATTTCGAATAAATACAATCGGAAAGAAAAAAATCGATTGATGAATGTTACAAACACTTTCGGTATACCAAAATTTCAACTCTGAGAACAACAAAAATGGGAATTGGTTTCACGGAGAAGAAAGAACTCCAGTAGTAATAAATAACATAATCACAAGGACGAATATCTGTCGATAAATCAACAAATATTCCCCCTTGATCAGAGCTAATCATCCAATCAACCAAAAACACCTACACCGGAGAAGCGGATCCAAGGAGAATGACTACAGCTGTTTCACAATTGTTATTGATCGTCAGGTCAACTTACCTTGGATAAACCGCAGAGGGATTTCTCGATACTTGTCACCTTTCAGATGGACCGCTGCAGTATAATGTCGTGACGGTTTTTTGCAAAGCTGCAATACCGCAGTTACAGCGACCTGATGCGACAAAAGGATGAATCTCATTCACATCGATCAAAGTATTCTGCACTCGAAGGTGGGACTCGCAAGATGCTCTTGGCAGATGGCGCACTGTACGTTGTTATACTGCAGCGGTCCATCTGAAAGGTGACAAGTATCGAGAGATCCCTCTGCGGTTTATCCAAGGTAAGTTGACCTGACGATCAATAACAATTGTGAAACAGATGTAGTCATTCTCCTTGGATCCGCTTCTTCGGTGCAGGCGTTTTGGTTGATTGAATGATTAGTTCTGATCAAGGGGGAATATTTGTTGATTGATTTATCGACATATATTCGTCCTTGTGATTATGTTATTGTAAATTATACGTTTCACTATCCTCCACCTGAATATTTTAGTCACAGCTTGATAATTCAGGGAAATCAAATAAATGTTTTGACTGTTGACGTTTGCGGCCATTTCGAATATTCCGTAATTCCAACTATTTTGATGGACCGCTCGTGAAGAACAAGTCTAGAGCTGGGTTAGGACCGCAGAATTTTGGTTAAAGTTGTGGTCCTTTCACAACTGATCCATGACGTCATGGAACCTAAACCGTTAGAGTAACCGATTTCACTTGAATGAAATGGTTTAGACCAAAAAGGATTGGTTTTAACCAATCTTTTTTGGTTACTCGCTTGAAATTGGTTATGGTGTGCTCATCTGTGATCGTATTTACCAATTATGACGTCACTTTTTTCATTTAAATTCTAAGCAAAGAATATATATATTTCCTTGAATTTTAATGGAAAAAGTGATGTCATCATTGGTAAATACGATCACAGAAGCAAATGAGCACACCATGTTTTACTTACATCATGGATATGACCGTTCAAAAGTTTATGATTATCTATGTTTTTGGCGCATGTTCTAGAGGTGCAATCGTTTATTACCTCAGACTGCTCAGATTGCTCCTGAGTCGTTCGTTCATTACATCTAGATGGAGGGGAGCACACATCTCAACCGCCCGGCGAGTAGATAAAGATCTTTTTCGTCGGAGTATTTTGATGGAGCAAAGCGATTTATTTCACAGAATACAATTACATTAAATTTGACATTTTCATTTACTTCAGAAAAATTCATAAGATCCGAGGTCACATCATCAAAAATCCCTCGCCTCTCGGGTGCAATTAACGACCGTAGCTATTGAGCAACGTGGTAACGTTTTCCTCAACTGCAATTTTAGATTTTTTTCCCGAAAATGAATAGTTGAGTTAGAAAATTTTTTTTCTCGAAAAATATTCGTCAGACTTCTACTGGCTTAGAGTCATATTGAATATTGACGTGTTCAATTCACAGATCGACTCGTCTACGAATGGATCTGTGAATTAATTGACATCATTTCAAATGCAAATATTCGTCGATTACAAGCAATTCATGTTTGTATTGAGAACTAAGTATTTTAAACAAACTTCGAATTTGTGGGTTATGTAATAAGCAGTGTAGTAGACATAGACGTGTTTTGGGTTTGTCCTCAAAATCAGTGGGAGATTTAGAGCTTGCCAATTTGGTGGAATTGCGATTTATTGCAGAGAATTGGTCATCTCCGTATTCTTCTATCTAGGAGAGTAGGAAAAAACTTTGTCCCTCTCACACCATCATCGCTTTTTACGCGCATGCTTTTGGGAACGGTGTGATATCGTTTTGTACAAATGTATGAAATATTCGAACTTTGAGCCGAACAGGCTTCACGAAACTCTCGAAATTAGAGATTTCTCGTCTAGATTTCGAGACGAGACCGAGAAAACACTTGGAGATCGAGAAATTATTACCAGATATCTCGATCTAGAAAAACTGGAAAAAAATATTTGTACTGCAATAATTCAGAGCTGTAAAGACGATAAAAAATAATAAAATTTCTAGAAAAGCACTAACGTAGGTCAAGAGCTTTTACGGGATTCTTCAAATTCTGACTATTAAATCAACACGAAATAAATATCGGATCGAATTGAAATTTGAAGCATTGTTATCAAATGCTGATTGATATTTCTGCAAAATTCCGTTGCAAGCTAATCAATATTCTCGTAGAAAAAAACTTTTTCTTCAAAAATTTGAAAAATTCAACAACTGGATGCAAACTAAATTTTGCACTAGGTTGCTAGTTGGTATTCCAAAACTGTTTACGTAGTTTCAATTATGTCCTTAAAGCTACACCAGCATTTATGGCACACTTCAAAAAAACATTGCTCAGAATTTTGTACACATTTATTACAAATTTGCGTCCCAAAGCAAAAATTTATTACAGCTCCCGTTTTCCAGAAAAATGGCGTGGGCCAGCTTTAGATTGAAGCTGCACCACGCAGTCTGTATTTTCCAAAGAATGCAATATTTAGTCATCGAATTGGCACCAGAATTTCTTACACATTTATTACAGATAAATGAAATTATTAACCCCAAGGGGATAGACACCCCTAAATATTGAATATTCAAGTTGAATATGCATCCAAAAGGTGGACGGTATGAAATTATTCATCATTCTTTCTTAAACAAACTTTAAACGACATCATATTGTCCGATGATGGGGATGAAGTATCCCAAAACATATCGAAATTCCTATTACGTAATTATATGAACAACGACATAAACTGCGTAACGCAATTTCCCGCGGACGGTACATATACTCGTATCTGTCGGGATATTTCAAATCTCTTGAATATCGCCGATTTTTCTTCAGTTCAAAAATTTAATACAGTAGCCCACACTTCTCTAACACATGCTTAAGGATTCTAGTGAACTATTGAATCAAGAAAAATATGGAATTAGTATCGTGGTAAGTGAAAAAAAAAATTCAGAAATAATGATGGAGAATTTCGATATTCATCGATTTTTCCCTTTGTCAAAAATTTATTACAGTAGCCCACACTTCTCTAACACATGCTTAAGGATTCTTGTGAACTATTCAATCAAGAAAAATATGGAATTAGTGTCGTAGTATGTGAAAAAAAAATTCGAAAAATAATGATGGAGAATTTCGATATTCATCAATTTCTCTAGTTGTCAAAAATTTATTACAGTAGCCCACACTTCTTTAACACATGCATAAGGATTCTAGTGAGTTATTCCATCAAGAAAAAAATGGAATTAGTATCGTAGTATGTGAAAAAAAATAATTCGAAAAATAATGATGGAGAATTTCGATATTCATCAAGTTTTCTCGTTGTCTAAAATTTATTACAGTAGCCCACACTCCTCTAACACATGGTTGAGGTTCTAGTGAACTATTCCATCAAGAAAAATATGGAATTAGTATCGTGGTATGTGAAAAAAAAAAAATTCGAAAAATAATGATGGAGAATTTCGATATTCAAGAAAAAAATTGATGAATATCGAAATTCTCCATCATTATATTTCGAATTTTTTTTTTCACGTACTACGATACTAATTCCATATTTTCCTTGATGGAATAGTTCACTAGAATCCGTAAGCATGTGTTAGAGAAGTGTGGGCTACTGTAATAAATTTTTGACAAAGAGAAAAATTGATGAATATCGAAATTCTCCATCATTATATTTCGAAATTTTTTTTTCACGTACTACGATACTAATTCCATATTTTCCTTGATGGAATAGTTCACTAGAATCTTTAAGCTTGTGTTAAAGAAGTGTGGGCTACTGTAATAAATTTTTGACAAAGAAAAATCGATGAATATCGAAATTCTCCATCATTATTTATCGACTTATTTTTTTTCACATACTACGATACTAATTCCATTTTTTTCTTGATGAAATAACCCACTTGAATCCTTAAGCAAGTGTTAAAGAAGTGTGGGCCACTGTAATAAATTTTTGACAACGAGAAAAAAATTGATGTATATCGAAATTCTCCATCATTATTTTTCGAATTTTTTTTTTCACATACTCGACACTAATTCCATATTTTTCTTGATTGAATAGTTCACAAGAATCCTTGAGCATATCGTAGAGAAGTGTGGGCTACTGTAATGAATTTTTGACAAAGAGAAAAATCGATGAATATCGAAATTCTCCATCATTATTTTTCGAATTAGTTTTTTTCACATACCACGATACTAATTCCATATTTTTCTTGATGGAATAGTTCACTAGAATCCTCAAGCATGTGTTAAGGAAGTGTGGGCTACTGTAATTAATTTTTGACAAAGAGAAAAATCGATGAATATCGAAATTCTCCATCATTATTTTTCGAATTTTTTTTTTCACATACTCGACACTAATTCCATATTTTTCTTGATTGAATAGTTCACAAGAATCCTTGAGCATGTGTTAGAGAAGTGTGGGCTACTGTAATGAATTTTTGACAAAGAGAAAAATCGATGAATATCGAAATTCTCCATCATTATTTTTCGAATTATTTTTTTTCACATACTACGATACTAATTCCATTTTTTTCTTGATGGAAAAACTCACTAGAATCCTTAAGCATGTGTTCAAGAAGTGTGGGCTACTGTAATAAATTTTTGACAACGAGAAAAATTGATGAATATCGAAATTCTCCATCATTATTTTTCGAATTTTTTTTTCACATACTTCGACACTTATTCCATATTTTTCTTGATTGAATAGTTCACAAGAATCCTTAAGCATGTGTTAGAGAAGTGTGGGCTACTGTAATAAATTTTTGACAAAGAGAAAAATCGATGAATATCGAAATTCTCCATCATTATTTTTCGATTTATTTTTTTTCACATACCACGATACTAATTCCATATTTTTCTTGATGGAATAGTTCACTAGGATCCTTAAGCATGTGTTTAAGAAGTATGGGCTACTGTAATAAATTTTTGACAAAGAGAAAAATCGATGAATATCGAAATTCCCCATCATTATTTTTCGAATTATTTTTTTTCACATACTACGATACTAATTCCATATTTTTCTTGGTGAAATAACTCACTAGAATCTTTAAGCTCGTGTTAAAGAAGTGTGGGCTACTGTAATAAATTTTTGACAAAGGTAAAAATTGATGAATATCGAAATTCTCCATCATTATTTTTCGAATTTTTTTTCACATACTTTGACACTAATTCCATATTTTTCTTGATTCAATAGTTCACTAGAATCCTTAAGCATGTGTTAGAGAAATGTGGGCTACTGTAATAAATTTTTGAACTGAAGAAAAATCGGCGATGTCCAAGAGATTTGAAATATCCTGACAGATACGAGTATATGTACCGTCCGCGGGAAATTGCGTTACGCAGTTTATGTCGTTGTTCATATTATTACGTAATAGGAATTTCGATATGTTTGGGGATGCTTCATCCCCATCATCGGACAATATGATGTCGTTTAAAGTTTGTTTGAGAAAGAATGATGAATAATTTCATACCGTCCACCTTTCGGATGCATATTCAACTTGAATATTCAATATTAAGGGGTGTCTATCCCCTTGGGGTTAATAATTTCGAATTTTTTGCTTGTCATTTATCTGTAATAAATGTGTAAGAAATTCTGGTGCCAATTCGATGACGAAATATTGCATTTTTTGGAAAATACAGACTGCGTGGTGCAGCTTCAATCTAAAGCTGGCCCACGCCATTTTTCTGGAAAACGGGAGCTGTAATAAATTTTTGCTTTGGGACGCAAATTTGTAATAAATGTGTACAAAATTCTGAGCAATGTGTTTTTGAAGTGTGCCATAAATGCTGGTGTAGCTTTAAGGACATGTTTCAATTTGATCCATTCAGCACTATGCTAAGAAATAATACTACGATGCGCGGTCAGTGTCGATAGATCGAAACACAATAGAGGAAAGAGAATGAGATCAATGATTAACACTATATTTTCATTAGAATTGAACAATAATTTCAAAGTGTTGTCCAATGATATTGTTTTTTTCTTTATTACAATAATTAGAAGACAATTATTATTTCTAAGAAAATTAATTGATACTATTCGGTCAGTCGGGCCCTTCAGGGGGTAGAAAAGAAGAGAATGGACCATAAATTCAACATTATTTCGATTGTATTCTCTCAAAATGCCAGTCCAAGCTCTAACCTCACTACTTCAAAGGATGGCAGACTTATATGGCACCATTTTTTCATGAATTTCAAGTAGTATTGCGACCGCTAGTATTGAGATGAAATAATATATATAGTACCTGTATTTAAACGTAATTTTTTTATGGAAGCAATTTAATGCCAGTATTTTGGTGCAGCCTTGGCCTTGTATTCTACGTTATATTACTTCAACATAGAATTTTCAATAACATTCACTTTTTGTTTTCGAAACTCTCAAAATTTCGTGTTTTTTTCTTCGGTTTCGTTGTTATTTCCTGAATAACTCGGAAATACTGATTCAATCATGATGAGACTTGATTACTCATTGCAAAATGCTGATGCACAATTTTTGGGCAAAATTTCGTAGACAAAGCATCAAAACATCTTTTCACGTATTGACCCAGCCAAGCGTACCTTTACCTACTGATAGGAAGATTTGGCGATCTTGTTTCCATATGGTAGTCATGAAATTCTGCATGCTCCTTCGAGCTGTCCTCTTTGAATCGAGTAATAGAGTTAAATTCGGTCCACATTGTATTTTTGGAAATTTTACACTTACTTTACAAGTATTGTTCAAAGCTTATTTTGGGAGGACTCCGAATCATTTTTAGGTTTTTCCCTAGGTTTCACTCCCAATATCAGAACCAGAACTATTAAAAATCCAATAAAATTGTTTTTTCAAGAAATACGCCCTTGCGGATTGCCGGATTAAACTATTTGTCAAGGGTAGATTCTTGGAAAACAGATTGCATAATGAATAATACAGGATCAATACAAACGATAAACGAAGCGAACTGTGAAGTTTCAAAGTACAAATTTGACTCTTTCATCAGACAAAAGAGAAAATTTTTAGAATTATTTTCTTTCGATTTTTCGTTTTGAGTTGAGACGTTCATTTAATTTTTTATAGTTCTGTTTCAGATATTGGGAGTGAAAACCCAGAAAAAATCTGAGAAATGGATTTTACCATACTATACCTACTCTACGAATATGTCCAAGTTGTTTCGTTCGGAATATTTTGTGCTTATGATCGGTCAGTTTCCTGAAACTATGTACACGTTGGTGTTGCGTATTATTTTCTTAGTTAAAATATGTTCAGTCCTCTATTGTTATTCAGGGATAAACCTCTGGTTCGATATTTCAAAAGGATCTCTAGGTATACTCACATCATAATATGATTTTGGTATGACTAGTGAAATTCAAATCAATTTGATTGAAATAATAGGGACGGTGGTATAGTGGTAGGAACACAGTTCATCGTACAAGATCTGGTGTCGAAAACTCTGGCCGGATCTATTCGGATGAAAGATTTCTCCACAAAATCACTACGGTCAGAGATCCACGCTTGTCATGTAAGAAACTTGTTTATTTGGTTGTAATGAGATCTCCAGATTTCGCAATCTTCAAATACATTTGAGATGATTCCATATGAAAGCTAACCTGAAATTGACTAATTCAATCTGTCAAGCGATAGATTTAACGGTCAATTGACAGACTTACTCTATCAATTGACACATTTTATCTGTCAATCGACAGATTTGATATGTCAATTGAAAGATTTTGATTTTTCGCAGTGGCACTAATTTAATCAATTCAATGCTCTGAGCTCCTGAACAAACTATTTACGAAAGGAATTACTCAATAAAGCGAAATTGAGCGAAAACGATAAAAGGACGACCGAGACGAGTGTCTTAATCGATTGAAAGTACCCAAAGACAGCTAATGAGCTCCGTCCAAAGATTCCGCCGCTCTTATTCGTCCGTGATTATGATTGCACCGATTTTCAGTTAATGAACGCGATAAGACTGTGCAATGAACGATGTGAAGATATCAAAACTGTTGATAATATCGGCTTAATAACCATCGGCGACGTTATGTTTCATGAAATGATAATAAGCATTTGAAAATAACAAATCTAATTGGCCGCCGTGTTACGAAATCATTGCCTCGGTTGCCATGTTGTTCAGTTTATTTAAACGTAATTGAGACTGGTAATTGAAAATTATCGTTATTAATTCGTAATCATTGTTACAGTTATTTTGTTACCATTGCAGCCTTTTATGGGATTAATTGATGCGCCTCATGTGTATGAACAAGTCACTATAATTTAATAAATAGATTCATCCTGAAAGCCTTTAGTTTATGCATGTAATGAATTTTTTATATCAGTTTATTATAGTTGAGGACATGGATTTATGCTCAATTTCTAGGTCGTCAAATTTTTACTGCCGTCGAATTGATATCTATGATGTAGATTCGATTAATGTTGAATATCAGAATTACGCAACTACCGATTTATAGTTCCGAAAAATTCCTGGATTGTTACATGTTTAATTCTGTTTTAATCATGAGTCTTGGAAATAACAGTTTTTCGAAAAATATTGATAGGTAGAAACGTATGCTTCGCCAAAATATTATTTTTTCAAATAATATATCACGATACGATCAATACGAGTTTGCGCAACAATATTCATCGTCTGATTATTGAATTTCATTTTGATGGCAACTTTATATCTCGAGTTATTGTGGAAATATCAACGATACTCAGGAAATAACAAGAAAAATTGACATTATATTTTCCCAATATATATTTCCGTAAATGAATATGACATCGAGCTGAAATTTGGTACACATTTGTTAAATATTGACTTCAAGGTCTGTGTTTTTTTTCGATTTATCAGGATTCAATCCACACAAAATTTCGCATATATTCACAAATCGGAATTCTAGAACCGTGCATATAAAGTTTCAGTCTGATCGCATCGCTACTTCTCGGGATACAAAGGAATATATATTGTCCTTCAACATCTTCGAACTAGCTGCGAAGTTTCATCACGATTGAATCAGTATTTTTAGAGTAATGCTGAAAAAAACAGCGACATCGAGAAGAAAACCTCGAAATTCTACATATTTTTTCCCAATATCTCCAAAACTAATAGCCGTATCGAATTGGAATTTGGTACACTGCTGTGAGATATGAAGTTCAAGGTATAACTGGAATTGTTCTTGAATATGAAGAATAGTTTCAGGAAAAAAAAATTTTTCGAAAAAAATTTGAAAATTTTTTTTTTTAATTGAATGACCATACGATTTCAACAAAATTTCGCTCAAAGTTGCGAAGCGTTATGCTTCAACTAACTAAGTTTCAATCCAATTGCTCCATAGTTGTTCCTGAAATATCAGTGAAATAACCTCAAAATTTCAAATGACAGAATCGATTTTGACACTGAAATCGTCATCAGTGAGTCCAACCTAGTTGTTTGAGACCATTTTCGGCTCAATCATCGAAAATTACAGACATTTGGACAAAACGATAGCTCTCTATTCCCCTAGAACATGAGCGCAAAAATACAGACATATAGGCTCAACTCCCCAGAACAATCTCGTGAAAAGACGTTTTGGGAGAATTTCAGAACTCTCGTTCCTAGCTACATGCATGCAAAATGCATCAAATTTAGTGTAAGAAGCGATTTCATTAGTTTCGCAATATTTCAGGGATATGGCCTTATAATATACCCACAGAACACTATACTTACCATATACTTTATGATCATACTCTTGTAATCGCTTGCTAGATGAGCCATAAGATAATCACTTTGTGAGCTATAATGCAACAATTAACTGCTATTTGAAAGAACAATATTTCATTTCCAGTCCCATTAATTCAGTCATAAAATCGAGCAGTCCCTCAGCAAACAATGGACCCATCGAATTCTTTTCTGAAACTGCTGAGGTGCAATAAAATATTCTGCCTTCTTGAATAGAGAAGAAGTCCTTCAGTAAACATTTTATAAATATTTCAGTGTGTCATTTTGAAACATTGTTTGAAACCTTCATTCCATCGATATTTCACTCATGATGTATTACTTTCACAAAAGTCACAAAAATGCATTTCCGATGAAGCTGAAATCTGACATTTAGTTTTGAAGGCTAACAAAGTTCCAACGATATATGACGAATAAATTCTGGGATGAAATTTTTGTTGATTATATTATCTCTTCAATGTAAGGAAATTTCGAATGGGTTACCGAATTTGTACTGTCAAACAATCTCCTGAAATTGAATTCCATCAATTGGTATTGTACGATATTTACAGGGTCTTGCAACAATGGTGTGGTGTTCCATATCTACACCTAGAAATCTTTTTTAATATAGTGACACTTTATTTCTATAGATCAACAAACAAAAAATTTGGTTGCACAGGATGTTCCATTTTTCTGGGCGGGTACCGACTCTGTTTTCTTAAAAGACAACCTGTTATTATAATAGATTTTTCGGTTTCCACATGAAAAATAAAAGATACTTTATATGAATCTTCACTTCAAAAATTTTAACAGTTACCGAGATATCCTGTCTGATATTTTCCTTTTTCAATATTCTTCACTCAGAATATTTGAAATTATTAATTGATGTCTGCAATTTTTTTAATGTCTGTTATTTTCGATGATTGAGCTGGAAATGGTCTCAAACGAATCTCCGATGACGAATCCGGTGTCAAAATCCATTCTGCCCGGCCGGCCGGCCCTCACCGCGATTACGAGCGTACGGCAGATTCTATCAACTTGAAAATTTCAGGAAGGGTTGCATTTCAAAATACAAAAGTTGAGTTCGTTAATGGGCCCAATTGTTTTGGAGTAATAGACAATTTGAAAAAAAAAATATTTCGAAATTTTTTTCAAAAAAATTTTTTTTTTCTGAAACAATTGTTCATATTCGAGAAAAATTTCAGTCATACCTCGAACTTCATATTTCACAGCAGTGTACCAAATTTCCACAATTTGAAAAAAAAAATTCAAACTTTTTTTTCAAATATTTTATATTCTGTGATCTCATCATATTATCCTCATTAAATTCTGTTTGAACTTTCAAACTGTCATTTGAAGTACTGGATTTCAATTCAATCTAATCAGTATTTTTGGAAATGTTGGGAAAATAAAATTTTGAATGGGTATATATGTGGAATCATTGGGTGGATTTTACCTATTCACGAATTCGGCCTTCATAATTAAGGTCCAAACCTTCCCTACAAATATTGAGTAAACACAATAACTTCCGGAAGAATCGACTTAGAAATTTTGGATGGGTATATCTGCGGAATCATTCGATAGTTCAAAATTTTATTTTTCCAATATTTCCAAAAATACAGATCAGATCGAAATGACATCCAGTAATTAATCGAAAAACATCTAGAAGAGCACTGTCGTGAAGGCGGCAGCTTTTGCGCGCATGTTCAAATTCGTTGCAGAAGCGGTCATCTACAATGAACATGCACGCAAAAGCTGCTGCCTTCACGGCAGTTCTTTTCTAGATTTTTATATCCTATATATCACAGTTCGATTGAATTCAGGTGTGTATGCCGATGGCTTTCAGCTCATCATTGATTTCTTCATTGATGAATTGAACAATGCAGCCATCGAACTCAATGAGGACTTACATCGGCTATGGGGCATTGGTAGAATATATGGCCTGTTTTTGAATACTAAAAAATCATTCGCTCTCGCTTTCGGTTTCAAAAACAATGGACAATTCATTAAGAAAAAAATCAAATTTTCGTTGATAGCGCACGAAATTTGGGGTTGATTATGGATGATTCGCTGAGGTTTCGCGAGCATGTGGAGAACACGATTGGTAGAGCTTATGGAGCTTTAAGAGTAATATCTCTGCATAGATCGTACTTACCTATTCATACTAAAAAACTTCTGTGTGAAAGTCTGGTATAATTTAAATTCAATTACTGCTCCCCTGTGTATAGCTTTTGCTTGTGTCAGAACTCTCTTGGACGAATTCAACGTGTACAGAACAACTGTATAAGGTTTATCTTCGGGATTAAAGAATTTGAGAATGTATCTCATAAGCTGGTAGAGTTTAGTTGGTTTCCTATGAGACTTCCTTTCAACTATCATTCTCTCTGTACTTTCCATAAAATACTTGTGAAGAGAATACCACCTAATCTCGTCAATAAGTTGCAATACAGAACTGATGTCCACAATGTTAACATCAGATATAGAAATTTGCTTTCATGTCCTCACTATTGAACATGAATCTATCAGAGAAGTTTCAGATACAACATCTATGAATTGTACAATGTAAATCCTTATGAGTTTAAGCAACTTAGTGATTATAATTCAAGAATCAAATCAGAGATTACTTGCTCAGATCCCTCTAACTCATTTTCAGTCTCCGAGAAGAAGAGGAGAATTGATTTTCTATTTTGTATGCTCTATTTATTGTTATATTTTACTATTTTGGATAGATTGCACACAATATATGTATCTTTATATATTTGTTCCTTCATGTAACAAAACAAGGGTTAAGTAGTAGAACACCAATGAGTGAACTTCCCCTTAAAGAAATAAAGGCCTTTTATTATTATTATATTTATTATTATTATTATGTAGCGTTCGAGAGTGACCAATGAATAATAAATTCCAATAGATCTTAGTAACACTTAATCATTTCAAATATTCTGAGGGGCATATATCAGAAAAAAGGAAGATATCAGGTAGCGTATCTCGGAAACTGTTAATATTTCGAAATGAAGATTCATATAAACTGTTGTTATTTTTCATGTAGAAACCGAAAGGGTGATGAAAAATTCAAGTTACCATTCGAACCAAAATATCTTCATGTTGTCGAGATCGAGCCATCGGGTTACATTTTAGAAAAAATAGTTTCCTAAACAGAAATCAAGACCACCAGCCGATGGCGAGACCCTGGGTAGAGAAAATATAAATGTATATGGCTGACTCCAACGCTGTTAGGCATATAACGCCCATATACATATTATATTCTTTTGAGAATGAGCAGAGCATACTTTCATATCAAACATTATGTGTTATAATATTATTAGCAGAGGAAATGTGAACACCCTATACATTTTTACGTATGATACAAGAGCACAGATCAAAACCTCAGAAAAAACTCTGACTCGCCGTATAAGAGTAACTCGAAATCACACCTGAAAACAAAAAGAAGATGGAACAACCAATATGAACCAGTAAATGATTTATTACTGATTAAATAAATTTGTTCACTATCCACCTCGAGGAAGAATCAGACACCGAATGAATTGCCTCTAAACCATCGTCAAATATACATATTGGACAACTATTAACTAAGTGTTCTATTGTTTCCTTTTCTTCTCCGCATTGAAGAATAGGAACTGAAATATTCAGGCAACAAACCTGTATCCGAAAAATTTCAGAACTCTAGGTAATTATCTTCAGAAGTTTCTCACGGCTTCGACACGAAATGAGGTGATTTGGGAAAACTGTTGTGCTCTTGTACCATTTAACGAGTCATAATCTTAGTTTTCACAGTGCAATTCCTTAAAAGTAACGATTGAAGATATTTCGGGAGGATTTTGCATTATTTTTATGTTAATTTGACCAAAGTCTCGAAAAAAAACATGATCGAAAGAAAATAACTCTCCAAATTTTTTTCGTTATTGTCTGATGAAGGAGTTGTGTTAAACTAAGACTCTGAAACGTTATGATTGACTTTGTTGATCTTTCGCATTGTTTAAATAGGCTAGGATCAATCCTGCAATCCGCAAGGGCGTTTTTCATAAATAATAATTTCTATTCAATTTTTAACAGTTCGTTGTAGGATGTTGGTATTGAAAACGTAGAAAACACCCGAAGAATATTGAAATTCCTTAAATCTATTAGATTTTGCCATCAAACCAAAACCCCAATTTCGTAGTCGCCTTTATCCCAAAATAGAATAATAATTTCCTATTGAAATATGGACCACCCAACCTGTCTGAAAGCACTGTCAGCACTCTTCAAATTCTATAATTAATATTACAAATAGAGCGTGAAATTATACACGTCACTTGAATAATAAATGAAGCTAGAAGTCGACCAAACTTTCATCGTTGAATGTAAAGGACAGAAAATGAGATTCCCATTTCCTACTAACGGAAGTTCGAGTGCCCCTCAGGTCATGTTAGGTACACTTTAGAAGGGTCAGTCTTCAAGGAGGGTGAAACTAGCAAACACTATTTATAACAATACGTAAGAATAAGGGGTGGGTAACTTTTGAGGGGATTCTTGTTCTACAGGTAAGGGAGTTATTTTTTATGGCAATTCTGCCTTAATTGTGTGTTGTTCACTGGAGGGTGAAAAGCAGTGAATGGAAATAAATGAAGAAAATAAAAATTGTCAAGTAATGAATTCATTCAGGTATCACTTCGACGCATAGGGAACAGTTCAAGTATGTTGAAAAAAGTAGTTTCAACGCTTTGGAGGCTATTTGTCCATGTCATATTATATCTTGAATAATTAACTTTACTCGAATCGTATTTATTTCAGGTTCTCTATTATTATAAAAAGCAGTGGTTGTTGAAATATTGAATGTTCGCAAATAAAATACCTTTTTTGATTGAATTATAACCATTAATTCATCACCATGGCAAATGCAGGACCTACTGTGGTCAAATATCTGAAAGGTAGTGACTTAATTTGTGGATGATACTCGGAGATCAATCGAACTGATTAGATGGATAACTCTAACCTTACTTCAATGTTTTGGCCAGAAGTTTTCGTGGTTTTGTTAAATATTGTTAGGTGTATATATAGTGAAGATATGCTGAAGATTTTCAAAGCTTACTGATGAGTCCACCACTAAAATGGCGGAATAAAGGAAGATATAAATAATAATAGCCATTTCCTCAATATAATTCTTGACTTTTACATGTCTTTCATTCTTCTTGCTTCCCTAATAAAATTTTAAGAATTTTTTATCACTAGCAGAAGTATTATGAAGTTTCTGATACATTTTTCCAAACAGGAATAATTCCGCATCCATAATAATGATCTTTGGCATTGAGTATTGAACTAGTTGAATACTCGATGTCTTTGGTGAAAATTTGTGCAAAAAGTCAGCAAATAACTACCACAGAATGAACAAATGTCTGCAAAATATGTGAAATATCTGAATTCTGTACATTATGATATGAAGTAGTGTTCGTTATCAATCTCTTCACCAGAAAACCGTTCATTTAAAATTCAAATCCAATAATTCATCGAGAATTCCCTGATTCCTGTCTTTATTTTCACCGAAAATGAGTAAATTTTCGGTAGATTTGATGACGTAACATCAATCATGTTTTCATCGCTCGATCGAGTTACTACTTCTTACGGATTCCTACTATCTCTGAATTCAATCAGGTTATTATTCTGAAATATGTTATTTTCGAGGAAGAAATTTTGGAATTATCATCAGTTTTCTAATGTAACAACCTACAACATTGTGCAAAAGTTTTCAGGTCAGCATTCTACAACTAATTATCAAGTCTCAATCAGTCTTTTCTAAAATATAAACTACTTGAAAAATATTTTTTAATGTTTGCGCGCAGGTTCTGGGGAACAGCGTGCTATCGTTGGACTAGGTTGGACTCACTGATGACGAATCCGGTGTCAAATTCGATTCTGTCCGGCTATCCATCCGTAGGCACGATTACGCGCGTACTGAGAATTCTATCGACTTGAAAATTTCAGGGTTGTTGCATTTCAAAATACCTATTTTTAGTTAGGAATTGGTTTTACGGGGAATAAAGAGCTCCAGTAATAATAAATTAACATAATCACAAGGACAAATATCCGTCGATAAATCAAAAAATATTGCCCTTGATCAGAGCTAATCATCCAATCAACGAAAACACCCACACCGAAGACGCAGGCCCAAGGAGAATGACTACAGCTGTGTCACAGTTGTTACTGATCTTCAGGTCAACTTACCATGGATAAAACCGCAGAGGGAATCTGGATACTTGTAACCTTTCAGATGGACCGCTGCAGTTTAACAACGTACACCGTTAAACCAATTCCTCTCTCTGTTAGATGTTGGACGGTTTGGTCTTGTGGGAATCAACATAAACCGAGCGTTTCCATGCCGTGATGATGTTTGTAAAAACTGCAATACCGCAGACACAGCGACCATGATGCGACTAAGGGATGAACGTCATGCACATCTATCAAAGTATTCTGCACTCGAAGGTGGGATTCGCAAGATGCTCCCAGAAGATAGCGCTGTACGTTATTAAACTGCAGCGGTCCATCTGAAAGTTAACAAGTATCGAAATTCCCTCTGCGGTTTTATCCAAGGTAAGTTGACCTGAAGATCAGTAACAACTGTGAAAAAGCTGTAGTCATTCTCCTTGGATCCGCTTCTTCGGTGTAGGTGTTTTGGTTGATTGGATGATTAGCTCTGATCAAGGGGGAATATTTGTTGACTTATCGACTGATATTTGTCCTTGTGATTATGTTAACCTATTTTTAGTTTTGAGGTTCTTTCCCTGATATTTCAAGAACTACTGGAGCGGTTGAATTTAAAATTTGTAGTGAGTGGGAGCATAAGGATTCCACAGCCGTGTACCGAATTTCAATTCGATATGATTATAATTTTTGAAGATATCGTGGAATATGTCAAATTTCAAAAAATTATTTTGGAACCTTCTTGTTACATATCGACTTGAAGTTTGTCCGAAATTTCATGGAAATTTAATGAATAATTTCCAGAAATAAATTTGAAGAATTTTTTTTGTTACGGTCCTCACGAAATGTTGTTTGTACTTAGGCATTTCACAACTCGATACCAAGCGTCAATTTGATAATAAAATGACTTCTTGGGATATTGAAAAATTAACCCATACATTCCAAAAGAATTTAGCTCTGAAACTGTGGTATTTGCCCATTAACGAACTCAACCGAGATTTTTAGGGCTGACTGGGCCATAAAAATTGTCGGATTGAATATATTATTGGAATGATTGTTTTAATTTTGGAAAGAGATTCGTTTTACTTATGCAATTCCTTTATTGCCAACAAATACACTTGGAAGGTTTCTTTACTAATTGAATGTTTTATGAAAACTCACAAAAAATTCTTCAAATATCATCTCGTTCCCTATGATTCAAAATGTATACTTTTCTTCATGGTCGTATCGCTCATACACGTATACAGGGTGAGTACATTAATTTTAACCATAGATTCCTCTTATCAGATAAAACACTTTTTTCATTTACCTTTTTTACCAAATTCGGCTTTGGGAAAAAGTTGTAAGCATTTAAATATTTCTCAATGTGCTGATACACTCCAGCACTTTTTCTGCAAGTTCAACTCAGATATCAATTACGGTGATTTGTATCGACGAATAATCAATTCATCGCTTGAAATTCGAAGAAATATGATTGGGAAAACTAATTTACTCACTTAATTGTTACAATATGGTACTTTTTGCGCGCTTGTCCTGGGTAACAGCGTGCTATCGTTTTGTCCAAATGTCTGTAATTTTCGAATCCGGTGTCAAAATCGATTCTATCCGGCCGGCCGGCCGACGACACGATAACTGTCGAAAGAAGCAAGCTTGCGACTTTGAAACTTTCAGATTATGTCGCGCATTGGAATGCGCCGGTTGAGTTCGTTAATGGGACAAATCGGTCTAATGGTTTAGGAGTTATGGTCATTTGAAATTTTGAGATTAATTTCCTGATATTTCAGGAACTACTAATGCGATTGAATTGAAACTTGACAGTTAGTTGGAGCATAACAATGCACAACTGTTCACGGAATTTTGGTGAGATCATACTGTCCGTAAATTAAAAAATGAATTTTTTTCGAAATTTTCTTTCAAAAATTTTTTTTTCAGAAAATCACATCTGGAAAAAATTTCGTTCCATACCTTGAACCTCATATTTTACAGCAGTGTACCAAATTTCATTCTGAAACGACCATAATTTCTGGAGATATTGAGAAAAAAACTCGGAAAAAATATATAAAATTTCGTGGTTTTCTTCTCGATATCGTTGTTCTTTCCGGAATAACCCCAAAAGTTCTAATTCAATCGAAATGAAACTTGGCAGCTGGCTTGGAAATGCTGATGGGAAACTTTATGCAATTTTCGTGATGAGCGTGTCATTGGAACAATTTGAAAAAAAATCATGTAGTGGATTTTACCCATTCATGAATTCGACCTTCGTAATTAAGTCCCAAACCTACTCTTCAAATATCGAGTTTTTGATTCTTCAAAAAGTACTCGAAAAATCAACACACATAAAGATACTCATTAGTTGAGGCTGAATAGAGTATTGAACTTTGCGCAGCAATTTACAATTTTTTTTTTTGATTATCTCGAATCAATTCATTTACATTATCCATATTATCAATAACAAGAATAAATTATTATCGTATCCTCATAAAAATTGTCTTCCAGTCAACTATTAATGTACCCTAATACCTATCTATGATAATGATGTATCTGTAGCGAGCGCCCTCTCTCAGCTCTTACTTAAGTCGCGCGCGCAGTACCATCTTGCGTCTTAAGTATCCTGCGTTATCTGCCTGTAACGCTTGGCCAACATCATTGGTTAGCGTACAGGGGGCGCTAGCGCGCACGCTGTCCCGGTTAGATCCTCTCAAGATCTCGGATATACGCTCATCCCCAACGGTCTGGTACACTCCCTCGTGGTTCTCACAAGGGGTGTCCACTCACGTAGGCATGTAAACGGCTTAGTTTGGTGCATGCCCTGACGAGTTCCCCCAAACTAAGCCGGGACGAAACGTGACATTTCCCCAAAGAGGTTGAAGCTACCTCGCAAACCTTCAAAAGCTTCAGTGGTGACCCCGACGTGATTCATTTCAACGACGGTGTCACAGTTTCTGTCCCTTCGCGATCATCTTCGCTTCCAGTGAGAACCTCGTTTGTCACTGTGTGATCCTATCTGTTCCTCTCTCGGCGATGGTTGGTCAACCATCCCGAGGAGGTTCCACATCGCCACTTCGCTCTCGTGCTGCAACTCGCCGCCCAAAGTTGTGCTCACTTATGCACCCGGCTCACTGCACGATATCGAGTGGTATAGGACTCACAAGTGGCGCAGCGTTTCTCAATCCAGGTTTCTCACATTTCAAAGGCACACAACTGCTCCGCATCACCGCCGCACTTGTGGGAAATCTTCTGGTCAATACCGCCACGACTACATTCCGTCAAAAGCTGACCTCCTCTAAATCGGTCACACTCCTCGAACGACGAGGCAGAGCGCTCTAGCACACAGTCTACACGGCTCATCACAAAACGGTTTGGTCAACCGTGCATCAAACGCCGTAGACTCGTGCTCAACAGCGCAGCAGTACCATCTTGCGTCTTAAGTATCCTGCGTTATCTGCCTGTAACGCTTGGCCAACATCATTGGTTAGAGTACAGGGGGCGCTAGCGCGCACGCTGTCCCGGTTAGATCCTCTCAAGATCTCGGATATACGCTCATCCCCAACGGTCTGGTACACTCCCTTGTGGTTCTCACAAGGGGTGTCCACTCACGTAGGCATGTAAACGGCTTAGTTTGGTGCATGCCCTGACGAGTTCCCCCAAACTAAGCCGGGACGAAACGTGACATTTCCCCAAAGAGGTTGAAGCTACCTCGCAAACCTTCAAAAGCTTCATATCATTAGACAGCATTATGCAATACCCAAAGAATTTTGGTACGAATTGTCGTGTATTGATTAATGATTAATTTCATTTATCAATACACAAGTATCTATTAGCATATTTTCAAGCACTAATCACTCATTATATAAAACAGACATACTTAAATATCCGTTCTAAAACTGAGGTCCTCAGATTTATTCATATCATATATGTCATATATATGACACTTTCAGTAAGTGCCAAATACTATTGAATAATTTAATTGAAATCTGGTATTCGGTTGTATAATAAAAGCTTTGAGTATCGATTAAAGATCATTATTTTCTGAACGGAAATAATCGAAAGAAAATAATGAAAATGAAATCTTCATGTCTAGTCCAAACATATATTTAGCAAATTTAATGCTACATATTGTTCTTGACAGATCATTTGGATTATTTCGAACATATGACTGAAGATGAAGATTTTCATTATTATGCCTCCAATGAATATGATGGATGTCTGTTGAACATGAGACGCATTTTGAACAAAAATTGTTTGCATTTTCGAGTGAATATATTCATTATATGCAGCAATAAATTTATTTTAAGTGACGATATATTCATTTTTCGTTCCGATATATTTTTTGTTTTCTATCGAACTTTATATATTTTCGAGTTGTGATTTTCAAATATATAAAAATGTAAGATTATCGATTCGATCTACTCAACAACGTTGAGAAATGGTACGCTAGTATACAGTTTACTGAAATTGTGATTAAAATCGATATTTGCGACAATAATGACTAAACATATTTGAGGACTAACACTAATACACATAATTCGACGGTATAATTTTTTCAATATTGTCAGAGCGATGGAGATGTTCTTCAAACATTTTTATCTTTTCAATTTTAGCTAACCTACAGAGCGTAGGCTGGTTCGGTAATTCATTGAAAATGTTTATTTCTTTGCTTTCAAATTCAAACAAATCATATTCTGGAACCCATGATTCATGTGAATTTCTAACGAATGCTAAATGAATTTTTCAGATGATATCAATTGTTTTATTATTATTTCAGCGACTTCGAACAATAGTCATGTTCCCAATAAAGTTTGTTCAATGAGAAACATTCTATAATCTGATCTTTTCTTACTTGATTATTATGATGCAGCTATGCATTTTTACCATCAATATTCGATATGAAAAGGAATGAGGGTATGTTTATGACCCTGTAAACTCGCAAACAGAAATATAAAAGTCTAAATATAAGACAACTTGCTGAAATCAATAGAATCAAAAAAACATAATCCCTAAAAACTGTTACATTCGACTGAAAATATAAAAATATTTCATACAAATCTAAGGTAATTCTACAAAATTTCGTTCAAAACAAAAGTCTGCAAATATATTTATATATGTGTATCGAGGCATTATTCCGTTCAATATTGTTTTATATTATTATTAAAATAGTAGTTTTTGGTTTAAATCCATAACATAACCACTATAGGACGTCTTGGATTGATGTTTTTGGCATCACATTAATGTACCTAAGTGATTAGTTGATGTCCAAAATACATTGATACAATGACCGATAAGCCTGATTTCAATGCTCTGGGACCATTGATATAAGGACTGGTGTTGATGGATCGATGTACTCATAACCTGCTATTAATGTCGTTGGTCATTGATACAATGTTAACGGTTATCAAATGCTGGTGATGAATTTAATGCTCTTGGAGGATTGATACAATCACTCGAACATTAAAAAATTACCAACAGGACATTATATCAATGATTTCGAGCATCGGCTGAAAATTAATGTCCAAATACATTGTCGTAAGGCTGAATTTGATTATATTCACGTACGTTTTTCGTTCTGTGTATGTTCTGCCGTCTGCGATTCTACATTCCACGCAGTAATACCGTTTATTGGTCGAGGGGGTCACGTGTACGTACCTTCGTCATCAGAACACATATAATGAGAAATGATATTCTTGATCCGAGAGAACTCTGATTAGCTGAAATTTTTTTCTGAATCGAAGAGTACGTATGTCTTGGTTCAACTTAATTCGATTAAAGAGAATTCATGTGAACAGGCAAACAACGAAATGAGTTGAAAATAGAAGTATATTGGCCAATATCAAATTATTATTCTTGGGGGAAGATTATTTAATTCAAGAATATGTTTATATTTGATTGAAGAGATCCTTTTTCTCTGTGTAAAATCCGACCAATGATTCCGTAGATAAACCCATTAAAAATTTTATTATATATACTCCATTCACTTTTATAAAGTATCCCGGTTGGCCATGATTTAGGTCTATCATGTAACTTGTAACTAAAACCAAGGCAGGTTGGCGCTCCTGAAATATCGACCATTTCAAAATCATTCGACGCGAGGTTGCCAATTTCTACTCTCTTTCAATAACAAATAACATTCAGCTTCAGCCATAATAAACTAATAAATTAAGATTTCGCTTTGATTGTATTGTATTGAGCCTTAAGTAAGTCATGTTTGAATTGAACAAATTCCTTAACGAATAATTTCAAAAGTTATATATTTCGTGGAATTGTTTCGATAGGAAGTAGTACATTGAAAATGAACTTGGTATATCCTATGTTGGCAGAACATTGAATTTTTATGCACGAAAATAACATGAATTATACAATATCTCATTCAATGCTATTTTTTCTAATATTTTAGGAATTGCTTTTTTCTGGGAATTGAATATTTGAGTTGACTTCAAAGTATGTCCATAAAACATGATTCCATATCTTGCTTTTGACTCGAGTACTGCATGATACGTAGTTTTAATGGAGAATTTATCCACATATCTTGTCATTACACCCAAAGATAACAGACTGAAGCTAAGCTGCATCCCAGTTTCGAAATATGTTGATCCCAATCCAGTGTATGTATCATTCACGTAGATTCCCAAGACCTTTGTAAATGGAGTTAGTTTTTTTGAGGTTAACTGTGACACAGGTTTCGAAGTACTACTACCTTTTCATACTGGAATATTTCAAGTTGTGCAACTAGGTATTTAAATGACTTCTGCAGGCCTATTTCTTGAGAATTTAGAAAAGTAGGGAATTCGAAGTAACGGACTACTCTATCCATCATTTTTCAGTAAAATTCCAAAACACTCGATTCTTGATTTCCATACAAGAAAAAAGCATTACTGAATCTTCCAACCATGTTTACATACGTGAAATATTTCCTGTATTATCAGAGAAAAAAGTGTCTTCAACATTCGCCAGTTCTTTGGAATTATTGAATTCACATAATATCTTCTCAAATTCATTACTTTCCAAATATAGATTGACATTTTGAAAAATAAGTAATTACTACGACCTCTTTGTAGAGAGGACAACTTTGTGTAGTTATCTGAAGCATGAATTGATATAAATCCGCCGTGAACACTCGTTGATTTGAATACTGTTATTATTACTTGCAATATTATGGTTCAAGTGATAAAATTGTTAGATGATAAGTTTTTTAAATCTTGATTCCGAGCAGCGTTGGCCTGGATGAGGAACCGCTCGTGTGCCTGACTTCGGATCACTAAATTTACTTTTTATAGAGATGGAAAATTCGATATCATGAATGGTTGTTTTTGCATGATCAGTAAAGAGTAATTGAACCGAAACGAGTATAACGAAATATATGGTTTTTTTGGTTCCGAGTTCAGAACTGTTTTGGAACGATTCCGCATGCGCGATTGCGATTTTGTGTTTTGGTTCATTTCAGAACCGGTTCGGGATTTGAGTAATCCTGTTTTGGTTATTTTCAGAATCGATTCCGAACTGGTCTAGAACTGTGAAAGGAGTTCGGACGAGAGAGTCCGAACTGTTTCAGAACTGGGTAGTTCGCACAAGCGTAGAGTGGGTGTCAACGATTTAAATGGTTAACCCGACTTTTTCGACGTCGAGTTGATTTTGATTGTTGTATTTGTTAAGGAAATGGTTAACTGTTGAATTTAAACTTTCCTTATTGACCATAATTACTTCGCTACGACCTCCCAGGATAATCTAATGGATTTTTATTTCCATTGTTCACACCTGGGATGTATACTTCTTAAATAAATCTGAGAATGCAAGAGTCCTCTTCCCATATTGAATAATAATGTTTCGAATGAATTTTTGTCTGAAACACGTTCACCATTAAATTCATTATTATATCTATCAATAATTCGTTGGTTCATTTCGAAATATAATAGGAGTACTGAAGAAAATCCAGAAAAACGGTTTTTACAACAAAAAAGTTAGGTGGAGGCAAGTATACCCAACAATATTAATATATTACATCGTGCGACAAGGACTTCCGCATATTTTTTTTAATTAAACCAACGACAATATATTAGACATGGTAAAAATTACTCTTTTCTGCCAACTCAAACGGAAGTTTTTTTCCTGTACGATCGCGATGAGAACCCGAACTCAATTCGTGTTTTGGTTTCATCGCTTTTAGAACTGCTCTAGGATAGTTCAGAATCTGGCTTCAAAAGCGCATCGATTCTACGCAGTTCTGGAACTGTCCTAGGATAGTTCTGAATTTTGGAACCAAAACAAACCTATTATCAATACCATGAAAATACACAGCGATAAATAAACTATGATTCGAATCGGAATGGAAAGGTTGACAAATACTGTGAATGTGAATGGAAAAAGCAAATTCCAAAGTGTACATAATAGAATGATCGATATTATACTGGCGCAAATATTTAATGCTGGATGAATAATGACAATCCAACAGTGATAATAATGCTTTGTGACTATTTATTTACATTTTGAATCAACATGCAACTTTCCACTGAAATTTTTATTAACCCAATCAACGAATTCTAAATAATGCATTTATGTATGAATGCATGCATATGTTTATTATCCCATTGGATTCGATATCCAAAATGACTTTTATCGTTTAGAAAATGTTATTTTACAATTCAACGAACGAGAACAGAAAGCTGGAATTGAATTATTGATTGACACGAGTTAATTGAAAATTGTGAATCCAAAATTACGTGAAAGAGTTATATTGAATACATTTTATATATATTATATCCATGCTCCATTCCGAGGAGAATCCCATTTTCATTAAGCCGAACGTAGTTGTTCAGGTTCTATATAGATTATTTTGAATTTTAATTAGCTTGTTCCAGGAAATATGACAGTTATCGTTTTGCACAAATAGCTGTCATTTTCAAAATTTTTGTAACTTGCAGCAAATGATGAAGAATCCGTGGTCTCAAGCAACTTGAAGCTTTCATTGTAGATTATGTATCAAATTGTGACGGATAAGTTCATCACTATGCAAAATCTACCCAAAATTTTCTTAATCGTAATGATTATTAGTTTTGAGTATATTTCATAAGTATCTAACGAAGTTCTGATGCAAATTATAATTGAAAGTTGAAAATTATTTGCAGAATACTGAGTGCAAGTTCATGTAAAATTTTGTGAGGATCGTCACTACTCTCACAAAAATAAATGAAATTTTGAAAATTCTCAAAATTTTTTTTGGGAACGATCCATCAGATTTTGATGGAATTCAGCTTAAACCTATATCTCCAACAACAGTATACCAAATTTCCGCCCGATGGGGCTTTTATAGTCGGAAATATTCGAAAAATAATACGTAAAATTTCGTTGATAGAGATAAAGAAAGAGAGAGAGAGAGAGAATTTCTTCATTGCCTTAGACAGGGTGTTTCACCATAACTGGAAAAGACATATATAGTCGTGTAGATGACATTGGAAAAGTAATTTGTGCCTTACTATATAAAACCCGTTTTCGAAGCTCAAGGGAGATAGTGGGTATTTAATGCAATATTCTTATTACTGTAGCGAGTTAGGCGTGACCTTCCAAATATCGACTTTTGGACACATTTTAGGATTTTTTGGGGGTCAATTCAATTGCGGTGTAGAATTCTGGAAAAAAACGAAGGAAAACCTGCGAAGTTGGAATTTTTATTTTCGATTGCCAAATTGGATAGTATTATTTCAATGTACTCGATATTAAAAGATTTTTAATGAAAACATTCTTCCAAAATTCAAACTCAAATTTTTTCAACATTTCTACAGTGAAAAAAAGTATTCGAAATTATTGGAATCTTTTGAGGTCGAAATAAACTTCATTCTGCACTGGTGTGAAAGCAGAATGAAAAAAATCTAGTAGTTTTATTTTATATATTCCTCCACTCAGAGTACTCAAATTATTTTATTGAAAAAAACTGGTGGCCTTACGGAGAACAAAACTATGCTAATGGGCCTCCAAAATAACCTGAATAGATTTATGGATTCATCAACAACAACAAATTTGTCCAAAAAAACATTGATGGGAATCGAACACTCTCCACATTCGGTCATAATGGTCGAATTCGATGAACTAACGTTGCTTGGTAACAATCATTACTATAATCGAAATAAATCGAATTCATACCTGAAAGGTAACGTGGCCCTGCTGTCCGAAAGTAGTGCGAGTTCAATTTTCATGAAAGTTTTTTCGAAAAAAAAATTTTTTTTTATTAATGAATTCATATTTCTGTCCATGTCATTCTGGAGACATAGCTGTATATGTTTGTCCAGTTTATGGTGCAACCCCTGTATGGATTGAGGAGGAAGAAGTTTGATCTGCTCTGTCTTAAAAGGAGAGAAATGGATTCGTCCCTCTCACACCTGTACCACTTTTCTTCCACAAATTTGAAGGAAAGGCGACGCTTGTGTAGATGATGCGGAGACATTTAGGCATATTTTTTCTCGAAAAACAGTCCAAATACTAATGTCATAAAGAGATGTTATTGTGATTATTCGAGATTCGCCGATAGATGCCATATAGGGAAATTTACCATACCATAGTTTCTGTATCAGACCAAAAACTTTTTTCGCTCTCATGTTACAGGGAACAACAACGTGCTATCGTTTTGCGCATATGTCTAGATTTCCGAATTTCTGCCGACTAGGTTGGATAAACTGATGTTGATTCCGATGTCAAAGTCGATTCTGTCATCCAGTCGACCGGCCGGCCGTAGAAACGACAACTTGAGACGTTGCGTATCAAATGCAAAGGTTAGCTTCAGTTATGGGCCGAATCGGCCAAATTGTTTCAGAGTTGTACTCATTTGAATTTGTTATTCACTCCACAATTCAATTTTTTTTCGGGAGCTTCATCATATTTTAATGGAATTTTGTACAGACCTTGAGGTTAACATTTCACATTAGTGAATTAATTGTCAGTTTGAGCCGCTTTTAATTTTCAGAGATTTCGAAGAGTAGGTATGTGAAATTTTGTGGTTTCTTCTCGGCATCGTCGTGATTTCCGAAAAAACTGAAGAATTACTGAACCGATAATGATGAAACATTGTAACTGGTTCACAAATGTTGATGCTCTATCTCGTGCAGAATTTCGAGATGATCGTTTCATCAGAACAATTCGAATGAAATTCAGATTTTTTTCGCCAATGAACTCGAACAATTGAATTCTTGGCACTGCTTCGGAATTTTCATTACCTATATAGTGACCGCACTACGAATTTCGACAGCGCGCAAAAGATCCTAACTGGATATCACAGCCGAATTCTGCATAAGTATTTTAATTTCTGGATCGAATAAATATTGATTATTTTCACTTGTAAAAGAAAGAAGGATTTATTTTCAGAATAAAATTACAAAATATCAAGAAGAAGTAAACATGATTGAACCATTATAGTTTTATGCTGTTGCTTATACAACAATTCCATGGGACTAAAAAAATCGCTCTGAAAAGATTATCGAACAGATATTTTCCCAGGTTTTGTGAACTAAAAAACAGCAATAATCTTGTATATATCCCTAATAACCTTTCTAGGAAAAAAGTTGCTCAAATCCACCTTTGGCCGATATTATAGGATTCATTTCAGCCGAAAAAAAAAAACAACAAAACAGATTAAGAATCTGAACGAAGCCCGGCAAAAGCCCATTGATCAGTCAAGCCAACCCAAATTTGTTTGCACGACGCTGTCGTGGTCTAACAATGGAATTGGGTGCTTTTATTCAGCATCCCCTAGGTTAGGGGATTTATTCACCCCATTGAAATCCCACTGCTATGCAGCTTCGCCGCCAGCAATGATTAGTTCTGTTCTGGTGCAATTTAGACCTGCTGTCCGCAGAGTAATGAAGAATTCTTCGGTAAAACTATTGGATTGCGATCAATATCCATTACTATTTTCACTGTATGAAATATGTAATCGAACCACCATCATCAAATGTTTTTCTTGCAATGCCGCGGTAATTCTCCATGATCCTCAGTAAAATTACCAGAATAATTATTATAATATAACATTTCACATTCTGTATTATCTTCAAAATATTTCTACTTGTGTTCTACTGTTCTGAAGCTGAAAATTCTTATCGGAAGCATTGAAGTAATGGTTTCAGCTACTTTGTAATCTTGTTTTTCTTGAAGATTACTTTTGGAATCCATAGTGTGGAAGTGTGGAAATAGTTAGTTTACTCTTCGTGGTGTAGATGGCAGCACATGGAACAATTTTTGGGTAGTCTGAAATAATATACATAATATTCGTTTATTCATATTTAGGATTTCGGTGACGACTTATCGTAAACACAAATATTTTCGAAAACAAAATGACTTAGATCTCTCGATATTCGTTCAGCAGGTGTGGACCTTATACAATATATAATTAAGAAGGTCGAATTGATGAATTGGCAACATCTGATTAGAGAAAACCATGGCCCATTTGAAATTTGTATCAAATTTTTTCGAATAAGATAGATCAGAATGAATTGAAATCAAGTTGGTTGGAAAATTACAGCCGTAAGGTTCTCGTAAAATTTAGTGAAATCTGACAGGTTCTTTAATATAAATTCTTCTAAGTTTTCAGGTTTATTATGCCTACACTTCACAACTACTCACCTGAATTCCTTTGGATCATTATTATATATTTGGATGAATAATCGGGAAGAGACTCATTGAACTGAAAACAACTTCGAAACCATTCAACGGATTTCGCCTATTATTGCGTGTTATGCTTTTGTCCAAATAAATGTAACTTTCGAACTTGGAGCCAAAAATGGCCTCAGACGACTACGTAAGATTCACTGATAATGAATCTGATGTCAAAATTATTTCTGTCCGTCCAGCAGTACAGCCGAGGACATGATTACTGTCGAACGGAGCAAGCTAGAAACTTGAAACGTTAAGGGTAGGTAGGTCACGCAAAATGTGAAGGCTTAGTTCGTCCACCCAACCACAAAAGCTGTATGTAACTTTCGAAAAAGTGCCCGAGATACTTGAAATTTTAGGTTAGAGTTAAGGTCCGAATGCGGTTGCAAAATAAGTTTCGGAGGTTCACACATATGGAATGGTCATTTTTTGAATAACTTGAACAATACTCATTTGATCGAATTGAAACTGTTAAGAACTGTTCATCCTATGAGTTCACAGAAAGCTTCAACTACTAGATTGCCAACTGATCGGGTCTCAATTTTTTGGGAAAATCAAATTTTTCTTAGGTATGTCTACGGGTTCGTTGGGTGGGTTTCGCCCATTCTTGACTTTGACTTTCGTTATTGAGCAATATGAATATTGAGGCTCTAGGTATTTTCATTCGGAAGATATTGAAATCATGATCAGTCGTTAGGTCAAAAAATAGGAAATGGATGTGAAATCAATCAAATATTTATAGAGGAATATTTGCTTGGTTGAGATCGTAATGAATTGGGGATATGTATACCCACCATACAATGAGGTTAAAAAATAAATCATAAAAGAGGAACCGACGCCGACACAGAGAAATTATATCCAACTTGTGTTAATTATTCTCAAGAGGAATATCTTTACGTCCTTGTTAGTATCGCATCCACCATTATAATTGTATATCATAAAATTTTATCACTTTTTGAGAAACTGTGAACTATAAATGAATTAATGAGGAATTATTACAAATATGTTTTCCGGAGTTTTTTTTTCTCTTGCATAACTGATTCAGATCTATCAAAAATTATCTTCCTAGGATAAATATGTTGCCAAAACAACAATATTGAAACGATAAAAATAATAAAGGAATATGACTGTTACGTTACCTGACGTCATACGATGAACTAAAAGTTATCAAAATCATTCTTTCAAATCTATTTTCACTAAAACAGTTCTTGTCGTATTGACATGTCAATCCTGAGGGTTTCTGGCTTATTCTCCGATTATGAAGTTAGATGAACTCCGAAACATTATAGTAATATTCGTTAAATGTTTTTCATATTCCAGTGGCAAAATTTTTTCAATAAACTGCCCTTGCCAAATAGTTCAACGCTTGAATTTCGCGAAGGCAATTTCTTTGAATAATAATTCATAATTTTTTTTTGAAAAGCTCAGTTTTTGATATTGTGAGAATGAATCAAAATTCTGTACAGAACTCAAACTTCTCCCAAAGTATTGCAGACAATAGGTATCAATATCAACGAGGAAGCGAAACATGTTCAACTTTTGTAAATCATGTTGGAATATGCCCCTTACTGTTTCACACCGGCAACACAGAAAACGTGTTGTATTTTGGGTTGCAGATAAAATTCACTTTCTCATCCCATAAACATCAACAGCGTATACTTGCGACTTTCAGAGGAAATAGATTGATTCTGAAAAGTGAACTTTGTTTTTTACGTGAATACCTCCATAGAATTTGCAACAAAGGTCAGAATTGTACCCAGTTTGAGTGAGGATGTCTGTACAGCGTAGTATTTCTCTGATGAGTACTTTTCTCACCACCCTATCAACTCTTGGGTTAAGTTTATCAATTTATAGTTACTATGTAGAGGTCAGATCCGAGATGGAGGACGATTACACTGCTGTTTGTGATATAAGCGAACATATATCTTGCAGTAGAGTTTTCAATTCACCGTAAGTATCCCAAGTTTGTAGATTCATTTTACCCTTTTTGGTTTCATCGGACCAAAACATGTTTTGATTATACAGAATCGATATAAACAAAGGCATGCGCAGTTACTTCAATGGTTATAGATTTCTTTCCCGCCTTATGTCAAATCCATTCAAAGGCCTATTCTGTTTCTGTTCACATTTTGTTTGCTTAATATATTTTTGTCACGAGAATCTGGCGACTTTATTGGTTGTCGTAAAAAGTATTTTGCTCCTTCAGTTGGTATTTTATTTATTGTCGTTTACTTGTATCTCGAAAACTAATTCAACACTTTTTTAAACTGTCGTTACATGCCTATATTCTGAAGATGGGCGTTGAGGGACGAAACATGTAAAGAAGGGTGTAAAATAGAATAAAATACGGAGCTTATTTCAGTTGGAGTTTTTAAGACTCTCAAGAACCTTTTTCTTTTTAATTCATAGTCCACGATGGATTATAAAGCAGTTATTCAACGGCAAAATATAAAATCCGCTCATATTTTGTCCAATACTTAATTTTAAACAGCTATCAAGGGTCGCAGAGCCGGATCTAGGGCGTGCCGACGGAGGTATTTGATACTGGCACAAGCTACTAGAGTACGCAACATTACGAAAATTATGAGAATAATTAGTTCGTTTCTCAAGCTTCTCACATTTATACAATGTGTGGCGACAATAAGTTACCAAACAAAATCCCAGATAATAATTTTTACACATGTCGGCCGCCCTGGGATTCTCAATCCACTATCTGGGATCCACTCAAGGATCATGAATTAAGGCTGATTCTTGCTACACCGTGCCGGGGCCGGGCCGGGCTCCGGCTGAGGCCCGACCGAGACATGAAAATCATATGAGCAATTTCTATTGACACATTTTGAGAGTTGCCCGGTCAAGTCCCGGTGGGGAATGCGGATGATTCATGCTAGACCGTGTTGGTACCGGACCGGGCCGGGCCGAGACCCGGTGAAAAAATCATATGAGCAATTTTCAGAGACCCATTCACGCTGCACCGGGTGAGACACTTGCCGTGCCTATGGTTTTCAGCGTGCCACGGTCGGGTCCCGGTCGGGCCCCGGTGAAGAATGGGGCTAGACATTCTTTTCCCGGTCCGGTCGCCCGGGTCTGACTTCCTACTTCACTCCGATGGAAAATAAATTGGATTTTTTTAACCGATCGAGGTTCGTCGGAAAACTATATTTTTTTTATATTAGTTCATACACAATTTCTATGCACATGGACCAATCTCGACGATTTTCTTTACGTTTGATTCATAATGCTTTCGAAGTGTTCCCATTCGAAAATAAAATATACAGGATGCTCCAAAAAGGGGGTATAATATGATCGTATTTTTTCATAGACAATAACTACCAATTTTTATAGGAAAACTGTAAATAATACATTCCTCTATACGTATAGCGAGATTGTTATAATGAAATGAACAGGTTCTCTTGAAAAACCGATAGGCAGAAGTCTCTCGATTTTTGAGCAACATCGATGTTTTCTTCTCTATATCTCGTAGGATTTCAGGGTGGCATTTTCAAGAATGAAATATACAGTGTGTCCCAAAAAATATAATAAATTCGATGTATTCGATTGGCAACTACAGTCTCTGTATATGAAAATTGGATCACGTCCTACTACGGCAAGATATTCATTGTAAAATATACAGAGTGTCTCAAAAAAGTTACTCTCTCAAGTTATCTTGTGTGCAAACCTATTTCAACAATGTCTTTTGCCTATAGCTTTATTGTTTATGAACCTCTTTCAGCGATTTTCTTCACATCACTGAGCATGACAATAAAAATTGTGAAATAAAATTTTTCAAAAAAACTAACCGACTTCAAATCATTGAACTGAAAAGCAGAAAATATTTTTTTCCCATAAGAGATCAGTACCTTTCAGTATTGTCCAATGAGTTCAAGAAATCATTGTTTGTTTTCCAAACTTTATTATCTATTCCATATAAATTTGTGCCAAGTGCCAAGAGTAGTTGTGGACTAACAACAGTAGCATTCTGTTATAGTTTTCTCGGCATCGACTACAAATTTCAATGGAATAAATAATAAAGATTAAAAAACAAACAATGATTTCTTGGACGCATCGAACGGCATTACGGAAAGGTATTAAACTCTTCTAGAAAATATACATTTTTTTGCTTTTCAGTTTAATGACCGGTTGCCTTTCATATCAAATGTCTTATTTCACAATTTTAAGTAGCATGCTCAGTGGAGTGAATAATATCTTCGAAAGAAATTCATTAATGAGACAGTTATGAGGATAATTTATTTGAGATACCCTCTATATGTCTCCATAAATAATTCGCCATAGTAGAAGAACATCTTTTTTCAATTTTCCGAAACAGAAATTGTAGTTGCCAATTAAATCATCGATTTTATTATACATTTCTTTTGGGACACCCGTATATTTCATCATAAATATCTCTAAAAGTAGAAGAACGTGATCCTTCCAATATAGTGGTTGCCAGTTGAAAACATTTCAGCATTTCCCTTTTTGAGGACACCCTGTATATTTTATTCGTGAAAAAAGGCAACCGTGGAGCTATAGCGGAAACAAAAAAAAAGAAATCACAAAATATTGGTGAATAATCGAGAGGACTGTGCCTAATGCAATTGCAATTGCTGCTGAATCTTGTTCGGAAGAATTCATTCTGAAATCACAATTTCGAGACACAGTCACACACCCACACACAGATGGCCACGGCCAGGTAAAAACTGATGATGATACAGTAGGTTTGTTTTGGTTCAGAGTTCAGAACTGTTCTGGAACGGTTCCGCATGCGCGATTGCGATTTTGTGTTTTGGTTCATTTCAGAACTGGTTCAGGATTTGAGTAATCCTGTTTTGGTTATTTTCAGAATTAATTCCGAACTGTTCCAGAACTGTGAAAGGAGTTCGGACGTAAGAGTCCGAACTGCTTCAGAACTGGGTAGTTCGCACAAGCGTAGAGTGGCTGTCAACGATTTAAATGGTTAACCTGACTTCTTCGACGTCGTGTTGATTTGGTTTTTGATTTGATTAATGTATTTGTTGAGGAAATGATTGACTGTTGAATATAATTTTTTGTTATTGAGGATAACTCCTTCGCTACGACCTCCTCAGGATAATCTAATGGATTCTATTTCCATTGTTCACACTTGGGATGTCTATTTCTTAAATACATCTATGAATGCAAGAGCCCTCTTCCTCTATTGAATAATAATAATGTTTGGAATGAATGAAGAAAGTTCAGAAAAACGATTTTTACAAAAAAGATATATTTCATCAAATTCATTATTATATCAATCAATAATTCGTTGGTTCATTTTGAAATATAATTTAACTAATGGAGAAAGTTTAGGTTTTCATAAAAAAAGTTAATTGGATGGAAGTATCCCCGAAAATATTCATATATTATCTACATAGTGCGACAAGGAATTTCGCATATTTTTAATTGAAGCACAGGCAATATTGATTAACATCCCTCTTTTCTGCCAATTCAAAAAGTTTTTCTTCCTCTACAATCCGGATAAAAACCCGAACTTAATTCCTGTTTTGGTTTCATCGCTTTCAGAACTGTTCTAGGAGAGTTCAGAATCAGGCTTCAACAGCGCATCGATTCTACGCAGTTCTAGAACTGTCCTAGGGCAGTTCTGAATTTCGCAACCAAATCATACCTAGTATGTGTGCAGTGTTGGCCACGACCGGGTTGCAATAGCCGGGCTTGCCCCGCTTTGGTCCCGGCCCGGGCCCTCCACGGTCCCGGCACGGTCTAACATGAATCATCCTTTATGGCATCTGGGGTAATTCTAACATAGTATAAGGATTAAAACTATGGATCTAAGCATCGGGAATTGCACTGTTAGTTATCATCGCATCAATTTAAACAACTCCAACCTAGTCGTTTGAGATCATTTTCGGGAACAAATTAGACTACTACAGACATTTGGACAAAAGCATAGTGCGCTGTTCCCCAAGGACATGCGCGCAAAATTGGAACTTATTATAAATATTATATGCAATACGGTTATCGTCCAAGAGGAACAAGAAATAAATCGTACTAAAGGAGGGTTTTCAAATTTCAATCAGGTGTATACAATTCAAGTCATTGAATATTGAACTCTGTCAGCCTTTTTTCTGCTCCTAGATATAATATTCATGAGAATTGCACTCATCCTGGACGCCATCATATCATTCAAACTTTGAACAAGGGCGCATTTGGACAATTTGCCTAGATCCGGCTATGATGGAATAGCTACCAAAACTGAATGTGTTTATTTTTTGGATTTTAGTGTATTTAATATCGGCGACAAGGCCAACAATAAACACCGTAGATACCGAAAGAAAGGGCTTAGAAGCTCGAAATTACAATTTCCTGATATTTTATAACCCATTGGAAACGTTGAATTTTTGGGTTGGGTCCATTTAGATATAGTATTTCTTGCATCTCACCCCATTTGTGGCACAACCAGTGATATTATTTTTCGTATGTTCACAGTTATGGAAAAGGATTCGGTATTTTTCCAGAGGATTCATTATTCAGTGTTCCAAACAGTTTATTTGGCATTCCGTATTACAGCCTCCTGATGGTCTTAGGTGAGTTTGAACTTCCATGAGTAACTAATGCTCGAATTCTGGACTGCCAAGGTTTATTATACAGGGTTTTTTACGATAATATGCTGCACCCTGAGGTGTGGACTTCTAGTTGATTCACGGGAGGTAACGTAAGATTAACCTATGCCCTTCTTAGAAGTACAAAATTCGTTTATGTTTTTTTCACGGCCGTCGCCTGTAAGGGGTACGGAGTAGAAACTTAAGGCTAAATACTATTATATCTACATGATATGAATTATTTTTCGAATCTATTTATTTCAGGACGAATTTGATTTTTTGACTTTTTTCAGGCCAACACGAGGTTACCGCGTGAAAATTAATAAAATGTTTTGAGCATGTAGAAATAACTGAATCACATCATCTTGCCTCATTCTCATTTACACTGCTTCAGATATTTCGTTGGAAGTTGTCCATGTATAAACAGTATTGTTATTTTTCAACTCAATAATCATATGTCGAATGAAATTGTAAAGATATCAGATATATTCTATAATGCATGGAGATGTAGAAAATAATTTAATTCCAAAAAAATGCAGAAGCGTAAATAATATTTCACCATAAAAATCTAGTTGACATCCTTACAGACGTCATGGCTTTAAATATCAAATCATCATCCATATTAAAAATGGATATATGATCAAAAGGGTTGTGCCAAATTGTGAAATAACATCTTAACAGATATAACACACAAGCCATACTTTTTTTTAATTATAAACCCCAACCGCCTTCCCTTTAGCTAAAAAGTTTAAAGACTTAGGACATAGGTTTGCCTTATTAATTCAAAACCTTGACTATAAGCATCTTATTCTGAAATACTCTGTATAAGAGAAAATAACTTACCAAAATAGATATTTATGATTTCTCATTTTCCTCATTTATTCTCTTCTCAATACTATGTTATCATAAGTCAAATTTTCACGTTGATTTGTTTCAGAGGTATATTTTTCATTAGAGATTTTTTAAGCCATCCTAATCTTCCGTTATCGTTATTCTGAGCATGCGCATATCAGTATTTCCGCTCCGTTAACTTTTTTGACTATAACGGATTCTGTAATTTACGGATGAATAACGATGTGGTTATGGGTATTGTCATGGCATAAAGACATGTTGTCTTTATACAATGGTATTGTTATCGTTATGAGAGGGCGCCATTGCCAAACTTCTCAGCTTTTCGGAAATTAGTTGATTCTGAAACCTGAGATGTAATTGGTTACTGAAACTTTGAACATTTGGCTCGGAATAGAAACCCTTTTTTTACCCTGAACCGATTGAGAATTCGTTGTTGTTTATGTATTTTATAGTATAATTTTTCGAAATTTCAAAACTACGTTTAAATATTCTTAATCCTCAGAACTATTCAATTAAAACTCAGTATCTGACAACGTGTAAAAATGATGTTTACAAAACAACCAATTCACCAGTCCTGGGATTTCAAATAATGAGATAATCGTTATGGTTCTACTTAACAAATGAAACCAATGTATATATTACTTATATACTGATAGAATCCTGCTGATTCGAGCACATATCCCTGACATTTCAACATTTGTATACTATGATATGTCTGATTAAATCAACATCAGGTTTTCTTCTGCTCATAAAATTTCCAAAATCATCATCATTCCCATCTAAATAATTATTCAATCAAAGCTTTATTAAAATTTTTCAAGAAACACCAGAAATTCTGAGGTTAGGAAATACAAAACAAAATAAGAGTCACCTGTCAATTTACGAAGTGCAAAGTTGGGGTTTAAATAGTCTTATTTTCATCGTCGTTTTTATCGTTGAAATAGCCATAACCACGCCAAAATAACGAGAATTTTTAGTTGGCTTGAAATCTCTATTATGAATCAAAAAACACCACATCTGTCCATAACTAATTTTCAATTCCCCAGGCCTCGAGCATTTGGTTGTTTCAACTTTCAACTGTAAAAACAGTGAATAATTATAATTTTTTTACAGCACATTCCTACTCGCTGAACATCGCCAAATTCGCCTTCGTGAATATTCTTCTCTCCAACTTCATGACGCCATACCTCGCCTACCTGCTCTACTTCGTCCTTCAGGACCTGTGTGTTGTTTGTGTCAGCATTTATATTGTGAATGCTCTCTCCTTATTTGTAACGTACAAGAAAGTCACGTTGTTGACTGCTGTTGAAAGGACTGAGAAAATGAAGAAACGTTATTAAAGCATTTCAATATAACTTGTCTATACTAACTTCTTTCTCTGAAAATTATATCTCGATTTTAGTTTAGCTTATAATGTTCATATATTTTACGAATATTGGGTTCGTCTTAATTGGAAGAACAAGCAAAGAAAATTCCTGAAATGAAATGAAAAATAAATTTTTTTTTACATAGCACCTGCATTTCTCCAGATATTCTACTGAAATTTGTCAACAACAATTTATAATTGACATCATATGTCATATGACATCTCAGTTACTCTTGAAACTTTTTTGTATTAGTTTGAGAAAAAAAAATCATTCTGTTAAATTCGGAATTTTATATCGCAGAATATCAGTTCGCCCATCCGTAAATGCTTCAACTTTCGACGGAAATAGTCAGATTAGGTTTGGAGTCCAAATATCTCGGTTAATTTCGTTAATGGGTGAAATCGGTCGAATAGTTTCGCAGTTTGGCCCATTTGAAATTTTGAGGTTGATTCCTTGATATCTCATGAACTACTGATTCGATCAGATCGAAACTCTGTAGATAGTGTTGGAATACCAACGCGTAACTAAGTGCAGAATTACTTGTGTGTCCAGTTGTTAAAAAATATCAAAGAGATGTTGATTTTGTTGAAAATTTTCGTTTTCTCCGAAAATATTGATTAGATTTCAACGAAATTTGGTACAAACTAAACAAGCCAGTATTTAACAATAACGTTTCATATTTAAATTCGATCCTATTCTTACTTTCGGAGATATAAAGAAGAATATGTGCCAAATTTATTTGGAATTTCAACGTTATTTCTGCAATATCTCAAGGAGTATCAATGAAATCAGATTAAAACTTGGTAATCAGTTCAGGAGTGCCAACGAGCAACAAGGTGCAAAATTTCTTGTTGATTTAGTTGTTAGAATTTGAACAAGTGCGCAAAAGCTCCTGACCTCACGAAAGTGCTTTTTTTGATTTTTTATAATGCAATGCAGCTCCTTTCTCAGATTTAATATTCTCGAGGTTCATGGCAGTAGAACTAGAATTTCCTACTTCATTCTGATCTTTTTAAATATCTCCTTTTTGAGTGAGTTGGCGAATTGAATTCAGGTTAGTGGACGTTCAAAATATTGCCTTTGCGTTCGTCAATAGGCAAAAAAGTACCGATGCCATCAGATTGAAATCTCGTTATAAATTGATAAATCCCATGCGTATCTTTGAGCAGAATTTTGTTGACATTGTGTCTTTGATAAATTTGAAAAAATATATATTTTCGTTATATTTTCTGAAAATATCTATCATACTCTATGAAACTCAGACACAAACCTTAATTTCTATATTCAACTACAGTTAATGAATTCTCAACTCCATATATTTATTATATATTTATATAATATATTTATTATCAAAAATATTGGGGAGAAAACTTGTCCATTTCGTGGATCTTTCTTCGATATGGACGATATTTACTCAGCAATTCGAAAAATAATGACTGGACCAATGTGAAATTGGGAAATCCGTTGACAAATGCTTCTGCCCGAATTTCTGCAGTTTAGTTTAAAGAACTCCAAAAATTATTATCGTAATAGATAGGTTTGATGTACATCAACGGCTCACCTTAAATACAATGTAAGTGTGGTTTTGATGGGAAAAAAAGGTCCAAATCAGGAAAAGAACTTGATTTTAATGAAACACCGTTGTTTCGACTAAGGTAAGAGTCTTCTTCAGGGCTTTGTAAGAGTATAAAAACAACATCTGAAGCTGAACGGTACAATCGGTTCCAAAAATTACCTCACAGTACATGTAACTACAAAATTATAGAATATAAGTAGAACTACCTACATTATTGGTCAGATCTTGTTGTCAGTAATGAAAGTAAATCATTTACTTTCGATGAGGAATCGAACGATGAACGACACATTACTACAAGGAAGCAAAACAGACTCGGTTCTGAAATGAAATTATCATCGATGATACGGACGGATCTAGGGAAACATGTGACCTCAACAATTAACAGTTTTTCAACCTATCGATTATATTGTGATATGCAGAATTGAGATTTTCTTAATTGGTTTTTTTGTTGACGCTAAGGGGGTTGAGTCTGATAGAAATCATCTCATCCATTAATCTCTTCTTCAAAATGTTCTGATACCCCAGAATGGCGATTTTTCCTGAATTTGGGTTATCACTGCAAATGCAAATTTGAACATAATTATTATGGGTTTGATTCATCATTTTCCCAAATCATCTTCAGAAAGTATTCAAACTCAGATTTCAAAATTGGGGCTTGGGATTCGCCAGGCATGCACGAAGTAACAACGGTGTTTAGTAGAATAGCTTTTTCTGCTATAGAATAATGAAATATTTATTCCTATTCTGTGGTACACACGTGTTCTTTGTCAATATAACCAAACAATTTCCGTTTGCGGCTTGTCAGTAATATGACAGTATGACAGTCTGTGCTCTTCTTTTTCTATTCCTTGGTCGTTGTCTTCTACTCTAACCAGATCGAAGTATAGCTATCTCTGTTTTCCTAAGCAAAGTAACACATTTGACGTCCTTTTCTTTCCGAGAAAGCTGAATTCGACGTTGCCATATCGTCCACTCAAGACAAATCCCTTTAAATGCAAATCCCCATTTTTATTTTTCAGTTTTAGGTGATCAAACATTATTTCAAAAATGAAATATTGAAATTATATGTTTGAAATATGATGTTTTAAAGGTTTTTCATGAAAATTACTGCATTTTCGTTCCAAGGAAAAACCTCCATACCAACACAATCATAATGGAAACTATACATTTCAGCATAAAACTGTTCTGCAAGGGCTGTGTTGTTCTCCTTTCTCTTTTATGTGGGGTTGTTAATATTGACACAATCTCTTTTGTGTTCTCTAATTCCTAATGTCCAATTAACAGCTTGTCTGCCCCACATAAACCTCATCACGATCTAGGCATGGTATCCGATAGACTATATTAGATTGTAACAACTTCGGAGTTTTTGAATTAATCTGAGAGAAAAAAGTTTGTTTGTTTTGCAATTACATTAAGCGGTCTAAAGGGAACTATTATTTCGGCGGATTTTAGAATGTGCCCAATTCTCTCAGAGAGCCCTCGGAAATAAGTAATTGATACATATCTTCTAGATATCGATTCCTGAGCTCCATTGTTTCTACCTTCATCAAATAGAACTCTATAAATAATTCCAGGTGGATAATTATTTCGAACCAAAAATTATCTTATTTTATCAAGATCTTTTGTTGTTGGCTTGGGTCAGAAAGTGACATAGCTCTTTACTTTAAATTTTTGATTAGATTGATCTTGTGTGAAAATGGATGTTTCCTTCTGATGTCAATCGGTAACTAATTCAGAACCTCTCCTTATGACCAACACGTCCAAAAAACTTAAGTTTATTGTCACTTTATGACTCAGGTGTGAACTGTACGTGGAGGTGAAAAGAGTTGAAACTTTCAAGTATACATCGCACAATCATCAACATACCTGTAAAATAACGGAACCCAAAAATGAAGATTCCCAAAAGAAAATTCCTGTCTTTCTGCCATGAAGATATCAGCCAAAATAGGGGCTATACAATTGCCCATACCAAGACCGAAAATCTGGATGTAAAAACCATCTTCAAAGACGAAAAAACTTTTTTCCACACATAATTCAAGCAAACCGATAAATTGATCGAGATTGAGTTTCGTATGAGCTTCCACTCTGTTTCAGTGCTTCCTGACAAGAGAGAAAACAATATCGGTAGGTATATTACTAAAAAAACCTAGTTTTCTAAGTTGTTTCGACTTAGAAACTCGATAACTGTAGAGTTGGTTTGAGACTTAATTACGAAGATCGAATTCTTTAATGGGTGAAATCGGCCCAACGATTCCGTAGGTATACCTATTCAAAGCTTTATTTTTCCAATATTTTCAAAAAAATAGCAGAATCATTAGGTGGATTTTAACCATTCAAGAATTTCACCCTCAATCAAGCCCCAAACCTACTCTACAGATATCGAGTTTCTTAGTCGTTTCTTCCAGGAACTATATTGTATATTAGTTGTTCTCACGGTTGATTCAAACTTCCAAAAAACCTCTTATAATCTCGATATTTGTAGAGTATATCATAGAATTATATATATTATATATAATAGAATTTGTGAATGGATCAAATCAGCCCAATGGTCCTGTAGATATACCCATTCAAAATTTTATTTTCCCAATATTTCCGAAAATACAGATTTGATGGAACTGAAAACTGGTACCTGAGTGATAAATGTTAGTTTGCAGGTTCATGCAGAATTACATGAGGACCATATGTAGAGAATACCGCACCATCAGGATGTAAAGGTGTGTTCGGCAGGGCCAATACGTGAATAGAAGACCTCTTTGGCAACGAATTTGAACATGCGCGCAAAAGCTGTTGACTTCACGTTGGCCAAAGAAAAGCAAATCTTGTCTATGTTGAATGCAGAAGGAAAACAACAGTAAAATTCCGATTCGATTAATTTGGATTCACTTATTCGCTACTCATCAAATTTAGGATCGATTAATTTTTAATGCGCTTGATTATACCAAGGATAGACACCTATTAAAATTTAAAAAAGTTCCGTTTGGCCGAAGGAATAAAATCTTATTGTTTTCTTCATATCGCTATAATATAAACGAAAACACTTCGAATGTTGAATTTGGCACTGACTGACTCCCACGCAAGTGACGTAAGCCATTAGCGATTTTCAAGGAACTTTGGCGTAAAGTTGCAGAGGCGTACTCGAGTTATTGAGGCTTACCATTTGAATATTTCAATAATAGAATCATAAAGTTACAATAGCGAGGTTGTGTTAGATAAAACGAGTTGACAGGAATGCCAGGAAATTACCAGTGTGGGTCTGGTGGAAATGTAGCATGTTGTGGTGCTTCCATATAAGACTATTGAAAAGAAAAGCAGAACAATTCCTTGAATTTAGCTTCTCTGTACTTAAGATTTTTATTCAGTTATCTTTGTTCATTCCGGAGGCCTTTTAAGGTTTTCAGGAGTTGTTCAGAATCAATTATTTTTGCAATAGTTAATCCGAGGTTATTGACAGTGCTAGACCATGACATAAAGCGAACCTGTATTCAATGCGAAAGTTACGAATTACTAAGAATTCGAGAATCAATTTGAGTTCAAACTTAGTTGGAAAGGGTTATAGAAAAGCACCGATGTGAAGTCAGCAGCTTTTGCGTTTTCAAATCAGTTTCCAAAGAGGTAATCTTCCCACGTTTTGACTCCGTCGAAGGCACCCTTACTTAATGATGGAAATATTTGGCTATCTGGCGAGTGTTGCGGATTTGCAATCGAAATTGGCAGGTCAGATTGTGTGAACCCAAAATGTAATAAATATTCTACATTTCAGTTGGAGATCTTGTAAAATGCCGATACTATGAGAATAAAACTTGAAAACAATTTAAAATGTCACACCCTGTATCTGAAAAACGATCCTTCTGCGGTGCCATGTTTAGGCGACCTCTTTTTCTTCGAAATTACGCAAGAGATCTCCGATCATCGTTTGTACCCCCAATTTAGGAAAACCCTATAAAAGATCAACCAAACGATTTTATTTACAAAACTCATCTCATTCATATAGATTCAGGAGGAAAATTCACTCTGATCACTTCATCTTCAATAGAAACGATAAATTCTGTGGAATGAGGCAAATAGAAACACATTCTGATGTTTGAATACTCATTTCTCTCAAGAGTAAAATAATTCAGTATCCATATTTTGACAAAAGTTCGGTCGCACTCATTGAATAAAGAACAACAGGAAGAAGCATAACGCTTTTCTACTTCGTACATCAGTGGGACATAGGCGCCCATATTGAACCTACAAGTATGACTCATGTTAGTTCGTTTCTTCCGACAAAGAAGTCTCGGAACAAGTTGTTCTCTCTTCAAAGTGAAAGGGGAGTCGGCCATATGCAACATCCATCCCTGACCCACTTTGTGAGGCATTATGTTCCTTCTTGTGGTTCTTTATTCAGAGCTCGCACTTTATTTGAAGACCCTTCCATTTCAGTAAATGTGTATTCATTCTATAAATTTCGAAAAAAATATAAAGGTGCTTGTTTCTAGACGCCTTCGAAGTAGGTAGAATGAAAAGACACGCTGCAATCTCGTCTATATTGCTTTTGGTCTGTTCTGAGGGCGAATGGAACCAAATATGAAATCGAGTGTATAATATAACACCATAGTAATATTATTTTTAGATTTTGGAAGCAAAATAAATTTTCCAGTTCATGAAGACCAGCCAATTTCATTTGACCTTGTTTTCGAATTGGGAAATTTTATGTCTGTAGAAAGCAGAAAATTGGATTCTGTCAACATCAGCTGCCTTTCTGAAATTCATTTCTTATGCGATATCCCTATGAGCGCTTGCTAATTTTTCAGGATTCCCCTTTTGCGTGCATGTTCTAGGGCAACAGCGTCCTATTGTTTTGTCCGAATGTCTGTAATTTTCGGTCGAAAATGGCCTCAAACGACTATGTTAGACTCACTGATAACGAATCCAGTGTCAAAATCGATTCTGTCCGGCCAGCCGGCGTTCGTTAGGGGGCAAAATCGGTCAACGGTTTCGGAGTAATAGCCATTTGAAGTTTTGGGGTTGTTTCTCTGATATTTCGAGAACTACTGAAGCGATTGGATTGAAGCTTGACAGATGGTCTGACCAACAGGACTCGACTTCGCGGAATTTTGTTGAGATCGTGCTGTCAGTAAATTGAAAAAAAATTTTTTTCGGAATTTTTTTTGGAAATTCTTTTTTTTTCGGAAACTATCCTATATATTCGGGAGAAAACTTTCCTCAGGCATTGGGCTTTTCATTTCACAGTAGGGTACCAAATTTCAATTCGATTCGATAACAAGTTTTGGAGATATTTCGAAAAAATATATTAAATTTTGTTTTTTTTTTCCTGGATATACTTGATTTTCTCCCGAATAACTCAATTATTGATTTAATCATGATGAAACCCGGCAGCTAGTTTGAAAATACTGATGAACAACTTTATGCGAAATTTTTTGGTGATCGTATCATTAGAACATTTCGAAACAAAAACTCAATTTTTTTTCCAAATATTCAATATTCTTCTGATCATATTATCCTCATGAAATTCTGTATAAATCTCCGAGTTGTCATTTTTCAATTGAGTATCGGATTTCACTTCGATCTGATCTGTAATTTCGAAAGTATTGAGAAAACAAAATTTTGAATGTGTATATCTGCGGAATCATTGGGTGGATATAGCCATTCCCGAATTCGGTCTTCGTTATTAAGGTCGATATTTGTAGAGTTGGTTTGGACCCTAATTACGAAGCTCGAATTCGTAAATGGTTAAAATATTCTCAATGATTCCGTAGATATACCCATTCAAAATTTTATTTTCCTAATATTTCCAAAAATACAGATTAGATCGAATTGAAATCCAGTACTTCATCGAAAAACCTAGAGAAGCACTGCCGTGAAGGCAGCAGCTTTTGCGCGCATGTTTAAAAAAAAGCGGTCATCTCCATTGGACATGCGCGCAAAAGCTGCTGCCTCTACGGCATTTTTTTTTGGATGAAATTTGATATTGGATATTTTTTTCAAAAGAAGACATACGGTTTTCAGCAAATCTATTTCTATTCAATGAAGTATTTTAAACCAAGAAGAAACTGCTGCATTCATTCATTTGTGAGAGTGCTAGAATGAAACGCAATATGATATGGTAGTCACCTATGTGACCTATTCAAGTATTGAGCCCGCTAAACGCATCTTTTCCGATTGAAATATCGAAAATACAAATACCTACAATCTACTTAGAGACTTGGTATGTATAGAGTAGGTTAGAAGTTTACCAACGAAGGCCGAATTCGCTACTTGGTTAATTAGCTGTACTATCCCACCCCTTTTCAACCCCCATGGCCAATGCGCTGTCATCGTCTAGTGAAAAAAATAAGATTCTATATACGTTGTGTTCGCAACTCAAAATACCCCCTTTCCCCTGTTAGGCCCGTACCTGGCTTCGTGAAAAAGTTACAGCGTTAATGTTCATGTAAAAGTTCAATTTACTTTCTTGAGAAGAACATGAATGGATCAATTGTAGGAAAGACTATAGCTGAGACCAACTGAAATTTCAAATCATAGCTTGCTTTACCCAAATTCCTTCAGCATTTTATATAATATAAATATGTTTGAGAATAATTGAAGGATATGACTGTTTAAGAGATCAGAAAGATTGGGAAGGTGAGTTAATTTTATTGAAATTATTAGGTTTTTCAGTCCGAAACTGTTAAGTGGATTGAGCCCATTAACTAACTCAACGGAGTTATCAAGGTTCCAAACAATTTCTGAGAATTTCAGAACTCTAGGTATGATCCTCAGAAACTTGGAGCACTGACGGCCGGACAGTATTGAATATGACTACGGATTCTCCGTTTGGGAGTCCGACTCAGTCGTTTAATACCATTTTCGGCGCAAAATTAGCAAATTACAGACAATTTGGCGAAACAATAACGTGTTGTTCTTAAGTAAAAGCTCGTGCAAAGGTTTTTATACCGGGGGTAGACTTTGTTCTGTTTTTTTCAAAGCGTCCAATAGCGCTCTAATATATTGAAATGCATGCTTCGAAAATTTTTACTACGTTGGTCTGAGTATATTGCGTAACACTTCGTATAAATAGATATCTAGTTTCAAATCATTTATCGAAATTTTTGCTAGAAGACAAACAAGATTTGCGTCAACTAGATCGTTCAAAGACGTTCCACTTTCCCAACGCGACGCACATGCAGTTCAACTGTTTCCTGAAGAGACATGTCTGGACATTCTGGGTGCGTCCGAACATAAAATTTGCATGCATTTCCAACGTATTAGAGACGCTCAATTTGATTTCTGTCATTAGAAATGGGGCTGTGTAATCGATCGAGAAGGCGGTGGAAAGTCAACATTCGTACGCAACTTAGGAAACAGCGTAAGTTCCAATTTTGATCTTACGCAACCGGTTCATTTGAATCGATGTCGAAATATCTGATTGTGTCTCAATCGGTAATGATAATAATAATTGATCCGGTTACGGGCATCCGAATCTGTAACTGTGATATGCTACCGAGTAATTTCATTCGGGTATAGGATTGGATTTGTTCTGATGAAATTATAATTATGCATCGGGTAGGCTTACAAGTTTTCTGGGTATGGAGATGATGGTATGTTATTAATATTTTATTCAAATTTATTGAATATTAAGAATGTTTTAAGGAGTAAAGTGGTTGTTCGTCTTCTCATAGAGATTTATTAAACAACATAAGCTCCACCGAGGCAAAAGAGAAATTTTTCGTATTGTGGATAGTTCTGATAATAATACCTACCGATTTTAAAAGCGTGTTTTGCGGCACAGTGCGTTATCGATTCTGTTAGCATATTGCTATGAACCTTGCTATTCTAATTTATAGCAATATGGCCATGATATTACGTATTCTGTTCCGAGTGTTATAGCAATGTTTGTTATGATTTTTGTCATAGCAATATTGCTATCATGGACTTTCATAATCGGAGATTTTAGAGCTAATAACACATTATTTTGTGACTTTAGAGCTACAAGGTAGAAGAAAATACCCCTGCTTCATAAACATATCGTGAGTTTTTTTATGATTTGGCATACATAACCTCTATCTACGGCTTTCCTTATTCATGTAAACATCGACATAATAAAAATTGTTACAAAAAAAAGAGTCAAATTGACCAATAACCAATTTCCTTGATATAAATAGAATATTGGTCACCAGAAATCAAATGCAGCAATTTTATTCAGGCGTTAATAATTCGAAATTCTATAAACTTTTTTACTGGTACCTCATAGGGATTGCTATTATTGAGATGATTAGAATAATCATCTTAGCTGTTGTCTACTATGCCTGTATTTAAGTGTAAGAATTTTCCCTGAATTTAAATATTTTAGAGAACCTTGAATACATTTTCATTAGCATATAATAAAAAATGTTACGAAACAAAAAGAGTCCAATTAACCAAAAACCAATTTCCTGGATACCAAAAGAATATTGGTTACCAGAAATCAAATGCAGCAATTTTATTCAGGCGTTAATAATTCGAAATTCTATAAACTTTTTTGTTGGCACCTCTAAGGGATAGCTGTTATTGAGATGATAAGAATAATCATCTCAGCTGTTGTCTACTATGCCAGTAATTGAGTATAAGAATTTTCCTTGAAATTAAATATTCTAGAGAACCTGGAACACATTTCCATTAGCATATATTTTTTTATTCATGTAAACATCGACTTAATCAAAAATGTTACGAAACAGAAAAACCATTTGAAATCAAATAGGTCACGAGCAGTTTTGACAGTTGGGAGAGATTGGAGGACCAACAATAACCTAAAATGCATTGTTTACTATGAGAAAAAGCGATTTCTCTCGTGATTTCGTATTCATTTGGAAATTTTGGATTGATATATTCACTATTTTTTGAAAAGGAAAGTATAAATTTGGTATACATATTATGAAATTAGTCCCTCACTTCATATACAGGCAAATAAACAGACCTTTGGTTAGTTCAGTCAACAGTCTTCGTGTGTTGTAGTAAATTATATAGGCACCTTGTTACTTTCATATGGAGGTAAAATATTGCGGAAACATTTTGTGATATCATAGTGCTAATAAATTTTTCATTCCTAGATACTGCCAGTTATTTCTCTGTGCGTAGTAGATAGGAACAGTGTATTGACACAGTGGATGGTTTTTGTTCCTAAAATACGACTCAAGGGTGATTTAGATCTTTTTTTGTGAAAACAGTCAGGAATGTTTATCAAAAACTTACGATTTTACGAAAATTCCCTACCTGGTATCAATCGGCATACCCAAAGAAAACATTGGCAGTAGTAATACTGCACCTTAAGTGAGAATCATCTAAAAATTTGCCTGCATTGAATATCTGAATGGAAATATCTTTTATAAATCCTGTCTTGTTCAAGTAATAAAGAAATATTTATTAAGAACTTATGATTTTCAAATATTCCATAACCTGAATCGTTCGGTATGCCCTACCAAAATAACCTACATGATATTACTCGACTAAACATGAAAATCAGCTGAATTTCGATGTCATTGCATACCTGAATGTCAATGTTATGAATCAATCCTATCTAATTCAAGTTTTATTGATTGTCCAGACTAATATACGACCTATGTTCTTTGCCGAGGTAACTGACAAGTTGCAAAGTAACATTTATTCTGTGAATTTCCATTTTAGAGCGCAGTTCTTTATTGAATTAATTCAGAAAATATGATTTTCTCCTTCAGAACCGATAGAATATTCTTATTTCTCTCTTTTATAATGGATGCATTGAGTTCCTCTCCACATCTGGTTGGTACGTACCATTCAAATGAAAATACTTCAACAACTCATTGGTAGTTTTCATCGATTTGATGTTGATTATTCGACCTTGAATACCTGAATTTACTTCAAAAAAAAGGTTTTAAATTGTATTTCTTGCCTTACTAAACCAAGCAATATGCAACAACACATTCAACCAGCCAGTATTTATTCGAAAAATTCCATAAATTAAGTCAAGCTGTTACTGTTACAAGATATCAAGTATTTTGGATATAGTTCCTAGATAATGCAATAGTGAATATTTCAGTCCAAAATGTCCAAATTCATACAAAATCACAAGCCCAATCGCTTTTTCCCATAGTAAACAATGCATTTAAGGTTATTGTTGGTCCTCCAGTCTCTCCCAACTGTCAAAACTGCTCGTAACCTATTGATCAATTTCCTGGATACCAACAGAATATTGGTTACCAGAAATCAAATGTAGTAATTTTATGCAAGCGTTAATAATTCGAAATTCGATGAACTTTTTGTTGGCAAGTCAAGGAATATGTTGTACTGATTTAATCAGTTTGAAACTTCGAAATTATTTGAAGAATACTAGAACACAACTTCATGCGGTATTTCGTGGGAATTCACTGGTGAAAAAAACTAAAAATCGAAAACTCTCCTTATTTCTGTTGAAAAATTTTTGGGGTTTCGGAAAGTATTTGTCTGATAACGATGAAATTTGGCGTGAGCCTTGAGGTCGATATTTAACAACAGTGTTTCAAATTTCGCTTCGATCCAATTCTTAATTCAGAAGGCGTTGAGACAAAAAGTTCGAGATTTTCTTGTTGATTAGAAATTTTAAGATTATTTCCTCAAATCACCAGAGATACTTGGGCGATTAGAATGAAACTTTTTGTGGAATACTGAAGCGCAATACAACGAGAAATTTTGTATCGATAGTATTCCTGAGAACGAAAAAAAATTGTTTTCGAAAAATTGAAAATTTTCCTGAAAAAACTTTTTTTTTGGTTTATTATTTGAAAAATGATATAATAAACCTTAGTGATCGACCAACAAAAAAAAAATTTCAACCCCCCCTGAAAATTTCACAGTTTACGTTTTGGAGTATGTAGATTTGAATAAACGAATAAAAAAAAATCCGTCCGTCCGCCGTTCACCGTCCGCCGTACGCCGTCCGCTGTCCGTTGTCCGGGGCTTTTCTCAGAAAGTACTGGACCGAAATCCGCGAAACTTGGTAAAAAAATTGTGTGTCACTCGGCATTGATCCTCCAAGCTTTTCAGCAGGATCGGTCAACCCTAAGGGCTCAAGATTGGGGGTTGGAGGGAAACAAAATTATTTTTCAGAATTTTCATGAAACTTTCCACATTTATTATTGTTGCATAACTCAACCAAAAAAATTTTACCCAAATTATTTCCCACCAGTGGTTCCTGAGGTATAAAGAAAAACGCAGCTAATTTTGGGGTGAAAAACCAATGGGATATGAATAGTATACAGCGAGCCAAAAAAGTAACGTAACTCGTCAATAACTTTTGAATGAAGAATTATTAAGGAAAATCTTTGCACCTGTTGATTTTGAATTCCGAAAGCAATTTATTCTGTGATTCTTTGAATTCTATATTCCTCATCCCCAACCCCGCACCCCCCTACTTTATTTTTTCAAATTGGAATATAAGGGTTGTGATACATCAAATGAAAGGTAATTTGATTACCTACTCAGCGATTCGACTAAAAAAAGAATTTGTCGTGCTGTTTTTCAATGAAAAATCAGAAATTAATTTACAATTTGTGATTGGAGAGTACTGCAATCAGACCATTATTCTTTTAATAATTATTATTAAGGACAATTTACAGATCCGAGGATTTGAAATTATAAAAGCAGGTCTCCCTATGCTTTTTTGAATTCGAAATCTCCCACCCTTTACGCTCCACACCCCCCATACTGTTTTTTTTTCAAATAGTAATATATGTATTGTGATATATCAAATGAAAGAACATTCCATTGCATATTGAGTGGCGTTACCGAAAAAGAATTTGTTAGGCAATGTTTTCATAAGAAAATTAACAATTTGTGATTGGTGTCAGATTCTTATTCTTGAAATAATAAATATTGAAAAATATCCTCCTACCCGAAGATTTCTATTTTCGAAGTTTAAAAAATGTATGTAGTTTTAGAGTTGGGGGTTTATAACCTTAAACGTCAACAGTTTTTTTTCGGAAAAATATTGCATGTGATATATCGCATAAAAGGTCATTCGATGACCAATTCAGTTATGTGAACGAAAATTAAAGTTAATTATTAATTCAATATAAATTACAAATCCATGGGTTCGAGAATTTCCCTATTTTCATTTCTACTTCTATTTTCGAAGTTTGAGAAATGCATTGTTGTGGTTTTATACCCTTAAACCTCAACAGTTTTTTTTTTAATATTGCATGTGATATATCGCATCAAAGGTCATTCGATGACCAATTCAGTTTTGTGAACGACAACGAAAGTTAAGTATTAATTCAATTTAAATAACAAATCCATGGGTTCGAGAATTTCCCTTATAATAATAAGGTAAGTGATTCTGAGGCAAAAATTCATTTTAGAATTATACTGAAGTTAGGTTTTAGAGAATCTTGTAGAGGGTCTTCTCAAGAGAACAAATTTTTAACATCATGTGGCCTATTGGTATATAGGGTACTCGTTTTCATGAAGGTACTTCCAACAAAATTTAAACTGTAACAACACTAGGTGCACAGATACACATACTTGTACCCACGTCACTCTTTAACCTTAATAGAAAAGTCGCGCTTGTACATGAGCCTAAGGCTATTTAATGCTTTACCCCAAGGGTTTAGGACATCCAACCTGTTTTCAAAACTACTTTGTTTAATGTAATTGTTGACTATGAACCATATCCTTAGAGTAAATTTTTTGATTTTTGTAAAAGTGAATTGTTTTGAGTTATGTATTCTGTTTTGACGAAACCAACCTTATTGTATTTTAATGAGTCTCTGGTTGAATAAATATATTATTATCATCATTATTATCATTATGAATTAATAAAAGAATAACGGTCTGATTACCGCACCCTCCTAACTGAAAATTCTAAATAATTTACCTAATTTTTCAAGGAAAAACGGCACAAGCAATACTACTTCAAGCCACATCCTTGATGTATCACAATCCATATATTTACAGATGAAAAAATAAAGTAGTGAACTGAGAAATATCAAAAAAATATTCAAAAAAGCACAGGATGAATTGGTTTTGAAATCAGAAATCGACGGGTGCGAGGATATTCCTTAATAGTTCTTCGTACACTCATTATTGACGAGTAGTTTTACTTTTTTGGCACGCAGTATAAGTTTTATATCAATGGTTTTGGGTTACTTAACTTAGAAAATAATAAACCCTTGTTGCAGCGTTTATTTAAATACATTTATTCAGACTTCCATGAAATATGACAAATCTTTTCATCAGGTAGTGAAGCACGTCAGTGATTTCATAAAATTTTATAGAGTCATGTAGATGTAATATGCAGACGTTATGAGCTTATTATGCCCACTAATGGTACTGCACAAGGTGTGCAATATGGGTATCGGGTATTTTAAAGTTGTATCAAATGAAAGTATATACGATCAAGAAGGTTATTTATTATTTTTCGCAGAAAATGAACTGACAAATTTTATGAAAAAATAATAAACTCTGCTAGAACTTCCCCTGCTAGAACTCATGTAAGAGTGAACTGCAGAGTTTTTCGAAATTCGAAATTAATATTTAATTCCTCATATTCTGGAAGTGGAGAGTGTTCATATCCGCTTTATGTAGGTATTTCCAATATAAAGAAGCACAACCTCACTTTATTTCGAAAGTTGTGAAGAAATCACCTGAATGAAAATTATTCGAACATATGAATTGGTCGTGAAGCCCTCCCGGTTTTGCCACAAAAATCACCTGATTCGAACACTTCAGATTATTTAGTGTGGGGACAAAAATCTATAAGGTAAAAATAAAGACTAGGGAACATTTTAGAGAGTTATCGAGTAATGCAGTATTTTAAAGGAAAATCTCAGAAGGTTGACCTGATATTCAATAAAAAGTGTGCAAATATTCATTCAAAAATTCCAGAAAAGCACTGGTATGAAATCAGGAGGTTTGAGGTGCTTTTTCAAATAAATCCAAATTTGGAACGGTTTTCGAATGGGTTCCTTCATCTGCAGAATCATACTCGAATTTTACCCATTCACTAATTCGACCTTCGTAATTAAACATAAACCCTACTCTACAAATATAGAATTCCTAAGTCGTTTCTTTCGGGATATATTGTGTTAACCACCGGCCTATACCTATGGTAGTGAGAAATTTTTTCTGGAAGACTCTTATTAGAGACTTGATAATTTCCAAGTAGGTTTGGGGATTAATTACGAAGGTCGCATTCGTGAATGGGTAAAATATATCCAATGATTCTGCAGATGAGCCCATTCAAAATTGTTTTGTCCCAATATTTCCAAAAATATTAGATCGTATTCAATTGAAATTCAGTACTTCAATTGAAAATGACACCTTGAAGGTTCATGTGGAATTTCGCGAGGACCCTATGATTAGTAGATAACTAAATATAAAATATTTGAAAAAAAAATTTTAGAATGTTTTTTTTATGGATCTAATCGAAAATTTTGCACAAATTTTGCGCATCAGTGTTTTAAAACTTTTAGCAAAATTCAAGTAAACGAATTTTTTTCAAGAAAGATTCAGAAAACTACCGAAAAAAGTATTGGAGAAATAATCTCAAGATTTTAAATTTTTCATATTTTTTTTTCCTATATCCCGTGAATAAATATCGGATAAAATCGAAATTTGAAACATCGTTGGTAAATATTGATTTCTAGGCAGCGCCATATTTCATTTAAATATTATTGATTTTTTTCACAAAAGTTTGTAATTTTCGAATAAGGATTTTTAAAAATGTTCTAACAACTAGATCAACCAGAAATTTTGCTCAGATCAAGGATCATGCGCAATAGACTCAATCGCGTTCGCACAGTGATTTCTTATCGGTTTCAAGCAAAGAATAAGCTGTTCGTCCAGACATCTGTGAATGTCAGCTGATGATCAGACCTGTCGGTGGATACTATTCAACTAGATGTATAGAAAAATGTTGTTGTTACTTTAATTTTTTTTCCTACTAAATCCTCAGCCCAAACTGGAAAAACCAGATTTATTTCATACTCATGCCACCGACTCAAACGCCACCATGAAATTATTCATGTTTTCCCAAACTTTTCCAGATTATTAGTTAGTTTTTGTACGCTTCGAAGAATTGTGTAGATAATTTTAAACGGGTCCATTTTGTATTTTGTTTGGTTAGTGCCGAAATATATGCAAATTAGTGTTTGAGTGAAGAAAGAAAGGACAGAATCCTATAGAAAGAATAAATTTCTTGATTCTTGATTGCACATTATTCTTTTTTGCGCGCATGTTCTAGGGGAACAGTGTGCTATCGTTTTGTCCAAATGTCTGTAATTTTGGATGATTGAGCCGAAAATGGTCTCAATCGACTAGGTTGGACTAACTGATGACGAATCCGGTGTCAAAATTGATTCTGTCCGGCCGGCCGGCCGGTTGTCCGGCTGTAGACACGATAACTGTCGACAGAAGCAAGCTAGCTACTTGTAACTTTCAGGATAGGTTGCGCATCAGAATGCCGCGGTTAAGTTCGTTAATGGGCCAAATCGGTCGAACAGTTTCAGAGTTATAGGCACTTGAAGTTTTGAAGTTATTTATTTTTTATTTCAGAAACTCCTCAAGCGATTGGATTCAAACTTGGCAGTTTGGTGGAGTATAACGACGCGCAACTTTGAGCCAAATTTCGTCAAGATCATACTGTCAGTAAATTAAAAAAAAAAAATTTTTCGAAATTTTCTTACAAAAAAATTTTTTTTTCGGAAACCATTCATCATATCCAAAAAAAATTATACTCACACTTCGACCTTCTAATTTCACAGCAGTGTACTCAATTTCAGTTCGATACGATCATAAGTTTTGGAGATATCGGGAAAAAATATGTCAAATTTCGAGGTTTTCTTCTCGATATCGTTGATTTTTTCGGTATTACTCGAGAAATACTGATTCAGTCCTGATTAAACTTCACAGCTAGTTTTAAGATGCTGAAAGACAACTTTATGCAAAATTTCGTGATAATCGTGTTATTAGAACAATTTGAAAAAAAAAATTTCTATGATTTTCTCATCATATCATCCTCATTAAATTCTGGATGAAACTTCGAACTGTTATTTTCGATGAAGTACTGGATTTCAATTCGATCTGATCTGTATTTTTGGAAATATTGGAAAAATAAAATTTTGATTGGGTATACCTACGGAATCATTGGGTGGATTTTACCCATTCACGAATTCGGCCTTCGTAATTAAGGTCCAAACCTTCTCTACAAATATCGAGTTTCTAAGTTGTTTCTTTCGGAAGTTATTGTGTTTACGCAGTCGGCCGTTAGGCTGACCGTAAACACAATAACTTTCGGAAGAAACGACTAAGAAACTCGATATTTGTAGAGTAGGTTTGGGGCTTAATAACGAAGGTCGAATTCGTGAATGGGTAAAATCCGCCCAATGATTCCGTAGATATACCCATTCAAAATTTTATTTTTACAATATGTCCAAAAATACAGATATTATCGAATTGAAATACAGTAATTTATCAGAAAAAAATTTCAAAAAGCACTGCCGTGAAGGCAGCAGCTTTTGCGCGCACGTTCAAATTCGTTGCTGAAGCGGTCATCTACATTGAACATGCGCGCAAAAGTTGCTGCCTTCACGGCAGTGCTTTTTGAAATTTTCATTATTGTCTTTCATTATTTTCACTAATCGTGGAGCTCCAGTGTATAAGATTTTATGCGTAAATAAGCTACAATACTTGATCACCTTAAATTACAGAGAAATAAGAGTTTTTGAGCTATGCTTGAGTAATGTAGTTCTATCTTATTATGATTCGATAAATTACTGTTCATGAAATTATTGTCAGGTTTAAAACACAAAGCCTTGTATCGTGCTGCTTACTAGTTTTGTGATTTCACGAAGTGGTTGGTAATTTTTCATCTCTTAAGTGTGAGATTCCATTCAGTTCATGACCCATTGCAATTCACCTTAAGCATATTATTCTTACTATTTAAATGTATTCTTCTTGGATCTTTATTAGAGATATGTAAATGAATTGTTGAACAAGTTTCATTTATTTGAAATGTTCTTTTGATGAAATTTTCTTATATGATAAAATCCAAGTGCTACTAAAAACCCCAGTTTTCAAATCGGATGAAGAAAATTAACCATTGAAAAAATCTCTTCTCTAATTGGAAATCTCATGAATTTCAATGGAAAAGTTGTTATTCTGTGAAACTCCAAAACTTAATACGTCTGACCTGAAGTAAGGATGTTGCTAGTTCTGTATCAACTTCCATAAATTTTCCGCCTCTTTACCACATTCCTTTCTACATGTGCACGATCTGGAAAAATTTGAGTATATCAAAACAAGCTATCAAGTGATACCGATGTATCAGTTGATTCTGTGAAATAATTTCACATTTCTTGTCTAATAATTTAACGTTGCTCGTACTATATTACAGAAATACATGGAATAATAGTGTATCCGCCAACATTTACAATGTATTTTGAATTCTTAGAATATTTTGCACTGAAAATTATACGAAATATAATCTGGTAGAAATTCATTCATCTAGATTTTCTTTTACTTTATATCTTGCCGAATATAAATGGAGCTCTGACAGATAGTTGCCTTGACGTAATTTCCAAATAGAACCTTCAGTGGTCAAAAAAACGAATTCTTGCGATGCCCCAAATATTGGCGAAACAAAAGCGCATCTTTGAATTTACCTCATTTCTATGCATCTTTCTTTTCAAGCATTGTGTCAGGGGTCAGGAGTGCACAATTTCAGACATTTCTGCTCTATTCGTTAGGACAAGTCCGCAGGAAATTAATGATGGTTAATTGAATAGAATAGTTTTTATTTCGATATTGTTTGATTGCTGGTGCCTTGGAAAGAAAAAAATTGTTCACAAGGAGATAAATATTGGGCTATTTGTGATGAAAAATCATTGCTAATAAACGAGTAGATTTCCTATAACGTCGGTGATGAAATATTGAAATAATTTATATTAATTTTTTCCCCACCCGCGATATCCAATGCTCAATTTAGTGACCATGAACCATAAATATTCATCCCATGTTGAAGAATTCCCAAAAATCCGTACATCCCCACCAGGCTGCCATCCGAAATAGCCACTAACCTGCGAAAACGAAGCAGGTACCCGCGATAACACGGGTACCACCTACGTGAGAGCTATCGCAAGGTGATCCGTGGGTTGACATCAGTACCCATTTGGTACCATCGGTTCGTGGAACAGTCAGCGAGATAATCCACCTGTAGAATTTCTCAGTGATCAGGGTACTGTTGATGTGGTAACGCGTTTTCTGTTTACGTCCGATACTTGCATGCGAAAGTAGTAGGAACTTGTGAATGAACTCTTCTTGATCTGTACTGTTTTCGAGGTGCCGAGTACGCGAGAAAGAGTAGTACTAGTTAGTGGTTGGTATCGTTTGTTGTCGTGGTGTGTGTGGTGCTTTATTGGGATATAAGAATTTTCGTTGGTTTTTTTTGGTGAGTAGTTTATGTGTAGTTTGATTGGTCGAATTTAAGTTATTTTATTCTATAGTAGTAATGTGATACTTGAAGTCGGGGAAAACTTTTCGCAGTTATTGTTTTCTACTAAAATGAAGAAGTTGTTCATTTTCTGAATAGTTTGGAAACCTAATTTTGTTTCTTTAGAGCTCCGAGAAATGTGTGAACTTTTCGAATTCCGAACCGAAAATGCGTCACTGATAAAAAACAGGGGTCAAATTCAACTTTGTCCAGTCGGCCTGTTAGACGTGAGCACTCCAAGGGCCTGTATTCTGAAATTCGTTTCGGCCACAGAGAGCAGTTGACTCTCATTTTTGAACCAGATTTCACAATTTAAATTCTAGTTATCTGTCAAAATTGTTTCATAATACCCGCCCTAAGGAAAAAAATATGGAGGGTAAAATGATTCATTTGTATGCGTTAAGGTAAATTTGTTTAAATATAAGTTCAGGAGTTATGCCACATTGAAAGTTTATGGGCTAATCATTCAATAACTACCGATCTGATCAAATCGCAAATTGGTGATACATTTTAAACTCCCGCCACTGAGTTCTAGATTTTCACTCGATCGGATCTTTATTTTTCGAAATATGGGCAGAATATTTTCGAATGAAAATATCTGCAATATTTTTCAGATGTGTCCTAGGTTTTTACTTCTAATGTCCGAGAAAAAAACTCTTGAAAATTTATGGCCCTGCTGATTGCGGAATCTGAACTTTTTGTCAAGGGCAGTTTTTTGAAGAAAGTCAATATTCAAATGATGCAAACGATTGCAAACCAATGGAACTATTACGTGTCCGAGTCTAAATCTGACTCCTTCATTAATTGAGCTCAAATTCAGCAGAATTATTTTTTGCCATACTTTCGTCTCAAAAATATTTGCGGATTAATCAGTTGGACTATTCAGATTCATGAATGAGATCTTCGATTTTATGTTCAATCCTCATCTGAAAATATCCAATCTCTAGTAAGACGAACTGTTAATACGAAATTCGCTGATAGAAATCAATACACTTCTTTGTTTATTCAATCGAATGTTCCTCAGTATCGACCAAGAAATTTAATTTGAGTATAAAATGAATTTCGAAATGATTGAAGTTAATATTTATCAATAATGATTCAAAAATTATATCCAATCATATAAAAACTTCATTCACGTTAAATTTGGAGGATGTTGTTTTCATTTCAGAAAATAATTTCTGAACCTTCGGGTTCCTAGGTCGATTGTATAAATTCTACTTGAAACTGAATGGAAAATTATTTCCAATTAACTCAATCGGTAATCAATTCAAACGTTCTAATACAAAGATTTTATGGGATTTGAATCGATTTCTGCTGGAATGAATTGCTCGTGAATAATTGAGAATCTTGGTAACGAACATTTGCCTCCCAGAATTTATGTATATAACATTTCAGTTACGACCAAACTATGTATCTCTCATCTTAAAGGACATTCTATGAGTAGATTCTATTTTTTTGGAAAGTTTGAATGGGATTTTTCTCCCAATATCAAAAACAGTAGTAATACAAAAATTATTGTTTACAACAATTAGCGTTATTGATTGTGTAATATTTGTGAGTACTTAGTATTTTGTTGGAGTTGCCTGATAAATATTACTGAGACAATATTAGCGATCGAAGTATTCAAAGACTAAATCAGACTCCTTCAAGTTTTTTTTGTATCTGAGTCTTGATTGAGAACATACAATTTTTGATAATATATGATTTTGTTTTTTTTTCAAGTATCGTCTAAAGCTGATTCCTCATCATTTTTCAGGTTTTTTTGGGTTTTCACTCACAATATCTGAAACAGAACTATTAAAAGTTAAATAAAAATTGTTTTTTCATGAGAAACGCCCTTGCGGATTACAGGATTAAACTATTTTCCAACGGCAGTTTCTTGAAAAACAGATTGTCTAAGAACAATACAGGAACAATACAAACGATGAACAAAGCGAACTGTGACGTTTCATACTACAAATCTGACTCTTTCATCAGACGAAGGAGACAATTTCGAAAATTATTTTCTTTCGATTTTTCGCTTCGAGTTGTCTCTACTCAACATTCATATCAAGAAATAAGCAAATCCTATAATGAAATGTGAAAAACCTGGATTTTGTCGATGCTTCGTCGTTCGACGTGTCTATGCTATAAAAAAAAAACTAGAAAAGCACTGACTTGAAGACAGCAGCATTTGCGCGAATGTTCACTCTTGGTGATTTCCTTTGAATACGAGCGCAAAAGCTGCTGACTTCACGTCAGTGATTTTCTAGGTATTTCCGATGAAATACTGGATTTCAATTCGACCTAATCTGTATTTTTAGAAATATTGGAAAATCAAATTTTGAAAACTATCTACGGAATCATAGGGCGGATTGAACCCATTCTTGAGTTCGACTTTCGTAATTAAGCCAAAAACCCACTCTACAAATATCTTATATATATCATTTTTAAGTCCTTTCTTTCGGAAGTTATTGTGTTTACGATCGGTCTAACGGTCTAACAAACTACTGTGAACACAATAACTTCCGAAAGAAACAACTTAGAAACTCGATATTTGTGGAGTAGTTTGGACCTTAATTAGGAAGGTCGAATTCGTGAATGGGTAAAATCCACCCAATGGTTCCGCAGATATACCCATTAAAAATATTATTTTCCCAACATTTCCAAAAGTCCAGATTAGATCGAATGGAAATTCAGTACTTCATCCGAAAATGACATCTCGGAGGATCATGTATAATTTCATGAGCAAAATCAGAAGATCACAGAATATTGAATAGTTTGAAATTTGTTTTTCAAATTGTTATAATGACACATCACTGCGAAATTTTGCACAAAGTTGTCCATTAGCATTTTAAAACCAGCTGCTGCGTGTCATCGTGATTGAAGTAGTATTTTTTGAGTTATTCCGAAAAAAAAACGATATCGTGAAAAAACCACTAAATTTTTCATAGTTTCCCAATTTTTCCAAAAATAATAACTGTCTCTAATTGGAATTTGCTACACTACTGTGAACTATGGAGCTTAAAATGTGAGTAAATTGTTTTCTGAATACGTGAATAGTTTCGAAAAAAAAATTTTCCAAAAAAATTTTGAAAAATACATTTTTTTAAAATTTACTGACAGCACAATCACAACAGAATTTGGGAGAGGATGCGTGCAGTTATGCCCGAACTAATGGAGAAGTTTCAATCTCATCGCTTCAGTAGTTCCTGAAATATTAGGTAATAACCTGCAAATTTCAAATGGCTATAACTCCGAAACCATTAGGATGATTTTGTCCGTTAACGAACTTAACAGTGGTATTTTGAAATGCAACCTACTCTGTTTCTAGTCGATTGGATTCTCTGTACACCCGTAATCGTGCATACGGCCAGACGACCGGACAGAATCGGGTTTGACACCGGATTCATCATCAGTGAGTCCAATCTAGTCGTTTGAGACCATTTTCAGCTCAAAATTCGAAAATCATAGACATTTGGACAAAATGATAGCACGCTGTACTCCTAGAACATGCGCGAAAAACTCGAGAATATCGGTATCACTATGAAATAATTATATTGTATGTATGGATAAAATGACAATGGAATCAAAATCTGCTGTGTACACATTCCTTCAACCAATATTTCATCATTGTCGCACTTCTCAAAATACTAAAATATTATGGGTTTTCTCATGAAACAAGTATCCAATTCTATACATAATCAGGCAAATTTCATTCCTAATATTTTTCGAATATGCTCATTCCACCAGCATGATTTCATGTAAATTCCTGTATATTGCTCAGAGACAATATATTCTACTTGTAGGTATTATCGATACCATCGCACATATATTTCAAGAATTATGGTGGTACAATCGTAGATACCCATTGTACTGAATCGGGTTGTATATCATATATTCATGTCGAAGTTATTATTGCTGCATTTTACCTCTAATCCCATGTCACTAATGCTACACCAGCATTTATGGCACACTTCAAAAATACATTGCTCAGAATTTTGTACACATTTAGTACAAATTTGCGTCCCAAAGCAAAAATTTATTACAGCTCCTGTTTCCCAGAAAAATGGCCTGGGCCAGCTTTAGATTAAAGCTGCACCACGCAGTCTGTATTTTCCAAAAAATGCAATATTTAGTCATCGAATTGGCACCAGAATTTCTTACACATTCATTACAGATAAATGACAAGCAAAAAATTCAAAATTATTAACCCCAAGGGGATAGACACTCCTAAATATTGAATATTCAAGTTGAATATGCATCCAAATGGTGGACGGTATGAAATATTCATTATACTTTCTTAAACAAACTTTAAACGACATCATATTGTCCGATGATAGGAATGAAGCATCCCCAAACATATCGAAATTCCTATTACGTAATTATAGGAGCAACGACATGAACTGCGTAACGCAATTTCCCGCGGGCGGTTCATATACTCGTATCTGTCGGGATATTTCAACTCTCGAGTATATCACCGATTTTTATTCGCTTCAAAAATTTATTACAGTAGCCCACACTTCTTTAACATATGCTTTGGGGTTCAAACGGACTATTTCAATCAGAAAAATATGGAATTAGTAAAGTGGTATGTGAAAAAAAAATTCGAAATATTATGATGGAAAATTGCGGTATCACCGATTTTTCTCCTTTTCGAGAATTCATTACAGTAGCCCAAACTTCTTTACCACATGCTTAAGGATTTGAATGAACTATTTTAATCAGGAAAAGTAAGGAACAAGTATCGTAGTATTTAAAAAAAATTCGAAATTTCGATATTCATCCATTTTTCTCGTTGTCACAAATTTATTACAGAAGGCCACCCTTTTTCAACACATGCTTAAGGATTCGAGTGAACTATTTAATCTAGAAAAATAAGGAATTAGTATCGTGGTATGTGAAAAAAAAAATTCGAAATATAATGATTGAGAATTTCGATATTCATCAATTTTTCTCGTTGCCAAAAATTTATTACAGTAGCCCACACCTCTCTAACATATGCTTAAGGATGCTACTGAACTATTCAATCAAGAAAAATATGGTATTAGTATGGTGGTATGAGCAAAAAAAAATTCGAAATATAATGATGGAGAATTTCGATATTCATCAATTTTTCTCGTTGTCAAAAATTTATTACAGTAGCCCACATCTCTTTAACACATGCTTAAGGATTCTAGTGAACTATTCAATCAAGAAAAATATGGAATTAGTATCATGGTATGTGCAAAAAAAATTCGAAATATAATGATGGAGAATTTCGACATTCATCAATTTTTCTCGTTGTCAAAAATTTATTACAGTAGCCCACACTTTTTCAACACATGCTTCAGGATTCAAGGGAACTTTTCAATCAAGAAAAATAAGGAATTAGTATTCTGGTATGTGAAAAAAAAAATTCGAAATATACCTAATGATGGAGAATTTCGGTATTCATCGATATTTCTCTTTGTCAAAAATTTATTACAGTAGCCCACACTTCTCTAACACATGCTTAAGGATCCTAGTGAACTATTCTATCAAGAAAAATATGGAATTACCATCGTGGTATGTGAAAAAAAAAATTCGAAGTATAATGATGGAGAATTTCGATATTAATCAATTTTTCTCGTTGTCAAAAATTTATAACAGTAGCCCACACTTCTCTAACACATGATTGAGGATTCTAGTGAACTATTCAATCAAGAGAAATCTGGAATTAGTATCGTGGTATGTGCAAAAAAAATTCGAAATATAATGATGGAGAATTTCGATATTCATCAGTTTTTCTCGTTGTCAAAAATTAAGTACAGTAGTCCACACTTCTTTAACATATGCTTAAGGATTCTAGTGAACTATTCAATCAAGAAAAATATGGAATTAATATTGTGGTATGTGAAAAAAAAATTCGAAATATAATGATGGAGAATTTCGATATACATCAATTTTTCTCTTTGTCAAAAATTTATTACAGTTGCCCACACTCCTCGTAAACATGCTTAAGGATTATAGTGAACTATTTAATCAAGAAAAATGAGCAATTAGTATCGTGGTATGTGAAAAAATAATTCGTAATATAATGATTGAGAATTTTGAAATTCATCAATTTTTCTCGTCGTCAAAAATTTACTACAGTAGCCCACACGATACTAATTCCATATTTTTTTTGATGGAATAGTTCACTAGAATCCTTAAGCATGTGTTAAAGAGGTGTGGGCTACTGTAATAAATTTTTGACAACGAGAACAATCGATGAATATCGAAATTCTCCATCATTATATTTCGAATTTTTTTTTCACATATCACGATACTAATTCCATATTTTTCTTGATGAAATAGTTCACTAGAATCCTTAAGCATGTGTTAGAGAAGTGTGGGCTACTGTAATAAATTTTTGACAACGAGAAAAATTGATAAATATCGAAATTCTCCATCATGATATTTCGAATTTTTTTTTCACAAACCACAATACTAATTTCATATTTTTCTTGATCGAATAGTTCACTAGGATCCTTAAGCATGTGTTAGAGATGTGTGGGCTACTGTAATAAATTTTTGACAACGAGAAAAATTGATGAATATCGAAATTCTCCATCATGATATTTCGAATTTTTTTTCACAAACCACAATACTAATTTCATATTTTTCTTGATTGAATAGTTCACTAGGATCCTTAAGCATGTGTTAGAAATGTGTGGGCTACTGTAATAAATATTTGACAACGAGAAAAATTGATGAATATCGAAATTCCCCATCATTATATTGCGAATTTTTTTTCACATACCACGATACTTATTCCTTATTTTTTTAGATTAAATAGTTCACTCGAATCCTTAAGCATGTGTTGAAAAAGGGTGGGCTACTGTAATAAATTTTTGACAACGAGAAAAATTGATGAATATCGAAATTTCGATTTTTTTTACATACTACGATACTTGTTCCTTACTTTTCCTGATCAAAATAGTTCATTCAAATCCTTTAGCATGTGGTAAAGAAGTTTGGGCTACTGTAATAAATTCTTGAAAAGGAGAAAAATCGGTGATACGCAATTTTCCATCATAATATTTCGAATTTTTTTTTCACATATCACGTTACTAATTCCATATTTTTCTGATTGAAATAGTCGTTTTGAACCCCAAAGCATAGGTTAAAGAAGTGAGGGCTACTGTAATACATTTTTGAAGCGAAGAAAAATCGGTGATATCCTCGAGAGTTGAAATATCCCGACAGATTCGAGTATATGTACCGCTCGCGGGAAATTGCGTTACGCAGTTTATGTCGTTGCTCCTATAATTACGTAATAGGAATTTCGATATGTTTGGGGATGCTTCATCCCCATCATCGGACAATAAAAAAAAGTTTGTTTAAGAAAGTATGATGAATATTTCATACCGTCCACCTTTTGGATGCATATTCAACTTGAATATTCAATATTTAGGGGTTAATAATTGTGAATTTTTTGCTTGTCATTTATCTGTAATAAATGTGTAAGAAATTCTGGTGCCAATTCGATGACTAAATATTGCATTTTTTGCAAAATACAGACTGCGTGGTGCAGCTTTGATCTTAAGCTGGCCCACGCCATTTTTCTGGAAAACGGGAGCTGTAATAAATTTTTGCTTTAGGACGCAAATTTGTGATAAATGTGTACAAAATTCTGAGCAATGTATTTTTGAAGTGTGCCATAAATGCTGGTGTAGCTTTAGTGACATTCTAATCCCCTCGTGTTGTTGGCCAAACAACGATGTTTTGGTATAATTTTGCTGATCTAAATTACATTTTTGAAATTGAGAGTTTGTAGAAGTACTGAGTATATGAGATACTCATTTTTAACACGCTTACTCATTATTGACAGATTTTCCATAATTATCTATTCCCCCTCCTGGAGATTCAGATAATTTGTTGATTCAACTATTTAAGCAATAGCTTAGATGTAACAAATAAATATGCCAGGGAATTTTTTCTTTACAGCCTTGAATGGTTATTCAATACCCAGCAGCAAAATTCTGCATTTATCTTTAAACCTCCACTCTTTGAGCGCACAGCGTACTATCCTTTCGTCTAAATGTCTGTAGTTTTCGAACTTTTCCCGAAAATGGTCTCAAGCGACTAGGTTTGAATCTCTGTTGATGAATCCGGTGTCAAAATCGATTCTGTCCAGCTGTCGGCCCAGCTGTAGGCTTGATGACGACCAAATTGAAACTTTAGGTATAGGTTGAATTTAAAAATGTGACGGCTAAGTCTGTTGATGGAAAAATCGGCCAAATGGTCTATATATCTATTTATATTTTTGCAAAATTTTGGTTGGTTCATATGTATTATCGGTAAAAAATAAAAACAATTTTTTTTTCTGAAGAGTTATTTCTCGGAAATCAACCATCACATATGCAGACCTTGAACTTCATATTCCATATCAATGTATCAAATTTCAGATTGATACGATTTTAAAATAATAATAATAACAGTTCTTTATTGGAAAATCATTCCAAAAGGCCATCGACCGAAGTCCTTCAGCCTGTTTATAACAAATGATTAAGAGTATGGATTGATACATGATAGAATGGTAAACAATTGGAGATACACAATCATACAAAAAAAAACACTTATATACATATTAACGATAATAATATTGGCTAAGTAGATAGTATTGAAATTATGAACATTTATTCTGCAACACTTCCCAAATGGTGTTTAGAGGAGTCTTTCTGTGAGGTCTTAATTCCTGGTTCGTCGATTTTAATTTTCCGAAAAAACTCGAAAAATATTAATTCAATCATGACAATGCTTCAAACGAAAGTTTAAAAATTATGTTGAACAATTTTGTGCACAATTTCGTGATGATCGTGTCATTAGTAAATTTCGAAGAAGAAAATATCCAATTTTTCCTGCAAATATTATATATTCTGGGATCCTCTTACCATATACTCCCCACGAAATTCCGTATAAACGTTCAAGATGTCATTTTTCAATAGAGTAAGTGCTGAATTTGAATTGCATCTAATCTGTATGTTTGGGGATATTGCTAAATCATTTTTGAATGGGTATAACATTGGGTTTTAATACGCATTCATGAGTTCATCTTTGTAATTAAGTTCCAAACTTACTCTACAAATATCGAGTTTATAAGTTGTTGTTTTCGAAAGTTTTTGTGTGAACGATAGACCGTGAGGACTACCGTAAACACTTTAACTTCTGAAAGAAACCTCTTAGAAACACGATATTTTTTGAATAGGAGTAGGTCGAATTTGCGAATGGGTAGAATTCGTCCAATGATTCCGCAGATATATAAATTAAAAATTTCATTTTCCCAATATTTTCAAGAATATCGATTGGATTGAATAAAAATCCAGTACTTGATCGAAAATGATAGCTTGAAGGTTAATGCAGAATTTCGTGAGGATAATATGATGAGAATATCACGAAATCTTCCATCAGGAAGTGAAGATGAGTTTTGCAGGGAAATATGACCGCATTGGCAACGAACTTGAATATGCGCGCAAAAGCTGCTGACTTCACGTGAGTGATTTACTAGAATTTTTGTACCTAGTTCTAGACTCTTATTTGATCTGAACTGAATTTGAAGCATTCCCACGCAACCCACTATGTTTCTACCAAGTTTGAAAGAATTCGCTACACTACTTTCAGATTAAAGTGTGAAATGATTTTTTTTTGTTCTTAAGAAATTTCAAAACGTAAATTGTGTAATTTTAGGGACAGTTTATATTTTTGTTTCATCCCTAAGCTGAATCATTTGATAAATTATTAAATCAAAAGCAGAGGTTCATCATCCCATGCCATAACCTACACAAATGTTAATATCACGAAGAATGCAACAAACATAACCATTTGATATTTTCGTGTCGAAAGTAGTTATACAATCTTCCCACGCCTTGACCTTGCACCTTGATTATTCCCATCAAACCTCAAATTCATCAGTGTAGCTCTGAAATATACAGTAGGCACATTGAATTCAATTTCAGGTTGATCCAGATATACAGAATTATTTTATTTTATTCTTAGTGGCGAATGCTAAGTCTGGATAGTTTCCTCAACGTCTCTAGAAATATCTTATTTCCTTTCCTGTTCTAATCAAGGATGCACACAAATCGCTTACCCATTATACCGCAAACTCTCTAATTATTTAGACATCTCTGATCGATCATGTGGAAAAATGCAATTGCTTTTCCACTGTCTGCGCTTGCATCCTGATAATTTTATTGGTTCGATTGAAATTGCATTGAAGTTTTTCACATAGACGGCTGTGGATTATTCACCGTGAATTTTTTCCAGAATAGGCAATCAACGTTTCTAGGAATGATGATGAATTGAAACAATTCATTTGTTCAGCCTCTGAAAATAAATTTGAACTATTGGTAATTTTCTTTGAATTGTGTGCGTGACAATACTCAATGAGTGAGGATTTTCCATGCTTTCTAATCTTTGAATCGCGTACATGTTGCAATGGGAATAATATTAAGATAGTGATTGTTTGAGTATTGGGGTTTCTCCGTAGTAAGGATTCTCTCTATAAACTTGAATAATGCTGTAGTCAGAATGAAAAAAGTCTGGTTCTCCAACAACTAAAAATTTCACCGATGAAAGTTGAATCCAATGAAACAAGAAAGACTCAAAATATGATAACATTGATAACGATGCTAGTCATTGAATTTAGCGGAGTAAATGGAAATTCTATTGACGGCTTCGAATACTTTATGTATATCGATAAAACCTTATTTTGAAAGAATTTTGCATCTTTTTTTAGGTTTTTCTGGGTTTTCGCTCCCAATTTCAGAAACAGAACTATTAAAAATTAAATGAAATTGTTTTTTCAAACTCCCTTGTGGATTGCAGAATAGAAATATTTGTCAATGGCAGTTTCTTGGAAACAGAAAACTTAGTGAACAACATAGGCATAATATTATATAAACGGTAAACAAAGCGAACTGTGACGTTTCAGAGTACAAACCTGACTCATTCATCAGAAAAAAAATTTTGCACACGAGCATTTGACAACTGGTTACTGAGCTCCAGTATGATCAAATCACTAATTTTTGAATTATTCCGAACAACGGTACTGTGGAAAAAACCACATACTTTGAAATTTCCGCAATGTCACCAAAAATAAAATTTGTGGCACAGTGTAATTGAGTATTTCATTGTAGAATATAGACTTCGAGGTAAGTTCCAAAAAAAAAATTTGAAAATCTTCTCAGAAATTTTTCTCTCAGATTTACTGATGATGTAATCCCAACGAAATTTTGCTAGCAGTTACGCCTTATATGGATGAAATAACCTCAAAATTTGGAATGACTATAATTCCAAAGACGTGTGGTGTGGCCCATTAACTGTCGCATTTTGTTTCGAAACCTCTAAACCAGAGTTTTAATTTTCTAAATCTTCCCATAATCAAGTTATTTCCCCAACAGCCAGCCGGATGAACAGAATCGATTTTCCATTAAATTTTTCCCCAACCGTTTGAAATCATTCTCGAAAAAAAGTAAGAATTAGGGACGTTTGGGCAGAGCAACAGCACCCTTGTTCTCTAAATCATGGGCTCCAAAATCGAGAAACGCTTTAAACTGAAGTTAGATGCTTCCTAGTCTATTGAAGATGTCGCCAGAGAAACAATTTTTTTTTTCTCAAAACCAAATATCTCACAAAAATGGAACTGAGCAGACATTTAAGGCGAGCAAGGAGGCACTTAAAAATATTTTTCACGAATACTATTCACATGAAATTTTGTGTTATATTGCGCGTCAGTATTCTACATCTAGATATAATGTTTCTTTGTGATCGCTGAAGTATTTCTCGAGATATTGGGGAAATGATATCCAAACTTCCAATCAACAAGAAAATCTCCAATATTTTTTTTCAGTGTCTACTGAAAAGAGAACCAGATCTATCGAAATCGGAGCACTGATGTTGAATATCAACCTCAAGGTTTGCGCCAAATTTTATCGTAATCAGACAAAAAGTCCTCGAAAACCCGAGATTTTTCAACAGAAATCAGGAAAATATTCAAAAAAAATATTCCTTCCGATTGTTTCTCGAGTGAATTCCCACAAAGTTCAGCAGAATGTTGTGTGCTGGTATTCTCCAAATAATTTGGAAGTTTCAAACTGATCGCATCAGTAAATCTTGAGATATCGAAGACCTAACCTCAAAATTATAAATGGGCATAACTCCGAAACCGTCAGGCCAATTTCACTTATTAGCGAAATCAACTGAAATATTTGGCTCCCGACCGCAATCTGAAAATTTCAAGTTGCTAGGTCTTTTCCTCCGAAAATTACAGACATTGTGACGAAACCATAACGTGCTGTTCCCCAAAACAAGCGCTTAAAAATAAACCCTCAATTCGAATTCGCAATATATTCTATGTGACTACAAAGGATTAAAATTCTCTTTTTTCGTATGAAACTCATAACACAATTGATATCGTCGTTAAGTGGTTCAACTTTCTGACATGCCAACAACTACGGAGCTCACTAGTTAATTGGAGCGCTTTAAAATATGTCATATATCGCTTCGAACCCACACGAAAACTGTCCTATTGTTTTTTGCTGTCCTCCCTTTATCAACTGTCATTAGAATGCGTATTTGTGTCACTCATTGTTATTCAGCAGAGTATCATAAAAAAATTCGATCCGGTCGATTGTATAAATAAATCATACAGCAAAACAGAATCGAAAATTAATTTCTTCGTGAAATCAATGACATCATTTTCCATGTATGACAAACTGTTGATTCAACTGTTTGTGTGCATACGTAATTAATTATTCATGTAATTCAGTAAGTGAATATTGGAACAATAAATGTGGTTTCTGGTAATGGGTGATTAAATTAACTATTTGAGTTCACTGTGGATAGAATACTGATAACAAAACACTGTGTAACTACTCTCTTATCCACTAACACATTCTGTGTCTAAAGCACATTTCGGAAATCACGTTTCCTTCGTCAAGAGACATATCATTACTGTTCAGTAACAGTACTGTTCAGTAACGATATGTCTCTTACATTTTCTGCGTCTAACGCACGTTTCGGAAACCACATTTTCTTCGTCAAGAGACATATCGTTACTTTGCAGTACTGTTACTGTTACTGTATAGTATTAATATGTCTCTTGACGAAGGAAACGTGATTTCCGAAACGTGCGTTAGACGCAGAAAATGTAAGAGACATATCGTTACTGTACAGTACTGTTACTGAACAGTAATAAGTCTGTTCCTACACACTCTGGGACTAGTTCTGAATAGGGCGGAGTTTGCGCATATCGATATTAGCGTTCCAACAAATTTCGAACTGGTTAGGAATTGCAAACCAAGTGTTCCAACGTGAAAAGAATTTGTGTCAGACCAGTTCTAGAACGGTTAATTCGGTTCTTGGGTTTAGGCAAGAACTGAGAAGGAGGAATTGAATCGGTCATCTGTTTCGTGCCATTCGAATGCAGCAAGGGGCAATAAAACCACATCTGGCAGAGACGGGCTGCATTTTTCGGGTGACAAACAGCCCTTAGGCTATGACAAGGGAATTTCTAAGAATGATGCGTTTCCAACACTTTCGAACTATCTATTCAGAATTAGTCCCGAACTAGAATGAGCGAAGACGTGTGAATTGATTCAGTTCTGAACGAGTTCAAGACAGTAACAGAACTGGGTGTTGGAACAAACCTAATGATAATGATAACGTGCGTTAGACGCAGAAAGTGTAAGTGGATTATAGAGTAGTTACACATACTGTTTTGTTAATGGGTGATTTAAATGGCAAATATTCGGTAGCAGTCTTCAGGAACCATGAAAAGAAAGCCCCCGCACGAATATCCGACTTTATCAATAGCAGAGTGTATACACCGTACACCGTTTCATGTTTTTTGTGTCATACGAGTCAAACTTCTGTGAATATAAAAAGGTGCAATCAAATCAGTTATTACTGTAAACTTGAATAGTTACGGCATTCTTAAGCCTGAAATAATAATATTCTTCAACTGCATCATTGCGCCTGCCAAGGAAATGCTAACTAGAAAAGTGCTTTCAAGTTTGACGTGCGTAATACATTTATTTTGAATCACACCCAGATTCTGTCAACGTGAATAATGATTTTTTAGGTGCTGATTTATCATTATTTTATACCTTGCATACAATGTGTTGTTAACCTGAATAACTACTGAAATGACTTCATACTTGTGTGTACTGGGCTATGTTTCAATTCAGTTTAATTGGTTGTGGATTGGATGGTGGTGATTGAATAATGAATAGTCTACAATAGAGTTTATTGAAAAAGTACAACGTTGAATAATTTTTTTCGTAAGTGATATCAAAAGGGCATCTGATTTTTCCGAAAAAAATCGAAAAAAAACGTTGCTATGTAATATTTCAACAAGAAGCATGAGTGCTGGTGGCAACAAAAAACCGAGTCGAAGACGTTTGTTAAAAAATATTACGTTTGTTAAAAAATATTACTTTGCAATGTGTTTTTTCGATTATTTTCACAGGAAAAATTAGATGCCCGAATGGTATTTCACAAGACTATTTCATGAGTAACAGAGATTAAAATTACGTTTGTTTTCAAAGGTATTGTAATTTTTGGTGACAACAACTGTCAAGTTTTGCTGCCGGTGAACTCGAATAAACTGCCGACAGCTCCTGTTTTTCCACCTAGAAACCATTTGTAATTCAAAATTGCGCGTTTCTGATTGGTGTGAATTGCGACGAGAGAAATAGTCGATGAAAAATTCGTTTTCACAGAAATAACATTTTCTTACTCCATTCAAATCAGGAACATTCCAGGCCATTTAAATATATTATATCATGATCATTGTTGTTGTGATAAAAGATTTTTATGTCGAATCATTCCAACATTTTACAGAAAACAGTGTCATATCATTTATTTTCGTTTGAATTATTACGAGTTAGTTTCCAACTAATAATCAATTCGTTCATATGTATTGATTCGAATTATTTTGATTCTCCAAAAACCTCAATTTCAAGCGTAGTGGTTATGGTGGCCAAACATGATACTGTTTGTCCATGAGAACTTAAACTCGAACAATTTCAGGCTAAACAATTCTGTGACTGGAGCTTGTAGAGAAGATTCGATAATGAGTAAAATCCACTCATTGGACCTCGAATATTTCCATTCAAAAATGTATGTTCTCAATATTTCCAAAAGTTCAAAAAAAAATTGAAATGTATTAATAAGAAATAAAGTTTTTAGAGGGGCACCGACATAAGGTCCGGAGCTTCAACGCGCTTATTCAAATTTGTTGCAAAATCTATCATCTATTCACCATATTCATGAATCAACCCAGCTAAACGCAGCTTTACTTTCTGATGGAAAGATTTGGCGATATTCCTTCCATATGGCCCTCACAAAATTCTGCTTGAACCTTCAAGCTCTATAATTTTTCAATCAAATACTGGATTTTGATTCAATCTTATATGTTTATTTGGATATATTGGAAAATTAAAATTTCGAATCTTTATCTACGGATCATTGGGCGAATTTTATGCGCTCAGGAATTCGACCTTCGTAATTAAACCGAAAACATAATCTACAAATATAACTAAGTAGTTTCTTAGTGTTCACGACTGGCCTAACCGCCAATAGTAAAAAATAGGTAAAGGTTTCAAGTTTAATCACGACAGCCGAATACACGAACAATTGTACGAATATGCTCATTCATATTTTAGCGCTTATATCCTGAATGACTCGAGAACTACACGAGCTATCGAATCAAAACTTCGTAGTAATAAAATTTTGTTAGGATTGTCTGAAAAATAATTAATTCAAAAAAATTCGAAACTCTTCAGGAGAATATTAGTCTTTCTCAAAAAAATATTCTACGAAACTTTGCACATCCTTCAATTTGAATCCTATTTTTCACAACAATTTGCTGAGTTCAAGTTAGATCTGTTTATTATTCCCTGAGATATTCGCAAAAAAATTTGTCAACTTTTGAGGGTTCTTCCGCAGTATCATTGATATTTCTGGAATAACTCAAGAAATACTGATATAATCCTGATGATACCTATCAACCAGTTTGAAAACATCAGGGCACAATATGAGTAGAATTACGTATCATTAAAAGAAGTTCACATTTTCTTCAAATTTTACTTGAAATTCTTTTTTAGAGAAAGGTCCTGACACCTATTTTCAACAATAGTTCCAGATTTTTTGTAATATTCTATGATCTTCTCTTCATATGCAATTTGTAGTTTTTAACCACCGATCTTAACTTAAAAACTCTAAATTTTCAGACAAGGTTTGGAGCTACATTATGAAGATAAAACTGTTGATAACCATTCAAAATCTTTATTTCCCCAAATGTTTCCAAAAATTTAAATCCGATCGAATAAAAACATAGTACTTGATTGTAAAATGGTTGCCTAGAAACTCTATATTTGTAGAGAAGGTTTGGAGCTATATTATGAAGATAAAATTGTAGATAACCATTCAAAATCTTTATTTCTCCAATATTTCCAAAAATTCAGATCGGATCGAATAGAAATCTAGTACTTGATTGAAAAATGGTTGCTTGAAGTTTCATCGTGAAGTGAAGCTGCGTAAGGCGGGTTGAATACTTGGCAAAGAATTTGAACATGCGCGGAAAGGCACGTCAGTGCTTTCCTATATAATTTTTACTTTCACTTCATTTCGCGATTGTCTTTTTTGGTGCAAGGTTGCCTGTTTGTCGAAGAGTAATGTACTGAATACTGTCAGGTTGGTCTCTACTATCCTTCGGTATTCTCAAGCTATTTTTCTGGAGTATTATAGGAATATATTAATATACCAACACTGCATTCCACTGAGTTGAGAAAGAAACCATTGTTTTTACTCGCTTGTCCAAAGGAACAGCGCGTTATCATTTCGTCACCATGTCTGTAATTTTCGAAATCTGAGCCGAAAATGGTCTCAAACGATTGGGTTGAACTCCTTGAAGAAGAATCCGTGGTCAAATTTAATAATGTTCGTCCGTCCGGCCGCCTGTCCTCATGTGCTCTAACTTTCGAAAGGAAGGACCTAGAGTCTTGAAATTTTAAGGTTGAGGTTGGATCTACCGAATGGTTTTTGTGTTACAGCCATTTGAAATTTTGATTTTTCAATAACTCAAAAAATATTTATCTGATCGAAATGAAACTTTCTTGGAAGATGAACAGTGTCAATAAGAAGAATTATGCATCGAAAAATTTGAAAACAAAAACCTTCTCTTTTGGAAATTTTCATATTCAATTCAAATTCCACTGAAATTTCCGAGTCGCCATTTCGCATTGTGAACCAGCGCGTAAAAGCTGCTTACTTCACATCAGTGCTTTTCTAGGTTTTTTATCAGAACGTTCGGCAAGAACCAAATGTAATTACAAGTTGCCATACCAACCAGTATTTTCGTTTGGCGCCCTAGTTTGAATTCAAACATAAAAATAAATGCTCATATATTAGAAAAGAAAATGAATTTGAGCATTGTTTGTAGAAAAAACCTAGAAAAGCATTGACATGAGGTCAGGTGCTTTTAAGCGCTTGTTCCTTTTTCAAAGCGGTCAACTATACACGTATTGACTTCGAAAAACGCAGATCTTTTTTTCATATGATCCTCACGAAATTATGTATGAACCTCAAGCTATAATTTTCGATCAAGTACTAGATTGCAAATCGATCCAAAATTTTGAATGTGTATAACTATCTAAGGAATTATCCGCAAATTCAACCCATTCAAGCATTCGACCTTCCTAATTAAACTGAAAACCTACTCTACAAATATATTCCCTGAGTCAATTCTTCCTACAGTTAATGTGTTTACGGCCTTACCACTGATAGTGAACAAAATAACTTTTGGAAGAATCTACTCAGTAGCTTGATAATAGTAGAGTAATGAAGATTGAAAATTTCTTTGTGGGAATTAGGACAATAATAAACTCCATTGAATTATGTCTTTATTCGGCGACGTTTCGCAGAACTATCTCATCTGCTTCTTCAGGCCTCCATTTCATAACTGATGAATTAACGAGGTTAATAGAGACCTGAAGAAGCAGATGAAAATGTTCTGCGAGGCGTCGCCGAATAAAGACATAATTCAATTCAGTATTTTATTGTACTAATTCGCACAAAGAAATTTTCAATCTTGATTTACTATGGAGGACTCTATTTCGAACGATTTCATTGTAGAGCAAGTTTCGAATTTAAATACGAAGGTCGAATTGGTGATTTTGTGACAACCCTTCAACGATTCCGCAGATACCCCCTTTCAAAATTTCATTTTCCAGATATTTCTGAAAATATAGATCAAATCGAATTAAAATCCGGCACTTCAATGAAAAAATTTCAAAAAGCACTGCCGTGAAGGCAGCAACTTTTGCGCGCATGTTTAATGTAGATGACCGCTTCAGCAACGAATTTGAACATGCACGCAAAAGTTGCTGCCTTCACGGCAGTGCTTTTTGTAATTTTTACTGATATATTACTGGATTTCAATTCGATCAAATTTGTTTTTTTGGAAATATTGGAAAAATAAAATTTTGAATGGGTATATCTACGGAATCATTGGGCGGATTTTACTCATTCACGAATTCGACCTTCGTAATTAAGCTCCAAACCTACTCTATAAATATCGAGTTTCTAGGTCGTTTCTTCCGGAAGTTATTGTGTTTACGGTCAGCCTAACGGCCGACTGCGTAAACACAAAAACTTTCGAAAGAAACAACTTAGAAACTCGATATTTGTAGAGAAGGTTTGGACCTTAATTACGAAGGCCGAATTCGTGAATGGGTAAAATCCACCCAATGATTCCGTAGATATACCCAATCAAAATTTTATTTTTCCAATATTTCCAAAAATACATATCAGATTGAATTGAAATCCAGTACTTCATCGAAAAATAATTTTAATGACACGATTATCACGAAATTTCGCATAAAGTTGTCTTTCAGCATCTCAAAATTAGCTGTGAAGTTTTATCAGGACTGAATCAGTTTTTCTCGAGTTATACCGAAAAAATCAACGATATCGAGAAGAAAACCTCGAAATTTGACATATTTTTTCCCGATATCTCCGGAACTTATGACCGTATCGAACTAAAATTTTGTACACTGCTGTGAAATATACCTCAAAGTGTGAGTGGAATTTTTTTTCGGATATGATGAATGGTTTTCGAAAAAAAAAATTTTTTGGAAAAAAATTTCGAAAAATTTTTTTTTTAATTTATTGACAATATGATCCTGACGAAATTTGGCACAAAGTTGCGCGTCGTTATACTCCACCTAACTGTCAAGTTTGAATTCAATCGCTCAAGTAGTTTTTGAAATAAAAAATAAATAACTTCAAAACTTCAAATGCCTATAACTCCGAAACTATCTGACCGATTTGGCCCATTAACGAACTTAACTGCGGCATTCTGATGCGCAACCTATCCTGAAAGTTTCAAGTTGCTAGCTCGCTTCTGTCGACAGTGAGTTCAACCTAGTCGATTGAGACCATTTTCGGCTGAATCATCCAAAATTACAGACATTTGGACAAAACGATAGCACGCTGTTCCCCTAGAACATGCGCGCAAAAATCACAACATGAAGTTGCATGCGGAATTTATAATAAGAAGATCGCCGAATATCTTATATGCAGGTTGTTTCACCATAAACTGGTCAAACATAATAGCCGTACAGATGACATTGGGAAAGTCATTGTTGCCCTATGACATATGCCCCGTTTTCGATGCATAAGCCAGATACAGGGTGTTTAATGTCAACTTTGAGCAATATTCTGATAACTGTAGTGAGTTATGTGTGACCTTTGAAATAACAGTTCTTGGTCACATCTTAGTATTTTTTGGTGGTCAATTCAATTGTTGTGTAGAATTCGGGAAAAATATTTGAAAATGGCGGAATACCTACAAAGATGGAATTTTTTGTTTTCGATTGCCAAATTGGATAGCATTATTCAAATGTTCTCAATCTTCTGAGATTTTCTGTGAAAAATTCTTTTCAAAGTTCAAACTCAACTTTTTTTCACATGTCTACAATGAAAAAAAAAATTCACCCAAAATTGTTGAAATCTAACAAGGTTGAACTTACCTTTATTCTGAACACTGCTGTGAAAACAGAATGAAAAAATATCCATTGGTTTTCATTTTATAGCCTTCCAAATATTCCGCTCGGAGTACTTAAATAATTTTTATTTAAGAAACTGGTTGCCCTACCTAGGCCAAAATTGTGCTAATAGGTACCTAGAATGACCCGGGTAGAAATATGAGTTTATCAAAAAAAAATTTTTTTTCAAAAAAACTTTGATGGGATTCGAACTCACTCCACTTACGGAGAATAGGGACGCGGATAAATTGGATTTATTCTGATTATGATGACGTCCGTTAACAGGCAACGGTAGTTTATCGAATTTGACCCTATTTTCCGAATCCGGAGAGAGTTCGATTCCTACCAAAGATTTTTGGAAAATTTTTTTTTCTTGATAAATTCATATTATTATCCAGGTCACTCTGGAGGCCTATTTGCATCATTTTGGCATCCGTAGGGCCACCAATTCCTCGAATAAGTCTCGGAGTCTTTGGAAGGCTATAAAATGAAAACCAATGGATAGTTTTTTATTCTGTTTTCACACCAGTGTTCAGAATAAAGGTTAGTTCAACCTTGCAAGAGTTCAACAATTTTGGGTGAAATTTTTTTTTTCACTGAAGACGTAAAAAAAAGGTGAGTTTGAATTTTGGAAAAATTATTTCACAGAAAATCTTAGAAAATTGGGAATATTGAAATAATGCTTTTCACTTTGGCAATCGAAAACGAAAAATTCCAATTTTGTAGGTTTTCCGCCATTTTGGAATATTTTTTCCAGAATTCTACTCAACAATTGAATTGACCACCAAAGAATACTAAGATGTGGCCAAAAACCGTTATTTCAAAGGTCACGCATAACTCACCACAGTTATCAGAATATTGCTCAAAGTTGACATTAAACACCCTGTATCTCGCTTATACGTGGAAAACGGGGCATATATTATAAGGCAAAAATGACTATATATATGTTTGACATTTTTTTCATTGATCTAAAAGAATGATCATTAGGAAATTTCGCACATATTTGCTCAAAAACATTTTCAAAAAACTATTTGATGGAGTTGATTATTTTTCAGATATCGAGGAAATGAGCTCAAAATTTCGAACTGTCACGAAATTATTCGTTTCCAATATCTTCTGAGATGAACATCTAGTCAAACTTAAATTTGAACACTTCATCAGATTTCATTGGGTTCTGATTGATAGCTCCCGACAAAACATTCTTTTTCAAGAAAAATTTCGAAATTATTCGAAAAAAAATTTTATTTACATTTTTCACTATTCCAATCCTAAGTACATTTAACCTTATGCTGCCCGACGATATTCTAGAACTATTAACGGAGTGTCAGTCATGAGATCACTATGATGACTATGATCAGAATGATATAATAGTAATCTGATGATTCGCAACTGAAAAGTTTCCATTCCATACATATTTCTCATTTCATTCTGTTATTATTGTTTGGAAGAAAAGGCAACCATTCTTACTGCTTCACTGTCAAAGTTCATTATTGTTAACAAAGCTCACAGAATCATTCACATACTGAACTCTAGAGTTCATAAGTCAATAAAGATTTCTGCTCAGCTTAGACTATAGCGTAGATATCTACCTTCGGACAACAGTTATTCAAGGCAGTCCGCCATCTACTAACGGGCAAACGGAATGATGCTCCCTCGATCGGTAATTTTTTTTTCGTTTAATTCAAAAAATACGAATCTGACCGGGCTGAAATAAAGTACTCGGTTATGAAATGGCGACTTGGAGATTCCAGTGAAATTCAAATGAAATCTAAAAATTTTCGAAAAAACTTTCTTATTCGAATTTTTCTATGGATAATTCTTCATATTGCTACTATTCATCTACCAACTAAGTTTTATTTCGATCAGATTAATATTTTTCGAGTTCTTGAAAAATCAAAATTTCAAATGACTGTAGGACAGAAACCATTCGGCACATTTAGCCCATTAACGAAATCAACTGAGATATTGAGAATCTGAACCTTACCTTAAAACTCTAGGTTATTGCTTTCGAAAGTTAGAGCGCTCACGGGCAGACGGCAGAATCAAATTTGATCACGGATTCTTCTTCATTGAGTTTTTAAGACCAATTCCGGCTCAAAATTCGAAAATTACAGATATTGTGGCGGAACGATAACGCACTGTTTCCCAGAACAAGCGCGTAAAAACAATACCCAGTTGAAATAAGCACAGTTATCATAAAACTGCTTGTATACTGTCTATTGCCGTAGAAACTCGAATAACCTTGAACACTAATATTGAGCGATATTAAATCATCTCGCCTATGTTTTTCACCGGATTCGGTCTTTCCATATAAATAAAGAAAGGAAAAGTTGAAAATTACTAGTTGTTGCAAGTTTCTCTAATTATACTTCTCGATATTCTTTCATAAAGTCCAAATTTCTACCCACCAATTACTCCATTTCAACCACTTACGGCGACAATTGTCATTGTTTTTCACCACTGATCTAAATACTTGAGTCTACATAACCTGTACATTACACAGCTATAATTACATATTTCCAGTATAGCGAAGCCGGTTTCGTTGAACGTCATCTTATGTAATATTACAATAATTCAACCACATTCCTTCGGTACATAATTAATAATCTTCAGCTCGACTTAACAATAAATTAGACAACAATAGAACGATAGGCTTCACATCGAGAAATGATTCATTATTGATATTTTTCTTTGTAATAGTTATCCAGATCCTTATTCGATCATTTCACAGGAAGCATATAGACCCTTCAATCCTCGAGTTACTTCATTTAGTATCCTCGAGTTACTTCATTTGAATTTGTTCCTTTTCGAGATTCAGTTCAACGAATTGATGTGTTATCGAAATATTTAAGCCGATTTGTTCTTTCATTTTGTGGTATTAACTACTATCATTTAGTAACAGCCTATTATTTTTCTCATGGCTTTTTCTTCTTCAATAACTACTGGTGGGACTTTATCACATTGAAATTGTTTTTTTTTTTAATTGAGTGACCATACGATCTCGACGAAATTTTGTACAAAGTTGCGCGTCGTTGATCTTCAACTAACTGCTAAATTTCTATTAAGTCACTCTAGTAGTTCCTGAAATATGGGGTTAACAACCACAAAACTTCCAATGGCTATAACTCAAAAACCATTCGACCGGTTTGGCACATTAACGAACTCAACCGCGACATGTCAATGCGCGAACTACCCTACAAGTTTCAAGTCGCTAGCTTGCTCCGTTCGACAGTTATCGTGTCGTCGGCCGGCCGGCAGGACAGAATCGATTTTGACACCGGATTCATCATCAGTGAGTCCAAACAGTCATTTGACATCATTTTCGGCTCAAAATTCAAAAATTACAGATATTTAGTCAGAACGATATCACGCTGTTCCCCTAGAACATGCGCGCAAAAACTAGAAATCATTCAAATTTGAAAATGAAAGAGCTCGGTAGTATTCTGACCGAATATAAGCTGTTTCTCGATATTTTTGGATAATCAGCTTAGACCGTTCCTGTATCTCTGTTTCTGTACCACCTTACATATCATAAATCTATAAGGTAAATTTTTATATCTGGTTTCGCTATTCCCCATTCGAAATCGACAACAAAATCATATATCGGAAAGGATAACGACGACAACATGAAACGGATTACTATGTTTTTATTACATCGGTAAATAATGATGTAATGGACGAACTGGTAACAGACTTCGATCTACAGTTCTCGGTTATACACATCGAACACACCTTGGTGGGAAAGATCGCTCATTCCAGTGAATATATCGTTATGAAACTTTCAGGATATTCATAATGTTATAAAACTCTTTTTAAACATTGACACATACATCAGCTCATTATGAAAAATCATATCCTGTTCTATTCGGAAATTTTCATCATTAAATCGATAAAAAAATCTACGAAAGCTCTGACGTGAAGCCAGCAGCTTTTTCGAGCATGTTCAAACTGGTTGCTTAGGCCTTACTTCTTGAGTAATCTAGATAATTATAACGATAATGAAGAAATACCGGTGAATTTCGGTACAATTTTTAGACAATATTTCTCGAAAGTGAGCTGTTGTTTTATTTCAACTTCAAGGTTTGTGCCAAATTCCATTGAAATTTAATAGCTCCAGAAAAAATAATCCGATGGAAATTTGATACAAATTTCACGAGAAAATTTTAAGTCTAAGATATTAAAGACAGTTGGATAAAAGGATGTTTGTTTCCTAGAACAACAGCGTACAAATTCGAGTTGAGATTATTTAAACGTGTTTGTTGTGCAATTCTAGGAAAGCACTGACTTGGAGTCAGCAGCTTTAGCGCCCATGAACGAATTCGTCCTCAAAATGGTCACCTTTTCACTAATTGACCCCTCCAAACACACCTTTTTTTCCTGATGAAAAGATTTGGCAATCTTCTAATCATATTATCCTTTCCAAATTTCGCATGAACCTTCGGACTGTCATTTTTCAGTAGAGGACTGGACTTCGATTCGAACAAATCAATAACTTGAAAGAAAAATTGTAAATTTTTCCGGAATTGTACTTATGGCACGATAATCACGAAATTTTGCACTAAGTTCTTTATCAGCATTCTGCAACTGGCTGCCAAGTTTCATCGTGATTGAATCATTAAACTACAACGATACCGTGGAGAAAACCACGGAATTTGACATATACAGGGTCTTTCACGAGGAACCTCACCCATATTTATACGGGAAACTACTGAACGTATTTTCATGAAATTCAGCACTTATAAGTATTTCACGATGCTGATGAAATCTAAAATATTTTCAAGGCATGAGTACCTCCGGTTTTTCCGGAAATGACGTCAACTTCCGTTTTTCAAATTAGAACACCATTTTTTTATTGCAGAAATAGATTCCTTAGAAAATTTCAATTTATTTTGATGTAACATTTTTCAGTTTTGGTTGGAAAATTCTCTCTGAGCGGGAAAATTCGAAAAAAAAATCGAAAATAGAGCTCCGCTGAAACAAGAATAACTTCGAGGTTTTTGGATGGAAAATTTTCATTTTTGGGATTTTTCAAGATGTAAGATTGATGTATCCACTTTAAAAATCGAAATCGCGATTCATGATACAGGGGGTGAAAAAATCGCTTTCAAAGTTAGGGATGACAAAATCGTGGAAAATCAATTTTTTCAAATTAGAACCCCATTTTTTTATGGCAGATATTGAATCTACGTTAAAAAATAATGTGAGTGTATGCATCACACCCTTGCCCTAAAATGGATATTTTCTGAGTTATTCACAAAAAACTGTTTTTCGTCTTGAATTTTCAGCTATTTCTTTTCCCTTCACGCCAAAAAGATGAAATTTTCAGGAACTGTTATTTGAACCATGCTGTAGATTTTTCACCCCTTCTTGAAACCGACTTCAAGTTACTATTAGGAGAACCATGGCAAACTCTCGCAGTTATAACTAGAGAAGATGCTCAAAGTTTTGACCGTTAATTTCTAGACATTTATTTATACGTCTCAGGAATGCTTCGTGCGTTACTCTTCTTATTTCATCGGGAGGAAGAGATCTGCAAAAGTGTTTAAAAACCAAATTGAGTTTCAAAACTATGAATCTAAAAATCTAAACAAACCTGAACGCATTTCTGACTCGTTCTATGCAGTTCTCTTTATCAGTCAGGGGAGTTGAGTAGACAATATTTTTTATCCTACCCCAAACATAATAGTCTAAAGGAGTTGAATCGGGAGAACGTGGTGGCCAAAGATGTGGACCATTGTTCGCCAACCATCGATCTTCAAATAGCCTGTAGAGGATATTTGACACATTGAGTGAATTGTGTGGAGGCGCGCCATCTTGTTGATACCATAAGTCATTATGGTTCTGTACTAGCGGCTCAATTATTTGAGTCAATATGTCAGAATATCTATCTCCTAAGGGAGAACATTCTTTAAATAATGCAAACATGTGTAGTGTTCTATCTTACCAGTTAAAGTCCCATCATAAATGTGAACATCGAGAATTGCATTATTTTTGATGGCGCAAAAAACATTGAAACTCCAGGTCTCTTGAAAGTTCCATTGTCTGAAGTGGTGGTTGTTCTCTTCATCCCAATAATGACTGTTATGCCTATTGAAAGAACCATTCTTTATGAATTTAGATTCATCTGTCCAAATTATACAGTCCAAAAAGTTTTCATTCTCTTGAAATCGAATCATCATAGCTTCGCAAAACTCTGTTCTCCTGACGAAATCAGTTTCCTTCAAATGCTGTACCCTATTGAATTTATATGGGTGCATTTTATGTTTTTTTAATATTCTCCAAACACTCGATTGAGATAATCCCAGATCAATCTCGGCATCTTTGAGAGAATTTTGAGGATTCACACGAAAATATGCAAGAACTGTAATTTCGTTGTTCTCATCTTCTACTACACTTTTTTCTCTGTGTGTTGTTTTCTTAACGAAAGATCCGACATTTCCCAAGTTTGTCATTGTTCTGTTAATGGTATCTCTCGTTGGTCTGGGTCGGTCAGGAAACCTCTCAATGAACAGTCGAATCGTTCTATCTACAACTTTATTACATTCTCCATGAAGTAGAATGAGATTTAAATAATCTTCATTGGTAAAATTAGGCATAGTGATCGATTTTATAACTTAATACGAATTATCACCAAATTAATAGTAAACACAAAATGCTACTGAATAAAGAGGAATTTGGCAGATGTAATTAATGATATCTATCATTAAAAAAAAATAATGTAAAACATGGTAAGTTTTTGCATATGGTTCATAAGGAATTATTTATTTATCACTGGAGAGATGACCGATGGCCGATTAGTTGAAATAAAGAGGTTTCCGATACAAATTCGAATCCAAATTCGCCATCTATTTAGGAACAACCTGTAACTTTTTTCTCTTGCATATTAGGGTAGTAAAATCTAAAACATGGTTTAAGTAACAGTTCCTGAAAATGTCATCATTTTGGCGTGAAGGGAAAAGAAATAGCTGAAAATTCAAGACGAAAAACAGTTTTTTGTGAATAACTCAGAAAATATCCACTTTAGGGCAAGGGTGTGATGTATACACTTACATTATTTTTTAACGTAGATTCAATATCTGCAATAAAAAAATGGGGTGCTAATTTGAAAAAATTGATTTTTCACGATTTTGTCATCCCTAACTTTGAAAGCGATTTTTTCACCCCCTGTATCATGAATCGTGATTTCGATTTTCAAAGTGGATACATCAATCTTACATCCTGAAAAATCCCAAAAATGACAATTTTCCATCCAAAAACCTCGAAGTTATTCTTGTTTCAGCGGAGCTCTATTTTCGATTTTTTTTTCGAATTTTCCCGCTCAGAGAGAATTTTCCAACCAAAACTGAAAAATGTTACATCAAAATAAATTGAAATTTTCTAAGGAATCTATTTCTGCAATAAAAAAATGGTGTTCTAATTTGAAAAACGGAAGTTGACGTCATTTCCGGAAAAACCGGAGGTGCTCATGCCTTGAAAATATTTTAGATTTCATCAGCATCGTGAAATACTTATAAGTGCTGAATTTCATGAAAATACGTTCAGTAGTTTCCCGTATAAATATGGGTGAGGTTCCTCGTGAAAGACCCTGTATATGTAAAACAATATCTTCAGAAATTAAAATCGGATCACACTGAACTTTGGGAAGCAATTTTGAAATATAGATTTTAAGGTTTGGTCGCAATTTTCACCAAATTTGATGAACAGTTGATGAACAAAAGCTGCTGACTTCACGTCAGTGCATTTCTAGGTTTTTTGCGCGCATGTTCTAGGGGAACAGCGTTCTATCGTTTTATCCAAATGTCTGTAATTTTCGAATTTTGAGCTGAAAATGGTCTCTCACGAATAGTTTGGACTTACTGATAAAGAACCCAGTGTCAAAATCGATTCTGTCCAGCCGACACTCTGGCGATTATGAGCGTACGGAGGATATTATCGACTTGAAAATTTCGGGAAAGGTTGCATTTCAAGATGCAAAGGTTGAGTTTGTTAGGGGGCGAAATCGGTCGAATGGTTCCGGAGTCAAAGCCATTTGAAATGTCGAGGTTATTTCCCTGATGTATCGAGAATTACTGAAGCGACTGGATTGAAACTTTGCATATGGTTTGACAATAAGGACTAACAAATTTTCGCAGAATTTCTTTGAGATCGTGCTGTCAATAAATAATAGAAACATTTTTTTTCCAAATTTATTTCGAAAGGTTTTTTTTTTGGAAACTATGCATTATACTATGAAAAAAGTTCCTCTCAAGCCTTGAGCTTCATATTTTTCAGTAGTGTACGAGATTTCAGTTCCATTCGATAGTAAGTTTTGGAGATATTTCGAAAAAATATGTCAAATTTCGTTTTTTTCGGAATAACTCAAAAATAGCAGATTCAATCATGATGAAACTGGGCAGCTAGTTTGAAGATGGTGATTGACAACTTTATGAGAAATTTCGTGGTATTCGTATCCTCAGAACATTTCGAAAAAAAAATTAAAATTTTTGTTTCAAATATTCAATATTCTGTGATCTTTTAATCATATTATCCTCATTAAATTCAGTATGAACTTTCGAACTGTCATTTCTCGAGAAATTTACTGAATTTTAATCCGGTTTGATCTGTAATTTTGGAAATATTGGAAAAATAATGTTTTGAATGGGTATATCTGTGGAATCATTGGGTGGATTTTACCCATTCACGAATTCAGCCTTCGTAATTGATGTCTAAACCTACTCTACAAATATCGAGTTTTAATTCGTTTCTTTTTGAAGTTATGGTGTTTACGGTCGGCCTAAAGGCCGACCTTAAACACCATAACTTCCGGAAGAAACGACAAAAACTCGATATTTGTATAGAAGGTTTGGGGCTTGAATACGAAGGTCGCAATTCAATCCACCCTGGAGTTTCAAGGTGATAGGGTTTCCCTTCTCAAGTCATAGCGGCTACGGCCAGCTGGCCGTATAGAATCGATTATGGCGCCGGATTCCTTATCAGTGCCGGTCCAAACTAATCACTTGAGATGAATTTTTGGCTAAGAAATCGAGAATAACAGACATTTGGACGAAAAGATAGCACACCGTTCCCTAGAACATTCGCACAAAAACGGGCCGTAATGATCCTTCTTCATAGCTAACGAATCCCCAAGAATTCTCGTGAAACCAACAACTGACAAACTCCGATAAATTCCGCTAATTGAGACTAATGAAAGGCCCAAACAATTTACGATACCGTGCGACCACCGGCGAAATAAACTATTCGCACCCATTTTACTTCTTATTCAGACATTCTCGGTCCTAATTATTCGAATAATCTTATAATTGGTCCTGGGGGAATCTGGGAGTAACGTCTCACGCCGAACCATATTTATAGTCCACGAACAGACCGCGAACATCGTCTGTAATTGCAGGAAATAGACTTGTTTGTCCCACTGATCACGTTTCGAGTGGTTCTGTTTGATATTTATGGTCTAGGCAAGCCAAATCTGGGCGGCAGGAAGTCCAAGGTTCGAAAGTGAAGCAAGGATCGGGAAGGATGTCCTATTGGACTATATTTTTTATACTGGTTGAGTCACGGGAGAACACCAAGGCTACTCAAGCTATATTATTCTAATTGGAAACAGTCAGCATGAATGATTTATGTTAATGCTCTTCCACTTCTTTGTTTCTTTGAATGAATGTTTCGTCGTATCTGATCTTATTAAATTTGTACCATTTGTATTTAAATTTCTCGTTGATTGACTTCTGTAATTCAGGTTTGACTTGAGAGAAAATTCATTGCATGATCTCCAGAAAAAGATTCGTTATCTTCTGATTAGAATTTACAAAGTAGAGCTCTTTATTGGATACATAATTACATTAACTGGTCTCCTTTGGATTGCGTTAACGTTGGAGCTTCGATAAACGACAAGAACGGCGATGCTAGCCAAAAACCAAAAAAAATTAAAATTTCAAATTCAAAAATATCATATGTTGCGGTCTTTTTATGACATGGTCCCCACGAAATTCTGCATAAACACTCAAGCTTTATATTTTCAAACAAGTACTGGATTTCAATGGACTTAGGTCCAGGTTGCCAATTGAAAAATTTGAAAATTTTCTTCCAATGGAAAATGTTTGATTTGTTTTGTTGAGTTACGCTTTATTTATAAAGTAATTGGATCTAGATATGGTTTAGTAGTTAATGAAGGATAAGTTCCGTAAATCAACTCTGTTATTTCCGTTTCTGGATTTCCATTTCGTAAATATGAAATATTCAGTTGGTTCCAGAAAAAATTCTAGAAAAGCACTGACGTGAGATCAGAAGATTTCACGCTCTTGTTCAAATTCTAACGCACCTAGTTGCGCGTTGGTATTCTTCACCCAATTATGAAGTTTCAATCTGATTGCGTTTTTACTTCTTGAGATATTGCGGAAATATCATCAAAATTCGAATTAATAACGAAATTTGGCATATTTTTCTCCTTATATCTCCGGAAGTAGTAACGATTCGAATTGAAATTTGGAGTATTTAGTGCTAACTCTAAGGTTTGTGTTGAGTAACGTTGAAATCTAGTCAACTTTTTCAGAGAAAAAAAACTTTTTCATTATAAATTTTGAAAAGTTTCTAATGAAATTTTTTTTCTTTATTTTCCAACAGCTCAGACCACCCAAAATGTTGCACTTAGTTGCGCGTTAGTATTCCAGAACTATTCACAAGTTTACAATCTGATCGATTCAGCAGTTCATTAGATATCGAGGAATCAACCTCAAAATTTTAAATTGGCCCAACTCCGAAACTATTCGACCGATTTCAACCATAAACGAACTCAAACGGGATATTTAGACTGCAAACCTAATCTGACAATTTCGAGTCGCTTGGTTTTTTCCTCCGAAAGTTAGAGCACATAAGGACGGCAGGACGGAAATAATTGAATTTGACCACGGATTCATCTTCAGGATGTTGAACCCAATCTTTTGAGACCATTTTCGGCTCAAAACTCTAAAATTACAGACATCGTGACGAAATGATAACGCGCTGTTCTCTTGAGCAAGCGCGTAAAAAATGATTTGAGATCCATACTAACTGAAACCAAACCAATTAACGAGAAACAAAAATCAAAAAAAATTATGTTTTTAGTATTCCCTGTATTTTTAGAAAGAGATATACCTACAGGGGGAACGTCACGAACGTCTGATATCAGATAACGAGAGCACAAAAACAACCTAAGATAGATAGATAAATAGATAGATAGATAAATAGATAGATAGATAGATAGAAAAAAAGAGACATACAAAAATCCCAAAAAGCGAACCATGTTGGGACAATACAAAAGTACTGATGTTGGAATCAAATAATATGAAAAGGAAAATTGAAGAGTCCTCCCGCATTTTGTTAAATGGAGAGAGTAATTTTGCTCATTGTTCTGTAGAAATAGACCCTATTTGGCCGAATGTACTTAAAAAAGAGGTAGAATTAAAAAACTTTCAAACCAAATGGATCTGTGTTGCAGTGTTTTCTCAGAAATATCATTTTGACAAAAGTCTCAACTCAAAACGAAAAATCGAATGAAAATAATTCTTAAAATTTTCTCCATCGACTGATGAAAGAGTCAGATTTGAGCTCTGAAACTTCTCAGTTCGCTTTGTTCATCGTTTATATTGTTCCTATATTGTTCATTAAACAATCAGTTCTCCAAGAAACTGCCCTTCAACAACAAATAGTTCAATCCTGCGAACCGCAAGGGCGTTTTTCATGAAAAAACAATTTCAGTCAATTTTTAATATTTCTGTTCAGTTCTGTTCAATCAGATATTGGTGGTGAAAACCCCGAAAAAAACGTAAAAATTAAACAAAATCCTCCCAAAATAAGCTTTAATCGATACTTTGAGATATTTCATAAATACCGTCTCTTGAAACTTCAACGTATCTCAGAAACGAAAGAACTCTGGACATAAATTCATAGAAACTTATTTCTTGAAACGAATTAACGTAGATAGTTGGAAAACACCCTGTATATTTGACAACCATTTCCAACAATTCGAAGACTATTGATGGAAATGAGACACATCTCAAACCATATTTCAACGACCACAAGTAACATGCAAAAACCAAAAACTGCGGAAATAGTCAACACTTATTACAGTTATCCAGTAAACCTCAAGTTCGTGTGATCTCCTTGCAAGATCTCATATTTCAAGGGATTAAAACCGATTTATATGCGGTAGGAGTAATCTGGATGTTGTATCTCGTTGAAACGTGGACAAAATAAAATTTCTCTCGAGATCAAATCTAGAGGTCGGAAATCCCGTGCAATCTAAGCCTTCAATCATTTCTCACGTCAACGGAATTCGCGGATTTTCGTATCTCGTTGTTGCCACATCTAGATTATGTAAATTTGGCGTGAATATTATCGCCACGGGAATAGGAAATTTTGTCATAGCTTCAGTTATTTTAGTGCTATTCGACGTCGACGGAAAATCATGAATGGCAGCCAGAAATTGATAATTTGATTCTGGGTATTGGTTGAAGGCTGGAGGATGCTGGAAAAAATTGCTCGTTCCAACTGTAGTCGACGATTTTGAAGTCAATGCATAAGTTATATCGTTTGTACGAGTAGCTATTCTTACAAGATATACAGGGTGTCCGAGTTTGGGTGGCTTTGTGCTGAAAATTTGTTTTTGGGGATTTCGATAAGGAAGTTCTTCTCCAAAATATTTTCAGTTCTCTGCAACTTCCGCTTCTACCGAGGAAAAAGACTCAAACACGCTGATTCCAAATGGGACACTTTGTTTATTATCACATCATTGGATGGCTTGTGTGGTAAATTTTTAATGATATGCCATACCGAGGGTGAAAATCCAACGGTTTCTGATGTATCTGAATTCCTATAAAAAAAATTCTGCCGATGAGAACTCAAGCTTTCTTGAACATTTCAGCAGTGGAAGGGTTTTTAAAAAACTTTTATTCAGTTTTCAATCACCCCAATTTCTAGTATTATATCAAGGTTAACTATTTGACTCTGATATATACAGGGTAGAGGGTTAGAAAAAGGGAAAGACTTTTTTCCAGAAATGAAAATGCCAATCTTTTAACAAGAGTAATGCATTTCTTTGAGTTGACTCATCACCGTCAGAATCAGATTGTCATTTCCATTTGTGCAGAAAAGTATTCCCCTTCTTCTAACCCAATATAATTGCATCTCCACTTTAAGAATGGAGTTCTACTTGCAAATATATAGGGTGTTCATGAGAGAATCATCAAATTGTAGAAGCCAAATTCATCGATACTCAGATTTTCAAATTAGAAACTATATTTTTTGTTCTGGGGAACCGCATGATATTGTATTGTCCAAATGTCTGTAATATTCCGATTTCGAGCTGAATGTGGTCTCAAATGATTAGATTTGACTTTCTGATGATGAATCTTTTGTCATAATCAATTCTGTCCAACAGTCCGACCGAGGATACGATAACTGTCGAACGGAGCAAGCAAGCAACTTCAAGATTGAAACTAAGTGGTTAGTTGTAACGTACTGGCATGTAATTCATAGCAAAATTTTGTTGGGATCATGATGTTAATAAAGTGAAAAAAAATCTGAATTTTTTCGAAGATATTTCATCCAATTCCGACGAAATTATGCACATCTTAAAATCTATGTTTCACAACAATGTAGCAGATTTCAATCTGATTCGTTTCGAACTTTTATAGATATCGAAAAAATATGCGAATTCTGTAGTTTTTCGTCGTTATTGTTTCCGGGAAATAGTGATCCAATCATGATAAAACTTGACAGCTAGTTGAAAAATGCTGATTTGCCTTTTCGTGAAGGTTTTTGTGATGATCGTGTGAATGGATCAGTTTGGAAAACAAATTTCGAAATTTGTCTTCAAGAAATTTTATTAACGGAAACTAATCATCAGATTTCAGAGATAATTTGCACTGACCTGGAATCGCATATCTCATAACAATGTGTTCAATTTCAGTTCGATCCGATCTCAATTTATAGAGATATTGGAAAAAATTATGTCAAACTTGTTGGTTTTTGCTGGCATGTTCTAGGGGAACAGCGTGCTATCCTTTTCTCCAAATGTCTGTAATTTTCGATGATTGAGCCGAAAATAGTCTCAAACGACTAGATTGGACTCACTGATGACGAATCCGGTATCAAAATCGATTCTCTCCAGCCGGTCGTGGACACGATAACTATCGAAAGGAGTGAGCTAGCGACTTGAATATTTCAGGGTATGTCGCGCATTGGAATGCCGTGGTTCAGTTCGTGGGCCAAATCGGACGAACAGTTTCGGAGTTATAGCCACTTGAAATATTATTTATTTTTTATTTCAGAAACTACTTGAGCGATTGGATTTGAACTAGGAAATTAGGTGGAGTATAACGACGCGCAACTTTGAGCCAAGGAAATTCACAGAAATTTTTTTTCAAATTGTTCAAATGACACGATCATCACGAAATTTGGCATAAAGTTGTCTTTCAGCATTTTCAAACTAGCTGCGAAGTTTTATCAGGATTGAATTTCTTGAGTTATACCGAAAAAAACAACGATATCGAGAAGAAAACCACGAAATTTGACATATTTTTTCCCAATATCCCCAAAACTTATGATCGTATCGAACTGAAATTTGGTACACTGCTGTGAAATAGGAAGCTGAAGTCCGGGGTTTTTTTTTTTGGATATGCTAAACGGTTTCCGAGAAAAAATTTTTGGAAAAAAATTTTGAAAACAAATTTTTGGAAGAAAATTTTGAAAATAAATGTTTTCAAATTTACTGACAGTAAGATCCTGACAAAATTTGGCTCAAAGTTGCGCGTCGTTATACTCCACCTAATTTCCAAGTTTAAATCCAATCGCTCAAGTAGAAATCAAGAAAAGCACTCCCGTGAAGGCAGCAGCTTTTGCGCGCATGTTCAAATTCGTTGCCGAAGCTGTCATCTACATTGAACATAGCATCTCGAAAAGCTGCTGCGTTCACGGCAGTGCTTTTCTAGATTTGTTATTCGGTATCGTTGTTCTTTCTAGAATAACCTGAAAATGTCTCATTCAATCATGCTTGATAACAGATTAAAGAATGCTGATACATAGGTTTGTGAAAAATTTCGTGATGGTGAAGCCATTAGAAAATTTTTGAAAAATTCGAAAATTCCCTTGTTTTCGGAAAGAATAAATCATATTTCGTTTAAATTTTGCACAAAACATAAACCCTATACTCTTCAACAGTGCACAAAATTTGACTTCGATCCAATTATAATTTTTGGAGATATTAGAAACGAATATATAAAACTTCGAGGCTTATTCCATGGTATCGTTGATATTTACGGAATAACTCAGAAAAAACTGATGCAATCTTGATGAAACTTGTTATCTGATTTGAAAATACTTACGCCCAACTTTGTATGAAGAGCTTTGGCGATTTTTTTCGACATATGGCCCTCATGAAATTCTGAACGGAACTTCAAACAATAATTTTTTGATCAAGTACTAGAGCATTGGGCGGATTTTACCCATGCACGAATTCAACCTCCGTATTTAAGAGCAAACAATACCCCGAATATAACGGGGTGAATTTAGGAGGCCCGAGTTCGTTGTTTTTGAAAAATTTTTTTGGTGAAAATGGTTAAATAAATAGTTCGAATGCGCAATGTTGCCCCCTTTCATATTCAAGTATTTTCAGGAGAATAAAACTGAAATGGAGTGAGAAATTTAAAATAACTAACATTACGTATTCTCACAAAATAATTGAGTAAATCCCAAAGAAAATTCTCGAAAAATAATTACTGAAGCTTGCAGAACTACACCCCGTTTTTTCCTATTAATGTCGAAATTTCACGCATTTCTAATATTTCTCGTGGCTATTGGAAACGTTGAAGCATGCAGACCGTGATGCAGGTGCTTGACCTTGAGATAAATCTTGCTAGAAGAATTTAGGAAGAATAATAGTTTTCTGGAATTCCATTCTGTCCAAATATTACTGATGACCGTTGGTTGATATTCTTGGTTTTCCTGAACCAGAAATGTGGATAACTCTACGATCTCTAGTAACCTGATCTGTACCAGATGTGAGTCTATTTACCAACATTTGACTTAGGTACGAGAACATATCGTTACCACCTATGAAGGTTATTCCTAACTTAGGCTCAGTGAATCGATATGACTCGATTGTTATTCCAATTAGAAACTCATACAATTTGATTTGGGCCCAGAATAAGTATTTTATTCCCTATTATCCCTGCCTTCTAGAACATATCATATAATATCTGTCTGATATTCATAGGCTCCATATGTCGTCTGAACCCTCAAGCTCCCACATGCTGATGCTTTATTTCCTCGACTGATTTCTAGAGAAGGTGGCGCGTTTTTTCTCTATTATCGTGGATTTAGTTTCTTTCATTTGTCCAGCGTGCTCCTTTTAATGTCTATTAGAGAAACGTTCATTAATTTTGAATGACCGGTCACTTTTTCACCATGGGGCAATCGAGGATCGAGTTTGACTTGAAAAAAAATCAACCATCCTCTAAACAGAGTCCATTCACGTAATTCGTGAAACTCATTTAACACGAATTCTTTCAAAATTATATCTTCAAATTCTTAGGGATTAAGTTCTTAGCTTATTAGACGATCTGATCTGATCAAAGCAAATACCTGCAGCGTTCTCCACCTACCATTATCTTGCCGCCAATTCATTAGATGAACAGACGCCGGTTTCAGCTCTGAACAACAAAATCATAAAACACCCAGAGAGCGATTAATACAACAACAATCCTGTTACATAAGCCCACGAGAAGTTAAAAATCTCTTTAATCACTGTTATTAAGAGGAGCAGAAGTTACTGTCGTGATCTAGCATTAAAATCCTCCTGGGAATCGCAATGTGAGAAAGCTGTGATTGCGTTGACTCAGTTTATGGGAAGATTTCACGGAAAATAAATCTAGGGAAATTTTAACCTATAGAATCCGTCCTATTCGAGATTTGAATTGAATATTTCATGATGAAACTTGGTCCTCTGCATGAAACCAGCAATCATCCTTGTTCAAATTTGAAGCCATCGCCTTACGAAATTTTGCATGATAATTCACCTTAAAGATTTGTAATAAAGACAAATTTCATATGCAATCGAAAAGTTATTATCATGATACACTAGGAGAATCATTTATTCGGTAAGGACTTTCTTATACTCAAAAGATCATCACAGCAGGCTCCACTCTCCAGCGTTGCAACGTTGTAAAATGAACTTCCTGGAGTGGTTAGGACCAAGAACATGACTTAAAATAAAACTGACTGCATTTTTGAGAAATGAGGCATTTATTCAAATGTCGCATTCTGCTCTGTGTCAGTAGGTGACCCAAGTTTATTTTGGGTTAAGATCGACGACATTTCACGTTGATGAGTATATATACAAGGTTGTCCAAGTAGTGACGTCAATAATTTTTTCTAAAATTCCTCACACCTAGGGATATCCAAAAATACTCCATGTATGTTAAACGACTTTTTGGATTTTCGAGTTATAATTTTTTTGTGTTTTTTCAAGACATCATGCCAGCGAGGTTTTAAAAATTCATACATTTTTATACAGTGGGAATTTCCCAAGTTTTTTGTTATTGATATGATTGCCCTGAATGTTGTTTATAGAAAAGAATAACTCAGCTTTGTGAATTAACTTATGGTTATACAAAAAAGGAAGGATTCACTCAAACATTCAACTTCAATTAAAAACACAAACAGGAGTTTTCACGGCTTCTGGCTGGGTTTCAAAACTTTGCACGATCTTAAACTGCCAAAGACATAAGAGAATGATAGTACTTTATTGGACTTTTTTTGTTGTCATCAGCCTTTGAAGGAGGATAGGCTAAAATCATTGAAACAAGACAAAATCATTTTTATGATGAATTAGTCTCGAAAATGTGATTTCAAAGTAATTTTACCACATATTAAAATTGGGAGCATTTTTCAAAATTGATAGTTGTAGAATAGCTTGTGTCGGATAAGAAATAAAAAGCACAAATTACTGAAAAATTACTATTCACTACAATTAATCTTCAAAATCCCTTTTTCCAACTCGAATACATAACTTTTAACGTTTTGAAAAGTTAAATTTTAATTGCCTGAAGCTACTCGAATATTTTGTTATAATATTTTTTCGCTTTTGAAAGTTTTCGTCTCAATTCTGTTTCGTCGTTGCTTTCCGACGCTTACACCATCCTTGTCCTGCACGTCCAATTCATCTTAATGTAAAAATAACAAGAACTTAAAATATTTTACAGGAATTTCGATTGAAATTACTCTTGAATCCAATTTAGAAGTTTGATTTAAGACGAGACTGATAAAAAGTAGAAAATAACTCTTATCGTATTTCAAGGATTTTTAGCCCATTACAATAAAAAAGACTAATAAGAAGATATGAATTTTTAAAACTTCGCTGGCATAATAAATTAGAAAAACTCAAAAAATCATAACTCGAAAACTACAGAAATCGCATGGCATAGATGAGGTATCTTTGGATACCCCCAGGTGTGAGGAATCTAAAAAAAAATATTGACGTCACTACTTGGACCATCATGTGTTTACTTTGTCCTCTTTGTGTGATGTTATTCTGTAAATTTTATTTATACACTATATGCATGTGTGTGTGAATACAATTCAGTTATATCCATTGTATAGGTAGTAATGAAAACACACTAAGTATATATGTATATTTATTCTTTGGCGATCGATTTCGGTTTATATTGAACCATCATCAGGCCAGCTGAAAAGTACATAGTTCATTTTATCATAAATTCCAGTTATTGTTATGGTAAGATTATGTGTGAGTGTGTATTCTCAATCTACTCACCGTACAAAGAGGTGTGTCAATGTATACATATAAATCACAAAACAAAACAAAACAGGATTGAATCATATACTATCTGAAAACAGTTCATTTTTCGAAATTTGGAGAAGTTAATCTAATGCAGGCAACAAGATGTTGAAAGTCAGTTGGTGTTGGCAGATGTCATATTGTTTACATGTCATGGGATGTGTTCGGGAAATTTATTAGTTTTATGAGACTGTTGTCTCGTAGATTGAAGTCTGACAATTCATTCAATAGAAATTGATTATCTTTGTTTTTTGTAATTTCTAATTGTTCTAGTAGAGTTAGCTTATAAAAATTATTTGCCTTGTGTAGTATTCTTAAATTGTCGAAATTAGTGTTATGTTTATAATTTTCTAGATGACATCCTAGGGCTGATTTGGGTTGGTTTCTTCTGTGTTCGTTGAAGCGTTTTTTCACATTACGTGTGGTCATGCCAATGTAGAAAGCGGGACAGTCAGCACATTCTATCTTATATATTCCGCTCTGGTCTTCTTGTTTAGTTTTATTTCTGTTGTTAATTAAAGAGTTCTCTATAGTTTTATGTCGATTATTTATTAGGGAGTAGTCATATATATTATTTCAGATCAAGAAAATTAATGGTGTTGCAGATGGAATGTTCAAGGGTAAATTTTATCTTGAACTTGGAATTGATTGTTTCAAAGAATCTTTGAAATTCCTCTTCTGTTCCCTCCCAGATGCAAAATATATCATCAACATATCGTTTCCACGTAATTATATTTTTCTTAAATGGTAACTGCATTATTTGCTTTTCAACATGGTCAACATTCTTATGTTGACCATGTTGAAGCATGGAGCAAATAATTCAGTTACCATTTAGGAACAATATAATTACGTGGAAACGATATGTTGATGACATATTTTGCATCTTGGAGGGAACAGAAGAGGAACTTCAAAGATTCCTTGAAACAATCAATTCCAAGTTCAAGATAAAATTAACCCTTGAACATTCCATCTGCAACACCATTAATTTTCTTGATCTGAAAATTACTCTCAATGAGGATAACAGCTTCACCTTTGACATCTATAGAAAACCTACTCAGTCAGACATCATTATTCCTTACCATTCCTATCACGCACCATCAATGAAAAGAGCTGCCTTCAATTTCTTGATTCACAGACTACTTAATGTCCCCCTATCACCTGAAAATTAAGAAAAAGAAGAACATATCATTTACCAAATAGGCAATAATAACCAGTACACTAGAGAGTACATAGACCAAGTACACATCTCAATAAAAAGAAAATTAACATTAAAGAAAATCTACCCCCACATAACAAAAAGAAAAATTTATCTGACTATACCATACTATAAAGATTTTCATGAAAATATCCAGCAGATAGTTTGTAAATATGACTACTCCCTAATAAATAATCGACATAAAACTATAGAGAACTCTTTAATTAACAACAAAAATAAAACTAAACAAGAAGACCAGAGCGGAATATATAAGATAGAATGTGCTGACTGTGCATGACCACACGTAATGTGAAAAAACGCTTCAACGAACACAGAAGAAACCAACCCAAATCAGCCCTAGGATGTCATCTAGAAAATTATAAACATAACACTAATTTCGACAATTTAAGAATACTACACAAGGGAAATAATTTTTATAAGCTAACTTTACTAGAACAATTAGAAATTACAAAAAACAAAGATAATCAATTTCTATTGAATGAATTGTCAGACTTCAATCTACGAGACAACAGTCTCATAAAACTAATAAATTTCCCGAACACATCCCATGACATGTAAACAATATGACATCTGCCAACACCAACTGACTTTCAACATCTTGTTGCCTACATTAGATTAACTTCTCCAAATTTCGAAAAATGAACTGTTTTTAGATAGTATATGATTCAAACTTGTTTGTTTTGTTCTGTGATTTATATGTATACATTGACACACCTCTTTGTACGGTGAGTAGATTAAGAATACACATTCACACATAATCTTACCATAACAATAACTGGAATTTATGATAAAATGAACTATGTACTTTTCAGCTGGCCTGATGATGGTTTAATATAAACCGAAATCGATCGCCAAAGAATAAATATATATACTTAGTGTGTTTTCATTACTACCTATATACAATTAATAATCAAGCACACTATGGAAGCTTTCAACACCAAAATCAGTTATATCCATTTGTGTACACAATATCGTATTGAAAGACACCAATAAATCTCTCTGTGTATCTCTCTCGTCATTTTCGACAACTTAAACGATTTCAATTCATTCGAATCTGAATTCTTGGAAGACCAAATTGATTTTGACACTAGATTCGTCATCGGTGAGTCTCACCTGTCGTTTACGATCAGTTTCGGGAGGAAAATCGAAAATTACATTCAGTTGGACAAAACGATACCACGATGTTCCCTGAAACATGCTCGCAAACAGTCTCACTTTTAATAAAAGAGTGCGAGTAATTGTGGTAGTTTTGGAAACTCGAGGATTATTCTAATCACTGATTCACTTGAAACGCACAGAAACAAAGTGACATAACACTAGAAAGTATCTACTGACTCTTTGCACCCAACTCCTTTGTGTAATTATGATAAACGTCGTATTTTTCTCAGAGGTAATATTTCCTTTATGGCTTATATTAGATTAAAGTCGAGATACGGATCAGTTTTGCCAGGTATTTATTCATCACCGGCGTAGAATTCAATTATTTTCGCAAAAATGTAAATTGTGAGCGAGCAAATACAAGGAAGTCGTAGTTCTTCTTCGGGCATCCTCATTATCCGGTGATGGTCTCAGTAAAACGAACAATACCGAGATTGAAGTTGTTCTCTTGGTTTTGTTTTTAATTACGTTCAACTGATTGAGGAAATTGTTGATGGTGTTGAAACCGTTGTTCATTACGTGAAAAAAAAGTGACTCTACCTTCACCAGAATATTTTTTTTTCGTGAAGGGAAATGTTTGAATATTGTAAAATTTATACAACTGCCGTGACATGGTATAGCTTCAGCAAGCTCGTACTGTTGTATTTATTTATAGAAATAATATTGTCTAATCAGTAAGATATTTTCATCAAGAGGCAACGGAACAGTGCGATTGACTAAGTGTTTATTTCATGAAAACAATCGCCTGAAAGTCATGACGTCCAGACATGATTTCAGGTTAAACTCTCGAGATATTTCATAATATTTTTAATTTTGCGAACTTGCTCTGACAAATGATAGAGTAATCATGAAATTGCCGAAATATCTGATATTTTCGAATTTTATACATCTGTATGTCCGCTATCTGAAATAGTACGACTTGCAGAATTTTAGAATGAAGTTTATATTTCGTAGAATATTCGACGAATATTCACGAAATTCACAAATTTTTCATGAAATGAAAGAGGAAAAAAAATTTTTATCTGAAAAAGTTACTAAGCCACCGCAGAAGATACTTTTGGAAAATAGGTATTTGTTCGGATATATAGGTATCAAAACTGTGCAAAATTCCAGCTTGATCTAATAGTTATCATCGGACGCATTGGAAAAAATGTCAGGCATTCATTTTTTGTGACTATGAAGAAGAACAATACCAAAAAGTTCACATCCAATCAGAGACGGGGCTGAAACGCCGGTCGGTACTGTCGGGAGCGCTTCAGCTAGTCTTCGAGGGTGGTAAAAAAACCAGATGTTGATGCGTTGGATTTTCTTGAATTTCTTTGCCTTGACACGGATAAAGATGAATGCAGATGTCGGTCAGGAATGCAGCATATAGATTGAATATCTTCTTAGCGGTGAATGCAGATGGGTTAGAGTTGAGTGAGAGTGATTTTTGAGAGCGGAGCGAAATATATTTATACGATTTTTTGGAGATTTGAATTTCGTGTTTCGACTCCGCCCTTTTTTCTCAAATTAAAACTTGTTACACTACTGTGAAATATGAAGTTCAAAGTATGAGCAGAATTGTTTTTGGAAATGATTTCGAGGATAATTGGATGTATCTTGAACCTCATAGTTTATACATTTCAAAGTATGATCAGAATTGTTTTTGGAAATGGTGAATAGTTTCTGGAAAGACATTTTTTTCAAAAAAAATGTTGACAAAATACGATCTCAACAAAATCTTGCATAAAGTTGCACGACGTTATGCTCCAATTAACTTTCAAGTTTCAATTCAATCGCTTGCCTAGTTCCTGAAATATCAGGAAAATAACCATTCAGCCCATTTGGCCCATCAACGAACTCAACCGCGGCATTTCAATCCGAGACGCGCACCCCTGAAAGTTATAAGTCACTAGCTAGACGGACGGACGGTCGGCCAAACAGAATCTATTTTGACACCGAATTCATCATCTGTGAGTCCAATCTAGTCGTTTGAGACCATTTTCGGCTAAAAATTCGAAAAGTACAGATATTTGGGCGAAACGATAGCCCACTGTTCCCCTAGAACATGCGCACAAAAATTCAATAGTTCAAATCGAAAAGAGTTATTTGAACTTGAAAATTCATTGACGAAAAAAAAAATCTGTTGTAGAATATTATAATAATATTAAATTTTTCCTAAGAACTTGACTTCACTTCAATACAATACGGATCTTTTCTTATTCAATTGACGGCTTTAAAAACTGTGAATAGATGATTTTGAATTTTCGAGTGTATAAACTTAATTTTAATGGCCTCCTTGATGTTGCTATCTCCATAGGATTCAATTCTGGTCAGCGAGCCGACCTTACTCCAAGACTATTGTGAACAATTAATTTTCTTCAAATGCGCCTAATTAATGATATCCCAGCATTCCTATACCCTGCTGAGGATTCCTATAGTAATTTAATAGCCTTCCGTTGTTATGTAAAATTTAAATTCTGCAAGAATTTGTATTCTAAATATGGCAATAATCAAAAACAAATTATCGAGCATTTTGCTATTTGTACCTGAGGTTATTGACAAGACCCAAGCCCTAGATTGTATTTATTCAAAAGATCTCCAAAAACTGAAGGCACATATAAATTTTACTCACTTCCCATTTAACGTTTCAGAGAAGTTCGAGAAAAACCATCTTCAAGTGAATTCCTTCAACAGGCTCCATCCCTGAAACGACGACTTTTAGGATGATGCTTTATATGAAGTTGTCATTTTATATTTTGTTGACGTAGCATAAAATTCCCTTGCATCAATATCGAATACTCTGTACAATTCAGCTCACCAGAACCAGCGCAAACTAACTTTGTAACTATTTTCACCCTGGCGAATCTCTAGCAGGGTTAGGTATTCATAAATGAGATGTCAAAGGGAATTCGAAATGTTTCCATTTCTATAGTCAGTATTCAAATTCCCACATGAGTAGAATCAAATAGAAACTGAAACGCATGATTAACCATTTTTTCAAGATACAGTGCCGCGATATGAACACAATGACAGGTCGGTTGAATTCGTTCGTGAACGCGTTGTTAATGGTCATTATTTTATTACAAAAGATAATTTGTTGGACAGGCGGATTTATCTGCGCGTTTATAGGCATCCATGTTAAGATCGACATTCTTGAGATAGCTGGCTTCGATTCCTCCGGCTGGAATTGTGAAATATGAGCTACTGGATTCTCGATACGACTTTGCCGCTCGAGGAATTTGGGTTAGTTGGATGGCGGTCGCCCCAAGATGGCATGAAAAATTCACTTTCATTAGTTGTCCATTGGATGCTTGTTGTTGTTTCACTTTCCAGTATGCTGAATTTGCATTGTTTGTGAGGGGTAATCTGATAGATGTACAGAGAGCGAATTTCAGTTGATGTATGATTATTATGTGCCATTTCTAGGGAACAAGAGCCTTATAACTATGCCGAAATGTACAAAATGGTCTTAAAATGATGAAGAATATGTGGCCACACTCATGTCCATACATATGTGCATACTGGGAAGGAAAACTCCTAAGTTCCTAATTTTTTGAGTTCGATTGCCTGATCTCTCGGCTATGTTCGCTTATAGGTGAAAAAAAAACCCTAGAAAGCACTGACGTGAGGTCTGCAGGATTTGCCCGCATATCCAAAGGAATGCACGCTTCGGCAACGACTTTGAAAATGCATGCAATAGCTGCTGACTTCATGTCAGTGATTTACTAGGTTTTTTGAGTTAGTCTGAAAAAACAACGATACCACGAAATTTAAAAAATTTTTTCGATTATGTCTGGAAATTATAACCGTATGGAACTCGAATTTGGTACATTGCTGTCCAATATAGAGCTCAAGGTTCAAGCAGAATTTTTTTCGAATATGATTGGTAGTTCCCGAAAGAAAATTTTTTTTTTATTTAGGTGACTACTATCTCAATGAAATGACGCAAGAAGTTGGGCGTCGTTATGCTCCAACTAACTGCCAAGTTTCAATCCAACCGCTCCTATGAATATCATGAAAATAATCTCAGTTTTTCAAACGGCTTCTACTCCTAAACCGTACGTCCGATTTGACCCATTAATGGAATTCAACTCGGCATTCTAATGCACGAACGACTATAGAAGTTTCAAGTCGCTAGCTTGCTTCATTCGACAGTTATCGTGTCCACGGACGGACAGAATCGATTTTGACACTGCATTCGTCATCACTGAGTCCAACCTAGTCATTTGAGGTCATTTTGGAAAAAAATTCGAGAATAATAGACATTCGTTAAAACGATATAGCACGCTGTTTTCCAAACAAATGCGCGTAAGAACGTTAAAAATTTTGGGGTTTTTGAGCTTCAAACGTGCTCTACTATATCGATTCTGTATATTCCGCATTTCGAGACCTATATTTCACAATAATGTAATAATTTGTATATTTCGATTTTAATTTCCGAAGAATATAATATATCAAATTTCGGGTTCTCTTCGTCGGCATCGTTGTTATTTCCGGGACAACCCAAAAGAATGGATCATGGAGAAAGATTAGTTGAAAAACGATGGTGCACAACTTTGTATGAAATTTAGTGGTGATCATGTCATTACAACAATTTGTAATAAAATAATTTTATTCCAAGTATGCATTGCTCTAATCATATTATCCTCACGAAATTCTGCAAGAGCCTTCTAGCTGCTATTTTTGCATGAAGTACTGAATTTTTCTTCTAATCCCAACATCAGGAATTTCTGATATTTCACTGCATCTATATACCAATCAGGTTATTTGAAAGAGGAAATTTGAGATGAGAATCCTAGAATCTTGAGGGAATTTAGCACTTCTGCAAATTTTCTATATGTTCACAGCCAAAGGAACAGAACATATTTACTGTTGATTCACTTCTGAAGAATTTTTGCGAGACGAATTTCAACACGAAATTCTCGGCAGAAAACGTTTGAATGAAACGAACATTCCAATGCTCATTATTTTCCAACCCAACCAAAAATGTCGATGTGAAAAATTATCATTGATGGGCTTTCCCATCAATTTCTGGATATTTCTGATTAGATTTTTTTCTACTTGAAATCAAATGATATTAGTTCATTGGACATGAGGTGAGTTCATTATGAACATGAGATTCAATCAAATCCCACAATAGGTCTCTTGCATGTATTTTTTTACTATTGCAATTAAATATTCTATTCGTAAGAATACTGAATGAATTCAGTCGCTTTCAAAATCTTCAGTTTTCAACGAGAAAACGATCCTTTAAATTTATCTCCACATATTGGCTGTTTGAATGGTCGAAACAACGTGCGCTCCGTGACGTATCGGGTTGTATCCACTTTCACTCTCTTCTTAGATGCCGTTTTCTCTAGCAAGCAATGGATAGCGGCAACTGTATCGATCGTAGAATCGTGCAGGAACGAGTGACGTAGAGGCGACCTTTCGCGTTTCACCCAATTTGAACTTGCGTTTGCATTTGACCATCGAATTATTAAAAATTCGCGAAGTGTGTAGCATACATTATGATTTTTTATCGAAATATAAAGGAAAACACTGAAAAATATAATGATTTGTGTTACATGCAAGAGACCAATTTAGCAAAAGAGGAATATGTAAATTTCCCTGAAGCTGAGGAAATAATAAATAAACCAACATACAGTTTTTTAGCTCGAGTTATATTTTCGTCGTTTTATTGGACGATATACCTTGATTCCAAAGGAGACGGTCAATCTTCCGTATCTCGAGAGCACCTGACCAGAAGCGTGTAAAAACGGCCTTACCAAGGTCTATTAATCATCTCGATACATACGCTCGTACATTGTTACACGTTGATTACCCCACCGTAAGGCATGAATCATTTTAATTACGCCAATAATCGGGTTGATCCTCGGTACCATAAATTGCGTTCGCAGAACAACATTCGGAACGCATACAAAGTCGCCGCCAAATCCATCGAAGTGTGCGTTGATACGCCCGTCCACAGCCGACTTTGACGCGATATCTCTTCGTTCGAACGGATGTGATTCAGGGATTTTACCGGACAGGCCTAGATCGAAAAGAAATATCTTAGAATTCTCTGACGGTAATGTTATCTGGTGGAATTTATGGGCTGATGTTGAAAACATCTCCTAGAAGCTGTTTTTGCAGCAGTATCGTCGGTAGGTACTTTTATTGAGATTGAAATTGGTTACACAGCGTGTGTTCCAGAATATAATATATAACTTTCGTGAAGTCAGTCGATAGGCTTCAGAATATATTTATCAAATTTATGTAAGTGCAAGGCAGGTTGGCTTTCGTGAAATGTCGTCAAGGTTGAAATATTCCATCGATATATTGTCAATGCGTTATAATATTCAACAATGACTCTATGATTTGGTTTAGCTATATGCGTACTTCCTGAGTGCATCATGGTATCCAACAGAAAAATGACCCTGACGTCACATTTTATGAACAATTATAAAAATGTTTGGTGCATTTTATAGGCATATACCTAATTTCCCAACATCACGTGTTGGACGAGAAAGCCGAGGAATTCAATTCCTCTTAAATAAAATGAGCATCAGAGAAATAATTGTCATTCCAAGAAGACGCAGATATGTTCATAATATTCTGCTAGAAGTATCTAATTCAATTTCAAACTTTGAAACTTCTTTTTCATATTATAATTGCTATTGATAATTCAGGTTATCCCGCTGAAATACATGAAACAAGTGCGAATATATAATACAACTTCGACTTTTTTCTCAAACGTTACCACCCTGTAGCTAGAAAGTTAATAGGCTTATGGCGAAGGTTTATTTGAAGCTCTCATTCTACTCTCACTTAGATTTTCTAACTGCCTCTGCAAGATGTATAAGGGCGATAAAATCAGAGTTAAAATGATATCTGTATTCCCAGAACCACTTCTTTCAATTAAGATTCAATTTTTAGGAGCTTCTTTTTGGACAGGAGCGTTATAAGTTTGTTCTTATGACTATAATTTTCGAATTTCGAACCGAATATCCAAATTCTATCCTATTCGTTCGTTCAGCTGTCTGTAGGTTTTCTAACCTTGGAATCAAAAGAACTCGAGAATTTGTAGAGTAGATTTCCAATCTGAATGTACATTTGAGTTCTATAATGAGCATCTTCGTCTGACAGTTTGTGACGAAATTGATACGTAAGTAACAACATTTTTAGGCAAAATTTCGTTAGAATTATCAATAACACTAAACGCGTTACAGGCAACACCACTGAACCACTGCCACCACTTGCTAAAAAAGGGTAATTTTTATGAGAACTTAGCGAATATTCCTGCGGAGACTTGGCGTGTCTGAACATGATAAGAAAGAGAAAGTTCCGAATTTTTCTTTCGTGTTGATCTCTTATTGCGTAAAGGTCGACAGATATTTTTCAACAATTCTCGGAAATACAGCAAATATTGATATTTTCGAAAGAAGCAAAACTACAAGAAAGAATTTGGCCACTGGGTTTAAGCTAGTATATATGTTTCGGTACGATCGGGAAGACGAGAAACGATATTGATCCGTAACGCGGCTCGTTTTTCTATTTTCTTTTTCGTTTTCTTGCTAGAATGTTTGAAAAAAGTGTCAGTTTCCCCCTCATGTTTCTCATGGACGTTAAAAAGGGTGGAGCTTGCATAACTGTTGGAAAGTGTCACGTCAGCAAAAAAAAAATTATTTTGATGAATCGGAGACACTTTGAATTGAAAAATTGAAATAAACCACATTTTCGCCACAACAAACCCATAACAGTATTTGGGTTGAATGTGACTCTTTTGATACAAGTGATATGCATCCTCGAGGAGAAAGTTCCTCCAGTCATCATCAAAGAAGAAAGAGTAACCATAATTAAAATTTTCAACCAAAAATTCTACAAATGACAACATTATGTGGAAATTCATGGCTTAGTTACTGCACCACATATATACTTCACAGAGATTCAATAAAATATCGCTCAGCAATATAACAGTTATTCGAAGAATTCGTGTTCTATTTCTCAAGAAGGTATGAATATATCGCCAGCTTGAAGTCATATAAATACGCGAAAAATATTATTATAGTTTCCAGGCATTTCTCGCAACTATATAAGTTTCACGCAGGAACGACTGTATGCCCATTTCCTAGTGAAATATGTTAATTGGCGTTATTTGCATCGATTTGTTTCGCAGGTGCGAAACCCAGGTACATTATCACTGGATTCGAAACGGTTACTGGAAAAGCCCCCGCGTAATATGTTTGTCTAATTGCTATTGAGCAAACAGATACCGAACCTACACAATAGAAAGATTAATCGAACAAAGGAACGCTTACAGGAAGCTCGAGTGCAATTAGATACACCATAAGTTGAAGCTTATAATTCGAAATATTTTCGAATCCTCGAAGGACATTTCAAAAAATCTTCATCAGTTTGTTGATAATGCGGAAACGGTTGTAGGTTTCTGTTCTAACCTGCTCTTGGGATCTTCACCATATACTGCTAAAAGTTTGAATTCCTTATTCACCATTGCAGTTGGACTAGACGTTATTATATTTTCTTCCATTGCAATTGGATTAAAAGATGATTTGTAATGATATATTGTCGATAACATTGAATGGATATGTATAGCATTCCTATCTCAAAGCTCAAAACTACAGATTGCTATGACAATGAAATAATTGTTGCTCCTGACAAACAGTCGGTATATGTTCATTGCTCATCTACAAACGACATTTTCAAATTTTTATGCGAATCTTCTGGGGAACAGCGTTCCCTCGTTTTTTCAAAATGTCTGTAACGACTAGGTTAGACTCATTGCAGGGCAGGTTGAATTTTGAAACACGACGGCCGATTGATTTCGAAGTAATAGTCATTTGAACTTTTGAGAATTTTTTCACGATATCTCAGGAGCTACCAGAGCGATCGTATCGCAACTTGGTATTTAGTTGTAGCGTACTGGCGGCCAACTAATAGCGGAATTTTGTTGGACTCATGAAGTTGGTTAGTCTGAAAGAGAATACGAAAGAAATTTGTCAAAAATTACTCTACAATCATGATCAAACTCGGTAAGTGATCTTGTTATGAGAACAATTCTAAAAAAAATTTTCAAAATTTCTGTTGAATGAATAATAATAATGATGAAAATGAATAAAATTTGCACTGACCTTCAAAACCATATTTAAAAACTGTCTATCGGATTTCAGTTTAACCGAATATGAATTTTGGGGATATTAGGAAAAAATATCCTCATTTTTGCATGGTTTGCACAATTCCATAAGGAATTCCCGTAAGATGTATCAGCGGTATCTCGACGTACCCGTAGGAAAGTGCTACCGCATTATCTTTTTATACGCGCTTGTTCAGGGGAACAGCGCGTTATCATTTCGTCACGATGTCTGTAATTTTCGAGTTTTGAGCAGAAATTGGTCTCAAACGACTAGGTTCAACTCACTGATCAGGAATCCGTGGTCAAGATTGATTCTGTCCGTCCGGCTGGGCCTTCAGCCGTGTGCGCTTTAACTTCGAAAGGAAAAACTTGAAGTCTTGAAATTTTCAGGTTAGGTTAAGATCCTGAATATCTCAGTTGAGGTCGTTAATGGGCCAAATCTGCTGTATAGTTTTTGTGCTACAGCCATTTGAAATTTTGATTTTTCAATGACTCGAAAAATATTTATCTGATCGAAATGAAACTTGGTTGGACGATGAACTGTGTCAATAAAAAGAAATACCCATGGAAAAATTCGAAAAAAAATTTTTTTTTTCAACGATTTTTATATTTCATTGAAATTTCACTGAAATTTCCAAGTCACCATTTCGCAATGCGAATAAGCGCGTAAAAGCTGCAGACTTCACGTCATTTCTTTTCTAGATTTTAATCTAATCAACTGCATGTAATGCATGTATATGTAATAAATAGAACCCATGCGGTGTATTTAGTCAGTTCTGGAAATACAATTATTGTAAACACATATCTCACACTTAATTATTTTTCTGTATCAATAAACATAGTTTCTAAAAATCACGTTTTAAGCTCTCTAAAACTTAATTCGCGCATGTTCTAAGGAAACAGCGTGCTATCGTTTTGTTCATATGTTTGTTATTTTCAAATTTTTAACCAAAAATGGTCTCAAACGTCTAGAATGGACTCACTGATGATGAATCCGGCGTCAAAAATAGATTCTGTTCGGCTGGCCGGCCGTAGGTAAGATTACGGGCGTACGGAGAATCCTATCAACTTTCACAGTAGTGTATTTCAGAATACCACGGTCAACGACTGGAACGATTGGATCGAAATTAGGAAGTTATTTGGACTAACAAAGATAGGAATTGGTTCCACGGAGAAGAAAGAGCTCCAGTAATAATAAATAACATAATCATCCAAGTTAAGTTGACCTGACGATCAATAATAATTGTGAAACAGCTGTAGTCATTATACTTGGATCCGCTTCTTCGGTGTAGGTGTTTTGGTTGATTGGTTGATTGGATTAGCTCTGATCAAGGGGGAATATTTGTTGATTTATCGACGGATATTCCTCCTTGTGATTATGTTAGTTATTTGGACTATAAGGACAAGATTTCGCGAAATTCTGATCATGCTGTCAGTAAATTTAAAACTTTTTCGAAGAAACTGTCAACTACATTCGGACGGAACTCTGGACCTACATTGAGCTTCAATTTTCACAGCAGTGTACCGAATGTCAGTTTAATACTATTTTAATTTCTGAAGTTATCATGAAAAAAATATGTCAAATTTCGTGGTTTTTTCTCGTGATAGTTGTTTTTTCCAGAAGATTGGAAAAATAGTTATTCAATCATGATGAAACTTGGCAGCTCATTTGAAAATGCTGATGAACAACTTTGTACAAATTTTCGTGATGACCGTGTCATTTAAACAATTCGAAAAAAAAATTTCAAATTTTTTTTTCTCAAATATTCAATATTATGTGATCTTCTAATCATACTTCCCTCATGAAATTATGTACGAACCTTCGGAATGTCATATTTCGATTACAATCTGAATTTCGATTCGATCTAATCTGTATTTTTGGAAATATTGGGGAAACGAAATTTTGAATGGGTATAACTACGGAAATATTCGGCGGACTTTACCCATTCACGAATTTGACCTTCGTAATCAAGCCCCAAACGTACTCTACAAATATCGAGTTTCTAAGTTGTTATCCGGAAGTTATTGTGCTTACGGTCCGGCCTAACAGCCGACCGTAAACATTGCTTTACTAGAATTCTCACAAGCTTGCTCTGGGCAACAGCGAGTTATTGTTTTGCCCAAATCTCTTTGATTTCGATTTTCCAGTCGTTGTTCCTATAAGTTTCCAATGGAACCAGCTAGCAATTAGAATCTCTCAGAGTAGGTTGTATATGAATTGCGACAATTATATTCGTTAATGGACAAATCAACCAACATCAATCTGTAAAATTTCGTGAGTATAGTTTAGTTTGAACGAGTTTTCTGTTGGAAAATAACTCTTTTTGGAAACTATGGATTTGATTTCTTTACAATTTGGTAGATGGCTTGGAAAAGTATACGCATTGGTATCTCGATAGGATGTTTTTTTCGGAAATATTGGAAAGAAAGCATATGATAATTTCGTTGGCATTTCTACAATAACTCAAAAAATATCTATTCGATTAGAATGTATATCTTGGCTGTTAACTGACAAATACTGATACAAACTTGAGCAGCATCTCGTGTTGATCGTTAGATTGAGAAAATTTGAAAACAAATTTTCTCAAGAACTTTTTTTCCAATATTCAATTTTTCAGATTTTCCAATCAAATTTTTCAAGATGCTCGAGTGCAATTCGTAAAAGATCCATTAATTCCGTCAGGTTGTTGATAATAATGCGAAAACGGTTTCTGTTCTAACCGACTGTTGGGGTCTCCAGTTCTTATTGCTTTTCATTTGAAGTTCCTGCATCACAATAATTGAGGTTAAAATACGATATCATATTTCATCCCAGTATACATAGATGTAAAGATGTCATATTTAATGTTATCATTGATATCGTCGATATCATTGAATTTTCGTATGTAGAATTCCTATTTCATAGCTTGAAACGATAAATAGCGATATTGTTGTTCATCTTTTGCTAAGGTCCTATTAATTTGTTTCCTATTGCGCTGATTTTCAATTGCATATTTTTAATCACTTCAATTAAACACCCATTCTCTACCCTATTTTCATCGTGGGCTGTCGTGTTGGAAAATCGTTTTGGAAACAAACAGGTTTGTTTCGACAAATTGTCGTTGCTTTGACGTCCTTCGTCGTTTCGGGCATACGGGTCCAGTGTGGGCACTTGCATTGCAAGTCCTGTGTTTGTTTTTTCATACTCGTCGTACGACATCGTTTCGTGAGAAATACGGTTCCAGTGTAGGCGCATCTAACGTCAACCGTCGTACGACGATCGTTCGTTCAACGGTCCTCGTCTATTTGGGAATTACGGCTCCAGTATAGGCACTTGCATTACAAGCTATGTGTTTGTTTCTCCAACGATGTCGTACGACATCGTGTCGTGGAAATTACGGCTCCAGTATAGGTGCAGCCTAACCTTGGAGATATCCCCGTAACTTTAGAGTTGCCACACTCAATTAGATTGAAGGATGATACATACCTACTTTATAAGAATGGAATATGTACTCTCAGTAATACTCTCGTCAACTATAAAAGTCTCAAAAGTCTTTGAATGAATCGTGAAATCAAAAATGATCAAACCAAACACTAACAAACAGTACAAAATCAATATCAAAACAAAATCTATGTCTGTATATAAAGTTCATATGTATATATAGATGTAAAGATGTCATATTTAAGTCATACAGATGAAGAATCCGAGGTAAGATTTAATTCCCTTTGGCAGTTATATGCGTTTATTGGTGAAATCAACGGTTTCGAAGTGGTGTTCTTTCGAATTTTCGAGGTTATTTTCTCGATATCCCAATAAGTACTAATGCTATCAGACTGAAATTCGTGATTAGTTGTGGAAGACCCTCGCTAACCATCGTGCTAAATTCCGCGTGGATAGATTTATCATGTATTTTCGGAAATATTTTAAAAACCTATATCAAGTTTCGTTGTTATCCATATTTATTTTGCTATACTCGTAATGTAAAAATATCGGAAATTTCTGCTCGTCAACTGGTTTCTCTTCACCTTAAACTTAACCATTCATCGAAAACTACTGGAAGTAGTTATAACACTTTTGAAATTTTGAGTATAACGGGATCTCAATCGATTAGATCCAAAACGTTGATGATGAATTTGAGGTGAACTTCGATTCTGACCGGCCGTCTATCCGTTGATATTGATTATTGACGAACGAACCTCCGCGCATTGCCGACATATTTTGCAGTAGATCATCAGCAGCTGGCTGATAGTTATAAGAACTCAAAGTTGAATATTAATAACATTCGGGAAATAATCAAAGAATAGGCTTATATTTCGATCAGGGTAACAATGAAACTTTTGGTAAATTGGGCCGATTTAGAAATGACTCACAATACATTAGTATCTAGGAATGAGTATAACACAGCGACTACATCATAGTACTGCATCAGGTATGTGAAAACTAACAACAGATCAAGCCAGGAATGTAAAAATTACCGGTCATCAAAACAAACAAGTACTAGGCGGTCTTGTATTTATCTTCGGAGATATACAATTTCCTTGCAATTCATTAACAGTCAAGTTGTATGTCCTCACGTGTGGTGTGACGAATGTTGAATCATTCTCTTTCGAAAAACCTTGAAAAATGAATATTTAAATTCTCTAGGTTCTACTAAACATCTGTTCGTTGGAGATGTAATAGATTTTTTTCTGAATATTAAATTATGGATACTCGATCATTTGACTGCATTACGACATATATTAAGAATGAACTGGGCCTGAAGTATGATACTTAGAATTTCTTTTGAATAATTTGGTGGAACTCATTATGATAATTATCTGTTTTTCTGATTTGAAAGATGAACTTTTATTACAAATTTTGTTGCAATTCATACTCATAGTAGACAATTTGCTTTTTTTCTATATTAATAATTACTTGATGATACTGCCGATTTGAATAGTGAACCTGAATTTTTCGACCTCGTGTTGATTTGGTTTTTGATTTGATTGTTGTATATGTTGCGGAAACGGTTAACCGTTAAATTTAAATTTTTGTTATTGAGGATAATTTCTTCGCTACGACCTCCCAGGATAATCTAATGGATTTTATTTCCATTCTTCACACCTGTGATGTATATTTCTTAAGTAAATCTATGAATGCAGGAGTCCTCCTCTTCCTCTATTGAATAATAATAATGTTTCGAATGAAGCACATATCTGAAATACGTTCATCATTAAATTCATTATTATATCAATCATTAATTTTTTTATCTTTCTGAAATACAATTGAAGTCATGAAGAAAATTTAGAAAAAAGATATAAAAAAAATTAAGTGGACGGGAGTATCCCCAAAAATATTTATATATTACATATAGTGCGACAAGGACTTTCACATATTTCTAATTAAACCACAGGCAATATACAGGGTGGTCCAAGTAGTGACGTCAATAAATTTGTTTTAGATTCCTCACACCTGGGGGTATCTACAAATACCCCATGTATGTTATGCGATTTTTTCTAGTTTTCGAGTAATATTTTTTTTTGTGTTTTTCCGATTTATTATTCCAGGGAGGTTTCAAATATTCATATCTTTTTATGTAATAGGTATTTTGCAGTTTTTTTTTCTGTAACATGATCTCCCTAAATATTGTTTCGATAAAAAGAATAAATCAGCTTCTTGAATACACTCGAATACTCAAAAGGGGCTTGAAAGTTAGAACTTTAGCTTTCAGTAGGATTCACTCAAACATTCAAGATCAATTTAAAGCTCGTATAATTTTTACAATAATTTTGGACTCACCACTGACTGAAAATTTTGGCATATTTCAAAATCGGTAGTTGTGAAATAACTTGCTTTTGGATGGGAAATAAAAGCACAACTTACTGAAAAATTGCCATTTACTACAATGAATCTTCAAAATCCCTTCCTCCATCTTGAATACTTAATCGTCAACGTTTTTTGTTTTATCTTTTTTTCCGCTTCCAAAAGTTTTGTCTTAATTCTGCTTTGTTGTTGCTTCTCTTAGCTAACACCAGATCTTTGTAAAATCCCCAAATAAAAAAATCGATCGGGTTCAGGTCTGGCGGACGTGCAGGCCATTCGATCGGCCCTGCACGTCCAATCCATCTTAATGTAAGAATAACACGAGCCACAATTATTTTACAGGAATTGGAATTAAAATTACTCTTAAGTCACATTTTCAAGCTTAATTTCCATAAAAGTGATAAGAAGTAGAAAAATAACTTTAATCGTGTTTCAATGATTTTGAGTCTATCGGCCTTCGATGACCGATTACAGCAAAAAATGGCCAATAAAGTACAATTTTTTCTTATGATTTTGGTAGCTCAGGACCGTGTGAAGTTTTTGACTTCAGTCAGAGACTATGAACATTTCTTTTTGTATTTTTAAATTGATCTTGAATGTTTGAGTGAATCCTACTGAATACTGAAGTTCTTACTTTCAAGCTCGTTTTGAAAATCTTTGAGTAATTTCAGGAAGCTGAGTTATTTTTTCATTGAAAGAACATTCAGGAAGATGAATTTTTGAAACTTCGCTGGGACAATGAATCGGAAAAACACAAAAAGAATATAACTCGAAAACTACGAAAAATCTCGTAACATACATGGGGTATTTTTGGATAACCCCAGGTGTGAGGAATTTGAAAAAAAATTATTGACGTCACTACTTGGACCACCCTGTATAAGACATGATTAACATCGTTCTTTTCTGCAAACTAAAACGGAAAATTTTCTTCCTCTACGATCCGGATGGGAATCCTAACTTAATTTGTGTTTTGGTTTTATCGCTTTTAGAACTGTTCTAGGATAGTTCAGAATCGGGCTTCAACAGCGCATCGATTCTACGCAGTTCTAGAACTGTCCTAGAACAGTTCTGAAGTTCGGAACCAAAACAAACCTATTTCAATACTCACTACCAAGACTTCGAACCCTCGAAGAGGTATTTGGGCATACGAGCCCTCATAAACTTGAAGCCAACAATAATAGGCGCCAATAACGACGTCGTCCTATAGCATTGTATACTTTATACAATGCCTATAGTTAGGAGTTTGAAATATTGTAAGGATATGATTGTTATAAAATTTGAGTCTATCGCAATCTGCTGAGATTGTTACAATGCGTTAAACGCTTCCGTAGAAGAACAAGAAATAAAAAAGTAAACTGGAATATAAATAATTCGATAAATGCGTAATTATTTTAGTTGGTAATACTATAAATGTATGAATATACTTCCCCCAACGCACTTTATAACATGTCGATATCCCTTCTTCATCTGGATATATTGACGAAATTTCCAATTGTTTACTGGGGGCATTCGATAAATTGCTTATAACTGCACAATTATCGAACTAATTGAACTCATGTATACGCATTGTGTGGAAATAATTCATCTGATGTCCTATATTATTATCGTCGCCTCTCCGAGAATGATCTAGAGTTTCGATCGGATAAGATCCTTGCTCATTCCATTGGATTTTCCTTAAAAGGCGATTCAGAAGCGACTCAAGGCGGAATTGGAAATACAAGAGAGAGAGGTGAATATGGGTCAAGATCTTTCGTATTATAATGCTTCTTTTTTTGGCTACGCAAATTGACTTTTAATTCGAGCATGGAACAATGGAAAGTGAAAAAGTCTGTAATGATGGGCTAGTATTTTGGACTCATTATTGTTTCGCATCGATGAATGACTAAGGATCTACATATTGTCCAAATGTCTGTTAATCTCGATTTTCGCCGAAAATTATTTCAAATTACTAGGTTAGATCCACTGATGAAAAATCAGATGTCAAGCACAATAATTATGTTTGGCCGGTCGTTACCGTACGGCAACTTTTGAACGGAATGAACTGGTGAGTTGAAATTTTTCTACGTATTCAAATGAGACATTTAATTTTCAGTGACGTTTTGCATAATCCTGGGAGAATCGTGTGGTCAAAAAAGCTGAGAAAATATAAAGTTTTCTGGATTTCTGTTGGAAATGTTTTTTGTAAACTATTCTCAGATTTTAATGAAATTCAGCTCAAGCTTTCATGTCAATATTCTAGAAACGTTTAATCCCACCTCGATCAGAAAGATTGAAAATATAAATTTCGTTCATTTTTTCAACATCGTTATTATTTCCTCAAGAACCCAAAAAATACTGATCCATTCGAGATGAGACTGGTAAATTAGATGTGCAATGCTAAGCTACAAACTTGCGCAATTATTTTTTGATGACCGTGTAATAAGATGAATGAAAACAGAAGTTTCCAATATTTATATATCGGGGAGTATATATCCGATTCTATCATAAACATATAATCGCAATGAGATCACATAGATCTAATCGAGTAGTTGAAAAAATATCATGACGATTGAAATATTAGAATTATCATCATTTTTCTCTTGAAAATTTCATATTCCAGAAAATAATGACCTCCTTGAATCAACACTTGGTCCAAACTTATAAAATACCAACACACAAACTACCGCAAAATTTCATGAGAATCGTATCACTGCAAAAATAAAATAAAAATCCTTTGAATGTACCTTTCTCAAATCAGCCTTACCTCCTGCTGAATAGATTTTACCATCTTCTAATCATATGGCCCTCACAATATTCTATGATTATAGAAATGTAGACAAAATAAAATTTTGAGTGGGTAGGTTTGCAGAATCAATGGGTGGATTTAACCCATTCATTAACTGAGTCTTCCTAATTGAGCTCCAAACCTGATTCTCAAATATCGTATTTGGGTTGTTTCTTTCGGAAGTTTTTGCATTCAAGTTCTGACCTCTATAGTTTTCGCTGGAATTTTGTATGAGAATTCAAGCTGTTTTTCAACTTTTTAGTGAATTTCGAGTCAAAATGTCCCTATTCTTTAGCAAGGTATGAAAAAATATCATTTTAATGCATATGTTTACGGAATCATTGGGTGGATTTCACTGATTGACGGAAGCGACCTTCTCCATAAATCCTATACAACTTTCTCAAGCAGTTTCTGCAGAAAATAATAGTAATCACAGTAGATATAATGGTCGATCGTAGACACAATAACTTTTAAGAGACAGAGACTCAATATCTGTTGAATAGGTTTGAAACTTTATCAACATCCTCCGTTACAAATTTAATATGCCCATTTTCTAAAAACTTCGAACCTAGAGACACGATTAGGTTTGAAGCGCCATTCGTCCTCACGGCCGATAATGAACACAATAACCGTCAGAAGACTCGACATTTGTAAAGAAGGTTTCGACCTTAATTATGAACGTCAAATTCGTGCATCGGTAAAATCCATCTAATGATTCTGCAGATATACCCAGTATTTCCGAGAATATAAAGATTAGATCGAATTGAAATCCAGTACTGATTGTCAGCTTGAAGGCTCATGAAGAAATCTGGGAGGAAAGTTGGATAAGTGGATCCAAGAATATAGAATATATAACAAATTTTTTTTTCATAATTGAAGTATTTTTGGAGTTATTGTGGAAAAAAACAACAGTACCGAGATGAAAACCACGAAATTTGACATATTTTTTTCCAATACCTCCCTCCAAAAATTTTAATTGTAGCAAACTGAATATAGTGCACTGCGATGAAATATAAAATTCCAGGTTTGAGCAGAATTGTCTACGAACTTGATGAATGGTCTTCGGAAAATACCTTCCCGAAAAAATTTTACTTGAATTTCCGAACAGTACTATCCCAACAATATTCTGCAAAAAGTTGTGCGTCGTTATGTTCCAACTAACCGCCAAATTTCAATTCAATCGCTCGAGTGTAGTTTCCGATGAAATATCAGGTAAATTTTCTCAAAATTTCAAATGATTTCAACTTCGAAACCATTCTATCGATTTGGACCATTAACGAACTCACATTTTGAAATGCAAAAACCTGTCCTGGAAGCTTCAACTCTATAGGATTCTCTGTACGTCAGTTATCTTGCCTACGGTCGTGCGGCCAGACAGAATCGAATTTGAAATTGGATTCGTCGTCAGTGAGTCAATCGCTTGAGATCATTTTCGGAAAAACAATCACAGACATGTGAACAATAGTACGCCCAAAAAATATCGACATCTTGGTGACAAACCCAATCATATTTTCCGAAAATGAAGTTGATGATTCATCACCTTAGAAAGGTAACTAGATATTTTCAAGCCGGGTCCAGATGAGTGTAATCCGAACAGCGAATGCAATAAAATTTGACAAACGATTTGGCGAATAGTATGGACGGCACACGAGCTCAGACTCGAATAATACGAAAACCTAGTTCCGACGGAGCAGAGATGGCGCTGCCTAGAACCATGAAACTTCCTGTGTTTTATTGCATTCTCTTTTCTGATTACACTCATCTGGACCCGGCTTTAGAGATTCTTGATATATTTCATGTAGGTAATTGTTTGATGAATTCTACCTCCTGTTGAAGTAGAATTTCCTTTAAAAGTATCCTTTATATTTCCATATTCTCACATTTCAAACAGTTAAGTGAAAGATTATCTTCTAGGAGGGAGATCAATAAATAAAATCATTTGGATGACAAGGTATGCTATTAAATATTATAAATTTATGGGCGCAACCAATTAACAGTGAAAACATATAATAACATATCACATATTGCATAACTAGCAAGACTTTATAGGATTATCACCATAGAATGCGAAGACCTATTTTTAATCATTTCTCATGAGGCGGAAGTTGAATGAATCGTGATGATGCAAAAGTAAACATAAATCATATCGATATTATCCATTGAATGACACTGAATAGACAGGATGAATGGAAACTGGGACTCAACTGAGGTGAAATTTCATTAGAGCACCAACAGTTGTGAGATGAGAGCGTGTTTCCTCTTATGTTCTGGGCAATATCATTGAATACCGAAATGTTTAGTAGTAGTGGTGCTTTCCGTGTGAGAAAATATCTTTAGATACCTTATGGTAACCATTTTATCTCACGAGTTTGTAAGTTGGATAGAATGAACACATGCACTCGAATAATTGAGATATATAATTTTTACGTGCTTCTTCTTGGGAGCAAGCTCTCCCAATTCCAAACGCCTGGCTGCCAGGTCGTAGGTTCTTTTACTATCAGAGAACCAAAGTAGAAGACCTACGGGACTAGAGATATTAGAGAAGTTATCGCGCGAATGTTACAGACCTGAAATATTTTTGCGCAGAGATCTGTAGTTTGCGGGGTTTTGCCAGAACATGAAAGTACTAATTCAATCAGATTGAAACTTGGTCGTTAGTTTTAGAGTACCAATATCCAACTGCTCAAAAAGAATTGTTCTGCTAGTAATGAAAATTCGAAAAAATTTTTCAATTTTTTTCTTGAACTTCATCAGATGACGAAGAAGGCATAGACAGAAGTTAATATTTCATAAGTCTTTCCTATTTCAGTTTGATCTCAATTGAATTTTGGGAGATTTTGGGAAAGGAATTTCGTATTTTTTTTCCCCGATATCTTTATTTTTCCTGATTTACTCAAAATACTGCATCATGATGTAACCTGGTGATTAGTTGGCAAAAGCTGATTCACAATAACATGCAAGAATTTGTGATTATGATGTCATTGTGTGAAATTCTTAGGAATTATAATGGACAATAAATTGAATTGGGCCGCGCATGTTGACTACGTTGGTGGTAAATTGTCAAAGAGTCTGTATCTTTCGAGGAGACTGAAGAAATGTGGTACTGAAGATATGTTGCGGACTGCATATTTTGCAAATTTTCAGAGCATACTTCTGTGGGGAAATGCTTCAGATGCATCAAGAGTTTTCATTCTGCAAAAGAAAGTAATACGTATCATGTATGGATTAGCAAAAAGAACTTCATGTAGAACATATTCCGTAGATCATAAAATACTTACTTCTCCATGTCTGTTCAAAAGAGAATGTTTGAAATATGTATACCACAGAGGAAATAGTATGCCAAGAAATAGAACTTACCACAGGTTCAACACTAGATACAGGGACGATCTTCTCACTCCACTCCACACGAAGAAGAACACCCAAAATATTTCGACCTATTGGGGCGTAAAGCTTTTCAACAGGCTTCCTGTTCAAACAAGGAATTTACCCGAAAAGAACTTCAGGAGAGCAATTAGTGATATATTGGTGAAAGGTGCATTTTATTGTTTAGAAGAATTTTTACTTTTCAAGTTTTAATTTGATTTCTATTTTTGACGAACCATGTTAAATTTGATGGTAAATAAATATTATTATTATTATTATTAGAAAAGTTTCAAAGCAAAACATTTTTTTCGGCTTCTTATTAAGACATTCGCGCAATAGTTTGAAGCACTGATTAAATAATGAATACAAGATCTGAAAATCGAAAATGTATAAAATAAATTTTTCAAAAGAGCCCCCAATAATTCGAAAACATTTTGCGAATTACCACTTAATAAGTTCCATCTAATACGAAACTTCTATGTTCATCCTAGATTTTCGATCGATTTGCATCTGGATTCCATTCCATAAACGGCTAATTCACTCATCAATTTGGAATTACAAACAATTACTATTACTTCTTATGGAATTGTGTTTTTAATGAACTGACATTTTGTCTATTAGCGACCATAAATGGCGTATAAAATGAAATAGTTATCGAACAAAATAGTATAACCAATTACCTACTTATAAAGAAGATTCCGAAGACAAGTTACATAATATGATGATAATTGAAAACAGTTGGTGAACCAACAGAACGTTGAACAGTTATTAAAATATTTCTCTTAGTTTTTGTGCGCATGTTTTAGGGAGCTGCGTGCCATCGTTTTGTCCAAATGCCTGATTTTCCCGGAAAATTGTCTAAAACGACTAGGTTGGACGAATCGTCAAAATCGATTCTGTCCGTCTGGCCGTGGACACGATAACTGTCGAACGCAGCAAGCTAGCAACTTGAAACTTTCAGGGTAGGTTAGGCATCGGAATGCCGGGGTTAAGTCCTTTAATGGGCCGAATCGGCTGAACAATTTCGGAGTTTTTTAGGTTATTTCCCTGATATTTCAGAAACTACTGAAGTGATTGGATTGAAACTTTGTAGTTAGTTGTAGCGCACTTCTTTCGCAAAATGCCGTTCAGTTCGTATTGTCAGTAAATAAAAAAAAACTATGCTTGTATTTTGAGCTTCATATTTCACATCTGTGTACCAAACTTCAATTTGATACGATGATAATTTTTGGGAATATGGGGAAAAAATATCTCTAATTTCGAATTTGTCGTACTTCTTCTCATAATCACTTTAGTATTGCTTGTTAATAGGGAATCAGAATCTCGTTTATATAGATTGTTTAAGTACTCATTTCTTCTCAATTATATTCTCGAATATTGATTATGATATTCATTCAGTGCATAGCCATGAAACCAAGAATCTGCTTCATTTTTTGTTCGATTCATGGGATGTTGAAAACCAGAGCAATCCGAACATAAGCAGACGTTTACTGGTCGCTTCGACTATGGTAGCACGACTATGACGCGAATGCAAGTTGAAGTTCTGAAAATGTATCATTCAAATCATTGTAGTTACAAAGTTGTTGGTTCCGTTTCTCAGTCGGAGGATGAAAATACATAATCGAATTTGGAGATAATATATGGGAGGTAAAAAAATGATGAGGATAAGGATGTAAATTGATTCAATTTTATGTTTGCGTTCTTATCAAAGAAAAATTCTAGAGAAGTACTGACGTGAAGTCAGCAGCTTTTGGGCGCATGTTGAAATTCGTTGCCAAAGCGGTAATCTTTTCACGTATTGACCCCTCCATACGCACCTTAAATTGCTGATGGAAGATTTGGTGATCTTCTCATCAAATTATCCCCGCGTTATTCTCCATGAACCATTTTTCTATAAAGTACTGAATTTCAATTCGATCTATTTTTTTCGTTTCGGAAATATTGGAAAGATAATGTTATTGTGTTGATCATAAACACGATAGGTTCCGAAAGAAATAACTTTAAATATCCATATTTGTAGAGTATTTTTGGACCTAAAGTGGAGATACCGAATTCGTAAATGGTTGAAATCCACCCAATCATTCCACATATACATACCCATTCAAAATATTTTCGCGCAATATTTCCGAAAATACACATTAGATCGAATTGAAATCCAGTACCTGATTGAAAAATGACAACTCGAAGGTACATACATCATTTACCACGAACTTGACATATTCTCTGGAAAATATGATTTCATCCACCTGAATCTGGCTTAGCTTCCAAAAAAAATTAGTTCGGAATTTAATTTTCAGTTCACTAACTATAAGATATCAATAAAATTTTCAAAAAATTACATCTCGGTATTCTTCATCTGACTGCTAAATTCCAATCCAATCACTCAAGTACTTCCTGCAAAATTGAGGAAATAAAATCAAAGTTTCAAAGGATTATAATTCCGAAAATGTTTGGTTGATTTTGCTCATCAACGAACTTAACAGTCGCACTTTCGAATGCACCCTGCACTGAAAGTATCAATTCGGTTCTGAAATCGTATGGAGATGTTCGATTTTGACACCGGATTCTTCCGTCCTACCTAGTCGCTCGAGACCGTTTTCGGGTTAAAATTAAAAAATTACGACATTTTGACGAAAAAATACTGGCAGTTCCCAAGAATATGCACCCAAAATAAGAATACATAGCCTGAACTCTTATCTTAGAAGTTATTGTGTTTGTGATATCCTATTGACTCCATATCACACAATTTTTTTAGAAATATGTATCGGATCGATTTGAAATCTAGTTCTTGGTTGAGAAACGATGAATGGAAGGTTCATGGGAAATTTAAAGGGGATCATGCGATAAGCTGATAGTTAGATTGTGTTTTCAGAGAATCGAGCACTGTTGGTCGGGGCCAATAACGATCATGTTACTAGTTTCAGAAAGCAAACAAAAGTTCTTGAGATATACGTCCTGGCTGTTTCAGAATAATCATTTCGAAAATAATTTAAAATTTAGTGTTTTATTAGAAGTGTATTGTTGCTTTTTGCATATACACAAAAGCAAAATGAGTATAGATAATGACTAATGAATAATGTAGCAGTGTGCTATCGTTTGGCCAATCTGTCTGAAATTTTCTATTTTTTTCTGGAAAATGTTCTCAAATGACTAGGTTGGGCTCATTGCATGACGTATCCGATATCAAAATGGATTGTGTCCGGCCGGTCACTGGCACGATTAGATGAGAATGGGAATTCATAGCGGCTTGAAAATTTTAAGGCCGATTCATATTATCTGGCCGGCTCAGTTCAGTTCGGCCGCACCATAGAATCTTGCAGTGGGTTTTATATGGACTTATTCATATTATCTTTCTATGACCTTCGACACAAATCAAAGAAAAATTCTCTGGCGCGGCGGAACTTAACTGAGCTGGTGAGACAATAGACTATGTTCGCGGGTCGTATAACGAACCAATTCTGAACCAACTCCTTACCCACCCAGAATCGTCACAGTGCGCATGTTTAGTTCTGAACCAATTCCGAATTCCTTTCAGCACGAACGTTCACAGAACCGAAGTAGAACCCTTAGAATAGACGTGAGTAAGGCACAAGGCACTACTTCGTCAAACTATCCTTTACTTTTAAGCATTTCGACAATTTGCGGTAATTCTTTGATTTTGATCACTTTTACGATCGAGATTCAAAACATCGCTAGGGAAAAGCTATCATGAATAGTCTTTTTCGGAGTAAAATAAAACTATAACTAACTTGAAATGCAAAATGCTGTCTGAATATGAGGATTCACATGCTCCTCGGAGCTGTTATCGATATATTTTCGTTTTCCCGAAAAATACAAAATTCCATCCAAATCCTGACAGCCGATTTCAAGATAAGCAAAAAATAACCTCTATATTTATTGATATAGTTGCAAGCATACATTTTACCCTCAAGTTAATAATTATTGCATATATATGTACAAGAATTGCTTGTTTAAATAATTAGGTATATAGGCCGATATTCACTGATTTGACGCCCAAACTCGGTTATGTTAGAATAAAACGAATCTAGAACCACTAGTTCTTCCAACAGTGTGGGAACTGCTAGAGCCAGTTCGGAATCTACTTGGTACATAATCGATGTAAAACACGAACACAGAACTAGGAAGAACCGAAACTACTAGTTCGGAATTGTGCGACGCTCGAACGCTCTTCTTCAAAGTGTGCATGCCTTCGGTACGGAACTGGTTCGGAATCGGACTCGCGAACATAGCTTATATGAATTGAGCTTTCGGGTAAGTTCTGTATCGAAATGCGACGGTTAGGTTGCTCAATGGGTCAAATCGGAAGAACGGTTTCGGATATATACTCTTATAATTTTTTTGGGGTTTCCCTCAATATCCCAGAAACTAAGAATTGCTCTCCAGATGCGTTTGTATGTCTTTGTTTTTGTTTTCCATTTCGCACATTCTCCATCCCGAATGACTATAAAATCATTTGTTGAAAAATTGTAAGTTTGAATATTATTGTATGCCTAAATATAGAGTAATTAAGACATATAGATGTTGGTACGTTTTACATTGTCATTGTGTCATATTGATTGTTTTTTTATCGTTAACTTTTATTCAACATTGTCCATTTCAGAGCCCTGAAGAAGACTTCAGAATAAAGTGGAAACCGGTTGGCATTGTTTTTGAAAGAGTGGTTTTGTTTGAAACCCAGACCTTCTCCCTATGAAAAAAATACTTTATCCCAGGAACTATTTAATTGATCTGATGGTTGGTTGAAGGATACCAATGCGATGGGTATCGTTTAGTTAGTGAATTGAGAGGAGTTTTTTTCGAAAATCTTTACAATTTTCGTTGGAAAAATTTGTTTTTGAAATCTATTTATTACAACGGTAAAATTCAGACCAGACCGGATAAATGGCAATTGGATCAAATTTCAATCTTCGGAGACGTGTTGGAAAAAAAATCTCAAATTTCGTGGGCTTTTTTCTCGATATCGTTAGTTCCGGAATATCTGAATTAATAACGGTGATGATGAAACTGATTTTCGCCAACGAATTTGGACATGCGCGCAAAAGCTGTTGACGTTTCGTTAGTGCTTTTGGAGATTTTATATTTTGTATTCGAAACGTCTCATCTCTGAAAACGCACATCATAGAAAAAAGTTTACTTTTCATATTCAATATAGATTCCTTTCGATATCTGCCACATTTTTTCCATTGTTATTTCTCCTAACTGGTTAATACAATAGAGTCCAAATCGACGGCTGGTGAAGACGCTTTCAACACCCATTCGCGTGAAAAGCACGCATTACTTGTTGAACTGACGCAACCACACCAATGTGGATGTCCAAACAACGGATTCTAACAATGCTTCATTGTTTTTCGCACGGTCTATTGGATATAACCCATCAATTCAAGCTAACTTTTTATTCCTAAACTGATAGTTATATGCTCTAAATGCAACAAATTGTTTCGTAATTGTTTAAATGATGAATTTCTGTCGATACCTGGACTCCTGCCATTGTATTGAAGCACGGAACCCATCGGAGAAACTTCCTCATTTTTTTGAGATGTATGGATTAGCTGTTTAGGTGAAACCGTTCGGTACTTCTTTTTGCCTGATCTTTCATGCTAGTTATCCTCTTTAGGTCTCAAATTATCACTTCAAGCCTGCTTATTATATATATGTCGTCTGTTCAGCCGCCCAAGAATACAATAACTTTCCGAAACTTTCTTACTAAAATCAAGCTCCTGAATATCGGTTTGAGCTCATTCTGGAAGGTTGGAAGGATTTTGCATCATTTCTAGGTTTTTTTTGGATTTTATTCCCCTATTTAAACTTGAATTGAATTGTTTTTTTTAAGGAAAAAGTCCTCGTGAATTGCAGGAATGCAATTTTTCAATTGCAGTTTCTAGGAAAACAGGTTGCTTAATGAACAATTCAAACGATTAACAAGGCAGACTGTAACGTTTCCTAGTACAAATCGGACTCTTTCATCAAACGAGAAAATAATTCTGAAAATTTTCTCGTTTGTCTGACGAAAAAAACAGATTTGTACTCTAAAACCTTACAGTTCGCTTCGTTTATCGTTTGTATTGTTTTAGTATTATTCGTAAGGCAACCTGGTTTGTTAGAAACTTGGCAAATAATTCAATCTTGCAATCAGCCAGGGGTTTTCTCATAAAAAAAACAATACTTAATAATCTTAATTGTTAATAGTTCTGTTTCAGATATTGGGAGTGAAAACCCCGAAAAAACCTACAAAAAGCTCCTGAGTAGGTGAAATCCGCCTTATAGTTACCGTACTATATCAGTCTGAATTTTTCGGTTATATTTCAAAAATGATGATATGAAATGTATTTCTGCGTTCCCATACAAATTTTATTCATGGATTGATGGGTAGATCAAGATAGAACTTACGGAAGTGAGTGTATACAAATACATACATACATTATGTAGAGAAGTACCTGGAACTTATTAATCAAAAAGCCCGCTCAAACAAAATTAGACGTATAATTTTTCTTGAATAAACTTGGCTAGCCATCAGCGTCTTCAATTAAGCTTGATATCGCTGAAGTAGGGAGAGAATGGTGAATAGAAATCAAAATAATGACTTCAAGATCTGTGCAGAATCTGATGGGTATTTTATCGGAATCTGACGGATAATTTCGTAGGTTTTTTCTAGGTGTTCCTAGACATTTCCTATGTCTGAAGCAGGACTATTGAAAATTCAATAGAAATTGTTCTTTTTCATGGAAAACACTCTTACTGATTGCAAAATCCTCCCAGAATAAGTTTTAATCGGTATCTGATGGGAAGTGTTCAAGAAAATTTGGAACATTAACTTACTTAAATTTTGCAAGCAGTTGCATCGGTATTTCTGATTATGAAGTTTCTGTCTGATTGTATGAAAAACAACCTCAAAAATGGATGAAACAATTTGGTCTACTAAAAAAACTCGGCCGGCGCAGTATCGATATTGAAATCGGATACCTTATTAGTGAGTCCAAAACATTTGTTTTGGACCATTTTCGATGAAAAATTCGTACATTACATCGAAATATTTGCAATTTCTTTGCTTCCAGCGTTGGCTTGTTAAAAGATTACTCTAAAATTATGTGTATTTCTCAACAAAAATAATGAACTGAATGAAATAGATAGCAATGTGACAAAATCTGTATATATATTAATGAAAATACCATTCTTGTTTTATACTATGTCGCGTTTTATTATTTTAAGTCTTGGTCCTTGTTCAGAAGATTCTTTAACTAAGGCGCTGGATGCTGTAGTAAACTGCTTCCATTCAGTAGGGCAAAGTGAAAAATTCTTTCGTTGTATTATAATTACGGTGAAATTTGTTCTTCTGATAACTAAGGAAAAATATAAAATTTTGTGGGATGTTTACTTAATAATTGATTTCAACCATGATAATTATTGATAGTACTTTTTGGAGCTCCATAATATTTGAAAAATCTTGTCATTCTTATGTTACTAAGTAAGAAAAATTCAGCCACCTCAATGTGGACTGAGTGATATTTTGCGTACCTTCTTCCTCATCTTTAGCAGCCTTTTGAAATCCAATCCTGGATATAGTCTTCCCCTCATCTTCTCTTCAATTCATCTCTATCTTCAGCCACCCTCTACCTACGACTTCAAAATTGAAAACATAAAATATAACAAAAGCGACAAAAGGATGAACGTCATACACATCGATCAAAGTATTCTGCACTCGAAGGTGAGACTCGCAAGATGCTCCTGGCAGATGGCGCACTGTACGTTGTTATACTGCAGCGGTCGTTCTGAAAGGTAACAAGTATCGAGAGATCTCTCTGCGGTTCATCCAAGTTAAGTTGACCTGACGATCAATAACAATTGTGAAACAGCTGTAGTCATTCTACTTGGATCCGCTTCTTCGGTATAGGTGTTTTGGTTGATTGGACGATTAGCTCTGATCGAGGAGGAATATTTGTTGATTTATCGGCGGATATTCGTCCTTGTGATTATGTTATTTATTATTACTGGCGCTCTTTCTTCTCCGTGAAACTAATTCCTATCTTTATAAAATATAAAAGTAACTTTTTATCGAATCAAAACCTGGAATATTAGTAAAATATGAGCAACATGATCTTCACGATCATCTTGGACACCAAAAAATTAAATGTTCCAAGTAAGACGTCAGATAGACGAATAATTAAAGTATCATTTGGTGTTTCGAAATGAGCATATCCCAAACTACAAGCATTATCTTTTAATCTCGTATACATTTCCCCACTCTGGTGTTCGGAAGCTAACACAAAGATGGATATTCTTGATGAAATCATGTATGATGGTGACATTTTTTCATCGTGAATCGTTTCTTGGGAGATATCCCAGGTATTGCTGTCAAGGGTTTTAATGAATAAATGGGCCACATCATGTTCAAGAAGTTGGCAACTTTCATGGAGATAAATTATAGATAGATATGAATGAAGGAAGGAATTTGGTAATTTCGATTGAAGGCTGGCGGAGAGAAGTGTTGAAGGATTACAGTACTTCAAGGTGAAGGAATGAAAATACTGAGAAAGTAAAGAATCGATCCAAGCTAAATGGACACCTTGGGCTGACCAGTTTTGATTCCCACAATTCTAAATCTCCATAAAATATCTGTGATAACTTATTTTTCGAACGGTTCGAGTAGGCACTCCGGTAACTCAGATCTGAACTCGAAACCTCATTACAAAATCGAATTGAGACTCTACAAAGTATCATTCAATAGTGATACACTCCGATGCAGTTATATCGAACCTATAAAATCGACAAATGAACCACTTAAAATCGTAAATAAGCAAATAGCTCTGTCTGGATTTCTCGCATTGCCTTTTATAGATGGACAAGGCGCCTATGGAGGAGAACACCCGATCGCGATCTACTCTGGAGTTGATCGGTTTGCTGACTCATAGTCGCCTCGATCGAAGAATAATAATTTGCTTGGAGTCCTGGCACTACCATAAGAAGAAAACGAGGTGCACGTGGTCTGAATGATGGGAATCTCTAGTAATAAAGAGATCTATACTCCGATTTCCGATTAGCAACTAAATGGTGAGCCGGTAAGTTTCCAGGTACATAAAGTAAAGGAAATACAGGGTGCAATTGCATTTCGAAGGGCAAATCTGTGTTCTTATCCTTCATATTCATTGAATGTCCAACATTTCTGATGGATGGCTTCGATCCTTTCAATAGCACCTTTTTACGCACTTGTTCTAGGGAACAGCGCGATATCATTTCGTCACGATGTCTGTAAATTTCGAATTTTGAGCCGAAAATGGTCCTACAAACGATTGGGTTGAACTCCCTGAAGAAGAATCCATGGTCAAAATCAATACTGTCCGTCCGTCCGTATGTGCTCTAACTTTCGAAGGAAAAGACTTAGCGACTTGTCAGATTAGGTTTGGAGTCTAAATATCTCGGTTGAGTTCGTAATTGGATGGCATCGGTTAGATAGTTTCCGAGGTAGGCCCATTTGAAATTTTGAGGTTAATGCCTCGATATCTCATGAAGTATTGACTAGATCAAACCATAGAGAGTTTTCGAATACCATCGCGCAACATAGAGTAAAATTTCGTGTGGATCCAGTTGTTAGAAATTTTTTTTCTCTGAAGAAATCGATTAGATTCCAATGGAATTCGGCACAAACCCTAGAGTCAGTATTTAACAACGATGTTCCAAATTCCATTTCGATCCGATTATTACTTTCGTAGATATAAGGAGAAAAATGTGCCGAATTCCGTTGTTATTTGGAATTTTAACGTTAATTCCGCAGTATCTCGAGAAGCTCAAATGCAATCAGATTGAAACTTCGTGATCAGGTGGAGATTACCAACACGCAACTAGGTGCAAAATTTCGTGTTGATCTAATAGTCAGTGCTTTTTTTTAAATTTTTTAGTTTCGATAAACGGTTTACTCCCTAGAGCTCGTCACGTGGACCCAGATTAAACCTGTTATCGACATAAACGTCTGACGTCTTTTCAAAATCAAAAGAGTTAATAAGAATATCAGAGATAGCATGTGAATTTTTTCGACCTGGTGAATGGTTTCGTTTGTGGCAGGTTGTGTAGACTTCGTGTACAATTTAGACACACTCTCAAATGAAAATGCTGCAAATATAACTTTTGATGAAAAAACATTTCAGACTGTATATAATTAACTATAGCAATGCTTTATAATAGTTAGAATGTCTCAACTGCAGATTCAGGTGGAAATATGGGAAGTATAGTCAATAGTGGTTGCGGGAATTCGGACAAAAATTAAATTGTTCTCCAGTCAAACCATTTACTAAATAAATACTTGCCAAAATTTCGTAGACCATATTTCCTTTATCAAGGCTTATTTCTACTCATGATCGAACATGAAATGAGAAGAACTTTCAGTGGAATATAGGCGAGTAAATGTAAGATTATTGATGAACGATATTTTGTTATATCTACTAGCATATATTTCACTGCAAGTTCTTCTCATTTATATTCAACAATTAAATACAGATTTTTCTGTATTACCTTTACATAATATCTTTCGATATTGATTTGATATCTTACGATATACTTTTATGTCTTCGACGTACTACGTCTTCAATGACAAAATTATTATATCAACTGGCATATAATGATCAGAGTAAAAAACTTGAGAAAAGTGTAAAAAAATTAAATGCAACCTAAAAACAATACTAGACACAGTGTTTCATCTTCTATCTTTCGATTTAGAATCATCAGTAGCATTTATTCTATATTATATATATCAAAAACTCACCACGTGTTTCTTACGTACACTTCACTTCAACGGAAATAATCAGGTCTAAGTCCATACGCATGCTTGTTAGAATTGTGCATAGAAACAATAATGCCACAGATTTTAATTACACCTTCTTCTTTCCTTGACAAATGAAATGCGGTAAAAAACATTCTCCAATATCTTTATAACCTCAAAAGTTAAATGACAGTTGATATCGGCCCATGAAAACTTTTGAATTTAATCATTTATATTCGATCATAAGTGAAAATAAGCCTTGATAAACGAGTAATGATCTCCGAAATGCTGGCCAGTTTTTAATAAATGGTTTGACTTGAGAACAATTCAATTATTGTCCAAGTTCCCGCAACCACTATTGATTTGAATATTCATGGACAAAAACACCAATTTCATGGAAAACATGTTCACCCTGAAAAATTAATTATGATAACTTTTTCATCTATAAATTTCGCAATTTTCCTGATTTCATATATTTTATATTTCACAAAATACTAAACGTTTAGTGTAACTTCTAAACAAATTCACACCACGTAAATTGAATTCTATTTTCCATTTATGATAAATTGGTGATATCAAGAAAAAAACGATGCCAATTTTATACACGGGTTTATTATTTTTTTAGTTGAATAACGCAATACCATTGATATCTTGAATAAAACTTATATATTATTCATAACTCATTGCTTTTTCACAACACAATTTGCAGCTTTTTTCTTTATAACTCAGGGACCACTGGTCGGAAATCATCCGGTTGAAAATATTTAGGTCGAGTAATGCAACAGTAATCAACGTTGAGAGTTTCATGAAAATTCGGTGGTGAGTTTTCGAGAAATATTTTTCCCCTCCTACCCCCAGTTTTGAGCCCTTAGGGTACCCCGATGCTGCTGAAAAGCTTGAAAGAACAATATCGAGCGACACAAAGTTTTTCTACCAAGTTTCACGGATTTTGGTTCAGTGTTTCCAAGGGAAAGCCCCAGATAACGGACGGCGGACGGGCGGTTTTTCTATTTTTTCATTCAAATCTGCATACTTCAAAATGTAAACTGTGAAATTTTCAGGGGGGGTAACTTTTTTTGTCGATCACTAAGGTTTATCATTTGATTTTATAAAATAATAAACCCGCAGGAGTATAACAAGCTCCAGTTGGCTGAAACTTGATGTATGCTCGGAAGAATGAAGATGATAATTCCGTTGCTGTAAAATTATTAATGAGTCATTCGTGGTAGAGGTCATAAATACATATGAATGAAAAATATTCTGTGAAACCACCACATAGATAATATCTTTAGATATTGAAATCTTTCAATACATTGTTATCTACGAAAATTGTTAATTTTCATGAGATTTCGATGTTTTTGATATTCAACAAAATTGAACGAAATTTTAGTTACATCCGATTTTCCTTCTCGGATATATTGGATAAAATTTCGTAGCTCTTTCCTCGGTTTCGCTACTATTTCCGAAATATTTCCAATAACACTGATTCTAACATAAAGAATTTTGGAATAATTCAACACAATCATCTTTTTACGCGCATGATAGGGTAATAGCGAGCTATCGTTCTGTCCAAATGTCTGTAATTTTCGAACTTTTAGCTGAAAATAGTCTCAAACGACTAGGTCCGACTCACTGATGAAGAATCCGGTTCCAAAATCGATTCTGTCCGGCCGTATGCATGATTCGGGCGTACAGAGAATCCTATCGACTTGAAACTTTCGGGGTGGATTGCATTTCGGCCGAATGGTTTCGGAGTAAAAGCGATCAGAAATTTTGAGGTTATTTCCCGGTATTACTGGAACGATAAGGTTGAAACATCTTCTGCTTTATATTTCACAGCAGTGTATCGAATTTTAATTCGATGCTGTTACTATTTTCGGGAATATTGGGAAACAATGTGTAAAATTACATGGCTTTTTTCTAAATTTCAATGTTTTTTTCGGAATAACTCAAAGAATCATTCATGATGCAACTTGGCAGCTCGTTTGAAAATGCTGTTAACAACTCTGTGCAGAATTTCGTGATGATCGTCTCATGAGAACAATTGGAAAGAAATTAAAAATTTTTCTTTCTAATTTTCGTTATTCTTCTGATCATCTTATCATCATGAAATTCTGTATGAACTTTCGAACTGTCATTTTTCGATAAAGTACTGGATTTCAATTCGATCTGATTTGTGGTTTTGCAAATATGGGGAAAATACACTCCATTTTCTTCTCCATTGAAGGTTTCGAAGGGGTTGAAAGTTGTGCATGATCAAAACTGTAAGAGTCGACTTTCATTCGGTGACAAATTTCGTCAGGTACCATCGTCTCAAAGTGACTGAGCCATGACAAAGTGCATATACTGAAAACCTCTTTGAATTAACTAATTTTTCAAAAAAAAATTTTTTCTTCAAAACTTCTCTTCTTCTTCTTCTTTATGTGCCGTCTCCTTTAAGAAGGTTGGCTTTCATCATGGCGATTTTTATCTTTGAAGTTGCGGATCTGAACAACTGAACAGAGCTGCTGTTGTACCACTGCCTTAGGTTGTTCAACCAGGAGATGCGTCTTCTTCCTATACTTCTTTTACCCTGTATTTTTCCTTGTATAATAGTTTGCAACAGCGTATACCTCTCCCCTCTCATCACGTGGCCCAGATACTGCAATTTTCTGATTTTGACTGTGTTGACTATTTCTTTCTCCTTTCCCATTCTTCTCAATACCTCCTTGTTCGTTATTCTGCTCACCCAGCTTATTCTGAGGATTCTTCGATATGTCCACATCTCGAATGCTTTCAGCTTGTCGGTGTCGCATTTCTTAAGCGTCCAGGCTTCCATTCCATATAGTAGTACTGGAAATACGTAGCATTTAAGCATTCTGATTTTAAGATGTAGACTAAGATCAGTTCTGGTCAATGCATTCCTCATTTTATTAAACACTGTTCTAGCCATTCCGATCCTTGATCTTATTTCCTGTGAATAATCATTATTGTTATTTACAATTGTTCCCAAGTACTTGTATTTGCAGACTTTTTCCACTGGCTCCCTTTTGATCCATAATGTTTCTCGCTGTTGTTGGTGTTTTGTGATCGTCATGAATTTAGTCTTCTTGGTGTTAAGTGTGAGCCCCCTTTCTTCACTGATCTGTACTACTAGATCTATTAGCCTTTGTAGTTCTGCCAGGGTTTCTGCTATTAGTACTGTGTCATACGCGTATCTGATGTTGTTTATAACCTTCCCATTAATTTTCACTCCCGTTGTTTTTTGATTTTCCAGTGCTTCTTGTACTATATTTTCTGAATACAAATTGAAGAGTAAAGGTGAGAGCACGCATCCTTGTCTTACTCCTCGTTTTATTTTTATCTCTTCTGAAAGTTCATTTTGCACAGAAACTTTGGCAGTCTGGTTAAAATAGAGATATGTTATTATCCTGATATCATTTCTGTCCATGTTTTTATCTCTCATGAGTTTTATGAGATGATTATGGCGGACTTTGTCGAAAGCTTTGTTATAATCGAGGAAGGCTACGTATATTGGCTGATTGACGTCCATGAGTCTTTGAGACAGCACATTAAAGGCAAACAGCGCCTCTCTAGTACCCATTGCATTTCTGAAACCGAATTGTGTTTCACTAATATCTTGCTTCATCTTTCTAAAAATTCTTCGATGTATAATTTTAAGAAATATCTTAAGGGTATGGCTCATTAGGCTGATCGTCCGATGATCCTTGCATTCCTTAGCGTTCGATTTTTTTGGCAGTGTAATAAATGTTGATTTGAGCCATTCTCTAGGGATGATTCCGGTGTCATATACAGTGTTGTACAGATCTACCAGTACTCCAATTTGATCTTCTGCAATTAATTTGATCATTTCTGGTGGTGTTTCATCGGGTCCTGGAGCTTTATTGTTTTTAGCTGTTTTAACTGCGTACATAACTTCTTCTTTTGTTATGTTTGGGCCTTGTTCCTTATCTGTGTCTCCATCTGTTGTTTCTTGTTGTCTCTCATCTTCAAACAGCTCTTCTATGTACTATTTCTATCTTTCTAATTTCCCTTTGGTGTCTGGAATTATCCTACCGTTTTTGTCTAGTAGAATACTGCTTTTGTTTTGCACTCACTCGGTCGACAGAGCCTCGTTAGTTTCTAGCAGGGTGCACCGCGTGCAGGTGAGGTTGTCATTTGGGCCAGCTTTTGTGCTTTTGCGCTGTCACCCCTTACAACTTCTGCACGCCTGTAAAGAAGGTACAAAGATCTCGCCAAAAAGTACCACATGACCTACTCTCCCTATTCGAAAAATTTAGAGGGTTGATGAAGATGGCACAGGGTGCAACAAGAATCCATCAAAAATGCATAAAAATTTGGTAAAACAAAAATTAACCTGTTTCAGGATTTTGTTGCCAAATATTTTTCCTCGGAGAAAATGAATTTGTTCCATAATTTTGACGCACACAGTAGATCTAGAATTGATCCTTATTGAAAAGCGTTTTTGAAAGAGAATTTTATCGTTCTCATCAAACCACTAAGATAATCTAGTGAGTCTTTCATGTGCAACTAATAAAGCCTCGTGATCAGACCTTTCAGTACAGCGAAGCATATTATCATAAGGAAATATTACCAGATTTGATGGTTCAGTAATTACATCAGGTAGATCGTTGATAAATATCAAATAAAGCATAAAGCCCAATATGTACCCCTGCTGTACACCACATTTTATATCAACATTAGATGAACGCACTCCATTTATTTATTGTTGATTATTTCGAAGCAAATTTAAATTGTGAAGTACAATAATTTATGGATTTCAATAAAAAATAAGAAAGGAAAAATATATAAAGATAACAACTCTGGCGTCCACGTGTTGACCTGTTATGATGACCCAATTGTTTATATTGGCTAAATTGGGAGATCTCTTAAAAAGAGAATACGAGAACAAAAAATCTAGAAAAGCACTGACGTGAAGTCAGCAGCTATTTTTTTTTCGAATTTTTCCATGGATAATTCTTCTTGTTGACACTGTTCATCTTCCAATTAAGTTTCATATCGATCGAATCAATATTTTTCGAGTTATCAAAAAATCAAAATTTCAAATGGCTGTTGCACAAAAACCATTGGGCAGATTTCGCCCATTAACGACCTCAACCGAGATATACAGGATCTTAACCTTACCTGAAAATTTTAAGACTCTAGATCTTTTCTTTCGAGAGTTAAAGCGCACACAGTCGGCCGGCCGGCCAGACAGACAGAATCAATTTTGACCACGGATTCTTCATCAGTGAGTCCAATCTAGTCGTTTGGGACCAATTTCGGCTCAAATTCTAAAATTACAGACATCGTGGCGAACTGATAACGGGCTGTTCCCCAGAACAAGCGCGTAAAAAGAAGCTCTACAACGGACACCACACAGTCCACATATATACGAAACACTCGAAAAAATTCAGACATAATGTAAACAACTATAAAATTCAACATACCGAATAAAACAATTCCAGGCTAACCTAAAAAGATGCTTAAAAATCAACAGGTACGATTCCCGAAAATGCTATAAAATTAAAACAGATGTAAACAGATCTCCTTTGCTGAACATCCACAGACAATTTCGAAATCCCAGAAGCAAACCCAAATAAAACTCACAGCCATTAGTAAAACGTTTACTTCCACTTCTTCCACAAAATCTAAAATATATTTCTCTATAACAGTAACGTGGAACTCCATGAAGTATCACCCCTATTCAGCGGGCACCTATAATGAGCGGTTACTTTTGCATGGTTCCGGCGGACTTCCATTGAAATGAAGTTGTTTTTATTGACGACAGTACACCTCTCTCGTACAAATTTTGCCGTTCCGTTGGTGCCCGTCCAGAGGAAATTTCACATATACAATGTTGAAATTGATTTTAATTATTTATTCAAAATAAATTTCCATCAAGTAAAGACCGAATCAATCAAATACTTCCTCCAATTTATTAATAAAACTCAAATGAATCCAAAGCTGTTTTTCAACGTGCAAACTACAATTTGGTCAAACATTTATTTCAGAACTAATTAGTTTCTTGAAGTGAATGAATTACTGCTTCCGTGAGATTGGTTGAATAATCGCTGATTCAATTATACCCATTCTTGGTATTGTATTTTCTCGGGGAATGAATCACACTGAGATTCTTTTGAAAATTTGTTGTTATTATAAATATTGAATAAGGAAATTCCCACTAATTTGATGAGTAATGATGGTCGTTACCCAGATAAGCATTAGTGCTTTTTTGTAATCGAATAAACGACCATTGGTTTTTTCGGCTTATTATGTTCCCGCCTTGAAATCCCGTGAATATTGTTGGTATAATTTGGCTCTTGTCATTCATTACTCCTGAAATTTGAGCCCCAGGATAATTCGAAGATAGAATAATAAAAGTTTGGGACATTTGCGTATTTGTTCCTAGGATTATTATTTCACTCATATGTACAGGGTTATTCATTGAGGGTGGCCACCGGCCGTATCTCGGAAACCATTCATCCTATAACTTCCGGAAAAAAATTCTAATGACGAAATCGGCCCCCAGAAAATGATTAAAAATATTTTCAAGTTCGTAGTTCCCCACTAGAGGGCGCAATCTATCACTTGCAAAATATGATCTCATTTTTTACGAAATATTCTTCGGCTAACAGTGGTGAAAAATAATAAAATAAGAAAATTCTCTTCGTATTCAACAACTTTTGTTTCAGTATTTTTTCTATATTTGCTTTTTTTTAGTGATGGAATGGAAAAACTTTTCTTCACAAATAAAACACTCTTACTTCTGTATGCGTGAACCGATTTTCACGTAAATTGATTTCATTCGAAGGCCATTAAAAGCAGATCACAGAAAAATATGACAACAACATACCGGGTGATCCTATTAAAAAAAAAGAAGTTTTCGAACGTACAGAATTTTAGGTCCAATTTTATAGGTACTGCTCATTCGTAATTTCTGAGTTTTGAGCTAAAAATAGGTTCAAACAAATAGGTTAGACTCTCCGAAGAAGAATCCATGGTCAAGATCACTTCTGTCCATCCAGCCGTTAGTCCGTCCATATGTGCTCTAACTTCCGAAGGAAATGACATAGAATGTTGACATTTTCAGATTATTTTTTAAGTTTTTTTCTGGATTTTCACTTCCAATATCTGAAACAAAACTATTGAAATTTAAATTGCATTGGTGACTTTGAATTCGAATTTCATAAGATAGGAAACAAAAATGAAACATAACCAAATTTTAATTCTGAATATGGAGCATTGAGTCTAGAATGCATCGGGAATTTCTTCAGCATATAATATAATTGAATTACATTATATGATGTAGAAAGGTCTGGGATTTTGTTTTCCGTAACTAATTCTTTGGATATTTTGACGCTACCTCTTCTGTACATATCAATCTTTGGTGATTAGTAGGCTCACGTGCTGTTGTTCAGTATGGAACCCTTCACAGGCGAAGTATATTTGATTCATTGAAGATATGCTGATAAATTTTTCCAAATTTGCATTTTTTTGGAGACATGGATATGATCCAGTTGAGAACTGCAGCTGTGTTTTTCGTTTAGGCGAGTTTGAATATTTTCACTTGGGAATATCCGAGAAATTAATGATCTTTAAATATAAAATAGTACATGGTCAGCTTGACTCATCTATTCTGCTGTCAGCGACAAACACCCATGTCTCTCGTACAACATCGAGATCCCATTCAACTTTTAACGTTCATGTGTCGGATTCTCGACACCACTTTTACTGTCCGTTAACATCAATTATATAATAATAAATGATGGTCATTTTTTTTATCATTACAAAGATTGGGAGAGAGATTATCGAGGTTGACACTGCAATAATGTTCATTTGTACTCAAAAAAAATGTATCATACATATATATGTCATCACAATAATGTGTGTACCTGTTCGGAGGTTCTAGTGAGTTCGCCATCTGATATCGGATGGCGCGCTCTTGGGAGAGTTGTTTCGTCCTGGTGCTAGAGGTGGACTCATCAGATAGGCTGAATCCTCTGGCACCTCCTTATGACAACCGCAGAAGTGGCGTAGTGAGAGGGACCGTAAAAGACGCGCTTATGCTGTGTTGCATCAATGATATATTAGAATAACTAGATGCACCCTTGAGCTAGCTTGCAATACTGAGCATTCCCCACCATAAAAGTGAGAAAGAGTTATAGGCGATCTGTCATATGCGACTGAGACGGGCTGAAAAGGACCACGTGACCCGAGGACAGATTTACATTGCGCTTATGAGGAAATTTATCATTTTTCGAATTTTACGGCTTTAAAATTTTTATTGTCATTAAACATGTATGTATGTTCTATGAGGAAGTATCCATTGAAAATGAATTATTTTCGAGTTTACTTAATCATCATTTGTCCCGAATAGCAAAATATTCCTTTTGAATTAGATCATAGTTAACTGTTGAGGATCCTTCAGTAGCTATTAAGCCGGTTTTGGGAGCTCCTTGTATTATTCTAGATTTGAAAATAGTGTAAACCATTTTAACTAAACTTGAGCGAAAAGAATTTTTATATTGGTAACTGTACCTCAAACAGATTGAATTGAGTATAGAAAATGGTCTTGTTCATAAATAGTAGTAATGATGATGATCAATTTTTGATAATTAGTGTAATTTGAGAGGAACAAGAGCCGGGAAAACCAACGAAGAAGTAGCGCACTTCTTTTGAAGAATTTAATTGAAAAAAAATTGAATACCTAATATATTAACCTTCAGGTGGGTACATAGGGAATTAATCTTTTTTTTTTTGCACTAAGTTGAAACCAAAAAAAATAAACACCATTTTACTCAATAATATTAATTCGTAGAAGAAAATAATGAACATTCCAATTTTGTTACTATGGGAGTTTCAGAATTATCAGATCAAATCATCTTGGAAATTTTGATTATCACATGTTCAAACTCACTTCCACTGTTACTTTGGAACATGTATTCTATAGCGATAATCGTGCAAACGACCAACTATTTTGATGATGAATTCTTCTTCAACCCTACAGCAGTTTAAAGGACAAAACTAAATGCTTACTGAATTTCACCAAATCGCTTAAATATATAGCATATGAGTTAAAGCAGCAGCAGATATTGTCGTCAGCTAGAGGAAAGCATTCTACGGAGATTTTATCGGCAGTTCTCAAATGAGATATGAGGTCATACATTTTTTTGTTTTTCAGGAGATTATTGGATTCTACATTTTTCCTGTGATAGTTTTGCTAGCAATCAGTCAAATAAGCTTTAGTTTTTGTGGTGTTCTCAAGATCACCTGTTTCTACGTCACCCATATATTAAATCTCTAGCTTTATTTGAAATATTTTCTTCTTACCAGGTAACGTTTCATTCAGAATAATCTTCGTAGACATTATCATTTTCCAAGGAACTTTTTCTAATAATAGCCGAGGTACATTCTATTTCATTTCCTGATCCGTTACCTGCAGAAAAACAGGAAAGAATCCATCGAAACTCATAGCAAGTATTAAAGAATAACTCACGTAGATGATCCTGGTTTATCAAGTCAAGCTTCAGATCTCAACTTGACTAGCTACTTCTTTAGATGTTTTAGAAAGAATAAATTCCTATCAATTATACATCCATTTCGAAGTTACGAAAATTGATAAGAAAATCATCAGAACGAAAATTACATATTTATAAATTATTGAAATCACTAATTCTGAAGCCTCTCCAATGAACCTCTATACTTCATCATATACTTCATACTTCATACTTCATATACTGTGGTATTTGTTGGTATATCCATAGATTATATTGTTTATCTATTGAACAATTGAATAAAACCGAAATGGAATATTGTAGGCCTAACACCAAACATTTGTAATGATACTCTATATATGTGATATGCAATCAAATACACTCAAAATTTTAAGAATATTTCACGATATTCTTCGAAATCTCATAAGGAATACCACTTGTTAACATAACCAAACACCCGATGACCCCCATCGCGTCCCTTTCTTACGGTAGGATTCTCCTGTTTCAACTCTAAATCTCCTGTTTTTTTAAAAAAAAATGCGAATGAAAATTTTTTGAAAATTGAATCCATTATTGACTATTTTTTAATACAATCAGTGAAAAATTTCGAAAATATACGTAGTGTTATGATTGATGAAAAAAATAACTTACCAATGAACACAAATGCATATATTCAATCATTTATTATCATAATATACAATTAAGTTAATTCCAGGCCTCAAACATTGTAAATTCTATCAAGATATAAGATATAAGAAATGTCCAAATCAATCACGATCCAGTAACAAATCCAGAGAATTCATTCCAATATTTCAATAGTTTATTCAGGGCACATAATCCTTCCAAATTATATTTCTCAACAGGCTTCTCATGATCTGAAAGTATAAGAATTTGTATGAATAACTTGAATTTTATAAAATTGCCTTATCTAGTCAAAAAGTAGGAAATTATGAGGAATTTAAGTGATATTTTGTTGAAATTTATTATTATAGGTTTGAATTGAACAGAACTAGCAACCATAACTAGAATTAGATGTAGAATTTCAAAGAAAATGTAAATTTGGGATAGAAGTTATGTCTCGACCCATAAGTTGCACATTATGTAATTATCAGGTTTCCGAAGGAACAAAATTGCAGCTATATTTTAGAAATGAGGTTTATTTAATATAATGAAAGCATTTTTTGGCGATTGTAAGTAGAAATTCAAGAATACTAGGCAAATGAAATTGTTAACTTAGAAAATTGTACATTTAGGCATGAAACTTGAAAAATTTTATATATTTATATATTATTGATTTAGAATATAGGCAAGAGGCACATCAAAATACAGAGAAAAATACGGCGGAATTTTCTAGACCAAGTTCGAAGCAGGAAAACTTACCTCTGAAGAGAAAACTGCGAAAGCATCATTTTTGGAGGACATTTTTAATTGCAAAGCAAACTAGATGTTGAAGAAAATTCCGAAAAGGTATAAATACCGAAGCTCGAACACAGAGAATTGAGTCCATTTTCAACCATCGTAAAGACTGTAGCTGCTCCTCGTAAAAATTCTCGAAACATCGTAATATTTCAGTCAGAAACCGAAAGTAAACCAACATTGAATCAAAGTGACTGGCATCCTGGAAGAATAACAGAATTAAATACATGGAATAGTGAAGAAAAACCAAGATAAACTTACAGTTGAAAGGGAAAACCAGCAGTTATCAAATCCACACAAGTGAACTCCAGAAATATAAACTTCAATTCGAAGACAATCCTTCGAACTCGCAGTAAATAAACAAGACGAACTTTGGAGGTTATCCAGAAATTCCGAACCACAGAAAAACATCAATTAACAAAGTGACATAGAATAAAACACACCGTGGGTGGGACTAAAAGGACATTATTATAAGTTTTTAAATTTAATTTAATTATTTGAATTAGGTAGTTAGTAAGTTTGGCATTTAAATCAATTTCCTTAAAATTATTTCATTAAATATTATTATTCAAAATTATATAAACTATTTATTTCACGTCATAGAATCCACCTGAGAGAGAGACAGAAAGCCGCGCAAAATTTAAATCAAATTCAAAATTCTCATTTTTTGTTATTGGATCCTGTTAAAAATTCAAAATTCAAAATTATTCAAAATCAAACAACAGTTAGATTCATAACAGTAGATACAATTATTGTTCTAGCTTCTAGCAGACAAACTTCAAATAGTAGTTCAGCCCCAAGCGGAAGGCAAGCGAAGATTTCTGCGGAAGGCAGAGATCCAAATTAGTCTCCCAACCATCCCTTGGAATTTCCTAGCCATTTTCTCGAAACGGCAATTCTACATGAAAGTTATCGGATGTTTTTGGTTTAAAAAGGACTGGAATTCCCGAAGAAATGAGAAACACTTTATGTGTAAAATTTGCATAAGCTTCTCCTATCCATTTACCTGTACCTAGAGGTGTGAAGGATACATCTAGTGTATCTACTAAAGGTCATTAAAATATAATAAACGACCCTCAAGTTTTAATACCGCTTCATAATGCTCAGATATAAAATCATTTGTCAGACTTGATTGATTCGGAAACAGAACCAGACCAATAAAATGATAGAAGAGAGTTTTATAGCTAATAAAATATTTTTATAACCTATCATGTATATATATATTTATATTGAATAAATTTATCTAACATAACTTTAGTCTAGGAATAACTTATTTGTTTCGTGATTTTGTAATATGTCAAAAAAATATATTTAAAAAAAAATTTCCTGTTTTTCAAGTAAGTCTCCTGTTTTTTTTTGTCCGATCGTCCTATTTAAAAAAAATTCCATCTGACATCCCTGATCTGGGGTATTATTAGATCACTGTGTTGCATAGAGGCAGCGAGCGTGCGTCAGTCGGTGGCGCTATCATTTGGCGACTCTGTTAATCCACACCTACACCTGTAATTGGACCTCTGACCTGTTTGATGTATATAAATAAATAAATCACACTTCAAGCTACAATGAGTAAAATCTAACATGAGTATTATTTCAGGTTGGATTATGAGTGTGTAAAAAAGATGACAGAAGTAGCGAGTTTGCATCCTGCAAACCATCGTTTGACCTCCGTCAGACAATACGAAGCTGGACCACCACCAGAGTTAGCGTTGGTACGTAGAATCTCTTAATTTAGGCTAATTTTTCACACCTTCGACATAGCACCTTTCTAAATAGATTCAATTTATTTTTTGTGAATTCGACGATTGTCATAGTTGGACACACGATTATTGGAAACAATTCATTTGTTTAGTCATTGGAATGATGTTACACCCATACTCTGTTTAGTAATGGATTGATGATAATGAACACAAGATGACAAACAAATCTTCATCAAGGTTTTCTCATAAAATTAGTCTGTGTTGAAGTCCAAGTCAGATGTTACATATTGGGTCGCTTTCTGGTTATGACTGAAATCTTTTGTTCTTAGCCCATTGAAGTAGGATTACTTCACATTATTCAGACGTTTCATTTTTCGAGACATATAAGGTGATTCAATGGAAATAAATCATTTATGAGTATCCTCCTCATTTTGATTTCGTTATTTCAGCTTCCTGAAATTAATTCACAAAAAATTTCCCTACTCCAAACAAATAATGTACTATTTATCAGACATTCACCCACATAATAAACCTACTTAGTCAACAGATTAAGCCCGGCAGGTTCGAAATATTTTGATATCCTGTCGATAATTTGTAATATTTGTAAAATGAAAGTATCTGTAAAAAATCAACTCTTTCATTCGGAGTTTCCCATTTCTATTCACTACTAAGTATCCTCCATTTCTTCTAGCTTATTGTTTGAACTTTTTTCTTGAAGTTAGTGACGGTAACAATATGAAATCAATATGTACTGAATGAATATGAATAGAATGAATTTACCGTGGCAAATCGAATTATACCGTTAATTTCAGACTTTGAGTGCGAATATGAAGCTCAAAATGCAAACAAGTATGATACCTACCCAGGACTAACTTCTTGCCATCATACTGGAAATTCTAATCAATCCCAATTTGGAGCCAGTTTATTCCTGTAATTTGTCAGGAAACTTCACTGACCGCAGTTTAACAGTAGATCTATTTGTGCCCCTTAAAAAAATTCAGATCAGCCTCCTTTGATGGTAGTTTATTCTTGTAATATTCGGAAATCCTTGCTGATCGATATTTTCCACTAGGTATTTCATTAAAACAATGGGTTATGATCGCACGTAGCTTAGTTTTTGTGTCACCACAAATAATTTCATGTCTGTTCCCCTTTAAAGATTGTTCATCGTTGTAATTTGTCAGGATACTTGGCTGACAGGAAGTTTCCACTAGAGATATTTCATTGGAACGATGCATCATAATGGTACGTAGTATCCTTTTGTCACCAAAAAATATTTTAGAGTCCTCCTTCCACCGAATATGTCAAAGGGTTGTTTTGTTTGTCTTCGAAATTTCTCAAAATACTTTGCCGACCGCAGGTTTCCCAATGGAATATTTTATTGAAATGATGCATTATGATTGTAGGCACCACATGATTCGGCTACCGTGGAAAAAATTCAGATCTGCCCCCTTTTAATGGTAGTTTATTCTACTGATTTTTCGGAAATCTTGGCTTATCGAGATATTTCATAAAAACAATGCATTATTCTTAAACATCATGTACCTGGCACAAGAAGTATACTACGTACAATCACAATGCATCTTGTAGATCTCCGAAAATAAAAATAAGAACTATATAACCTTAAAGGGGGCTGATCTGAATTTTAATAAATACTTATTTTCAATAAAGTATCTCTCCTGGAAACCTCCAATCAGCTTAGTAATATGAAAATTTCCAACTATGAACTACCCCGGAATTGGGGTAGATTTGAATTTTAAATATGGTGGCACGAGAAACACAAAACTCAGTTCCAGAGTTTAGATTGTATATTCTTTTAGGTTGTTATAACTAGAATTATACTTTGGTCAGCAAACCACGCCCTATGAGCAGATATATATTTCATACAAAGCAACTCAGATGTTCCATACACTTATTCGATCATAAATATTTCCGTTATTTTAAATCTTAACTTCATTGTGTTCCTTAATTCTCGAACCTTAATAATTATGGATATTAAATTCATATCGTGAGAACAATTGCTATGCTGCAATCAACGTAGCGAGACAGCTGTATGTTTGGTTGTCTGCCGCGAGGCGTAAATCAATGACATAATAGTGGAAGGAGATCTTCACCTAATAGTGAATCAATTTAGAGTTGGAATTAAAATCCATGATAGTTAGTATATATGGCGAGGGGAAAGTGTCCATTTTACTGCCGATTAAAAAGAAAAATTCGTAGCGATAATGTGGCAAATTCACACAAAATCTTTTTGCGCGCATGTTCTAGGGAAACAGCGTGTTATGATTTTGTCCAAATGTCTGTACCTTTCGAATTTCTAGCCGAAAATGGTCTCAACCGACTGGGTTGGACTCACCTATGCCGAATCCGTTGTCATAATCCATTCTGTCCGTCCGCTTGGCCGGCCGGCCGTGGACACGATAACTGTCGAACGAAGCAAGCGAGCGACTTGAAACTTTCAGGGTAGTTCGCGCATCGAAATGCCGTGGTTAAATTCGTTAATGGGCCAAATCGTCCAAATGGTTTCGGAGTTATAGCCCTTAAAAGTTTTGAGGTTATTTCCCTGATATTTCAGGAACTGCAGGAGCAGTTGAATTCCAATAGAATTATGGTTTGACCGTATAGTCACTTCATTTAAAAAAAAACAATTTCTCTCAAAATATTTTCTAAGAAATTTTTTTTTAGAAACTATCAAGCATATCCAAAAAAAATCCGCTTGTTCCTTGAGCTCTATATTTCACAGCAGTGTACCAAATTTCAATCCGATACGAGTAATAGTTTCGGAAATATTTGGAAAAAAATAGGTAACATTTCTTAGTTTTTTTCTCGAAATCGTTGTGTTTTTCAGTATAACTCGGGAAATACTGATTCAATCATGATGAAACTTTGCAGCTTGTTGTGGGATGCTGAAGGACAATTATGTGCCGAATTACGCGATGATCGTGTCATGAGAACAATTTGAAAAAAAATTTAATTTTAAATATTCTGTGATTTTCCTATTATATCATCCTCATAAAATATTGTATGAACCTTCGGACTGTCATTTCTCGATAAAGTACTGAGTTTTAATATCAAGTTTCTAAGTTGTTTCTTTCGGAAATTATTGTGTTCACGGTCGACCTTCAGGCTTTCAGGGGAAAATTGTGAATACAAAACCTAGAAAAGCACTGACGTGATGTCAGCAGCTTTCACACGCTCGTTCACTTTGCGAAATGCGAAATTTCAGTGAAATTTCAATGAAATATAACATTTTCGAGAAAAAAATAATTTTTTTTTTCGGATTTTCCCATGAACCATTCTCCTTATTGACACAGTCAATCCTCCAACCAAGTTTTATTTCGATCAGATAAATATTTTCGAATTATTGAAAAATCGAAATCTCAAATGCCTGTAGCACAAAAACCATTGGGCAGATTTGGCCCATTAACGAACTTAACCGAGATATTCAGGACCTTAACCTAACCTGAAAATTTCAATACTCTTGGACCTTTCTTTCGAAAGTTACAGCGCACACGGCCGGACGGACAGAATCAATTTTGACCACGGATTCCTCATCAGTGAGTCTAACCTAGTCGTTTGAGGCCAATTTCGGCTCAAAATTTTAAAATTACAGACGTCGTGACGAAATGATAGATAACGCGCTGTTCCCTAGAACAAGCGCGTAAAAGTGATTTATTTGATGAGAGTAATCTACGATTAAAATTAATGTACAACTTCAAGTCTCAGCATGTAAATTCTTTTGAGAGTGAGCAGTACATTTTTTTATATATCGAGATATCGATTGAATTAAAACTTCACAATCGGTCAGTAAATTTTGAACAAATTTTTTTGTTTTTTTTTTGGAAAACATTCATTGAATCCTGACAAAACCCCCACTCATACCATGAACATAATATTTTACAGCAGTGTACGAAATTTCATTTCGAAACGACCTTAATTCCTGGAGGTATTGGGAAAAAATTTGTAGAATTCCGTGGTTTTTTCTCGATATCGTTGTTCCTTCCGTAATAACGCAACATATCAATCATGATGAAACTTGGCAGCTAGTTTGACAATGCTGATAGGCAACTTTGTGCGAAGTTTCGTGGAGATCATGTCATCAAAACAGTTCGAACAGTCATTTTTCGATACACTACTGGTTGAATTCGAGAATGCGTAGAAACCGCTCAATGATTCAAAATTTCATTTTTCCAATATTACCAAAAATACCGATTAGATCGGAGTGAAATCTAGTACCTTATTGAAAAATCCTACAAAAACACTGACGTGAAGTCATCAGCTCTTGCACGCATGTTCAAAGGATATCAGCAAAAGAGGACATGCGCGCAAAAGCTGCCGACTTCACTCCAGTGCTTTTCTATATAACTGAAGTGAAATTTAATGTTTCAAAATTTTCTACAATAAAGTCTTCATTAAATTTCGTGAAAGTGACATTTCTGAAAAAAAATGTCAATTTGACAAAAGTTTCAAAACGAAAAATCGAAAGGAGATAATTTTCAAAATTTTTCCGTTTGTCTGATGATAGAGTAGATTTGTACTCTGAAACTCAACAATTCGCTTTGTTTATCGTTTTTATTGTTCCTATATTGTTCATTTGGCAATCTGGTTTCCAAGGAACTGCCCTTGATACATAGTTTAATCCTGCAATTCGCAAGGGCGTTTTCCATGAAAAAATAATTTTATTTAATTCTTAATAGTTCTGTTTCAGATATTGGGAGTGAAAACCCAGAAAAAACCGAAAAAATTGCAGGTTCAATTTTTTTTAAATATTTATATTCCTCATTTCCATTTGGCATTCTATTCTATTATTCGGTTATTAGATCTGCTGACTGGAAGATTAAGTTATTTCCCAGTCCTTGCTTACTGATTCCTAAATAAATTATTTTGCCAAGTTGGGTAATTATGACATTGATTAGCCCTTTTTATCACTGACTAAGGTTTTAGTTTGTTGTTATTAATACAGAATATTAGTTTCAGTTTCAACTATATGATTCCAAAAACGTTTCAAATACAATCCAATGAATTCCTTTAACCATTGAACTTTTGTTCTCGCTTTGAACAATCTTTCAGGATTTCGTTTTCTTCGGCTGAAGGGCCATAAAAAATACCGAAACCACATAAGCCCCCCTCAAATCCTACCTTGATTTTAAACTCTACATGGGCACTGCTTTCACAATTTTTGCTTTAGATGTAAAAACGACGTCAGAAGCTAAAAAATTTTCTTTTGTCGAGAAGAGCGCGTTTGCAAAGCCGGGTCCCGATGAGTTTAATCCGAACCGCGAATGCAATAAAATTTGATAAACGATTCGGAAAGTAGTGTGATTGGCACTTGAACTCAGCCTCGAATAATACATTCAAATGCATCGTTCCAGTTGAAAACCGAGTCCCGACGGAGCAGAAAGAGCACTGCTTCCAACCATAAAAGTTCATTTGATTTCTTGCATTCGCTGTTCGCATTACAATCATCTGGATCCGGCTTTACACTTTTCGAGCTGGAATTTCAGAAAACAGCGTTTTCGATAGATCACTCTATTCAGAGCCAATACTAATACAATCATGATGAAACTATGTAGTTTGAGAATGCTGATGAAATACTTAAATACCTTGACTAAAATTTCATGATGATTATGTCGTTGAAATAATTTCGAAAAAATTTTTCGAATTTTTTCGAAATATTCATTATCTTGCAATTTTGATTATATTATCCTGACGTGTGAACCTTAAAGCTGTCATTTTCAAATCAGGTCCTGAATTTCAATTCGATCTTATCACAACATCACAAAACCTTTTGGAAGAAACGACTTAGAACCTCGGTAATTGAAGAGTTAGTTTGGGGCTTAATTACAAAGGTTGAATTCGTTAATGGGTAAAATCCTCCGAATGATTCCGCATATTACCCATTTAACATTTTATTTCCGAAGTATTCCCTTAAATACAGATGAGACCGAATTGAAATTCAGTACTTGATTTAAAAACGCTGCAAATTTCACACAATGGTTCATTATTTTCTCAGTTAAAGAACCCAATACCATTGATATCCTAAATAAAACTTATATATTATTTATAAATCACTGGTTTTTCTCAACACAATTTGCAGCGTTTTTCTCCATAATTCAGGCACTGGTCAGATATCACCGGGTGAAAATTTTAAGGTTGACTCATCAACAGTAATCAACGTTGAGAGTTTCATGAAAATTCGGTAGAAAGTTCTCGAGAAATATTTTTTTTACATGCTACTCCCAGTTTGGAGCCCTTAGGGTACACAGATCCTGCTGAAAAAAGTGGTGGTTCAATCTCGAGCGACATAAGATTTTTCCACCAACTTTTACGGATTTCGGTTCAGTACTTTCAGAGGAAAGCCCCGGACAACGGATGGGGGACGTGAGACGGACGGATTTATTTTTATTAGTTCATTCAAATCTACAAACACTTCAAACAGAAAAATCCAGAAAAGCACTGAAGTGAGGTCAGGAGATTTACGCGCTTGATTGAATTCGTTGCCATGCAAAGGAGTCACCTGGTTTTTGATCCCTCCAAACGCTGTAAAATTTTCAGGGGGGTTTTTTTTTTTTGGTCGATCTCTAAGGTTCATTATTCGATTTTACTAAATAATAAACCGAAAAATCTAGAAAAGCACCGAGGTGAGGTCGGGAGCTTTTAAGCGCTTGTTTGAATTCGTTTCCGAAAGAGTCACCTGCTTATTGATCCCTCCAAACGCTGTGGAATTTTCAGGAGGGGTAATTTTTTTTGGGTGATCACTACTACTTATTTGATTTTATCAGATAATAAAACAAACTGACCGCTTGGAGGTTCAGGCAGAGTTTCATGACGACAATATGTTTGGAAGACCATCAAATCTTTCCTTAGGGAAGTGAAGGTGCGTTTGGCAGGGTCGGTACGTACGTTCAAAGATTATCGCTTTCGCGACGGATTTGAAGATGAGCTCAAAAGCTGCTGACTTCATGTAGTTGCTTTTGTATTTTTTCTCTCAATTGATTTTCATTAAATTTGTCCGTATTGATGCACTGAAATTCATGAAATTTTATGAGGTTCACACTTCACAGATGAACCTATTAAAATTAGGTACAAATATAATTTTCAAAAATTACAGTTTTGCTGTTGCATTCTCGTACCTTTGTTCCGTTTGTTATTGAATGTAGGAAAAATCAGTCAGATCGTTTCACAGATATGTAAATTTGATATGGTCTTCCATCAGATCCAACTGCCTCTCCTTCTTGTGCAATATTGGAACGTGTAATGGAATTTTTTTATGGAAATCATCATGAGTTTAATATAATAAACAACAGATAAGTGAACTTTGCCTGCGTACACGTCCAGTTCGCCATAAAATTAAATAATCGTGAGCACCGCTCCCATAACACTTCCTTTCTTACAAAATGCTGAGGACTCCACCTTGCTTTCGACATGAAAAAGTGCGCACCAGTTCGTTTTACCTTTTCGATGACCCATTATCGAGATCTTGGGAAGACCTCGCTTTGCTGTGGCGCTGTATTGTCCAATAGTAATTGTGAGGCAAGTAATAGAAAAAAATCCTTAAAAAGCACTGACGTGAAGTCAGCAGCTTGTTTAGTTTCACGAATTCGGATGCAATAATTAATCTCTTTACGTCTAGCCTAACCGCTGATCGTAAACACAATAAGTACCGAGAGAATCTGCTCAGACTTAATAATTGTAAAGAAGGTTTGGAGTTTAATTACGAACGCCAAATACTTTGAATCCTTCCTGTGATCCTGCAGATATACAAACTCTTGCAATAATGAAGGATAGGATATATAGGTATTTCTTGAGTTATTTCGGAAGTAATTAACAATGATAGCGATGAAATAAAAAAAATAAAAGTTATGCGTTAGCATTACTATTAAGGAAGTTTAATTTTGACAACCTCACTTCATTTCGAGAAATTGAGGAAATCTTCTCAAAATTTGAAATTGCCAAGAAATTTTACATATTTTTTCCAATTTCTCTGCAGATAAATATTCGCTTGTACTGAAATTTGAAGTACTATTGTTATATTTTGACTTCAAGGTCTGTGCCAATTTTCATTGGATTCTGATGAATGCCTAGAACAAGCGCGAAATGAAAGAAATTAACTTTTCGCTCAATATGTTTTATGAAATGGAATGAATATCTGATCGAGTCGAAAAGTTGTTGAATATTGACTTCGAGGTATGTTCAAATTCATCCAGGTCCGATTAGTAGTCTCTCGAAAAAAAATTTTTACGAAAAACATCTGTTTGAGATTTTTTTAACGATAATCTCAAAATTGTGAAGAGGTTGCACGATGGTATCTGATCTCATTAATTAACTTAGGAACAATCCCTCAAAATTTCATATTATAGCTCCGATTTCGCCGATTAACGAACTCAACCGAGATTTTCAGACCCCGAGCATAAACTAAAAATTTCAAGACTCTAGGTGTTTTCCTCAGAAAGTTAGAGCACACACGTTCGGCAGAACAGAATTGAATTTGATCACGGATTTTTCCTCAGGAGACCAATTTCGGTTTAAAATTCTACAATACAGACATTGTGATGGAAGGGTATCACGCTGTTGCCCAGAACCATATGATTAGAAGATATAAGATATTTATAAACTAAATCTTTGAATTGTTCCAATGAAATGATCGAGAAATTCTGCACGAATTTGCGCATCAAGTTTCAAGTTTCGTTATATTCGGATATATATTTTTTGAGTTATTTTGGAAATATCAATTATTCTCAGGAAATCGGTACGAAATCGGACATATTTTTTCCAAAATCTCCCAAGACGAATATCCGATCAAGCTGAAATTTCAAACACTGTTGTTAATTAGTGACGATTCCGATGCACTGCTTATGCGCTGCTGGGAAGTACCAATGAAACTTCCAGGGAATCACCTCATGCAGCATAGAGTGTGAATAGCAGACGACTGTAATACGTCGATTGACGATCTATTGACGCCGCTGTCCTGCATATTGTCACTGTAGGATCCAGTAAATGCTTCGACTATTCACCAGTAGATGCCGTGGAAGATCGATGCGAACAAATATTTTGAACTTATTGATAGAAATATTCAAAGAGAACATATCTGATTGGACTGAAACAGAGTCTTCGAGTTTTCGGTGTCGATTAGAATAAAAGTTAAACGGAGTCGGAGATATGCTTTTTTAAATATATAAATTTCTGAAATAAATTCTCTGAATTTTCCTCTTGATTCTTTCCCCAGAAAAACCAGGTAATCTGATTGGGCTGAAATAAAACTCTCGGTTATGAAGTGGTGGTTTGGAGATTTCAAGGAAATTTAAATCAGATATGAAAATTTTCAAGGAAAAAAAAATTTTTTTCTTAAAATTTTTCTATAATTCTTCATATTGCTACTGTCCATCTACCAACCAAGTTTGATTTCGATCAGATAAATAATCTTCGAGTAATTGAAAATAAAAATTTCAAATGGCTCTAGCTCAAGAACTGTTCGGCAGATTTGGCCCATCAACGAAATAAACCGAGATATTCAGGATCTTAACCTAACCTGAGAATTTCAAGACTCTATAGGTTCATTCTTTCGAAAGTTACAGCGCACACGGCCGGACGGACAGAATAAATTTTGACCACGGATTCTTCATCAGTTAGTTCAACCTAGTCGTCTGAAAATTTCAGACATCGTGACGAAATGATAACGCGCTGTTCCCCAGAACAAGCGCGTGAAAAATATTCTAGCGAGCATATAGGTAGAGAGAGATGGATGGACATCATTCTCAAAACCCTCCGTTGCGGTTCAGATATATGCAATTCTCAGCTGAGTTCGTTAATGGGCAGAATCGGCCACACGGTTTCGGAGTTATACTCATTTAAAATTTAGAGGTTATATTTCTCTGATGTTTAAGGAACTAATTGAGCGTTTGGATTGAAACTCGACATTTAGTTGAGGCAAATTCTTGCAAAATTTCGTTGATATCGTACTGTTAAAAAATTTGTAAACTACCCTTGAACTTTATATTTCGCGCAGTGTATTAACTTTCTGTTTCATATGAAGGTGATTTTTGGAGATATTGGGAAAATATGTCCAGGGTATCGTTGTTCTCCAAAAATTACTTAAAAACACTGATCCAATCATGTTTAACATCAGCTCCTAGTTTGAAAATGCAGATGAATAAATTCGTCCTGAGTTCACAGATCATCGTGTCATAACAATAAATTGAACAAATTTCAAATTTTTTTTCCATACACATGTTCAATATTCTGCCATCTTCTGAAAATATTATCCTCACAAAATACTGTATGAAACTTCATGCTGTCATTTTCAATCGAGTTCTGGATGCAATTCGATCCAACATGTCTATAGTTTCGGAAATATTAGGAAAATAAAATTTCGAATGGGTATATCTCCTGAATCTTTGGGTGGATTTCATCCATTCACGAGTTTGATCTTCGTTATTAAGATCCAAACCTACTTTACAAATATCGAGTTTCTATGTTGTTTGTTGTTTATTTACTACGATTGGCCGTGAGGACGGTCCCAACTCTTCAATTAAGTAATAATATACTAATGTAAATAAATAGTCCCTAGGTTCTTTTTTGAAGGTATCCTGTTTCGTTCAGTCGTAAAAAGGTGATATTAATTTCTTCCACGCGTTAAACATCTACCGCGATTGCGCATGTCTGGTCGTGCAATTTCGGTCGAGTTTCGTATGAGAATTTCGCCACGAATCATTTCGTTTATGCATTGGGAGCGCATAAGCTAGAAGAGGTGGCTGAAATGTTTACAAATCAATTAATGTTAATGAGTTAATGAGTTAAGAGTTTGTACATACACAAACTACGTACGTCGTAGTTGATCTTTTGCCCTTTTCTGCAACTTCCTTTGACTGTCAGTTACGACGTCAACCTGACTCTGGAAGAATGAAATCTTTTATCAGGTTAACAGAAAAACGAAGAAGTATTCAACATGCCATAACTCCGATTAGAATGGCTGTATTTGTATCCCGATCCTTATAGACATTAGGCCATAAAGTAAATATAGCAATACATTCAATATAATTGTTAATTAGCATTTTTTTCAGGATAGTCGTTATAGGTCTGCCCCCTTTTCAGGGCTCTGTCTTTGATCTCTCCTTCGAATAGAAACGTTGAGCATTTTCCATATTTAATGATACCTACTTAGCCTCTGAATATCCCAAATTTGAATTCCTGTCTTCCCCTTCCATATTTCCACTTACAATCTCAAGATTCTCGAGAAAAAATTAACACACGCTATTACGTGAAATTAATAGGAGATTCTCTGTTTCACTTGTGAAAATAATATTGAGGTTTCTTGCTCCAATATTCAATTTAAACTGCTAGATGAACCTCCATTAAAGGTATGTCAAAATGCCACCGCATAGAAACAAAAGGAGAGAAGGAAACTTGAATATTGGACCAAATCAATTAAAGAGCTTCTCTTTGGTTATCGTGATATGGAAAAACAAGATTTGTGAATTTTTTTATTTGAATTCAATGACTTATAGTTAAATTTTTGAGCTTTGATAGCAGTGAGACTATTCGTGATTTTGGGTCTTCTACATACCATATCATTTTAGGCACTGACATCATCTCCTTCGATTTTTTTCGAGTTATTTCAAGAATACAACAAATAGAATAGTTTCGCAATTGTACAAGTTTTTCATTCTGGTCTGAAGAGATTAAATTATTTTGTGACTGAACCTATGGATGCAGCTGATTACTCGTTGATCCAGCTTTGATTTATAGGTACTTTAATTTCAATTGTTTCTTCGAAAATTAAAAGAAAGTTTTTTATTCCAAACATTTTTTATTGGCTTGAATTTGAAAAAGAGGCATTGACGTGAAGTCAGGAGCACTGAAGCGCTCGTTCGAATGCGAACCCAATTCCTCCAGAAATGTTGCGTAAAGAGCATATACAGTAGCTCTAATATACGGAGTTACTCATGGGGACCAAAGTAAGTTTTTTTCAAAAAATTTATTGGGTGTATATGGTTGGAGAAAATAGTGAGAATGCGCAATGCTGCCACTTCGTTATATTCAAAAATTTTCGGGAAAATAAAACTGAAATAAAGTGAAAAATGGAGTGAGATTACATTGCAAATTCTCACAAAATGATTAGGTACACCCCAAAAAAATCACTGAAGCCTGAAGGACCACACCTAGTTTTCTCCTATTAACATCGATATTTCACACATTCTTATATTTCTCGCCGCTTTTGGCAACGTTAAAGCTTGCAGACCGTGGGCAGGTGCCTGACCCTGAAATGTTAACGAGGTTTTATGGAACTCAAATTTGCATTGGTTGCCGAAATTCACGAATCCGTAAGTTACACGCCACGTTAATGTTTGCTCTTAATTTCCAAGTCATCAAATTTCATCCACCTAATAAATTTCAACTCGATCACATCTAGATTTTGAAACTATTGGTAGAATAAAATTTCGAATTGATCATATATCTAAGTAATCGTTAAGACAGCGAGAATCTATTCAGAGAATCAATATTTGTAGAGCCGGTTGAATTACATGAAAGTTCGAATTCAGAACTGGTAAAACCTCCTAATTGCTTTCAGTATTGATTACAACATATTTCGAAAGGATTTTGCATCATTTTGTGGTCTTCACTCGTAATATCTGAAACAGAACTGTTGAAAATTGAATGAAGTTGTTTTTTATGGAAAACGCTCTTGCGAATTGCAGGTTCATCAGGCAAACTGAACCTGATTTCCCAGAAACTCCCCTTGACAAGTTGTACAATCCTGCAATCCGCAAGGTTCTTCATCAAAGAACAATTTTATTTAATTATTAATAGCTCTGTTCAGATATTGGGAGTAAGAACCTAGAAAAATCTTAGAAAATGATATTGAAAAAATTTCAAATAAAAACACTCAAAGAAACTTCATTGGGAATCCATTCACAATCGGAACACAGTACGAGATTTCTGAAAGTTTAATGAAATTCTGTTAGTCGGATAAATTTCGTAACGTTTTTGGTGTCTATATTTGTGCCTTATACTAATCAGAAATTATTCTGTAACAACTGCTCATTGGTCACATACCAAATTGTTTTTTGTCTAAAGAATATACGTAAAATATCAAAAATATTACTGTCACTGCATTTCACCAATATTTTCATTACTTTATCTCCAAATACCACTACATTTTCTGAAACTCAATTCATCTATTTCAAAGAAATGTTTTACTTTCAAATTTGTGAATTTTTCAATGTGATACCATGTGATTAGGACTATTACAGTATCAGCGAAAAGAATGTTCAAAACCCTGCATGATACACCGCGACACAGAGTCGGAAGGTCAGGAGCATTCACACTCCTGTTCAAATTCGTTGCCGAAATAGTCAGATATTCATGTATTGACTCCGCCAAACGCAGTTTTACTTCTTGATGGTATAATGTTTGGCGTTCTTTTTCTCATATGGTCCCCATGAAATACGGCATGAACCTCAAGCTATCATTTTTCGATCTATTTCGATACTAGATTCCAATTCAAATTAACCTGAAATTTTTCAGACTCTAGGTCCAAAGTTAGAGCACATAAGAATTTAATCTAACGACAGATTCTTTATCTGTGATCACAACCCAGCAGTTCAAAACCATTTTCAGGAAAAAATTCGAACATGACAGACGTCTAAGCAAAAGGATTTCGCGCTGTTTCCCAGAACAAGCATGTAAGAGGGGCCTATGAGCTCGAAGTTTTGAACAAAAATTTGAAGAAATCTTTCGATTCCCTGATCGACACAACATAGGTATCCTTCGAAAGGCAAATCCTTCTCGGTTGAATTCCGCCATAAATAAGAGCGTCCAGTCCAAGCGCAGGCACATCCGAACGCCCGATAAATAACCACGTAGAAGTTACACCTAGATTTAATTCAACTATGTCGGTGATTGTCTATTAGGTAATATTACCGTTCTCACGATATAGTATTCTAGTCGATTGTCCTGCTAATGAGCTGAAGATAGGAAGGTAAACATTGATCCAGACACCTCCAGGCTGCATTCCTGAGGACGGATAGAACCGCGCCCCCTTTTTACGATCGTGGATCGTGTTTTGATATCAGATACTTCATTGAACCACAAACGTTGTTGCAGTTATGCTGGTTCTCACTTATAGTCTAAGATTTTATGTAAGATCGACCTTCACCCCTTCGCTTACCGGATGAGTTTACATATATGTTTCTGAATATATAGGAGAAATAAGCACGGAATTTCAAACAACTCCGAAACTTGACAGATTTTTTTTCAATATCTCCAAAAATTAATAGCAGATCAAACTGAAATTGGGAACACTGTTGTGAAATATTGACTTCACGGTCTGAGCCTAATTCCATCGAAATTTTAACGATAGAATTTGTTTCGACAAAAATCCGAATAATTTCATTAGTGATGCTGATCGTTTGAGATCCTTTTCGGCTTGAAATTCGTAAATTAGAACTGAACAATACCATAGCAATCTGTTCCCTAGAAAACGCATGCAATAAAAAAATGGGATCATTTTCAAAAAAAAGTCAAAATACCTTCAAAATATAATGAAAGAAAGCGTTCTTCAGAAGAGATCACTACAGGACTTGAAAATATAATGAGCTTATATAATCGTCGATAAGAACTTCAATCTCTAATAATACAGCGATCCAGGAAAAACCAATGTATATTGGTTTTCCAACTGCTATCATTTGGAACAAATTTGTTCCCGATAGGATGTGGTATTAGAATGGATAGTATGAACAATGGTTATTGTACTTCGTAATTTTATTTATGAGTTGGAGGCACCCATATATGTATCGAAGGAAGGAAGTGGCTTTTTACAAGCTATATTAGCCATTGAATTGCTAATGTAGGAAACAAGGACAATGATTCAGTTCACGAATATTTTCGTAAGGCAAGAATCTAGTTTCATGATTATATGGTACTTCGTTATTTTCTTTCCTATACAGTGCTTCAATGCTATAGGATGTTTTGTATTTCATGAAATGAAAAGTATTCTTCATGATGACTGTTTCATAAGGAATCCGTGACAAAGGCAGTATCAGGAGATTTTGAAAATGCCATTTCACGGCATTTTTTCAAAAGATGTGACAACTCTGTTATGTAGCATATTATGTGTCGAACATTGTACAACCCATCGTCTCCATAAAACGAAATTTGCCCTGTAATTATCGCAACCTTCCCTTGAAAACAAAATAAGAGTTTTCAGTGGAATCCTGTGTTTCTAGGATGCACATTCGAAAATAACGAAATTTGAGATCAATATGTTCACCATCTAATCGTAGTACACCGGAGAAAGCTATTGACTCTTGAAACTCTTAATTTTTTCACAGACATGATAAATAAATGTAAATACCTATTTTGTTTTTTCATTTTCAAATGTGGCCAATGGCAGTTTATGAATGTAAACTTGTAGTTTGGATCTCTAAATTCATATTTAAATCCTGTTTGATTTTGTCCCTCCTATACCAATAAATTCAAACATCCCACTTTTTCACTTTGGCTTTGAAAGAAGAATAGGAAATTATAAATCGGTACCAACTATACATTTCGTCCTTGCTTTCCATTTTAAAATAGAAGTATATTTTATAAATGAAGAGGAACTGGTGTATAACTTATTCGGATTTGTTATCTACACATAGGTAAAAGGATATCACATTTAACAGTGTGTTGAAGTATCCTGTTCTTCATTATACTTGTAGTTCCTATCTATATAATAACCAAAGTGAATGATAACCGATATCACATCTACAAATTCTACATCGAAATTCGGTTGTGCATTCCAAGTTAAAACAAAAACGTTGTTAATCATCGACATTATCCTAGTGTCTTTATTTGCAAAAATTGAAAGAAACACAATCTATTATCTCAATAAACTAATCATGCTTTAAAAGAAAAAACAGGTCAAAATATTTTCACCACGTAGTTAATTTATATCACGGAGGTTGGCAATGAAGTAGAATCATATTTATAGAAGTATAATCGGTTCAACAACTGAGACATTGGTGTCGTAAATGCAATTAATTATATTTTTCCTCCGTTTGGGTGATTTGTATACCAGAAACAAGAAAGTCGACCCATGCGGCATGAAGATAATACTTTTCTCCTTTTCGTGACCATGTGCCATCCATGAACATAACTTAAAATAAAAAACTACCAACCAATCGACCATAATCCATTTTCAATAAATAAAATAACAAGAATTTCCGTACGTAAATGGATCTTTTATTTTTAAAATTCGCTCTACCTCTTTCGCCCTGTTAAGGCATCTTCAAGAGCTCTGTAGGTTGAAAATAAAATAATAACGTTTTCTTAAGATTATAAATTACCTTCTCGTCCAAACTTACAGACTAAATGCAACATGCACTCTCTGGTTATATAAAAATTGAACTAACATGAATCAAAGCTGTTACAATATCAAATTGACTAAAACTTATAAACGTTAGGAATTTTTGAATACTCAAAAGTGATAGCGTCAGATTTCGGGATACAGTTGACAGATTAGACAGACATTGAGAAGTCGTGACATGACATTTGACAAACACAATGCAATGGAAATTTATGAGATAGCCAAAATTTAAAAATTCACCCAAACAAATGTTTTAACACACAAATAGAATCTCACCTCAGCTATCACCCTATATTTCAAAGTTTGATATAGTCGAAAGTTGGTTTTGTAAGATTAGGAACGCACCCGTTGTGTTTGTCAAATGTCATTTCACATCTTCTTGAGCTACCTTTTGTGCGAGGGAGATCAGGTATTTGGGTAATCGGAGATTCTTCCCTGTTGGCGGATGACGATCACGTGATCGTCGTCATCCAATAGAGTGAATCTCTCAGCCAATAGGGTGAATCTCCGATTACCCAAATACCCGAATCTCCCTTGCACAAAAGGCCCCTTTAATGTCTGTTTAATCTGTCAATTGTATCCCGAAATCTGATGCGATCACTTTTGATTATTCAGAAATTCCTAACGTTTATCAGTTTCAGTCAATTATTGTAGCAGCTTTGATTCATGTTAGTTCAATTTTATAAAACCAGAGAGTGTATGTTGCATGTAGTCTGTAAGTTTATGGAAAGATTTTTTTATAATAAGTTAAGCTGCGTTGGGTGGAATAAATATCTGAATGGGCGACCACTATAGCTTCCAAACAACAAAATTCGATCGATGGCGTAAAAACTCTTGACTTTTAGTTCTCCCCTTGATTATTCAGACACTTGGCGAATTTATATGAATTCTTCTTTCACTTCTAAAATTGCCAGATTTACTTTGCAATTGTCAGATTGAATATCGCTATTACCAGATTTTTTATTTTTCAGTGGCACTAGAACTCCGTGGTAATCACGGACCCCGAACCGAACAGTTCAATCCTATTTGACTTTATACTTAAGCCCAGTTCACCACACTTGCTCGTACAGTTTCTGTTTCAACGCAACCTCTATAAATACGACATGCACTTCTTACATGTGACCTTCACTAAAATTCTAATTTCCATTGAAAATTTGTCACAGTTTCGATTGGAATGATTCCAACAATCACATTATTTTTCTCACGTGTGTTGTACACTTTTTTTACTCCAACTTTCGACTGAAACAACATGATGTCATCAACCTTCACCCATTTCCAGAGGTCGCAATCGGTCATTTACCATTTAACGAGGATGCAAGAAGGTACAACGTTCAGTTGATAAAAATAATTGCTAATAGGGCGACTAAAGGACTGTGGTATTGAGTAACGCCATTAAAACGTATGTTTATGTATTTGTTTGTACGATATTTCTAATGACTTAACTGTTTCGTAGCATCAGGTAAGGAGGTACATAGCGCTTAGATGTCAATCGGGTTCTTCAAGTAAAAATATTTTTTTAGGGCAGTCTCAGAAATATAAAACGGAGGAATTGTGCAAATTCTCTGAAATTCAAGATTACCAGTATCGGTGACATGAAAGTCTTCTGCGGTACTGGAGGTTGTGTAAATTTTGGCAAAACAGTCGAGTTTGGTTAAATAGACTAAATGCTGAGGCCAGTCGTGTTTGAAATTGAAAATTCAACAGAACTCTGATGAACCATGTTTTCATTGTTGATTTATTTATTTGTTTTGCATTGTGTCAATGTGTATCATTACACTGTAGAATATCCAGATATATGACAGTATCTGAAGAAGCTACAATGTAGCGAAACACGTTTTGATTCTAATAAAAATACATTCTAATCAACACATATTTATATATATATATAATTACACTTTTATAAGTCAGTAGGTAGGTCTTGAAATAGGTCTATCAGGTTTTGTACCTAGAAATAAGCCAGGTTGGCACCGTTGAAATGTTGTCAAAATTAATTCGGCAGGAAATTATCATCCAGAAAGTATTTTTATTGAGGGCCATATGGTTTGGTTGAAGGGCAAACGTAATTATTACGACCTTTGTTTAGAACGGATAAAGCTGTGTTTTTGTCAGGATAATCACTGTAAACTAGCATTATACAGAGTTAAGGTTGCCATCAGTCCGGGTTTCCCCTCCTAGTATAGGGAGCGTCCGGGCTGGTTCATTCGTAGTCCGGGTTGAAAAATTTAAAGATAATTATTATTTAGTTTGAAGAGTTTCTTTGAAGATTGAATACTAAAATGATCTCTGTACTTCTAAGATTTTCGATTAAAAACATAATTGAAGTTTGTTAGGTTTAATATTCGAATAAGGTTTCGTTTTCATAACGGTATATTAATAATTTGAGTTTTATTTTGAGAATGAAAAAAGAATTGTTTATTGAAATAATTCATAACAAACTATTATATGATTCTGTTTTGCCAGGTACACTCAAAATGATGATAAAAGATGACTGAATTCAATTTTAATTTCTGAAAATAAATAAAATGCTGATTTGTTACATTTTATACTGTTTTTTTTACTATGTTCAAAAAAAAACATGTCCGGTTTCTGGGCTCAAATGTCCGGGGTTTTCACGCGTCTTGGCCTGGTTGCCAAATTTCAGAGATGGCAACTTAATACAGAGTGGAATGGGTCAAACATTCATTGACTACTGATCCACCTAATAAAAGTGAACGGAGTATGTGTTTTATTGAATTATTAAGGGATTATCACTGTATTTGTATGAGCTGGTGTTCAGTTCAACAAGGAGGAGTATTCGAACCTTCGATATATGTATTGGATTTGTATGTTCTGTACACGAAGTTTTTGGTTTCCCCTATAACTTCTTCTTGGAAATTTATTCTATTTTCAAAGACAGATATTATTTCAATATATAAATCAATTTCCTACATGCAATGGAATGTCGTAAACAATTTGTTTATTAATAGTTTCGAACTAAACTCTAGTTCTTACATTTTCATACTGATTGCATCCTGGTATAGTATCGACAATTCACATTCAAATGATGCGATCAATATACAAACTTCCAATCTTTTTTAAAAATATATGCAGAGCAAATATCTACCACAGAACCATAGGATATCTGCAAAATAAGTGAATTAACTGATTTCTGTACTAGTGTAAATCTTCGATAGATTTGATTTTCATCGCTCGATCGAAGTCATCGCTCGAACTGATTTAAAAAAACGCTGCAAATTTTACACAAGGGTATATTATTTCCTCAGTTGAATAACCCAATACCATTGATATCTTAAATGAAACTTATAAATATATACTTCATAACTCATTGGATTTTCACAAACATAAAAACTCTATATGTGTTGACAGTTTGGTAATCATCATCATCTTTTCATCTACTTTCAGATATATGATTCTGGATGATAAAATATCCGATTATTCCACTGAATTCCAATCTTAAAAACGAATGTGATCGTTCTAGGAAACAGCGCGTTATCATTTCGTCACGATGTTTTAAATTTTCGAATTTTGAGCCGAAAATGGTCCTAAACGATTGGGTTGAACTCCCTGAAGAAGAATCCGTGGTCAAATTCAATTATGTCCGTCTGTCTGTCCGTATGTGCTCTAATTTTCGAAGGAAAAGACTTAGCGACTTGAAATTGTAAGATTAGGTTTGGAGTCGTTAATCGGTTGGATAGTTTCGGAGTTAAGGTTAATTCCTAGATATCTCATGAAGTATTGGTTCGATCAAATTGAAATTTCCTGGACAGTTTTGGAAGACCAAGGTGCAACTTGAAACGAAACTTCGTGTGCATCCAGTTGTTAGAAAATCGAAAAAAAATTCATTCGAAAGTTCTTAAAATTTGTGATGAAAATTTTTTTTTCTCTGAAAAAATTGTTTAGATTTCGGTAGAATTTGGCACAAACCTTAGAGTCAGTATTCAACAAAAATGTTCGAAATTTTACTTCGATCCGATATAGACTTCCGGAGATGTAAGGAAAAATATTGTGCCAAATTTCGTTGTTATTTGGAATCTTAACGTTATTTCCGCAATATCTTAAGAAGTACAGATTCAATCAGATCAAAACTTCTTAATCAGGTGGAGATTACCAACACGCAAGTAGGCGCAAAATTTCGTATGGATCTAAATGTTAGAATTTGAACAAGCGCGTAAAAGCTCGTGACCTCATATCAGTGCTTTTCTAGATTTTTTTCATAACTCAGGGAACACTGGTCGGAAATCATCCGGGTGAAAATTTTCAGGTTGAGTTATGCAACAGTAATCAACGTTGAGAGTTTCATGAAAATTCGGTGGTAAGTTTTCGGTAAATTTTTCTTTTCCTCCAAACCCCAATTTTGAGCCCTTAATATACTCTGATCCTGCTGAAAAGCTTGAAGGATCAATCTCGAGCGACACAGAATTTTTCTACCAAGTTTCACGGATTTCGGTTCGATACTTTCACAGAAAAGCCCCACACAGGGAACGGCGGACGGACGGATTTTTTTATTACTTCATTCAAATCTACATACTTCAAAATGTAAACTGTTAATATTTGACTTCATCAAATAATAAACCAAAAGGAGAAAATTGGCGTTTAGAGCGGAATAACGGGCATAACCGAAATAATTCCCTTTGGTACATCTTCAATGAATAGAGTTTATCTATTCTACTAGATAAGTTCATTTCGTAAGAAATCGTATTAACTATAAATGAGTATCTGACCATTTTATAAATGTCTTAATTCAAATGATCTGACATTACATTCGAATAGGAAATTCCCATAGCCAATATTAAAGTACTCTCGCTTTTCCTCCACACTTTTACTATCTTCGAACTCAATCGCAATCTGATTTTCTATGGTCGATCTGTCAGAAGAGACCGCGAATCTGGGAGGCTGGGTCGTTTCGTCGCAGCGTAACTGGGACTGGAAACGCTGTGAACAGGTGGAACAATGCACCGTGTGATGTAACGATCTCCTTCCGCTCCACCCGCCGCTGTTACACGACGCAGTGCCGCTGAATCGTGCGGCGTAAAAAGTAAACATCGAGCTAGGTTGTCAGTCTTGTCTGAGGAGTAACGAAAAGTGTGCTCGGTTCGGGAAAGCGGGGTGCGTGTAAGGGTGGCCGCCGAACTGGCCGGATTTGAGTACTGTGGCTCTTACTTTCGATCGTTTCGCAATTGATTCTTTTTGTGTGAGTTTCAGTTCTCGTGCAATTTTTGTTTTTGTGATAGTGTTAATTACAATCAATATGGATTGAAATTTTGGCTTTGAGTCGGTACGGTTGATTCAACACAATTGAAATCTGCGAATCAAATTGCAGTTATACTATGAGATGGAATATACATTTTTATTAGGTTTTTGAAACTCGAAATATCAAAAGGAATTCCACACACTCAATGATGAAGTCATAAACAGAAATTAAATACGAAATCACCTACTTCCTTAATTGATTCTTTTGATTTTGTCAAATCATGAAGATACATCGGGTGTTCCGAATTGTCCGCGTTTCTTCGCCATGGTAGGTAGGAACGAGGGGCTATTCGAGTTCTTTCCTCGGCATCCACATATATAGAGCCTTCAGAAAGAAATTGTAGAAATATTTTGGCATATGCAGGGTGTTCCACTTTTGAAGAATATGTCAAACATATATTTTTATTGTTCCTTCTAACTTATACATTGGATAACAATAACCATTTATCTGCCACATTTCGAATGTAGAAGAATTAAATGAATTACCTGTCAACAAGGCGAAGATTGGCCAAAAAGGGGTTCAAAGCAATGTAGAAAAGATACTAGTTCAATTCTTCATACGTGTACATGCAGCCCCTAAATGCCATCCGTGAAAAGAAAATCTGAACAGTCTGACATCCTATTATAGGCTAAAACAAACAGGCAGCCTCCTATTATCACTGGTATTATTTTTAAGGTCAATTAGGATATACCAGCTTTTTACTCTGAGAATTCTATTCTGATCTATGAAATCGAGAAACTGCTTATGAAGAACAATTGAAATGGGATAACACACTAAAGAATCGGTTAATATTTTCATCTCCTCTCGAGATAATGGATAGCTGTGCGTGGTAATATTTCAATTAACCTTAAGGTATTGGTGAATATTTATTCGAATGTAGTTTAAAACACATATTGAGGTCAAACAGTACGCCTAAATCACGAGAATTCCAAGAGTAGGCAAGTTCATCCTAATGGGAAACTATAGCCTTAATACGTTCCTGCCCTCTTCAGTCTCTAGTTGAGGGTTCTTGCTCGAAAACCAATCCGGATGCATTTATCTCGAAGTATTGACTATGATTTGCCCTATCGAATCCTCATATTTAATCAGTTAACTTCCTCAGGATGGAATATATTCGTGTAATTGAGCTTCATTTCGACAGGTTGTGGGATTGATGGTGTAGATAAAAACCTAGAAAAGCACAGACGTTAGGTCAGAAACTTTTACGCGCTTGTTCAAATTCCAATTATTAGATCAACACGAATTTTTGCACCTAGTTGCGCGTTGGTGATGTCCACCTGATAACGAAGTTTCAATCTGTTTGCATCTGAACTTCTTGTGATATGGCGGAAATAACGTTAAAATTCCAAATAACGACGAAATTGGGCACATTTTTTCCCTTATATCTCCGAAAGTAAATATTGGATCGAATTGAATTTTAAACATTGTTGTTGAATACTGACTTCAAGGATTGTGCCGAATTGAACTGAAATCTAATCAATGTTTTCAGAGAAAAAAAAATTTCATCAAAAATTTAAATAATTTTCGAAAGAAATTTTTTAAAATTTTCTAACAAGTAGATCCATACGAAATTTCTTCCAAGTTGCGCATTGGTTTTTCAAAATTGTCCACGAAGTTCCAATTTCATCAAATCAATACTTCATGAGATATCGGGAAATTAACCTCAAAATTTCAAATGGGTCTTACTCCGAAAGTATTCAACCGATTCCACCTATTAACGAACTTAAGAGAGATATCCTGACAATTTCTAGTCGCTAAGTCTTTTCCTTCGAAAGTTAGAGCACATGCGGACGGCCGGACGGACAGAATTGAATTCGACCATGGGTTCTTCTTCAAGGAGTTCAACCCAATCGGTTAAGACCATTTTAGCCTCAAAATTCGAAAATTACAGACATTATGACGAAATGATAACTCGCTGTTTCCTAGAACAAGCGCGTAAAAAGGGATTTGTTCGAACATTGAACTTTAGGGCCCTCCAAATCTCTTCGTATGAGTAGCCGAAAAGTTTGAAGAATTGAATTCTATCCTTCAAATACCTTTAAGGAAGTTCTACAGTATCAAAACCAACGCTATAGCCAAAAGAATCCTCTTTATCCGCTAATCTGATTATATTGTCTTGATATTTCAATTTCTCTTGGGAATCGATGTGGAATCGGCTCGTCGACTGCAAGTCACTAGCTTGTATGCGCTTGTTCAAAATCGTTTTCGAACAGATCATCTATTCACTTATTGACCCTGCCTACTTTTTGCAGCTTTACTTCCTGATGGAAAGATTTGGTGATCTTCTTCTCATATGGCCTTCCAACAACTCTGCTTGAAACGGTAGCTGTCAGTTTTTCCATCAAATACAATATTACAATTCGATCCAATCTGTGTTCTTGGAAATATCGGAAAAATAACATTTTGCATGAGAATATCCATGGAATACAAAATACCTACAACATAAAAAGATATGAATTTTTGAAATCTCGGTGTCATAATAAATCGAAAAAACACAAGAAATTATATCTCAAAAACTACAGAAAATCGCATAACATATATGGGGTATTTTTTGATACCCCCAGATGTCGGAAATCAAAAAAAAAATTACTGACGTCACTACTTGGACCATCCTGTATAAAGATACAAAATATAATATAAAATATAAACGTAGCTTTTTTAATATCGACATATAAATGAATAGTTACAGTTTTTTTGCAAACATAAAGGGTGTTAGGACAAAATTTCGCAGAATAAACATAATGTAACGTTTTCTTGGTTTATCAAAACGTTCAGAATAATGAAACTATTTATTTACACTTATTAACACACTACTGTTCTAATAACTAAACAACTTATTCCATCAGAGTCTGTGCACAATTTATTTCCACACTAATTTATTTGCACTGATCACTTTCCGCTTTAAATTACTCCGCTGAATTAGTCCCTGTGCTGCCTCGTGCTTGCCATTATATCGCTCGTGGAACTTCTAGCGAGTTCGAGAAGATTCTATAGAGCTGGTGACTCATAGACGACTGGAGTTTTCGGGAACATTCTCGCATAAACAGGGCCGTACTCGTCACACTGTCCCCTCTTTAGGCCTGTTCTGTCCCAGAACAGATTCCATGAATTCCTCGGGGGAACGTGGTGAAATCTCCAATAGCCCTTCTGATGGAAGTAACAGTCTATTGCTGGGCTTTCCGTTTTGCTTTGGGTTGAAATTGCATACCAAAATCTCTATACCTGTCTTCTGAAACACTACCTTCAGCATGCATCGCACAACCCGCCAATTCAGTTGATTCAGTCCACAACCTAGTTTGGGAACAGCTAATTTCCTAACCCCAAAGCATTGAAGGTCTTCTCTCAAGTCATGCAGTGCTGTCCATAAATTCTGGTGAGTGGACTTCTGATAGGAGTACTGTTTCGTGACTACGTAATAAACGAACCGACCATCTGACGTCTCAGGCATTTTCCGATTCTGGGCTGCTGTCCCATCAGTTCCTCTTGACAACCAAATTTATTTCTGAATACTGTTGCTATTTCCCTACTCATCTTTAGATCGGCTGCTACACAATGAGCAAAAGAGTATTCCTCGGGAACTGTAAACAGGTCTTGACAAACTTCCTGTGTGACACTAAACCGCGCAACTTGGGTTTTCCCATATATTTTCATAAATTCCTGGAAATCGTCATTTTCCTTTGCCGGAACCTCGATGAGACGTACTTCTTCTTCGTCACCTTGTGTTGACGCGTACGAGGCCAATCGGTTGAAATGGACGACTTTCGGTTTTCCTGTGGGAAGCTTCCGTATCCGGTAAACTACATCATTTATCCTTTTCATAACTTTATACTGTCTCTGCAGCTTCGGAGAATATCCTCTTTTTCTTTGCGAGTTATACAACCACACCAGATCTCCTGCGGTGAACCCTCCTTCAATGGCCTAACATTCAAATAACGAAATAATTTTTTCCCTATAAATCGGATCAAATTCAGATTCGAATCATAAATGTCAAATATTAACTCCAAGGTCAAGTGGAAATGAATTTATGTTGGTGTGGATTCTCAAAAATGTCAATTCGACAAACGTATCACAAAACGACATCTCGAAAGAAAATAATTCTGCAAATTTTCTCGTTCGACTCATATCTGGACAAAAAAAAGTGAACCTGGCTTATCACAAATGTAAGTTGGTCTTTCATCCTGAATGTGAAATATTTCTATTGTTAATTTTGAAATTGGAGTTCTATCAAAACATATATATGCTAGATAGACTCCGACAAATACTCAACAATAATGATTATATATGATGTTTATTTCTGAGTTGAGCACTGGCCGACAGTAAGGAAAGCCAGCCCTCCAAAAAAAAACAGACAGAGCGACAATTTTCTTCTTACGAAACAAATTCTCGACAATTATTTGACACTTATTAGTATAGCAGATCTAATATAATTCACAATATATTTCCATCAAATATTCTTCAATGATTCATCGATCCACTCACTCGAATCTATTGTTTGATTTTGCTTACTATTCTGAAAAAGTCCTCTTCTACAACTTTGTAACCACCCCAATTGCATAATCGCTTTTTGTGATGGATATTATTAAAAATTAAATAATTGAAAGTTTTCAACTTCTATAACTCGTTTATCTACGTAACTAACGGTACGTTCATGATAAGGAACTTAAAATTAACTATCGATATCGTTTCTCAATATCCATAATAATTTATGGTCACAGCTGTTTATTTCGTTAAATCAGGAAAATTTTCGTGATCGTTTCTACTCAATATTTGCATAGCCTGCTACCAATAATCATTCGGCCAGTGTGAATTTATGATTTTATGAATTTTACGTGATGCTAATAATATGGTCCCCTGTAATTACGGCAACCATAGCAGTATTTATACGATTAGTTGAGTAATTGCAATTAAAACTGCAATGGAATTTATTGGTTTATGAACTAGAAAGGCAGGTTGTGAAACTGCGTAACAAAGCTCAGGTGAAAATCTTGTAAACATCCATTTTATCAATTCAAATTTCAACTATTGTTTATAATGAAATCTTATTCGGAGAAAATTGCATTAGATTCCATTGAGCCATAATCGTTAATTATCCTTGCCCAATTATCATGGTAATAATGGTGTATTAGAAACAGGTTCCTGTAGGATGCCTTCTACAACTAATCAACAACCCTTTAACAGCAACGCCACGTTGTCTTTGTTGTTCAAATGATCGAATCGAACATTTAAAATGAGCAGATATTCATACCTAGTAGGAAAACAACCTGAAATCCATAATGTGAATTACGGAATTTTTGAACAATATTTATTTTTCAGTATGTGCGAATAATGAGACACGTATATTTTAGCACGTATTCATTCGGTGATTTTTGTTGTAAACTGTATTCTGTTCATTGCGGAAATATTTTAATTAAGTGTGGTGTGTAGTAACAGATTAGGAAGTTCTGAGTTCGTTCTCTCACAGGTTCCACAGAATGTGGGGTTTAGTGTGGATTTATGTGAGTTTATATGAATATAAACATAAGTATATCTCATCCTTTGAGGATTGTACTGACGTTAGTCTTTTATGGCAGTTTTCAGAAATTTTTATTCATTTACAAGTAGAATTTCCTGAAAGTGGATCTGATTAACTGATGTTCTATCTGAGATGATATTTAGTGAAAACGGTCTAAATAAAAAACTGCAGTGTTCGACATTGATTTTTGTCTTCTGAAGTCTGAACTTCCATAAGAGATTTTCATTTATTCCTCAAAATGAATAGCATAGAGTCGAATTATTAAATGGGTAAAATCTGCCCAATGATTCCGTAGATATACCTATTCAAAATGTTATTTTTCTAATTTTTTAAAAATACAGATTAGATCGAATAAAAATTCAGCAGTTTACCGAAAATAACCTAGAGAAGCACTGTCTTGAAGGCAGCAGCTTTTGCGCGCATGTTCAAATTCGTTGCGGAAGCGGTTATCTCCATTGAACATTCGCGCAAAAGCCGATGCTTTCACAGCAGTGCTTTTCTAGGATCTTTTGTTCAAACTATTTAGGTAATTTATATTGACGGATTTCATCAACATGTTATCTCATTTTACAGTTTTTAAGTTTACGTGATTATAACATGTTATTGAAATTGCTATACGGAGAGTGTTTTCAACTGTGGAATGCAATTCAATATGTAAAATTTCATTCTAGAGAAGCACTGATGCGAGGTAACGACTATTAGGCTCTGCTTCAAATGTTTTTCGCGATGAGCGTCGATATTTCTCAACTAATTACAGAGTATTACCAGTAATGCTAGAGATATTGAAGATATAGCTTTAAAATTTCAAATCGCTGTAATTGTGAAACCATTTTCAAACTTAGTCGAGATATCGAGGCTCCAAACCTAACCTGAAAATTTCAAGACTTCCTTCTTTCGAAAGTTGGAGTACTTCCAGGAAATAGACTGTCGAAAACCCAGACAGACTCAAAATTAATCACAGATTCATCTTCGGGGATTCCAATTTCAAGACTATTTTCGTCGCAAAATTCAAAAATGATAATTAATTGATCGAAATGAAACACGGGATTTTCCCCCGAACATACGCGTAAAAACAGCAGTAACATAATTTAATTTAATACAAGACATTGATGCAAAACACTATCTCACTTGCCACCAGAAGCAATCAATTAATAGAACACAGAATGGATATAAAGAAACTATATGGAAAATACTATAACACTTCGTTACAGCAACATTTTTCTGGGTGGAAGACCTTCAGTTTCTCGAACAATTAAGAGATGAAAGTACGTTAATACGCAAATACACAAACGAAAAATAAGGTTTTTCAAAAAATCCACCAACAATAGAATTATTCAATATAAGCAATGTCATTCAATGCCTTGTACATATTAAAACAATACCTATAGCATATTTCAGCCTGAGGTGAACTTACTTGTAGTAAAATACAACCGGTAATGGCAGATTGCATCGTAATGCAAGATCTTGTGAGTAAATACAAAATCGAGACTTATCGTGGGAGATTGAAGACGCAAGGACGACGTATTGTACAATTCTCGTCCACTTTGAGTATTGTGAATGGATGTGGGATGTACAGTTCACATAACCTTCGGTAATGTAGGTCCGTTATTTTTGGTATATATGGTAGATTCTAGCGTAATTTAATTATTCACGCATCGTTGGCTAGTTAACATTGCATGAAATGGATGTCAGTTGCATGCATTTTCTTGGATGGTCGGAATCAACAGCAGAAGATCAGGAGGAGACTTCAAAGATCGTTCCAAATCAGTGTTCATCGAAACACCTATTGAATGAACTGACGGGATCAGCAATCAAATAACAATATGTAAATAATTTTTCTTTCATAAATATTACGGATATATAGTTTGATATTTCTTCCTTTTTCCAGTAATTGTTTATTTTTGCGAGCATGCTCTAGAAGAACAGCGTACTATCATTTTGTCCAAATGTCTGTAATTTTCGAATTCTGAGCCCAAAATTGTCTCAAACGACTAGGTTGGACTCACCGATGATGAATCCGTTGTCAAAATCGATTCTGTCCGACCGTCCGTACGCACGATTACGGGCGTACGGAGAGATCTATCGACTTGAAGATTTCAGGGTTAGTTTCCCATTAACCCCCAAATTATTTTTTTTTGGAAAATCGTTATTTAGAACAAAATGTCTATTCTGACTAGACATTTGACTCATTTCCAATGTTCAGAAAACAAATTTTCTTTGATTCTTGAGAAAAATGCTGATCTATAAATAGATCGCTAGGCGTTGTAATGATATATTGGTTTTTATTGAGAAAATTTTTTTTACCATAAACTCATTATCGATGCTAGATTTCACGATGGAAGTTACAGAAACAAGAAAGACATAAGTTACCATCACGTTTTTTACAGAATTGAGAAATTAATTCTGAATGATTTATCTGTACTATTTTCATGAGCTTTTTCCTGCATCATCGATTTAATATCGGGATAGGCATTTCTGTTCACATCATTTTTGATGATGGATTGCCCCAAATCATCATCATCGGACCAGTAATTGCTCTCACATGGTAATGTGTGGTAGCTGCTAAATATGAGAATCCCTAAGAAAATTTTTATTTCATCTCTTGTAAAAAAATAATTATGCCTATTTTTCTGTGCAGCATATCTCTAGTCTCTTCGAAAATCAAGCCGTAAATCGTAGCATCGAGGAATTGTCCAAATAAATCCACAACAGTCTTGTGTCACAAGAAATTTTTCAAATTTTCATATCTTTCCAGAAAATCATGTTCTGTTTCGAAGTGTTCATAACTTGGGTTATTTTTTTTTCATTTTGTGATAAGCTTCTGGTGAGTTTCCTTCCAAAGTTTTTCAGGTGTTGATACAGATACTAAATCAGCTAAAGGCGTATTATCTTTATCATCACTTTCTACAGAATCGAGTACCTGGAGCTCAATAAATCCAGAAACATCTGCTGGCAAGTTTGATTGGTTCCACTCTTCAAGTAGCTCCTCATCAGTTAGTTCATTCACTTCTGAATGTAAGGCTTACAAGTCTGCATCTATTTGTTTGCTGAAAACATAAAAAACATATTTTAACACAATCGCCTAGTGATCTAGTTGTAGATCGCAGTTTTCATTCGACCAAAACAAAAAAGCTTAGCATAATAGAGAACAAATATTTTTACTATTTGATTCATACACTGTTTTATAAAAAAAATTGAAATTTTTCCTATATTGTTCGGCCCGAATTCATGTGGTCAATGAAGAATTTCTTTATGTGTACGCACTGCAAGATTCAACAGATTTCAGAAGTATCCAAAATACACTTCCACATCCAACAATTCGGTAGTGACCATGAGGTTTGCCTCAAGCAGAGGAACACAATTATGGAAGGAGATGAGAATCTCGATGTCCCAACATGTTTATTTTAAGTGATTTTTGTGTTGATCTATAAATAGATCGGTGAACGCTAATGGGTTTTTCAAAATGTGAAGCCTAAGTTTGTTGATGGGCAAAATCGGTTGAATAATTTCGGGGATATAGCCATTTGAAGTTTTAAGATTATTTCCATGATATTCCGGGAACTACTGAAGCGATTGAATTGAAACTTGGCAGTTAGTTCGAGCGTAAGGACTTGCAATTTTGCGAAATGTTGTTGAGATCGGGGTGTCAGTAAATTTTGAAAAAATTTGTTTTCGAATTTTTTTTTCAAAAAAATATTTCTCCTAATAAACTGTTCATTACATTTGGAGAAAATTTTGGTCACACCTTGAGCTTCATATTTCACAGCATTGTACTAGATTTCAGTTACAAACGATTATAATTTTTGAAGATATTGTGAAAAAATATGTCAAATTTCTTGGTTTATTTCAAGATATCGTATTTCTTTTGCGGAATAACTGAAAAAAAATTATTTCAATCATGATGAAACTTGGCAGCTAGTTTGGAAATGCTGATGGACAACTTTGAGCGATCGTGGGGATAGTGTCATCAGAACAATTCTAAAAAAAAATTTCAAAAACTTTTTTTCTATTTTCAAATATACTAAGGTCCAAACCTACTCTACAAATATTGATTTTCTAAGTTGTTTCTTTCGGAAGTTGTTGTGTTTACGGTCGGCCGTTAGGCCCAGCTTAAACACAATAACTCACGGAAGAAACGACTTAGGAACTCGATATTTGTAGAATAAGTTAGGGGCTTAATGGTGATGGTCGAATATGTAAATGGGTAAAATCCACCCAATGATCCCGTTGATATAGCCATTCAAAATGTTATTTTCCCAATTTTTCTAAAAATACACATTAGATAGCATTGAAGTCTCAATCGAAAAAAACCTATAAAAGAACTGTCGTGAAGGTAGCAGATTTTGCGCGCATGTTCGAATTCGTCGCCAAAGCAGATATCTCCATTGAACATGCGCGCAAAAGCTGATGCCTTTACGGCGGTGCTTTTCTAGGTTTTTGGATAGTAGAGTTGTTATTATCAATTTAATTAGAAAATCTCAAGAACAAATTATTGTTAATTAACATGTATGTTTGTTTCATCGGTGGGCTTTTTCTGAGTTTTTACTCCTATAACAGAACTATTGAAATCAAATAAAATTCTTTTGTTTTGTAGAACGCCTTTACGGATTACAGCATTGAACTATTTGTCAAGGGCAATTTCTAGGAATAAAGTTGGCTACTGAACGACACCAGAACAATGCAAACAATCAACAAAGCGACCTGTAAGGTTTTTCACTCCAGCAGACGAACGGGAAAATAATCATGCAAATTTTCTCGTTTGTCTGATGAAGGAGTCAGATTTTTACTCTGCAGGGCCGTAGCTAGGGTACACGGCAAGATGGGCAAAGCCCTACTTCGAAACACTCTTCCTTGAAAATCAAAAGCTAAATATCTAAGGAAGTCACGAGGGCAATGAAAATTTTTCACTGCCCACACTCTAAGTCTAGCTACGGCCTTGGTACTCTGAAACGTTACAGTTCACTTTGTTTATCGTTTGCATTGTTTCGGTATTTTTCATTAGGAAACTTTTTACCTAGAAACTGCCATTCACATCTAGTTAAAACCTGCAAACTGCAAGGGCTTTTTCAATGAAAAAAAATGTATTTAATTTCTAATAGTTTTATTTCAGATATTGGGAGTGAGAACTCCGAAAACCTGCGAAGTACATAGGTACTTGCATAGGCAAAATCCCCCCAAAATGAGTTTCAATAGATTCTTATCACGTATGTTATTACTATAGAGACTATCCGAACAGTAAAGAATTTTCAATAGTGACGTTTAAATATTCAAATTCTATCGCGATTGTCCTCGACGGCAGCACATCTCCTGAGCATGCTTTCTATAAAGTTATCAATCTGATTTCGACCCATTTATTACCATTTTTTATTCAAGCAATTCAACAGTTGATTTTGTAATGAAAACACTCCCGCAAGATTTGAAATACGCTTGTAAAATATATCTCATACTTGTCAAATTAATGCGATTAAGTTCAGGGGTTTGTGCTGGCTACCCCAAAACCTCTATTTCCTGTTCACGGAAAAGAACTAGTGACTGTGTGCTATAGATGGTGTGTCATTGGTAAATGAACATATAATTACCAGAGGTAGAACTATCTTAGAAGAGCACAAAATTCTTATATATGGTAGATCCAATTAATTCAATAACCAAGATACGGGGCGTTTCTTGTATTCACCAATATTTTCAATTGCTCATAACTTATATATGGATCTTTTACCGGTCTATCCATTCATATTGAAATAATTAACAAATTCAATACTCTGTATATCGAAATTTCCGTATCAGATTTGAATATTTGAACAATGCAGAAAATTCTCAATTGGGATGAGTTGATTTTTTCCCGCACGTCGAATTTCTCTTCAAAATCTTCATGGAAAGATTCGATTCAATAGTCAAATTACACTAAATTCTCAGAAAACTCGCAGTTCCTGATGGAATAAAAAAAATTCTCATCCCACCATTGGAAATTAGTATTTCTTTTTTTTGCGAAGGATTTTCGTAAAAGTCCCAAAAAAACATCAGTTTCATATCCGAAATTTGCAATGATCAAAAATTCAAAAAATTGAGCCAAAAAAATCTCCAAATGAATCACAAAAAAAGTTTGAAAGTAGCACCGCTTCCTTGAATATTAATTCTTGCTCGTTCGAAATATTTCTGACAGTTTTTTGATCATGTCTAGATAAATATGTATTTTATTTCCTTATTATCTTACTTAGACGAATACACTAAACATTTTGAATATCTGCAATTTCAAAAATGATCGAAAGTATTTATCTAGTGATCTTAGGTCCAGGTATGCGGTCCACCTCAGCCTATCCACCTGGAAATATCCAGACTGATAGCAAATGGACGAAGCACTAACATGCTAAAATCACATTTCTGCACCGGTCCTTCGATAAATACAAGAAGATGCTTTTTGAGGGAACACCACACCATCCGTAAACCGCGGCATTCCAATGCGCGACCTACCCTGAAAGTTTCAAGTCGCTAGATCACTCCGTTCGACAGTTATCGTGCCCACGGCCGGCTGGACGGACAGAATCGACACTGGATTGGTCATCAGGGAGTCCAATCTAGTCGCTCGAGACCAACAAAGGAACGATTCCCAACTCATATCAGTGATTCTTTTTCTCAATGACAAATCTTATCGAATTGAAACTGGGTGTATGGTTAAAGACAATCATACATAATTATGAGACAATTTTACCACTAGGAAAATTATTTTTTCCTCAAAGATAATAGATCGGGCAGATTTCGCTGAAATTTTAAATAAACCTGCATTTCAACCAAATCTCAATTGAATTAGATTTGAAAAACTTGTAAATGTAACATTTCGATTTTTATATCTACAAAATTAATTTCATCTTTATACTTGAGCTTTCGAACTATTTCGTCTGTTTCACCAATATGGAATTTAAATATCGGCTCAAATTTAAAGGTATGCTATTGAAGAATGGGTTAAATCTACCCAATGATTTCGTGTTTCGAACTTTAATTCTACCACTATTTCGGATTATCTTAGGAAAGAAATATTTGTGGAATAGATGCCAACCTTTCTGGAGACATACCGATCTGAAATTTCATTCATCAATTACTTCAGAGTATACAGCTTTGATGCATTTGAGATATTCTATGAGATGTGGCTTCAGTGTGAATATCGAGTTTTGTCAGGACAATACGAATTTCTGTTTCGCTGTAAAAAGTGAACTTCCGAAATTAAGGCTGCAAAACCTTATAGTGTTATGTCAAAGCCCCCTCACAATTTTTCCGTCCTTTGTAGCTTCTTTTGAATAGGGTTCGATTGAACATCACCTAGTAAAAAACTCAAACTCCATCAATACATACAAGTTCATTATAATCTCTTACTTGCACTCTATTGCAATATAAAGTATTTTCTGACATGAAATCACGTAACATTAACGCGGTGGACTTCAAACTCATAAATCCTTGACAGTGAAGATCGTATTTCTCCTTGACAAGGCCAAATTTAGTAAAACAATGCTATATTCATTTAAGTAAGTGTTAGTCATCCTTCCTCCTTCGAGACCAGTTGTGATTAATTAATTAAAATGAAAAATTATACTGAAATAGATACGAAAAAAGCCTTCTGAAAATGCTACCGAGACAAGATTGTGGAACTATCAGTAATATAGCTCTTTATAGCTTGTTTGAAAACGATATGTTTGACACAAAGATTCACGTTTCTCCGTAAATTCGTTGAATTTTTACATAAAAAGCTCGAAAGGAAAATTGTTTATTTTCTCATTCAGTTATTGTGAGGTGAGGTGTGTTGTTATTCATCTGAGTTTGTTTAATCTACGATACTGATGTTTACCTTTATGTGAGAAATTAATGAGACCAAGCTTTTTCACAACGATTTTATTGCCTGCAGGTTCTGGCAAACAGCGTGCTTTCGTTTTTTCCAAATATCTATTATCTTCAAATTTTCAGCCGAAACTGGTCTCAAACGACTAGGTTGAACTCACTGATGACGAATCAGGTGTACAAATCGTTTCTGACCAGCCAGCCGGCCGACCGTATGCACGATTACGGTCGTACGGAGAATCCTATCGACCTGAAACCTTCAGGATGAGTTGCATTTCAAACTGCGACGGTTAAGTTCGTTAATGGGCAAAATCGGAAAAAACGGTTACGGAGTTAGAGCCTCTTGAAATTTTGAGGTTATTTCCATGATAATTCGTGAGCTACCAGAACGATTGAATCGAAACTTGGCAGTAAATTGAAAAAAAAAAGTTCTCTAAAAAATTTTTTCGAAAAAAATTTTTTTTCGTAAACTGTCATCATATTCGAGAAAAATCAGCGCAGGCCTTAAGCTTCATATTTCGCAATTGTGTACAAAATTTTAGTTCGATGCGATGATAATTTCCGGATATATTCGAAAAAGTTAGGTCAAATTCAGTTTTTTATTCGGTATCGTTCTTTTTTGCGCGCATGTTAAGAATTACTCCAAACAATACCTAGAAAATAACTGAAGTAAAGTCAGTAGCTTTTGAGCTAATAATACCAAAAATGAACATGAATCAACAATTTTCCGACAAATGTAGTCATGGTAATGTAACCTATACTTGGCTCATTACGTTCCCTCTTCTAAATGGATGATCTGTTCGTGAAACAATTTGTTACTGCATTGAAAGGAATTTGTGTTATTTATACTCAGTTTATACACCTTGAATACATATCATAATATCCCTATAATTTTCATTTTCTTCCTCACACATATTGGACGGTTTAAGCCTTGCCGAATAAGACGCTGATAATATCAACCTAATTTTCACAACAAAAACCTAAATCACCTCAATTGTGAAATATTACTATTCTGTCATGCTCAGGACCAATATCCTCAAATAAAATTTATTCAAATATATTATATGGCTTTTCGCAGATAAAAACTTAATTGTATTTCTTTTCGAATTTCATACAGCTCACGAAAACGAGAGGATTGTTTCTATTTTGTCAAATTAAATCCTTGTCCACGAATGTGTAGTGTGGATATATTCATTTCTACAGATTTTTTCTGTTCCGCGTCTTGCGAGGTATATGTGATGATTATGGTATGGTATATTTTATATATTATATTTTACTATGAATGCAGAATGACCGTCAAAGCACTGATTAGTTTCACAAAAGAAATATTATATGATACGTACGCCTGGTTTTATTTTTGTTGTGTTTCTTAAAAATAATTTTTTGCACGCATATTCTAGGGAACGCAATGCTATTCTATCTGTTATTTTCGACTTCCTTACAAAAAATTACCTCGAAGGACTAGGTTGGACTTACTGATGAAGAAGTCAATATAAAAATCGATATATCCGGTCGTCCTTTGCCACTTTGATTTGAGAACCGAAAGAGCTAGCGACTGATCGGGATAAAACTCGGCCTAGTTGGCAAATGCTGATACAAACGTGTGCAAAAATTCGTGATGATCGTATCAGCAGAACAATAAAACCGAATTTGTTAATACGTCAAGTATACGGGACCGCTTTGACAACGGATTTGAACTTGCGTACAAATGCTTCACCTGAGTGCTTTTCCAGAACAATTCTTCAAAACTAGAATTCGTCCATAACTGGCGAAATAATGATTATAGAATTTTGTGGAGAGGTCAATACTTGAATTGTATCCAGAATGAAAATTTGAAATGTTTATTGACAACAAGCTTTATTCTATTCGAAAACATCAAGTATGTATATCATGGTACACTCTTACAACACACACTTGGTTTCCAGGTAATTGCTGTGCTCTCATTTCATTAAAAGCCATTCCTTGTTGAACGAATTCTTATGTGTTACACCTGAGGCATTTATCGAATTTTCATGTACTGGAAAGGGCACATAATTCTAAAACTCCGAACTTTCAAATGAGATCATAAGACAAAATACCCTACGTATATCAAAGTTATACCTGTAAAATATTTCGTTACTCCGAAAAGTAAAAACATTGCAGCCAATAGTTGTTATTTACATCTTGGAAACGAGGCCAACTTAAGTATCCCAGAATTCCCATTCGAGTGCACCAAATATGTCAATTATAAAGCAAATTTAATTACCTTGGCTAAATCGTCTGTTATGACTGCGATTATAAACAAACGTTCTAGGCCCATGTAGAATTCGTAATTGACTTTCTCTGACTGGAAGTAAATTATCTTGTTTCTTCGAAAAGATACGGCCTTAGGTACCTCGTAACCAGCAGTGGAATCGACACGCTGAAAAACTTCAAATTTGCCTCTGTTATTGATAAGATATATTATTTCTTCTCGTTTTTCATTTTGTTCGAGCTTACCCGACCTTTGAAAATGAAGTAGGACGAGAAAGACATAGAGGGAGAGAGACAGAGAGCGTCAAAGGTGGTGTTTCCAACTTGATAGATGCATAGTTCGCATTGACAACCAACATGTAACTTTAACTACTATGTTAACTGAAGTTGACCTTAAACACCCTTTCGAACTGAAGGTGGTAAAGTTTTGGGGAGAAAATCTTTGTTCCATTTTTTTCCATTCCAACTCTAATATCTTTTCAGCCTTTTCGAAAGCTCTCGGATAGTGAGTTTTCGATAAAATATTATTATGCATGCCTCTGCATTTTTCTGAAACGAAAAATAAATTAATATTGAAATCTTCATTTATTATAGAAAAACCTAGAAAAGCACTGACGTGAAGTCAGCAGCTTTTGCGCCCATGATCATTTTTGGTGATAACCTCTGAACATGCACACAAAAGCTGCTGACTTTACGCAGAATACTTGAATGGGTAAAATCCACCTAATGATTCCGCAGATATACCCATACAACATTTTATTTTCGCAACATTTCCAAAAATACAGATTAGATTGAATTGAAATACAGTACTTCATCGAAAAATAACAATTCAAAGATTGATACAGAATTTCGTGAGGATAATATGATCAATAGATAACAGAATATTGAATATTTGGAAAAAAAACACGTTTATCACAAAATTCTGCACAAAAATGACCATCAGCATTTTCGAACTATCTGTACGTTTCATCATAATTGAATCAGTATTTTTTGAGTTATTCCGAAAAAAACAACGATATCGAAGAAAAAAAATCCTAAAATTGTTTCGAAATTTTTTTTTCACATTGTTTTTCAATTAACTGAGAGTACAATGTCAACAAAATTCTGCAAGAAGTTGCTCGTTGTGATACCTCAAATAACAGCCAAGGTTTAATCTAATCGTTTCAATAGTTCTCGAGTTATCACGGAAATAACCTCGAAATTTCAATGGGCCACTCTCAAAGTTTCGGGTTAATAGGATTCTCATTACGCCCGTAATCTTGCAACGGACGGCCAGATGGCCGGGCGGACAGAATCAATTTTGACACCGGAGTCGTTATCAGTTATTCTAGTCTTAAAAATAGAAAATTACAGACATGTGGACAGAACGATAGTACGCTGTTCCCCTAAAACATGCGCGCGAAAACTAGAAATCATTCAAATTTGAATATGAAAGACACGGAAGTATTCTGACCGAATATTAGCTGATTCTCGATAATTTTGGACAATCAGCCTAGACCGTTCCTGCATCTCTTTTTATGTACCACCTTAAATATCATAAATCTATAAGGTAAATTTTTATATCTGTTTTCGATCTGTTGGACGAAAATAAACATGTTTATTCGAATTTTTTTTTGGGGACTACCTGAGGATTTATTGCCTTAATGATTAGCATCTCATTTTGAAACACCTTGTACATCAAAATTGATATGGATCATGTGGTTAGCTCACAAGATTATGAACTAAAACTTAACCGTAGACACCGACCTCAGTTTTGGCGAATATTGTTTATAACTATGAAACAAGTATCCAATTGGTGCCTCCCTGTTGGTACATGAATGAATAAATAGTCACCTCGAATGATTACAGAAAAATAAATTAGCAATATTACCTAATCAGCAATTCTCCCATTATCAGTATACATTCATCTTCAACTGTAACCCCATATGTCACCAATGGATTGCCGTGATTATTCCAATTTTCCTAATTGTTACTAATGGCACTCTGGATTAACGAAATTCGCAACTAATTTGCCTATCAGCTTGCCCAATCATACTACCACAATCTTTCTGACTTGACGAGGTCGTAATCACTATAAAGACATAGTCTTTCCATTTATATACTTCAGGGAGTTGCGAAACTTGTTGTTTTATTAATGCTTTCCTTGGTATAACAGGTACGCAGTGCCAACAGGAATACAAACGGTGGATATTTTCGATCCACCCATAAACCAAATTTTCAAGAAAAATTGTTCACTGTATCGAAAGATTATGTAGAGTGAATAGCTTGTGCGCGCTCGTTTCATTTCGGAGATTTCGCTCCAACGAAGATCGAATAACAAACGGATGATCGTCATGCACAAAGTTCTTTATATCTTAGAGGTTTACAGTTTGTTAGTTCATTGAAAAACGTTTCCATGAGATGGCAATTGTGACATTTTGTTCACGAAGCTCGCGTGAAATAGGGCTTCAGAACCTAGAACTCCTACGGTGTCGAAAAGGGTGAGTCGTGATGAAAATCGGTGAAACTGTGGTCCTGCAGTATACGAATAACCTCTATGAAAGTTTGTCTTTGGGTGGTAGTGTGAATAGCTGAGATCGAGGTGAAAAATTTGTTGATAAATTGATTCAAATTAGACCCTTCGTTTATTTCGATTTATTGAATTGGGACCCGTCATTTCCTTGAACCCTTTCTCTGGTTCCTGTGTATATGTTGACAGCTTCACTCTGTTTGTTTTTTGTAATCAAACGAGTCACTCCTTAAAAATTTGAACGTTTGGTTCCATAAAATATTTCCTTGAATAGAATTGTCTTATTAACTAAGAGTCTGTAAAAACTTACCAGTGTGAAAGCAGCCACGAGTTTCCCAGCCTCGCGTTCTCTCTCACGAACGTTGGCAGTCGGCCGACCGCGATAGGTTCAGAGATACAGACTCGTGGCTGGCTGTCACAGCCGAAGTTTTCAAAATTGACGAAAACAAAATTTTTTTTCGCGAATATATGCTTCCGGGGACGCTTAATAAAAATACATCATCCCCGATTTTGTCGGGCAAGAATTAACCCCATACGACCCCCTCAACTTCTTCCATGGAAAAATTCAGTCTTCAAAATTGACGAATACGAAAATTGTTTTTTTTTTGCGAATATATGCTTCCGAAGATGCTTAATAAGAAGACATCAACCCCCGATTTTGTCGGGCGAGAATTAACCCCATTCGACCCCTTCAACTTCTTCCATGGAAAACTTTGAAGTCTTCAAAATTGACGAAAAAGAAATTTTTTTTTGCGAATATATGCTTCCGAGGACGCTTAATAAGAATACATCAACCCCCGATTTTGTCGGGCAAGAATTAACCCCACACGACCCCCTCAACTGCCTCCATGGAAAACTTCGAAGTCTTCAAAATTGACGAAAACGAATTTTTTTTGCGAATATATGCTTTCAAGGACGCTCAATACGAATAAATCAACCCTCGATTTTGTCGGGCAAGAATTAACCCCACACGACCCCCTCAACTTCTTCCATGGAAGAATTCCGTCTTCAAAATTGACGAAAACAAAATTCACGAATATATGCTTCCAAGGACACTCAATAAGAATACATCAACCCCCGATGTTATCGGGCCAGAATTAACCCCACACGACCCCCTCAACTTCTTCCATGGAAAACTTTGAAGTCTTCAAAATTGACGCAAACGAAATTTTTTCTTGTGAATATATGCTTCCGAGGACGCTTAATAAGAATACATCAACCCTTGATTTTGTCGGGTAAGATTTAACCCCACACGACCCCCTCAACTTCTTCCATGGAAAAATTCAAAATCTTCAAAATTGTAGAAAACGATTTTTTTTTATTGCGAATATATGCTTCCGAGGACGTTTAATAAGAAGAAGTTGAGGGGGTCGTGTGGGGTTAATTCTTGCCCGATAAAATCGGGGGTATGTATTTTTATTAAGCGTCCTTGGAAGCATATATTCGCGAAAAAAATGTTGTTTTCATCAATTTTGAAGACTTCGAATTTTTCTCGAATCAGAAACAGCCACAGGCTGTGACAGCCAGCCACGAATTTGTATCACTGAACCTATCGCGGTCGGCCGACCGCCAACGTTCGTGAGAGAGAACGCGTGGCGGGGAAACTCGTGGCTGCTTTCACACTGGTTAAAACCTTTACATAATATCTTTCGATATTGATATCTTTTTCTTATTGCATTCGACGTACCACATCTTGAAGGACAAATTCAATTATTATATCAACTGGCATACAATTTTGACAATAACTTCTATATTTTCTTCTTTCTCTGATAAATGTACAGCTTTCAAAAATCTTTATAACTTCAAAAATTAAATGAGAGTAGTTACTAACTCTATAAAACTTTTATTTCATTTCAAATATCAAATTCAAACGAGTTCTCTTGACGAAGGTTGTTAATACAATCATTAGAAATACAGAGTTTTCTGTAATACCTTTATATAATATCTTTCGATATTGATATCTTACGATAAACTTTTATTGCCCTCGACGTTTCACGTCTTGAATGACAAATTTAATTATTACATCTACTGGCATATAATAAGTGAAGTCAAAAACTCAGAAGAACGGTGAGATAATAATATACAATACGAAAATAATACTTGACACAGTGTTTCATTTTTTATCTTTCCATTTAGAATCATCAGTAGCATCTATTCTATACAGGGTCTTTCACGAGGAACCTCACCCATATTTATACGGGAAACTACTGAACGTATTTTCATGAAATTCAGCACTTATAAGTATTTCACGATGCTGATGAAATCTAAAATATTTTCAAGGCATGAGCACCTCCGGTTTTTCCGGAAATGACGTCAACTTCCGTTTTTCAAATTAGAACAACATTTTTTTATTGCAGAAATAGATTCCTTAGAAAATTTCAATTTATTTTGATGTAACATTTTTCAGTTTTGGTTGGAAAATTCTCTCTGAGCGGGAAAATTCGAAAAAAAAATCGAAAATAGAGCTCCGCTGAAACAAGAATAACTTCGAGGTTTTTGGATGGAAAATTTTCATTTTTGGGATTTTTCAAGATGTAAGATTGATGCATCCACTTTAAGAATCGAAATCACGATTCATGATACAGGGGCTGAAAAAATCGCTTTCAAAGTTAGGGATGACAAAATCGTGAAAAATCAATTTTTTCAAATTAGAACCCCATTTTTTTATGGCAGATATTGAATCTACGTTAAAAAATAATGTGAGTGTATGCATCACACCCTTGCCCTAAAGTGGATATTTTCTGAGTTATTCACAAAAAACTGTTTTTCGTCTTGAATTTTCAGCTATTTTTTTTCCCTTCACGCCAAAAAGATGACATTTTCAGGAACTGTTATTTGAACCATGCTGTAGATTTTTCACCCCTTCTTGAAACCGACTTCAAGTTACTATTAGGAGAACCATGGCAAACTCTCGCAGTTATAACTAGAGAAGATGCTCAAAGTTTTGACCGTTAATTTCTAGACATTTATTTATCCGTCTCAGGAATGCTTCGTGCATTCTTCTTTTTTCATCGGGAGGAAGAGATCTGCAAAAGTGTTTAAAAACCGAATTGAGTTTCAAAACTATGAATCTAAAAATCTAAACAAACCTGAACGCATTTCTGACTCGTTCTATGCAGTCCTCTTTATCAGTCAGGGGAGTTGAGTAGACAATATTTTTTATCCTACCCCAAACATAATAGTCTAAAGGAGTTAAATCGGGAGAACGTGGTGGCCAAAGATGTGGACCATTGTTCGCCAACCATCGATCTTCAAATAGCCTGTAGAGGATATTTGACACATTGAGTGAATTGTGTGGAGGCGCGCCATCTTGTTGATACCATAAGTCATTATGGTTCTGTACTAGCGGCTCAATTATTGGAGTCAATATGTCAGAATATCTATCTCCTAAGGGAGAACATTCTTTAAATAATGCAAACATGTGTAGTGTTCTATCTTACCAGTTAAAGTCCCATCATAAATGTGAACATCGAGAATTGCATTATTTTTGATGGCGCAAAAAACATTGAAACTCCAGGTGGTTGTTCTCTTCATCCCAATAATGACTGTTATGCCTATTGAAAGAACCATTCTTTGTGAATTTAGATTCATCTGTCCAAATTATACAGTCCAAAAAGTTTTCATTCTCTTGAAATCGAATCATCATAGCTTCGCAAAACTCTGTTCTCCTGACGAAATCAGTTTCCTTCAAATGCTGTACCCTATTGAATTTATATGGGTGCATTTTATGTTTTTTAAATATTCTCCAAACACTCGATTGAGATAATTCCAGATCAATCTCGGCATCTTTGAGAGAATTTTGAGGATTCACACGAAAATATGCAAGAACTGTAATTTCGTTGTTCTCATCTTCTACTACACTTTTTTCTCTGTGTGTAGTTTTCTTAACGAAAGATCCGACATTTCTCAAGTTTGTCATGGTTCTGTTAATGGTATCTCTCGTTGGTCTGGGTCGGTCAGGAAACCTCTCAATGAACAGTCGAATCGTTCTATCTACAACTTTATTACATTCTCCATGAAGTAGAATGTGATTTAAATAATCTTCATTGGTAAAATTAGGCATAGTGATCGATTTTATAACTTAATACGAATTATCACCAAATTAATAGTAAACACAAAATGCTACTGAATAAAGAGGAATTTGGCAGATGTAATTAATGATATCTATCATTAAAAAAAAATAATGTAAAACATGGTAAGTTTTTGCATATGGTTCATAGGGAATTATTTATTTATCACTGGAGAGAAAACCGATGGCCGATTAGTTGAAATGAAGAGGTTTCCGATACAAATTCGAATCCAAATTCGCCATCTATTCAGGAACAACCTGTAACTTTTTTCTCTTGCATATTAGGGTAGTAAAATCTAAAACATGGTTTAAGTAACAGTTCCTGAAAATGTCATCTTTTTGGCGTGAAGGGAAAAGAAATAGCTGAAAATTCAAGACGAAAAACAGTTTTTTGTGAATAACTCAGAAAATATCCACTTTAGGGCAAGGGTGTGATGCATACACTCACATTATTTTTTAACGTTGATTCAATATCTGCCATAAAAAATGGGGTTCTCATTTGAAAAAATTGATTTTTCACGATTTTGTCATCCCTAACTTTGAAAGCGATTTTTCAACCCCCTGTATCATGAATCGCAATTTCGATTTCTAAAGTGGATACATCAATCTCACATCTTGAAAAATCCCGAAAATGAAAATTTTCCATCCAAAAACCTCGGAGTTATTCTTGTTTCAGCGGAGCTCTATTTTCGATTTTTTTTTCGAATTTTCCCGCTCAGAGAGAATTTTCCAACCAAAACTGAAAAATGTTACATCAAAATAAATTGGAATTTTCTAAGGAATCTATTTCTGCAATAAAAAAAATGATGGTCTAATTTGAAAAACGGAAGTTGACGTCATTTCCGGAAAAACCGGAGGTGCTCATGCCTTGAAAATATTTTAGATTTCATCAGCATCGTGAAATACTTATAAGTGCTGAATTTCATGAAAATACGTTCAGTAGTTTCCCGTATAAATATGGGTGAGGTTCCTCGTGAAAGACCCTGTATTATATATCGAAAGCAATAAAAGTATATCGTGAGATATCAATATCGACAGAAATTATGTAAAGGTATTACAGAAAAATTTGTATTTTTAATGATCCTACTGAATATTTCAGACATTGACGCTAACTCCTACCACTTAGAGCAGCCTCATCATATGCATCTAGAGGTGCAGTAGAACAGAAGTTCGCGCAAATGTTTCGACTTTCAATACGTTGCAATTTTAGAAGATATCTCTTCTTCGTAAGCATCACAGAAAAATCAGTTTTTCGAAAATAATTATATAAATCTTAAATGATATTATACTCAAAAAGTCATCATATGACATATGTCGTGGAAATCTACAGGGTGACTTGAGTGATTTTCGCTTTCAAACTTTTCTGCGGTGTGACAATGTTTATTTAGAAATATTAAAAAATTTTTGTTTTATTTGGAAATCTCCTGCAAATTCTCGACGACAATTTAAATCCTCTACAAATCATCAAGATTCTCTTCAGATCATATGATGTGTGTAAACTAAAAGTTGATGATTGGAGCTCTTGAGAAAAATTTTAAAAGTTACAAGATATCGGAAACTTGTTAAGTTAAATAAAGATTCCTCATGTTTTGGATGGAGCACCAAAAAATATATCACCCTCTTCATTTTCACTGACAATTGACATGTCACATGATATAGTATGGAGGTGTAATATAATCTCAAAATTTCAGCTGATAACTATCATGAGAAATACAGGTGCAATATAATATTATAACTTATAACAAGATGAACCGTTTGTGGATAATATATAAGATGTTATCACTAAAAAAATATCCTCATTCATTGGTATATCCAATTCAGGAGCACCCTGAATATCGAAAGAGTAGTTCCAAAGTGTTTTGTGAAGAATTCATCTCCTTTTAATTATAGGGAAAACACTCGATAGCCAAAATTTCAGTAATAAAATGAAGAAAATATGAATCAAAGCCAACTGGAAGTGAAATTCAATAGATGAATAATGTGAACAATAATAAAAAATAACATTGATGCATTAATGAGGGAATGGTTTAGGTGAATTCTGATCTGAAAACAAAAAACAGTGCTATGTTGAATGGTGGTTATATTATTCCTGAGCGACCCTAGAGGTCACTATACCGATAGTGCACGAAAAATAACTTACCACACCAGGATTTTTATAGCGCCAACTCATATTTTTTCGCAGGTTGAGCCCGGACAATCTATTGCTCTTACCAAAGAAGGTGAGTTTTTTTATTTTAATTTTATTTATCATTATAAGATTAGATAAAAGAATTGAGTTTTAGTTCGAAATTACCAGGGTACTTTATTTTATTTTCGTTCGGAAAGGAAGGACAGGAAAAACATCTCGGGATACTTTCATCCGATCACCGAAACTGGAAAATTTTGGTTGAGCTCGTCCAATATTAAGCTATGATTTGGTTGAGTTCTGAAGTAGCAATTTTCGAATTCTTCATCTCTTTATATTCACATTCGAATAAATTTTTCACATCCATTTTCAAGAAGATTTATAGGTAGAGTGGAATCTTGCATACTCAAAATTGTGAATAAAAGTATTGTTTTGACTTTTTTGAGTATCAATCAAATCATATTCAATCGGAATATTTCATTCGACAGAAAAAAATGGGCAGAAAAGTTTTGGTAATTGGTAATGAGTAGGGTTTAACAAAAGAATACTTATTATAGTTCTCATCACATTGCTATAGGTATTTGAATCGAATTTGGTAGTCCTGATCACCCATCAATATAGCGAGATTTGCAATACAAAATATTATTTATGCGTCGCCGTAAACTTGCTGGATATTTTCGGGAAAACATTGTTGTACATATTATTCCTTTAAAATAAATATAAGAGCAGCACTGACGTGAGGTCGTTGCCAGAGCACCTGTCACCTGTTCGCGTATTGACCCCGCCAAACACACTTATTTTTGGAAATATTGAAAACATGAAATTGAATAAGAACCCTTATCCAAGGAATCATTAGGTAACTTTAACGATCCACGAATTAAACATTTGTGAATAAACAGAAAACCTACTCTACGAATATTGAGTCTCTAATTCGATTCTTTCGGAAGTTTTTGTGTTTACGTTCACCCTCACCAGTGAACTTAATACCTTCCTGAAGAATATATTTGAAGTTTCAATACTTGCATTGAAGGTTTGGCTTTATTTCCGAAGGCCAAATTTGCGAATTGGTAAAATACACTCAATGATTCTGCATTCAAAATTCAATTTTCCTAATCGTATCGAATAAATATCCAGTACTTCAATGTAAATGACAGCTGAGGACCATATGATCTGTAGACCGCCATCTATAAAATATTTGAAAAAATAAAATGTTGAAAGTTTTTTACTCGTTTGTTTAACGTTTCGTCACAATATCTGTAATTTTGGAATTTTAAGCCCAAAATGGTATCAAAGGATCACGTGTTGAACACCCTGAAGAAGAATTCGTTGTTACATTCAATTCTGTCCGTCACTCCGTTCGTATGGGCTCCAACCTTCGAAGGAAAGGACTTAGCGACTCGAAATAGACATATTAGGTTTGGAGTTCAAATATCTCGGTTGAGTTCGATAGTGAGTAAAATCAGCCGAATGGTGTCGGAGGTGGGTCAATGAGAAATTTTGAGGTAAATTCCTCCATATCTCATGAAGTACTGATTCGATTAGATCAAAACTTTGTTAATAGTTTGAGAACACCAATTGGCAACTAAGTTCAGAATTTGTGTGGATTCAATTTATGAAATTCAAAAAAAATGTTTATTCGTATATTTTTCCAAATGTAATGAAAAATCTTTTTCACACAGAAAGTATAAACCAGATTCCAACGAAATTTGGCCCAAACCTTCAAGTAAGTATTGTTCAATAATAGTTCAAATTCAAATTCGATACGATATTTAGCTTCGTAGAAATAAAAAAATATGCCAAATTTCGTTGTTATTTGGAATTTTAACGTTATTTCCGCAACATCTTGAAAAGAACAGATGCAATCAGATTGAAACTTCGAAATCAGTTGAAGAATACATATCAATGTGTAACTGACTGCAAAATTCCGAAAAAAAATCATTCTACATTTTTTGAAATTTTTGTTGAAAATTCTTTTTCCTCGAAAAGTGTTTATCGGATTTCAACGATATTAAACAAATACCTTAGAATCAGTATTCAACAACAACGTTTCAAATTTCAATCCCATGCTATATTCACTTTCGGAGATATATGGCAAAAGATATGTCAAATTTTGTTGTTTGAAATTTTGACGTTATTTCCTCAATATCTCAAGAAGTACGAATGCGATCAGATCGAAACTTCGTAGTTAGATGAGAAATACCAAGGCGAAACTTATTGCGGATTTTTTTTTATGGATCTAGTTGTAAGAAAATCCCAAAAAATGTTTATTCGTAAATATTTGAAATTTTTGATGAAAAATTTTTTCTCGGGGAATGTTAATCAGATTTCAACGATTTGAGGTAGAGACCTTTCAATTCGACACGGAATCGACTTTTGGAGATATAAGAAAAATAATATGTCAAATTCCATTGTTTTTTGAAATTTTGACGTTATTTCCTTAATATCTCAAGAAGTACAGATGCGATCGGATCGAATTTCGAATTTCACTTTGATCTGATTATGAAAAATTATGTCAAATTTCGTTGTTTTTTGAAATCAAATATTTCCTCAAAATCTCGATAACTATCACTTTGATCTGATTATGAAAAATTATGTCAAATTTCGTTGTTTTTTGAAATCAAATATTTCCTCAAAATCTCGATAACTATCGACTCGATCAGATTAAAACTTGAGTTTTAACATTCAAAAACACTTACCACGTGTTGGTAAATTACGGCTCGGCAACACAGCCACATGCAAGTTTCATTGAATCTCGTTAATATATCAGCTCTCCGCCTAATTTGACGTTGCCAATAACGGCGAGAAATATTGGAATGCGTGAAATTTAGGACAAAACGTTCTGCAGGCTTCAATGAGTATCTTTCGAAAATTTACATTGGGTTGTTTTTAATTCTTTTGTGAGAATGCGCAATGTTAGTAATTTCTCCATTTTTCACTCAATTTCAGTTTTATTTTCCCGAAAATTCTTGAATATGAAAAAGTGGCAAAATTGCGCATTTTTTTCAACCATTTGCACCCAAAAAATTTTTTGAAAATAAAAGAAATTGCGCATTGGTATTCTACAACTATCTGCGGAGTTCAAGTCTATCTGTATTGGTTGTTCTTGAGTTTTTGACGAAATTACCCCAAAATTTCAAAGGGCGACGAAATTTGACAAGTTTTTGGGGATATTGGAGAAAAACTCGTATCTCCAAGAATGAATATGAAATCAAAATGGCCTAAAAGGTTAGGGAAACTTTATTGACGTCTGTTTGATGGATTCCAAAAAAACAATTTTCTTTAATAACATTTTTTTCACCATTTTAATCCTCAATACATTTCTCGTAATGTTGAGCGGCACTATTTTACAACTAGTTACTACTTGTCAATCTGATCGCGTTGGTACTAGTTTCTTGCGATTTTCGTCGAACTCGTGTTTTTCTCTTATCAAATGTTATGCGTACGTATAGTATAATTTATTAAAAACAAAAACTTCTGTGTTCTTTTATTCTGGTGTTGAATTATCTTCTCGTTTGTCCTATGAAACTTTTAGGGCATGAACCTCAGGAAAGTTGATAACATATTTCCATTTTTGAAACATCATTCATTTGAATGAAACAAACATTATCTCAGTTCGAATAAAGCCCCTCATCTCCACCTAGACATAGTATTTATACAATGCCAAGACATATTACCTCAAACAGAAAACGAATTATTGGAATGAACACAGCAAAATAATGTGGGTACTCGAGTAAATGGAACTGTTGTTCCCAAAAACATTTATTGGAAGTTATAAATGAAAGTATACATAGTGTGGATGTAATGATATTAGATTCACGAACGTCATAACCACTTTTGCGTCTTACCTGTGCAATATCTTCTGTATGAAAATACAAACTTACAAATTCGTTAGGCACTTCCTACACAACAAATGGGGCATCATCCGTTGGATAAAGTGAAGGAAGCAAATATTTATCACTACAAAAAAACGTGAACTTTTAGTACTCACAGAACCATAGTCGAATATACCAATTTCATTATGTCGTTTCAATCTCGATGAAAATCGGACCCCTAAAATAGGGAGCAACACAGTTTGTTTATATATGCCGTACTCATAACCCCCTAATAGTGAGCTCATTGAAAAAGCACTTATCTTCAAAATCGATTTGTAGATTAGTCCAGACCGCAAGTCTTTCATACGTCACCCATAATATTCTTTATGTGAACACTATCGCTTATTATTCCACTTATACTAATTATTATTTCTCACTATTTTATACAATTTCACTTCGTGAACTTCGAATCTCACTCTTGTCGGCGATCAAGATGTGATGGTATTTGAACCGTAACTGAGTTTGAAATGAAGAAATGAGTTTTTTCGAAGAAGTTCTTGAATTTTGTTTTGTATGAATGTACATATTATTTTGGATCAATTAACATAACTTTGAGTCAACACAATTCTTTCAAAAAAAGAGTGGGTTGCTTACAAATAAAATGATTTGTTGATCCCAAATAACAAAAGTACCGCCAAACAAATATTCATCTTACCCAGTAAATATGAGTCAAATATACCAATTCCCTTAGTTCGTGTAAAACTGTTTTCTCTGTGTATATTAATCATAAACCCAACCACAAAAAACCCAAACAACCGCGAATCCTCAAATTTTAAACAATATACATATCTGATTCTGCAAGTCCTCGGTTATGAAATAGTAGTTGGAGATTCATGTGATACAGAAAATTTGTGAAACTGATATTTGGGCTGTGAACCAATCCTAAAAATCAGAACTTGACACTTACGGACAGACGGACATTGAATTCGATCACGGATTCTTGATCAGTTTGTTCAATTCAATAGTTTGGCACTATGTTGGGCTCGAAAATCGATCATAACATATACACAACATATTCATTTCGTTTCAATTCCCTCGAAGAAGCACACAAAAATTGATAGAATATCAAGATCCCTCAATTCAACAAATTTATTCAGTCTGGTTTCTGTCTTGTCCGCCTGTTTGGGTCTCCAATAAATTCGTCGCATTACTTCAAATTCTCATACATTGAATCGATATATCTATATTGAACAGTAATTACATATATATGTAAGGCATAATCAGATAATCAAAAGTGCACATGAAGCCCAGGAAACACGCTTTGTGAATTTTGTCGGTCACAATCAGTGTATGAAATGATTTCCTATTCCGCTTGCAATTCTAGAACGACCTCGACAGCGACCTCTAAACCTGCAGTCACTCAACAACGAAGTACAGTTATGTCGGCACTGTGTCACGGAACTGCAATTTCAACAATAGACAATTATTCAATTTAAATTATAAATCATTTGCGATTCAATAGCATTCTTTCTGAGCACAGGCGTTGACAAATCAATGCGAATGATTTTCTATGATACTCGTCAACAAGCCAACATACCTTTCCTTTATTTTATATGTAACTGAATATTAATGTTTGCAAATAATTAAAGATAGGCAAGAATTTATGGTCATGAACACTTATGAAGGAAAAGGATTTAAAAATATTCTTCGGATAAAAATGACGTTACTTCTATGTCGATCCAGTGGAAATTTTCTGGAAAACCCAAATTGACCTAGAATATCTGAAAAAAATACCTACAGAAAATGATCCTATGGAACATCAGAGATCCTGTCATGTTTAATTAAATTCCCTTCCGATATTTACATAGGTATCAACAAAAATCTATTCGAACAATGAATTCAAAGAATTTACCTAATGGAGGTTATTTATACAATCATTAAAAAAATACAGATTTCCCTGTATTACCTTTACATAATATATTTCGATATTGGTATCTGGCTTTGATAGAAAAATAATATTAGACACAGTGTTTCATCTTCTATATTTTATTTAGAATCCTCAGTAGCATCCATTCTATATTATATATGTCAAAATAATACAACGGTATTCACTAACACCTGATTACATATGGACTCAGCTGATTGAGAGCAAACAAAACCACGTGGTGGCGAATTACGACTAGGCAACACAGCCACCTTCAAGTTTCATTAAACCTCGTGAATATCTCAAGGTCAGGCACCTGAAGCCAGTATACATGTTTTAATATTGCCAATTGCTGCGTGAAATCTTAGAATTCTGAGAAATTTCGACGTTTATAGGACACAACGGGAGCCGTTCTCCAGGCTTCAGTGAGTATTGTAAATTTTGTTTGGGATGTACTCAATTATTTTTTGAGAATTTATAATGTTAGTTATTTTCACATTTTTCACTCCATTTTTTCTTTTCTTTTCTTGAATATAAAAGAGTAGCAACATTCTAATTTTTTTCAACAATTTGCACCAAAAAAATTTCTTGAAGAAAACCAATTCTGGCCTTCAAAAGTCACTCAGTTATATTCGAGGTATTGTTTGCACCCCTGTAGATAAGTTTGTACCCCTGGTATAAACTTGTCAAATGCCAGTATTTGTGCATAGGAAACAATTCTGCCACAAGTTCCAAACTTTGTCCTTTGATGAAATGTAGCAAACACTTTCAAAAATCTTTATAACTTATGAGTCACCGACTTCATAAAACTATTTTTATTTCAAACATTCAAATCAAAGAAGTCAACCTGATAAAAGATATCAATACAATCAACGGTAAAATAATAAAAAACAATACAAAAATATTACTAGGTACAGTGTTTCATATTTTATCTTTCGATTTAAAATCCTGAGTATCATCTCTTCTATATTACGTATATGTCCAAATCTTACCACGTATATTCACTAATACCTGATTACAAACGTACTCAGTTGATATAGAATCCTTGGTTAGCTTGTCAATTTCGAGGACGTATTTTAGCAAGGAACAATTTGACCTTGAGTTCCACACTATTCTCGTTCCTTTGATAAATGAAATGTAATAAACATTACTTGCAAAATTCTCAATAACCAAGAAAATTATGTGACAGTTGATACTGACTTTATAGAACTATTTGTTTTATTTCAAACATTAAATTCAAATGAGTCGACCTGATAATGGTTATTAATACAACCATTTAAGTTATAGATTCTTCCGTGATACCTTCGATATAATCATTAAAGTGTCACATTCCTCACCAAAGTTAGCATACGGCTCAGTGTCGGCAATTCAGAAGTAACAACCGAATTCCGAGTAATTGAGAATCAACTTAATATGCTCTAACTTCGATTTCTTCAAAATACCACGGAATTAAATTCCTTTTTTGAAATTTAATATACCTATTTACTTATGGAAGGAATGACTTGTTACTTGTTTTCGCTCTATAATATCTCCATAAGTTCAAAAAATAAATTTATGAATGGTTGAAATTCATCCAATAATTCTGTATTTAATCATTCAAAATGCTTATTTCTCAAAATAAATGATGAGATAAAATGAGATCGAATTAAATTGAAGTATCTAGTTGAGAAGTGCCAGACTGAATCGCTCTGTAAAGTACCAACCAAACCTGACAGTCTGATTCATAATATCTGGAAAATTAAATATTTCCATCATCATGAAATTTGGCATTAGGATTCGTGCCAGTGCTTATTCTCAAGAATTCGTTCATTCATCGAATTATTCAGAAAGGATCACTTTTATATGAATACTCTGAAACCATTGGGCAGATTTCGTCAATTAACGGACAGATTGAAAAATAGAATTGGAATACATAGCGAATTCTTCAACAGCGAATCCTTCCTAACCGTTTGAGACCACCCCGACCCTGAAATTAGTGAATAACAGATATCAACCTTAAAGTATATCGTACTGATTAGTTTCTCAAAACAAGCGTGGAAAGAAGGAGTGAAGATGGAGTGAAATAATTAAAAATTTTTGAAAACCATGAATGTTTTTCAGAGGAATGGATAAGTAAGAAGAAAACAGAAGTTGTGAATACCAAGCAAATAGAAACAAGAGTAAAAAGACAAGTCGTATTGGAAGATGGAAAAGTCGTGGAAGACTCCGGACCAATGGTCACCACCAACACAACAGAAGACACAGAAACTCAAGAACATCATCAGACGGAGGTACGTTAATCTCAACTTGCTTTAAATCATTCTCTGAAAATGCTAATAAAACGAAATAGATTGCCTCGGTGGCAAATTGACCTTTTCAAGACTAAATGTTCCATAAATTCCTTTCAATAACATATTAGAGAAATGAACGTAAACGGAGCTATGTGGGTGGTTCTTTCTGTTATGATTCAATCGGATTGAGAGATTTCGATTTATGTTCAATTTATCATCAGAGGCGATTGAGTGTGACTAGGAGTGAAGCGGTGTACAGCTTGATGCAACATGCAAAGGTGTCGGTTCTCTTCGGGCAATCAATGAAGTTGATGTTAACTTTTATGCATCGCAGGTTGCGCCCACACATCGTCAGTGTTCTACGTATCGGCATCATTTTCTCTGAAGTATGAAGGTTGAAGTTTAATATTGTTTACCGAAAATTATCAGACTTACTATACTTTATTGCCAGGTAATGCTATATGGTCCAACGAAGAACTTCACTTACTCCTACCATATACAGGGTGTTTCTGAATTGATGCAAGATTTCAATGGGTAGTTCTCTAGCAAAAATTAAGAGGGTTATTCATATAACTTTTATTCTACACCCTTTCCCCTCCAAGCTACAGCCCCTTGAAATTAGACGAAAGAAATTGTTTTTATTTGATATATCCACTTTGGAAAGATTTGGAAGATTGAAATTTGGCAGATAATTGATGCAGTTTTTGGTACCCTGAAATGTAATCACAAGGGGCTGAAAAAAACAACCCCTATAATATTTTGCATCGGAACTTTTGAATGCGCCCATATTTTCCTATTTAAAAAATTGTCTCGAAAGACAGAAACAATTTGCAACTTTTTATGCCTTGACTTTTCATCATGAAGTTGTTAGTTTGATCACGAATAAATAAAATACTGCTCAGACTCTTTTCCATAAAGTCACAGAGCTTATCATTTATTAAAAAAAATCAAGTGAGCTGCTGTCAACTGAAGTTATATGACAAATTGTTTTATTGTTCTGATTTCCTCAAATGAAATAAACTGAATAAAACTTTATTGAAAGAATGGCAATTTTTCAGTTAGTTCAAGAATATTGTAAATTAGAGCGAATTGAACAATTATTGTACTACTAATAACAATTAACAAATCACAAATAACTAATGAAAATGCGGACAAAATTTCAATTACAAAAACTATAATGAATGTTCAAAATGGCGCCCCTCGACCAAAATAGAGGGAATTTATGGGAAAAGAGCCTGAGCAGTATTTTATTTTTTCGTGATCAAACTAACAACTTTATGATGAAAGTCAAGGCATAAAAAGTTACAAATTGTTTTCGCCTTCCCGAAACAATTTTTTAAATAGGAAAATATGGGCGCATTAAAAGTTCTGATGCAAAATATTATAAGAATTGTTTTTTTTAGCCCCTCGTGATTACATTTTAGGGTAACAAAAATTCTCAAAAACTGCCATTTCATTAGCATCAGCTATCTACCAAATTTCATCTTTTGTAATGTTTCTAAAGTGGATATAATAAATGAAACCAATTTTTTTTACCTAATTTCAAAGGGCTGTAACTAAAATTTGAAATTTTGTTTCAAATTGTTCTAATAACACGATCATCACGAAATTCTTTATAAACTTGTGTTTCAGCATCTTCAAACTAGGTGCGAAGTATTTCTTGAGTTACACAGAAAAAACAACGATATCGGGAAGAAAATTACGAAATTTCAAATATTTTTTCCCAATATCTCCAAAACTGATAACCGTATCAAATTGAAATTTGACACACTGCTGTGGAAAATGGAGCTTAGAGTTCAGGCTGATTGTTTTTCAAATGTGATGAACGGTTCGCGACAATGATTTTTTTCCGAAAAAAATTTTGAAAAAAAAACTTTTCAAAATTTACGGATGGTATGATCTCAACGGGCTCTAACTCTGAAACCGTTTGACCGATTTCGCCCATTTACGAACTTAACCGTCGCATTTTGAAATGCAACCTACCCTGAAAGTTCGATAGGATTCCTTGCACCACCGTAATCGTGTTTACTGACGGCCGGCCGAACAGAATCGATTTTGACACCGGATTCGTTATCAGTGAGTCCAACCTAGACGTTTTAGACCATTTTCGGCTCAATCATCGAAAATAACAGACATTTAGACAAAACGATAGCACGCTGTCCCACAGAACATGCGCGCAAGAAAGCACATAGATATATAATTGTTTGAAAAAAGTTGAGAGAAGTTTAGAAGCAGATCATATGTTTTCGACAATAGTTGTTCAAAATGGAAACCATCAGTTTCACTACTTTTTTAGATTTGTTAGATCATTATGAAACGTTCAGAGGTGTGGCAAAAATTTGAATGCATGCATTCCATTTGTATGATTATGCAGCTCGAATGAATGTAAAAAATTCCAAAAGTGGCTTACAGGGTGGTTATTTTATGGCAAACTACGGCACTGGAAATGTGAAATTTGGTATAATCCAACAGATTCTATAAAGTGTCACGAATTCTGAAAAAATATTCAATTCTGATTTATAGTAGGTACCAGAAATATAGTCAAATGAAATTTTGGCCAGAATTAATGAATCATCCTGTATATGGTAGGGAAAGATAGAAGACATTTCTAAACGGTCTTTTCGTGATGCTGATGATATGCTATAAATATGGTAGGCATATGTGATGTTCCTCGTGGGACACCCTGTATAAGTTTTATAATTCTTTCTAAGCATAGGGAATAGGGAAGAACATTTACTGATTCGACTTTTTCTGAGAATTCGAAATCAGGAACAGTTAAAAACTATTGAATATAACATAAAATCATTGTTCGTGAAAGGTAATAGTTTATTTATTGATTTATTCATTTATTCAAATTCAGGGACATCAACAGGACAAATCCCGAAACAATATCCACAAATTACTCAGAATTAAAATATAGATAGGGGCTTATGCAACTAATCACCATATGAGATGCGATCATACTCAAATACAGGTGAAAAAATAATTAAATTAGATTGTCACAGGATGAAGGAATGTGAGTTTTTGAAAAAACTCAATTCAACTGATGCCGACGTTTCGCGGATATATTTCCACATCTTCAGGGCTATAACAGAGAAGATCGAAAATAAACTCAACTACTATGAAACTAAAATAATGTCTATCTATATCGAGTATTATCGAAAAACCATGCATAGGGTTCACTTAATCCTACTACGTATAATTATAACTATTCTCGTTCAAAATTGATGAGCTAAAAAACAAATAACAATTACATATTACACTTACCAAAGTTGAAATTATGTTTTTCCCATAACAGGTCCAAAAATCAGTATAGTGAACAAAACCAACCAGAAATAGGCGAAAACTAGAAACACCTTGTCAGAAATTTCCATTAAAACAACTTTCAAAATACAAATACATACAGAGTGTAACAGCCAAATGGAATAAATTCGATAACGAATAAGTGAGGGCGTGTTGGGAAAAATGCTCGGACACGTCGATTTGTAGTTTTGAATGCGCATATTTTTCAAGACAATAATATTATATAGGGTGTTCCATGTGACCGTGGCCAATACCAACTTTCTTATTTCAAATGCAACCCCCTGTATATTATTTATTTTTTGGATTCTTCAGAGAATTCTACACACAATTCATGCACAATGTCCTATACCTATCTTTAACTATTTCGGAAATATTAAGTGTTTTCAGATTTAGTGCAAAAACCAACGTTTTAAATAAAAATTATTTCATTTCACAAATTCGGTACATTACACTCAAAACCTAATAAGTAATACTGATTATTTCTTAATAATAAAAAAAAAACATTAATGTCAATGTAGGAAATGTTCAAAATGCTCGCCGCGAACGTCTTGGCAACATGCTAATCTGGTGTAGAATTGTCTTCTAACGTTACTCAACATTTCAGGCATGACTGATATAATCGCAAGCGTGATTCGGTGTTTTAGGTCATCCAAGTTAAAGGGTTTCGTTTCGTATACAATACTTTTGACATATCCCCACAAAAAGAAGTCTAATGGGGTCAGATCAGGAGATCGTGCTGGCCATTCTATCGATCCGCGCCTCCCTATCCACCGATTTGGAAAAATTTGGTTCAAGTACTGCCGGACATTGATTTGGTAATGGGGCGTTGCTCCATCTTGCTGAAACCATATTATATTGGCAGGAACTTGTGGATTTGCTGGATCAGGATATAAATTTATCGAAGTTGGCACGACATAATTTTGGAGTAGTTCTAAATATTTTTCTCCATTCAAGTTGCCGTCAATGAAAAAGGGACCTACGATATGATTTCCAACAATTCCTGCCCAAACATTAACATTTTCAGGATATTTCGTATGTACTTCTCTCATCCAGTGAGGATTCTCATCAGACCAATAGCGGCAATTTTGACGATTAACATGACCGTGTAGTGTAAATGTACTCTCATCAGAAAACAAAACATTTTCTGATTGGATCACATTGTTATCTAACATTGCCATCATTTGCTCACAAAAATGCGTTCTCCTATCGAAATCGTCTTCTATGAGCTCCCGAGTTGCCATCATTCTATTGGCGAATGAAGATAAGCGCTACTCCCTCTGGTGGCTATCCGAGTAACCCGAGGTACAGACATTATCATTGACAAGTTAAAAGAAATGTCGTGCTTCTACTGAGGAAAAGCAAACTCAAATGTCCCTTCCCATAGATTTCTATAGCCCGGTAAAAAATTTGGAGGAACAACGTGAATGTTCTAGTGATAGTAATGACTATTGAAAAAAAAGGGGGAACAACAAGGAAATATCTGGCGATGAATACTCTTCGCTCAAAGTGCTTCTGCCGATGACTGCAAAGTTGTACAAGGCTTATTTATTACAGCTTTTTCAAGACCAATCATATGAGTGTTGGAAAATTTATTTGTCAATCCATAAAGAATAAGGCTTACGGTACAATTAGCATTAGTTTCATGTGAATGTATTAATTTTATTCACAATATATTAAGTATTTAGTACTTCCCTATAAAAATAGTAAAGTTATGAGTATTTGTCTATTATTCCAAAAAGTATGTTTACTATCTGTTTTTCAACTTTCAAGACAGCCTACGAAATCCACCAAAGTCAATCTTGCCATTTGGATCTGAAAATAATAAATAATATTAGAACACTGTCTAACCTTGGAGATATCCCCGTAATTTTAGAGTTCTACACTGAATTAGATTGAAGGATGATACATACCTACTTTATAAGAGTGGAATATGTACTCCCAGTAATACTCTCGTCAACTATTTAAAGTCTAAAAAGTCTTTGAATTAATCGTGAAATCAAAAATTATCAAACCAACCACTAACAAACAGTACAAAATCGACTATCAAAACAAAATCTATGTCTGTATGTAAGGTTCCAAAACTGGCCACCGTGGCGCTCCAATCTTAAATTCAGACGCCAATAGGGATGCATCTTACTTTCCTTTTATGTGGGCTTTCCTGAAACTCAAGCATAATATCCAATTTCGTATCATCACTTACTGCATTGGCAGCAATTTTTTTTAGTAGTCTTACATGACCAAGCTCTCGAAACTGCTTTTCTATTTTGCTATAGTTCCTTGGGTAATAGGCGGCAAATTTGGAAATTTTTCGTGAAATAAGCGAGAAACTTCTTCCATTTGTGTCCGTGTGTAATCTCCATAACCAATCATTTGAAGAATGGTTATTTTGTGCATTTCTGTTAAATGAACCATTTTTGCGCGCATGTTCTAGGGGAACAGCGTGCTATCGTTTTGATCAAATGTCTGTAATTTTGGATGATTGAGCCGAAAATGGTCTCAATCGACTAGGTTTGACTCACTGATGACGAATCCGGTTTCAAAATCGATTCTGTCCGGCCGGCCGGCCGGCCGTAGACACGCTAACTGTCGACAGAAGCAAGCTAGCAACTTGAAACTTTCAGGATAGGTTGCGCATCAGAATGCCGCGGTTAAGTTCGTTAATGGGCCAAATCGGTCGAATAGTTTCGGAGTTATAGGCAGTTGAAGTTATTTATTTTTTATTTCAGAAAATACTTGAGAGATTGGATTCAAACTTGGCAGCTGGGTGGAGTATAACGACGCGCAATTTTGAGCCAAATTTCGTCAGGATCAGATTGCCATTTAATTTTAAAAAAAATTTTTTTCGAAATTTTTTTCCAAAAAATTTTTTTTTTCGGGAACCATTCATCATATCCGAAAAACAAGTCCACCAACACTTTGAACTTCATATTTCACAGCAGTGTACCAAATTTCAGTTCGATACGATCACAAGTTTTGGAGATATCGGGAAAAAATGTGTCAAATTTCGAGGTTTTCTTCTCGATATCGTTTATTTTTCGGTATAACTCGAGAAATACTGATTCAGTCCTGATGAAACTTCACAGCTAGTTTTGAGATGCTGAAAAACAACTTCATGCGAAATTTCGTGATAATCGTGTCATTGGAACAATTTGAAAAAAAAAATTTGTATGATTTTTCTCATCATATCATCCTCATCAAATTCTGTATGAAACTTCGAACTGTTATTTTTCGATGAAGTACTGGATTTCAATTCGATCTGATCTGGTTTTTTGGAAATATTGAAAAAATAAAATTTTGATTGGGTATATCTACGGAATCATTGGGTGGATTTTACCCATTCACGAATTCGGCCTTCGTAATTTAGGTCCAAACCTTCTCTACAAATATCGAGTTCCTAAGTTGTTTCTTTCGGAAGTTATTGTGTTTACGCAGTCGGCCGTTAGGCTGACCGTAAACACAATAACTTCCGGAAGAAACGACTTAGAATATCGATATTTGTAGAGAAAGTTTGGGGCTTAATTACGAAGGTCGAATTCGTGAATGGGTAAAATCCGCCCAATGATTTCGTAGATATACCCATTCAAAATTTTATTTTTCCAATGTTTCCAAAAATACAGATTTGATCGAATTGAAATTCAGTAATTTATCAGTAAAAATTTCAAAAAGCACTGCCGTGAAGGCAGCAGCTTTTGCGTGCATGTTCAAATTCGTTGCTGAAGCGGTCATCTACATTGAACATGCGCGCAAAAGTTGCTGCCTTCACGGCAGTGCTTTTTGAAATTTTCTAATATTATTACGTACAGTTCGAAATTCAAAAGACAATAGCACTTACACTGATCACTTATTGTCATGCAAACAGACAACGTGTTACTAAGGCTATAATAAATAACAAATCTGTTTCTGTTTTTTTTTAATTTCTTCTCAGTAATGGTATTAGCTTACTTTCTTCATATCAAGAGATAAATGTGAAGGTTTGCGAGGTAGCTTCAACCTCTTTGGGAGAGTGTCACGTTTCGTCCCGGCTTAGTTTGGGGGAACTCGTCAGGGCATGCACCAAACTAAGCCTTTTCCATGCCTACGTGAGTGGACACAAGGGAGTGTACCAGACCAAGCGTTACAGGCAGGTAACGTAGGATACTTAAGACGCAAGAGATGGTACTGCGCGCGCGACTTAAGTAAGAGCTGAGATAGGGCGCTCGCTACAGGACTCCCCTTCCAGTGAAAGCGATACCAGAAAGATGCATCTGGAGGAATGTCACCGAAACCGAAAAGGTGTTCTCCTCTAAAACGCGGCTAAAACGCGGCTGTGAGCGAGCCGTTGTGCCATTGCTGCGGCGTTTGATGCACGGTTGACCAAACCGTTTTGTGTTGAGCCGTATTGACTGTGTGCTAGAGCGCTTTGCCTCGTCGTTCGAAGTTGCAGAGGAAACAATCAAACGCGCGTCTGAAACTACGATGAAAATGGATAAAATGGATAATAGTGTGAGTGATTTAGAAGAGGTCAGCTTTTGACCGAATGTAGTCATGGCCGAATTGACCAGAAGATTTCCCACAAATGCGGCCGTGATGAGGAGCAGATGTGTGCCTTTGAAATGTGAGCAACCCGGATTGAGAAACGCTGCGCCACTTGTGAGTTCCTATACCACTCGATATCGGGCAGTGAGCTGGGTGCATTAGTGAGCACATCTTTCAGAAGCGAGTTGCAGCACGAGAGCGAAGTGGCGATGTGAAACCTCCTCGGGATGGTTGCCGAACCATCGCCGAGGGAGGAACGGATAGGATCACAAAGTGACAAGCCAGGTTCTCACTGGAAGGGGAAGCGAAGATGATTGCGAAGAAACCGAAACTGTGACACCGCCGTTGAATTTAATCACGTCGGAAAGTCACCACTGAAGCTTTTGAAGGTTTGCGAGGTAGCTTCAACCTCTTTGGGAAAGTGTCAGGTTTCGTCCCGGCTTAGTTCGGGGGAACTCGTCAGGGCATGGCACCAAACTTAGCCGTTTCCATGCCTACGTGAGTGGACACTCCTTGTGAGGAACACAAGGGAGTGTACCAGACCGTTGGGGATAAGCGTACTTCCGAGATCTTGATAGGATCTACCAGGGACAGCGTGCGCGCTAGCGCCCCCTGTACGTGGACCGATGATGTGGCCAAGCGTTACAGGCAGGTAACGTAGGATACTTAAGACGCAAGAGATGGTACTGCGCGCGCGACTTAAGTAAGAGCTTCAAAATGGAAAATAAGTATTGAGTGTAATGTATCGAATTTTGAAATAATATAATTTTCAATTAAAACGTTGATTTTTGTAAAAAATCTGAAAACACTTAATATTTCCGAAAAAGTTGAAGATAGGTATAGGACATTGTACATGAATTATGTCTAGAATTTTCTGAAGAATCCAAAAAATAAATAATATACAGGGGGTAACATTTGAAATAAGAAAGTTGGTATTGGCCACGGTAGCACCCTATATAATTTTATTTTCTTGAAAACTATGAGCATTTAAAATTACAAATCGACGTGTCCGAGCGTTTTTCCTAACACCCCCCCATTTATTCGTTATCTAATTTATTCCATTTGGCTGTTACACTCTGTATATCACTTTCAATGACCGAGCCAAACTGATGTGTTTCTATCATCTTAGCCTGTTGGACACAGGTGGAATCTTCAATATGTTCACGAATTGTTCGGAATTGATTTCCTTTTTTACCTAATTACTAGAAATTACATATTCAAGTATTTGTTTTTGAAGAGGTCCAAAACGTTGTTGTATACTAGGCTTAAATTGAGTATCTGCCTGACAATTTACGGTGTCATTCAGCTTGATTTGAGTCATCACGCTAACATTTCTTTTCATCCAACTGCTCTCAAAATCCAAAACAGACACTGCCTGAAAATTGAAATTGTGAAAGTCACCAAAATGGTGGTTTGCAAGGGCCGTTTTATTTTCTTTGGATTTTGAACTTTCGTTGCAATCGTTCTTATGTTGTTTGATTCTATTTTTAAGAAGTTGTTTTGTTTGACCCACATAACATTTCGAACAATTCATACACGGTATTTTGTAAATTAATCCGCTAATATCTAAAATAGGAGTAATATCTTTCAACTTTGAGAATAAAGAACCACAACTGGAAAGATTATATGATACGAATTTCAGGTTGTTGGAAAAAGTATTTATCAGTTTATTTATTTTTTTGGTGGGGCCAGGGAAGTATGGAAATTTCAAAAACTTTTTCTGGATCCTTCTATCAACAGTAATGGAACCCAGAGATCCATCGATGGATCCGTAGGTGGAAATGATTTTATTACTGAGTGACTTTGGATAGTTATTTATTTTTAATATTTCCCTTATTATCTTCAGATTTTCCTCGTGGAATGAGAAGTCACTTAAATTAATCGATCTATATATCAAGTTTTTAGCAGCGAAAATCTTATATGTAAAACTACAGCTTGAATTATAGTTTAAAATCCGTCCCGAGCTAGTTGGTTTTCTATACCTGTTAGTGATTAACGACCCATCCTCTCTTCTGTTCACGAGTACATCCAAAAATGGTAAATAATTATCTTTTTCTTTTTTCTGAAAAAGATAATACGTTTTGGACCTGCTCTTCAAAAACAAATACTTGAATATGTAATTTCTAGTAATTAGGTAAAAAAGGAAATCAATTCCGAACAATTCGTGAACATATTGAAGATTCCACCTGTGTCCAACAGGCTAAGATGATAGAAACAAATCAGTTTGGCTCGGTCATTGAAAGTGATATATGTATTTGTATTTTGAAAGTTGTTTTAATGGAAATTTCTGACAAGGTGTTTCTAGTTTTCGCCTATTTCTGGTTGTTTTTGTTCACTGTAATTGTTATTTGTTTTTTAGCTTATCAATTTTGAACGGGAATAGTTGTAATTATACGTAATATGATGAAATTAACTCTATGCATGGTTTTTTAATAATAGTCGATATAGATGGACATTATTTCAGTTTGTTATTCTTCAAGGAAAAAAAAATATTGTAATTTTCGATTGTACCATAGTAGTTGAGTTTATTTTCGATCTTCTCTGTTATAGCCCTGAAGAAGTGGAAATATATCCGAAAAAGGTCGGCATCAGTTGAATTGAGTTTTTTCAAAAAACCACTTTCCTTCATCCTGTGAAAATCTAATTTAATGATGAACTTAGTAAGAAATGAAACATCGGATTCGAGAAAAAAAATAATTTCTCAAAAAATGTTTGCAACCCTCCTTCTGGATGAAAACATTGACATTACAAATGGGTCCAAATTGCCACAATATTTATTGAAAAGTTCACAAATTCTCGTGATAGGAGAGTTTTCGCGAATATTCGTTCGAAAATTCAAAGCAGTCAGTAACTGTTTGTTTCTGATTAACCTCATAGGAATATGGTAAACAAGCAGTGATACTAAGCCAGGACAATTGTAATAATTCGTTATGATCTTATACACAAAAATTAGGTCTGTTAAAATTCTACGCTGCCCTAATGTCTGTAAATTATGAAGAGAACGGACACTACTGATGCCTTCAGTGACATAAATTCTGGTCATCTTGAATTGGAGAAACCTCAAAATTCTGTTTCGTACTCTCTCTAATCTCAGTTTATTACAACTATAGTGGGGAGTCCACACTACGCTAGCAAAGTTCAGTTTACTGCACACAAATGAATAATACACTGCCTTAATTGCAGTCTCATCATCAAACTCTCTACAAGTCCCTCAGAAGAACCCTAATGACCTGTTACATTCATTCACTATGTACTCAACATGCGCATTGAACGATATTTTCGAAAAAAATATGACTCCTAAGTCCTTCACCTGACTTACCCGTTCTAGTGGTTTTCCATTCAAACAGTATTGGAACTCAATCATTGAAGTTTTTCTAGTGAAAGAGATACATGCACATTTATCAATATTCAATTTCAATTTTTTATATTTACAGTATTTCGCGAAAGCATCAAGATCTCTCTATAGTTCTATGCAGTCAAGTACTGTCGATATTTCTTTACATATTTTCAAGTCATCAGCATAAATGAGAATCTTAGAAAATTTGAAACAGTCTATCACATCGTTAGTAAACATTAAAAATAACAAGGGATTTAGATGCGACCCCTGAGGTACTCCGGAGGTCACAAACAAATGGAGCAGACCTGTACCCATTCACACAAACTAATTGACTTCTATTATATATAGGAGGCAAACAATATCAGTAAATCCCCATGCACCTCTACCGAGCCAGAGAAGATAGAAGGAGGTTGTTATCAACCCTGCCGAAGGCATTGCTAAAATCGGTGTACAGTGAATCGACCTGTATTCCTCAATCTAAAGCTTTTGATACGAGTAAAAAGTTAAATTAGTTTCATTGCTACGTTCCGCGAAGAATCCATGTTGACACTCAATAATCAAAGATTTCAAACTATGAAAAAAGTCATCTTACACAATACCTTCGTATATCTTGCTAAAAACCGACAACTTGCTCACTCCCCCATAGTTTTCAACTGAGGTTCTACAACCAGAATTCTTTTATATTGGAATCAACAGAGCCGACTTCCATATATTCGGAAATTCCCGAATTTTGATGGACTTATTGAACAACATTGTTAGTGGATAACATAAGTAATGACAACAGTTCCTAACGAAGTATGATGGGCAATCATCAAATCCAGCGCCTTCATTAACATCGAGTGATTTCATTTTATTTATCAGAATCCATTTCTGGTGTGAAATATAAAGAGTGAACAACATCTTCATTATTGTATTGATTGTACCTATTATAAGGTTGTTGATATGGTTCATACACGCTTTTGAAAAATGACGCGAACGATCCACATATTTCCTCTCCGTTATTGGCGACTCTATCATTACATAACATTTTGCTGGGAATGGCTCCCTCATTTTTACAATTCTTAATGTATTTCCAGAAGCTCTTAGGGTAAGTTTTGACTTCATCCGTAATACTATTCAGATACGATTTTCAATCACTTACTATGAGAAGTTTACTTTCTTTCCTTAAAGATCTAAATTTATCGAAATAATATTTCACTCCAAATTTTTCCACTTCCTATGCATCCGTTTTTTTTGTTTTATTCACAGTTGAAATAGACAAAAATGAGGGAAATCTCTTATTCTTCACCAACACCCTCGGAATATACAAACGCATACCCTCCAAATGAATTGAGTTTATGGTAACCTTCACCATTGAAATTGAGGAAAGATGATACATGTTTCAAATTACTAATACTTGAATGACCGATTCAATGTAATATTAGTTTCTTAATTCTTCGAATACAAACGGATTTCAAGAAAATTATTCTGTCAAATTCCTGTAATAATAATATTCATTTAATATCAGAGCTGTCAAAGATACTTAAAAAAAAACTAGATACTAGATAAGTTTCTTTTTAATGGAATATCAGAAGTTACTTTGGGTATCTAGATACTCTTCAAAAAAAGGAACTTAGATACGTATCTTAAGGTTCCTTTTTGAAAAAGAGAAGATACTTTTTAAGTTCCTTTATATATAAGGTTGGAGTTTCTTTACTTTTAGATGAAGTAATGTATTTCTTGTATTCTTGACTTAATCAGTTCAGAGAATAGGAGAATTTGTATGCTCAAATTTCATTGACGCCAGTATTGGAGATTGGAATTTTCACGTAAGATAGGGTGTCACAATTATTTTCGCTGTTTAAACCCAGTTTTTCGAAAAGAGCTGAGCTGGCCTATGTTAGACATTTTTGGAATGTACTTAATTATGTTGTAAGAATGCGCAATGTTAGTTATATTTTTCCCTTTTTTTACTCCATTTCAGTTTTTATTTGCCCGAAAATTCTTGAATTTAAAAAGTGGCAACATTGCGCATTCTTAGGATTTTTCTCAACGATTTGAGCAAAAAAATTTTCTGAAAAGAATGAACTCTGGCCCCCAAAAGTCACCCCGTTATATTCGAGGTATTGTTTGCTCTTGAGAACGGAAACATCACCAGCTAGAAACATTCGGAGAGTGTTGCGCATCCAGATGGGGAGTTTAGTTCATTGAAGGGCCAAATTTTGAGTTTCAGAGTCATACGTATTTTTGAGATTATCTCCTTAGTATTTCAGAAACTACTGATGGTATCAGATTAATACTTATCTAGTAATTTTTCTGAAACTGTCCGTCCATCACATTTCAATGAAATTTGGCGTCAACTTATAGTTAGTATGCCACTTCAGCTCGATGCGAAATTTATTTTCTTAATTATTAGAAGGAAATTTCCTCAATATCATTGTTATTTCCTGGGGAACTCAATAAATTCTCCAGCCTACAGGTGTAGTTAATTAGGGTCTTTGCATGAGGAACTATCTATTGGGTATCGATCCAATTATATGATTTCTATTTTCCAATGAAATATACTTTTCTAGTTACGAAAACTTGGAGACGACGAAACAGAGGGTCCTTTGGCAGTGGAAGGAAACACGGAAAATGCTGTTGGTAAAAGAAAATGGGTGGTTACCGCCAATCCAGATGGAGTGGTACGGGAAGTTGAGGAGAAGAGAGTGCTGTCAAGGGAGGAAACAGAAGAGGTCAAGGAGACTGAAGACATTCAACATTTTGGAGATATAACAGACGAGGTGAGTTCTTACGGAGGAAATTTATACAGTAATACTCTAACTCGATTCGCAAACTATATTCGTTAGAGTTATTTAGGACATCACTTCTCTGTCAACCTTCGAATCGATCGATTCAAAATGACAGTAGTAGACGATGGCTTCGTCACACTTTCTGAAGATTATTGAGATATGTTCTTGAAGTATCATTGAGATATATTATTGAGTAACTACTTTATCAATCTGAAATATTCGCCCGTTATCATCACTCTGCACAAAATCACAGAACATCGATTATCCAATCCTAGGACTCAAACAATTTTCGTAGTAACATAATAATAAAACTCTTCGCTTCAACAAATGGATGATTGAAAAGGGAAATAACATATCTCAGGGCAACATACTGAGATTTCATAGAAAGCTTTTCATGAGTAGGTATAGAAAATGCAAATAAAAATGAGATGTGAAGTTCTTAGAAACAAATCATTGAGCGGTAGTATCAAAATCCTGAATATGATCTGAATGTGTTTTCCTATATAAATACTCGTTCATGAGATGAGGGACTCGATAAGAAAATCGGAATCGGATAATCGAACGAATATTGGCACATTACGCATCGAAATGGAATTTGGTTTCATAATTATGCCGAAAAAGATTAACACAGATACAATTATGTTAATTTGAACTCAGAACATGAAAAAAATTTGTGAACGACCCATTCATAGTGGTCATAATTTGTTTATTCAATAGGCACAATGTAGGAAAAAACTTTTTATGAGTGTTTGTCGTAAACCTGCTAAGTTTTGACATACAGGATGGTAAAGTTTTCAGAACAATTTTTTTGAACCATAACGTTTCTCTGTATCAAGGTACATTTTCTGATGTACACATAATGTTAATGTTTAGCTTGTAGCGTCTTGACGGGTTTCTCATTGAATATTTATGGAGAACCGATATTTCTCGAATTTGAAAACATATTCGAAATTCTTATTAATTTTTGAATATTTTTAATTCCTTGATTCTTTCACTCTGGCGCCTTGTTTTAGCTTAAAAAAATTAAAATCGTTTTACTTCACCGTACGAATACTGAAAATATCATGGGGTGAGTAGGAATTGGTTGTGTACTGGCGAAAACTAAATTAAGAGCTCAAATTGGTTCAGCAATGAATGGGAATTCTAAACATACATTCTCATCGTTAGATTTATCAGTAAAACAATAAAACTGCTTTATATCGCAATACCAAATAACCATCTTTCAATACATAATTGATGTAGTTCATAAAATCCTACTATGGAAAATAATTAATATCTGGCCACAACTCCTGTCTTTAAGTCGGTGCTTTTCTCTTCCTCATAAAGATAATTCATTTATAGATCCCAAGAGTTTTACAGATATCAAGAACTTATAGGAATTGAATATATATCACTCGAATATTTCGAATTTACTAGTTATGATTTAATATTTATTTTTTCAACTCTCAATTCTGGCATTGTCAACCTCTCTGGGTCGAAAATTCTTGCTTTAGATTAAAGCAACTTTGTGTCCTAGTAAAATAACAACACGGTTTCAGTACTTTTGATATATTTTTACTGATGGTTTACTTATAACCTACAATTTTGAAGTTATAATTATGAAAGAAAAGGAATTTGGTGGACGTCTTGTAATCTACCGGTAGGTTGAGAAAAATATGAATGAGAACAAAAGTCTGTTGACATAAGGCGAAACCTTGAAAAATCAATATTGAATCCCTCATCTAAGTCTAATGGAAATTATTCATATCTTTGAGTAGGTGCAATACTTCAATAGAAACGGAAATATATTTTTGGAAATATCAGGATATTGAATTTTTGAATGGATATATCTGTAGGATTATTCAACGAGAAGGACACATATACGTAACATAATGACTTCCTGGGAGACAAGAGTTATGCGACTGTCTGTCACGGAGAGAAAACGAATATCTTGTTTTACCAGTCATATTCCGAATTGAATACGAGTCTTGGAAAAAAAACCACGAAAGGTTCGAAACGTTGGCGATGTACGAAGAGATTCGAATAAATTACTGTCCAAATTCCTGTGGAAATTTATGGAATCGAAAAATACTATTTCAATCACGATGAAACATGGCAACTAGTTTTAAAATGCTGATGGACCACTTCGTGAAAAATTAAGTGATGATTAGAACAATTTGAAAAAAAATTTGAATTTTTTTTCGAATATTCAATATTTTGTGATCTTCTGATCATAATATCCCCATGAATTTTTATGAACCTTGGAACTGCCATTTTTCGATGAACTGGATTTCAAGTAGATCAAACCTGTATTTTTGGAATTATTGGGAACATAAACTTTTGAGCGGGTATGTCTGCGGAATCATCAGCAGCTTTTGAGCACATGTTCAAAGGATATCACCAGGACGCTAGTGCTGTCGCCCAAACAGGACCGGCCAACTCCATGATGGGCCGTACATAAGTGGTATATAGCGTCTTTGCTGTACTCACTGAACACCGAGGAAAGGCTCTTTTGATTATGTAGAGCATTCTGTTAGCTCCATCCACGACATTCTCGATATGAGCCGACCAAGAAAGATCCGATGATAAAGTCACACCTAGATCACTATGTTGTTTTACGGCCTGAAGCAGAACACCATCGATGCGGTATCGCCTCCGCGGATTTTTTCTACCCAAATGCAGAAACCTTGCACTTCGCGACACCATTCAGCAATACCATGCAGATCACACTGCAGCGTAGAGGAGAGCGTTTCAGAAAACAATTTGAAATCGTCCGCATATGCATAACACGCAGACGAAACAAGCTGTGGAATATCAGCAACGTAGATGAGAATAATCAGAAGGCCGAGCACGGAACCCTGGGGTACACCACTCGTTATAGGTTTACTGCGAGATGAGGACGCACCGACTCTAACCAAGAACTCCCGAACACTCAGAAATGATCCGATCCATTGGAGTAAGCTTCCTCTGATTCCGAAATGGTTCAATTTGGAAGTCTTTTCATCAGAGGGACACGATCGAACGCTCTCGAGAATTCCAGTCCAGAGATCTTGTCCACGAATCCAAACACTGAAGCAGACACGTTATCACAGAGCGACTAGTAATTATTTTATTGGACATTAAGAAGGGTACGCGACCAAATTGTCTAAATGTCATTGTCAAAAAAAGTGTCTTGCATTTTGCACCCCTTCTACACCCAATATCGATGGTGGCATGTACCTAAATTTTAAAGGGATGCCGAAAACTTTCTCCTACCGTTTGGAGGAATTCATTGCAGGCAGATTTGGAGAAAACACGTCGAAGCGGAACCTTAGATTTGATGTTATTTTTACAGAGAGCTGAATTGTGCTCTAGTCTAGTTGCGTTTCATGTGATTGTGACAATTCATACGTTTTTATTCATTTATACTTCCAGAACGAATTTTCATCCTGAAAAAACGTTAATTCGAATGGGGGCCCCTGTGGACGTCGAGGCCCTACGATAGCGTACCGGTTAATCCGCCACTCACAACTTGTGAACTAAATATCTTCGTGTAATAACTTCGGATAGTGGGATGTTCTCATATCTAGAATTTGGGAATCAAAGGAATAAATTGGAGAAAAATTTAACTTCTGGAATAAAAATAGTCGTGGGATATATAAGGATATATATATTATTTCTTCCAGGCCATTTGAAGTTCTTACGGCTCGGGACGAATGGCCGAGACATACCTACATGTCTTGCTAACCATGCAATAATATGTAAAATGCTAATGGCTTGTGTAAAAAGTTTTTCTATATAGACTCGAATATGGACAGAAATCAATATGCTCAAATATATGAAGTGTTAATTTTCTAGAGATTTTCAAGTGAATATTAACGTAGACAAATATGTTCATAAGAAACTAATTAAGAACTGCAAACCAGTAATAGCAGGAGTGTATCTTCTTGCGGTACTGATTTCCGGAAATCTGCAAAACTATGTGCTTTCAAAGACATTTTTCCACGAAAGATTTTGGAGTTAACTGAATGCCCACTGAATATCGACAGAATATCGAATTAATATCGGGAGGATTTATAAAATCTGTGCACGTTTATTTTTCATCAAAGTTCTAAAACGACTGCAATAAGTATTTATTGAATATTTGGATTGTATCCATTAATCAAAGTGACTTTATTTGTGATACTTAATTATTCATTTTTAAGTTATATTCGCTGGATGAGATGGCATCTTCGGGTCTCCGAAGGAGTTAATTGTATTGTTCGAAAAATTTCTTCTTCTACACCTACACTCTCGAATTCTTTTTCTAAATGTTCACGATTTTCTTTTCAATGCTCTTTTCATTAATTTCATTGAGATTGGTCTCAGTGATAGCTTTCCTGATCCCTAGAAAACACACTAAAGAAGTGGATATATCTTGAAATTGCAAGTTCATGTGTTTGTGTCATCATTGTATAGGATTGCGGACCTATCCATATGATGAGTGAATTACTTGTCATGCCAGAAACAAACCAAACAAAATCTGCTTCTTAATGTAGGTATAGGAAATTCAGGCAAATCTGTATATTTTTATGATCATAAACAGTAAAATCCTAACATTGTTCCATCGATATCTTAGAGCCTACTGTGGTAACAGTTCCACTCCAGCGAGAGAATCCAAGAAGAATTCGCTTATCTCTCTGAAAACTTCTCTGATACTCCACCAGATGGCATCAGTCGTACTGATAGACTGGTGGAAAGCAAGTCGCCGATGAAACACTTATACTTATGCACCTAAGGTCAAACGTGGTCAAGTCTTCCGAGGTCTACACCCATCTATCAGATTCACTTTCATGTTGTTCGTGTCCATACCCAAGTTCAGATCGTCAGTACACACACCAATACATTCGATCTGGTTTACTTCCAGACGAAATGTAACCAGTTAATGAAGAATGAATGAACATAATTTGCGTTCCAATATTTCCATGTTAAAAATGAAAAATTCGAAATTAGTTCATTATGAACGTAACTCACCTGAACTGGTCTTCTTCGTTTATTGTCTCTATTTGGACAGTGTGTCGCATTTTGAAGGAGTCAGTTGTATCTCCCTTACATATACGTAAAGAAATTTCATTGCAATGTGGTCAGTAGTTTCGGCGAAATTGTAAAAAATATGTTTGATTCTTTTCTTCAGCGCAAACCCCTATTATTTTTCTACCTATCCTAAAGACTGGGTCACCTTTTTTTGAAAAACCCCATATCTGTAATTGGGAGGATGATAGTGTGGTTTTTCTCTTACGTACCGTGTTTCTATGTTATGATCAGATCGGAAATGTATTTCAAGAAATGTTTGAATGGGCATATATTTGAGACTATGGGGTGGATTCACCCATTATGAAGCTCGTGACTCCACGTTTGTGGGTTTTTCGAGTTACTTATATGTCCCGCTCAGTCCGAATTTTTTCACTTCTCTGGAAATTCTTAGTATACGACTAACAGATATGAAAATTCGTTATTTCAAATTAAACTTTCTTCGTTAGGCCAATATTGAAATACAACGATAGATTATAGAAATATTTCATAGTGTCGTTCTTAAGAGCAACCAACACCACGTGGTGCTAAATTACGACTAGGCAGCACAGCCACATTCAAGTTTCATTGAACCTCGTGAATATCTCAAGTTCAAACACCTGAATCGAGGTGTACATGTTTAAACGTTGCCACTAGCCGCGTGAAATCTTAGAATTCGGGGATTCTTTTGTGAGAATGCGCAATGTTAGATATTTTATCATTTTCCACTCCATTTCAGTTTTTATTTTCCCGAAAATTCTTGAATATGAAAAAGTGAAAAATATTGCGCATTCTTATGATATTTTTCAACGATTTGCACCAAGAAAATTTTTTGGAAAAAACGAACTCTTTCCTCCAAAAGTCACCTCGTTATATTCGGGGTTTTGTTCGCTCTTAAGTTAATCATTTTCTCAGAACCCCAAAAATATAAATTTGTACAGATTGAACTAATATTGCCCTAAATTTTAACTAGAATTCAGCTTGGCTCTCTCAGCTGTCAAAAAAGTCATATAAATTTCGATTTGAATTTCAGCGCCTTCCGAAGTGAGCCCACCTTTGGGAATTTTTCCAAATAGTTGCAATGATCGTCTACCAAAGAAATTGAGGAGTAACCAACAAAATTCCCTCTCGCATAGTTTGAGCGTATAATTAAGTGGTAGTTATCGAAAAAATGAGCGATTGTCAGTTGTGAAAATTGCAACCCAGCATTTCGACAATTGGCGAATATGGTGAGCAATTCTTCAGGTTCCTGTTAACATTTCGAAATTTTTTGGGAAATTATAAGCTGAAAGTTCCATTGCCTTCACCCAGAAGACTGTATATGCGACAACTTCCGTATATTAAGTCATTCAAAAATGTTGCACTCTATCTTAGTGATGTTCTATGAAGTAATGTTTTGTTACTCAACATTCGGAACAACGAAGTTGAGATGTTTTTGAGATGCTTTTACGGTATTACCAGAAGTTACAACGAACTGAAAACTGTTTATTTATGATCATCATATTGATGAACGTCAGTAAAAAACATTTCAGAATACTGGACCCAGTGAATTCTCAAATATATTTCGACTCATTTAATCGTGAAACACCTTGTATTTGAACACATACATCCCTGATATATACTTAAAATTGATTCATTGGTTCTCCTTTTATTAAACTCGGTACCTTACAACTTCAAATAATCCACAATTCAAGAGCATTCTCACCAGTATTTCTGAACAGAATATCCAATATTCCTGGTTGCAATTCATCATCTCAGTTAATAACAACGAAGAATTATTGCTCTATACTGGTGGGTAGAGCAACAACAATTAAACGCGAAGTTATCTGCTTAAACGTCTATTATAAATGGAAGAGCATCTCGACATTACCAACAAAGAAAGAACAGATCGTGAGCATTTGTATCGAGTTTGGTTTCGTAATCTAGAGAAGACTACTGACCTATCAGGAATGCAAACGTGATATTGTTTTTGCTGATGCTCCGTGCTGTGGTGTGTGTGTTTTTGTTTTAGGCCAGGCCGCAGAGGCGTACATGGGCAACGTCCCAAACTTGACATCGATGGCGATTGGAATATTGAGAAAAAGGAAAAATAACTTGTGATCTAGAATCTTCGTATTCATTACAGTGAGATATTTGTATTCTGCATGGCTCATTAATTTTGTTGTTGTTTTCACGATATAACAAGATTCTCATAAATGTCAGTTCATCAATATCCAAGTATTCAGTTGTCCCATAATTAATTGTTAGTGATGGCAAGATATAGTAAATTCTTCTCACCCGAACAGAAAAAACACTTTTTGAGTTTGATGATACTATACTACGTGAAGGGTGAAGCTAACAAATTCCTCAATTTCAGAAATGAGAAAAATATTTGATAGTACAGCACTTTTACATGAATTTGGATAATGAATGGGAGGTCATGGTGCATATCCAATTATCCATCTGCTGAATTTCGACCCGATCGTGTTTGTATTCGTATGAATATGAGGATGACGGAAATTTAAATGTGATAATCTACTGACTTGACTTCCATATACAAGCTCTGAAAGTGCTTTGAAAATTTTAAGTCTGTAAAATAATCCTCAGCAAAGTTATTGCATTCTTCGACTCACTACACAGTTACCTTCGATCGGATGAGTGATTCTTGAGATATTGAGAAATAAACCTCAAATATTCTAATGAATTATCTCCCAAACCGTTTGTTATTTTTTTTGTTGATTTATTGCGTTTTCTATATAACTTTTAAAATGGTGGAAATCTACTTATTTTCCCTCTATAACAGGGTTTTTTTGAATTAAAAGGAAAACGCAAAGGAAAGATTGCTTCAATAGTTTCATGAAAAAAGTCCTATAAGCTTTGGACCACAAACGTTTCGTTTTAGAGACAGTTTGACCATTTTGTTTTGTTTTTTTCATAGTTTTGCACCCCACAAGATATTCAACCGAAATCTGGCATATATTGCAGTTTAGAGTTTGAAACATATGAAAGGCCAATTTTGAATACAAATCTACAGATAGATATTTTTCTTGATATCTTTTCCCAGTTTTCCTCCGGATTTGTTTTTTGGTGAGCCACTATTAGTTTGGAAAGTTGTAAAGGAGAGCTTTGATGTTATACTAAACTGTACAGTATTCTGTAGTTTATTGTATCTGCTACCGATATCGAGAAAATCGAAATCTCCAAAAAAATCCAGTTGTAACGTTATAAAATAAGTAATTTCACTTCGATTGTTTATCTTCACAATGTACATTTTGAATTAAAATTAGCCTCAGTTAGATACATGTATTTCCATTTATCCTACACATTGCTTGATCTTGCTGTCACATTAATATCATAGATGGAATTATATATTTTCAAAGGATATATATATAATTCCATCTTACATTTACATTGATATTATATCAATGAAAAAGTAAGATCAAAAAATTTGTAGCACGCATGTAGAGATCTGTTAGCTGTGGTGAGTAAATTAATTATGAGTTTTTCGGTTATTTCGTCGATCTGTTGCAATGATTCATGAAGATTCGATAAACTCGTATAATCATCTTGTCAAATGCATATAGTACAAAAAAATTCAAACTTAAACACCCGATTTTCGGAAAACGATACGTTTGTGATCCTATGTTTATGAGATTTTTTTATGTGAGGAATCTGTCCTCTTTGTTTGATCCTCCTATTTAGGAACACCTCGTATAGCAATCAAAAAATATCAAGATTTGCATGATGTCGAAAATAGGGCAATGTTATGAAGCGAAGAAAAGTGCAGTCAGCTCTGGTTTGTTACTTTTCAACCAAAACCAAACCGAGTGGAGTTCGCCGTTGACGCATGATCTGTCGGATTCGAATTGTTAATTGTTCAAAATCATCAGGATGCCTTCTACCCCGTCAGTTGAAACCTATATTTATCTTAGACCTAGAAGATAATTTTCCACCTACCTACTCTTCATCTGTTCTTGTATATGTGTGAGCCACGCCACTGTTCAAACCTGAGTTATTTCTTTTTTCTCAGCTTAGTTCACTTGCCCATATTATATAAGGTCTGGAAGTACCACCACTAGAATACTCTTTCTAATCTTATATAGTTGATGCTTCAATCAAATCGTAGGACAATAGAAAGCTACCACCAAATGAATATTCAAATTCGGCTTCCTAATCTCATTTGCCGATCTTGAAACATGGAAAATGATTCATGTATATTGCACACGAGTTTTACGAGAGATGCTGCCAGGCCATGCAATTTTATTAATTCGGTTATATTATCTTATAAGATCAACTGAAGAAGGGTTATTATTTTCAACGAGGTTTTCGGTGCGTGATTGCTCGAAAATTGTCTATTTTATAGTTTTGTATTTGAAAGTATATTCGTGTCACGGTCGTTTATATTCACTGTCGTTTTTCTAAGGGTTTCGACCTGGTGCAATAAAGAAAAATTTTTTTTCTTTTGCCAAGCTTCAAGGAAGAAAACATAAAATAACCCAATACAATTTAAGATCAGTAAAAAACATATACAGCAAGTTGAAAGATCAAACACCAAAAATGGTACAATCCAATGTGATTTATAGGATTGAATGTAAGGATTGTGATGGAAAATATGTAGGGCAAACAACACAATAGTTAAAAAACAGAATAGCGTTACACAAAAGTGATATTGGAAGGAAAAATCAAAGATATGCGTTGGCAGAACACTCCATAGAGAAAAAACATGAATTTAATTTTGATCAGGTTGAAATTCTGGACAGACAGATACTAGAGATGATCCACATCAACAAAGAAACTGATGTAATTAACAAGAAATCAGACACCAGAAATTCAAGCAACATTTACACATATACCTACTTACCTGCCCTAACAGAGAACAACATTATGAAGGTCCTAGAGATGAATGATGACGACACAAGATTTTATATCTTTTGTATTTTATATTTTTTGTGTTTTTGTTCCTCTGTTTTGTTTCGTGTCCTTTTCTTTTCCTTTTCATGGGATTGATATGGAAAATGCATTCAATAGTAACAAGAATAGAATTATAAATCAGACTGGTTAAAAAAATCATACAACCAAGTCCAAAAGAAAATTTGTTTTGATAAAACAATATTTCAAATGTCAAATGAAAGATAAACATAAATTTGAAACGAGATTATAAACGAAATAGGAGACGATCTGAATGTTAATTGATTTAAACTTCAAAATACCACAAATTCGTAGAAGTTTAAAGAATCTCAAATTCTGTAAGTCTGTGTTGTTTTCATTTAAATGTATCGATCTATATAACTGTGAAAAAACCTTTGTAGTAGCCCTGAGGATATAATGAAATATTTCTTGGCAAGAGGAAAAAGAGTTGTCTTTATCGCACCAGATCGAGACCATTAGAAAAACGACAGTTTTGTATTTATATATATATCGTGCATTTCGAAAAACTTAATTCTTATGGGTTCAATTTGTGCATATATCAGATCGATATAAGAAGGTATTCATCGAATTATAGCTTTGGTGAATTTCATTTTGAGAAGTTCCATCAAAATGAATAGATCAAAAGGGAGATGCGCTGAAGTTGTCAAGGTTTTGGACAGCTAACAAACCACTCAGTACAGCTTGCTCATTTGAATAATTAGCAACTGTAATCGAAGATAAACGAATCATGGACGCCAAAAGAAACTGGAAGGACTAATTGAAAGTTGCAAGGACAAGTTGCTAATGAATCGACAAATGTTATAGGTGCAGGTGCCTGGTTGCCCCACTAAAAAATCTTGTTCAGTCTCTGGAGTCTTCTAAATATGAAGTCAAACGTTTGAAGAACTATTTTCGCTTTTACTGGGATTTCAATTCCTCAGAATGGGGCAAGTCCTAATTATTCCTTCATTCAAGATTTGATGGTGAATAGAAGACACCATTTCTGGTTTTGTACAGAAGAATGAGAACGAAATGATGTTCAATTAATCTCTGATCTAAGTATACTTTTTCTGCACTTAGAGGAAAATCTTCATAACACAAAATTATGTTTGGATTATATACATATACCACAAAGGTTGATCGGTCGATAGAAAAGCACAGACCTGTAATCAGCAGGTTTTGCGCGTATGTTCCAATTCGTTGCCAGCGAAAGCACCTCCACTTCGTGACGGAAAGATTTAGAGATCTTCTTTTCGTATGGTCCCAATGAAATTCTGAATAAACCTTCATGGTATTATGTTTCCATGATGATTTGAATTCGCTCAAATCTGAATTTTTGCGAATATTGGGGAAATAAAATTTTGAATGAGTATATCTACGGAATTATTGGGCGGATTTTACCCATTCATGAATTCGACCTTCGTCATTAAGCCCTAAACCCTTTTTATTAATATCGAGTTTCTGAGTAGTTGTTGTTTTTCTGGTCGGCATATCAGCCGATCGTAAACCCAATAATTTCCGAAAGGAATAACTAAGAAACTCGATATTTGTTGAGTAGATTTGGACCCTAATTATCAAGGCCGAATTCTTGAATGAACAAAATTCACCCGATGATTCCGCAGATCGAATCCTCCAAAAATCATAATCGGATGGAACTAAAATGTGTTACTCCTCTGAAAATGTAGGGTTCAAGGGCTGTGCAAAATTCATCCGACATCTGATGAATATTGTTTTTCATTTCTCTTATTACTGACGCACCAGCATTTTTCAATTATAGGTACCAAGATTTATTATGATTGATTGGGTAAGTATCAAGATATTCTGGAGAGAACAACGATATCGACGAAAAAACATTGAGTTTGACATATTCTTCAAGAATATTTTCCATGAATTGGAATCGGATCAAACTGAAATTGGGTACGCTAGTATGAAATATAAGGCTCAAGACTAGTGCGAAGTCTCTCTGAAATCTGATGAGTAGCTACCGAAAAAAAATATCGAAAACATTTTTTTTCAAGTGATCTGATGACACGGTCATCACAACATTTTGTACGAAGTTGTGAATCAGCATTTACTTACTGTTATGATTGAATTTGTAATAACGGGAATTTTTTGGATATCCCCGAAAGTTGAATTCGAATTATAGTGAAATTTCGTACGCTGTTGTGGAACACAGGGTTTGAGGTTGGTGCACAACTTTGTCAGAATCTGATGAAGTATGTAAACATTATTTCACTGGCGTCATCTCAAACGAAAGTGGATGAACGTCACGCACTTCGCTCAAGATCCTCTGCACTCGAACGTTATTGTTCGTAAGGTGGTCCTGAAAATGCACTCGTGAAATTTTATTCACAAGGAAACTATTCAACATATATTGCTTAATCTTTTGTCCTTTGGTCAAGGTTTTTCGTACTGATGATCAGAATTGGATGGCACTTGTGAAATTTCGTTCGCAAGACTGCTGTCCAATCGGTATATAATATTTAGAATCCTCTAAGCATTCAACAAGGCGAGTTATGAGTCAATCACTCCGCAGTTTGCAGTATACGAATATCTTCGACAATGCTTTTTCGGTCTAGAGGATTTGGATGACTGGATCATTAGCTCAGATCAAGGTGGATGGTTCTTCATCTCTAATAATAAAAATGATAATAATATTATACTAGTTCATTAATATTTTGAGAAAGAAAATCTTCGAAGTACATGACAAAATACTAGTAATCAACAATTTTCAAGTTCATCACCAAAACACTAATTTACAGTGTAAAACATTTTTTTAACAACAATTCTTTGATTACTTTCTTGAATCTATTCACATTGAGTGCTTGAATGTGGAAAGGAAGATGATCATCTAGTTGATAGTTGATAGTTGGTAAGTGGTAAGGGTTACATTCCACTGCGACCTTAAGGTCTATTGTGCTCCCTGCCAGAGCTATTTTTCACACCGCGCTATCTACAGCTCTCCCTCCAGCTCTAAAGCTCGAATAAACTCCAATATCTGCGAGAGCTTCAATAAGGCTAGGTTCTCATTCGTCCTACAGTTCTCCTGTATAAGACATGCCTTTCGCAGGCTTGCAATGGCGAGGCATTCTGTAATCAGGTGAACAGGAGTTTCCTCCCCTTCCTCACAATAACTGCACTTGTTATCTATTTATATAGGAACATTCAAGATTACTTCATTTCTCTTATTGTGAGAATGAAAGCTTGAAAGTTAAACAGACTTGTTCTCAATTTGCTTCACATCGCAAAGTGAATATAAGGCCACAGCCTTGTTCGAAGGATTCATTTCTGGATCACTGAAACTCTGTCGAATCCAGAGGAATTACCCCATAGTAGAATATTATATGTTAGGTGACTATATACCAAACTATAATAGACATTAATGTGAGATCTCAAAGGAAGTGCGTCTTTAATCCTGCTAAAAGCATAATAGGATCAATTGACTTTTTTGCAGACATCATCAATTTGTCCATCCCACTATAGATTTCAATCGATATGGATAAAGGATTTACATGGAATAATTTTATCCAGATGCCCAATAATTAATGTATTCTGATCTTCACCAGACAGCGAAAAGTGGATGCATACCGTATTCTGTATAATGAGCTGTTGTAGTTTGATACTTTGATGAACAATTTTCCCAGATTTACCGGAAGGCCGTCGATGCATAGCAGAAATAAAAGTGGTCCAAACATAGATCTCTTAGGCATACCTAACCTAAGGTCATGCTGACTGGAAAATGAGTTATCCACCCTTACGGAAGAGAACCTACTTTCGGGATAACTTCGGATCCAATTCGAAAGCATCCCTTCGAATCCCAGAATATACAGCTTTCCTTATATACACTAACGAGCAAGTGTATCAAATGCTCGCAACAAGTCAAAAATCTAGAAAAGCACTGACGACGTCAGGTGGGGAGCTTGTTCGAATTCCTACTATTAGATCAACAAGAAAGTTTGCGCCTAGTTGCGTGTTGGTAATTTCCTTCTGACTACGAAGTTTCAATCTGATTGCATTTGTACTTTATGAGATAATGCGGAAATAACGTTAAAATTACAAATAATAACGAAATTTGGCCCTTTTTTTTCCCTTTTTCATCGAATCGAATTGATTCTAGGACTGACTCTAGGATTTTTACCAAATTGCATTGAAATCTAATCAATATTTTCGGAGAGAAAATTCTTTATCAAAGATTTTTAAAATTTTCGAATAAACTTTTTTTTTAATTTCTTGACAATTGGATCCACACGAAATTCCGGTCTAAGTTGCGAGTTGGTTTTCCATAAATGTCGACGAAGTTTCAATTTGATCGAGTCAATACTTCATAGGATGTCGAGGAATTAACCTCAAAATTTCAAATGGGCCTGACTCCGAGACTATCCTACCGATTCAACCCATTAACGAACTCAACCGATATATTTGGACTGTAAAGCTAACCTGACAATATTAAGTCGCTTAGTCTTTTCCTTCGAAAGTTAGACCACCTACGGACGGACGGCAGAACGGCCGGACCTACGGACGGACGGACCGACAGAATTGAATTTGATCACGGGTTCTTCTTCAGGGAGTTCAACCCAGTCGTTTAAGACCATTCTCGGCTCAAAATTCGAGAATTACAGACATCGTGACGAAATGATAACGCGCTGTTCCCTAGAACAAGCGCGTAAAAAATGATTCAGCGACAATAGATACTGTCTAGTCGTAATCTTCAAATATTTCAGGCAAATGTAATTCTTGATTACTGACCTAGAATTTCACCAAGACATCCTTACCAGTAAAGTTGTCGTATGGTTCTGATGATTTGCAACTAATTCATTTTATAAGTATTATACTCAACTCTCTGGAATTCATTTAATTAATGCTAAATTAATTTTAATCTGTTGTAGACATCTGAAGTATTATATAAATTCGTCACGAGAACGTTTATATGGCGGAATTGTAAAATATCTTATAAAACTGTCCCTATAGGATTTCTTAAGAGATCTACAACCAGCTTATCAAACATAAATATCTATTAAATTGAATTGTTCTTGAGTGGGTTTTTAACATATTCCTCTGATATTTCAACTTTACTTTATATAAATATACATAATAGTTTTATAAAATGCCTTCAAACAACAGTATGCTTTTAAAAAAAAACTTATGTTTTCGTAATCGCATATCATCATCAATATTTCATCGTATTGTATTTCATGACGATAATGAAATATGAAATGCATTTTGACTTAGGTCACGTCGAGAGAATGAACAGTTTTCAAGATTTTGTTAAAACCCATGAATAAAATTGAAACTTACTTTCGGTTTCGTCGGACATATCCACATACTTACATTAATAGAGAAAAAAAAGAGAACACACTTTTCTAGTTACAGCTGCGGTTGTCATCACCCTTTTATGGTATTGTTTTCCATGATGATAATAAAATATGATTTGAATCGAATGTCGAGTCGAAATTATGAACATCTTTCAAGATTTCATGAAAATTTGAGTCTGGAATTGGAAGTTATTTTTGATTTCGTCGGACAGGTCCCCTTACTAAAGTTGAGAAAAAATATGATATACTTCTAGCCATACCTTTCCTGTAACAGTTGCGTTTGTCATCATTATTTTATAGCAATGTATTCCGTGGGGATAATGAAATATGTGAATCGAATTTTGAGTAAGGTTACGACGAAAGAATCAACATGTTTGAAGTTTTCGTGAAAATCTATTGAAGAAATTGGAATTTAGTCTTGGTTTCCACCCACTGGAACTGAGAAAATATAGAAGTGAGAGTGTGTTTCTAACCACACTTTTCCTATATCAGATCAGCTGCGATTTTGCGCTCATGTTCTAGGGGAACAGCGTGCTATCATTTTGTCCAAATGTCTGTAATTTTCGATGATTGAACCGAAAATGGTCTGAAACGACTAGGTTGGGCTCACTGATGTCAAAATCGATTCCGTCCGGCCGACCGTGTACACGATAACTGTCGAACGGAGCCACCTAGAGGCTTGTAGGGTAGTTCAAACATTGAAATGCCGCAGTTGAGTTCGTTCATGGGCCGAATCGGCCAGATAGTTTCAGAGTTATAGCCCTTTGGAGTTTTGGTTATTTCCCTCATATTTCAGGAACTATTGGAGCATAACGACTTGGCAGTTTGTTGAAGCATAACGACGCGCAACTTTGAGCAACATTTTGTCGAAATCCCATGGTCACTGAATTAAAAAAAAATTTTTTCCCAAAATTTTTTCCGAAGTAAATTTTTTTCTGAAACCATTGTTCATATTCGAGAATTATTTCAGTCATACCTTGAACCTTGAGCTTAATACTTTACAGCAGTGTACCAAATTTCAGTTCGATATGGCAATTAGTTTTGGAGATATTGGGGAAAAATATGTAGAGTTTCGTGGTTTCCTTTTCGATATCGTTGTTTTTTTCGGTATAACTCAAAAAATACTCATTCAATCGTGTTGAAACTTAGCAGCTAGTTCAAAAATGCTAAAGGATAACATTGTGCAAAATTTCGTGATGGTCGTGTCATTAGAACAGTTTGAAAAAAGAAATTTCAAATTTTTTTTTTCATATATTCAATATTCTGTGATCTTCTCGTCGTATTATCCTCATTAAATTCTGTACAAACGTTCAAACTCTCATTTTTCGATAAAGTATTGGATTTCAATTCGATCTAATCTGTATTCTTAGAAATATTGGGAAAATAAATTTTGAATGGGTATATCTGCAGAATCATTGGGTGGATCCGGCTGTTAGGCCGACCGTAAACACAATAACTTCCGGAAAGAACGACTTAGAAACTCGATGTTTGTAGAGTAGGTTTGGGGCTTGATTACGAAGGTTGAATTCGTGAATTCGTGCAATCCACCCAATGATTCCGTATTGAAATCCAGTAATTTATAGAAAAAAAATCTCGAAAAGCACTGCCGTGGAGGCAGCAGCTTTTGTTGGAATGTTCAAATTCGTTGCGGAAGCGGTCATCTACATTGAACATGCGCGCAGAAGCTGCTGCCTTCACGGCAAGGCTTTACTAGATTTTCGTACTTTTCTCAATTCATCTCTACCTTTCATTATTACAATAATTCCATGGAGGTCATGACACCATAGCGAAATTGCGAAATTTGTCACAGGGGTTCTAGCTGCGATTTGGAGACCCCGTGTATGTTTCCATTAGTCACCAAGACGATGGTATTGAATATGTTTCATAGCAGTTGTATAGTAGCTGAATTCTCACAGGAAGCTTTTTAAAGATACAAAACTATTTTATAATACGATGTCATTAAAGAATATTAGAAATATTTTTGATGATGAAAAATTACCCTCACACTTAAAATTAAGATATAGGACTGAAATTCGCACCCGTGTTGATATTCAGATCACCTAAGAACAAAATTGGCTTGATATAATAGGAAAATAGGCAGCGCTTGTGTGATATACTATTATTATGCTATATTTCACAATTAATAATTCATTTGCATCAAGATTTTTGTTCTACAGGTCGAAAACCATGAATCTTATTGCATTAACATATAAATGAAATGGTTTCTGCTAAAAAGTTACATTCGATATTCACCCATCGACAGTCAGATTCTCAATTATTTTTCGAAACTGGAAGAAATAATTAAAAGGTCGATATTTTGATTTTTGGAAATACATTCCGGGTTTCTCTTTTATTTCGTAAGGGGCATGTGAAAAACCTCATGAAGTTTCTATAAAACAGTTTTAAAGCTGCTTTATGTTTGTCTTGTACCTTTCACGGGAAGCCTTATAAAATTCCAAGTACAGCACACTTGTTTTAAAAAATGTGACAATTTTTCATTTTTAGTTATTTTATGAACCTATTAGATACATTTCCGGGAAGACAAATATTTTATACGCTTTCGACTGAAAACCTTACTGCAACAGTTATGAAAAATGAAATTGCTAGTTGGGATATTTGTACCGAATTTAAATCTGTAAAGTCATCAATCATATAGATCATTATCGACCTGAGTTGCATAGTTCTGAGGAATATGCTGGTTGATATCATACCAATTTTCGGGAATCACTCTGTAAATCTCTGTCGATTATCACGAGGCAATTTCAAACACCATTTTGCAACTCGCACAGATGTCTCCTCCTGGGCGTTGTCTCTATGCCTACCGGACACCTGTGGTATCATATTCCGGTACCGCAAATAATCATCTTTTTTTAAGGACACCTTCAGGAAATATGTTAATACTAGTTTATATCATCCTTTGGGCGTATTCCTGCATCTGGAGAGAGTAATGTCTAGAATGTCACGAGTTTTTATCAAACCCCGATGGTGTGGCCTAAGCAATAGAAACGAAGAAGAACGATTAGAAATCAAATTTATTGCTAGGTGAAGATGGCCTGATTGAGGATATAATTCCAGTCTTGAATGAGCTTCAGGCTGGCGTTGAAGCTCGTCGTGCATTTCGAAATAATTGATGGTCCAATTTGAAATATTTTGCGGGCACTGAAACTTTAGTCGATGATACGAAGGAGTCTTACCAGGTTGCTTCATGCGCAGATTGTTAGGAGAGTGTAATGTAAATGTCAGATCCGAATAACTTTTTCGTTTCGAATTACATACAGTATCATCAAAATTAGGTTATTGCAGCAGGTTGCAAAAAAGTAACGGATTAATAACGCGCGTTCACCGTAGATAGTGTTTCACTATTTATTCACAGATAGATAATAATAGCAACCTGTTCATGACAGAGCGAAAACTGCTTGAAGTGACCGAATCAAACAAGTGGCTCTGGCTTATTGGTTTAACGTAAACTCAGTTCATACTTCTTATATTCAATTATAAGTTTGAAACAATAAAGGTGTTTGAAACAATAAAGGTACCATGAAAAGGAAAAATATTCACGGTTAATATTAGAATTATATTAATTGCATGTTTCCATAGAATTATTCGGGATATTTTTAGAACAATATGTTTCGAAAACCAAACATTGAACCATTCTATCTGTTCTGCAATAAAACTACTGATTTATTCAAGCTCATTTTGGAAGGATTTCGCATAATTTTTTAGGTTTTCTATGTTGTCACCCCCAAAATCTGAAACAGAACTACTAAAAATTGAATAAAAATTGTTTTTTTTTTGAGACAAAAGTCTCAAAACGAAACGAGAAATCGAAAGAAAATAATTCTTGAAATTTTCTCCTTTGTCTGATGAAAGAATCAGATTTGTACTCCGAAACGTCAAAGTTCGCTTTGTTTATCGTTCATATTGTTCCTGTATTGTTCATTAGGCAATCTGTTTTCCAAGAAACTGCCATTGATATATTTAATTTTAATAGTTCTGTTTCAGATATTGGGAGTGAAAACCCAAAAAATCCTAAAAAATAAAATTACCGATTGAAAAAACATAGGGGAAAAATCATTATTCAGAAAAGAAATTGAGTACAATTTCATGATGAACAAAGACTTCTTCGAATTTAACTTTCTTTCATATCACAGAGGATGCGACACGGCATAAAGTAATGCAAGAAGAATGTTGAACTTCATCTAATGAACGATGTGATGATGTTGGCATTCTAGTTTCTAGGAAAGAAATTCAATGTTTCTTCTTTAGAATGCATACAACTATTGAATTGAACAAATCAGGAAAAATTGAATTAAAAGTTGAGAACGTTGAAGTCTTTGCACTGTAACAGGAAGGGATGGATTATATATGTATAGTTAAGTAGATGATAAGGTACAAGGTTGTTTAAAAATATTTGACAGTGGAAAAAACAGTTTCCTTTTATGTTATTATTCGTTTCTACGTAAACGCAAATTTGCAAATGCGTAAATAAATCACAGTTCCTATCAAGAAAAACCTAGAAGAGCACTGACATGAAATCGGGAGCTTTTACGCGCTTGTTCACGAAGCCATTTCCTCAAGACATTTTGCATGAACCTTCACGCTGTCATTTTTTAAGTGCAGAATTTCGATTTGATCCCATCTGCATTATTGGTGATATTGGGATAATAAAATTCCGAATGGAGATATCTACGAAATCATTTCAAGTTTTCACGAAAACGACCTTCTTAATCAACCCCCAATTGTGCTAAAAAAATATCTAAGTCGTTTTTTTCGGATGTTATTGTGGCTAAGGTCGGCCTAAACTGTCAACTGTAAAATGAAAATCCATTTAGAGACTGGATATGTGTTGCACCTATTCAATTAAAAAAGCCAAATTCGCGAAATGGAGAAATCATCCAATGATTTCGCATATAAATGTCCATTCTAAATTTCATTATTTCAGTGTGTTTCGAGTTGAAAAAAACCAATAAATTCGACACAGTTTTTTCCAATTTCGCACTGAAGATAAATATCGGATCATACTGAACTTTGAAACACTGTTGTGAAATACTGACTCGAGGTTTTTCAACAAAAACTCCGATTCTCACCAAATTTTGCATTAAGTCGTGCGTTGGTATTCCTCAACTAACTACATGGTTTAAATCGTATCGCGTTTGTTTTTCTCGAGATATTGAGGAAAAACATCAATCTTTCAATATCTCCGAAAATAAATGTTGGCGCGAACTGAAATTTGAAGGGCTGTTTTTAAATACTGACTTCAAGGTATATCCCAAGTTTCAGTCTGATCTCCTCAATAGTTATCGAGATATTGGGGAAATATTCTCAACATTTCAAATAACAACGAAATTTGATATGATTTTATTCTAATATCCCCGGTAATAAACATCTGATTAGATTGACATTTTGAGAACTGTTATTAAATACTAATTTCAAGGTCTATACCGAATTTCAGCGAAATCTAATCTGAATTCGGAAAAAACTATTTTTACTCGATACAGAGATATGGATAATTTTCGAAAAACAATTTTTTCAGAATGTTTTGACTGAGTTGTGCGTTGATATTCTTTAACTAATTACAAAGTTTCGATGTGATCGCATCTGTGCTTCTTGAAATATTGAGGGAGTAACTTCAAAATTTCGAACAACAACGAAATTTGACATTTTTTCCATATATCTCCGAAAGTGAACATGGTATCGAATTGGCATTTGAAAAATTGTTGTTCAATACTGATTTTGAGATCTGTTCCAAATTTTTTTGTAATGTGATCAACACTTTCCGATAAAAAAACTGTTCAACAAAAATTTCGGAAATTTTCGAATAAACATTTTTTTGAAATTTTCTAACAACTAGATCATAGCCGAAGAGGTCATATTTTAACGTATTGATCCCCCGAAACTCATCTTTACCTCTAGATGGAAAGCTTTGGCGATCTCCTTCCCGTATGGTCCTCATGAAATTCTACATCAACCTTCAAGCTATCAAGTTTCAAATCGAGTAATTTGATTCAATTCGATATAATCTGTATTTTTGGATATATTGTGAAAATTCGATTTTGAATGTGAGTATATCTGCGGAATCATAAGGTGGATTTTCACTATTCACGAGTTTGGCTTGCGTATTAAGGTAACCAAACTATGAAACACTTACCAAAAAACGAAAATTAATCTCTCATGGAGATAAAGCTTTTGTTGGTACCTATAAAATATTACTCATTGAGTAGGATGTATGTGTTAACAAGTAGTCTAATATTAGGATTGACTTATGATTACATCGAATTGGACTTATTTGTCATAACAGCATGCTGTAATAAAAGATAAAAATATACTTCCGTAGCAAATACTATCGGTTCGTTGTGATTTGCTGATACATTAAACATGAATTCATTAGGGTATTTGAGATTCAAGTTCATTTTAGCATATATTGATGAATAACAGCCCTACTCATTCTATAGGCCGAGAAACCTAAGGCATGCGAAAATTTTTTCGCATCCCATAAACTATGTTACAGTTCAAAGAATCATTTCTCCTTGAACACCTGGTTTTGGCATCTGTATCGAGGTTGAAATCGAAAGTGGAAGCTAATTCATTTATTCCATTCCTACAATTTACCTCGCAACACAATGATCTAATAAAGAATGACAAATGATATTATTACATTATCGTTGTACCCCCTCTCCTTAGTTTCGTTCAAAATAAAACTGTAAAATATCCCAAGAATGAGGAATGAGCATTTGGTATAATGGATAATTTACCTTTGATCTATTGAACTATTTTCATAATTGTAGGGAAATCGTTGAAAACAATTATTTCAGTTCCCTTCTTCTGGCTGACCCCCAGAAAACACTGCAAATTTTCCACAATGGTTTATTATTTTCTCAGTTAAATAGCCCAATACCATTGATATCTTAAATAAAACTTTTGAATATATTATTCATAATAATTCATTGCTTTTTTACAAACATAAAAACTCAATATGTGTTGAAAATTTGGTAATCAATCTTTTCATCTACTTTTAGATATTCGAGTATGATTCTGGATGAAAAGTTCACCGATTGGAATAAGTGGAATACTGAATTCCAATCTTAGAACCGAATGCGATGATTAATTTTCGGGATTATTAGAAATTGGCAGAGTTTTTAGGCGCTTGTACTAGGGAACAGCGCGTTATCATTTCGTCACGATGTCGTAATTTTCGCATTTTGAGCCGAAAATGATCTTAAACAATTGAGTTGAACTCTCTGAAGAAGAATTCGTGGTCAAATTCAATCTGTCTGTCCTTCCGTCCGGTCGTAACATTCGAAGGAAAAGACTAAGCGACTTGAAATTGTCAGATAAGGTTTGAAGTCCAAATTATCTCGGTTGAGTTCGTTAATGGATAGAATCGGTTTCGGAGTTAGGCCCATTTGAAATTTTGAGGTTAATTCTTCGATATCTTATGAAGTATTGGTTTCATCAAATTGAAACTTCTTGGACCGTTTTTTAATACCAACATAAAACTAGGAACACAATTTCGTGTGGATCTAGTAGTTACTAAATTGAAAAAAAAATTATTCGAAAGTTTTTAAAATTTTTGATGAAGAATTTTTTCTCTGAAAATATTGATAACATTTCAGTGGAATTTGACACGAACCCTAGAGTCAGTATTCAACAACAATGTTCTTAATTTCAATTCGATCCGATATTCACTTTCGGAGATATAAGGAAAAAAAATCAACAAATTTCGTTGTTATTTGCTGAAAAGCTTAGAGGATCAATCTCGAGCGACACACGATTTTTCTACCAAGTTTCATGGATTTCGGTTAAGTATTTTCAGAGAAAAGACCCGGATAACGGACAGCGTACAGACAGATTTTTTTTATTAGATCATTCAAATCTACATACTTCAAAATGTGAACTGTGAAATTTTCAGGCGGGGTGATTTTTTTTGTCGACCACTAAAGTTTATTATTCTTCATTTCGGTTTATTATTCGATAAAATCAAAAATTCAAACCATAGTGATCGACCAGAAAAAAAATTAGCCCCCCTGAAAATTTCACAGTTTATATTTTGGAGTATGTAGTTATGAATGAACCAATAAAAAAAATCCATCCGTCCGCCGTTCGTTATCCGGGGCTTTGCTCTGAAAGTACTGAACTGAAATCCGTAAAACTTTGTAGAAGAATCGTGTATCGTTCGAGATTGTTCCTTCAAGCTTTTCAGCAGGATCGGTGTACCCTACGGGCTCAAAGCTGTCGGTGGGAGGAAGCAAAATTATTTCTCAAAAACATTTCACCAAATTTTCATGAAACTCTCAACGTTGATTACTGTCTGATACCTCAACCTAAGAATTCTTACCCGGATGATTTCCGACGAGTGGTCCCTGAGCTGCAAATTGTGTTGTGAAAAACCAATGAGTTATGAATAATATATAAGTTTCACTTAAGATATCAATGGAATTGGATTACTTAAATGATCAAATGATAAACTCTTGTGTGAAATATGCACATATTTTTTGAGATAATTGTAGAAGATAGATCATTATCTTCATCACGAATCACTGATGAACTTTTTTACTCGAAATTGACTATTTGGGCAGAAATCACATGTACGTTGTTTCAGTCTCTTGGTAGAAGTAAACCTTCTGCTCCAACTCAAATAAGGTACACTGCTTCTGATTTATAAAATCTAGCACCGAGACTTTCTGATCATACATTAACTAGATGGAGAAATAATTTTGGTAAATTTTTGATTATGATCTTGTAAAAAAAGGATATGTCACTTCTAAAAGTACTTTGGTCGATGAATTACTGAATTTATTTCTGTTTACAAATACATCCGAAATTTCATGAGCCTAGACTCAGTATCTTGGAGCAGAATGGCTCACCCACGCATGGGATTGATACATAATATGTGTAATTTCTGCCCAATTGGTTTACTACCAGTGGAAATGAATTTTAATGATTTGTTATATTGACGAAAAAATGTATATCTAGAATTTCAACCGATCCGAGGTCAAAACCAAAAAAAATATTCTAATTTTATTTCTTTTGATTTTATTTTTATTTCGGCGATCTTCAACACGGAATTCAACGTAAAATTCTTCTATGCAAAAATATAGATCAGTTCGTACGAGACAATCCAAAGTACCGTCTATTTTCGGTAGATTCGCAAATCATAGACACACATGTATTACCCCTGTCATTGGAAAACAATCTGTTATAGGTATATCCATGACCAAAATTGCAATTTGATTTAATTAAGAACCATGATTTTTTACGGCTTATCCGGATTACTGTATAAATAAGCAGGAGTAATTTCTTAGATGAGATTAGAAAGGAAAGCCTTGTAAACATGCGTCCATAAACCCTTCGTTTTCAACATACAGGATGCTGAATTTTGAATTTTGTCAGTTTTCTCATTATTACGCGTTTCTAGAACAGCTTGATTGGAATTTCACATATATCACAATTTTAGGTTCATACCAAGTCGATCTGCCGTGAAAATCTATAGTGAGATATTTTTTCTGGGGCTAGGTCTTTTTTTTTGACCCAAAATTTTTTGTAGAACACCTTTGGTACTCTGAAAATATGAAGAAGAAAACAAGGGAGTGTGGTTAATTCATCGTAGCGTGTGTAGGTCTTTTTATGTTTTCACAAAGCAAGAGAGTTGAAACATCGACATTGTAAACATCATTTTTGAACATGGCCATAATGTTTTCAAAAATGAAGAAATTTTACTATTTGACTATGATACTTCTGATTTTAATTACAATACTTAATTACTTTCTCGTTTGAATACCTACCCACTGACTGATATTTCTCATATCATAGTATTATTACTCGGTTTATTCAGATGAACAAATGAATTCTTCATTCTTTTAAAGTATCTTAATTTGGGATGCTTTTCACACCATGAAATTGCCAATTTTTTTTAATATACAATGTAGGTATACTGTATCTCGAAAATATAATGAACAACATCATATAAATAAAAATCCCTGTCGAAATTTCCTCATCGAAGTACAAAGCACGATGCAAATATACATAAAACTCTTACAGGACATACTGGATCCTACCTTCTCAATGCCAATAGACGCAAAAGCAAAACGACTACCTTGTTCTACATGCAGTCGTGGAACTCAAAGAATCGATCTCATAGATCAAGCAGAAACAGTTAATGCTACATCATTCGATACTCTTCAAACTTTGATAACATGCTTTCGAAACAAAGCAACGGCTAGATAACTCTTCGGGGGATTACATAAGAAACCGTATCAAGCTAGAATTACCATTAAATTGAACATCATCTCACCCAGGTTACTCTGCAAGTATACACATTATAAACAAATGTTCTACTGTCATGTTTCCTCCATCATTTCTCCAACTAATGAACCGTAATTACTCTCATCACCATCCGCAGTACCAACGTTGCTATAGACGAGGTACCTAACCCCTATTCCTCCAATCACCTTTAGACGATTAATCTTTCTCCAAACTACCCAATATATCGGATGATCGCCGATCCCCCTGTCGGAGGACTAACTAAAGCAACAATAATGAAAGACAAGAGGGTGGTTTCTACCCTCAAACCTCAACAGTTTTTTTTTCGGAAAAATATTGCATGTGATATATCGCATCGAAGGTCATTCGATGACAAATTCAGTTATGTGAACGAAAATGAAAATTAAATATAATTCAATTCAAATTACAAATCCATGAGTTCTAGGATTTCCCTTAGTAATAGTGAAAGTGTTTCTGGGGCAAAAATTTATGTTGAGAATTATACTGTAGTCAGATTTTAGTGAATCTTGTAGAGAGCATTTTGAAGAGAACACATTTTTAACATTTCATATGGTCTATAGATATATAGGGTACTCGTTTTCATGAAGAATACTTCCAACAATATTTAAACTATACTAACACTAGGCGCACAGATAAATACCATTACCCACGTCATTCTTCAACCTTAACAGAGAAGTCATCCTTTTAAATGGACCTAAGGCTATTTAATGCTCTACCCCACGGGTTGAGGAGGACATCTTACTTGAAAGTTTTTGAAATTACTCTTTATAATGCAATTTTTGACTGTGAACCATTTTCTTTCAGTGAAGTTGTGATTTTGGACAAGTGAATTGTTTTGAGTTATGTATTCTGCTTAGATGAAACCAACGTAATTGTATTTCAATAAGCTTTCGATTGAATAAATATATTATTATTATTTTTATTACAGAGCGATAAATTATCGACTATACGTTAAACTTCAAAAATTAACTATCGGGAACACAGCTACTGATGATAATGTCAACAAGAAACAAGATACCGACAAATTAAATAATATATATTCATATGGCTTACAGTACATTAAAAACAAAGCCAATATAAATAGAAGGAATGAAATTCAAGAATTCTCTGTACACCTGAATGTTGAGGAGTGCATCGTTGTCCGTGATGTCTGTGTCCTAACTTAATTTTTTTTCTGTGATAAATTGGGGATCTATTGGCCAATTTGAAGATTTGTGTACTGAATGATTGAAAGATCTGTTGATGATGAATTTTTAAGTAATTTAAGAAACGGACATTGATGATGAGGATTTATTCTGGTATAGTTTTGATATAGCTAAGCTATCATAACCTCGACTTAAGTGGTCTTGTAAATTTTGGTTTGTATATTACACAGTATGTATGATTTTCGTAGGTTCCTGAAGAAGCTAATAAAATTAGCGAAAGCTAGAATGATTCAAAAAGAGTTTTCGGATTGCCCTCGACCAGACTGTGTTCTCGATAGTTTATTTTCGAAATATTATTATTACTATCAATTAATAAAAGAATAATGCAGTACCCTCCTGACTACAAACTCTGAATTATTTCCTAATTTTTCAATGAAAAACGGCACAAGCAATTGTACTTTAAGCCACATCGCTGAATGGGTATTCAAATCACCTTTTATTTGATTTCACAACCCATATATTTCCATTTGAAGAAATAAAGTAGTGGAGTTAGAAATATCAAATTCAAAAGAGCGCAGGATAAATTGGTTTTGAAAGCAAAAATCGACGGGTTCGAGGATATTCCTTAATAATTCTTCGTACAAGCATTAGTGACGGGTTACGTAATTTTTTTCGCACGCTATATAAGTTTTATTTAAGATATCAATGGAATTGGGTTACTTAACTGAGAAAATAATAAACCCTTGTGTAAAATTTGCAGCGTTTTTTCTCAATAATTTGGAAAATATTAATCCATTAGAAATGAACCTTGGAACTCACGATCAACATTTATTCAGGTTGGATATCAACAATTTTATTCTGGGTCTACATACAGACACGGTATTTGAAGAGTTGGTTGGGGCTCCATCACAAAGTTAGAAATCTCGAATCGGTTAGTAATATTTTCATTCGAAAATTCATATTCCAATATTTCCAATATGATTCGATCTTGTTAACATGGAGTAGATACTTGTTTGAAAATTCCCTGTGATCAAACGATTATAATATGCTAGTGATCAGTAAAACAGTGAAACTGGAGTAAATGAATGCTTCGGACAATGGAACCTCTTATATAGGGACTTTGAACATTGTATAATTGTTTGAGTGATGTGAACTAGAACAGATCGAGATTGTTCTAGGAAACAGCGCGTTATCATTTCGTCACGATGTCTGGAATTTGCGAATTTTGGGCCGAATATGGTCTTACACGAGTAGGTTGGGCTCACTGATAAAGAACCCGTGGTCAAATTTGATTCTGTCCGTCTGGCTGTGTGCGCTCTAACTTTCGAAGGAAAGTACCTAGAGTCTTGAAATTTTCGGGTTAGGTTTGGAACCTGAATATCTCGGTTAATATCTAGATGAACTTTTCAGGTTTTGAGATTCTTCGATATCTCATGGAGTACTGATTGAATCGGATCTTTGTAATTAGTTCTTGAATACCAACGCGCAACTTAGTGCAAAATTTGGTATATATCTAGTAGTTGAAGAATTTGCAAAAATTTCTATTCGGAAATTTCAGGAATTTTTGTTGAAAAGTTTTTTTTTCTCGGAAAGTGTTGATCAGATTGCAATGAAATTTAGCACAGACCTTTAAATCAATATTTAATAATCACGTTTCGAATTTCATTTCGATTCATTTATTTACTTCCGGAGATATATGGAAAAAATATGTCAAATTTCGTTGTTGTTCGATTTTTTGAGGTTATTTCCTCAATATCTCAAGAATTACACCTGCAATCATATCGAAAGAGATGAGGAATATCAACACACAACTTCATATAGAATTTGGTGAGGATTGTAGCGGTAGAAAATTGTAAAAAAGTATTCGAAAATTCTGTAAATCTTTGTTGAAAACTTTTTACCGGAAACTATTCATCAGATTTCAATAAAATTGAAAAACCTCGAGTCAGTATTCTACAACAGCGTTTCAAAGCTCAGTTTGATCTGATATTTATCCTCGGAGACATTCGAAAGAAAATGTTCCGAAACTCTTGGTTATTTCAACTCAAAAAATACTGAAATGAGGACATTTTGAATGGATACTTATATGCGGAATCATTGGATGATTTCACAAATTCGCCTTTTGTAATTGAATAGGTTCAACAAATATCCAGTCTCTAAATGTATTTTCATTTTACGCTTGACAGGCCAACCTTAACCACAATAAGATCGGAAGGAAACGACTTAGAGACTCGATATTTTTTAGCAGGTTTGGAGGTTTGGTCGTTTTCGTGAAAACTTGAAATGATTTCGTAGATATATCCATTCGAAATTTTGTTCTCCCAATATTACTAATAATGCAGATGTGATCGAATCGAAATTCTGCACTTAAAGAATGACGGAGTAAAGGTACATGCAAAATGTCTCGACGAAATGGTTTCGAATGTGAACAAGCGCGTAAAAGCTCCTGACCTCAGGTTAGTGCTTTTCTAGATTCTTTGATTAATCGAAGTCTATCGTCCTTCTGCTTATGTTGTTTTATTGAGCTGGCGCACTGTTCTCTTCTTGAACCGTTCCGTTATTATATATCATTGTATAGAAGAACGTATTCCTCCCTTATTTTCAACTGAACTGATCTAACAGAATAACTGAGATGTCATATAACTGTTTCAATAATTTTACACGGGAAAAGCTGATACGTGGAAAGTCCGAACATATTTTTCGTATTGGATATAAAAACTTGAACGTTGCAAAAGCTGCTGACCTCACGTAAGTGCTTTCATAGGCTTCGTAATAGTGCAGATGATTAAATCTGAAAGGAATGAGAAAGATTCATGCAATATCTTGTAGATCGAGATTCCGAACCCTTCTTGAAAATTTTTAGTTTTGAGCTATTCCCCAGATGACTTTCAACAAAATTGAACTCTTCAAAAATATTATCTTCAGCGAATAATACTTATCGAATCATTTTCGGCTCGAAATTAAAAAGAAACAGATCTTGTAGCACACTTTGTCCTGGAAAAAGAGTACAAAAACGCTAAAAAAATACTAGCGTGAAGAACCTAAGCAGCTTTTGCGCTACGTGGGCGCAAAAAAAACGTTTAATTTCTCGGAAACTGTTCTTATGACTTCATCAGCACAAAATTTCGCACGAAACTGTGCGTCTATATTTACCACGTACTTCCCGTGATCGCATCAATATTTTCTGAGTTACTTCAGAAATATCAACAATACTGAGGAATTTTTTTTTTAAATTCATTAACGATATAATTCCAAAGAGTTTCCTAGGCAGTTGTGCTCAGTTATTCTACAAAAATCATCAAGTTTCAATCCGATCGCATAATTAACTGTTCCTGTGATATTGGGGAAATAATATTACAAATTTGAATGAGTAAGACTTCAAAACCGTTGGGCCGCTTTGCACCATTAACGAACTATAGACCTTCCCTCAAAGGTACAAATCGCTAGCTCACTTCATTCTCTCTTCATCGTGGCAATGGACGCGGACAGTCAACCGGACAGAATCGATTTCGTCTTCAGTGAGAAAATAATTCGAAAATCAGAAACCTCTGAGAGAAAAGATAGAACATACGCACAAAAAGCAATGAGTTGTAAGTTGTTCCACCCACAACACCTAAATTGGCAAAGGGTACATCACTGCATGAAGGTGCATATGCTAGTGGGTCCCCGAAGGTCAATACTCCTCAATTAAATCTTCGAGATCATTCCTTAAACGACCAACTTCCTTCATTATTTCATTGATCCCAACCGAATACCAAAATGATTCCAAACAAGCGTTTCCACCTTGTCAACTCCTTATATATTCCAGAAACGGAACTCCGTCCTTTCCACGGTAAAACAGAGAGCATTTCTCGCCCTTCGCCTGTCAACAACGGACGGCGGAAAGAAAAACAAAAGGTCTCCAAATTCGCAATGACCTCGAAGTCAGTTACACTATCACGAGATCATTATACCTTTCGATCTCTAGACTTTACACACACACGTTTATACGAACGCAACGAACGAAGAACGAAACAGGGGGGCAACACCGATAGCAGAGCGGGGGGCACCCGTCAAACCACCGCTCACCGCCGGCAAATGGCCAGCAGAAGACATCGGAAGGTCCTCCGCAATATACCGAGAGATCAAGAACTGCGTAAACACACGCAGGCGAAAAGTGAACACCCGATGGAATTTTGCAATAGTGACATTAGTGATTCGGTGAAATAGTGTAGTTTTTGTGTCACATCCAGTGCTTTTCTTTCGGTGACAATCGAGCAGATCACCAAAGACGAAAGGTAATTTTGGAAGATTCGAGAGAAAAAAAGTTATTGAATTGAGTTTTGAGAGTGTTGGTTAAGAATTGGATTTTGATTCCATCTTTGGACGTTGACACTTGGGAAGGTTCAAGGACTATCGAGTAAAATCTGTATGATGCATGGAGTGTGTCTTATTCTCGAGTTTGCAGTTCCATTCAGACGGTTCACAAAACGATAAAGTGTAGGTTGCATGGATGAAGCTCAGTCATATACGACAATTTGTTGAGGAAACATTTTGTTGAGGCATATATCAAGCAACTCGATTAGCTGAGCCTCATTTTAAATGAGAAATATGTGGTCACTATACGAAGCTGCCAATCACAAAAATTCAAGAATAAGCCTCTCGTTCTCCAAGTTCTTCAAACAATGGCTTGCCACTAGGAAAAATGGCGAATGTGTTTGACATCACACTATTGCTCCAAAGTAATTTTGAAACCTTATAAAATCCATATTCAACATTTCCTAGTCTAATTAAGCTAGTCTTCGTCGTAAGACAGGAGATTTCGGTCTCGGTTGCTAACCAAAAACGTTGGAAGTTTTCCACCATTTGGGAAGGAGATTTTCAGAAAAAATTTGACATTCACTGTTAGCTTTATTTACAAAGGTTTGCCCCTTGGCAAACCGAGTAATTGGATCCAAATATGTATATTTGTAAACATCATAGCTAGATGGCTGAAATTTGTGTGGATAATGTTGGCTATTTCGGTTGCTGGTTTTCCTCTGCGCGAACATCAAATGTTCGGTTGGTTCCTGAAACAAGTTCCTGAAAAAAGGTTATTCAGTTTTTAAAACTGATGAAAATTTTCATTCAATCATACAAATGACAACACTTACCATTGACCACATTCTAATCATGGTCTATGAATATGTTGCGTTAATAAACTGAAGTTACCAAAGAAAATATAGTCACTTTGGTGACAATAAACCAACACACGAAATACTGCCACACAAAACGAAAAGTATTACGCGAAATATTTCGCTCGACGTAGCGAACTCAGAGTTGCATTGTTCCTACCACACAGGGCGCGAACTACTGCCGCGGCCAAGACTGGTTCTCGACAGTTGGCAAAAATTCACAGGGCTAGCCCTGTTTATATGCGATAGTACATTTTCCGTACAATTTCAGTCAATCATCTCATGAAGTTCCAGCTACCAAGGGATTGCTGAAAAGAACTAAATATTAACACATGAACAAATAAACATTATATACCTCATCAGACGGTGCTGAACATGATGTAGCTAACACAAGAGGTAGCTTGAAACATTTTATCATACAAATGCACTTCGTAGGACAATACTTTCATTGTTTCACCACCATGATTTGCAGTGAAGCCACCCCAGTTCACGGCGACAAAATGCCATTTCGCGATGAAATTCATCTCCGACCAGTTCGCGCTCTGTGCGGTGTGACCTTACTTCTTTCCGAATTATATCTAATGTCTAAATTATTCGATTGGATGGTTACATATGTATTAATAAGAAGTCACTAATTCGGGTACTGTCTTATCAAATGGACTGCTAAATGGAGCAGTAGAGTCGCAGAGTCGTGCTATCAAGATCGCGGTACAAACCTCAGTCTCGGGTCGTCAGAGAAATATCTCGCGTTAAAATAACTTGAAGTAGTTGTGCGATCACATTCACGGTAGTGAAAATCCCTTTCGAGAAAAGTGCCCAACCCTAAAGCACAGGTTTATTAACCATGTATAACCTACCCCTTATTATCGTTATTGTTGCCTGAGAATAAAATTTGAAGGTGAAATTTTTTGGAACATGACTTGATTTTGATGCACTGCTATCAAAGATACGGAAAATACGGTAGCACACATATTTCTAAAGACCTAAAATATCATCTCTTATCCTTATAAAAATATAATATAATATGTGTGAAACGTATCAGTTTCTGTTTTTGAGATATTAGATGTTGTATATCATAATATAGTTATTTTAATGACATTCATATTATTTGGCTTTATTAGCAAATACTGAATTGGTAGATGAGTGAAATCCATTTTTTTAGGTTTTTTATGGGTTTTCACTCCCAATATCTAAAACAGACCTATTAAAAATTAAATAAATTTGACAAAAGTTACAAATCGAAACGAAAAATCGAAAGAAAAAAATTCTTGAAATTTTCTGCTTTGTTTGATGAAAAAGTCTTTCTTCATCCTTTGTATTGTTCCTGTATTGTTCATTAGGCAATCTGTTTTGCAAGAAACTGCCCTTGACAAAGAGTTTAACACTGCAATCCGCAAGGGCGTTTTTCATGGGAAAAACCATTTTATTTGATTTTTAATAGTTCTGTTTTAGATATTGGGAGTGAGAACGCATAAAAAACTTTAAAAAAATGAGGTGAAATTATCCCAAAATTAGCTATAATCGATACTTAGAGTGAAATCCACCTAATGATTCCGCAGATATGTCCATCCAAAATTTAATTTTCCCAAAATCTCAAAGATACGTATTCGATCTTATAAAATTATATCACTTATTCGAAATCTGACTGCGAGAAGGTTCATCGAAAATTTCGTGTGAATCATATCTTCATACTCATCTGTCAGATTTTACCCATTTATGAATTCTAGTTTCGTGATGAAATTCCAAATTATTTCACACATATCGATTTTCCATTTACGAGTACTTTCTTTCAGAATTTTTTTATAAACCTCCAACCTTATAACCAATCGTTCATACAATAACTTCTCCAATTAGAAAATATTGTCCCCAAACTTTTGAAGCAGGTTTCGAATTCAATAACTAAAAAAGAATTCATGAATAGGTCAAATCCACCAAAACACCCCGTTATTCGAATTATATTTTCAAGAATACCAAGCTGATCGAATTGATCTGCTTCATAGTTTTAATTAACTCAGAAATTCATGCTGAATTTCAGCAGAACCTAATGGATGGTTTCGGAAATGAAAAAAAATAGAATTTCTCTAACGCAGATATCATCCTGAGGTTTCGCACAGGTTTGCCTTTTCAGTTTTCAACCAACTTCCAAATTGAAATGTGATTGCCTCAGTATTTTTTGAAATCTTGAGGAAATATCCCCAAAATTCAATATGGGTATAACTCCTAAACCGTTGGGCGTATTTTATCCATTATTGACTAAACGAACCTCACCAAGATATTCCAAACTACCCCTTAAAATTTCAAAACTCTAGGCCTGCTCTGTTAAAAAACACACTGAAATGAATATAACCATGTATTGATCAGTAGGCCCAACCTCATAATTTGAGATCACTTTCGGCCCAAAACTCGAATAATGCAGACATTTGAGAAAAATGATAACGCTCTTGTTCCACAAAACAATTACCCCACACACATTCTTAATGATTAATTGATCAACAAGATATTGCTTTTATGTATTCGTAATTCGGCATGCGAACGACAGATCGCAGATACGTTATCTCATGAGAAACGCATATAGAGTGGATTCAATTCTAGCACAACCTGATAAATAGATTCTGAATATGGAATGTAAAATTTTTCTACCGATCCGATTCTGTACTTAACAAGTTCCTACGGGATTTCAATTCGTTTGAATTACTATTGTTTGAGATATTGAGAAAACGAAATTACAAATGTCCAGTACTCTAAAACTGTCTAGCAGATTCAGCTTCTTTTCGAACCAAATCAACTGATTTACCACACAGTTACCCTGCAAATTCCAAGTCTTCAGGATTCTTTCAGAAAGAAAATGTGTTCCCAGTTGGCTGGAGGGACTGAATTTTTTATCAGTGAGTCTTGAGTGGTAATTTAAGACCATTTTGGTTCAAATTTGAAAAATAACAGTAATCTCGCAAAGTTATACCACTATCTTCAAAAAAAACGAACGCGCAGTAAATATCTACGTGTACACGAGGATAGTGTATAAGAACAATCACTGAAATTCAACCAAATGTGACGTTATTGTATCAAATCCTATCTAACTTCCAAGGTGAGACCACATTTTTTTCCACCGAATCTATCAAAAACCTGGACTCAATTGAATACAAGAACATCAGACTCACTTCACTCAAAAAACATAATAATATCGCAATTATACATACTTAAGTACTTCTCAAATCCGTGAAATCACTCGACGGAAAATAGACTTCAGTTCTATTTATCCTCGTCTTAGAGAGAAACAGAGCTAAGATAGATATGATCGCGTTCTTTATGACATTTATAAGATGATCTCATGTTCTTGGGCGAGGAATCAACATTAAAAACTGCAGAAAATCGACTTCAGAATATCTTGATCGGCATTTACAGTCGAAGTGTACGTGCATGAAGTTTATTCCACGAACCAGGACATTGGAAAATGGATTCACCAAAATTAGTAACCTACGTCTTGAGGTCGTTCAATATGCCAGTTCAATATCTTTGTGAATCCAGTTGTTGAATCAAATACGAATGAAATTTAGTATGAGAATTTCGCAAAAACTGAATCGTCTGGTGATAACAAAAATTGACTGAATCTGAACAGGCGCAGAGGTAGTAGGAAAGGGGCTTATGAAATATCTTCTTATATTCGAGTGATCTTATTGAAATTTTAGTGACATAAATCAACTCCTTTAACTTTTTTGAAGCGTGACGAAGCATCATTCTCGAGAAATAAGTGATTTTGTGATGATATGCATTATCGAAGAGCTCATCTCGAAAAACATAATGAGCATCTGTCACATTGACATTCGTTAGCACTATCGTCGTTTGGACTTCTGTCATACTTAATGTCATCATGAATCTGTCTTTTCGATAATGATGCTCCATAAGGTATTTTGTCCATGAATGTTAGAGGAGTTTATTTCTTTGATTGAAATTTCAAAGAGATCGCTAACTTGAAAATAGTAGCAAGTGGCAGAGTTATCGCAAATTTATGGGATTCTAGAGATCATGTTTCAGAGGCTTTAGCACTCCTGGGATACATTTTGGACCTAAGTTCAAGAAATCTTGAATCGCTCCCGGATTATGAGAATTCAATTCCCAGCATCCGGTACATACCAAAGACTGTGTTGATAGATGGGCAGGCCTAACACAGAAATACCATTGTATTTACTGACTCTCAATTAGCACTAACATCTCTTGAATCCAACTGATACACATCTGAATCCATTTGGAACTGCCATATATCACTATAGTTAGGCTTATTTTGAACACATGACTCTCCTCGTCTCTCAACCCTCCTGTTGACCCATTTCCTAACATTCCTCATGACTTCACTAAGCGAGCAATATCGGACAGAATGAAGGCAGGACTAAACCACAGCCGTCTCTAGAAATTAAAGACGGCTGTGACTAAACTGATCCTGTCTGAACCAACCTGGATCAGAATATTTCAAATCATGCATTTGGAGCGTTTCAGATTGAAACCTCTTGTATTGTTCATTAGGCAATCTTTTTTCCAAAATACTGCCCTTGACAAAAAGTTTAATATTGCAGTTGGAAAGGACGTTTTTACGAAAAAACAATTTTTATTTAATTTTACTGGTTCTGTTTCAGATATTGAGAGGCAAAACCTCAAATGATGCAAAATCCTTCCATAATAAGCTTAGTCGAAAATGAAATGTCTAGTTTACAAAAAACGAAAGCCCTGCTTTTGGCTGCTTCATCGAATGATGAAGAACGCAATTCAATTAGAAAGCAGTAAATAATTTCCACAAGTGTTTGATACATTTTCGTTGCGCCATCCCATGGATTTGATGAATTATTATTTGTTGACTTTTTTTTCTTGGCACTGACTTCAAATTTATATGAAACAACTGATGAACATAACAACAATGGTATCTCAAACACAGTGGACGCTCAGAGAAGTATAACTTGTAGAAAATGTTCATTTCATGCTTTCCAGTTGAATTTTCGAAAATGGTTTCTTGCTTTTTCGGGATGTTTTATTTCTCAGTTTTCAGTAGCAAGGCAAGATACTGAAATTGTAAAAATCCTTGAAAGAGGTTCATTATTGACTTCCAACAAAGGAACTGAGACACCCTTTTATGATGCACCATATGGACCCATCTTGTAATATGCGATCTACTCAACCTGAAAGCGGTTCCAAATAACAGGCAAATCATTTAATTCGGTTCAGATAATCAGAGAATTGAAATTTACCTCGTTTCACGTGAATTGGTGTAAGAACATGAACTCACAATGAAAACAATCGTAGGAATAGGTTCGCCAACGAGAGAATTGTGGGAATTTTCGTGGGAAACCCTGTATATTTAAACCGCATACGTAGAAAAACGTGATTTTTCTAGAAATGTGGTTGCCAAGTGGGAATATTCATTTTATTATATCTCCTTTTTGAGGCACCCTGTATATTCCATTGTTGAGTAATGCTACCGTAGAGCTATACGGGATACTGAGAAATTGGAATCGTCAAGATTGATTAAGTAACTATTTTATTTACTTCGAGGCACCCTGCATACTTAACAGTTCGCCATTTTTTTTCACTTTCATGCCGGAAAAAATAGAAAAAAGTTTTCGAATAAGTGAAAACCAATTTATTGGAAAAACACATAGTCTGCTTTCCTATTAAGTTTGCATGACCGCATCCTCACAATCCCCATATCCCAATCATTATTGCATTCAAAACTCGAGACCATACAGATTTCTAACGTTACCACTGCATATCGCCCCAGATCGCTTTTGAACGCTGCCAGGTCGCAGACAGATCGCGACAAAAGTGCTGCTCCACTAGTTCAATGTAATTATCTTATCGCCATCGTTACCATGAACGCCTTCGTAATCGTGATCGCGTATGTGTGACCTCCGCTTAAATCGGTCATAATAAACTTTAAATGAGACATTCTGTTGCCAAAAAATTTTAGAAACGCACTGACCGTAAATGAGCAGTTTTTTCGAGCATTTTTAAATCTGATTCGCACACTGTTTTCTGCTGAATATTTTCGAAAAACGGAAGAATAGTTTAAGAGGAAATCAAAAAAACGATACATTATTTTGAATGATTCACAACAATATGGTCCAAACAAAATTTCGCACAAAGTTACGCGTCGGTATTAGACAAATAACTAACAAGTTTCAAACCAAAACCATCAGTAGTTCCGGAAATATTGAGTAAGTAGCGTCGAATATTCAAACGATAGATAGTGGTTCCCAAGAACATGCGCGCAAAAATCAAGTTGAAGGAATTATTTCTTCTGGTCGTAATACTTTTTATATCAGCATAAATTTTTCCATCACGTATTATGCCAATCATCTGAACTTAAGCAGTGAAGTGATCTGGCATTAATGTTTTGTAAGAGACTGGGCTATAATAAAGCTTGCATAATTTTTTTACATACAAGTACTATACCACAAGAACAACTTCTTCATACCATCGCTTAGCAACCAACTTGTCGAAATGGTTTGAGTATAATCAGACGTTCCCATGGATGGTAACATCACGTTGGATCCATAATATTTATTCTTCGCCGCCGTCTACCGGCAAATACCTCGATCAATAACTTACACCCATCTCTTGAGCACTTTCAATGAAGAGAATAATATAATATTATTGGAAAGTTTCATTATTCCACAATGAACTGTTGCGAAAATCGATTGTTCATAATCTTGTTGTCATTGAAAATACATGATGCTTTCAGAAATGCATTTGTTCATTGCTTATTGATTTTTTTTCGAATATAACCTTCAACTACAAAGCGGGAAGTATTGGAATACATATATTATTGAAGTACTAGACTATATTAGTATATGACAAATGACCAATCGTTCTTTCTATTCAGGAAGAGTTGGCACAGACAGAAGGAGGAATATAATTTTCCATGATAATATGAAGAAACAATTGTATGTTCAGATTACTGTTACACAAGTTAATGAGCTTTTCATAAATGTCTTCCTCATCATACTGAGATTATCGCATAATTAGTATGGAGAAATTGAGATATTAACCCAGTAACATTAGCATTTCTGTGTTTTCAATTTTCTCCATTTTCTTGAGTACTTTGAAGCGATTCCTTTTATCAAATTAAAACTTCGTCATTAGTAGTCAACTCCATGCAAAACTTCGTGGGGGTCATTACATATCAAAGAAAAAACTCCAATAAATTGGGAATATATAATATCGATAAAGTCAATTTGATTTTGATCCGATATTTATTCTCGGAAATATTGGGAAAATATGTCAATGTTGTTTTTAGCGGATAATCGGCCTGAAGTGATACATAGATGCAAAGCTGCTAACACTAACTTTCTCATTCTCAACAGAAGCAGCTCCCTTCATACCAATTCAGGTATAGAAATTATGTCATTAATATTTTTTCAACATAGTACAAGGGTTGAGGTAACCTAACCTAACCCTAATTTGAAGGCTTCCTTTTGTAGCTTGAAATTATGACCTAGCAAACTATTCGTATTAAGTTGAAAACTGTTCCTGAGATCTTTTCCAAAATGTCCATTCAGAGCACGGAATGTGAAAATGAGATCACCCCTCATACGATGTTTGGCAGAGGTGGCAAGCCATAGATGAGAAGGAGATCTTAATAGTACATGTGTTTGCATAAATATGGATATGGATATTTTGCTCAGCACAAGAGACAAGAGATGGAAAGGTTCACAAAGTTCTGTTTCTCTGAAATACCTCTCCAACAAAATTGCATGGCGATTGAGTTCTTGAGCTCACTTCAACAAACCAATCTGTAACAACTCAAAATGAAAACCGAAAAAAACGTAAAAAATGATAAACTATCATAATCACATCTACACCGAGGAAGCGGACTCAAGGAGAATGACTAGAGCTGTTTCACAGTTATTGCTGATCGTCAGGCCATCTTACCTTGGATGAACTGCTGAGTAGGAATCTAGATACTTGTCACTTTTTAGATGGAATACTGCAGTAAAACAACGTACAGCGCGCCATCTTCCAGGAGCATCTTGCGAATCCTACCTTCGAGTGCAGATTACTTTGACCGATGGGTATGATGTTCATCCTTTTTTCGTATCAGGTCGCTGCATCTGCGATTTTGCCGTTTTACAACGTCCGTCACGACTTTGGAAACACTCGGTTCATGTGGTTTTCCCACAAGACGATAACGTCCAACATCTGCCAAGGATAGGAATTGGTTCGTGGAGAAAAGAGAGCTCTAGTAATAATGGACTAACATAATCACAATGAAAGTATCTTTCGATAAATCAACAAATATTACACATTGATCAGAGCTTATCATCCAATCAATTAAAACATATACACCGAAGAAGCGGATCGGAAGAGAATGACTACAGCTGTTTCACAGTTATTACTGATCGTCAGGTCAACTTATCTCGGATAAATATTTGATTTATCGACAGATATTCGTCCTTGTGATTATGTTATTTTATCATTACTGGAGCTCTTTCTTCTCCGTTAACCAATTCCTATCATCTTTTATAGTTTTTTGTCTCGAATCAAGATTATTACACAAGGAATCCCTGAGGAACGTCTAAATCGGGATGTAAACTATCGGCATGTAACTGAAGTAGTTTCCTCCAAAAGAGGATTATTTTCATCATCCCTTCAAGATATATGCAGACTCTGTGAATCTGTAAAAGAGCAAAGGATCGTATCGGTTGCAGTTCCAGAAAGCTGAATCCCGATAAAACTCAGAAAAGGTCTGACGTGAAGTCAGCAGCTTTTGCACGTTGGAATTCGTTCTAGGGAAAAGGCCTTCTATCGTTTTGACCAAATGACTGTAAATGGTCTCGAACGACTAGGCTGGCCCACTTATGACGAATGCGGTGTCAAAATCGATTCTGACCGGAGGACACGATAGCTGTCGAACGGATTAAACTTTCAGTGTAGGATGCGCAACAAAATGCGGTGGTTAAGTTGGTTAATGGGCCAAATCGGTCTGACAGTTTTGGAGTTATAGTCATTTTAACTTTCGAGATTATTTCCTTAATATCTCAGGAAGTTCTGAAGCGATCGGTTTAAAACTTATTGGTTAATTGTAGCGTTCTGACGCGCAACTAATAGTTAGGTTTTATTGGAATCGTAGTGTAGGTAAATAAAAAAAATCCGAACTGCCGAAAATATTATTTTTTTTGAGAATTATTCATCAGATGTCGACGAAATTTTGCACGAACCTCAAACACTTCGAAAAAATCGAAAAAAACTCGTCAAATTTTGTGGTTTTTTCTACGGTGCGCTCGTGTCGTTAGATTAGTTCGAGAAAAAAGTTTTTTTCTCAAAAAAATTTTTTTTTATCGGAAATTAGTCATCAGATTTCAGATGGAAGTTGCACTGACCTTGACGTATATTATTTCTCAACAGTGTATCAAATTTAGTTCGATCCGATTTCAATTCGTAGAGATATTGGAAGAAATATGTCAAATTTCATGTTTTTTTTCAGGATAACTCAATAATGATGAAATTTAGCGGCTAGTTTAATGCTGATACTGATTGTATGATAATCAAATTCAAGGAAAAATTTTTTCGAAATTTTTCATGAAAAAATTGAATTCTTCATAAACTATTTATCAGATTTGGAGAGACCTTGAGTCGTTTATTGCCAAATACTTTATCAAATTTTAGTTCGATCCGCATTTAACTTTCAGAGAAATAGGGAAAAATTCCACATTTTATGGTTTTTCCTAGGTATCATTGTTATTTTCAAAATAACTATAAAACTCCTGATCTGATCATGATGAAACTGAATAGTTACTTGAAGAATGCCGATGCATAACTTTGTGCGAAATTTTGTTACGATCTTGTTGATAGAACAATTCAAGAATTTCGGAAAGAACTGACTTGAAGTCGGCAGCTTTTGCGCGCGTGTTGAAAGGAGATCATCAAAAGTGCGTTCGGTGGGGCAATATAAGAAAAGATCACTGCTTTAGTAACGAATTCCAACGAGCAAAAGCTGCTGACTTCACGTCAGACCTTTTCTGAGTTTTATCGGGATTCAGCTTTCTGGAACTGCAACCGATACGATCCTTTGCTCTTTTACAGATTCACAGAGTCTGCATATATCTTGAAGGGATGATGAAAATAATCCTCTTTTGGAGGAAACTACTTCAGTTACATGCCGATAGTTTACATCCCGATTTAGACGTTCCTCAGGGATTCCTTGTGTAATAATCTTGATTCGAGACAAAAAACTATAAAAGATGATAGGAATTGGTTAACGGAGAAGAAAGAGCTCCAGTAATGATAAAATAACATAATCACAAGGACGAATATCTGTCGATAAATCAAATATTTATCCGAGGTAAGTTGACCTGACGATCAGTAATAACTGTGAAACAGCTGTAGTCATTCTCTTCCGATCCGCTTCTTCGGTGTATATGTTTTAATTGATTGGATGATAAGCTCTGATCTAGGTGGAATATTGTTGATTTATCGACATATATTCGTCCTTGTGGATATGTTATTTTAATGAAAGATGATTCATACATTAATCTACAAATAAATCCTAAAACAATTTTGGGGTCTGGAAATTTCCAGATGCACCGTCTCTTTAACGGCAAAGTTATTTGTGCTCTAATCGAATTAATGGTAACGAAATGACCATAAAGTGATTGTTGATGATGCAACGTGAGAATTTGCAAACATTGTCCTTCTCGAATACCTATTTGTACAAATCAATCAATAAAAACTTAATACTCTGCATTCACCTTCCAGGTCAATGTTATGCAAATTACACGGTATCCTTTGATTTCCAAATCTTTCGGAATGAACACTGTAATTTGTCATTTCAGCGTGCATGTTCTAGGGAACACCGTCCAATCCTTCTGCCATTATGTCTGTATAATTTTTGATTCTCTTCCGAAAATCGTCTCAAAGGACTAGTTTGGACTCACTGATGATGAATTCGATGTCAAATATGCCGGCTATTCGTTGCGACGATAACTTGAAAACGGAAAGTGGTAAATTACACATCAGAATGCGCCAGTTGAATTCTTTAATGGGCCAAATCTGCTAAATAGTTTTGTTAATGAACTTAATTGAATTTTTGAGGTTATCTCTCTCATATATCAGGAACAACTAACTATACGATCAGATTGAACCTTGACATTATTTGGAGAGAATACTTACCCGCTTTCGCTTAGGAAATACTGTTAGTTAGTAAATTTGTAATACACAATTTCGATGATTTACCAAACTTCGTTGAAAAAAATATTTGATCTGAAACAATTCATAGGAATTCGTTGAGATTCTGCACACACCTCGAGATAATTCTTTACAGCAGAGTACTAAATTTCAGTTTGATCCGATTCCAAGTTCTAGAGATATTGAGAAAACATTTAATGGATCTTTCCTAGGCATCGTTATGTTTCTGCAATCACTGACTAAATATTGAGTTGCTCAAGATAAAATGTAGATGCATAGTGTGCTCAGGTTGAGAGATTTACCTTAAGTTGGAAAACACTAAAGGAAATCAATTTTCCGTGATGGAAAAACAACAGAAAAAATATCACCTGAACTGATATACTCATGAAGGTAGAAGTTCTCCTGTTCACCTGATCACAGAATGCCGTGCCATTGTGAGCCTGCGCAAGAAATATTTTGGACAGGAGCATTATAGGATGAATGAGAACTTAGCCTCCTTGAAGCCCTCACATATATTAGAATTCATCAGAGCTTTAGAGCTGGAGGGCGAGCTGTAGGTACCGCATGCGAAAAACAGCTCCGACGAGGGGGCACAATGGACCTTAAGGTCGCAGTGGAATGTAACCCCTTACCAAACTATTAACTATTAAGGTCGAAGTTTTCAGGTGAAATTTGATTCATCAGCCTATATTTCAAATGGTTGGTCAGCATGAAAACATTTCTGTATGGCAGAGCCGCAATATATGAACGAGCATAATGATATTGTAACCAATTAAGTGTTTTTCCTCTCTTCAGAGATCTGTTAGTTACTAGCTTCAGTCGGAGAGGTGGTCGGGGTTAATACGTTGTAGCTAGCCCGGAACCTATTTTCAAAATAGAAAGCAATTTTGAAGGCTTTGGTTTCCACACAAAAACAAATTTATCCACTTTCAGAGATTTATTAATAAGATCGACTAAATTGCTCAGATTAGAATAAAAAGTTAAGAGTGAAATATTGAAAAATAGCTGCTTACAATTGGATTTCAACAATGAAAATTATTATGAATAGCTTCGAAGCGCAATGTCTCAAATGCCAAATGAAATAGAGCATACGAAATTATATAAATTGGATATCGAATGAAATAACAAAATATATAACAGAATACTTCCATTAGCAATTAAAATCCAGGTGAAGTGCTCCTATGCAGGAAGAACCATCTGATTTGGTACGATACTGTACACAGCACCATATAAGGATTTCCAGGTTCTGATCACCACAGTTTTCAGGTGTGATTGATTCTTCGAAGTTGGATGTTGGTCAACGAAGTTCAACTTGGAAATATATATTCAAATCGAAAATCTGGGCTTCACCCAAAAACTGTAAAATTAATTTCTTTCAGAGACTGTTCAGTAGAAAACATTATTGTCCTTGCCGTCCATGTTTCGCATAAAAAGTTGTGTACTCAAGTATAAAAAATTACATATGTGAATCGACAGCCATTTTTCAAAAAAAATAAAATAATAATAATCTAACAAATAAAATTGGAACTGATTTTAACCGTTACATTGAATTATGAATATGGAATGAAAAATTTTTAATGAGTGAATTGAATTGAAGGGAACACTTTAGTGAAGATTTATTTTATATGGCGTGAGATTTTGAATATGAAAATGATCTGAATAATGAAATCTATAAAAAAAATTAATTTTGAAGCGAATGAAAATGAACCTGAACGGCAAGGATGAATCGAATTTCGTTTGAAAAAAAATCTTTGTTGGGCAGAGGAGATTGCAAAAACAACAAAAAAAAAAATATATATATTTTAAAATATAAAGGCATCTTACCTCAATTTTTTAATTGAGTTTCACTAAACCAATAGAAACTATGAAATACTAACTAAATCTCAAAATTTAATACCAAAAAATATCTATATCAAGAACTCAACTCTGATGACTTATCTCATTCACCAGACAAAAGCCGAAAAGAAAGAATAAAATCTTCGAATAACCGATTAATATCTTATCAGATTGAAAACATGCGCCAAACTGCAAATCTGAATTCTTCGATACACGTACAAATGCAGTGGCGGTACAACAAATATGTAATGAATAAATTTGAATTTCAAAAAGAAAAAAATTGTAACGATCGTATCGTTACACATCTCCTCTACCCACCAAAAAAAAAAAAAAAAAAAAATCAGTACATAAAACCCTGAAAGTGGAAAAAATTTTAATTTTTAAATATTGAAATAGAAATTAATCATATTCGGAACAAGTATCTATCAAAAATAGAAAAGAGATATGGAATGCTAGATGGTCAGCAAACCTATTGGACAGTGCGCTACAGGAAGTTTGTGTCTGTATCCTCTTCAGTCCAATAAAAAAAAAAATAAAAAAAATATTACTAATGGGCATTACAATATATAAAAGATATTTGTCCCCACACCAGATTTCTGAACAAAATATACAATTACAACAACGAATCACAAATAATTCAAGGATATTTCATGATGGATACCTCTCAATGATATGAGTAGCTAAAAAGAGAACAGTTCTACGGTTCTTCTTTAATTTGGTTTGAAAAAGTTCTAAAATTAACCACTCAGTGAACAGTTCAAGGTTGGCAGTATATAGCTTCAAGAAACTATACACAACCAACCTGACTCTCCTCCCTACCTCCCCTTTCATTATAATTTATAACCCACGACAAAATAGGACATCAGATCAGAACGACATTAAAAGGTAGAAAGAACAACAAAAAAAAAACTAAAGTTGGGCGCCAGTGAGTTACTATCTCACACTCAAAATACTACATAAGGTAAAATTATTGGATCTAATCCATTCGAATCAATTACAAAACGAGAAAATCTGAAAATATTGTGAATCTAAACAAAAGCAGCTGAAAAATCTATCCAAAAATAGTTTCACTGAATAGTAATCAATCGCTTCTGACAAATTTCGGACAGACAGAATATTTATGCAAGTTATAAACTCACTTACATACTCAATGCATAATCTCTACGCCAAAATAACCGAAAATCTGGGAATTCAATATTTAACTGAGAGCCCCAGCTAAAGCTGTCCGTCCAAGTTTATCAATTGAGAAAATTCAAAAATAAAAAAAATAAAACACTAAGCTGAAAATCAAATAAATGACCTCAACACACAAAAAATATGAACTAAAAAAAAATGAAAATTATATTAGGTACTAATAATTGTCGTTCTGATCATCAGTGCCACTATCACTAATATCTAACTTCAAATGGCTAACATGAAAATTACCCAAGTCATTTCCATTGAGATCCCTCAAATTGTATACCAAGGGTGAAAGAACTCTATGAACAACACAAGGAATATACTTAGGTGCTAATTTAGAGGAAAAATCATTAGCTGCATTGGATAACATAAAATTCTTCTTCCAAACCCTGTCTCCCACTCGGAATCTGACATCCCTACGTCTTAAATTATATCGACCCTTATTTAATTCATGCGAATGCAACAACCGCTTTCTGACATCCTCGAGTAGTTCAGGGACTTTAAGCTGAACTTCGGGGTCTAATACATTCCTAGAAATTTCTATGAAATTATTATCTCTTTCCGAAATCTTTCCATAGAATGAACCATCAGTTGGGACGTTCCTCATAAAACATAAATATGAAGGGGATAACTTAGTGACCTCATGTTTAGCCAGGCGAATAGCTTGTGCTATTTGATGGATATTTTCGTCCCAGAGTTTGTGATCATCCCGTATATAAGATCTTATAGCAGTTACAATAGTCTTATTAACTCTTTCAGTTGGGTTCGCCTGTGGAAAATATCGAGCATTGAACCAAATTTTCTGTACTTTATATTTATTCATCAAATTTTTGAATTCACTAGAAATAAACTGAGGTCCGTTATCGGCAACGAAAATTTGAGGTACTCCGAATATCAAAAATACATTATATTCTAGGAATTTCACGATAGACTTACTAGTTGCCTTCGCTAAGGGATGTATGAAGACAAATTTGGTGAACCAGTCAGTTACTACTGAAAGATATCTATTGCTGCCTTTCGATCTAGGATAAGGTCCTAATAAATCAGCCGATATTAATTGAAATGGAAAACGTATGTCCCTATTTTTGCCCATAAGTCCTGCCTGAGGAAGATTACTACTTTTACAAGAAGCACAGACTTTACAGTTCAAAACATAGTTTCTCACGTGTTTCCTCATTCTTGGCCAATAATATAGTTGTGATATACGTGACAATGTTTTATAAATACCCAAATGAGCAGCAAGAGGATCATCATGATACATATTCATGACTTCTTTCCTATGAGGACTTGGAATGACAATTTTCCACTCTGGAGAATCGTCACAAAGTCTAGATTGAGGAAGTATATGTTTGTATAAAACTTCACCTTCTACTTTGAAATCAGGATACTTTTGAGGATTTTTCTGGACTTCACACAGCATCCGTCGATACCAAGTGTCAGTTTTCATATCCTTCAGATCCAGCACAGCAATCTCGTCTTTATGGCTTTCCGGAATTCTGGATAGAGAATCTGCCACTTTATTGAGAGAGCCGCTTCTATGGACGATATCAAACTTATGTTGTGACAACTTTGTTATCCATCTGGCTAAACGTGGAGATGGATCCTTCATCGAATTCAACCACTTTAAGGATGAATGATCAGTGATAACAGTAAATTCAGTACCTTCAATGTAAGGTCTGAATTTGTCGATAGAGAAAACTATAGCCAATAGTTCCTTCTCTGTAGTGGTATAATTTCCTTGGCATTTGTTAAGGGACTTACTACAGTAAGCTATAGGATGCTCAAAGCCATTTTCTTCCTGGAATAAAACTCCTCCTACTCCATAATTACTAGCATCAGCAGCAACGAAGAAACGTTTTGAGAAGTCAGGACTGGCAAGTATTGGAGCAGTAGTCAACATTTTCTTAATGTTTGTGAATGCTTCATCGGCCTCCGTTGTCCAAACGATAGGTTGCCCCTTCTTTCTTCCTTTGAGAAGATCGGTGATAGGAGCGCAGACTGTTGAGCTATTCTCCAAAAATCTCCTGTAATACCCAATTAAACCAATTAATCGTCTGACTTGAGTAGTATTTGTAGGAGTGGGATATTCTAATACTGCTTGAACTTTATCGGGGTCTGTTCTCAGCCCATCCTTATCCACAACAAAACCAAGGAAATTCAATGAAGACCGACAAAATTTACATTTATCGAAATTAACAGTCAAGTTAGCGTTACTAAGCTTTGAGTATAGTTCTTTCAACACACGAATATGAGTTTCGAAATCTGGGGTTACTACAACAATATCATCAATATAATAAAATACCCAAGGTTCCAATGAAGGACCTATAACTCTATCCATTAACCTACACATAGCTTGGGCGCTATTATTCAAACCGAAAGGTACAACTTTAAAGCAGAAGAGACCTCTACCAGGAATAGCAAAAGTTGTTTTCAATTGAGATTCTTCGTCTAAAGGAATTTGGAAGAAGGCTTGTTTCAAATCTAATGAGGAAAGATATTGTGCATCTCGAACTTTGCTGATAATAGAATCTATTAAGGGCATAGGATAACTATCCGGCAACGTGATAGAATTTAACTTCCGACCGTCGAAGCACACCCTATATGAACCGTCCTTTTTTTTGACTAACCACAAAGGACTTAACCACGGAGAACATTCAGTTACCGGTCTGATTATGTCCAATTTCAACATCTCGTCTACCTCATTATTCAAAATCTTCAACATAGCTGGAGACAAAGGATATTGCCTCTGCTTTATTGGTTTCGAACCCTGGGTGTCTATGTGATGGGTGTATAAATGAGTTTTACCAATTTTATCTTTAGGGCTGATATTCTCGAACAAATTGACAACACTATCGAGTTGAGCTTTTTGCTCTTTAGTCAGAGATTCAGTGCCATGTATAGCACGAATCGCAGAAATATTCAACATTTCTGAATTGAATGAATTATCCCTAAAATCTATGGACAGTTCAAAACACCGGATAAAGTCCATCCCCAAAATTAATTTGTGCGTAATAGAAGGAACAACCAAAAGTTTTATTGTTTTCGATGTACCCTCTAAACAAATAGGAACATGAATGAAACCTAGTGTGTTCTGCTCTTGTCCATCTGCTGTCGAGACCTGAACAGATACATTATAATTCAAGGACAAATTATATTTCTTCAACAAAAAGAGAGCCGAATTACCCAGGATTGAAACGTTGCTCCCACTGTCCAACAAAGCTGTTACCGAATCATTGAATACTTTAACCGATATGTAAGGACGATTATCACCAAATTTATTAGCCAAAATTGGACTCATCTCAACAGGATGACATTTTGAAGACTTCAAATCCGAAAGAGGTGGTTTTGTGGGTATAACTTTGTTACCATAAAAATTTTCAACTGTGATGAGCCATTCACGCCACCCTCTCCTTTCAGACTCGAAATCTATATGAATTACTTGGTCCCGTTCTGAACTTTGTTGGCAGGCTTTGCTTTTTCTCCCGAAGGTCCTGCAACGTCTGCCTGATTGCAGTACCTGCTCGCGTTTTTTGAACAGTTAGGGCAGTTACGTTTGGTAAAATCAACTGTTCCGCATAAATAGCAAAACTTCCTCATTTCTTTTTGACAATCCGAAAAAACATGCCCTGACATATTACAATTCCAGCATTTTACATTAGAAGAAATTGCGGAGACAATAGTCCTTCTAGGACCTGAAGGAAGATTGAGTGACAGAACATCTTCAACCTTTTTACAAAGGGAAGTTAAATCCGTAATAGTCTCAACATCCTGAAAAACTAAAGCCTTCACATAATCTGGTAATAAATGATTTTTTATGATTCCAACAATCTCCTTTTCAGAAGGTGGAGAATTTAATCTATTGAATTGACATTCCATATCTGTGATGAACATAGTTACTGATTCTCTAATTGATTGCTTTCTTGACTTGATCTCGGCTAACTTAATTTCATCATGACTACTATGAAGAAAAGTCGATTTTAGTTTAGAAACTAGATCAGACCAATCACTAAATCTATTCTTCAGAAAGTTATTATGCCACCACGTCCAAGCATCACCTTCAAAAAGATCGGCAGCTGAATCAAAAAGATCGGCATTATCACAACCCCTTGAAGATTTTAACGAGTCAATCAATTCTAAAAAAGATAATAAATCTTCTTTTCCAGAAAATTTCTTTATACCCCATTTATAAACTGGGACCTTTTTAGTAGGCACCGAGAAACCTGCTGCACTATGACGAATTGGAGTTGATGATTGTAATGGATTGTTATTCTGTGATGAATGAGATGGCGATTGAACAATTGGATCTCTATTAACATGCCTATCAGAAAGATCCGCTTCCAAAATTAATACTCTTTTCAAAAGTTCTTGTTTAACATTGTTTTCAGATTCTGATTGTGCGAACAACCTCGAAATTCGCCCTGTCGCGTGAGTTATTCTAGACTCCAACTTTTTATCATCATCAGAAGATTCATCACTAAGATGTTGCAGCAAAGCTTCAATGTCATTTAAAGTATCACCAATTTCTTTAACATTCTCATCAAACTTATATGTGTCTGATATCTCAACAAAACTCCTGTCGGAATTTTCCTGAGATAAAAGACCTCTTAAAACTTTCCGTTTTTCCTGAACAGTAGTGGGGGGAACAATACCTCTTATTGATATTTCATAGGTTAGTTCGAAACTTCTCAAATGATTTGGATTTAATTTAACCATAATGAAGATTAAAGTGAAGAATGTTGTGGAGACAAATACCAGCTGAGATAATCGCTTGTCGTGCTATCTTTTGCAATGTGAAAAAGATACCTATGGATATGTGATTGTGTGAGGAGCCTTCAAAATTGCAGAAATTTTAACAAAGGATGCAAAATACGAAAAATTTGCCCCACGTTGGGCGCCAAAAATTGTGTAACCAATTAAGTGTTTTTCCTCTCTTCAGAGATCTGTTAGTTACTAGCTTCAGTCGGAGAGGTGGTCGGGGTTAATACGTTGTAGCTAGCCCGGAACCTATTTTCAAAATAGAAAGCAATTTTGAAGGCTTTGGTTCCCACACAAAAACAAATTTATCCACTTTCAGAGATTTATTAATAAGATCGACTAAATTGCTCAGATTAGAATAAAAAGTTAAGAGTGAAATATTGAAAAATAGCTGCTTACAATTGGATTTCAACAATGAAAATTATTATGAATAGCTTCGAAGCGCAATGTCTCAAATGCCAAATGAAATAGAGCATACGAAATTATATAAATTGGATATCGAATGAAATAACAAAATATATAACAGAATACTTCCATTAGCAATTAAAATCCAGGTGAAGTGCTCCTATGCAGGAAGAACCATCTGATTTGGTACGATACTGTACACAGCACCATATAAGGATTTCCAGGTTCTGATCACCACAGTTTTCAGGTGTGATTGATTCTTCGAAGTTGGATGTTGGTCAACGAAGTTCAACTTGGAAATATATATTCAAATCGAAAATCTGGGCTTCACCCAAAAACTGTAAAATTAATTTCTTTCAGAGACTGTTCAGTAGAAAACATTATTGTCCTTGCCGTCCATGTTTCGCATAAAAAGTTGTGTACTCAAGTATAAAAAATTACATATGTGAATCGACAGCCATTTTTCAAAAAAAATAAAATAATAATAATCTAACAAATAAAATTGGAACTGATTTTAACCGTTACATTGAATTATGAATATGGAATGAAAAATTTTTAATGAGTGAATTGAATTGAAGGGAACACTTTAGTGAAGATTTATTTTATATGGCGTGAGATTTTGAATATGAAAATGATCTGAATAATGAAATCTATAAAAAAAATTAATTTTGAAGCGAATGAAAATGAACCTGAACGGCAAGGATGAATCGAATTTCGTTTGAAAAAAAATCTTTGTTGGGCAGAGGAGATTGCAAAAACAACAAAAAAAAAAAATATATATATTTTAAAATATAAAGGCATCTTACCTCAATTTTTTAATTGAGTTTCACTAAACCAATAGAAACTATGAAATACTAACTAAATCTCAAAATTTAATACCAAAAAATATCTATATCAAGAACTCAACTCTGATGACTTATCTCATTCACCAGACAAAAGCCGAAAAGAAAGAATAAAATCTTCGAATAACCGATTAATATCTTATCAGATTGAAAACATGCGCCAAACTGCAAATCTGAATTCTTCGATACACGTACAAATGCAGTGGCGGTACAACAAATATGTAATGAATAAATTTGAATTTCAAAAAGAAAAAAATTGTAACGATCGTATCGTTACAATATACAGGAAAAACTTTGTCGTATCTTGAGAAGTAGTGCGACTGCGTTTTTCGTAGAGTGATCAACACAATCTCATCAACTGTGTTCAGTACATTGCCCTAGTAATAGTTTCATTATGTGTGCCAAGCTGATACCTTCAAAACACAAACTAGACTTTCAGTAAGAATAAAAGATGTTCAACCTGTAACCGTCCAACTGACCTTAGATTTCAAAACATGAAAATCTATTTCTAATTTTTTCAGGGAATGCTTGAATCCCAGCAACAAAACTCCTTGCCAGTTTTTAACAATAATGTACAAGAATTTTACCAATTACAATCTTGATCGATCAGATGAAATCCCCAATCTCTCGAAACTACACAATTCTATAGCTACTTATCTTAATTCTGAACGAGCTGTCCGAGAGTTCAAACAGGTGATATTTCAATTTTTATTCGGAAGAGTTCTAGATACTGTGTTCCAGGATGTTGTCAGGAAAAGTGCTGAATGATTTGATCCTAGTACTTTTTGCCGATTTCGACGGGAAAGGTACTGGAAACTGTACTTCTTGTAGATACACACAGGAAAAGTAGAAAGTGCTACATAATAAATAACTCCTACTTCGCCTTTGGCTCCATAAACTCTAAAACTGATTGATATACTCAGGCGGAAGTGGATATCTCGATCGGAATTTTAAGTCCCAGTCAAGGAGCGCAAATAAGGTTATATTTCGCCAGCCCTAATTTCAGAAAAATTCACTCTCAACGTGGATGACTGCAAATGAAATAATCCCTGGTACGCGTATTCCTTTCTTCATATGAAAGACGGAAAAGGAAAATTCGGGAAATTTCTAGGAAGCAGATCAATCCAACCATTATCGATTTCAAGCGATGGACCAAAAGCTCCGGTCTTAGTTTCGGTTATCCTAACTGACATATAGGTGAAGGAGAATCTTCCAATTTGGATAACCGTAAGTATTTGGTCCATTGGTTGAAATCGCTTCATCTGTCTCTTTGGCCGAAGTGACATAACAACTCATACAATTCCTTCTTTTATAAATTACTCTATGGATGCCAGTTGCGTCGCGAGGAAATGGTTGAATTTCAACATAGGCGTGCTAGTCGTTGCGACTACATGTGGTAAAGCTCTGCTATTCTCACACATAACAACGAAGTACGAAAAAAAATTTTTTTTAAAGACTCATTCCTCATTATTCGTGAAAAACAGTTATCTGTAAAAAATTAGACCGCTCCACAATAAGCACGCAAAATGCTAGAATCCAAGGTTCTACTGAATGAATTATTGAGAAATACAAATCCAAATAGGCATATTCAAGTCCTTCAACGTTAAAGATGGCTTCACCACGCTGTGATAGATTGCAAGATACGTGATGAAACGAAGTAGATTTTCTCCTTTATTTCTCGAACTGACTACGGTAAAAACAAAATGAGTTAAGAAGATATCGAATGGAGGTGTACATCTCTTCTGTTGTCATACATTTCTTTCTGAATTGAAATCCATCAACCTTGAAAGATACTACTCCAACTGAAGCAGACTAATCTGAATTCCGAACACTCCACAGAACAAAGTAATCGACAATGACATACAACGTAAAGATATGTGAATTGCATAATAAATCCATCTAGAGTGTGGCTACTCGAGAACACTCAACTCGTAGGTACTCTTTTATGCATTTATATTGATGTACCTACATATAAGAAAATACTTGTTTAATATATAAATTTTAATTTGTAATTTTAATTTTATATTATTATTCAAGTTTATGGTGAAAAAATGTCTATCAAAATAAACATTGTATATACGCGGATGAGCACTTCGAACTTCTGGTAATTTAAACAAGAATGTTACTATAGTTTCTTCAACCAAGAAAATCCTTTCTGTAGCTGAGCGTGTCCAGATAGGCAATGTGTATGGAAAGAATACTTCAACTCAATTTTGCTATTGCAGCACATCTATTTAATTGAAAGAAACATTTGATAACTTTGCTCCGTCTTCACATGAAACTCCAATATTTTTTACAAGAATTCCTCAATTACATCATATCTGACAAAATGAGGAATTTCTGCAACTGTAGGTGTACATTTGAATGACTAGGAAATGTATGCGCAGTTCTCGTTTGACTTCACAATTGCAAGTGAAGAAAAAAAAAATTTGCATTGTTCTTGAAATTGGTTTTCATCTTAAATCGAAAATATGAGTGTTATTATTTGTTGTGTATCCGAAGTACTGATCAAAATATATCAGGACTCTACATTAATCTCTAAATATCAGTCTTATTTAGGTGTCACTTATTATTTCTGTAGCTTCATGTGGTTTAAGATTTTGACGAACTCGTTTTTTTCGTATGGCTTTAGAGTGAACACACTCTAACATGACAATTTGTTGGCTTCCCAGGTTATTCTGTAATACTTGTGAAATTCCATTTGATAATGTATTTCCATTTAGTTTAATCCAGAAGTGCAGGATGACGAAGATACAAAGTGTCCAATGTTCAATTTTGTTATAGTTTTACGTGGATAAGTATTTCAATTCTAATATATATATTGTCTCTATACGTATGACTTAAATTCTAAGAAACCATTTACGTGAAGTCAGCAGCTTCTGCTCTCATGTTAAAATTCGTTGCCAAAGTGATGAGAATGTTGAATGGGTATAATCTATGGAATCATCAAGCGGTTTTCTCCAATTCACGAACTCAACCTTCGTTATCAAGCCCCAAACCCACTCTACAAGTATCGAGTTTCTCAGTCGTTTCTTTCGAAAGTTATTGTCCGACCGCCGATCTCATATTTTTCCAATATCTCCGAGAAGAAAAATCGGAGCAAACTGAAATTCGGTACATTGCTGTGAAATATAGGGATCAGCACAATGTTGTTGGATATTGTCTCATTCTGGTGCGCGATATACCCAGGTAGTTTCAAGTCGCTAGTTCGTTACTTTCGACAGTTACCTACCGATTTTGACATCGGATTCGTTACCAGTTAGTCCAGTTTAGTTCTCTCGAGACCATTTCCGGGATTAATTGGGAAATATCAGATATTAGGACAAAATAATAGCACTCACAAGAATTTGAAATTATTGAGATATGTTGCAAATATACTGTATCTATCCTAAATTTTCTGTTGTTGATTCTCTCGGACTATTTTTCACTTGGGAATGAAACTATCTTATATTCAATTGTTTCTCCGATTTTCGAAGTTATTCTTATGTGACAATTCAGTTCAATGTAACAGCTAGTTTGAGTAAGGTGCAAGTTTAAATGCAGATATCTCAAAAACCGATGCTTGAATCCACCTCTACCAGGTATATCTTTTTTAGGTTGAAAACATTGAAATGGATAATCAAATTCATGGTTGGAAATCCGCAACGAAAATATCTTCGACTTCTTGTTGAATATTCGTTGTTAAACGCTTCTACTCCTATCATTTGTTTTTCTCCAGAATATCCATATGTTTGGGCCTCTTATCTCTTTAATGAAAACTCGAATGATAAATAAATTTGTATCTGAGATGCACGAGTATTCGATGTTCATCCATAGTGTAAATTCAGGAGCTATGCGAACCTGGCAATTGGCCTTGGATTTTTCTTGAGAAAATTTGGTGATCCATTGTACCCAGTAGGTACCCGGTTGTACCACAAAATTTTTTGTTTGCACCCCTAACGTTTTCTCTATACAGCCTCTATAACTTTTGAACCCAGCGGCACCCTTATATTTTGGTTTATTATTTGATAAAACAAATAATAAACTTTAGCGATCGACTAGAAAAAATTTAAAAAAACAAACCTTGAAAATTTCACAGTTTACATTTTGAAGTAATGAAAAAAAAATCCGTCAGTCCGCCGTCCACCATCCGTTGTCCAGCGCTTTTCTCTGAAAGTACTGAACTGAAATCCCTGAAACTTGGTAAAAAAATTGTGTGTCGCTCGAGACGAGATTGATAATCCAAGCTTTTCAGCAGGATCAGTGTACCCTAAGGGCTCAAAATTAAAACGGGGGGTTGGAGGGAAAGAGAGTTATTTCTCAAAAAATTACCACCGAAGTTTCTTGAAACTCTCAACGTTGATTACTGTTGCATAACTCAACCTCAAAATTTTCTGGATGATTCCCCACCAGTGGTCCCTGAGTTATAAAGAAAAATGATGCAAATTGGATTATTTGACTGAGAAAATAATAAACCCTTCTGTAAAATTTGCAGCGTTTTTTTAAAAATTTTTACTAAAACTTGGTGAAGGATTGTACCTGATAGGTACACTATTGTATCATTTTTATTTCTGTTTGAATCCTTATTGTTTTTCCTACACATCAATTGAGTGTGAACTTAAGGTTGATTGAGCCCAATTCTACTACGAGAGTATTCGTTTGTCTTTCCGAGGTCTCCCCTATTATTCATAAGAAATGGTAGACTTCGCGGCTGCTTCGAAAAACTTTTTCGTGGGAATTTTGTAGAGGGTCCAGAAAGGATTGAATACTTCTGTCAGTATTCTGTGATTGATTGTAACGGGTAAGAATCTGATAGTATCATTCATATTTTTTCCACTTGCTAGGTATCGAATGTTATTTTTATTTGAAATATAGACTTTTTTTCAGCGTTTACAGAGACCCCCCGATGATCTACAAAATAACGATATTCGATCGAAAAGAAAGATTCCCAATATAACAGAAAAATTGTAGCCTTTTGCGCCTTTGTTGCGAAGTGGTACAATCAGGTACCTTTCTGGTAAAATCCTTCACTATGTCTCCATGAAAAAATTCCAATTTCTTTTTGGGTGCAGGTGGGTTCAAAAATTATATTCGCTGTCTAGAGAAAATGTTAGGGTACGAAAACTTTTGTGGTACAATTGGGCATGTACCGGGTACAATTGTTCACAAAACTTTCACAAGAAAATTCCAAGGCAATTGTAGGGTTCACATAGCTGCATTCAAGATCTTTACTGCGATCATGTGTTCTTCATATCCTAGGTGTAGATTATTCTCAGTTGAATTCAACTTGGACGACAACGTTTTTGCCTAGCAATCAGCGCATGCAACTGGAGCGGTCATACTTCACGTAACACGAAAACGAGAAAAACTATCCTTATCAACATATTTGAACCAGTAACCGTACTAACGACGTCGAAATGCAACAACTAGAATTAAAATTGGTGCTTAATAACTGATTTTGAATAGCGGAACGATTTCCAGTAGTCCAGCGTTCAGTTGGTAGACTGAAAATTCTCTTTCTTAATCCACCAACCGTGAAGGTTGTACTTACTCTATCTGAAGATGTAAACAAACGTTGGCACGGCATGTAATTTGCCGGGTAAAAATTAGTTTCACAATTATAAAGCTCTAATTTATTATGTTTCATACACTGAATTTTTCAACATAAAGAATTTTAATTATTATCGTTTTATTCAATCAATAATATTTGGGTAATTACGGGTCCTGGAATTTGGATATTTGAAGCACAAAATTGTAATATGAAGTTGATATATTTGTACCCATAAATTCACATTTTGCAAACATTTGAGTGCTCGATGTAATGAAACTTATGTAGGAGTTTAGTTACATTTCAACTTCAATATTTTTTAACTATCGATACCAACAAACACTTGGCCGAAACGTTGGAAAAATTGATTGAATGATTTCTTCGTTTTTCGAATCCAAAACATCAAATATCATATTGATCTGAAACCTGGTTCCCCATTAAAAAATAACGTCTCAAAGGTTTTTCCAAAACCCAGTATATGGAATTCCTGAGGTAAAACATGTTTACAATCATTAGAAATACAGATTTTCCTCACATAATACTTACATATTAAGTGAAGATGTTACAGAAATATCTGTATTTTTAATAATTGTAATAGAAAGATTCATCAAGTAGACTCATTTGAATTTAATGTTCAAACCATTTGTATATCCATTTGTTATTTTAATTCTATTTCATTTTCATATAGTGTTACAAACGTCACAACATTCTATATATGTCTTTCCTTCAGTTATATACAATTACATACGAAGTTTTTATTGGGTTCTATTAGTATTTTCTGAATAACCTATAACCATGAAAAAAATCTTTTTACAAGGTCACTTTCTCTTCGGAAGATACATTACTCACGGCCGGCCGAACAGAAAGAACGAAGAACGAACACAACTAAATTTGACCACTAATTCTTCATCAGTGATTCCAACCTGATACTACAAATCAGTATTCACCCCAAACTTCAAAAATTATTGAAATTCGGGCAAAATGATATCATTCTCGTTGCCTCTATCTACTGAGCTCACAAAAACCGAGCCATTGAAGATATCCATAAATATAGATCCAGAAGTCGAAAAATTTAACCCCCATTAAATTATCATGTTTTTCTCTGACAAGAGTTAGTCGAGCTCAACATACAATCTCATACGAAACTAACGAATTGTTTTTGCTCGCACTTTCTTGGGGAAATGCCCAAACGTCTGTAATTTTCGTATTTTGAGCCGAAAATGGTCTCGAACGACTAGGTTGGACACACTGATGACGAATCCAGTGTCAAAAAGGATTCTGTCGGGCCGGCCGTCCGTATGCACGAGTACGGCGTACGAAGGATCCCATCGATCTGAAACTTTCAGGGTAGGTTGCATTTCAAAATGCGGCGTTCGAGTTAGATAATGGGCGAAACCGGCCAAGAGAGGATTCGGAGTTGGAGCCCTTTGAAATTTATGATAATAATAATAATAAAAGTTCCTTCATTGAATCAGAAAAAAAAACGCGCAAATTTTTGCAGAATTTGGTTGAGATTGTACCTTCAGTGAATTTTGAAAAAAATTTGTCATCATTTTTGGAAAAAACGATGCTCAAGCCTTGAGCTTCATATGTCACAGTAGTGTATTAATTTTCAGTTCGATCCGATAATAATTTTTGGAGATATTGGGAAATAATAGGTTAAATTTCGTGGTTTGCTCTCGATATCGTTGTTTTTGCGCGCATGTTCTAGGGGAACAGCGTGCTATCGTTTTGTCCAAATGTCTGTAATTTTAGATGATTGAGCCGAAAATGGTCTCAATCGACTAGGTTGGACTCACTGATGACGAATCCGGTGTCAAAATCGATTCTGGCCGGCCGTAGACACGCTAACTGTCGACAGAAGCAAGCTAGCAACTTGAAACTTTCAAGATAGGTTGCGCATCAGAATGCCGTGGTTGAGTTCGTTAATGGGCCAAATCGGTCGAATAGTTTCGAAGTTATAGGCAGTTGAAGTTTTGAAGTTATTTATTTTTTATTTCAGAAACTACTTGAGAAATTAGATTCAAACTTGGCAGTTGGGTGGAGTATAACGACGCGCAACTTTGAGCCAAATTTCGTCAGGATCAAATTTTCAGTGAATTTAAAAAAAATTTTTTTTCGAAATTTTTTTCCAAAAAATTTTTTTTTTGGAAATCATTCATCATATTCGAAAAAAAAGTCCACTCACACTTTGAACTTCATATTTCACAGCAGTGTACCAAATTTTAGTTCGATACGATCAAAAGTTTCGGAGATATCCGGAAAAAATGTGTCAAATTTCGAGGTTTTCTTCTCGATATCGTTTATTTTTTCGGTATAACTCGAGAAATACTGATTCAGTCCTGATGAAATTTCACAGCTAGTTTTGAGATGCTGAAAGACAACTTCATGCGAAATTTCGTGATAATCGTGTCATCAGAACAATTTGAAAAAAAAAATTTCTATGATTTTTCTCATCATATCATCCTCATCAAATTCTGTATGAAACTTCGAACTGTTATTTTTCGATGAAGTACTGGATTTCAATTCGATCTGATTTGTATTTTTGGAAATATTGAAAAAATAAAATTTTGATTGGGTATATCTACGGAATCATTGGGTGGATTTTACCCATTCATGAATTCGGCCTTCGTAATTTAGGTCCAAACCTTCTCTACAAATATCGAGTTCCTAAGTTGTTTCTTTCGGAAGTTATTGTGTTTACGCAGTCGGCCGTTAGGCTGACCGTAAACACAATAACTTCCGGAAGAAACGACTAAGAAACTCGATATTCGTAGAGAAGGTTTGGGGCTTAATTACGAAGGTCGAATTCGGGAATGGGTAAAATCCGCCCAATGATTCCGTAGATATACCCATTCAAAATTTTATTTTTCCAATATTTCCAAAAATACAGATTTGATCGAATTGAAATCCAGTAATTTATTAGTGAAAATTTCAAAAAGTACTGCCGTGAAGGCAGCAGCTTTTGCGTGCATGTTCAAATTCGTTGCTGAAGCGGTCATCTACAGTGAACATGCGCGCAAAAGTTGCTGCCTTCACGGCAGTGCTTTTTGAAATTTTTTTCGGAATAACTCTGAAATTACTGATTCAATCATGATGGCACTCAGAATCTAGTTTGGAAATGCTGATTGAAAATTTTGTGCAAAATTTCGTGATGATCGTGTCATTTGAACCATTTTGAAAAAAAATTCGATTTTTTTTTCGAATATTCAATATTCTGTAATCATTTGATCATATTGTCCTCATGAAATTCTGTATGAACCTTCGAACTGTAAGTTTTTGATGAAATTTTGGATTTCAATTCGATCTAATTTGTAATTTTGGAAATATTGGGAAAATAAAATTTAGAATGGGATATCTGCGGAATCCTTGGGTGGATTCTACACAATAACCCTCTGAAGAAACGACTCGGAAACTCGATATTTGTAGAGTAGGTTTGGGGCTTAATTACGAATTCGTGAATGGGTAAAATGCGCTTAATGATTCCGTAGATATACTCATTCAGAATTTCATTTTCCCGATTATTTCCAAAAATACAGATTAGATCGAATTGAGATCCAGTACTTCATCGAAAAAAACTCGAAAAGCACTGACGTGGAGCAGCAGCTCTTGCGCCCATGGTCGAAAGATATCACCAAAAGTGAACATGCGCGCAAAGGCTGTGGACGTCTGTGTTTTTCACCTGCCCTAATATTAGATAATTGTCATTTCTGACGAAGTCTTACCATCTAACCAGAGATAAGTGAGTTAGAACATCAAAAATTATTTAAATATCGCCTCACATAATTTACATAATACTATACTGAAATACGTTTGCGCAGGAAGTGTTTTTAGGCAAGATATCGAAACCGCATGGTCAAGCATTACAGTTATAGAGAATTTGACTGTTCTTTCAACTATTCACTATTTCCAAGAATACATGAACAAACAATCTTGAATTCACTAATATGAAATTAATATCTGTAATCAATCGCTATACAAACTTTCTTTTCTTTCTTCCTTAAAAGAAACTATTCAATTAAAAAACAATCAAGATATCATACACGTCTCATATCGTTACATAAAAACATAAATAACAGAATCAATTCGTAGACCAGACCTCTCCAAGAAACCAATCTAGGAAGCCAACAATTAAGGTTCATTTAAGTTTGGTAACACACTCAATAAACACCTCGTTTAGTTATCATGATGTTATATGCGCAATTTCACCCGCACAAAGCCATTCATTATTTTCTTTATCTCGGGACGCATCCATTGCGATATTTCATGAACTCAAGAGGTCACGGTAAAAGTGTTCTTGAGATTCATTGATCACGGATATATAAACACATAAGTCATAATTTCTAGGCAGAAATTCATAATTACTAATTACTTTCATCGGTTTGTTCTTGACCAACACAGTTCCGTTTCGTTTGGTTACTTTTATTTTCATTCGTTAGACTTTCATGGATACTAATTAACTCAGTGCTATATTTCGCAGTTCGTTAGAGTTCATGAATAAATGGAATAACAGAATAATATTTCATACTTTAGTTTATATTATGAGGAAATATACAGAGGAATATCTTATTTGGATTGTACTTCTGGGGGCTATATGTAGTTTTTAATAATGAATATATTTATCTATACAGGGTGTCCCGGGAAGAATGCGACGAACGGATACCTTGAATCAAAGATATCAGAAGGACTCAAAGCAAGAGATTTTAATCGCCTGAAGGCCTTCGTTTGGAATATACAGGGTGATATTCGTCTGATGGGTGAAAGTTCACAGTTCAATAACTCTTGAACTAATCGACCGAATGATTTCAAATTTTGAAGTTTTGCCACCCTTTACGATCTCCATATTTCAGTATTTCTGAAATTGAATAAATCAGATCCGGACTAGGGTAATTTTAGACTTCTCCAATTTTCGTGAATATCGGATCACCCTGTACCTAAACATTATGATTTTTTTTCGTTTTCCTAACCACTCAGATTCAATTCATAATTAAATTCAAATTCTCTGCTTGGCACCGTCATACAGGGTGATCAATAAACATTCCCTTATGAGTGAAATTTCATAGTTCGATAAATCTTGAACTTATCGGTAAAATTATTTCGAATTATGCAGTCTTGTCACCCTTTACGACTACTTTCCTTAAATTTTTCTTAAAATAAAAAACCAGATCTGGACTAGGAAAATTTTAGACTTCCTACATTTCCGGTTATATCGGATTACCCTGTACGTCAGAATTCTGTTTTTTTTTCATTCTTATAAGTGAAGAGAATCAATTCATCGAGAAAATCAAAAAAATCTGCTCAGCACCATCACATAGGGTCATAAATGAATATTAGCCTCATGTAACATCATAATTCATCTCAATAATTCACTTAAAAACGAGTTACTTAGAATTCAGTATAAACTTGTACAAATTCAAAGCAGAAAGTGATTTCAAATATCGTTGAAATACTGCTATTGGTTCATTTTTGAAAATATGAGAGGTAATCGAAATATTATCGTGGAAACACAATTCAAATTATAAGATAATATTTATTGATGACCCTATGTGATGATGTCAGTCAGATTTTTTTGATTTTCTTGATGAATTGCTTCTCTTCACTTATAAGAATGAAAAAAAAAACACAGAATTCTGACGTTTAGGGTAATCCGATATAACCGGAAATGTAGGAAATGTAGTCTAAAATTTTCCTAGTCCGGATCTGGTTTTTTATTTTGAGAAAAATTTAAGGAAAGCAGTCTTAAAGGGTGACAAAACTGCATAATTCGAAATAATTTTACAGATAAGTCAAGATTTATCGAACTATGAAATATCACTCATACGGGAATGTTTATTGATCACCCTGTATGACGGTGCCAAGCAGAGAATTTGAATTTAATTATGAATTGAATCTGAGTGGTTAGGAAAACGAAAAAAAATCATAAAGTTTAGGTACAGGGTGATCCGATATTCACGAAAATTGGAGAAGTCTAAAATTACCCTAGTCCGGATCTGATTTATTCAATTTCAGAAATACTGAAATATGGAGATCGTAAAGGGTGGCAAAACTTCAAAATTTGAAATCAATAGGTCGATTAGTTTAGATTTATTGAACTGTGAAATTTCAGCCATCAGATGAATATCACCCTGTATATTCCAAACGAAAGCCCACAAACGATTAAAATCCCGTGATATGAGTCCTTGATGACCTTGATTCATGGTATCCGTTTGTCGCATTCTTTCAAGGATACCCGGATCCGTTGTAATTCTGATATAATCAAATATTCGTTTTGTCCAAATGTCTATAATGTTCTAATTTTTTCCCGAAAATAGTCTCAAAAGACTAAAGATACGTACAGAGTGGAGCTGAGATCAACGTGGAGAGCAAAGCTGCGATGCCGGCGATATTCCTCCGAAGAAAGAATAGCATACGAGCAGGGAGTAAAGCGTAGCCATATAAGAGTGAGGAACAGAGAGCTAGGCAACAATTCGTTAATATTTTCTCCACACTTGGAAGCTTTTGGACTAAATAGACCCGAATCCTTCCTTTCATCAGAAAATTCTTCATTCAAAATGAACCGCAGAAATCCTGATGGTATACATTCATGTCATCGATCGCGTATAGTATTCACGCGGATTTTATTTGACGAGCTACGAGACGATCCCCTCTCTTTCAAAGAATATTTCAAAATAAACATGGACACATGAATATTTTCTCGAAAAAATTCAATGCAAGTTGAACAAGAAAAGAACAAATTTCATCCTTAACATAACCGTACCAGCTAAACAGTTACATCGAGATTATTATTATGATGCACAATGAATATGAAGTTTCTTATTTCAAGCAAAATGAAGAGATCTTTCTCATCATAACAAAAATAAAAAATATTTTTTTTCTTCTCGAAAATGTAGTTCCCCATTTTATCCGAAACACAACATATATAAATTTCATTTGTTTTTGTATGGTGACAAGTTTTCTAAAAAAAAACATCACTCATATTCCTCACAGCATTGCCATAAGGTGAAATTTCTGGTTTTGATTCGACCTATAAATCTGGTTCGGTCCGGTCAAAACAACTAAAGAACAACAAGAAATTCCAATTTTGAAATCGCCTTTGTTGCACCCTACTTTTTTCTATCCCACAGCGGTTTTCTTTTCAATACCCCACTCATAAATTAATCCACATTTATTTTTTTCTCTGGAAAAATTAAAGAATCAATAAAGAAAAAATATATTCAAGCATATTGAAGAAGATACGGGTGGATTTATGGAAGAGCGCGATCGTAGAAAACAAACATGTTTGGTTTCGATGCTTTTCTTTGAGCTGAACGATTTGCTCTATCTTCGGTGTACGCTCCACTCCGTGTGCCTGCCTTTATGGAACAGTGTTTGATTTCGCCTCTTCGCTCTTCGCTTGTTGCTCTTTGCTATCTGCTCCGCTCTGTACGTACCCTAACTGATGTAGAATCCCATGCAAAATTAATTCTGTTCAGCCGGTCGGTCTTCCTTTTGCCAATATAACTCGAGAACGAAATGAGCTAGAAACGTTTAGGGTAGAATATGTAATACTATTCACCGGCTAAATTTATTAAGGGACCAAATCGGCCAATTAGTTTTGGAGATATAACCATTTGAATATTACCTCAATAACTTTGGGAACAACCCATGAAATCACGTTAAAACTTGATAATTGGCTGAGAAATAATAATTTTATTGTGATAGTTACGTTAACACATAAATTTGAAAATAGAATTTCGACAATTTTTCGAATTTTTTCTTGTTTTCGTCTCAGAAACTTTCTATCGGTATTCGATGACATTTTGCATGGACAGTCAAATCGATATTTTATAGTAGTGTATCGAATATCGATCCTAATTTGATTTCTGGAGATATTCGGGAAGGCAACATGCCAGATTTCATGGTATTTTTTTTTTGGTATCGTTGCTATTTTTCAGGAATTACTCAAGAAATACTGATCTGTTCATGATGAAACTCGGTATCTAGGTGACTAATGCACAATATTGTATGGAATTCCGTGATGATCGTATCAAGAGAACAATTGAACATTGAAAACTTGCATTTTGAGTTGAAAAAAAAATCAGTTTAAATCAATCGATGAATTTTAAAACGATCGTTTACAGGGTGTTTCCCCATAAACTGGACAAACACATGTAACCGTGTATGGATGACATTGCGAAAGTGATTTTTGCCTTATGACATATACCCCGTTTTCGAAGCATAAGCGAGATATGGTGTGTTTGATGTCAACTTAGAGCAATTGTGTTGTAGAATTCTGGTAAAAAGATTTCAAGATAGTGGAAAACCTGCAAAGCTGAAATTTTTTACTTTCGATCGCCAAATTAGAAAGCATTATTTCAATATACTCGATTTTCTAAGATTATCAGTGAATTAATTACTCAATAATTCAACCTCAGAATTTTTTACATGTCTACAGTGAGCAAAATTACACCCAAGATTGTTGGAATCTTTCGAAGTTGAACCCACCTCCATTCTGAACACTTGTGTGAAAACATAATGAAAAAATATCCATGGGTTTTCATTTTGTAGCCTTCCAAAGATAGTACTTAAATAATTTTCATTAAAAAAACTGTTATCCTAATGGAGGCTGAAATTGTGCTAATGGGCCTCCAGAATGATCCGGATAGAAATATGAATTTATCAAAACAAAAAACAATTTCACAAAAAAACTCTATGGTGGGAATCGAACTTGCTTCACTTTCGGACAGAAGGGTCACGTAACCTCCAGAATATCAAGTGGATTATTCTGATTATATTAATGTCCGTTATCAACCAACTGTAGTTTATGGAATTTGACAATAATGTTTGAATTCGGAGAGATTCGAGTCCCACCAAAATTATTTTGAAAACATTTTTTTCTCTATAAATTAATATTTCTATCCAGGTCACTCTGGAGGCCCACAATTTCAGTCCGTAATGCCACCAGTTTTTTGAATTAGAATTATTCAAGTATACTCCGAGTGGAATCTTTGGAAGACTACAAAATGGAAACCAATGAATATTTTTCATTCTCTTTTCACACTAGTGTTTAGAATAACGGTTTATTCACCCTTGAAAGATTTCAAAAATTTGCCACTCAAAAATAAAAATTCCACCTGTGAAGGTTTTCCGCCATTTTGAAATATTTTTTCCAGAATTCTGCACCATAATTGAATTGATCACTAAAAACTGTAATTTCGAAGGTCACGCATAACTCACGACAGTTATCAGAATATTGCTCTGAGTTGACACTAATCACTCTGTATCTCCTACGCTTCGGAAACAGGGTGACATATACCCTGTTTTTGAGTGGCAAAAAAAGTCATATGGCAAAAAGGACTTCTTCGATATCGTCTGCATGGCTATATATATATATATATATATTTGTTCAGTTTATGGTGGAACACCTTGTATATTGTTTTTGAAATATCTGATATTTAGGAGATATTGTGATGATTGAAATTCTCGGGATTTGGCGAATTTCAAAATACAGAAAATTTAAGTTTCGATTTGAGGTATTGATGTTTTTACAAAGCATTCGTAGGTTTTTATGATCTCTTGAATTGATATATGAATGATACCTCATCGTTATCGTATATCTACATGCTGAATTTTTACCCGACCAGGTATGTTTTTCATTAATATTGGAATGAAGTAATTTCAATGATACCTCATCGTTATCGTATATCTACATGCTGAATTTTGACCCGACCAGGTATGTTTTTCATTAATATTGGAATGAAGTAATTTCAAATGCTTTCATCTACCAAACAGTTCGGCAGATTTTTTGCTTACTCATCTTGACCTTAGTTCTCAAACTTCGAAACTTTCCTCAAAATTTTGATTCTAGTCGTCGTTCACACTTCGTCTCATTCAATTTAATTATATCTTTTGAATTATGCTCAATTTGGCGCTCTTGTTCAGCAGTGTAGGTATACGTAAATTGAGTTAATAGAATATCAGTCAAGATGATCCGTGTCAAACAAGATCAGGTCTTTGCCGGAAGTGTGAGAAGCATATTCTCACGATTTTTTTGATTTCACATTGCTCAATCAAACAGAGAATCTCTTGCTGAGCGAAGATACCCAGGACATTAATCATGATCTCTAAAAACATCCATCAATGTGTCAATAAAACAGGAACCCAGCAAAATGTTTATATTTAAACACGGAGTTCAGTGATAAATCCTCTGGGGATTTTACTCGTGCATGATCGGAATAACTAAAATCCGATCCTGGAACTAAGATACCGTGAAAAATTTCAAACGGCAAGAAAAGGGAAATTTATTTAGCACATATGTAGAATTGCTATCAATAGCATCCAGCATTAGTGAGATCGTATTGGAAAATTCAATTCGATCATTTCAATTCGATCTAATTTTTGGGAATTTTGGGAAAAATAAATTTCACACAACCTTGACCAAAAAAAAAACCTAGAAAAGCACTGACGACTGAAGTCAGCAGCTTTTGCGCGCATGTTCACTTTTGGTGATATCCTTTGAACGTTAGCGCAAAAGCTACTCCTTTCACGTCAGTGCTTTTCCAGGTTTTTTCAATGAAGTACTCAATTTCAATTCGATCTAATCTGTATTTTTGGAAATATTGCGGAAATGAAATTTAGAATGAGTATATCTGCGGAGTCATTGGGTGGATTTTTCCCATTCAAGAATTCGGCCTGCATAATCAAGGTCCAAACCTACTTTACAAATATCGATGTTCCTAAGTTGATTTTTTCCGTTATTGTGATCGACCATTAGGCCGACGGTAAACGGAACTTCCTGAGGAAATGACTTAGAAACTCAATATTTGGAGAGTTCAATTACGAATTCCTGAATGGGTAATATCAGCCAATGGTTCCGTAGATATACTCATTCGACATTTTTTTGCCCAATATTTCCAGATAATACAGATAAGATCGAATTGAAAAATTTTGTGAGGATGATCTGATTGGAAAATAACCAAATCTAATATTGGGTTAGACGGGGTCGATACGTGAAAATATGACCGTACAAAAGCTGCTGACTTCAGGTCAGTGCGTTTCTATTTTTTTTAATATTGGCATTGAGTTTTCAAATACAAATATTTGAAAACTCAATGATATTGGCTGCATTTTTTTTAAGTAGTGGCAAACTAAAAATTCGAATGGATATGTCCTCATTATTTAACGATTTGCCGTTAGACTCAAGAAGGTCGAATTCGTGATTGGGTGAAATCCGCCAAATGATAACGTAGATTTATCCATTGAAATTTAGTACTCTGGTTGGAAATGACGGCTTAAAGGTTCATGCAAAAATTTTCGAGAAACTGACGAATTTAAAAAAGCACTTCCTGAAGCTTCTGACTCAAATTAAGTACTTTACTAGATTTTTTTTTGAGCTTTTCACAACATTTAGCTCCAATTCAAATGAATCTTATCTCATAATAAAATCCTTAGATATCTTATGAATCTTAATTTCCTTTGTTACAGAATTTTCTTGCGGCTGTTCAATCAGGACACTCGGACATACGGAAAGTGCTGCGTGTGAACGAAGGAGGTCAGGCTGTGGTATCCACAGGTCCTAGAGTGGTTCATGAATCGAGTAAAAGCAAGAAGGTGATCGATACCGAAGATAAACGAGACCTCAGTTCAGTTCAGCCAGATGGTAAACTAATCACCGAGAGCCAGAGGACTACTGAGCACGAGGAGATCAGAGACGACGAACTACCTGTGGACTCAGAAGTCAAGGACTCTCACAAGGAATCTTCGGAAAGGTTAATGATTCAAAATAGTTATTTTCTGAAGAATTCTTTTCAGATAGAGATTATGGTTCCATTAAATCATTAAGCCAAAAATTCACGAAAAACATCCTAAACCTCTATCTTTAGGTATTGTCCTTCAAAATTTCATTTTTACGCGTTTTTATCTCTAGTAGTAGAAGCCAGATTTTTCAGTTTCTTAACCCATATTATGATTTTAATTTCAAACGGTTTCTTGGTTATAGATTCGACGATTCATAAAACTATAGGAAATCAGCATGAGTAATTCAGATGAAGTTTATCTTCTATCATTTTAGTATACTTAATTGTTCCTTATAATTTTTTTTTGGAACACACTGTTTTGAACAAACGAAATTATCAGAAAAAAATTATTCTACAAATTTCTTCGTTACTTCACTTCGTTGATCTTTTGCATGTTCCAATTTTGTTCATTAGGCAACATCTTTCCCACAACTGCCCTCCATATATAATTTTCATCCGCAGGGGCGTTATCTATAAATAACAATTTTAGTGGATCTCAATAGTTCTTGTTTAGATATTGGAATTGAAAACCTAGATATTAAATATTAAAATTCCTAACGAAAGCTGTATTTTAAAAATACACTTTTAGCCTGAATTTCTGGTTCTCTTATGATACCAAGAATAATTTGAAGATAGTGACCTACTATAACATATCCAGATATTGACAAAAATTCAGCGAGACTAATATTTTGATTCAAAACTGAGAATCTGCACTTTGAACATCCTCCATAAGGTAACACGAAAAATACCGGTTCAGCCTTCATAGCGGAACCGTAGAAATTCGGCAGTTAATGTTTTATTCGGAACAAATGCTGGTATATATTATTAATTATGCCGAATGAAAATGCAAACTGCTCTATTCGTATTCGTTTATTTTCATTTAATTGAGCGAGACATGCAATCAATCATGGTCGCAAAGTAGGAGTGAGAATACGGTTGTCGTAGTATCCGAAGAATTTGTCTTATAATCGCTACGTTTCTCTATTAGATGGTATACTGAGAGAGAAGAACCAGAATTCGGACGTGACCTACGATGGCCATCAACTTGAACTTGGAATTTAAAAGTAAAACGTTGGTTCATTTAATGAAATCTTCCTTCATTCAATTTACGGTACAAAAGTTTCTATAAAAATTTCACAGAAGCACTGACCTGAAAAATCTTCTTCTGCGCAAAGGTTCAAATTCGTGGGCAAAAAGAAAATTAAGGGTAGGTATGATGTCACCTCACAAACGACGAATTTGAAAAGGGGTAGAACCTTCCTGATCATTCCGTAGAAATGAACATTCAAATTTGAAAAATTCAACACTGATCTAATTGATATCTTATAATTCCATTATTTTTTTTTGAGTCCCATCTGACATTCGGAAGCAGTCCACCTTGATTTGTTGAACATGAACCTTTTTGCTGGTATTCTCCAATTGTTCCTGACGTGGCGTAAGGAAACATTTACAAAGGCTACACAGAACAAACATGGTCTCAAAACTCGCTCAAGCTTATACCAGAAATTTACAGTGCAGATTATTTTCCATTGACTAGGTTGAATAACCTGTGTCTATGACTTCCGGTTGAACCGGAAATGGACGTAAAAAGTAATATTAAGGAAAAAAAATTTGAACAAAATTTCGGTTTCGTTTTTGACTTCGGTTCAGTTGAAATTGTGGATTAATGAATTTTGCTGATATAAAAAATCACTAAAATTTATTTCATTTCTAAATTGGCCACGTAGGTAGAAGTTACACGTACTTTGTTTAAGTTCCTTCGGCTCTCTATACTCTACTTATTCTGCGTCTTGGTTCTTGAAATTTTGTACACATACTCTCTAGTCATACATCATCTGGATAGATAAATAAATAATGCTGCCATGATAGTAAAAATTCGTACAGGGCATTTTTTCCAAATTTCGTTGGAGCATTCGGTTGACTATCTGTTTGTACGAAGATTTATTTCTGAAATGTTTTGGAAGAAACCAAGAATAATCAGCATAAATATGAAAAACACGATACTTAAAATATAAAGTTTCAATGCAACTGGATTGGTTCCTACCACAAAATGACCTAACCTAACACAAAATGACTTGACCTATTCTGAGTAGGAGTAATCCGAGTAACATTCTTTCATTTTGGACTCGTACAAATTTCAAAAATAAGCAGCTTATCATAATCGAATCCTACATTGACACCATTATTGTTTATAGGTATCTGAAAACTCGAGATCAAGTGGACGTCGACTACATAGCGGATGGAGTAAACATTGGTCACGAGATGAGATTCAAAACTGAGAACGTAGAGGTCGAACGCAAAGGAGATGGACTCGATGAACCCGACTTTGATTCCCTTTCTGCAAGGCTAAGGAAGAGGACTCAAAATAAGCCCCCTCATAGATACAGGGGTGAGAATCTTAAATCATAGAAACTAGCTATGAAAACATAGAATAAAGAAGAATTAAAAAAGATTAAATTATACTTGCATACATCTGTTTCATCGAAGAAGTTAAACAACTGCTTGTTTGAAGGAAAATTTAAATTGAGATGCAATACGGTGGTGGGTGATGGTCTGGAATTGAGTTAATATTTTTAACTAAAAAGAAAAATATCATTATGACATATGTCACTAATACTGTTATGACACAAAATGTTTGATATAAAAAAAAATGTACTGCTCATCTCAAAAGAATATACTAAAAAGAAAAATAAAATTCTAGAAAACATAGGAGCAACAGCTTCTGCTGTCATTAATTTCCAGATTGGTCACTTTCCCAGTATAAAGGGTGATTCATGAGTGACCTTACATACGTCAATGACGGGTAGAGGACTTCAAAGCAAGTCAAAATTCACCGAAAAAATTTTTTGTTTGTTTGTTATGAAGATACAGGGTGTTTTGTATGTTTGGTATAAAACTTTGATTAGCGATATTTCTGGAACGCTTGAAGTTATTTTGGTGGAATTCGCTGGTAATATTCTACTGTTAGAACTTGTGAATATGCCATTCTGGGTAAATTTAAATCCAGAATCGAGCTGGAAAAATTGTGATCTCCTGTGATTTGCTGAAAAAGTTAATTTTTTGACTGCTTTTTTGAAAAATTATTATTAGATTCGAGAAGTCAAGGAAAAATGCTGCAATAACCGCACTCCAATTTGGATGGTACACCTGAACTGTTCAAACAAAAAAAAATGACAAAGAAGAATGACCCGACATAATCCATGCGAATAAATATCGTTCGACTGAACTCACCGAAATTTATTTTTCGGTAGAGAGAAAAATCTTGGAAACAATAAGTAACATTTATTATTAGATATCTTCTTTCAATTAACGGATTTAATGTAATACAATATTTAACAAGTGTTACTTGTTGCTTTCAAGATTTTTCTTTGAACCAAAAAATGAATTTTAGTGAATTCAGTCGAAAACTATATTAGTGTTAGGTGTGCCATCCAAATTGAAGAGCGATTATTGCAGCATTTTTCCTTTTTCGAGTTCAATAATATTTTTCCAGAAAAACGGTCAGAAAATGAACTTTTTCAACGAATAACAGGAGATCACAATTTTTCTAGACCAGTGCTGGATTTCAATTTTCCCAGAATGGCATACTGACTAGTTCTAACTGAGGAATATAACTAGTAAATTTCAACAAAATAACTTTGAGCGTTTCGGAAATATCGTTAATCACAGTTTATACCAAACACACAAAACACCCCGAATCTTCGTAACCAATAAATAAAAATTTTTTTGCGGTGGATCCTGACTAAAAGTCCTCTATCCGCCATCGGCGTATGAAAGGTCACTCATGAATCACCCTGTATTGAATCATTCAAAAGCAGCTTTACTTCTTGATAGAAAGATCTGATCTTTTATATAATCCTCAAGAAATTCTGCATGTTCCTTCACATCTTTAATATTCAATCAAGTACTAGATTTATTCGAACCAATCTGTATTTTGGGAAATATTGGAAAAATAAAATTTTGAACGGATATATATACGGAATCTTTAGGTATATTTTAGCAGTTCACGAAAAAGAACTTCATTATTTAAGTCCACAACTAGTCTACAAATATATAGTAACTTTGAACATGCACGCAAAAGCTGCTGACTTCACGTCAGTGCTTTTCTAGGTTTGTTTCGATTTCTATTCTGTATTTTTGGAAATATTGGAAAAAAAGATTTTGAATGGGTATATCTACGGAATCATTAGGTGGATTTTACCTACTCACGAATTCGATCTTTTTAATTAAGCCCCAAAATACTCTTCAAATATCGAGTTTCTAAGTCGCTTTTTCCGTCTTATTGTGTTAACTGTCGGCCTTACGGCCCACCGTCTAATACTTCATTCGAAGATTCAAACCGAATTTCATGGGAATAATTTGATCGGAAGATCACAGAATATTGAATATTTGAAAAAAAAATGAAATTTTTTTTTCGAAATGTTCTAATAACACGATCATCACAAAATTTTGCAGAAAGTGGTCTATTGGCATTTTCAAACTAGCTGCCAAGTTTAATCATAATTGAATTAGTAATTTTTTAGGTATTTCGTAAAAAACAACGATATCCGGGAAAAAAAAACGAAATTTTACATATTTTTTCAAAATATCTCCAAAACTTATTTTCGGATCGAACTGAAATTTGATACTCTACTGCGGAATGTGAAGCTGAAGGCCAGAGCAAAAGTTTTTTTCATTTATAATCAACAGTTTTTCGAAATTTTCTGACAGTACGATCTCGACAAAATTTCGCAGAAGTAACGCGTAGTTATTCCTTAACTAACTGCCAAGTTTCAATCTGATCGCTCGATAGTTTCCGAGTTATCGCGGAAATGACCTGAAACCTTCTGGCCGATTTGCTCGTTAACGAACTTAACCAGCGCATTTTGAAATGCAACCTACCCTGAAAGTTTCAGGTCGATAGGATTCTGCGTACGCCCGCAATCCTGCATTCGGACGGCCGAACGGCCGGACAGAATCGATTTTGACACCGGATTCATCATCAGTAAGTCCAACGTAGCCGTTTGAGACCATTTTCGGCTCAACATTCGAAAATTCAGGCATTTGGACAAAACGATAGCACGCTGTTCCCCCAGAACATGCGCGAAAAATGGAAGATTCTTCGTACTATTTCGCGGTTTCATCACAGGAAACAATAAATATATCAAAATTACTGAACAGGTTCGCCAACGTATTTCCAACACCAACTGCTACCTTACCTCAAGTAGCCCCTGGTCTGAAAGCTCCACCTATCGCGTGAACGGCGGGTTTTTATAGAACGGCGGGTTCTATAAAAATTTAACTTATTAATGAATCAGTACTCGAACCGCTATTTTTTTGGTCGACTTCTTGGATTATACGAACAACTTCATGAAAAGTAATATCCTATTATACCTATCATTGAATCAGCAGGGCCGAGATGAAAAAAGTACAACAGTGTTGTGTCTCAAATTTACACAATAATATATTTTATGTCAATTCTCATGAATAGTTACTGAATGAACATAATAAATCCATGAATCATAAAATCATGAGCACTATTATTATTTTCGTCATCAACATGATAGGATGGTAAAGGATTGAAGAATTTATTGATGAAAAATGTCAGAATAGAAAGTACATGTTTCACGCCTATCATCGCTTATAGTTTCCATATTATCGGCTATTCATTCTTGATTTATGGTTTATATGCGTCAATAATCTTTGTCATCTCTCCGAGAAAGAGTTTACTGTATTCTATTAGAAACATTAAAAATGGCCAGTATTCAATCGGCCCTCGAGTTGAGAAGTTTTGGTTACAATCACATTGGATATAGGTCAATTGTATTTTTTGAAATGCATCTCTCAAATAAAAAACCTAGAAGAGCCCTTTTGGTGTTATCCTTCGAACATGCGTGCAAAAGCTGCTGACCTCACGTCGATGCTTTTCTAGGTTGTTTTTTTCGAGATATTCTGGAAAAAACTGGATTTTGATTGGATTTTATCTGTATTTTTGGAAATATTGGGAAAATAACATTTTGAATGGGTATATATCTACGGAATCATTGGGTGGATTTTACCCATTCACGAATTCGGCCTTCGTAATCAGGGTCCAAACCTACCCCACAAATATCGAGTTTTATTATTTTTTTTTCGGAAGTTATTGTGTTTACGGTCGGCCTTTAGACCCCGGTTACGAATGCCAAATTTGAGACTGGATAATATCCACCCAGCGATCCAACAGATATACCCCAAAATTTTATTTTCCCAATAATTCCAAAAATACAGATCGAATTTATATCCAGTACTTCATCGAAAAATGACAGTTCGAAGGTTCATACAGTATTTAATGATAATCAGAAAATCACAGAATATTGAATATTTGAAAAAAGGAATTGAATTTTTTTTTTTCGAATTGTTCTTAAGACACGATCATCACTAAATTCTGCGAAAAGTTGTCCACTAGCTTTTTCAAACTAGAAACCAAGTCATTATGATTGAATAAACATATTTTGAGTTATTGCGAAGAACACGATATTGAGAAAAAAACCACGGAATTTTAAATATACCTATTTTTTCCAATACTTTCGAGAATAATAACCGTATCGAATTAAGAGCTGAAGTTATGCCTGAAATTTCCACCAAATGTGATGAATAGTTTCACGAAAATACAAATTTTGTTCGAGAAAAATTTCAAGAAACAATGTTTTTTGAATTCACATACAGCACGATCTCAATGAAATTTTGCAACAGGTTGAAAGTTCTTATGCTCAATCTAACTGCGAAGTTTCAATCGAATTGCTCCAGTAGTTCTCGGAATATCAGGGAAATAACCTCAAAACTTCGAACAGCTAGAACTCAGAAACCATTAGACTGATTTCGCTCATTAACGAACTCAACCTCTGCATTCTGAAATGCTAAAATCTAGAACAGCACTAACGTGAGGTCGGAGCTTTTGTACGCGCTTGTTTAAATTCGTTCCTTAAAGAGTCACCTGGTTATTGATCCCTCCAAACGCAGTTTTACTTTCTAACAGACTGATTTGGAGATTTTCTCTTCATAAAGTCCTTCGAACTTGCATGAACCTCCAAGCTATCATTTCTCAAGTGATAGATTTAATTCGATCCGATCTGTATTTTTGGAAATATTTGAAGGTGGATATCTATGAATCATTTGCGGATCTAAACCATTCACGAATTCGGCCTTCATTTATATTGGATCTAATTTGAATTTTAATTATTGGAAAAATAAAATTGTGAATGGGTATATCTACGAAACCATTGGGTGAATTTCATACATTCACTAATTCGACTCTCTAAGTTATTTCTCTTAGAAGTTAATTCGTTCGAGGTGTGTCCATTCATGAATCGTAAACACAATAACCGAAAAAATATGCCGACAGAATAGATAATTGTTGAGTGCGTTTGGAGTTTAATTTCGATAGCCGAATTCGCGAGTTGCTGAAATCCACCCATGATCCATTTCCATAAACTGAAAATTGTTTTTAATTTTGGTCATAGTTTTGTTCCTCTTTTCAATTCATTAATTCACTTGAAGTTTTATTACCCGTTTATATGTTTTTTTTTCTTTAGATTAGTATTCCTTTTGTTTTTGGGGTTGAGTGGAGTAGCTGAAGCTAGACTCCGCCCCAAATGTTTGAATTATATATATTTTTTTTTCCTCTTCTGTTTCAATAAAGGCACTATTATTATTATTATTATCATTATTATTCTCCAGATATACCTGTTTCAAAAATGAAGATCATATCGCATTGTTATTGAAAGTTGACTGAAAAAAACAGAGTTTGAAACTCATGAAGAATTTCGTGAGGACCATATGATTAGTAGATCGCAAAATATAAATTATTTGAAAACATTTTTCTTCAAACTGTAACTTATAAGACTATCATCACGAAATTCCGCTAATTTTTGCACAGCAGCAGTTTTCAACTAGTAGCTCAGTTTCATCATGATCGGATCAGTATTTCTTGGATTCATCTATAAAAAAGAATGAGGAAAGAATCAAAGAATTTGACATAGTTTTTCCCAATATCTCCGAAGATAAATATCGGATCAAACTGAAATTGAATACCGTTGTTAAATACTGACTTCAGGGTCTGTTAGATTCTCTATTGGAAACAGATGAAAATATTCCAAATTAATTTTTTTTGAGAAGTTGGAAAATTTTCTAATTATCTTTGATTGCAATTTTTCACTCGTACCAACCCAACGAAATTTTCCATATAGTTGCTCGGTGGTATTAATCAAATAACAAGGAAGTTTATTTCTAATCGCTTCAGTTCTTCTTAAGATATTGGAAAAATTACCTCAAAATTTCAAAAGCCATGAATGAAAATAAAAATCGGATCAAACTCGAATTTGAAGCACTGATGAATAATTTCCGAAAGAACCATTTTTCGAAGAAACATTTTCTTCACATTCATTTATCGAAACAGACTCCACAAAAATTTTGTATAATAATAATAATATGGTATAAAGTGGTCTCTCCATATTCTACATCTAGTTTCAATCTGATCCTGTCAGTTCTTATCGAGATGTAAGGAAAATAACCTCGAACTTTCAAATATGACCGAAATTTAATATATTATTTTTCCAACATCTCCAAAAATTCACATCGAATCGAATTGAAATTTCAGATACTGTTGTTATATATCGACTTGAGGATCTGTTACTAATTCCATGGAAATATCATCAATAGTCTCCGAAGAAAACAATCTGTTCAGACCACATTTCGTAACATTTTTTTTTTAAGTTATTAACAGTTGCATCCTCGAGATTCTTCATTTTGTATATACTCAGTAGTCTAAATGTAGAAAACTGTTAAATAGAACGTTAATCCTAAAAATAGTGGAGCTCTGAGAAAATATCATTCAAGCGAAAAACATCGAACACAATTTGGAAAATATGTAAAGCCAACATTCACACAATGGCGAAACTTAGTATTGATGCAAGTAAGAGAGATAGTGTGAAATAACTATGGGTTAGTCGCTTATGCGGAATGATTTGCCAAAAATAAGATATTTCCACATTAGGCGTTTCAAGACAATATTCTGAGGATCGCTCATACAACTGTAGAAATTTAAAAAAAAGTTGTACAATCTTTTATTGAAGTAGTTCTTTTTTTCGGATATATGAGAAAGAAACTCTTCACAATAAATAACATTGGAAAGATTAAAATTATCGCTGGCTTCATCAGAAATATTAGACATATTACATTTCTTCATCCATTGAATCATTTCACCTTTCATTATCTTTTATTTTTATTTCGATATTTCATTATATATGAAAAGAGTCCGATGAGCTTTCATAAGTATGAGTTCTTTCAAGAATGTTCAAAATTAATAAAGTATTTTCGACATAATCGTCAGCGCATCTTTGGACTGCAAATACCAGATAATTCGAAAATAACATAAAATACGTAGTGTTTGTTTATCGATGAAAAAGTGACCTGAATATGAAAGTTCGTCAGAAATATGGGAGACCATATCTTTCCTCATCTATAGAGATGACAGAAGTTCGATGAAAATGAGTTGTTGGTGCAACAATTCAAGTTCATGAAATCAAACTAAATTGATTGTCATCGACAATACAGGAAGATAACAGCTCCAGTAGTTATCGAAAAATTTTCGATTTCGGACCTTGCCATAATGTTTCACGATCAATTTGAAAAATTCTGCAATAAGAGTTTTATATGGTTAGCTACGTATTTCATTCGAACATCCACATTTTAGGCGTCGAAAACCCAACTGCAACGCCTCTAGATCGCAAAGACGCCCTCACTGGCCAACCCCTGGACTTCGAGAGAGAAGAACAGACGAGAAAAGTAGAAACCTCCAAATGGCTCGAGCACCATTTTGGAAGCGACTCGAAATCTTCCACAAACTCACTGATAGACGAAGAAGAACAGCCACCGAAGACGAGCTTCTTCAACGTAACTATCAAATCCCAACCTTCCAGGAGCGCAGAGCCAGAGTTTCTCCAAAGAAATTATTCATCACCCATAAGGACTTCTCCGAGGGTGTATAGCCCCATGGAACCAGAAAGAGATGGAAATCCTAGATATTTCAAAGGTATAACGAGGTCGCTTTTGTGCAATCATTTTACGGGAACGAATTTTATTCGCATATTATTTGAATGCACGCATGATTAAGAAGATAGAAGACACTATTTTTCTGCATTATATTTTGTCCAATTCAATATGATTTCATTTCTTACTCCTATTTCGATTCAGTTTAGAGGGGCGTGATCATTACCTTTATCCATTCATGCACCTACCTTTGTCATGTTCATTTCATTGAGACACAGTTGAAACAATCATTTTACCTATAATGTTAATATCAGAATTAAGATTTAAAAAAATCCTGATAAATTTGAAAATTTACACTGAGATGTAGTCAGAAAAATTGGTGATGATACAATAGTTTAATCTCCACGAATATATGGATTTCACCTACAAAATTAAATATATGTACTGTACAAGGTATTTACCTACTACGACAAATATTAGGTCTTTATATTGCAACTAGTTTTAATCGGATGTAATTAAGCTTACAGTAGGCCTGACTGCCGAGCAATAGGGTGAATTCCAGATATATATATATATATATATATATATATATATATATATATATATATAGCTTAGACATGATTATCTGAAGAAAATTATATTCAAATGTATGAAAATATTAACATCATAAGAATATGCACCCTTTTTCTAGAGTCCAAAATGATATTGTGCATTCAACTATTCAATATTCTTTATTTGTAAGAAATTGTGCTACCATTGAATAAGAGTGGAATATGAAGGCTTTCCATTATTTGACCCAAAAATATTCTATTCGGAATCTGCCGAAACGAAAAAAGAAAAAATCATTAATGTTAAGAAATCCAGTTCAAGTTCAATATAAAATGATTGAAAAGGACATATCACGAGTTCTGTTGATCAACATAAAATTCTACTATTCCACATCGCACTGATAATTATCATAAAAAATATTTGAATTGTTATACATTCTACATACCACTCGTGCAACGAAAACATTTTCTGAAATAGAAATATATAGTTAAATGTTTTAGTGGCCACCGAACAATTACTTCTCTGAGCAGCATTATGAATATCCTGTCCTAGTTGTTCCATTTCAGTTGATTGTAACTTATTCTTTCAAACTAACCATTTGATTTGAGTGCATTCGTTGCATAGCGTTTCATCGTATTGAATACATTCAATCCGAATATTGTACTACAGCTAGAATTTTTACTGTGTTGTCTGGAACAATTCTAAAATAGCACTTACGTGATATCAGTAGTTTTTTCGCGTATTTTCGAATTGATTAAAAATGGAAGCTCATGCAGAATTTCGCAAGGATCTTATTATGAGACAACCGCAAAATATGAAATATTGGGAAACAAAATTTAAAATTCTTCTTTGCATTGTTCTAAGAATACGATCATCGTTACAAAATGTTTCACATTTGAATAACAACGATTCAGAGAGAAACTCCTGGAAATTGTACATATTTCTTTCTAATATCTCCAAAGATGATAGTCGGATAAGATAAACTTTGGTACACAGTTTTAGTGTTTATTCTAAGGACTTTCTCAACCTATTGAACAGCTTCTGAAAAAAAATGTTCAACAGAAATCTGAAAATTTATGCAGACTGTTGTTCTAAATGGAATAACCATAAGATGCTCGTCTGTGTTCTACAGGGTGTATCTGAATAACACCGAAAAAATGTATAGAGGTATTCTTTGATGGAAATCATGAAAGGTATTTGGTATGAAATTTTCTGAAAAACCTCCCCCAAGAAAAGTTACACCCCCTGAAGATTACCAAAAAAAATTGTTTTTCTTTTTTATTTTCCCTGTTTATTGAGCAAATGACACGTATCTTGGTGAATATTATATGTCAATAAAACTACACATTTGGGAATTTTTTCAACCCTGAATTATGCTTAGAAGGGGATGGAACAGTCAATAAAATATTTTTTCTCACAACTCTTTGGATAAAATTTTCCTTTTGAAAAAACATGGCTCAAAAGACCAATTCATTTACTAATTTTTTATCTTTACAACTTGTAGAGATAAGGAGTTAATGAATGAATTGGGCTTTTAAGTCATGTTTTTTCTAAGGGAAAATTTCCATCCGAAAAAAGTTGTAAGAAAAAATATCTTAGGGGTTGAATATTTCAACCTGTTCTAAGCATATTTCGGGGTTAAAAAAATTCCAAATTGTGTAGTTTTATTGACAAATAATGTTTACCAAATTTCGTGTCTTAAGCTCAATATACAAGGATTAAAAAAGAGAAACAATTTTTTTTATTAATATTCAGAAGGGTGTAGCTTTTCAGAGGGAAGGTTTTTCAAAATATTTCATACCAAATACCTACCTTGATTTTCATCACAGCATCACCCCTTACATTTTTTCGGTGTTATTGAAATACACCCTGTATAACAAACGGCCTAGTTTCAATGCGATCGCATTAATCTACGCTGACTGTATCAAGTCGCTAGGTCTTTCCGTGTCAACGGACAGACCGCTTACCGGACAGAATACATTCGGACATAACATTTAATTTGAACATGAATTCTTCATCAGTGAGTCAACCTAGTCATGTAAGAACATTATGCAATTTATTATACATGTTCATATCGAGGTATTTATAATTGCATTGAATATATGCCTATTGAATAGATGGAACTCGAATATTACTTATCCTCCCAGTGACTTGAAAAAATGTATCAATTTTGGAAAATCCATTTTCACGCACGACGGCACTTACTTATCAACCGTATTTAACATATAAGTCTTTGAAATAATTGCTTGTTTGTACACATGACATTCAAAAACGAGGTGGAGAGAAGATTTGCCATCAATTTGAAGATGATATGATTTTCAGGACGGAAATTTGTAAAATTCTTATGATCATGGCCATTTTCTCGTGTTTCAATACATAAGTTTTTAATATTATTTTGATAATTATGAATCACAAATCAAATATTTATTTCTTTTCAAGGTATAACCGAGTGGTCGGAGAGGCGCCAAGAAAACCACTTCTCATCAGAACGCAGATCTCCATACTACCAAGAACGATCGTCTCCTGCAGAAAGACTCCAGCAACACTCTCCCATTCCCGACTACAGAGACAACGTAGAGAACACAAGAAGCTCCAGAGACAACCTCCGAGAAGTACGAGACCATCACAGACCAGAATATCGGGACAACTACAGGGAAGAAAAAACCTACCAAACCAGGGAATCTTCCAGGCAATACAGGGACAATTACAGAGAACCTGAATATCGAGAATACAAAGAACCCTTGAAAGACTACAACTGGGATTACAGAAGAGAAAACAGTATTGGTCATAATGGAGGAATCAGAGAAAACGGCCATAGAATCCACAGGGAAGAGGAACACAGAGACTCAAGGGAAAACCACAGAGTCTACAGAGGTGATTATGGTTCAGTGGATCGAAGAGAGATGAGATCAAGGTCACCGGATGTAACTCCAATTCCTCCACACCGAAAGAAGGGTAGCGAAAGAAGACAGCGAATTGATGAAGAGAAAAGATATCAGAACGGGTATAGGAGATCACCACCGGTACAACTGGAAGAAGAGAAGAGGTATCAGAATGGGTATAGGAGATCACCACCGGTCCAGCTTGATGAACCGTTGGAGGAACCTCCTCCGGACTATTCTCCTCCGAGTCCACCCCCAATGCTAAGGGAAGAGAAGAAAGTTGTCCAAAAAACAAGGTTTGCAGCAGACCCGCCGAAAGCGAAAAGCGGAAATATTATAGGTAAGTGTCTCTGTTATTTCATTAGATCTCTTTGAGCTGAATTGATAACATGGAAACATGGATTATTGGCCGTAGTTATTCTCACAGGTTATTTGGAGAATCTCAATAAACTAATCATTGGTGGTGAGGGATGTTCTTCAAAAAATGTCAGTATAATCATTTTTAGATGACTACTTTCAATTCAGGACATCTTGTCTACTATGACCAAACATTTATATAATATCGTCATCGACCCTGTAGTAGGCCGAATTTGTTTTGTGCCTATTCCATTGTCAATTTGTCGGGGAAACAACACGTTTCTTGTGGTTTTCATGCAATGCTTGACTGCAGTAATTGTTCACCAATTTATCAGGAAACCCATCAGGACCGTTTGATCTTATTATCGTCTACGACTGTATTGAAAAGCGTCCACTTTAACCATGTTTTATCACTGAACTAATTCGAATGCGAATTCATCATACTCAAAAACATATATTTATCCTAGTTCAAAACCGATTTTTAATGAAAATGAATGCATTTTCCATTGTTCACATACCCGGTCGACCTCATTTTGATTTATCATCTGTCTACATGCACTCAAAATTTAGTATCGTAAAAAAATCAGAAAATATAAAACGATGGATGTTAAAATCCAGGAAGAAACTGTGACACCCACCTACTAAATTCGAAATTCTTTTCACCACTTGACCTTTTTCAATCGTTAAACTCTACGTTTCAACAGTCAGTCCTCAAAAGCAAAATTACGAAAATCATACATTTGTAAAATTGTATATGCGTATTGCTTACTGAAAAATATCATCTAAAAGTAACAATAACTCGTGGAGGTACATAGTTATTTACTATAAATATCCAAGCCCACCCCATCGTTATTATTTCCCACAGAAAAAAAAGAAAAAGAAGTTTCATGTTGCAATTATTTAGCGTGCAGATTTCAGGAGATACATTTTTTTTAATAGGCTATATCCTGTACCAACATTCTTGTAATTTCAGAATGATTTCCTTTTATGAATCCTTAAATACAATACATATCACCTCTATGCCATAACGTTTTTGAATTTTAAGAAGTTTAATTACTTACATCATAAAATGGTGCTTCTCAGAGAATGGTATTTAAAAATATTCATTTTAGTCACGCATTTCCAGGATCATCCAAACCAACCAAGTGTTTTTCAGTTTCATTAAAAACACCCACGGACGTAGGGGTATAAAGGATATATTTTCGAAATCTGGACAGAAGATCATTCGAAAATCCAATAATATATAACTCATTTTATATCTTCAACTGCGTTTTTGGCAGGATCTCATCAAAATTCATGGGAAACTGTTTCTGTGGTTAATTATATCACTGATGATGAGTGGGTAATTTATGGTGAATGAGCCAGTTGAAATGATGTAAATTCAATAAGCAACTACCTTTTAGTGTGAAGCTGTAGAAAATCCATTCTTATCAATGATAGATTCACCTGAACAAATCAACTGATCCAGAGACTAAACAGCTAGATTTTTTAAAGTTGAAAAATGGCGAAGGAGCTTCTTATTCTACTAGTTCACCGTATAGATTAGACTTTCATCACACGATCATCAGGAATTTCTGCAAATTTTCGAATCACTGTGGTTTGAGGAAGTAAAATACTCAAAAAATAACATTGGATTTTCACATTCTATTTTCCCAATCTTTCCAGAAGTATATCTCAGATCGAGCTGTATCGTTAAATATCAGCATGAAGTTATATGCCTGATTGTCCTAATTGCCTTGAAATCTGATGAATTTTTCCAGAGGAAAAATTGAGAAATGTTCGGAAAATTTTCATCCAACGACACGAAAGTCTCACAATTCCACGTGAGTTTGTGAATTATCTTTCTAATTCTTGCCTAGTTTCACTGTAATCGCATACAGAACAGAAGGCATCGAACATTTTTCAACTGTACATTGAAAAAAATTGGTGAAAATAGAATATATTTTCACAAATATGTAACACAAAAGACTAATGATGAATAATATTATGAGACTAGTTCACAGATTACAGCATCTGTTGTATATTTTGACTTTCCGTGTACAATTTCAAAGACAAATAAAATTATTTTTGATGAAACTCGTAACCATCAAATCAGGTAGAACTAAGAAGTGTGTTTCCTTATCGAACCAGTAATCCATCGAAATATTTAAAATAAAAATCTCACCTGAAGAAGTAGTGCCTGCTCCTAATTCACATCTTCTAACCGAAGGGAATGGACCATGGTCTTGTCGCGACCCACAATTTCCACACACACTTTTACCCTTCGTATATTTTCTGTAAATGAATGTTTCCATAGTTATTACTGAATGAGGCACCATACCCCAGTAGCACACAATCTTGGCTAAACATTGATTCAATATTGGCCCAATATAGATTCATCGTACATCGAAAAACGAGTATACGCCAATGTTGGCCCAATATCGAAATTTGTGATAAGGCCAATATTGTGAATTAGTATTTTGGCCAATATTGGCCCAATATTGGGATGAGTGGATTGTGCCAATATTGTTTATCAATGGTAATGCCAATATTGGTCCAATATTGGGCATAAGTTATTAGCCAATATTGTAAATCACATTGCTACCAATATTGGCCCATTATCGGGATAAGTGGATTGCGCCAATATTGTTTATCAATGGTATCGCCAATATTGGTCCAATATTCGGCATAGTTTTTTAGCCAATATTGTGAATCACATTGGTACCAATATTGGCCCAATATCGGGATAAGTGGATTGCGCCAATATTGTTAATCAATGGTTTCGCCAATATTGGTCCAATATTGGGCATAGGTTATAAGTCAATATTGTAAATCACATTGCTACCAATATTGGCCCAATACCGGAATAAGTGGATTGCGCCAATATTGTTTATCGATGGAATCGCCAATATTGGTCCAATATTGGGCATAGTTTTTTACCCAATATTGTGAATCACATTGTTACCAATATTGGCCCAATATCGGGATAAGTGGATTGCGCCAATATTGTTAATCAATGGTTTCGCCAATATTGGTCCAATATTGGGCATAGGTTATAAGCCAATATTTTAAATCACATTGCTACCAATATTGGCCCAATATCGGGATAAGTGGATTGCGCCAATATTGTTTATCGATGGTATCGCCAATATTGGTCCTATATTGGGCATGGTTTTTTTGCCAATATTGTTAATCACATTGCTACCAATATTGGTCCAATATCGGTGTAAGTGGATTGCGCCAATATTGTTCATCAAACGTATCGCCAATATTGGTGGAAAAGTTCTTTTGGCCAATATTGAAAATTACATTGCTACCAATATTAGCCCAATATTGAGATGAGTGGATGGCGCCAATATTGTTTATTCATGGTATCGCCAATATTGGTCCAACATTGGGCATAGTTTTTTGGCCAATATTGTAAATTACATTGCTACCGATATTGGCCCAATATCGGGATAAGTGGATTGCGCCAATATTGTTTGTCAATGTATCGCAAATATTAGTCCGATATTGGGAATGGGGTTTTAGCCAATATTGAAAATAACATTGCTACCAATATTGGCCCAATATTGGGATGAGTGGATTGCGCCAATATTGTTTTCCACCGTATCGTCAATATTGGTCCAATATGGGGCATAGTTTTTTGGCCAATATTGTAAATAACATTGCTACCAATATTGGCCCAATATTGGGATTAGTATATTGCGCCAATATCGTTTATCAATGGTATCGCCAATATTGGGCATAGTTTCTTGACCAATATTGTAAATTACATTGCTACCAATATTGGCCGAATATTGAAATGAGTGGATTGCGCCAATATTGTTTATCAATGATATCGCCAATATTGGTCCAATATTTGGTATAGTTTTTCGACAGTATTTTAAATTACATTGCTACCAATATTGGCCCAATAAAGGGACAAGGGGATTATGAGTGTGAATCGTTTTCCTGTGGAACTTCGGTTAATGGCAAACTTTGGAGGCTTACAATGGACATACTCTAGAAGAATATACTGTAAGATTTCTGAATTCCCTTGAAAAATCGAATACTTTTGGTTATATTATTCCTTTCAGGTTGATTATTTTGGACGATATATCGAAGCATTTTGTACTTGTAATAGTAGAATTTCATCTGAACTGATGGGTAAATACATCAATTCTCATGAATTTACCGACTAAGCTTTCCACTGTTTCAGGGGACTTCATTTTGGAGATATTAATCCGAACTGAAAGCTATCCAGATAAGTATTCTGATACTACACAAGCCGAAATTCCGAACAATTTTGATTATCTTATTGTCTAGAGTCTAGAGGAGATATTCAATCTAACGCGTGTTCGAGTCAAAAGAAAATTCTGCAATTTATTCAGGCGATTGGGACCAGTTAAAACAAATTATTGTATATTAAAAAATAGGAAATCAAGTAACTCAGTATTAATCGAATATTCAGAAATAAATTCATTTATGCTAATTCTGAGGTTATTTCGCACTTACAGAATACTTTCAACGTATTTCACCAATGAAGGTACATAATTCCATAATATAGGTTATTATCTGTGCACAGAAAATTAAGTCACCCTGATCATCACACCTGTTGAGGTTGAACTAATCAATAAATCCTTAAAATAAGTATTAGTTATAATTTACATTTCCAATGAATAAATCTCGAAAAACATTCCCTTGTTATAGCCTCAGGGCCATTTATCGCCCGAGAGTGGCTTCCGTCTAACCAGATGCTGTTTTATTGCCCTTTGCTTACATTTCAAGGAGTTGTCGCGTATCTCCTTCGATTCACATTTTATTTTTACATAATATTCCTTTTTGCATCCCGATAGTTGTTCCATCCCATCACTTCCTAATTCATTAGTGTGCAACGAATCTTTTTACGGGCTTGTTTTGGGGAACACGCATCATTATTTCGTCACGATGTCTGTAATTTTCGAATTTTGAGCCAAAATGGGTATCAAACGACTAGGTTGGACTTACTGATGAAGAATCCGTGGTCAAAATTGATTCTGGCGTTCGGCCGTCCTTCCGTCCGTGTGCGCTGTAACTCTCGAAAGGAACTACCTAGAGTCTTGACATTTTCAGATTTGGTTACGAGCCTGAATATCTCGGTTAAGTTCGTTAATGGGCCAAATCTGCCGAATGGTTTTTGTGCTACAGCCATTTGAAATTTTGATTTCCCAATAACTCGAAAAATATTTATCTGATCGAAAGGAAACTTGGTTGGAAGATGCACAGTGTCAATGGGAAGAATTATCCATGGAAAAATTGGAGAAGAAAATTTTTTTTTTCGAAAATTTTTATATTTCATTGAAATTTCACTGAAATTTCCAAGTCACCATTCCGCACTGTGAACAAGCGCGTAAAACCTGCTGACTTCACGTCAGTGCTTTTCTAGATTTTTTATAGTTAAGGTCGGCCTAACTGCCAAACGTAAAATGAAAAGACATTTAGAGACTTGATTTTTTTTGTTGAACCGGTTCAATTCCGAAAGCTGAATTCGCGAATGGGTGAAACCATCCAATGACGCCACATATATATATATAATTAATTACAAGAAATTCGACACATTTTTTTTCTCAATATCTCCAAAGATAAATATCAGATGGAACTGAACTTTGAAACACTGTTGTAAAATACTGAATCGAGGTTCTCACCAATTTTATTGAAATCTAATGAAAAGCTTCCGGTTGAAAAATTCTTCAACAAAAATTCCCAAAATATTTGAATACATTTTTACAGTTTTCCACCCCTACGATCCTAACAAAATTTGTCAGTTTTAAGTATTTTTCTACTTACTACATAGTTTGAATCTGTTCGCTTCTGTTCTTCTTGGAATATTGAGGAAATAACCTCAATCTTCCAATATCTCCGAATATAAATATCGGATCAAACTGAAATTCGAAGCGCTGTTTTGAAATATTGATTTCAAGCTTTATCCCAATTTTCAATCTGATAGTGTCGATAGTCATCGAGATATTAAGGAAATATTCTGAAAATTTCAAATAACAACGAAATTTCACATATTTTTTTCTTAATACCTCCGGAAATAAATATTAGATCAAATTGAAATTGGAAAAAACTGTTGTAGAATACTCACTTCAAAGTCGGCGCTGAATTTCATCGAAATCTATTCAATAAATTAGAAAAAACAATTGTTTTTTCGATAAATATGTGAATAATTTTCGAAAAACAATTTTTTCTTGGTTCGCGTTAATATATTCTCCGAGTAATTACGAAGTTTCGATGTGGTCGCATATGTTCTTCTCGACATATCCAGGTAATTTCAAACAACGAAATTTGACAATTTTTTTTTCATATATCCCCGAAAGCAAATATCTCAAGTTTAAATTTTAAATTCCGTTTTTGAATATTGATTCCAAGGCCTGTGACGGATTTCATTAAAATCTGATTAAAATATTCCGAGAAAAAAAATTTTTCCACAAAAATTTCAAACATTTTCGGGTAAACATTTTCTTCAAATTTTTTAACCACTGGATCCATACGAAATTTTGCGGAAGGTTTCGCTTTGGTATCCTTCAACTTATTACGATGTTTCGATCTGATCGCTTTTGTTTTTCTTGATATGTTGAGGAAATAACGTCAAAATTTTTGTCATATTTCTCCGAAAGTAAATATCGTATCGAATTGAAATTTGAAACGTTCTTGTTGGAAGACTGATTCTAAGATATATGTGCCAAATTCAGTTGAAATCTGATCAACACTTTTCGAGAAAAAGAAATTTCCAATGAAAATTTCGAAAATTTTTTAATAATTATTTCTATAAATTTTTTAACAATTAGATCCATACGAAACTCCACACTTATTTGTTTGTTGGTATTCAAGAACTTGTCACGAAATTTCAATTCGATCGAATCAGTTCTCCATGAAATATCGAGAAATTAACCTCAAAATTTCATATACTCCAAAACTGTTTGGTCGATTTGGTCCAATAACGAACTCAGTCAAGATTTTCAGGATCTAAGCCCAACCTGAGAAATTCAAAACTCTAGATCCTTTCTTTCGAAAGGTAGGACGCACACGGCCGGACGGACAGAATCAAATTTGAGTCTAACCTAGTCGTTTGAGACCAATTTCAGCTCAAAATTCGAGAGTTGCAGACATTGTGACGAGACGATAACGCGTTGTTCCCCAGAACAAGCGCGTAAATACAGTGGAAATTACCGAATACATATTCATTCAAACCGTTAAATAAGAAAGTAAAAGGATAGAAAACCATAGGCGAATGAAAAGCTATCTGTGCAAAATGAATCCATTCAATGTAGAACGACAGCATCATTAAGGGGTTACAGGTTCCCTGTAAGTTCAGGTACGATGACGAATGACGACAGAGCGAGCTAATAGCTCTGGGAGCTACTGTATCGTTATAATACAAATTGTATGACAATTGATTAAAACATTTACAGATTGATTGAAGCAAACCCTATCCAAATGATGAATTGAAAAAATAGTTCGAGCTCTGAGCGACAAAAACATCGAAAAACGATAAGTGACAAACCCTTGCAAGGGGCAATAAAATAACATCTGGTAGACGGGTGCCACTTTCGGTTGTCAAATAGCCCTGAGGCAATAACAAGGGAATTATTTCTAAGAATTATTCGTTAGAAATGCAAAATATAACAGATACTTTGTTAGGGTTTATACATTATTTCAATACTATATTCAGGTGCAACGATGAGTGTGACTTAATTTTCTGCGCACAGATAACCCCTTATACGTATTAACCTATAGAAAATAATTTACCTTCATATAGGTGAAATACGATGAGAGTATTCTGTAAGTGCGAAACAAGGTCAGAGTTAGAACAAGTATACTGAATATTGGCGTGCATTGTTCATCTCGTAGAGGAACGATAATTCCATTAACAGTTTAGTTTATATTCGAAATAATTTATGGGATTGAAATAGGTTGGAAATGAGACACTAATTCATTCCTTCAAGCGACGTTTCGCGACTGTTTTGTTGCTTCTTCAAGCTTTTTAATATAGAATACTTATGAATAAATCAACATAGTATAGGATTTCAAAAACTTATTTTCCTACCTCGGAAGCAGTTATTTGAATTGAAACAGTATTTTCATCGATATTGAACCGGAAAGATAAACAAAACTGACATGTGACGTGATCAACTGCTTCGGAGGTAAGAAAATAAGTTTTTGAATTCCTATACTATGTTGATTTATTCATGTTGTTTCACTAAGTATTCTATATTAGAGAGCTTGACGAAGCAACAAAACAGTACCTAGCGAAAAGTGAATCCCACGAATTATTCTACATATAAAAATAAATGAAAGGAATACGAGATCACAGTCGAGTGTACTTTATATTGTGATAATAAGATATTTTATAGCTGAAATTTGACCTATCTTTCAAACATTTTTCGTGTCTTTTGAACTATTCATATTTTAGCGTCACAATAGTGACGTCACACGCAAACATTTTAGAAAACAGTTCGTAAAAGTCAAAAACATAAGTTCGAATACTGTTAAATCTTTTATAACTGGTATTTTAGCGCCGTAGCGGTGACACCGGTGACGTCACACGCAATATTATATTCCATTTCAGCGAACTTCTTAATGACGTCATCAGTTCCATGGTCGCCTAAAACGGATTTTTCAGGACCTTCCGTTTTTTGTTGGTTAAAATTGATAATTTTCATCCTCATCAGATTTTGAATGCTATGTTTTCTTGCTCTCTTCAACGCGTGCGGAAATCATTGTAATTGATGAATAATGAAGTAAAAAAAACAAACCTTCTCCATATTTTGAAGATTCATACTTCCATACATTAATAATCACGAAATTTCACTGAAATGAGTGAAATATCAAATAACGCGGTCTCCTAACTCACACAAGCATAATAATCAGCAGCAATAATAAACCTACCTCTCCTTAACCCGGTTTGAAAAGCTTAATATTCTATTAAAGTGAAAATTTTCCTGAAATACTTATCTAACCAACTAAATCAATACAAAAACAGTTCAGAGTTATTCAGCGTTGGTCGTAATCAAAACAAATACAATGTAATATTACGCATCATAAGCCTGAACTCGTATGGTCATGGGTAGCCCAATGGTAGAGCTTTATACTTGCGGCGCAGATTGTCCGGGTTCTATTCCCGCAGCGGACGATTGGTTGGTGGTGGATTTTTCAGGTTGGTGGTTTCTCGTATTTCTATAGGTAGGTCGTACGTCAGAGTCTCAAGTTGGTGGGTTTCAAGAAGGTCGGTGATGGGCGGTGGTGGTTGGTCATGAGTTTCGTAGTGGGTTGATTCTGTGTGTACTTGAAAAACGCGAATATATTTATAATTTTATTTTTTTACTTTTTGAATATTGGGCCAATATTGGTTTCCAATATTGGGCCAATATTGGTATTCTATATTTGACCAATGTATATTTCCAATATTGGGCTTATGTTGGTAACCAATGTTGGCCCAATATTGCAAAAGGTCAACATTCTTTATTGGGTCAATATCGGTATTCGATGTTGGGCCAATATAGATATTCAATATTGGGCTTATATTGGTTTCCAATGTTGGCCCAATATTGCAAAAAGTCAACATTCTTTATTGGGCCAATATTGGTATTCGATGTTGAGCCAATATAGATATTCAATATTAGGCTTATATTGGTGTCCAATGTTGGCCCAATATTGCAAAAAGTCAACATTCATTATTGGGCCAATATTGGTATCATATATTGGGCCAATATGGATGTCCAATATTGGGCCAATATGGATGTCCAATATTGCAAAAAGTCAACATTCATTATTGGGCCAATATTGGTATCATATATTGGGCCAATATGGATGTCCAATATTGGGCCTATGTTGGTAGCCAATATTGGCCCAATATTGCAAAAAGTCAACATTCTTTATTGGGCCAATATTTAGAAACTATGTTGGGCCAATATTTTCACAATATTGGCCCAATATTGGTCCAATATTTGTGTGCTACTGGGGTACAATTCACTTTGAATCTTTTTCGGTCCGTTTTTTCGCACTTGCGTAAATTTATTTTCACGCTGTTATTTCGCTAAACTATAACACAATGTACGTAGAGTGTAAGGATGAATTTCTGCAGAACTGAGAAAAACAGCTCAAATTGATGATACCAGATTAATTTTTTTATGACACAGTCCATGCGGCGTAACTGAAAAATCTACAACTAGATACCTGCTGCGGGATAACGCAAAAGCAGAAAATTTATTAATTTTTTCAAACACTTGATAACAATTTTGGGATGAATACATTTATTGCAGGCTATTCATATTGGACTGAAAACCCTGAATCTAACATGAAGCGCGAATTTGTACAGTTGGCGTTATTTAATGATATCCAGTCATTTAGTTTAAGAAAACTCAAATTCCTTCATCTTTCACAACTCTCTTGAAAGTATCTATTTCAACCCCACCAAATTTTTCCAACTGATTTAAAATTCTTTCAACAGATTCGAAATTTTTCCATCTGCTTTGAAAATTTGCCAACTCAGTTCAACATGAGGGGGATCGTCGTACCCCCGCCTCCACCCTTAGGCCCGATCCTGTCCAGAATGTTTCAAGTAAAAGTTTCAGTCCAATTTCGACAAATAATTATTTTGAGCATTACTGACGTTTGGATGAAAGTATAACCCGCGACAGAACAATTGCGTTGAAATTAATGAGAGAACATTAATAAAATATGACAAATTTAGAGAAGAAATTAATTTTTCAAAGCGTCCCATATTTGAGGTTTTTATAACCCACAAATAAGTGGTTTCTCACGAATTGGTATATCTATGGAATCATTTGCGGAGTTCAACTATTCATTGTTTTGACCTTCGTAATCGATCTTCAAACCGACTTCACAAATAGCAAATTTCAAAGTTGATTTTTTGGAAGTCATTGTAATTATGGTCGGTCGTTGACTTCCGCCAACATTGATATCGTAATCGAGTTGAGCTTAAATGGTAACTGAACAAACATTCATATTCTTATTCAATCGAAAAAATGAAAATACCTACGATCATCATTCACCTCAATTATATTCCTATTGTTTTCGTATACCGGGTGTCACAGGAATCAGGTTCACCCCCGAAAAATTTAACAATATCTCGTATTGAAATTTCGGACAATGATACTACACATTGTTTTCCATAAACTAAGGTAAACAGAGTCGTCTATGACTTCCGGTTGAACAGGAAATGTGGGAAACTTTGGATTTTCTAATATAAACTGCTGCTTTCTTCTGCAAATTAGAATTATTCATTGATTTCTGAGTAAAATGTTGTCAAAACAAAAATGAAATGAAAAAATTTTTCTTTTTCTTGACGAATCGATTTAGATTTTGAATATATTAATTTTCGAGGTTATTACAAATCTCTGAAATTTTTTTTCCTCAAAATTGACCATTCAGGCAGAAGGTATTTTGTTTAAGTCTCTTGCGAGGGGTGAGCCTTCTGCTCTAACTTCAATAACATAACATAACAACTGCATCTAGGTTTATGAAATTTTGCACACATATTCTTCGATTATGCAGTAATTGGATAGAGATATAATTTTAGACATTTTCGGATTATATTTCAGTGAAATCATGTAAAAATTCGAATGCTTCATCGAAATGTGGTGAAAAAGTCCTCTATAGTATTGCTCTATGGTTGGAAATTGAATTTATTTAATTCTCTAATCCGATAGTGTACGATCAGAGGATATGCGTTCAAAATTTCGTGAACTTAGACTCAGTATAATTAGACTTAGAGCGGAGGGCTTTTGGACGAGTCGTCAATTCCTAGTTGTAATGAATTTTAATGGTTAGTAATAACGTCAAAATTCATATTTTTAGCATTACTACCGAAGTCGAAAACAAACAAAATATCCTGGATTAGAAGTTTTTCTTTATTCAATTTCTGTTTTGACACTATTCCACCCAAAAATTCAACGTAACATTCGATTATGCAAAAATATAATCCGGGTCATATAAAAAAATCGAAAGTAACGTCCACTTTCGGTTAAACCGGAAGTCATAGACACATCAATTACTTCAGTGGATGAAAAATAATCTGAAGTATCAATGTCCAAAATTTCAATCTGAATCTTGAAAAATGTAGATTTATTCAGGGGTGAACCTGACACACGTTAAGGTTCGGCCAAAAACAGCGATAATTTCATAGTTTTCCAAACCAATACATTATTAAAACACAAATATCGGAAAATCAGTGACATGGGGTCATGAGCTTTCACGCGCTTGTTCAAATGCGTTGTCAAAGCAGTCACTTATTCACGGATTTATACTTCCTGAGATACCCATTGAGAGTATTACGTCAAAATTATTTCATATTATACGGAAAAGTTACATATTGTTTCTCTTATATCGCCGAAAGTTAATATCGGATTTGGAACATGGTTGTAGAGTACCCATTCTTAGATGGGAATTGGTTCGTGGAGAAAAGAGAGCTCCAGTAATAATTAACTAACATAATCACAAGGACGAATATCTGTCAACAAATATTCCACCTTGATCAGAGCTAATCATCCAATCAACCAAATACGACAAAAGAATGAACGTCATGCACATCGACCAAAATATTCTGCACTGGAAGGTAGGACTAGCAAGATGCTCCTGGAAGATGGCGCTGTACGTAGTTTTACTGTGGTATTTCATCTGAAAGGTGATGAGTATCTAGATTCTCTACTCTGCGGTTTTATCCAAGGTAAGATGGCCTGACGATCAGTAAAAACTATGAAACAGCTGTAGTCATTCTCCTTGTCTCAGCTTCTTCGGTGTAGATGATTCGGTTGATTGTTAGTTTACTCATTCTAAGGTACGTGCCAAGTTTCGTTGAAATCCGATTAACGTTTTTCGAGGAAAAAAATTATTTTTCATAATGCGGAAATTCAAATATTTATTTTCCCCCAGCAGTTCAGAGAACAGCTATGTTTCATTTATTGGACATGAAATGTAATAACCACCTTGCAATCCCATGACTGACGAGATCTTTCAGGTCCCTTGAGGCAAATTCATTAAAAACACTCACTAAATTCATCGAACTCATATTTTTGGAAATATTTCGAGAAAAAAATTTGAGATGGTTTGATTGCATAATTTTGCTCTGAATTATTTGTTTTTCGAATATTCGTGTCGACAATGTAACGGCAAGTCTGATTGAGGTCGAATTGGGTATTGAAACTTTCAGAAGTATTGCATAACAATAGCTTCAAGGTGCATTCATAATTTTACTAGAATCTTTCTACTCTAAAGTACTAGAAGACATCAGAATAATATTTTTTCGAAAATTGCAAAATGGCGCATGAAGAGGGATGTATCGCTTACTGTATCGATTCTGATGTTTTTCAAAAGTATTCGTGAAAATCGTAAAAGATCAAGTAATTCAGTTGATTTGATAGAACCATTTCTCTTCTGTTACGAGTTTAAGCTCGCTCTGATTCAGATAATATTCAGTTGATATAGTATACTCCCTGTTAACTATCCCCACGAAATTTTTCATGTATCTTTATACCCTTTCAAGCAAACGTCGGTTCAAAATTCGAAAAAAGTAGATAAAATTCATAGTGCCTTAATCCTCGAACAAGCAATCCTAAATGATGAATTGTCATCCTCTATTCTTGATTCGCATATTATTTCCAAACAATTTCTATTGTGGGCTGTCATGAAATCAACAATTTGCAAAAAACTTTCTAAATTATCACTCGTATGAAAAACAGACAATGAAAATTGCACAAATAGGTAAATTACAGGAAATATAAACTTCGCCTCTTATTATACCTGCAGAACCGCCCAGAAAAAAAAAACAATCGTAATTCACCAGCATTCGCTACCTTCGATCATTTCCATCATTATTCTCAATGAACGGACGTATCGTTTACAGAGATGGAAGTTTTCCATTTCGAGAAATCGAGCGTATTTTAAAAAAGAACCATTGCCATTGTTCATTGTTTCCTTCTGAATCATCTAAAACACACTGCGAACAGCCTGTTTCATGGTCAAGGCACGACCTCCTCAATGTCCCATGTATCTGTCACACACGTTTCCTTATATTCACTACTCAGTCGATTGAAATCTCTCGAACCGTAAAAGTTTACATTTATGCTGGGCCGCGCTCGAGCGCTTCGTCATTTTTTCGGAGAATTTGTCAGGTGAACGGGTGTGGTCGTCTGAGGACGATAACGGTGGACTGGACTTCTCGTGAGCTGCATTCGAATCTTAGAATTAGACCGAAGGTATGTTGTTTACTGAGAATCGGATGAAATGCACTGTACTGGCTTGTACACTGCTCACATAAAACCACTCACCCCTTACTATACCTAGTGTCTTCAAAAGTGTAACATCCACAACTTTTTCAAATTGATTTTTTGCTGAAAAATTTGTGGATGTTACACTTTCAAAGACCTTCGTAATGAAGCCCCAAATAGAGTAGGTTTGGGGCTTAATAGCGAAGGTCGAATTCGTGAATGGGTAAAAATCCACCCAATGATTCCGCAGATATAACCATACAAAATTTTATTTTCCCAGTATATCCGAAAATAGAGATAAGATCAAATTGATATCCAGTACTTTATCGAAAAATGACAGTTCGAATGTTCATTCAGAATTTCATCATGATAATATGATCAGAAGATCACAGAATATTGAATATTGGGAAGAAACATTTACTTTGTTTTCGAATTGTTCTAATGACACGATCATCACGAAATTTTGCGAATAGTTGCGCGTCATTATACTCCAACTAACTGCCAAGCTTCAATCTAATCGTTTCAGTAAGTCCCAATTAATCACGGAAATATCCTAAAAATTTCAAATAGTTGTAACTCCGAAATCTTATTGCCGATTCCGTCCATTAACGAACTTAACAGTCGCATTTTAAAATGCAACCTTCCCTAAAAATGTCAGTTCGATAGGATTCTCCGTACGGCCGTAATCGTGCATACGGATGGCCGGCCGGACAGAATCAATTTAGATAGCGGAGCGGGTTCGTCATCAGTGAATCCAACCTAGTCGTTTGAGACCATTTTCGGTTCAAAATTCGAAAGTTACAGACATTTGGACAAAATGATAGCACACTGTTCCCCAGAACATACGCGCAAAAATTAAAATATTTAGATTGTGGGTTGCCAGCTCTGTTTTTCTATAGCCAATAAAATTTTAATTGAGATACACAGGCAACCAATTTTCCTCACAAATCCGGGACGTGTTGGCAGGTACTGGGTAGTATGTCCTCGCTTAGTCGGGGTTGATTATGCAGAAAGGATTGCCGTTCACGTTGCAGCCGGTACTGTCGAAGATGCTATCGATTTGAAACTTTCAGATTAGGTGCATCCCAAACTGCGACGATTGGGGTCGTTAATGGTCAAAATTTGCTGAACTGTTCAGAGTTATGGTTATTTGAAATGTTAAGGTTATTTCCCCCAATGAAAATGAATTTTTCGAAAATCCATCAAACTCTCTGATAAATAAAACCGCCATATATGTTTCAACCCCTTAAAAAATGTGCAAATGAATGAAAATGGTTTGGTCAGGAAAAAAGAACCTTAATTCTTGACAAATCATTTTGATTCATTTGAGCGTTGAATTTTTAAAGGGTCGAAACATATGTAGTGGTTCTTATTATTTATTGAGGAAGTTTTGAGTTGACATGAAAAGTTAATCTTCATTATTTATACCTCCAATGGGTATGATGGATGACAGATTGAAAATTTACCTAATATTTCGGTGAGCTTATGAGCGGAAGGTTTGAATCTTGACAGTTTGTTGAATCATGAAGACGCATAACTATTTGCAAAATTATGTTGAAATCTTATTGTAATTGACGAAAAATTTTTTTGTCGGAAACTATTCATCAGATTTGAAAATATTTCGATCAAATCTTGTACTCTGAATTTCACAGTAGTGTACCAAACTTCAGTTTGATACGAAAAAAATTTTCGTCTTCAATGAGAAAAAATTTGTAAAATTTCGTGTTTCTTTCCAGGGTACCGTTGTTTTTTCCGGAATAACACAAGAAATACTGACTCGATCAGGATTAAACTTGCTAACTAATTTTTTAATATCTTAAGCGATATTCTCATCATATTATACTCTAGAAATTTTCAATGAACCAGTCATTTTCCAATAAATTTGTGGATAAATGGGTAAAGTCCGCCCAATCATTAGGTACTCTGATATACCCATTCAAAATTCCTTTCCAAAATTGGTTCGAATTGAAAGATGATGATGAAATCGCTACAAAATTGACAAAATCAATTGATAATTTTTCTGCGAATAATCTTTATCTTGTTTTTAGCGAAGAAACCGGTATATCACAGTTAATTAAAACCAACAGTACCTAGAGCTATTTTTATTCATATTGCTTCCTTTCGCGTCACAAAATGCTTCGAGTTCGAAGGTTCAATATTATCACCATGTTGGCAACTTATACATGGGTAGAATTGTTGATTTATAATATCGCGAAACGATATTTATTTAATAACCTACCATGGTGCTAGTAAAGAGTAACTCAGTAGCATAAGAAGGTTACGCCAAAAAAAATCTCAGTGAACTTCATTTATGGCAAAATGGTAGACTTACATCAAGAATGAAACGATAAATAATAATGTGTTCGACGTAGCTGAACACACTCTTGTACACATCTAGGTATCGACGATAAAAAATGGTCGATGTCTGCTCTAACTATTCGCTTCAAGCAACTCGAACGTTAATATGCTGTTTCAGAGTGTGTGCATGGTGAAAATATAACATAATGTTATATGTATATCTACCATGAGTCTGTACAGGTTGGTGCAAACTGGATAGTCTCCTCCGCTTCATATCCCATACATGTTCAATGGCATTTAATTGCAGGGGACGGTTACCTAGGCAGAAATGCGATTCGTGGCTGAATACGATGTTATGCCATTCTACCTTCCGTTGCGGTGGTTCTCTACACTAGTTCAAATGTTGACAACTGTGGTCCGCAGTTGAAGGCAGCGCATAACTTGGACAGTATGAAAACAGTTCAAATGGTAGAATAATGTGATATAACGGACGTATAGAAACAGGACTCCCATTTTCTCTAAATCATTGATCAGATGTTCGACGTGCAATAGCAAAACGGTCTCGTAAAGCTAGTTGGCTAAAGTTCATGTCTCGACGTTCTGTGGTATGCATCGGTTGACCACTTGATCTTTATTTTCATTCAAGATCAGTTTTCATTAAGTTAGTACAAAATAAATCAAATTATCAATTAAGTAATCATCAATGAGTAATAACTGTTCATTCGTGCATATTTTCCTGTGGAGAGAGCGAGTATTTGTAATTTTCGAATGTAGTATGTCGTGAATTACCTGAATCAATTGGTTTGTAGACTCAATGATGACGAATTATTGATCAAATTCAATTGATCAGGGCTATCTGTTAACTCAATAATATCCGAAAGAAAAGAGCTAGGGAGTTGAACTTATCCAGTTGATGAATTTAAGTTATGTAAACATTCATGTTCTTCATAAAAAAAAATTTCGAGTTCATTCAAATTAATTCGTGAACATTCTAGATCAACATAGAGTGAAAGTTTGGGAATATTCAAGTATCTAGTTGTGTCACAAAAAAATTAAATCCGGCTTATTCGTTTTCTTGAATTATTCAGGAAACTGAAATATGAAGTCATCTATAACTTAACTATACCGTCAGTTCCTTGGAACTTAACGAAGTCTCAAAATTTTGTCTTCACTATATGAACGTATTATCAATTCGAGTTAATCAAAGGAAGATGTTTTGTGAAAAATAACTTCAATAAATGTACCATGCAATAAGTGTTCATAAATGAGTCGCTAGCTTCGAATTCAGAATGGCAAAATCCTCCACAAGATCTCCGAGTTATAACAAACTAACAATTCTGGAATATCCTATTGTTTCGAATCAAAATTTCGAGTTTAGGATTATGTGACTAGAAAAATTGAAGAATCGAAAATATATTAAAAAAAAATTTCAAAATGCACTGCCGTGAAGGCAGCAACTTTTGCGCGCATGTTCAATGTAGATGACCGCTTCAGCAACGAATTTGAACGTGCGCGCGTACCAAATTTCAGTTCGATACGATCATAAGTTCTGGAGATATCGGGAAAAAATATGTCAAATTTCGATGTTTTCTTCTCGATATCGTTGATTTTTTCGGTATTACTCGAGAAATACTGATTCAGTCCTGATTAAACTTCACAGCTAGTTTTAAGATGCTGAAAGACAACTTTATGCAAAATTTCGTGATAATCGTGTTATTAGAACAATTTGAAAAAAAAAATTTATATGATTTTCTCATCATATCATCCTCATTAAATTCTGTATGAAACTTCGAACTGTTATTTTCGATGAAGTACTGGATTTCAATTCGATCTGATCTCTATTTTTGGAAATATTGTAAAAATAAAATTTTGAATGGGTATATCTACGGAATCATTGGGCGGATTTTACCCATTCACGAATTCGACCTTCGTAATTAAGGTCCAAACCTTCTCTACAAATATCGAGTCTCTAAGTTGTTTCTTTCGGAAGTTATTGTGTTTACGCAGTCGGCCGTTAGGCGTTTTCCCGATATCTCCAAAACTTATGATCGTATCGAACTGAAATTTGGTGCATTGCTGTGAAATTAGAAGGTCAAAGCGTGAGTATAATTTTTCTTGGATATGATAAATGGTTTCCGAAAAAAAAATTTTTTTGGTAAAAAATTTCGAAAAAAATTTTTTTTGGAAAAAAATTTCGAAAAATTTTTTTTTTAAAAATAACCAACAATATAATCCTGACGAAATTTGGCTCAAAGTTGCGCGTCGTTGTACTTTACCTAACCGCCAAGTTTGAATCCAATCGCTCAGGTAGTTTCTGAAATAAAAAATAAATAACTTCAAAACTTCAAATGCCTATAACTCCGAAACTATTCGATCGATTTGGCCCATTAACGAACTTAACCGCGGCATTCCAATGCGCGACCTACCCTGAAAGTTTCAAGTTGCTAGCTACCTTCGTTCGACAGTTATCGTGTCTACGGCCGCCCGGCGGCCGGACAGAATCGATTTTGACACCGGATTCGTCATCAGTGAGTCCAACCTAGTCGATTGAGACCATTTTCGGCTCAATCATCCAAAATTACAGACATTTGATCAAAACGATAGCACGCTGTTCCCCTAGAACATGCGCGCAAAAACTCCGCTCTCTCTGAACCTGCCACCTAAATTTTCCACTTTCTAGCCATTGTTCAACAACCATCAAGCGCAAGATTTCATTTCGATGTAAAATTCCCTACGCAGATTTTCCTCATCGCCGAATTCGATCCTAATCGGAATTGAGCTTTATTGTATTGCGTCTCGAAGTTGTTTCTTTCGTTGTCGAAATAAATTATGAACATCGAAGGTTCATTAAAATAAATTCTTGAATAAGTCTATCCAAATAAAATGACGACATTCGAATAAATATTCACCAATCCACCGATGAAAAAAATCAAAGAACTCCGACATTCTCATGAATAATCAACCTCCATCCAGCAAACATTCGCACTGCTATAAACCAAGACGAAGTATCAACAAAACAAGATTCACGCATCTAACTCAACACACGTCACTTAAAAAGTCATGGTCGTAACCGTATACTTTACATATAATTAGCAATAAATTGCCATTCCAAATCCGTAGATGCTAATAAACGTACCTCCGACCCATTCTAACGACGTCTCAAAGTTCCAGTCTTCGTCGAATTGTCAGCCACACGCGGCAACTTCTCGAGGGACACCTGCTGAAAAATGGTCCTTTTTTCAGGACAATCTATAAGAAAACTGGTCGGGAAGATCAGATCTGCCAGCGCAGAGAGAAAAGCGAGGCAGAGGGCGAAAAGGTCTCCTAGTCCATCGTACCAACCAGGGCACATCATAGACGGGAATATTCACGGGACAATGGAGAACGGTAGACCTCTTCAGAGGTACTACCTGGGAGAGGATCCCTTCGCCGGAAGCATCTATGGAAGGGAGAACAAATACGATGGGGTGAGGCCTGCTAGAGTAGCGAGGAGAAAGGATGAACCAAGGTGAGTGTTGATTTCGATTTTCATATTTGGATTCGAGTAAGTTTATCGAATTTTCACGATCAGTCTTCAGTTTTCGACGATTTCACGTTTTGAGTTGGCGTATCTGACCATATGAATCAAATAGTCTATCGTGATTCTCATTGAAATTTTTATTTCAATGAAGAATGAATTTCATCGTCATAAATTTTTCACGATTGATATCACTACACCAGGAGCTTTCTTTTCTTATAATATACTCCAAATTGAGTGCAATGATTGCGGCTATCATATTTTGGAAATAGTTGAGAATTCGAATGTCAACTCTCCACCAGATTTTCCAGGGATTTTCTATGTATTTTGCTATTTCTGTGAATCTTAAGTTTTTAGACCAACTGTACAATATGACAAATCTCAAAAGATAGCCGATAAATGGCACCTACTCCCATATTGAAAAAACTTCTGTTAGTGCGCGGTTGTTCAGATGAATTATATCTGCTGCTATTTTGTAACTGGTAGGGGCCAGTAGAGCGTTATGAACTCGCATTGTTTATTTATCCGGAATATCCATATTATCTTAGATATCCGAGCCACCCATTAAATACAATGTCAAAAACATACTGGAAATCTCCAAATCCAAAAAAACTGTGCGTTTTTAATCCAAATTCAATATACCGCGCTTTAGGAAGGCCCCTAAAGAAATGCTACCAAATGATTAAACCATCATATAATGTATAGGACTAATTCTCTCGAATGACTATTCGGGTTTAATGAATGAAAAAAATCGATCGTATTCATATCAGGAAAATACGGTGGTTATTCAATTAGAATTGTATAGTTTTCAGCTGGAAATTCGTTCACAAAGATAGTTCCGTGAAGTGATATTTCATATCAGGCAGCCGCATATTGCTCATATAATACTCTCCATTCAATATCACACCACTTTGCAAGAATTCTAAAGGCAAAACAGCGTGATTATAGAATAAAGCTTCACGTTTGATCGACTCCGACTAGCTATTTTGCCTTACTTCCAGTAAAGTCGTATGCTTCTTGAAACATCTTCTATGCATCCGCACAAGAAATGCTATTTGCCATGCAATAGTTGGGATACATTTTCTGTCGTCGAGTTTTACTTATTCTGAAAATTCGAAATGAAATGGTGTTCTGAGGACGAACCATTTAGGAATTTGTACGTGATCAAACTAACGAATAATGTTTGCTTTTTCTTCTCGTTTTTGTTGGGATTCAAAAATATCCTCTAGTCTGTATCGTCCCACTAGTTGGGTACAATATTTTGGAAGAATTTTCATTTCAAGCAACCAGTTTTTGGCCGTTCTTATTCCTACATGGTGATTGATTAAAAAGCAACGAGTAACGCCACTGAATATTTTATTTCAATTACAGCTTTCCAAAAACCTATATATATTTATTCACATTGATATCTAGAGTATAGCCACCCTCATATTGTGTCCTTTTATAATTTTCAATGCTCCCGAAAATTTATTCTTTTCGACTAGTGAATTTCAAGGGTAATTTCACCGGTAATTCATTATATTCTCGCTTCGAATTCAAGACTGTATTCATCTTCGTATGTTTAAAATTGTTCTTCTTTACTTTTAAGAGGTCGCCATCTTATTTTTTACCCCGTTGATAGATTAAGTTGAAAATTTCCTTCATGTTTAATTATCATCTTTTCGATAGTTTCATATTCAAATACCTAGATATGCTGCTACATCTGTTGTAGCCCGATTTCAAGTTATTGAGTTTCACATGCATATTTTCAGTTAATGATCAACCGAAAAGTTGTATTATCATACACGAGGTTTCCATAACGATTTCCCTTTAAAATGTATGAACAATTTTTCACCCATATATCCTCTAAATGATATTTTGAGACGATTTTGTATTATGCTATAGTTGTTTTCTATGTTTTTACTCCCAATATTTCAAAGTGATTGGAAATTAAATATGAATGGATATTTATAGAAAACGCCCTTGCGGCTTGCAGGATTGAAAAGTTTTTTCAGTGGCAGTTTCTAAGAAAAAAGTTGCTTATTGAACAATATAGGAGCAATGCAAACGATCAACAAAGTGAACTGTAACGTTTCAGTCTAAATCTGAATCCTTCATCAGACAATAACGTGAAGTGCTGCAAGATTATTTTCGATTTTTGAGAGTTTCTCCCGAATTTCCTCGTTATTGTCTGATAAAGCAATTAGATCTGGACTTCAAAATGTTACAATTTCGTAATTTTCGTGAAGTACTAAACACGATTTTTTGAATGGTTCCTTTCATATTCTTTCCGAAGGATATTCTCAAACTGATCCAGTAATTTTATTCGAAGTTGAACGTTCTCCCTGTTGCAAATTGTACTCTTTTCGATGTCCACTCTCCCACGTTTGTAAACTCTGACTGAAACTCCAGTAAAATAATTGAGATTGACCAAATGAGTAGTTACGAATACATTTTTCTGTAAATTGACACAGTTTCCGTTTCACTCTAGTACCGATCAAATATATTTTGTAGCTGCACCTTAATTTATGCAGCGCCGGTATCCTACAACGGTCAAACGAAGCAATAAATCCATATTTTCATCCAGCTAATGATAGCGTTCAATCTTGCCTCTTCAATTTGTTTTTTCGCCTACTAAAGCACTTTCCAAATTCTTCAAACTTTCTTCTCCCAAAATATATATAGCGTCGCTTTCCGGCATACTAATCATTTCATGGTGGGAACAGTTGCAGAAAAGTTCCATACTAACGCATAAGAAAAATTTCCATTGCAGTATTTTAAACTAATTTGGTTGTTTTCTTGTTATCCATGTACCCCACGCAACCCTTGGAAAAATGAGAAGGTCTATTTTAAAACATACGCATTGATAATGAAAGTAAGTAGGAAAAAATTAACTACCTGTCTAACAACCATCATATCTGCACAAACCGATAGGGTTTTAGTCCTTTTCGCACTTACTGCTTGTCTTAACATGATCGTCTTGCAGCACTTTACTCATTGTGCACTAATTCATGGATTCATAATTTTCTATTTACATGATCGTAAATACCCAATGCACCCAATTTATATGAAGTGAATGTAATTGGTGAGAACCAACGTTATTTTTTTTACGCGCTAGGGTACCGAATGCTACATTTTGTCAAATATCTGTAAATTCTGAATTTTTCTGCAGAAAATCGAGGCTGAGCAAGATGACGTTGAATTCTGTTTCCTATTTCGAAAAAAAAAATTCGTTGAAGGTAGGTTGCCAAACTTCACCTAATGGTTTCAGGGTTCTTGATCATTTGAAATGATTCTCCTCAATAATTCAAATGATAACAATACAAATAAATTAAAACTTCGTAATCGGTCGTGAAAAACCGATTAAAAGCGCTCTTTTAATCCAATTTTTTTTTTGATTTCGTGGATTGAAAACTATTCGCTCAATTAGAAAAACCATACTTTTAAAACCAAGCACTGGATTTCAACTTCATTCGAATTGCTCAAATAATTATTAATTCTTTTTTGACGGATTCAGGCAGATTTTACCAATTTACAAATATGCAATTAAACTGTAAACCCACTTTACGAATATTAACTTTTTCCTTGTTGAAGGATTTCTGTTCGCAGCCGGTCTCTTCTTGAGTTTTTAATCTAAGGAATTTCTAGTTCAAGCTTCATTCGCATTTTCTTTGTTCTCACGAATACCAATTTTGCAATGAAATATTCATGACTTCCTTATTGACTTCAATTTCAACACTTTTATTGACCATTTTGAAGCAGACAAAAGGACGGTGTTAGACGTATCATACCATACTATAACCTTCACTTTTATCAGTCAACAAGAACAATGCTTCTTCTGAATTAGCATAAGATAAACGTCCAGAATAAACATTCAGTTAACAAGTTTCATTAGCAGTATCCAAAATCTTCAAAATCGCCGTTCATAAAGAGGTAAATTTTAGAGCATAATTTTGAAATTCACGAATTCACCTCATCGAATATCTATTTCATTAAGGAGGCCCAAGGAGATTTCATTCCTTTTACTGAATTTTTCGAAACTTGTGATTTTTTGATCGTCCCAAGTAGTTTTCAAATGAATATTTGTGAATTGCACATGTTTACAACATTATGACATTGAGAACATTTTTTAGGGAAAAGCTTGCTATTGTTAAGTCCCGAGTGCTATATATATTTCTAAGTTTGAGCAGAAATGGTCTCAAACGACTAGGTTGGACTCACTGATGATGAATTCTTCGAAATCTATTCTGCACGGCCGACCAGCCGTGGCAACTGTAACTTGAGAACAGCGAGAAGAGCTAGCGACTTGCAACTTCTAGAGTAGGATGCGTATCAAAATGCCCAGGCTAATTTCGTTTATGAGCCAAATCGGACAGTTTCGGAAATATATCGATTTGAACTTTATTATCAGTTGTAGAATGCTGGCGAAACTCCGTTGGTATCATATTGTTGGTAAAATAAAAAAAAAAAAAAATTTCAGAAGTTTTGCTGAAAATGAAATTGTTTCTTGAAAACTAAAAAGAAAGGAAACTAAAAGAAACTACTTCAAATTTCGGGATTTTTTCTTCGGTACAGTTCATATTTCTGGGTCAACTCAAAAAATACGGATATTTATTTTATGTTTATCGATAAGCTCCAACTCGATTGTATCTGTTGTTTCGGAAATAAATAAAATAAATTCTCAAAATATTGCGTAATTCAAAATACATAGAAAAGTAGCGATTGATATTTTCAAGAAGTATTTGGTGATTTTATGTCATTCATGGTTTTGAATGAGAGTTCTTCACCATCGTATATCCACGTGCTGAATTTCGACCGGTGTCTGTAGTTTTGTGAATATTGGGATGATCAAACTTCAAATGCGCCTTACGGTTTAATGAACTCTAAGGCAAATGTACTGTATAAACTTTACCTCAGTATTTAGGCATTAAACCTTCCATTGAAATTTTGAGTGTACTAGTTATTTCTTGGCGAAGTTATCCAGGCTTCGCTCAACAGGAGGCTGATTCCGATGTACAACTTCAATGAGTTTTTATGTCTCGATAATTTCAATTGAAGATTTTTCTTAAAAATCTAGACAAGCACTGCCGTGAAAGGAGCAGCTTTTGCGCGCATTTTCAATGTAGATGACCGCTTCGGCAACGAATTTGAACATGCGTGCAAAAGCTGCTGCCTTCACGGCAGTGCATTTCTAGTTTTTTTTCGTTGAATGATTGGATTTCAATTCGATCTTATCTGTATTTTTGGAAATATTGGAAAAAATAAAATTTTGAATGGGTATATCTACGGAATCATTAGGCAGATTTTACCCATTCACGAATTCGACCTTCGTTATTAAGCCCCAAACCTTCCCTACAAATATCGAGTTTCTAAGTCGTTTCTTCCGGAATTTAATGTTTTTACGGTCGGCCGTTAGGACTACACATATTTGCAAAAATACGAATTTTCACGAATACGAATTCGTGAATGGCTAAAATCCATCCAATGATTCCGTAGATATACCCATCCAAAAATTTATTTTTTCCAATATTTCTAAAATTACAGATTAGATAGAATTGAAATCCAGTACTTCATCGAAAATAACAGTTCGAAGGTTCATACAGAATTTAATGAGGATAAAAAGATAGGAAGATCACAGAATATTAAATATGTATTTGAAAGAAAAAATGAAATATTTTTAAAAATTGTTCTAATGACACGATCATCACAAAATTCTGCACAAAGTTGTGTTTCAGCATGTTCTAACTAGGTGTGAAGTTTCATCGTGATTTAATCAGTAGGTCTTGAGTTATACGGAAAAAAAACACTATCGTGAAGAAAACCACGAAATTTCATATATTTTTCCCAATATCTCTAAAACTAAAATAATCGTATCGAAGTGGAATCTGGTACACCGCTGTGGAATATGCAGCTTAAAATTTGCGCGAAATTTTTTCTCAAATGTGATTAACAGGTCGCGTAAAAAAAAAAATTCCGAAAAAATTTGGAATTTTTTTTTTTTTTAATTTACTGATAGTAGGATCCCTACAAAATTTCGCGAAAAGATGCGGGTTGCTGCATTCCAACTAAATGCCAAGTTTCGATCGAATCGTTCCAGCAGTTTGTGAGTTATCGCCAAAATAATGTCAAAACTTCAAGAGGGTCTAAGTCAGAAACCGTTTGGCCGGCCGGACAGAATCGATTTTGACATTGGATTCGTCATCAGTGAGTCCAACCTAGTCGTTTGAGACCAATTTCGGCTCAATCGTCGAAAATTACAGACATTTGAACAAAACGATTGCATGCTGTTCCCCAGAACATGCGCGCAAAAAGCAAATGTAGTTTCTAGTTCTGATTTAATTCGGAATGCAGGAATATATATTTATTTTTAAAAGATTTTCTTCAGCAGATTAGATATATTATATAAAATAATTGAGATATCGGATTCTATAACCTTCAATGGTATACAAATCACATTAACTCGTCCACTGAAATCATGCATCGGAGCCTATCAACTAAGCTAGGGTGACTTCACTTGAAAGAGCAGTCAATTAGAGAATATCACTCTCAATTAATACGACTAGAAAAATATTTTTATTTTAGATATTCTCCACCATCTTTCAGTACTACCAGTTTATCGTAACTTCTGAAACATTGAAAAAAAATGAATAGTTATATTCTCGAAATTTATCATGATCAGAAACATTGATATATATTTCTTTTGATCCTTTTACTTCTAATATAACACGTCATTTCTCTTCACTCTTGATTTTGTAGCTGAATAATCATCTCTCAATAGATATAGTTATTAACGATGCCAGTAATAAAACAAGACATACGCAAAATTAAAACAAAAACAACAATTAACATAATAGATCTTCAAGGATAGCCTCTACTCCACTTGATATAAGAAACCAGTTTTGTCCTGGAAAAATAATGTTTTATGTAGGTAGAAATACATATAATTTTCCTGATATAAAATGATTTTAGATAATTTTCTCATCATTCCATATGAATATCTGATTTCCGTTTCAATTAAGAATGTGTCGAGCGATTTGAGTAGGAAAAAAACAAATGAAAATAACAAACTTAAGGGCTATTTAAATTTTATGGGTGGAAATAATTACTTAGATTATGTTCAGATATTTGGAATTTACCTTTGAATCATTGAAAGAAACTTCAATCTGAATCATGAGTGAGCAGATGATTGATATCTCAATACTGTTTTCGAGGTCAAAATAGTACGCAGTAATTTATCTTCGTTCAACATTCTATAGGTAATTACTGTAACAAGCATTGAATCAAAATATGATATTCTATAACTTCTATTTTCAATTCTATTGACACTCATTATTTGGCGCTCACTATTATTCACATTCAAAAAGTACTGTCACCCGGAAAAACTGTAATTGGAACGTAAAAATTAAAAGAATCACATAATGATCACGTACAATGAATTATTCAATATGAAACTGAACGTCTTATCAATCTTAATTTAATTCTCTTTGATCTCATACTCATTATCATATTCAATTAACTTCAATATGCTTTGCACATTGTTCTACCAACTGAGCCGATTAAGAATGAATTGAATCCATCACATACCTGCTAATAAAAAACATCTCACAGCAAAGTAATTACCTTGATCAATGTATTATACAATTATGCCAAAGTCACCTACAGAAAACACTTGCTATTTTACATCCTACGTTTATTATGATAATGCTCACGTGGCTATTTGGATTCTTGATGAATAACTCTAGTTTTTATGGCGACATCTGAGAAACTTGGGGAATTATTATTCTAAAAAGGGATCCTTCAATCCTGCGTGACCATATTAGTAATCATGAATCTTTAATATTTGTTTCAGATCGCAAAGTACGCTGGGTAGGTTCAGTAAGTCGACAAGTAAGCTGTCGTCAACATTTCCGAATGACAGAAAGAGTTCCCAGACCTTACCGAGGCATTTATCGAGGCACCAGAGCCCTCCAAAGCTAGAGAAGAACAACAAATCTAACAGCACCATTAACGTGTCCATCATAAATACTGTTAGACCTCAAAACGAAGGACCTGCTAAGCCTGCAAGAACTTACAAAGCTAACTTATCCAGAAGTAAAAGTTTCAATATCAACAGCGAGGAATTCAAAGGTAGAGATATGTACAAAAGCAATCCTCACCTGCACCGCCTTAACGACAGTTCCACTGGTCTCAAGAGTCCTGGGCTAATTTCAAGCCTCAGCAGGAGTCAACGAGATATCAACGAAGGGTCATATACAAGATTCCGAAATGGGAGCAATGAGAACCAGAGAGCATTCCTTAAAAACCTCAAAGAACGTTCCCCAGAACTCTTCAAAACCTTACGCGAAACCGATGATTCATATACAAGAACAACACCGAAATCGAGCAAAGGCTATAATGGTGACATTTATGAACCTCCAACTCGTCTTAGAGATACCTTCGTTTCCTCGACTCCCATCAAATCCTTGAGAAGTGGCAGTAACTCCAGTGATTATAGTGAAACTTACCATACAACCACCAGGAGCGATGATCCTTTGAGACCAAGCGTAACTAACACCACCAAAACCATCAGCAAAAAAACAGTGCCATCAAGGAATGGAAGGTCCTTCGAAACAATTGAGTCCAGTGAGGTGAAATCCGTCACTAAAAGCAGCTATCGTGCTGATCCAAAAATCCAATACAGAGAAAACGAAAGAAGATATACTCCAAGTCCTGTTGTTATTGAAGTTAGAAATAATTATAGAAAATAATACGGTTAGCCTCGTCCATAGCTTTATTAATCACGCTAACGTTGTAAATAAGCTATGTAATGCAAATCGACTAAGATTGGTCTTGTTAGTGCTCAAGTACGTTTGTGACTGTGTCATAATATTATAATTCTTTATTCTCACTTGTTTTAAGTGCATGTTTTGTCAGGATTGCCATGACTTACTGCAATATTATTTATGTACACACTGTATATAGTAAACTAATCTTTTGAATTGTTTAAAATTTTATTAAAGTATTAATAATGTGTTCTCGTTTATTTTGAATCAGATTGAAAACCAGAGTTGAATACCTGGGTTGGTCATGTTAGATTCATTATTTCTACAGTGAAGATTTCACTGATTATCGAATGAAGTCGGAAAAGATACAAAAAATGTGAAACCACATCCAGTTCTGAGCCCTTGAGGTACACTGATCCTGCAGAGAAGCTTGAAGGATCAATCTCAAGCCACACACGATTTTCCTACCAAGTTTTACGGATTTCGGCTCAGTTCTTTCACAGGAAAGCCCCGGACAACGGACGGCGGCCACAGACGGACGGATTTTTTTTATAAGTTCTTCCAAATTTACATACTTCAAAATGTAAACTGAGAAATTTTCAGGAGGAGTAATTTTTTTTTGGTCGATCTCTTAGCTTTATTATTTGATTTTTATATAATATAATAAATAATAAACGGGAAAAATTCAGAAAAGCAATAACGTGAGGTGAGGAGCTTTTACGTGCTTGTTTCCAAGGAACTCACCTGCTTATTGATCCCAGTTTTACTTTCTAATAGAATGATTTGGATATTTTTTTCCATATAGTCCTACGAACTTCTGCATCAACCTCCAAGCTCACTCTTCAATCAAGTTATAGATTTGAAATCGATCCGATCGGTATTTTCGGAAATATTTGAATGTGTATATCTATGAATCATTTGGTGGATTTACCCGTTCACGAATTCGGCCATCGTATCTGAGTCCCAAATCAATGAACCTACAAGCTATTATTTTTTCATCAAGCACTAGATTTAAATTGGAGCTAATCTGTATTGTTGGAAATACTGGGAAAATAAAATTATGTATGGGTATCTATGAAATCATTGGCGGATTTCACCCATTCACTAATTCGTCCTTCGTAATCAAGCCACGAATCTCTTTACAAACATCGAGTCTTTAAGTCATTTCTGTAAGAAGTTAATTTGTTTGCTCTCAGAAGTTAATTTGTTGACGGCCGGTCTAACCCAAGGATCGTTAACACAATAACTGAAAAAAATATACCGAAAGACTACATCATTGTTGAGCACGTTTGGGGATCGCTTCGTATTGACATTTATAATTGACTGAAAAAAAAGAGTTTGAAGGCTCATGAGGAATGTCGTGAGGACCATATGATTATAACATCGCAAAATATAAATAATTTGAAAAATTTTGTTTTCAAATTGTTACTTATGAAACGATCATCACGAAATTTCTCTCATATTTGCACATCAGCATCCAAGCAGTCAATCAGGTTCATTATTCGGGATCAGTATTTTTTCTTCTATAACAAAGAGCAATAACGAGAAAAGAACCAAAGAATTTGACATCGTTTTTCCCAATATCTCCGAAGATAAATATTGGATCAAACTAGAATTGAACCCCGTTGTTAAATTACTTCAGAGTCTGTGAGATTTTCTGTTGAAAACAGATGAAAATTTTCTAAATTAATTGTTTTTAGAAAGTTGGAAAATTTTCTAATCATCTTTCATTTCAATTTCTTACTCGTACCATCCCCATAAAATGTTGCATATAGTTGCTCGTCGGTATTCTTCCATTAACTAGGAAGTTCATTTCTTATCGCGTTAGGTCTTCTTAAGATATTGAAAAAAGAGCAAAAATTTCAAAAGCCATGAATGCGAATGAATGTCGGATCAAACACGAATTTGAAGCACTGTGCCAAATCTCATTGAATAATAAGCGAAAAAACTATTTTTTCGAAGAAATATTTTGTACACGTTCATGTATCAAAACGGACCACACGAAAATTTTGTTTAAAGTGGCCCCTCCGTATTCTCCATCTAGTTTCAATCTGATTGCATCAGTACTTATCGAAATATAAAGGCAATAACCTGGATATTTCAAATAAGACCGAAATTTGATATATTATTTTTCCATATCTCCAGAAATTAACATCGGATCGAATTAAAATCTCAACTACTGTTATCAAATATTGACTAGAAGTTATGCTTCTAATTTCACGGAAATGTAACATTCTCCGAATAAAACAGTCTGTTCAGCCAACATTATGTTAAAAATTTTTTTAAAATTTCTTAACAGTTACATCGTGACGAAATACTGCTGTGAGTTGAATGCGATCTCTCAGCCCTTAATTAAGACACGCGCGCTCTACTCTATCACTTGCGTCGGCAGTACTGCACATATCGCTGCCTTGTACAGGGGGCGCTAGGGCTCACACTGCACCTCGTAGATCTCAAGATCTTTTAAGGTTGCGCGTCTCCAAATCTCTGGGTTTCTGTACATTCGTATCAAAGAAGCTCAGAGGTTGAGCGATGTCGTAATGGTCGAATTAATATCATGCATGGTGGAAATATAACATGCTGTGCTCAAAACTTGAGCTTATTTTCGTCATGTTGGCGCATGACGTCACTGAGAGAAATAATTCCGAACTCTTGTACATGTTCATCAAATACAACCTTGCATTATATAAGTTTTCGAGCGTTCTTGGGGTGATTCAGTCGCATTTGAGGCTAGGCCAGAACACGTGTGTAGCAGTTTGTTGTAAATTTTAGTTTTGAGCTAGAGCCTTTAAGTGCCTGCCTGTGCTGTGGACGGTTGTGGTATTTATCCAGCAAATTTCAACCACTTTCATGGAAATTTATGAACAAAGAAAAATTTATTTTCAAATACCTAATTGATATAGTTATATAAGCGTAATCCTGAATTTATTATCTTAAATGTTAGCATCCCTGATGAAATTTCACTGTGTGTGACACGTATTAGACCGTGCATTAATTTCCGCAACTTAAGTAAAATATAACTTTCGAAATTTGTTCAAAAAGTTAGAAAATAAAATAAAATAAATAATATTACCTGAAATTTGCCGATTTTCAACATCCCCTCCCAACAATTATATCGTTTTGGAATATAATATCATGGAATAGCTTTCCACTATGAATAAATAGGCATTGCATCAGAGTTTCTGAATGAAGATCCTTAAAAACTCTTCATATTTCTATAAAAATGTCTCTTTTTTTCTTAACGAAATCACAATTTAACATATTGATGCTACTGCTTCAACTTCACCCGAAGCTTTGTTCAAATATTTCAATCTTTTCATGAATTTAAATGAATACAAGTAGGGATTCTCCTATAATCTTTCTAAGAATTGAGTTGAAAACATTTCCTCAAACTCTGAAATGAAAGCCATGTTGGTCCTACTTTTTTAAATATCTCTAAGCACTCTCGCTCAGTTTTATAATTTTTTTTCCGGAATAGAGAATTTCTGGACTTAAGTGAATACTTCTCTTCCTAACTTCAGAGCCGGATCTAGGATTTCAGCGTCCGTGGCAAGTTATCGAAATGCGCCCTTTTCAAATTTTTTTTTTCAATGACTACATACTTTTCATGAATGACAGTATTTATTCTATTCCTAAGATATTTTACTATTATAATATTCTTTTGAAAACGAGCATTAGATTCTTAGGTATATCAAACAATATGTGTATAGAAATTAATATAATCTCCCATGTATCTTATAAGGTAGTGAAGAGAAGTCACAAACGTATTAATATACGATAATGAGGGTATAAAGAAAACAAAAAATAGGCGAATAGAATAATTTATTCTGAAAATAATATATAAGCATTCAAAGCTTCAAAAAAAAACAATAAATGAAAGTGTAAATGAATAACTGAAATACATTAGAGAACACACATGCTACCAAAGGTCATAACGAATATTTTAATATTACTTTTTGTAATTCGCCATGGTGAAGGGTCATTAAAATCAACTGGTTCAGGTTTAACCTCAGTAAGTTCTTATTCCCTACATGATGGGCTTCGCTAGTGAAACCACTTTTTGTCGACACAATACCCGCATCGTTCTTAAAGTACCTTGAGATGTTTCTAGTATTTTTTTAGGTCTAATAATTTTTTATCCCTGATCTTTCTTGGGCGGCATTTTGGTTGGTTATATCGACCTAAAATTATATAAGATTCTGAAAATGCAGGGATGTCAAATCGGAATGTTTTGCGCGCTCGTTTATATTCATATCTGAATTGTCTCAATGCTCGACCAATGTCAGGAGGACAGAAAAAGGTTTCATGTTTCAGTGAAACTAAAGAATCATACTATTCATTCGATCGACATTTGATCCTCTTTCTGAAGTACCATAGCTAAGAAGCTGATTAATAAAATACTAGAGATACGATAAATTCATCGTATTCTTCTCAATATTTCGATTTTTTTTCAACTTCTTCTTATACATATGAAAACTCGTGTAATTATGGTACAACGCAATTTTAATTGAATCGGTATGATTTCGGATCTCACAAATAAAATTCGGACTATAATATCGCCGACATATTCCCAACCCAAACATAATCTTATAAATTTTGGAGTCTCTAAGTTATATCTTTCGAAAATTATTGACTCTCGTGTGCACGGACAGAATATAATTTGATCGAGCGCGCAAAAATCCTCAACTAAAAATTGAATTATTCAAACATACCTGAGTGGAATTTTTAAACTTTTTCCAGCACGAATAATTTCCTGGCCCGCTTGCACGGTCACGTTACTTGCGGTATTGCACATAATATAAAATATAATGATAAGTTCCTGGTTCCTTTTTTTCTTATTGATGCCATCAACTGCGCCGCTGCATGGAAGTACCCCACATGCGAGAAAAAAAGCATTATTAATAAGACTGGGGTGATTTCATCAAGCCTTTCGGTCGTAACCGTCTTCGAAATACATAACCCTTATCAAAGCCTGTGTGATGAACGGTTCGGCGAATAATGTGGATGGCCTGAATTCCTTTGTCATGCCGTCAAAAAAACGACCCTAGACGGAGCGCTACCGCCGTTAGTTCGAACCATTAAACTCCTCCTGAACTTGCCGCTAATTGAGGTCTTCAGTGTTCGAATAACAAACATCTGGACGCGATCGGAAATCGTAGGGCGACCGACCAGTGTAAATTTATCATCTATTATTTTAATGGTAACTACTTGTCGCCGCATATTGTACAACAGGTGTATGCACTATAGCACCGCTCTAAAATATGAATGGACTTTGAAGTGAAAAAACATCATTTTAAGAAAAAAAATCATAATTTTGCGCCCCTAGTTGGTTGGCGCCCGTGGCAAATGCCTCCCTCGCCACGCCCTGAATCCGGCTCTGCCTAACTTATTGTTTTTAGAAATGAAGAACGCTCGTGAAAATTCATTTTGAGTTCCTATAATAGCGATTCTAATTTAGTCATTTTCCTCTACTTTATCCAACATTAACCATCTCCCACCCACGTAGTTCGAAAATATTGATTTTTTTGGATCCCATACGTTTTTCACAGAAGATATTCAAATCATTCAGAACCAGCAAAATTGTAAATTATATCCACTATTTCCCTCATCGTTATTTACACCAATCAGAAACGCGTAATTTTGAATTACAAATGGTTTCTAGGTTGAAAAACTGTTTGGCAGGATTTGTCAGCAGTTTATTCGAGTTTACCCGCTGCAAAACTTGACAGTTGTTATCACCAAAAATTACGATACCTTTGAAAACAAACGTAATTATAATCTCCAAGGACACCAGAAAACGAGGCTCAACAATTTTTTCTAATTTTATTGTCAAGTGCTAGTTAAATGTGTAGTGAAAATGAGTCGCTTTGGAAGTGATTCTTTGACTAATATTGATCTGGCGTAAAGTGAACCGTACAATAATTAAGTTTGTTGTATTTTTGATGAAATAAATTAGGTACCTCTTTTTCAGTTTTCAAATTAATACCTATGCATAATGCATGCAGAATAATCGGTTACTCATGAAATAGTCTTGTCAAATACCATTCAGGCATCTAATTTTTCCTGTGAAAAAAATCGAAAAAACACATTGCAAAGTAATATTTTTTAACAAAAAGCATTCGTGCAAGTGCAACCAGCACTCATGCTTCTTGTTAAAATATTACTTAGCAACGTGTTTTTCCGATTGTTTTGGAAAAAATTAGATGCCCTTATGATATTACTTACAAGAATCCATTGCTGACGTTCAAACGATTGAATAAGTTCACCAGACTCACGTTATAGCGTACTTTGTTGATGTAGACCCCGCCAGATTATGAGGAAGGAGAAATAGGATAACCTGACATCACTGTCTCACTTCAAGTCAAGATATTTTAGTCGATATCGGTAGACAGTGATGAATTAAGAAACTCCAAAAAATTCTTGTTAAGCACTGACGTGAGATCAGGTCCCTTAACGGGATTGTTCGAATTACAAGATCAACACAAAATCTTCACCTTGTAGCGCGTTGGTATTCTTCAACTGATTACAAAATTTCGATCAGATGGCATATTCGTACTTCTTGAGCTATTGCGGATATAACGTTGAAATTCCAAATAAGAACGAAATTTGGCATATTATTTTCCTTATATCTCCAAAAGTATATATCAGATCAGATTGAAATTTGGAACGTTGTTGTAAAATACTGGTTTTGGGGTTTGTGCCAAATATCGTCAAAATCTAGTCAATATTCATGTAAAGAAAATTATGTCAACAAAAATTTGAGAAATTTTCGACTGAATATTTTTTGAATTTTCTAACATTCGGAAGATACATATTAGAATCCTCCATATTCCTATTTAAATATACATGTATCATCTCAATATATCATATTGCACTGATACTAGGAATTCATCCCACGAGAGGGATATAGAACATTACTTGTTTTGTTTATTAGGTTAGTCAAACCATTGTTGTACTGAATGTCGTGACTTAAACATTGTCCACTTCGTCAATAATCGAATTAAACAATTAAAAATCGAATTTCTTCATTCGCAAACATAAGTGGCGCAGTTGGAAGGATATCCAAAAAAATTTTTTCCACCAAAATTGCGGAAAGAGTTGTTTTCGTTTCAACAATTAGTTGAGTATTCAAAATTTTTTGTCGAACCTTGGCCGAAAAATCGTTCAAGTTCAATCCAGTGGTACAAGAAAACCAGCGAGTAAAAGTCAACATCACGGAAGCTTATAGTTAAGAAAACCAAATCCAATCAACAGCTTTCAGAAGGAGAAATTATAGTTTGGCTCGGAGTTTCTGGAATGAAACTGCCTGCTTTAATCGCTGTATCCCCTGAAGCAGAAGAAAAAGAAGAAAACTTTATGAATCCCATAGCATATAAGTTTCACAACTTTTTTCCACATACCAATCACCCCGTAACCATTGATTTATTTTCGCAATATATTGAATTTTATTTTTCAAATAAACACCTGATTTCCTCTCGAATGCATCAATTTCAAATATATGAATTATAGTTTGAAAATCTTATGAATAATATTAGAGATCATAGTCATTCAACAAGAAATAACAGGGAAAAAAACCATTTTTTTCCCTGTTATTTCTTGTTGAATACCATATTCCCTCAAATTCATAACAACCACATTGAGTGTATGCCAGAATATGGTGGGAATTCAGCAACTTTGGCTATTTTTATTCAATCTAGCTAGTATTTGATGAATAATTTTTCTGATCAAAACAACATTGCCAACCCACAAATGAATTTCTTTTGCTAGCCATTACTGGCAAATTAACTGGAAGAGCATTAAATTTAGTAGGCAGTGGAGGTAATTTAAGAAATTGGTTATCCATCAAAAATTTATTAGCTCAATTCTTCTCTGATCAACGTGATGAAAATTGTTTAGTCGGAGATTTAATGCATTAAAGACAAGGAAAGTTCGAAAGTATGGTTAATTTTGCCTATAGATGTTTAGATCTTTTGAGTTTATTACTTAATAAAATTGAACTCATCGAAGTGGACCCAATAGTAATAGAATTGAAAAAAAAATTATTCGAGAACCGAGCATTACACGCCTTTTTGAGAGGTCTTCATTCTAATTTACCAATTAGATTAAAAAATCCACAAACCTTAGAGCAAGCATTGCATTCACTAAGAAGAACAAAATTCTGCTTATGCTAGGCGGAATTTAACATACACTTTCTCGAATAGACCTCCGAATCTTCAATTTACACCTTTTGTACCTACCAAACAAAATCTACAGCGTCACCTTTAATTTTAATTAATTTAATTTAATTAAAACCGAAATAATCAAAGAAGTATTCAGACTAGAAATTCACCCTAAACATGATCAAAACCTGTCTATATGGACAAGTCATCATCTAACACGAGGTATACAGAAAGACCACAGAGTAGACTACAACCTAGTAGACAGATCAATCAAAGAAACTTAATTTCGGAAGAACTTTTTCAACAAAATATCAATGAATCCGTTGACGAATTTGATCAAAATGATTGTTACTATTATGATTAGGATACCACTCCGGAGTACGACCCGAATAATCAATATGAGTTCGCACATTCTCCCGAAAATAATCAATAATTGGAATTACCTGCTGGAAATTTTCACATCACAGCAAGCAACCAGAATCCAACTTAATAAACATCATTAATATCATTGAGTATTGGTTTTCATTCTTATGTCATGGTAAGATTTGCTATTTATATATCTACTTGAGCTACTCGGTTTCACATAACAATCAAGTTCAATGATAATGTCCATTTCATCAGATAAACATGAAGAAATATTAGAAGTGTTCAACGCATTTGATGAACACTTACAATTCACGAAAATTGAAAAAGAAAATATCAATAGAGTACCATACCTAGACACAGAGGTGATTCGAGTAAATAATACCATCAAACTTGATTGGTATGAGAGACCGAGTAGCTCAAGTAGATATATAAATAGCAAATCTTACCATGACATAAGAATGAAAACCAACACCATACTTGGCATGAAAAAGAGGATTAATAACATAGCACACCCCAGTTTACGAAGAGCAGCTTTAGGCAGATTGATAAATACAATGCAAAATTGATTGATTGAATTGATAAATACATAATGCAAAAAAATGGTTATTCATCCTAGTTTCTTAGAAAACTAATATTTAGTGCTCCCAACAACCATAAGAAATTGATATCGAAGGTAATGAGGAAAGACGTGATGAGACAATCACGTTTGCGCAGTTACCCTACATTGAAGAATTAACAGGAGAATTGACGGAATTATTCAAAAGGTACATCAACGTGAAAGTAAGAAAATACATCCTCATAACTGCGAGATCATTATACACGAACACAAAAGAAAAGATTATGCAAGATGAAAGCAAAGAATGTGATAAACTGACTGGATTGTAAATATTGTTAATTAGTCTATATAGGCCGAACATCTCAGGCCCTATGTAGGAGATTAGCTCTCCATAAGAGTGATTCTAGGTTAAGACCAGATAGATGTAGGTACTTTAGGTCAACATATTAGGGAAACAGATCATGGTATTGACTTTGAAAACATAAAGATTTTGGATTGCGAAGAAAATTATCAAAAAAGATTGTCTTTGGAAATGTGCCACATCAATAAAAATCGAACGTTAAAAAACAAATCTGATACACGAAATTTGAGTAACATCTATAGTTTCTTATTATCACGTGGGAGAGGAAGTTCTAATCGATAATGAAAAAGAACAAAATCTATCATTGTATAAATAGGATGACGATAATCCACATAACAATTATGACATTTTAAAAATTGTACTTCATATTCATATTAGTCTACATCTGCTGATTTATAAACTGTAACTGTTGACCACTTGTGGAGACAGATGAATAGTTTCTGGAAATTTACTACTTAGATGTCAGAAATCGTTATAGATGATCAATTTGCAACCTTGCAACCATTATAACAACATATTTTTATTCCAGTTGCTCCTAAAGAAGTTCGAGACATTGAACGAATTAAAGAGCTTTAGATAAAATCTGACTTCCATTGGGGAGCCCCCCCTTTGTCGAAAAACCCTTAACCTAACTTAAAACATTTATATTTATATATTCTTGAGCTTTCAATTAATCTTTTGAATAATAAACATTCAATAATCGTATCTGAGAACCTGGAAAAAACTACATTCCCAATAGTAATTCATTGGACGTCAATTGGATACCCTTGAAACATTGAATATATTCTGTCCAAAGGAAATCCATTGAATATCTGATCCAATGTACTTCCCAATTGGGATGACCATGAAATGGATACCAATTGGTTGTCCGATGCAAATCCAAATCTCATATACTTCTGGTTGCAATGAAAGTGAAATGGTTATGCATCAGATGTCTGATGGACATACATTGGTCTTCCAGCTGCAATGTACATGAAATGTATATTCATCGGATGTCTGATGGACCCATAAATTTGCTAACAACTTTTTCAAAGATTTTCGAAAAAATTCTTGTAGATCGCCTGTTCAAATTCTTTAAAAAACATGAACTGTTTTGCTCTTCTCAGCACGGTTATTTGAATAATAAAAATACAAGCACGGCTATTTTTGAGCTTACACAAAGGGTATTAGAAGCGATAGAAAAAGGAGAAATCCCTATTGGTTTGTTTCTAGATTTGTCCAAAGCATTTGACAGTGTAAATCACAGTAAATTGTTAGAGAAACTAGAAGCATATGGCATAAGAGACAAGCAGCTTAAACTTATTCAAAGCTACCTGGAAGGCCGAAAACAGAAAGTGTCTGTTACGGTCAACACTGAAACATTTGTATCGGATGAAATATAGGTTTTTTCGGGTGTACCTCAAGGTAGTGTGTTAGGTCCGCTATTGTTTATAATATATATAAACGATCTTCCCCTTAATATAAGTAGCTTGCTGTATCTGATCATTTATGTTGATGATACTAATATTATAAAATTATCAATGACATCCTTAATTTAATGCAAGAATTGAATAATGCTTATATAGATGTGAAAGAATGGTGCTCAGCAAATTGCTTAAAATTAAATGCTAAAAAGACGGATTGCATAATGTTCCAAACCGAGAGATCAAAAATAATGCCTCCTAATAACATTTCACTAGATGGTTCTCAAATTAAGATGATGAACTGTGTGAAGTTTCTTGGTGTTTATGTTGATTCCAATCTGAAGTGGAGAAATCATATTGACTCCTTGAGTAAATAATTGAATTCTACCATCTATGCTATTAATGTTTTGAAAAAGTCAGTGGATGTATCCATCCTGAAAATTATTTATTTCTCTAATTTTCAGTCTATCTTGTCGTATGGTATTGTATGCTGGGGAGGCAGTTCCTGCTCTGCATGCCTTTTTGTGAAACAAAAAATGGCTTTAAGATCAATGCTAAACATGAAATACAGGCAGACGTGCAGGGGTGTCTTTCGTGCATATTCATACTTTCACAGGACTTTATGTTTTCAATTGTATAAAATTTCTCATACAACACAGAGAGTTATTTGAAAAATTTAAAAATATGTCAAAACTAGGCAGGTGGATATATATATGTATCCTATATACAATCTCACACTGACAGAGTATAATGCAATGTATATGTGCATCAAATTATTTAATGCTCTTCCAAAACATTTCCGTTTTATAAGCAATGATAAGGTTTTTATTAAAGAGTTGTTTTCATTTATCATGAAATGTGAACCTTATAACTTGCAGGAATATCTTGACTACTGCAAATGTAATAATGGCTATAGTTGAATTGATTTTATTTTGACATTTTTTCTATGTATTTACATGTATGGTATACTATGAAATGAATAAACTTATCTATCTATCTATCTATCTATTCAATAGATTTCCAACTGCAATTGACATGAAATGGATATCGATGGGATATCAGATGGAAATCTGGTATACACCCTATTGATATGGATATAAATTGGATATCCAATGAAAATCCACCGGATGTAATACAGGATCGATGGACACTCGTTGTATGTCCATTTTGTCGGAAACGGATAATCCATTGGTTGTCCGCTGGACGTACGTAGGAAAATACCGTACATCCAATGGATATCCAGGATGTCCGTAGGTAGACGTCCGTTGGATGTTAATTGGATTCACTTTTGTTGTCTGGGTATTATCATTGAGAAAGATATACAAGAATTTAGAACGACCCGTCGACTTGTTCGACCTTCACCAGTGCCAACCTAGCTTAGTCCTGGTTGCAAAAACTTGATAAACCTTTTCCACGGCCTTCCGACTGATTTTATAGAAGTAGATGGATTATATGTAATAATTAAGCCTTGATTATCTGTGGTCAAAATCTGAATGACAATAGCATTAGCAAATCATATCATATGACATAATTATAGGAAATACCAAATTTTTCTAATAGCAAATGTCTCTTTTCTTTCAATTTTGAGGAATTATCCCTAAAGAAATGAATATGAATCTGGCGATGATGAACACGTACATTGCAGATTTTATCTTCACTTTTCCATATGAGCAGTCACTATTGGCAGCGAAATCTATTCAAAGATTATTCGGAACTGTAACGACTTATTAAGAAAAAAACTCAAAAAGGTTTTGAAAACAAAGGAGTCGTGACGAGGTGATAATTAAAATTCTGAATTGAGCAAAATAAATCAAATGTTTCACATGCTTTCATGAATAATAAATAACAATTTTGGAGTACATTTTCTCTACAACAAAAGCTACTTTAGAGGGTAGTATGAGTAGGGAAGTATTTGTGTCTGCTACTCATCATATTTGTCAATATCATGACCAACGTGAGAATAACTGAATAATCCAACATTATTTGTCTCATTTCAAAGCCCCTTATAACTGGATATGGAAATAATTCGCATGGAAGCAATGTGTACAAGTTGAATTACGATATCTTATAACAATATTCCTGAATAATACAGTTTATGTACCTACCTATGAATTTGAAAAAAATATACGAGTCATGAAAATACGAGAGAATTGTTCGGAATATCCCTTTAAGGCTGCATATACCTGATGGCATATCCCCAATTATCAATAAAATAAACTCAAAATTAAGTCATACTTTATTGATGAAATGCAATATATACAATACCAAACTCGTTGTTCATTCTGTTCATACATTCAAGCTGTTTCAACCAACAGATCTAAGTTGTTGGTCAATTGATCATGGGCCTGATGAGCCACCTGATATAATTGCCCCTCTAGGGTTGAAACTGGTTCACTCTTCAGTATCTTCACACACTCTCCTAGAAAATCTATGGCCTCCTGCAACTTCCTCCTTAACTGTTCCTTGTTAATCATATCCGCAGCGTACTGATTTCTAGCTAAAATCAAAAGCGGGGAGTGTAGCTCATAAAAAGTTATGCCCCTTATTCTTGAATGACCTGGCTCTACAACGTCTAATACATCCAAGAGCTGTTGACAAAGTTCCAGTTTCCTTTCCAGGATTAAATCGGGTAGGTCCTCCATGGTGTAACCCTCAGCCTTTCCGTAGAGTTGTGATAGTGCCACTCTCAAGATGTTCATGTAAGCATTTTTGGGGTGCAGTACGGAGCGATATTTTCTGAATATCGTTTCTCTTGCCTCTATACCCTCGGAATCTGACATCATCTCGACAGCCTCAATTTCCGCTTGGATTGTTGAAAAGACTTTTCTCACTGCCACTGCATTCGTTGAGAAGTCGCAATGTGTACACTTCCATTCACATTTATCATCTAAAAAGGAATTAGGTAATTAATTGAAGGGATAACATTTGCGAACATCTCAAATATATTATAATATCAAAATTTCAATAACTAATTAAAAATCATAATACTGGACCACTGAACACCATCAGAAATATCCAATCGAAAATTTTAACTTGATTTTGGGGAGGATTCACACAAATAAATTATAATAGGAATGGAGATGTGTAATAACATAACATCATTTACCACAAAACACAGATATGTAATCGACAAAGGAAAACAAAAAGCTAAAAGTTTTTTTGTTCTGTTTTTCTGTTTCCGTTTTTTCATCATAAATCATAGTTACAACCACGATGTAAGCAAAATATGGTGTGCTCATCTGCTTTTCTGTGATCGTATTTACCAATGATGACGTCACTTTTTTCATTCAAATTGAAGAAAATATATATTCTGTGCTTTGAATTTGAATGAAAAAGGTGACGTCATAATTGGTAAATACGATCACAGAAAAGTAGATGAGCACACCATGTTTTACTTACATCATGGTTACAACCAACGTAATATACATAAATGTATCAGCTAATTCATTTCCAGTCTGTACCATTCAAATTCCCACCATAGACAGATTATGCTCATTTGATTTCTCCGAACTTTTTGTGTAGAGAAGGATGAATACTTCTTCCCAAACTGTATTTCCATGCAGATCTAAATATAATACATGATATTCTATGACATGAAATTTTGGAATTCTTGAACATCTGACACTTAGCGAGTGGTATTCAAAACGGTTCTACGTGGCGGATATCAATATGACATGGGTAAATAAATAAATAAATCTATTGATTCTCTTAATTCTCCTTCGACCCGAATAGGGTATGGAAAAAGTCAAATACAAAAAATCAAGAAAAGCACTGACGTGAGGTCAGGAGCTTATATAGCCAATATATTGGAATTCGTTCAGTTCCGTATTTTTGGAAATATTTGAATGTGCACCTATATCTATTAATCATTCGACGGATTTCACCTATTCAAGAGTTTGGCCTTCGTATTTGAGTCCCAGATTGATGAACCTACAAGCTATAATTTTTCCATCGAGTACTAGATTCAAATTGGATCCAATCTGTATTTCTTGAAACATAGGGAAAATAGAATTGTGAATGAGTATATCTAAGAAATCATTGGAATTCGACCTTCGTAATCAAGACTCGAACCTTTTCTATAAACTATATTAAATTCTTGTTAATGTGAGGTCAGGAGCCTTTACGCAATTGTTCGAATTCTAAGTACTAGATCAACACAAATTTTGCACCTAGTTGCATGTTGGTATTCTTTAGCTGATTACGATGAAGTCCTTCAGACTATAAAAACCTTGTCCACAATGAGGTGATTCAGTTAACGCTTAAGAAGTTACAGCTGATTTCACGCAACTTATTGGATATTTTAAGGCCCATAATGATAGCTGAGTTATAGGTTTTCGAGAGACAATGCGTCGCGAAATCTTGTTCTAGATGGAGTGGTTTAAACCATTTGCTTTCATTTTTACGCACTTCTTCTGGGGAACATCGCTTTATCATTTCATCACGATGTCTCTTATTTTCGAATTTCGAGCCGAAAATGGTCTTTTATGATTGGGTTAAACTCCTTGAAGAAGAATCCATGTTCAAATTCAATTCTGTCCGTCCATCCGTATGTGCTCTAACTTTCGTGTGAAAAGACTTAGCGTCTTGAAGTTGTCAAATTAGGTTTGGCGTCCAAATATCTCTGTTAAATTCGTTAATGGGTGGAATTAGTTGGATAGTTTCGGAGTTTTGCCCATTTGAAATTTTGAAGTTGACTCCTCGATATCTCATGACGCATTGACTCGATCACATTGAAACTTCGTGGATCGTTTTGAAATACCCATGCGCTATTTAGAGTGAAATTTCATGGGGATCCAGTTGTTAGAAAATTTTTAAAAAAATTATTCGAAAATTTTTGAAATTATTGATGAAATTTTTTTTTCCTCTGAAATTGAAATTATATTTCAATGGAGTTTGGAACAAACCTTAGAGTCAGTATTCAACAACAATGTTCCGAATTTCCGATATTCACTTTCGTAGATATAAGGAAAAACGCTGTTTATTATTGTCTCAGCGTTTATTATTGTCTCAGTTGAATAACCCAATACCGTTGATATCTTGACTAAAACTTATATACTATTTATAACTTATTGGTTTTCACAACACCAAAACCAATTCCATGAAACAACTCATGTGAAACATTAAAATCTCAATAAATACACTTGTAAAAGTGAATAAATTTCCACATGCAGAACGCTGATTGAGTCGTATAATTCAAAAAACGCTGTAAATTTTACACAAGGTTTTATTATTTTATCATTATTTAACCCAGTACCATTGATATCCTAAATAATACTTATACAGCGAGCCAAAAAAGAAAAGTAACTCGTCAATAACTCTTGAACGAAGAATTATTGAGGAAAATCTTCGCACCCGTCGATTTTTGATTTCAAAAGCAATTTATCCTGTGCTTTTTTGAATTTGATATTTCTCACGCCCTAAGCGCCGCACCCCACTACTTTATTTTTTCAAATGGGAATATACGGATTGTGATAAATCATATGAAAGTTAATTTGATTACCTATTCAGCGATGTGACTCAAAGTAGAATTGATTGTGCCATTTTTTATTAAAAAATTAGGAAATAATTTACAATTTGTGATTAAAGTGTACTGTAATCAGACCATTATTCTTTTATTAATTATTATGAAGGAAAATACTTGAACCCATGGATTTGGAATTGAAATTAAATTAATAATTGAATTTTATTTTCGTTCACATAACTGAATTGGTCCACGAATGACCTTCGATGCGATATTTCACATGCAATATTTTTCCAAAAAAAAAAATCAAAACTGAATGCTTTCCTCAAACTTCGAAAATAGAAATCCGCGGGTAGGAGGATATTTCTCACTATTTATTATTTCAAGAATAAGAACCTGACACCAATCACAAATTGTTAATTTTGTAATAAAAAAGTAGCTTAACAAATTCTTTTTTCAGTTACACCGCTCAATGTGCACAATCCATATATTACTGTTTGAAAAAAACAGTATAGGGGTGAGGAGCGTGAGGTTGGGAGATTTCAAATTCAAAAAAGCATGGGGATACCTGCTTTCAAAATTACAAATCCAAGGATTCGTGAATTGCCTTTAATGATAATTAGTAAAAAAATAATGGGCTGATTGCAGTGCTCTCCGATCAAAAATTATTACCTCATTTCCATTAAGAGAAGGCACAACAGATTTTTTTTAGTCATATTGCTGAACAGGTAATCCAATTATCTTTCATTTGATGTATCACAACCCATATATTCCCATTTGAAAAAATAAAGTAGTGGGGTGCGCCCCGCCCCGTAGGGGGTGAGAAATATCAAATTTAAAAAAACACAGGATAAATTGCTTTCGAAATTGAAAATTCAAGGGTGCGAGAGTTTTCCTCGATAATTTTTCTTACAAGAATAATTGATGAGTTACGTTACCTTTTTGGCACGCTATATACTATTCATAACTCATTAGTTTTTCACACCCAAATTTGCAGCGTTTTTCTTTATACCTCAAGAACCACTGGTCGGAAATCATTCGGGTAAAAATGTTCAGGTTTAGTTATGCAACAGTAATCAACATTGAAAGTTTCGTGAAAATTCGGTGGTTAGTTTTCGGAAAATATTCTTTTCCCCCCAAACCCCCCTTTTGGGCCCTTAGGTTACACTGATCCTACTGAAAAGCGTGGAGGATCAATCTCGAGCTACACACGATGTTATACCAGGTTTCAGGGATTTCAGAAAAATGCCGTGGACAACGGACGGCGGACGGACGGATTTTCTTTATTAGTTCATTCAAATCTACATACTTCAAAATGTAAACTGTGAAATTTTCAGGTAGCGTATTATTTTTTTTCTTGGTCGATCACGTTCCATAGAGGTAGAGTAAAAGGCGCATTTTTCTTTACAACTCCCGAACCACCGGTCAGAAATCATACGGGTAATAATTTTTAGGTTGAGTTTTGCAACAGTAATCAATGTTGAGGGTTTCATAAAAATTCGGTGGTGAAAACTTACCACCGAATTTTTATGAAACCCTCAACAAAATATTGAGGGAAATATTTTTTTCCCTCCTACCCCCAGGTTTGAGCCCTTGGGGTACACCGATCCTGCTGAAAAGCTTTGAGGATCAATCTCGAACGACACACTATCTTTCTAACAATTTTTACGGATTTTGGCTCAGTACTTTCAGAGAAAAGCACCGGATAACGGACTGCGGAGGGACGAATTTTCTATTAGTTCATTCAAATCTACATAGGAGGATTCCGCTAATCCTCGACATTGGTTGATTGCTACGTCGACTCTAGAACCTGACGATATCACCATCTCCAAGTTGGCATCTCCATCAACAATCCATATTCTTAAAAGTGGGTAGCGATGCTTCATCCGAACATCAGGAAAATAAATATATTTTATATGTGAAGATTTTGTTCCTCATCATATTTTACGTTATTCATGGTTTTATTAGTTTAGTTCAGGGTCAATTTACAAAAAAACTCAAAAGGAGACCTACGCCAATTATTGCTCTTCGGCTAACAGCTGTCGTTCGCAGTGTAACTGTCAAAAATTCATTCAAATGAACTTTAATGATAAAATCTAGTACAAATTACGTTACAGCCTTAGAACCACTAGTAATGAAAGTGTTCAAATTGTCGAGAAGATCACAAGGCTTCGTATTGAGAGCGAGTCTGGACACCTTTTTGAAGGCCACATTTAGTTTGCTCTCTGCAGTTGATATTTCGGTAATGGCCCTTCTACGTCTTCGCCTACTTCTATGTATGGACCGTTTACTATTATCAGCGACTTCAATATTGAGGTCAATATTCTCCGAATCAGGCTTCGGAATGTTTCTGTTAAGAAATGTCCTTTGGCACGATTATTTTTTGTATCAACATTTCAGTGCCGGAACTCGAAATATCGTTTTATTTACTTTTATTTTTGTGTGTCTTTGTTTTTGACATGTGCGAAACTTTTTGTCACTGTCTGGGTTCATTGACTTTATTCTTATCGTTAGTTAACACAGCAGATTTCCGCGATGACAACTGCTCATGCCTTGATTTCATCTTTGCTTTTCCGCAGATGATACCACAGATATTGATTTGTTGATGTTCAGTTATTAATTATTTCTTGAATCAATCTGAGTTTAGAGGGGAAGCTATTAATTCTTGCATACATTCAATTGTCTCGTCTGCTGCTGCAGAAGGGCAGGTATATATTCAGCTAACCCTTCGAGGTATTTTTCTGTATTGTGAAATCATCTTCACTTTCTTTTCCACTACAAGCACTGTCAAAAGACACATTAAAAGAGTTCATTGATTCCGTATCGGTAATCGTAATGGTAACTAATGTTCTTGATTTTTGCTACCCATGGAGTAAGACCACTCATACTCATTTACATGTATCAATTTCACATAATAATATGATCTACAGATAGACTAACGTTCTTTCCAATATTGTACACGTGATATCTCATGGAGCAGGACCTGTGAAAAGCCCCGCGATTATACTCAGCTCCTTGATTATAACGAAAGTAATGGTCACTAAGGTTCTAGACTTTCCGTTCTACCTAGAGTGTTGAGCATGTAAAAGCTCTTTTTCCATTCATCCAACTCACGTTATGACGAGCCAATGAAAATAATAATAATAATGAGCTTTATTTCCACATTGACAAAAAACAGTGTATTGGAAAAGTCAAAACCAGAAAAAACATTGATCCGTTGCGTATTATCTACTATAACTCAGAGCTGTTTCCCCTGATGAGGATTTGAAACTCGGAGGAACTGTATACACTATTTTTCGACAGCATCTTGCTGGTCAAACATTCCGGTATTGCATAAACTTCCACAGACTGGTGTTCAGAGGCATTCTCCATTGAACCGAATACTCACATGCCACAAATAAACGTAGCAAGTAATTCTTATAGTATTGATAACATCAAAATAAGTGAGAAAATTGTGCAGGAACATCTTGTAGCTGGAAAGTGCCCGGTCTAGACGGTATTACCGCAATATTCCTCAAACGCTGTTTCATTACATCAATATTGACATTGATATTTAAGCTCTCGTTATCAACCAGCATATTTCCAGAGTCATGTTTGCGATCTTCCGTGATTCCGATTTTCAAAAAAAGGTGATAGGTACTGTCCTCAAAATTATAGACCCATTAGCTTAACATCAGCAGTACTCAAGGATTTAGAAAGTATTGTTTCTTCGGAACTCTCAACATTTGTGTTGGACATCTCTATTCTTCCCACTGAATATTATGGCTTTGTACCTGGCAGATCTATTTTGACGAATCTTTTGAAGTGTGTTAAGTGTTAGTTCATGGACTGCATCTTTGGATAGAAAGTCACAGGTTGACATAATTTACCTGGATTTCTCGTGTGCATTTGACAGGGTGCGAATCAAATGTCTACTCTATAAATGAAACATTATGGAAATCCTCTTTATGAAGTGGATCGAGGAATTTTTTTCGATAAGAACTTTCTAGGTCAGGGTCGGTTCAGAGAGATCTTTCTTCAGGATGGTGAGCAGATGTACCTCAAGGTTCCGTGTTGAGTCCCTCCTCTTTCTATTTATGTTTGTGATTTACCACGCTTAATATCTTCTGACATTTCATATTATGCTGGTGGTATGGAGTTCTATAATGACCCCAATCGCCCTACAAGAGATAAGTCTTGTATGGGACGAATATAAATCCGTCCCATATTGGAGTACTCCGGTCCAATTTGGCAACCTACATTCGAACAAGATGCAGATTTATTGGAACAAATGCAGAGAAGAACTACTCGAATCCCATAAGGTATCATGAAACCTAATTACCAAAACTGTCTTTCTCTGTTGAAGTTGGATACGTTTGCGAATCGTAAGCTGATATACTAACTACATTTAGAGAATTGAGAGGTTTTTTTGGGAGCGGACTTGTGGGGTCTTTTCATTTGAAATAATAACCACTTGAGAGGCCATGAATACAAACATAGTAAAGAGCAGTTTTTAGGAGCAGAAAGAATTTTCCAAGCAATAGAGTTTTTCGATTATGGAATATACTATACTTTCAAAAACTCTTGAGAATCTGGTGGCCCCTGAGACCATTTACTCGAGCCTCAACATATTTAATTTTTTTTCTTTGAGTCAGATAGCTTAGCACTTACATTATGAATTATTTTGAGTAATGGATACTGAATTTATTGATTTTCGTTACTTCTGGAGTGTTTATCATGTGAGAACCCCATAATCTCCCTTTTCATACATTGAGATTCGCATAATAATATAACATATACTTGGATTAATATTGTTTCCAATCTTTCACAAGTGGTCAAATAATGGTGACTACAAGCTTCTTGGCTTTTCATTCCCCCTAGAGTGTTAAGCAGTGTTTAGCGCTCTTTCAGTATGGAGGATTTTCTTGATTGGATGATTCGCTCAGAACAACCTTTAGGATGTTGTTGATTTATCGATAGATATTCGTCCTTATGTTTATGGCATGTTATCACAACTGCGGCTCTTTCTACTCCGTGAACCATTTGGACCAGCTGACTATTAGGTAATCCGTTGTCAAAACCAATTCTGTCCAGCCACTCTCCGGCCGTCGATAACTGTCGAACGTAGGGAGCATGCAACTTGAATCTTTCAAAATAGGTCGCACAACAGGATGCGGCGATTTAGTTCGGTAATGGCCCATTTCGACCAATTGGTCGAATGAGTTTTGGTCAACTAAAACTAAGATTCGTTCACTTTAACGGAATATTAGGCTATTTACCTGCCGGCATCTTATCATTGAGAATAGGAAAATAAACGACAAATAAGTCAAACTATTCAATTACAACAAAAAAAAATAGTTTTAGGTTGAGTTGAGCGGAGAGCAAAGATGAGATAGCAAAGAGCAACGAGCAAAGAGCGAAGATAGGAAATCAAACAATGTTCTATGAAGGCAGGCACACAGAGTGGAGCGTATACCGAAGAAAAGGAAAATCGTCTAGCTGAGAATAAAGAAGTGGAACCAATCATGTTTGTTTTTTATGCTTGCACGCTCCCATAGACGCACCCGTGTCTTCTTAAATATAGTTGAATATTTTGTTTTCTTCATTAATTTTTTCAGGGAAAAAATGAACGTTCATTAATTTAGGAGTGGAAAATTTCAAAATTCGGCGGAATTTTTTGATTCGGTTGTTTTGACCGGGCCAAACCAGATTTTCAGGTGAAATGAAAACCAGAACCTTCAATTAATGGCAATGCTCCGAAGAAAACATAATGTGATGAATATGACTGATGGTTCTTTGTATAGAAGAATTTTTATTTCACCATACAAAAATGAATGAATATATATGTATATATAGATTATTTTGAATGAAATGGGGGACTTCATTCTCGCACAGAGAAGTTTTTTTTATTTTTGTTATATTAAGAATAATCCGTTAAAAAGTAAGTGAGTGAAGCGAAGAGTAAAGATGAGGGAGCAAAGAACTGCTATTCCATCACGATTTGCTCTTAGCTCTTTGCTCCCTGCTCCACTCAGTAGCAACGGGATCTCCATAGTTACCTTTTGTACCTGGCGCAGCAGATACTCGAAACTGGGTCATTGAAAGATAAAGGGTGTCAGCTGTCAAGTGATTTGTGTTTAGTTTGGTGTGGCATTTCAACCTGAATAGACTGACGCCTGAAAAACGCTTCCAAATTGTGCAAATTTATTTTGAAAATAAGTATTCTGTTCGAAATACGTATCGCGCTCTAGGTCCATTTTCCGGTCCACATAATCGTTCAACAGAGCAATTAATTCGACTAACTGCGAGCCGTTTCCGCACCACGTTTACTCTAACTGACAATACGCATCCACAGAGACGTCATACAGTAAGAGCGGATGAATCCATTGCTGCTGTGGAGCGTAGCGTAGAGAAAGACCCGAATCAGTCAATCCGCCATCGTGCACAGCTAAAGAGCCATGATTACTGACTTTTACGTTCTTCAATTAAACAACCATGATTTGCAGCAGCTGTGAGTCCAACAAGACGGTGCAACATGTCACACAGCTCGTGCCACAATTGATTCACTGAGTGAAACGTTTGATAACAGCATAATTTCACATTCCGGACCCGTGAATTGGCCTCCAAGATCGTGTGATTTAACGCCGCTAGACTATTTTTCGAGAGGATATGTGAAGTCACTAGTATACGCCGATAAGCCCGAAACGATCGACCACTTGAGGGACAACATTCGCAGAGTTATCGCAGATATACGGCCTCAAATGTTGGAAAAAGTGATTGAAAATTGGACCTCCAGATTAGATTACGTCCGAGCCAGTTGTGGCGGTCATATACAAGAAATTATATGCAAATTATAATGCCAAAAAATTATCTTTCAAAATAAATCAATTAAGTGATGATTTCATCCTTGTTTTATTCCATTTAAAAATTCTATACCCTCTATTTGAAAAATAAATTTTTATTGGATGTCGACCTTAACGATATTCAACCTCAACCAGGTGAATTTGGATATTTTAATAAGAGCAATTTAGGCGTCCACAGATGTGTCTACTTCAGCATCGAATTCGAACATGCGTGTAAAAGCTGCTGACTCAACGTAAGGACTAGAACAATTTCATTTTAAACCTTGGGCATCCGATATACCGTATATCAGTGATCAGTGAGAAGTATCGTGAGCAAGTCCAGGTCCTTCTTGATAACGAAAAGGCAAGTAACTAATATTTGTGACTATTCACTGCCCTTGGAGTGTTAATGATGTTAGAGAACCCTTTTTCTATTCATCAGACTTCGGCCTGATGAATGGAAGTGATATATTTGCCAGGGCTGCAGGTTTGTTTATGATTGCAGCAGAGTATATTGCTCAGTGCCAGTAGCACGAAGGATCCACTATAGCTGTAGAAGACAAGGTTGGGCAGTATTTCAATTAATTGTAATTGAAATACGTATTTGAAATACAAATACGTATTTTGTATTTGTATTTCAATTACTTCTTGAAAATGTATTTTGTAATTGGTATTTCAAATACCTGACGCTGAAGTATTTTGTATTTTGTATTTCGATACTTTTGTCTTCGAAATACTTTCGAACAAATACATCTAGCACTGAGCGCTCTACAGAAAATAGTCCCTGAATCGCCCTTCAGATGGCGCGACGTTCATCTGCTTCATCTAGTTCTTTCGCTAGCAATTATATTTTCGGCAAATGGAAAGGGAGAAAAGGTCCTGCGCAATGGTCAATTCATCATGGAGTTAGTCAACTTCTAAAAACGATAAGAGCAAAGAGCTTACGATCCTTGAACATTATCCTAACATAAAAAATCTAGAAAAGCACTAAGGTGAAGTCAGCAGCTTTTACGCGCTTGTTCACATTGCGAAATGGTGACTTGGAAAAAAATTTCAAAAAAAAAATAATTTTTTCTTCGAATTTTTCCATGGATAATTCTTTTTATTGACACTGTTCATATTCCAACCAAGTTTCATTTCGATCAGATGAATTTTTTTCGAGTTATTGAAAAATCAAAATTTCAAATGGCTGTAGCACAAAAACCATTCGGCAGATTTGGCCCATTAACGAACTTAACCGAGATATTCAGGATCTTAACCTAACCTGAAAATTTCAAGACTCTGTGGCCTTCCTTTCGAAAGTTACAGACATCGTGACGAAATGATAACGCGCTGTTCCCCAGAACAAGCGCGTAAAAATGTGTTCATACAATATAACACAAGTTTCTGCCCATCAGGACCTGTAGAAAGATTGTTTTCTTTAGCAGGTTTTATCCATTCCCCAACAGGAGGCTGTTTGTCTGATACTACATTCAAAAATCTTGTGTTTCTGAAAGGAAATTCTTCATTTAGCGATAAAATAGCTGAGCTGAATTAGTTGTACTCTTTTCACATTTTACGTAAAACCTGAATGTATTTTGTAATTTGTATTTCAAATACAAATAGTTGAAATACTGTATTTTGTATTTTATATTTCAAATACCCGACTTGAAAGTATTTTGTATTTTGTATTTCAAATACCTGCGAGAAAGTATTTTGTAATTTGTATTTCAATTAAGCCAAGCATGTATTTTGCCCAGCCCTGGTAGAAGATCACTAGGTGATTCAGTGTCGTTGGAGTGCCAAAAGTGATACAAAATACCCTGTAGGATAAGCAAATGGACACAACTCTCTACAGTAGGAATTTTGTTCTGAGAAGCTGTTTAAGTTTATCGAAAGGCAGATAGGTATCAATAAATTTCCAAACAAAATTCACCGCACTTCATTCTTTCCCGGTGGTAATTAAATATTCTCTGAAATTTTGCTCCCTTATCTACTACGCAAAATGATAGTGATAATTTTCGTGACCTACAACATATTTCGGAGTTAAATTCTGAGCTATTAAGAAAAACATATTAGGCAATGGAACTAACGCCAATCGAGATATTATGCAGTAAAATTATAAACAATGATAGCACCATTGCTATGAAACTTTTCTCCTAAAAAATATCTCAACGTTTTGTTCGATCTTATCCAGAGGTAATCTGAACTTACACCAGAAAATGTCTCCCCTTTAGATCTGGAGAATCAATCGAAAGCACTTCAAGATTCAATAGGTGCAGACGATAATAGGTGAGCAATTTTTATATCAGACAACTTTCAGTTTTCACGTTATTTTCGGTTTTAATTGAATCAGGGTACATTACTCTACCCGGGTATATTCCAACTCAAATAGATAATTAGACCTTTAGGATATATTATATGTTTGAAGTGTCTTATGAATGAAGAAAACTAGGAAAACGGCTAAGGAAGAAAAAGACCCAAAGAGTAAATTAGAAGCTAATAACAGAATTGTCACCAAATTGAGCATACGATGAATATACTAGAGAACGATCTTAACTATAGCTGCACGGGTTCTTTATTCAAACCTCCTACACGGAACATTTCTGGTTTGAATACTCACCTAAAGGATCAGTTGAGAGTATAACACCATTATCACATTTATTGCATTTCAGGGTACTCATGTGAGTTCCTAATTCTGTCTTATCACAGCATCTCTCACATTTACAGTCGAAGTATTTGCTTTCTCTCAAGAATTCTCTTCTAACCAAAGTTGGCCACAAGGAATACGTGTAGCTACTAAATATTTCTCCACCCTTGGGTATATCTACGGCTGCTCTCACGTGAACACTAAAATTCAAAATTAGCAACGAGTAAATATTAACCTAAAGAGATTGAGCTGATTGAGACTATAGAGGAATGGTAAGAAATAATCAAAGATTTTCATTTCAGTTGTTCTTGTGCATCTTGATTCTTCCGAATTGCTATATGAAATATATTTGAATTTTTCTTTGAATAAAGAACCACATTATTTCTTGGATTTTCTCTACGGATAGATTTTCACATGATAATTAATTTCATAGTTGGAAAATCTTTACGTTAAAAGAAATAAATGAAAATTTCGCCAGAGAGTGGGTAAGGAGAACTGTTCTACAAATATACAAATTACGACATAGGTGTGTCTTAGGGCTAAGTGTAGGAACCAATAGTCTTCTTTTGTATGTTCATGGTCTGATTCGGGTTTTTGTCTACTTCACGCGAATGACACCAAACTGTATACATAACACTGCTTTTTCTACCAAATAAGTGGGTTGTCACTTGTTCAATCTTTTTAAATTCGATGATGTTCTACTTCACATTTAAATCGACCCTTAAATTGAACACTGGCAAAGGAAAATCTAAGCGGGATCCTCCAGGTTTGGGGGTTCGTTCGTAACCTCAACATTTCCATATTGAAGATGTACTCATTAAAACATGATACATACTTTCACTAGATTGCTTACGAAATATCTCCTCCTCACACTTCACGCAGTGAGGTTAGGTTCAGCATGAATAGATGAATAAATAGAAGGGAGCCAACCCTGAGCATCTATCAATCCTTGATTTCATATACTATTGACAACAATCTCTTAATAAATTGTTACATGAAGTCATGATTAAGTCCATGTATCTGTATAGGAATATATACCTGAAATCATCCGGGCTTCCTGTACCTTCACATACGATAGAATGAACAATATTGGATACACAGTTATGGGACAAAATAGCCAAATTGGGGTACAAGCACCTAATTAGGTATCCAGATGGTGCTCTAGCCTCGAATGCGTTAACATCCAGAATACCACAGACTGTATGTATCAATTCTTCCGAGAACCTTTCACATTTGCATGGTCCTCTCAAATATTGTACGATATTGATTTGGTTGAAATTCCACAGAGGTTTATCTTTTCTTTCTTTTAGATGTGCTTCCATAGGTGCTACTTCCATGTCCCATCGTTCTGGATTCTTTTCTTTGGCTAACAGTACTCTGCAAGCATTATTATTAATATGATTAGTATAGTTGAAGACGAGGAGTCGTTCAGTGGACACTCATTTAGAAAGTTCAGATATGAGGTAGTTCTTTGATTTTTTGGAACCTTGGTGATCCTACCTATATACGAGATAATTTCTTGCTTTCCTTTGAGAGCATGAATTTCATTGTATTCAACAATTTTTCGAAAGCCAAAACTGCGAATATGATGAAAATGAAAAATTAAAATTAAGTTTCTGATAAAATCTGTTTACCCGCCTACTGTCGAAAACTGCAATTGATTTCAAAGTTACTCTACGAATATCCAATCCATATGAGTTTAACTCAAATAAAACGCATATTGTGTTTTGATTCCTATTAATTTTGAGTTCAAACATAACACGTTTCGCTTCTTCAGATGATTTGGTCAACTTGAGTCAACAGAGTTGACCAATAGCATCTGAAGAAGCTACAACGTTGCGAAACGCATCATATTTCTACCCAAAATAAATAGGAACCAACACATTTACAATGGATATGTATCAAGTAAGGATCAAAATAATTTGAGGCTATAAGTATTTTCCTCCAGAAATTATTTTTAAATTCTCGATATCTGAATATCTGAAGTTTGAAGCTGAATTTCGAATGGCAAATTCTTGAATGCGGCGAAAGATTTCGCGGATGAATCTACCCAATAATTAATTTTCCAGTATTTACGAGAATAAAGTCTGATTGAGACCTAGGCCTACGTTGAAAAATTATTGGTTGAAGGTTGATGCATAATTTTACTATATTCATATCATCGAAAGATCACAGAATCGTTCAATCAGTAAGTAAACACCTTGTCTAGCATACTCTTACTTACGAAAGAAAAATCCTGTAGAATAGAATCAAATAGGTAGGAATTGTAGCCATCTGAAATTTTTGCGCCATATTTCGAATAGTACCGATCCTATTGAAGTTCGCTTAGACTTCCAACTACGATCAGATATCAGACCAAATGAAAACACAATAACTTCCGAAAGAAACTACTGAGAAAGTCGATATCTTCAAAGCAGAGTTGTAGCTTGGTTGCGAAGGCTGAATTTGTGGATGGGTAAATTTTGTTTCCCCAATTGTCATAAAATAATATATCGAAATAAAATCTAGTACATTGGCGGAAAAGGATGGCGTGAAGGTTCATGCAGAATTTCGAGAAGATTCGAATTCGAACAAGCGCTGAAAGCCTCCAAACTTCACAACACAGTTTTTCTAGAAATATAGTTGTCTTTTTAGCGCTTATTTTATGAGGAACAGCGTGCTATCATTTTGCTCTGAAGGTTGTAATTTGTGAGTTCTTTTCAAAAAATGTTCTACAAGACTGAGCTAACTGACTGATGATGAAAGATTCAATACTGTCCGATCGGCCGGCTGTAGGCAGGAAAACATGAGAACGGAAAAATTCTAGCGACTTGATACTTTCAGAGTAGATTGCGCATGGAAGAACGTCAGTTGAGTTTTTCAATGGGTCCAACGGACGAAACGTTTTAGGAGTTATACTCATTGAATTTTTTTAAATTGTATACTCAATATCTTATTGTTACACTAATTGTATTACCTATTCATGCGATTGGATTGGAACTTGGCGATTGGTTGTAGAATACCGACAAGCAATTTGTCATAAATATTGTTTGGGATTATATAGTTAGAAAGTTTTGAAAAAAATAAGTTCATTTCGAAGAATTCTACATATTTTTTATATCAATTCATCAAATTTCAATGGAATTTTCCACGGACCTTGAAGTCTCTATTGAACAAAATGGTAATTTCAGTTTCTTCTGGATTTTCTTTTCAGGAATATTGGAAAAAAAGTATGTCGTAATATTTCCTTGGTATCGTTGGTATTTCTGGAATACCTCAAGAAGTACAAATCCCATCATGATATAACTCGCAAACTGATTCGCAAATGCTGACATGGCTTGATCGTGTCATTTGATCAATTGGAGAATAAATCGCGGTTTTTTTCTTCGAAGGATCTTCTCGAGCAATCACCATGATGCGACGTTTGAAAGATGAAGTATTTGCAGCGCGATGCGTAGTTTACTTTCTTCATGAAAATCATCTGAAGTCTGTCAATCTGAAATATCCCCATTTCAAAGACCCTGTTTGCAGATATTTAATAACATTTTCCTACTTTTCGTGTTTCACCTGAAATTTTCTGGTTGAGAAGAATTATCGCCGCCAGATCATAACTATTTAATTAATCTTTATATCTATCTATATATCTTGAAATATAATTAAACTTTGAAATTAATCATGACGAACTGAATATCGTCAATAATCATAACAATGAAGTCCACTCACTAAATCATCTCACATAATATGCAACATGCAAAGTCTAAAAAACGCCACAAATAGTTACCTAAGTGGGGTGATACATTCACATTGTAAACAGACGGCTGTTGGATCATTAACAGGTTGAAATTTCACCCCTGCCTTTGAAAACACTTGGCATTCATTTTCTTTGTGACTAGAAATGTCTTCACATTCGGTGCAGCAAACCGGCCACCCACATTTCGTACAAAGAATACTGCAATCCACAGGATTATAGCATCCAAGACACAGAGGGGGACTATCTGGAAAGATAAAAGAGAAAAAGAAAGATTTTTCTAGTATATTCCCTGAATGATTCAGGACGCATATATTTCCCATATTCATAGGATATCCTAGAGGATATATCGGCCAACCAAGAATAAATCAAATCTCAATTTTTAAGTTGATTAAAAATATACTCCAGGAATTTTCTTTTCGGAACATTGCGAAACTAATATCCATACAGAATATTCCACAAAAATATTCCAGATAAATTGCACCCCTTTCGCGTTTTTCATAGAGCAACTTTCATTTTCTCGTCCAAAATGTATGTAAAATTTCCCTATGGAACTCACCTGATTTTGGACCATAAGCGAAAGGTTTTTCAGTAAATATCAAATCACCTGCCTTCAAATTATCAGAAACTACTGCGAAACGGCCAACGTTCTCATTCTTCTTCACAATAAACTTATTCTGGAAGAACATACAGAAATATAGTGAAGCGCTTCGATGAACAGCACAATTTACAGAATAAGCACGTTCACGGAAGTCTTAGAGGATTTGAGAATGCAGAAACCTACCTCTTTATCGGTATTCATAATTTTTTCAGATATCAAGCACTTTTCAGTGTTTTTCACACGTTTATACCAAGGTTTATAGCAAAATTGCAAGCTGCATTGACCGGCTTGTGTATAAATAAACTCAAATCGAAATATCGAGAAACCTGACCTAACTTTGGCCCATCACAGAAGATTTAAATATAGAACGCTTTCAATATACAGACTTCACGAGTTGTTTTCAATCGTTGGAACGTAAGACGAAAACAAACAAACAAAATTATCCAGAAAATATAAAGCTGAAGTTATTTGGCAAAATGTCTGTGACTTTTGGATTTCGAGCCGAAGTCTCGAACGAATAGGTTAAACTCACTGATGAATTCTCTGTCAAAATTGACTCTGTCTGGCTGACCGTGCGGTCGGCTAACCGAAGACACGATAACTATCGAGAGGAAAAAGTTAGCACCATGAAATTTTGAGTGTAGGTTGCGTCTCATGATGCGGCAGCTAGGTTCGTGAATAGGACAAATCGGCCTTACTTTTGGAATGATTTCTTGAATATAACAGGTACTACTCAGGCGATCGGATTGAAACTTGATAGTTTCTGTATTTTTGGAAATATTGCAAAAATTCGAGTTTTCAACTTGATTCTTCCGGAAGTAATCTTGTTTACAGTCGGCCGTTATTTCTTCCAATCGGCCTTTCGAAAAAAGGCCTTAATACAAGGAGAAAATCAACAATACAAACTCGAAATTTTGAACGATTGTTTCAGACCAATTTGGTTTGAAATTTTAAGTAATATCATTGTATAAAGACAGTTGCCTTTATACAATGGTAATATACAGAAAATAAATGATAACTCAACACTTTTTCAACCTAGAACAAGCGCGCTATATTGATCATTTGTCACCGAAAAACTGCTCATTAATTATGATGAAGAGTTCCCAGATCATTCGGCAATGAATATTCAATGCTGCAACGCTCTAACAAAATAATTGCTGCTAAGTAATAAATCAAATTATCAAAATTAATCCATTCTTTCATGACTTTGATTCTATTTAATAAATGAGAACAAAGACAATCCAATTAATGGAAATTACGGAAAGTTTTCAGAACAAATTAAGCTCGGAACAACTGAAAGTGTCGTTCATTATCTCTGATTAATTGGGAGAATAACCTGTGCGGATACTTTTCGAGAATTTTTCCAGTCGAATGATGGCAATGAAATCAAGCACAGACCAACTAAAAAGAGTCATACGTATTCTCCAAATATTACAGAAAATATCCTGTATGGATATATTTATATTTTCGAAGAGATTTTCGAATTATCTGAGAATTTTTCCAATATTATTTCTTGTTATAAGCATGCCATCAATAACGGTTTACAGACTACTGGACGAACCTATAATCTCAAAGGAAGGAATCATTCTGAGAGGAACTCAATTTTTGAGCTACATAAGCAGGGTACCTACATTCGTCCTATGCCTTCTAGCTTCTTTCCGAAACAGAGAATTACTCAAAAACTTTCTGGATAGTGTGGAAATACTGGATGAGCGATTAAAAAAGTTGGGTCAAAAGTTGTCATATGAAAAATTGTTAAAAATGTGTTATATCCAAACGTTTGGGATACTCTGTAAAATTTTCATCCAGAATTTCTCTTATATGAATCCTTCGAATGGTAAGATATAGTGCAATTTTAGTCAGGATTTTGAGGTGAATTGATATTGGTTTTTACGCAATTGTTCTAGGAAACAGCGCGTTAGTTTTTGTCCGAATGTATTTTCCGAATTTTGAAAATGGTCTCGAACGATTAGGTTGGACTCCCTGAACAAAAACCCGTTGTCAAAATATTCGATTATATCCGGCTGTTCATCCGCATATCTTCGGACTTCCGAAGGAGAATACGTAACTATCTGAAATCTCCTCGTCGCATTTGGAGCCTCAATATCTTTTTTTATCATTAATGGATTAAATCGGCCCAATAGTTCCGCAGTTATGTCGATTTGAAATTCTGAGTACTGATTCCATTGATATGAAGCATTGAGAATTGTTGAAAAATACCAATGCTTAACTTCTTATAGAATTTTGTGAAGAAATAAAAAAAAAATTCCAAAATTTTTCTGATTTTTGTTCGATATTTGGAGGAAACCAGACACTAGCAACATTTGACTTCATTGTTAATGGAAAATACCGACTTTTGCTTTTAGGCAGAGTTTTGTGAAAATTATACAATTAGAAAAAATATAGTGGAATATTTTTCGGAAATTTTTCAGATTTCTGTCGAAAAAAATTGTTTGTTCGAAAACTATTGATCAGCTTGTGATGAATTCTGGCAGAGATCTTGAGGTCACAACTCGAAAGCAGTGTTTTGTATTTCAATTTAATCGGATATTCTTCGGTTTACTTATTTTGAATTGTATGAAATTTTAAGCTGTCATTTTCTCATCAAGTGTTGGATTGTGATTCGATACGATCTGTTTTTCTGGAAATATAAGAAGAATTTACTTTTGAATGGGTATATCTGCGGGTTATTGGATGAATTTCACGAATTTACTAATTCGACGTCCAAAATAAAACTGCAAAACTAATCTACAATTATCTTGAAATTCTTTCAAAAAATTTTTTGTTCACGATCTGTGATAAATCAATCCGTGAACACAATAATTTCCAGAATAATTCGTGAAGGGGTAAAATTAGCCGAATAATGAAGGTCTCCATTGAAAACTTTAATTTTGCAAATATTTCCAAGAATACAGATCGAATCGAATTGAAATCTAGTTCTTGATTTATAAATGAGTTTTATGCAGACTCTCGTCAGTACCACATGAAAGGAAGATTGCCAGATTATTACACCAGGAAGTAAAGCGCGTAAAAGCTCATGACCGGACTAGTTATTGTGTTTAAGGATGGACTAATCACAGATCGTGAACAGAAAATCTTTTGAAAGAATTTCAAGATAATCGTAGAGTAGTTTTGTAGTTTTATTACGAAGTCAAATTCGTGAGTAAAATCCATTAAATAATCCGCAGAAACACCAATTCAGAATTGCATTCTTCTAATATTTCCAAAAATACAGATCATATCGAATCATAATTCAACCCCTGATGGAAAATGACAGCTTAAAATTGTATACAAGTCAAAATAAGTAAAGCGCCAAATTGAATTTTGTACAAAATTTTGAAGAAGAAAATCTGATTGAATTGAAATTCAAAAACTGTTTACGAAAAGTGACCTCAAGATCTCTGCCACACTTCATCGCAAGCTGGTCAAGAGAATTTCAGTTAGTTAGGTCTTCTCCTTCGAAAGTCCGAACACATACGGATGGACGTCCAGGATATAATCAAATATTTTGACCACGGGTCAATTTAATTTAATTTTGTGGTTCTGTTTCAGATATTGGGAGTGAAAACCGAAAAAAAACCTACAGAATGATGCAAAATCCTCCCATAATAAGCTTCAATCGATACTTTTGATTTCTCAATCAATTCTTAGATTTCAATTTGCTCAAATCTGTAGTTGTGGACTATGAATTTTCGAATTGGCATATCTGCGGAATGATTTGGTGGATTTTACCCATTGACAAATTTGGCCTTCGTAATTAAGACCCAATCCTACTCCATAAATATCCAGTTTCAAAGCTTTTCATTTCTGAGGGTATTCTGTTCACAACCGGCCGTTAGACAGACGATAAACATAGTAACTTCCGGAACAAACGACTAAGAAACTTTATATTTGTAGAGAAGATTTGGCCTGAATTACAAAGGTCGAATTCTTGATTGGGTAAAATCCGCCCAAAGATTATGAAGAATACTTATCAAAACTCTTATTTTTCCACTCTTTCCGAAACTATATATTGAATCGAATTGAAACGTAGTACTTTATTGGAAAATTATAGGTTGTTAGTTGAGTCAGAATTTCATATAAGGACCATTGAAAAAGAGATCGCCAAATCTTTCCTTCTAGTGAATATACGTTTGCACGGGTCAATACAGGAAAGGATTACTGCTTTAGCAACAAATTCGAACATTCCCACAAAAGCTGCGAAACATTCATCAGTGCTTTTCTATGAGTTTTTTTTCAATTTACTAAATGTCAATTCTGATATATTTCTCTAAAAACATCGAAACTGATTTGTTATCTAATTTCTACAGAAATGATACGAACGGGAAGCAAACATTTTGACGGAACTTGATGTCTCAAAATAATCTCAAAAGGTTACTCATTTCAGACAGACAAATCATGTGATAATCCTGGTAAAGTGCTCAAAATGTCGAGAAATTTCCTGGGGGAGATACACGGTTCCCGGATAAGTTTTTTCAAATTCCTTTGTATATAGAAAGAATTATGCAGTCAAAGAAGTAAATACATATTTTCATTTTGCTCGCATATTCGAGGCAAACAGCGTGCAATCGTTTGGTTCAAATGTCTGTAATTTTTTTAATTTTGAGCAGAAAATGGTCTCAGACGACTAAATTGGACTCACTGGTGAGGAATCCGGTGTGAAAATCGATTCTATCCGGCCGAACGTATGCACGATTTCGGGCGTACGGGGAATCTTGTCGACTTGAAACTCTCATGGTAGTTTGCATTTAAAACTTTGACGGTTGAGTTCATTAACAGGCAAAATCGGCCAAATAGTGTCGGAGTTATAGTACGAAGGCGTAGAAGGGCCACTCTTTGTCGACAAAAATTTTTCCACCTAATTCCGACTTTAATCTCGGACTTATACTAATTCCGACTTCGAACTCGGAATTATAGACTAATTCCGACTTTAAACTCGGAATTATAGACTAATTCCGACTTTGAACTCGGAATTATAGACTATAATTCCGAGTTTAAAGTCGGAATTAGTCTATAATTCCGACTTCAAACTCGGAATTAGTATAATTCCGAGTTCGAAGTCGGAATTATGTATAATTCCGAGTTTGAAGTCGGAATTAGTCTATAATTCCGAGTTCAAAGTCGGAATTAGTATAATTCCGAGATTAAAGTCGGAATTAGGTGGAAAAATTTTTGTCGACAAAGAGTGGCCCTTCTACGCCTTCGTATTATAGCCATTTGAAATTTCGAGGTTATTTCCTGATATTTCAGGAATTGTTGGGAGCGATTGGATTGAAAATCGGCAGTCAGTTGGAGAGTAATGACGCGAAACCTCTCAAAAAATGTTGGTGTAATCGTGGTGTCGGTGAATTAAAAAAAAAATTCCTTCAAAATTTTTTGAAAAATTGTTTTGTTTTTTTGAAATTAGTCATCATATTCGAAAACCTTGCTCACACCTTGAGCTCTATATTTCACATCAGTGTATCAAATTTCAATCCGATACGGTCATTATTTTCGGAGATATCAGGAAAATTCCTTCTCGAAATCGTTGTTTTTCTCGGAATAACTCAAAAATACTAATTCAATAATGATTAAACTTGGCAACTAGTTTGAAAAAGCTGATGGATGCTTCGGGAATTATTGATTGAAAAAGTTAATACATATATCGAAAACAATATCAGATTAAAAAAACAAAGTATTAGGAGAAAAAAGTGGATCACTTCTGCACTACTGACGTCAATAAATAGAAAGCAGCAACTATACAAGGTGTCTAATTTAAAAAGTCCCAAACTGGTCAAAATTTTGACGGTAATTCTTCAATTCAACACTTTGTGTTTTCACGAAATATATCAATTTTTTTTATAGAATCAATCACTCTCCACTTATCCTTGTAGCCTCATCAAATTTGGTTACATATCTGAAAAAAGCATGAAATTGGCTATAACACAAGATTTTTTTTCTGTCAAAAAATATTTAACTGCGGGCGTGGTAAGCAGATAAACAAAAAGGTTCTTAGGTGAAAATTATCAATCATATTTTTCCAATAGGTTTATCGGTGAGAAATGAATAATTATGAACATGTTTTCCCTTCAGCAGAAACTTCACCATTTAGTAATCTTTCGAATGACATATCAACTTTTGTACTAGCTGTTTCTTTTCAGCCTCAATATCGTGGCCAACATGATAAAGAAAAATAAGAAATAATTCAAACCTGATTTTCTTCCATTTCAATGCTCTTAATGATGAAATCAGTTTTTTTTCTTACTGGACCGTACCTTGCAATTCATTCTTCTCCTAAATATTCATTTAGTTGGTCCCTTACATTCCGGGTCTTATGAGCTTGGCAGCCATTTATTTGAAACCAAATGTTTTGTCTGCTTTCCTGATGCATTTCATCCAGTATGTCTCTTAGACGTATAATCCTTACTGATCTCTTCAACTCTGCCGAATTTATTCATTCAATCTGAAATAGTCTAACAGACATTAGATGAAATGCCTCTGGAAAACAGACTAAACGTTTCAGTTTCAAATAGATGGCTGCCGAGCTCATAATATCCGGAATGTAAGGGACCAACTTAATGAATATGTCGGAGAACAATGGATTGCAAGATACGGTCCAGTAAGATGGCCACCAAGGAGCCGTGATCTTACCCCTTCAGATTTTTATGTCTAAAACACATTAAAAGAAAAAGTTTATCAAATAAGCTTTCAAACTCGAGATGATTTGATGAATAGAATCAAATTGTGTTGTGCAGAAATGGGTCAGAAATGTTTTGAACTACGTGGGGTTGTAGATTCAGTAGGAATAATTGTGTGAAATGAATTGAACAAGGTGGTAGCCATTTAGAAATTTAGCAATGAGTTTATTGTTTAATTATTTGTAGCGAGGTTTTTCAGCCTTTTGTCCTCTCTCTTAACTTTTTTCTTATGGTATGTATTAGTAAAATTAAGTTAATTTTTTTGACTCGACAAATAAATAAACAGTTCTACTGAGAGTAACTCCAATATTCAATCAGAAAAAACCACTGATTCAGTCATTAAGAGCATTAAAATGGAAGAAAATCAGGTTTTAATATTTTCTTATTTTTCGTTAGTATCATGTTGGCCACGATATTGAGGCTGAAAAGAAACAGCCAGTACAAAAGTTGATATGTCATTCGAAAGATTACTAAATGGTGAAGTTTTTGCTGAAGAGAAAACATGTTCATAATTATTCATTTTTCATCGACAAACCTATTGGAAAAACATGATTGATAATTTTCACCTAAGAACCTTTATTTTTATCTGCTGTTTACCACGCCTCAGTAAGGGATTTTTGGACACAAAGAAAATCTTGTGTTATAGCCAATTTCATGCTCTTTTGAGATATGTAACCAAATTCGATGAGGCTACAAGGATAAGTGGAGAGTGATTGATTTTATAAAAAAAAATGGAGATATTTCGTGAAAACACGAAGTGTTGAATTGAAGAATTACCGTCAATATTTCGACCATGTGTTATATGACATTTTTTGTTGAAAATCACATGTAGAATCTCGCCTTGAAGTTTGGAACTTTTTAAAGTAGACCCCCAAAGGGAAATGCGGAGAGACCGGAGCAATTCACTTTTGACGTCGGAAAACAACATCTACAAGAATGAGTTAACGAAATTGATTGAATTCTCGCAAAAATATATTCTCAGTAACTGATAAGGGACAATGTTAACCAATACAAAGCGCTATAGAATGGTGTAAATAACATTTTTAATCGGACGAGGCTTGAAACAAAAATTGAGAAAATTAAATTGGCGGATGGTACAATTCTGGAGTCTAGAAAACATATATGCAACAGTTTCAATACATATCATACTACTCTAGGTCAAATATACGCAGAGAAAATAAAAGTTCCCGACGGTTATAGAGAAAATGATAAGAGAGTAAGGAACTCCCTATGTCTATTCCCTACGAATACCAAAGAGGACCAGGAAACAATCATGAAACTGCGAGACAAAACAGCTCCTAGAAATGATAGTATGAGAACAGAAACTTTCAAGTATATTTCTGATGAGGTAAAGACTCCCCTCACTCACCTGATGAACGTTTATTTTGATAAAGGATACTTCCCTAAAAGTTTAAAAGTTGGAATCATTAAACCACCCTTCAAAAATGGAAATAATTTGGAAATGAAGACTTACAGACCAATATCGTTTGGTCTCTAGTATCGCAAAAGTCATGGAGAGGATACTGAAGACGAGAATTATAAAGTTTTGTGATAAACATGGGATCATTTCACAATGTCAGTATGGCTCAAGAGAGAAAAAGTCAACCGAGGGTGCAATACAACATCTTATATTCACAACTCACTATATAAGAGTAAACTATCGTTATGCGTCTTTATTGATCTCTCTAAGGCATTCGATACCGTCTCTCATAAAAAACTTCTCAGTAAGTTGGACTAGAACGGTTTTAGAGGGAAAGTCTACGAATTGCTGAGGAGTTACTTATCGGATCGAGAACAGAGAGTTCAAATAGATGGAGAGTTAAGCGGACCCATGTATGTGAATTACGGGGTGCCACAGAGCACACTGCTTGGGCCACTCCTGTTCACACTGTACATTAACATTATGTTGAGTGTTAGGATCAGGGGCAGAATTATTTGTTTTGCGGACGACGCAGCTCTTTTTTGCAAATTGAACTCGTGGGAATCTTTGAAAGCAGAGGCTGAAGCCGACGTCGGAGTTTTAGACAGATGGTTCAGATATAACTTGTTAACACTCAATCTATAAAAGACGAGATATTGGCCCTTTTTCTCGTAGGTACTCAAGTGGATTACAGCATATGGGACCGGTGATGGTGATCGGAACGGGTTCGCATATTCCAGAAGCGGACTCGAGCAGATATTAAGTAGGGAGGACAATCGATCGACATCTAAAATTGGACATTCACGTTGAGAATTTGTATGCCAAGTTAAGAGGTATGTTATATAAATTGAAATATTTGAAAGATTACCTTGATTTAAGGCATATCAAGCTGCTGTATTACGCGTTGGTCCAGTCACAGCTGACGTACGGAATTGTCAGTTGGGGCGGCGTGAATGATACACACCTAGAAAACTTAAATGTAATCCAAGATGGATTTGGCGGGTCATTTGTAGTAAGCCACTTACATTCTCGAACGACAGTCTATACGAAGAGTCCGAGCTGCTTGACGTGAGGCATCTTTCTGCATGCTGATGAATATGAAAAAGTCCAAAATAACATCTGAACCCGCTCACTGTTACAAGACAAGAAGTAAAATGAACTCTTTGAGCGTACCCCGTTGCCAACGTTGCTGCGACTACCTTGCACCAAAACTTTTCAGCCAACTTCCCCCAGAAATAAAGAAGATCAATAATATCAGTTTATCCAGGAGGATGTCAATAAAGTGGATAAACACTTAAAGAAGAACGAGATTACACGTTTTCGTCAATCAGAAAGACAGTTATAGTGGAATTGCTTTGAAGAGCTTGCGAATTTGTGTATTGTGAGTTGGTATTTGATAGGTTGTGATATTATATATATTTTTTTGTTAGTTCACCTGTCAGTGGAGAATGAAGGTCATTCAGTTCAATTATGATGACATCACCTACAAGTGATAGCTTTCCGGAGCTAAAGCCTCCGTGATTCATTTATTTGTAAACTTTTTTTCTTGTTTCTGGTTTATGCTTGTTTGTACTGTATATTTACCTGGACTCCACAATCGTTTATACTTTGCACCTTCCTATGTTTGTATATTGTGATTACCTGTCTGCACTATATTGTAATAAGTCAGTGAATAAATATTATTATTATCATTATATATTTTTATTATCAAGTCAACAATTCGAAAAAAAATTTCAAATTACTTTTGTCAGATATTCAATATTCTGATCATATTATCCTCATGAATTTCTGTATGAACCTTCGAACTCTCATTTCCGATGAAGTAGGTACTGAATTTCATATCTATCAAATCTGTATTTTTGAAATTTTGGGAAAATAACATTTTGAATGGGTAAAATGGGTATATTTGCGGAATGATTGGGTGGATTTACCCATAAATAACACGATAATCACAATAACTTCCGGAAGAAACAACTCAGAACTCGACATTTGTAGAGTTGGTTTGGGGCTTAATAACGAAGGTCTAATTCGTGAATGGGTAAAATCCGCCCAATGATTCCGTAGATATAACTATCCAAATTAGTATTTTCCCAATATTCCCAAAAATTGTAACAAAGTGATTTTCATTACTTAGGAATTAATAAGCGAAAATGATCTCTGAAATTCATTATTTGATTGAAAATCGTACAAAGATGTTAGGAATAATCTTTTTGGCAATTTTCCTTCATAATCATTATGGTTTCAATATTTCTCATCAAACATTGAAAAACACATACACATGGTGAAATTTTTACGAATGACGAAAACAACAAAAATGTTCAAAGCCAGACCTGATTTTTCCGAATTATGAACAAATTGGTACCTGAAGATCCTTCAAGACAATATTCCATAAACATTGCAATCGATTCGGGATAACCGTTCAAAAGTTATGAGGGATTGAAGTTTTCGTTAAAAACCGAAAATCAGCCCGTATAAAATTTATGAAGAGAGGAAGGCACTTTTAAATGTTCATTTGATGATCATCCGAGTAGTCTCTATACATAGTAGAAACATGTACAGTTCTTCGTGTCTCACCCTGTATAGTGCGTGAAAGTAGTGTATTAATGGTAAGAAACCTTGTAACGTTTGAAAAATTTTACCCGCAACACTTAATTGTCTTGTTTGTTTGTTGTGTTGCCTATGAGCCGCATTTTGATTATTCCTGTTTATGATTATCGTCCATATATAATTCACATATGGAAGAAATTCTCGAATATCATTTTTAAGACGTATTCAATTCATTTTCGATACTCTGATCTGCTAGTACGAAAAAGTAGCGGTTATTTATTGAAATTTCCTTGAGAAAATCCAAAGTATTGGGATTAAGAAAAGCCACTATTTTTCAAATATATATTGCTGATTGTGCTGTTGGTATTGGAAAAGCAATATTACCCTTTTTGGGGATTAAATCGTAATTTGGCTGAGAAGAGCATCTACTTTAAGGTCGTCCAACAACCTGAGTGAGTTCGATTTTCTTTTCACGTAAATGTGATCTCATTGTTTTTTTTCCTATCTATTTTAGGACCTTTTTTTTGTTTGTTATATTATTTCTGGAATCTTATAATCCTGGATTCCCATCTTCCTGATCTGGATTATATTTCGATCGTCAGGCTGGTCAGAATTTCTAGATTGTTCCATTGTGAATCAACTTCTGGAGACTTCTATTTTACCTCCTGAAGCACAGGCAGTAATTTGGAAATTGTGTATGGAGAAAAACACCCAGTTCTGGATCTGAGATTTGGTAATTTATCGGCAATTTCGAAGATTCATGATCCTGGTATGTAAAGAACTTTTTTTGACGTCACAGGAAGCCATTTTCTAATATTTGACATCTTATTGAAATATCCAGCTAATGAACTATATCATAACAAATTTTCCGTAATTGATAACTCTTAAAATAGATATTTTCATTCAATTGTTCTTTTCATTCTCTTGGCAATACATATTTTTTGTTTCTCATCAATTAATTCCATAGTTTAAGTAAAATTTAGTAAGTGATAGGTATTCTATGTTTTTTTGCTCCGTATAAATTGTTTCATAATTCAAGTAAATTGATAATCATATTGGTAATTATTTCATATTAAGGTGAAATCGTTTGATATTATACAAGGTGCCCATATATTGTATGATACTGTGAACACTAGGCTTGATCAAGCGTAGGGGGATAATTCCGGTGTATAAACTTGAATTTCAATTTGAATATAAGGGTGTTCAATTGATAATAGAATTTTAAAATTGAATCTGTTTTTTTTTTGATAAATTATTTCATTGTTATCAATTTCTGCTGTTTCGGAATTTACGTATTTTGCTGGAGCAGTTTTCTTAGGTAGATTTACAATTTTTGTTTTCTAGTTTTTTTTTTTTTTGATCTTTTGCTCTGACTCGCTAGGATAAAATACGTTGGCGCCCTATTGTAATCAATGAACTCACCCCATCTCCACTATTAGCAAAACCGAGGTGATCCTAGCGTTTCTTTCTTTTTTTTGTTGTTTTTTTTATTATTTTTCGACTCAAATTATTTTGGTCATTGTGAATTTGAGTAATTGATTTAGGCGCTATAAATTTGGCGCCCAACGTGGGGCCTTTAAATTCGTTCAGTAACTTTTCTGGGTCGAGTTGTATAATTTACGGAAGTTTTGGTGAATTTTTTTTTTTGTCGAAATTTTTTTTTGATGGGACGGTGCTAACCGTTTTGCTTCTGTGAGATCACTTTTTATTGTTTGTTCAATTTCGTATTGTTTTCTCAATTCTCAAAAATGTCAGGAAAGATTATAGTAAACAGGTTGAATCAAGTTCAGCTGAACTACCTATTATCTTTGAGAGGGTTGCCAACTGGTACTGTTGATAAAATGCGTGCCACCTTGTCAAGAGCGATGAAACTTGAGAAAGAGGGAAGTTCAATGTCGTATCCCCCCTATCCTTTTTCTTTTGATGATGATCGGGAGGCTATCGATGAGGTTATAAATAAGGTAGAACAGAGTATATCTGATAAGCAATCTTTAACACCTAAAAGCAAATGTTTTACTGTTAATCAAACTCGTTTGGGTTATGCAATTATTCGCTTGGATCATATAAAGCCTGCAACTCCGGAAGAAGAATCATATAAGAGGGAGACTTTCGCTAAAATCCTTGGCCTTTTGGACTCTCTTGAGGAGACAACAAAAGTGCAGGGGCCAACATCTTCCCCAAAAACACCTTGCCAGGTGAGTTCGTCCGATAGTGAGGAGGATCAAAATTTTTTCGGTCATGGAGTAAATGTCCCTGCTGCATCTACGCCACTTGGGATTTCCGCTGGTCAAGTTGGTATGGCTGGATCCATTAGGTCAGTGCCAGTGTTTCGTTGGGGTCTAAAATTTTCAGGTAACAGAAATGGTATGTCTGTCCAGGCTTTTTTGCAGAGATTGGAGGAACTTAGCGAGGCTAGGGGAGTGACGAAAGCGGAAGTGATACGTTCGGCAGTTGATTTATTCGAAGGTAAAGCACTCATCTGGTATCGAGCTGTTAAAAGTTCGTTGGTTGATTGGGTTTCTTTTGTTGATGGTATTAGATCCGAGTTCGAACCGTTTGACTATGATGAGAAGCTCATGGAAGAGATTCGTCGTCGTACACAGGGTAGAGATGAGTCTATAGGGATTTATCTGGTCACAATGAAATCTTTGTTCGAGAGATGTAGGTCCCCACCATCTAAAGAGCGGCAGTTGAGGGTCGTGATGCGAAATATACTACCATTTTTTCAGACGCAATTGGCATTGGTTGAAATCAAATCGTATGCAGAGTTGAGAAAGTTGTGCAGACAGTTGGAAGAGCGTAGAGAGTCTGTTGAATCCTTTATGCCACCACCTAGGAAATCTCAGGGATGGTTAGAACCCGATTTGGCTTATACAGGTATTGAGGAGGATATTGCTGAAATGGAGATTCAAGGAAGTATAGTTAAAGAACAGTCAGCTTCGAATATTAATGAAGAAGGTACTAATTCTAGAAAGATTGTTTGTTATAATTGTAATATGCCCGGTCACGTATCTAGGGGTTGTGCTGCGCCAAAACATAAACGCTGTTTCAGGTGTAATAAGCCAGGTTATACAGTAAAAACTTGTCCCAAATGTAGTTTTTCGGGAAACGGTTCCAGTCGCTAAAGAACGGACCATCTTTGGCGGCCTCCAATTCCATTGGTCCAGATAATCATTTTTGTCCTGTGCTTAACTACATCCTAGATAGTATGAGTGGAGATGAAAGGCCATACTCACGTTTGTCAATATATGATGTTGAATTTTTAGGTTTGCTCGACTCGGGCGCCTCTCGTACCATAGTAGATAGCAAGAGTTGGAATATACTAAAAGGTTTGGGAGTGCAGATTGATAATTCAAAGAAAGTTGCATGCACGGTTGCGAATGGTCAAGTTTGCTCTAGTATAGGTAGTTGTACTGTACCGATTAAGGTCAAGGATCGTGTCGTTGTGGTGGAAGTTTTGATTCTTCCTGATTTGCCAAGACCGAAGCTTCTCGGTGCTGACTTCTGGAAAATCCTAGGTATTGTGCCTGATTTGAGGAACAATGTCTGGCAGTTTGCTTCGGATTCAGTCGAGGTTGCTTCTTTGGAAACCTCTTTAAATGATAATCAAAGAAAACGGTTGAATGCGGTGATTGAGCGGAATTTTTCGTTAATGGGTGAGAAGTTAGGTAAAGTTAAATTGCTCGAACATGAGATAATTGTAGAAGGGCCTCCAATTAAGCAGCGGTATTATCCCGTATCGCCAGTCCTCCAGAAGCATATAGACGATCAACTCAACGACATGTTGGAGCAAGGAATAGTAGAGAGGAGTAATAGTCCGTGGGCTTCTCCTATTATAATGGTAAAAAAGAAAGATGGTAGATATAGATTTTGTGTAGACTACCGTAAAGTTAATGCAGTAACTCGAAAGGATAGTTATCCTCTCCCTTATGTTTCGAATACTCTCGATAAGCTGAAGGACGCTAAGTTTATAAGTTCTTTGGACATTAAGTCAGCATTTTGGCAGGTGCCTGTGAAGAAGGAGTCACGACAGTATACAGCTTTCACTGTTCCTAATAGGGGTCTTTTCCAGTTTCGTAAAATGGCTTTTGGACTTCGTAATGGACCACCAACTTGGCAAAGGGTTATGGATGATGTTATTGGGAGTGATTTGGAACCTTATGTGTTTTGTTATCTGGACGATGTTATTATAGTTACTCAGGATTTTGAGAAACATCTCGAAGTACTTGAGGAAGTGTTCCAACGGATTTTTAAGGCGGGACTCACTGTGTCTAGAGAAAAATGTTGTTTCTGCAGGGAGGAGATGCGCTATCTGGGTTATGTCGTGAGTGCAAATGGTTTGAAGGTTGACCCCGAGAAGGTGAAAGCGATGATCGAAATTCCAGTCCCTCGGAATATAAAGGACGTTCGTAGTATAATGGGTACTTTTTCTTGGTATCGTCGTTTTATCCCAAATTTTTCTGATATTGTATCTCCTCTATCTAATCTTCTCAAGAAAAATAGCAAATTTTCTTGGTCTACTGAATGCGATGACTCATTTCGTTTCCTCAAGGAGAAACTTGTTGCTGCTCCTATTATGAGCTGCCCAAATTATGATTTGCCATTTCAAGTGCAAACCAATGCATCCGGACACGGATTAGGAGCTGTCCTGAGTCAACCAGATCCACAAGGAGGAGAGCGAGTTATTACATACATAAGCCGTTCCTTGACTCGGCAAGAGCAAAATTACTCCACCACGGAGCGAGAATGCTTAGCAGTTCTGTGGGCGCTTGAAAAGTTGAGGCCTTACATCGAAGGTATTAGGGTTGAGGTGGTAACTGACCACTATTGTTTAGTGTGGCTTCAGAGTATCAAAGCTGTGTCAGGGCGTCTGGCTAGATGGATAGTTCGTTTGCAGCAGTTCGATTTTTCTGTTACTCATCGTAAAGGCTCAGAACATCATGTCCCAGATTTACTCTCACGATCTGTAGCAAAGTTGGATTTAGTGAATATATTCGATATAAATAAAGTTTCAGATTCCTGGTATAGTAAGATGTTAAAGAAAGTCATTGATTACCCCCAAAAGTTTCCTTCTTGGAGAGTCGAGAATGGAATTCTGTTTAAGTATTTGAACTCTTCAAAGTATGCCTTGGAAGATAGTTCATGGAAGTTAGTAATTCCTAAGCCTTTAAGATCTAAGGTATTGCATGATATGCATGTACCTCCTACTTCCGGTCATATGGGAGTTTTTAAGACTTATGCTAGATTGTGTGAACGGTATTTCTGGCCTAAAGCTCGTTCAGATGTCGCTCGATTCATAAGGAATTGTACAGTTTGTGCTGAATACAAGTCTGATACCCAGAAACCTGCAGGGTTGATGGTTTCCCACCAACCACAGGCTACAAAGCCTTGGGAAATAATCAGTTCAGATATTGTAGGACCCCTTCCGAAGTCAAAAAAAGGTGCCTCTTACATTTTTGTTGTGACAGATTATTTTAGTAAGTTCTGTTTGACATTTCCTTTTAGAAAAGCTACAGCTTCAGCTGTTTGTAAGGCTTTGGAAGAAAATGTTTTCCTTATTTTCGGAGTTCCTCGAATAATTATTAGTGATAATGGGCCTCAGTATAAAAAAGAATATTTAAAATTGTTGGAAAAGTACAAAATATGCCCAAAATTTAATGCTAATTTTCATGCCCAGGCAAACCCAACTGAAAGGTACAACCGTACCTTGAAATTTTTAATATCTGCCTATGTCTCCGATAATCATCGCGCTTGGGATGAGAATTTGGCACAGTTAACCTGCGCCATGAGAACTTCACGCAATGAAAGTACAGGTCATTCTCCTTACTTTGTAAATTTTGGACGAAGAATGATGCTGTCTGGGGATGATTACCATATTACGTTGTCTGAACCAAGTTCGGATGAAAAGTCTGAGGAGACGAGATCTGGAGAGTTTCTCAAGCTCTATGAGGAATTGAAGGGAAGGTTAAAAGGTGCTGCGGAAAGGAATGCCCAGTACTATAACTTAAGGAGGAGACACGAAGAATTTATTTTGCATCAACCTGTGTACAGAAGAAATTTTGTTCTTTCGGATGCTAGTAAGTATTTCACCAAGAAGTTGGCACCCAAATGGCTTGGTCCGTTTTTAGTGTCTAAGAGATTATCACCTTGGGTTTACCAGTTGCAGGATTATAAGGGGAGTAAAAGAGGTGTTTGGCATGCGAAAGACCTGAAGTCATGTCCTAACTCTGACGAATTATGATTCGGCGATTTTCGAAAGCGTGATTGATGTAAACTTTCATAATTGTTTGTCCCTGATTCTGCTCGTTGTCTAATGTTGTTCATAAATGTGTTCGTGATACTCTGTTTGAAAGGGGAAGAAATTGGTTCCCAAATGAATATGCCCATTTCTGGTTGCCAAAATTCGTTAAGTATTTTTTTTTATATAGGTTTCTTTTGTGAAATTTTGGGAAAATTTCTTGACGAAGGGGGGGATTTGTAACGTTTGAAAAATTTTACCCGCAACACTTAATTGTCTTGTTTGTTTGTTGTGTTGCCTATGAGCCGCATTTTGATTATTCCTGTTTATGATTATCGTCCATATATGTTTCACATATGGAAGAAATTCTCGAATATCATTTTTAAGACGTATTCAATTCATTTTCGATACTCTGATCTGCTAGTACGAAAAAGTAGCGGTTATTTATTGAAATTTCCTTGAGAAAATCCAAAGTTTTGGGATTAAGAAAAGCCACTATTTTTCAAATATATATTGCTGATTGTGCTGTTGGTATTGGAAAAGCAATATTACCCTTTTTGGGGATTAAATCGTAATTTGGCTGAGAAGAGCATCTACTTTAAGGTCGTCCAACAACCTGAGTGAGTTCGATTTTCTTTTCACGTAAATGTGATCTCATTGTTTTTTTTTCCTATCTATTTTAGGACCTTTTTCTTGTTTGTTATATTATTTCTGGAATCTTATAATCCTGGATTCCCATCTTCCTGATCTGGATTATATTTCGATCGTCAGGCTGGTCAGAATTTCTAGATTGTTCCATTGTGAATCAACTTCTGGAGACTTCTATTTTACCTCCTGAAGCACAGGCAGTAATTTGGAAATTGTGTATGGAGAAAAACACCCAGTTCTGGATCTGAGATTTGGTAATTTATCGGCAATTTCGAAGATTCATGATCCTGGTATGTAAAGAACTTTTTTTGACGTCACAGGAAGCCATTTTCTAATATTTGACATCTTATTGAAATATCCAGCTAATGAACTATATCATAACAAATTTTCCGTAATTGATAACTCTTAAAATAGATATTTTCATTCAATTGTTCTTTTCATTCTCTTGGCAATACATATTTTTTGTTTCTCATCAATTAATTCCATAGTTTAAGTAAAATTTATTAAGTGATAGGTATTCTATGTTTTTTTGCTCCGTATAAATTGTTTCATAATTCAAGTAAATTGATAATCATATTGGTAATTATTTCATATTAAGGTGAAATCGTTTGATATTATACAAGGTGCCCATATATTGTATGATACTGTGAACACTAGGCTTGATCAAGCGTAGGGGGATAATTCCGGTGTATAAACTTGAATTTCAATTTGAATATAAGGGTGTTCAATTGATAATAGAATTTTAAAATTGAATCTGTTTTTTTTTTGATAAATTATTTCATTGTTATCAATTTCTGCTGTTTCGGAATTTACGTATTTTGCTGGAGCAGTTTTCTTAGGTAGATTTACAATTTTTGTTTTCTAGTTTTTTTTTTTTTTTGATCTTTTGTTCTGACTCGCTAGGATAAAATACGTTGGCGCCCTATTGTAATCAATGAACTCACCCCATCTCCACTATTAGCAAAACCGAGGTGATCCTAGCGTTTCTTTCTTTTTTTTGTTGTTTTTTTTATTATTTTTCGACTCAAATTATTTTGGTCATTGTGAATTTGAGTAATTGATTTAGGCGCTATAACCTTTGGGGTTTAGTCGGCTTTCCGTTTAATTTCTGTGAATTTTCCTGTGTTCCATTTCTCTTTTTCGTTTCATACGAATCAAAAAATTAATATGCGCTTTAATTTGATATTTAGTAGACCATTTCCAGAGTGATTTCGGGGACGTTGTGAGGGACATTACCTATACCTTTCGTTCAACTGCCCTCGCATAGGGGTTGAATCGAAGTGGTACTGTGTCCAAGCTATCCTCAAATTATCAGGTTGTATCGGACATTCTGCGCTGAGTTCGATCGAAAACTGTGATTCAAGTTTGAATAAGCGAAACGTTCCAGGGGTCCCCTTTGATTTACCGATTGCTTTGCCGTCACGGTGTTTTGTTTAGTAATTTCATTGAATTTTCAAATAATTAATATTTAAAAACTCGGTTAGAATAAGAGGTTAGTTTAACATGGGCAAAATATATGGAAATGGAAATAACTGATTGTTCATAATTGGCAATATTAGCGGACTATTAAATTACCTAATGAGGATTTTGAAGTTGTTGTACATGCAACCAAACGACCAGACCCAGCCGTTTTAAAGAAATTCTTGACTTCACAGTTGCATGTAATAATTGATCACTTTCGGGAATGATAATATTATTGATCTTAACATTACATCTATATTAAACCCCCTACCTAAGATCTACGAGAAACTATATGGAAAGTACCAACTCGCACGAGAAGGAATTCAGAAGAATTCACACTTTGTGCATAATTGCATTTTCATGATTCCTACTATCAATTTCAGGTCATCGTATAACTTCACGGTCAAAGTTATTGTTTGGCTTTGTAGAAATCAACAAAGTTGGCCTTTGATTGCTTCATGAAGTTGACAAATCCCTTTTAATAATTTCTCATAGGATATCTCAGATAGGACGCTACCTATTCCTGAAAATTATATAACATTACTAATTATAATTGAACTATGGAAATTCATGTTCGGATCTCTGAACACTGATCCTCAAACTGGCTGGCATAACTAAGGGAATTGGGTAGGTGTAGATGCGGTAAGGACTTTGCAAAGATGCCTGATGCACCCTTTCACGCTAGCACATATATCCGTGTCGATCTCGAACTCGGAGAGTCATGCAGGCCGTTTCAAGCTAATACACAACTCTGCGAATTCAGTAGGTCGGTCGGTAGGAAGGAATCGAGGGTGCATGATGCGCCGTTTCAAGCTAGCATACACACCCCTGTATATCCCGAAACCCAAAGTGTCATGCAGGCCGTTTCAAGCTACTACACGACTCTAAGGAACTCGGGCGGTCGGTGGGTAGGAAGGATACGGGGATGCATAATGCGCCGTTTCAAGCTAGCACACACATCCCTGTATACCCTGAAATCCAAAGGGTCATGCAGGCCGTTTCAAGCTACTACACAATCCTGAGGAATTCGGGCAGTCGGATGGTAGGAAGGATACGGGGATGCATAATGCGCCGTTTCAAGCTAGCACACACATCCCTGTATACCCTGCAATCCACAGTGTAATGAAGGCCGTTTTAAGCTACACCACAATCCTGAGGAATTCGGGAAGTCGGTCAGTAGGACAGATACGGGGCTGCATGTTGCGCCGTTTCAGGCTAGCATACACATCCCTGTATACCCTGAAGTCTGAAAGGTCATGCAGGCCGTTTCAAGCTACTACATAATCCTGAGGAATTCGGGCAGTCGGATGGTAGGAAGGATACGGGGATGCATAATGCGCCGTTTCAAGCTAGCACACACATCCCTGTATACCCTGCAATCCACAGTGTAATGAAGGCCGTTTTAAGCTACACCACAATCCTGAGGAATTCGGGAAGTCGGTCAGTAGGAAAGATACGGGGCTGCATGTTGCGCCGTTTCAGGCTAGCATACACATCCCTGTATACCCTGAAGTCTGAAAGGTCATGCAGGCCGTTTCAAGCTACTACATAATCCTGAGGAATTCGGGAGGTCAGTCGGTAAGAAAAATACGGGGGTGCATGTTGCGCCGTTTCGAGCTAGCATTCACATTCCTGTATACCCTGAAGCTCAAAGGATCATGCAGGCCGTTTCAAGGTACTACACAATCCTTAGGAATTCGGGAAGTGGGTCGGAAGAAAAGATACGAGGGTGCATCTTGCGCCGTCACAGGGTAGCATTCACATCCTTGTATACCATGCAGGCCGTTTCAAGCTACTACACAATCCTGAGGAATTGCGGTGGTCGGTCGGTAGGAAAGATACGGCGGTGCATGATGCACCGTTTCAAGCTAGCATACACATCCATGTCTACCCTGAAGTCCAAAGGGCCATGCAAGCCGTTTCAAGCTACTACACAATCCTGAGGAATTCGGAAAGTCGGTCGGTAGGAATGATACTAGTGTGCATGTTGCGCCATTTCAGGCTAGCATACACATCCCTGTATACACTGAAGTCCAAAGGGTCATGCAGGCCGTTTCAAGCTAGCATACACATCCTTGTATACCCTGAAGTCTAAAGGGTCATGCAGGCCGTTTCAAGCTACTACACAATCCTGAAGAGTTCGGGCGGTGGGTCAGTAGGAAAGATACTGCGGTGCATGATAGCTAGCATACACATCCCTGTATACCCTGAAGTCCGAAGGGTCATGCAGTCCGTTTCAAGCTACTACACAATCCTGAGGAATTCGGGTGGACGATCGGTAGGAAAGATACGGCGGTGCATGATGCGCCGTTTCAAGCTAGCATACATATCCCTGTATACCCTGAAGTCCAAAGGGTCATGCAGGCCGTTTCAAACTACTACACAATCCTGAGGAATTCGGGAAGTCGGTCGGTAGGAAAGATACGGGGGTGTATGTTGCGCCGTTTCAAGCTAGCATACACATCCTTGTATACCCTGAAGTCTAAAGGGTCATGCAGGCCGTTTCAAGCTACTACACAATCCTGAAGAGTAGTTAGGGTTTGTACAGGCGGTACATACACAAACAAGAATACCGTCGCCTTAATTGGCCTTGGCGTTTCTTATTTGAAGTGGGTACGCCCTTCACGCTGCATACTTCAATAGTTTCATTGAGTTTTCAAATACCGTTTCTACTCAATGGTAGTTTAAAATATTTGGATCAACTTGCCTTCTCAGAACACATGTCAATACCGTAGCTAAGGCCAGCACTGTCCGTTTGTAATTTCTTTCTTGTATTTGCTCATTATAGCTCTCATTGTCCGTCATTAATCTACCTGCTCATACCGTCATTTTTCACCGCTTTTATTACCTGCTCTTTTCGCTCATCTCATCTCTTGAAACCGTTTGCGGTTCTACTTATTTCAAATTACATTTTTGATCCGTTGACATATGACTGTGTGATATTTCATTGCTTTGATCAATTCCTGTACTGTGTAAATAATTACTTTGATCATATAATAGTGAGTGTAGACACGTTGACAATTCACATCAGACAGCTTTTTGTGTAAGCAAAATTGTGGTCAACAGTATAGGTGACACCGAGAATGTTTTGTTATATATTTGTACATATACAGTGTGAGTTTTATTACTGTGATATCTGTCTTCTTCTTTAACGAAAAAATTAAAACCAAGCAATCGCTAACACCTCAAATTACACCGAACCATTCGCCAACTATGTAAAAGTTGCCTGGGAAGGACAGAGAAGTGTATACGACAAGTGGTTGAAACCTTGAGCCAAAATTTTCAACTGGCGCCAGAATAACTGAATTCGGTTGAGTTTAATCCTACAGAAACACTAGCCCGAAAAAGTTCCTCATAAAATACAGATGAGCTCGGATTGAAACCAGTTCTTCATCGAAAAATTCTAGAAGAGCACTGACGTAAAGTCAGAAGCTTTTGCGCGCATGTTCAAAGAATATCACCAAAAGTGAACATGCATGCCAAAGCTGCTGACTTCATATAAGGTTTTTTCTAGATTTTTTCATTTAATTTAAAACTCCGAAATCAAAAAAATAAACAAACTCTCGTCTCGATGTTTTTCTCGAAGAAAATTTCCCGATCTCGATTTGACTCTTAAAATTTGGAGTGTCCAGGAAACAAAAACTGAATGTCATTAAAAATGCCATGTATAGGCTATAACGTATAACACAAGGCCAAGACTGCACCAAAATACAGGTTTTAAATTTTTTCTACAATTTTTTTTTTAACGTATAACCAAATACAGAGACTATAATATGCAATAAACTAAATGCCATGTACGAAAAAATGAAAATTGAACGAACCCTTAAGATCTCAATTTAATCTTTCATCCATACACTTAAAATTTATCTAGGTACGAAAGGTAAAAGTTAAAAATTTCTTCTCCGTTCGTTAAGAGAAGTGTATCAGCAATACCAACAGTCTCCTGCCATAAGTCTTCCATGAGAATATCTTCAGGAATAATATAGAAACAAGCTTGGACTAACATTATCAAAAATACAAAAGAAATAATGTTGAATTATTTAAAATTGTTATTGGTAGAGAAAATACCATTAAGGAATGGTATTTTCTCTACCCTGAAAGACCAGAATTAGTGTCCTATCAATTACTTCTCGTAGAAATAATAAATATCTTCCAATTATTGTAGATCTCGAAAAAATCTCGAAGAATTTTCCCGATCTCGTCTCGAAATCGAGAAGAGAAATCTCCAATTTCGAGAGTCTCGTTGGACCTTTATTCTTTCCTGCTAGGAAATTTCTCGAAATAAATTAAACAAATCAATTAATTCCTACGTAACGGAAATCATTCCGTTACAATATTTACACTAAAATCTATCACTATTTTATTTTCAGGAAATAGCAAGAACCCGAGCTTAGACTGGTTGATATACAGCATCCCTGTGTTGCTCATTTTCATCCTGACCATGCAGTGGACAATTTTCCACAATATACAGAGATTACAAATTGTTGCTTTGCGAAAATTTGTGAAAACCATAGAATGCAATCAATTCTGGATTGCTTCTGATCTTACGAAACTGCCTTTGTACTTTGAAACGATCCATGAAAAACGAAAAAACCGAACTTTCTCAGATATTGTCAAGATCTATGATGGTTTATTCAATCAGAACGAGAAGCTGATGAAATCATTCGGCTTGCAAATAATGTGCATCTTAATGTTAATTTTCATATCTTCCATATACACCAATTTCAAGCTATTCAGATTTGCCTCTGGAAAGGAGGATCCTGACATGAGAACAGTTGTGTATCAAATTCTATACTGTACGATTTTCGTGGAGATTTGGATACCATGCATGGGGATTCAGAGAGAAACTAGAGTGCTAGTTGAGAGATTGTTAGAAATGAGTGTGAATTTTTCGAGTACATCTCAATATAAAGTGGTAAGTTACCTGTCGAATAATGTGATACAGACTACAAGAATGAAATGTTCATACTCTCGTTAAATTTTGTGTGTCCCTGACGATGTTTAATTTTATTTCTGAGATGTTTTGTCGACGGTCCACCTAAAGGCCGATCGTAAACATAATAACTTCCGAAGGATATTTTTAAAAGGTTTGGGACTCGATTAAGAAAACCGAATTCTTGAATGGACGATTCGTCTGATATCTCCATTCAAAATTCATTATTCCGAATATTTCCTAAAATTCATATTCGAATGAATTGAACTCTAGTGCTACTTGATTGCAAAATGACGTCGTAAGGGTTTGATATATATTTGCATGGGCCATCCAGTAAAAAATCTGTATTGTTCTACGGTCGGGAAATACGTAATGCATTATACAGGGTGTTTACTTCAGAAAGTCCAAAATTTCAAGGCAGGATTCTACATGTGATTTCCAACAAAAAAAGTCACATTACACATGGTCGAATTATTGACGCATTTCATGCAATATGTCTGTTAGACTGTTTCAGATTAAATGAATGAATTCTGCAGAGTTAGGCGGTCAGGAATTATAATATGTCAAACAGACATACTGGATGAAGTGCCTCAGGAAAACAGACAAAACTTTGGTTTCAAATCGATGGCTGCCCAGCTCATAAGAGCCGGAATGTAAGGGACAAACTGAATGAATATTTCGGAGAACAATGGTTTGGAAGGCAAGGTCCAGTAAGATGGCCACCAAGGAGCTATGAACTTACCCCTTTGGATTTTTAAGCCTGAAACACAGCAAAAGAACGAGTTTATCAAATAAGCGTTCAAACTCGAGATGATATGATAAATAGAACCAAATTGTGTTGTGTAGAAATGGGTCAGAAAAGTTCTGAACTACGCAGGGTTGTAGATTCAGTAAGGAGAAATGTGTGAAATAAGGCGGTAGCCAATTCAAACATTTGCTATGAGTTTATAGTTCAATTATTTATAGCGAAATTAATGAAGTTTGAATATTAAACCATCTTTCCACACCGTATCGTAAGCTGCTGAAAGATCCACAAATACAGCCCCCTTTTTCAACTTTTTATTGAATCCTGATTCAATGAAAGTAGTGAGACTAACAACTTGATCAGAACAATTTCTATTTTTCCTAAAACCACCTTGACAATTTTGCAGAATATCTTCAACAGATGATTCTATCCTGAATAAAATTAATCTCTCTAAAATTTTGAAAGGTACACTCAATAAACTTATAGGTGTATAACTACTTGGGTCTGATGAATTTTTCCCAGATTTCAGAATTGCTATTACTTTTGCCTTACGAAATTCCGTTGGAATATTTCCAGAATTCAAAATATCATTATAGAAAGATAATAACCAAGATAATGCCTTTTTGCCCAAATGTTTTATGAACTCAGGATAAATCCCATCGAAACCAGCAGCCTTCCGAGATTTCGTACACTTTATCGCAGATTTAACAATAAAACCGGTGAACTGATTCTATTACTGAACCGTTGCACAAGGATTAGGATATTATTTATGAGTATTCAAGACCATTCTCTTCCAAAAATACGAAAATCACAAATTTGGACAAAATAGCAGCGCCCTTTTCCTCTAGAACAAGCGCCTGAAGGAACTTGCCCTCATTGGCCCCTTTTACTCCTGGGACTCAATAGTGGCTAACATGAGGTCAAACCACAACTCAGTTCATGTATAAAAATCAGTAAAAATCGAATTCTTTATCTGGAAAAAAACTTTTTCTCTATATAGGTAGGCAACATCCTCCTCCAAATTAAAGACCAGAAAATTCGTTGCTCCATCCTAGGAATATTCAATTTGGATGGTCCATTCTTAACTAAGGTAAGTATTAAATCTTTAAATTCTTGCCAATTTCATTCAATTCGCGTTCGTTGCAGTGCCTTAGTTCCCTCCTCACAAATTTACTTATCTTGGTGCAAAGTGAAGGACAAAGTAGAATTGTGCAATAGTAATCGGTGAGTAAGATGATTTTGTTTTACCGATCTGTACTAGAAATTTTGTTATTTTCAATGAAAAACCCAGTACAAGAATACCATTTACCTGTGAATATCATTTTCTCAACAACTCTGTTCGACATTTTCATAATCCCCTCTGACTCCGTTTGCAATATCACCAAATTTTGTCCAAAATAAAATTCAGATGCCGGTAAATATTTTGCAACGCCCTCAGACTATAAAATACAAAATGAAAGTAAATTTACTCTCAAAAAGTTCTAGAAATGCAATGACTTAAGATCGTAGTAGCTTTAGGCTCTCGTTCAAAATCGTTACCAAAGTGATCACCTATTTGCCCTGATAGAATGATCTGGGGATCGTGTTTTCATATGGTCCTCGCGAAATTTTGCGTGAACCTCAACCTATCATTTTCCGATCAAGTACTAGATTCGAATTCAGAACGATCTGCATTTTTTGAAGTATTGAAAAAATAATATTTCAAATTTCAAACATTATCTACATAATCATTAGGGAAATTCTACCCACTCATGAAATCGACTTTCGAAATTGAACCGAAAGAATCTGCAGGACTTCAGGATAATTATATTAGGTTTGGAATTGAATTACGATGGCTGGTTTCGAACTGAATCTTACGATCACCACGAAATTTCCTACAGATTTGCTAATCAGCATTTGCCAAATATACAGGGTGTTTCATTGGTAAATGAGCGTACGATAACCTGAGGTAGAGCTACCCTAGATGAGTCTAAAAAACATATATGTGGTAGAATAAATCAATTCCATAACCAAGATACAAGTTGTTTTCTGTATATGCATCAATATTCTCGAATGTTCATAACGTTGGAACCCCCCAGTATAATCGGTTTATATATTAAACGTAGGATTGACCTATACAGTTCAGTCGATTCATATTGAAATAATTAAAAAATTCGGGTCCATATCGGAAACATATGGGGCTCTTTTCGAGCTGAGATTCAACACACTGTATAGTGAAATTTCTGAAAATGAATTGGAATATTCGAGAGAGACAGAAATTTTCAATTAGAGTCAGTTGATTTTTTATCCCGCACATTGAATTGCTCATCGAGAATTTCACGGAGAGATTTGATTCAATTGTGAAGTTCCACTGAATTCTCAGAAGACTCGTGATGAAATTGAAAACATTCCTTGTCCTACTAATAAAAAATTACTATCTATTTTCTGATATTTCAAAGGATTATTTCGAAAATTTTCCAGAAAGACATCAATTTGAAAAAATGTATCTGAAATGAACAACAATGAATAACTAATTAAATTAAGAAATACAAATGTCAATAATGAATGACAGGAGTTTCGAAATGACACCGTTATTGAATTTCAATTCCTACCCATATCAAAATGTTACTGATAGTGTATTCAATCATGTCTGGATTATAAATTATAACCTGCTTTATAGTGGGCGGGTTCGATACCCTTACTGGCTATTTCCTTTCCCTTCACTTCCGATCTCAAATGATTACAAGTTAACATTTAAATGTTCCCAAATAAAATAATTGAGAGTATTTAAATTTGGTGATCTAGAGGGCCAGCTATGCAGTCAACCTCTGCCCATACATATAGTATATTATATATTTCCAAAGTACTAATCCGAAAAGTTCCCATCCTGCGTATGCTGAAGATAACAAGAATGAGGTCCGGTATACAGAAATCCAGTACAGATTTCCAATAAACTTATGGTGTCCACTTCATAAAAATCAATTGATCGGGCCATATATCTTACTAAACTGGCATACTGATGATATTTACTTAGATTCCCTCCATAATCACCTTCAGGTCTGTATTAATCGAAGGACTGGACATTGCAGATAATGTGCTTTTAGCATGGTAGTGGTCCACCTCATGTGAGAGTAAGGTCCGGTGGACACTTCCGGTTTTTTAAGCTCCGGCGATGCTTGAAAAACCGGATGTGTACAGCTGACCTTATGGTCTTGAAATTTAGTAGGACAAAAAATATTTTCAATTCCATCATGAAGTTCGAATTTTCTGAGAATTCAGAGGAATTTCACAATTGAATCAAATCTTTTCGTGAAATTTTGGATGAGCAATTTGACATGCAAGATGCAAAAATCCACTGATTCGAATCGATTGCTTCTTCCAAATATTTCAATAACATCCTGAAATTTCAATATACAGGGTACTGGATCTCAGCCGTGTAGAAGTCTCTAATACTGACTAGGAATTTTGCAATTATTTGAATATAAATCGATTGACCTGTATGAGTTGACCATGTGTACAAGTGAATCATATGTTTTACATATAGACGGATTATACTGGATGGTTCCGAAGTATTGAAGAATTGAAATTAGTGGTGAATACAAGAACCACCCTGTACCTTGGTTATGGAATTGATTAGATCTAGCATATATAGGTTTTTTGAACTCGCCTAGGGTAACTCTACCTCAAGTTACTGTTTGATCATTTACCAATAAGAACCCTGTAAAAATTATTTCAAAATTTGTGAATATCAACGAAATTTTCAATATTTTTTTCGATATCTCCGTAAAACAACTGTTGTTAAATATAAGCTTTTCATCGTTATCTGATGAATAATCCATGAAAACCTGAACTTTTTCAACAACAATCAGAAAAGTTTGGATTTTTCTTTATTTTCTCACTAGTGGATACTCTCAAAATTGAGCAAAAAGTTGCGAGTTATTTCAACTAATTTCGAATTTTCAAAGTACTTTTTTAGATATTGAGGACGATTCTAAAGAAGTACCTAGCCTCAAAAATTCCAGATGGAACTCGGAAACCGTACATCCGGTTCCACCCATTGAGGAACTCAACCGAGATATTTGAACCCAAAATCTAATCTGAGAAGTGTATTTTCGGCTTGAAATTCGAAAATTACACACATTTGGACAAAACGAACAAGAGTGTAAAAAACTACAAAACATATTTAGGTCAGGAGATTTTGCTGGCCACGCGATTGTACCAGACCACCTTACCCCTTAAGTAGCAGCCACAATTAAAGCCTTGGATGAACTAAAAATATTTATGAACAAGTAAAATTTATTTCAAATATAGAAAAATCCAACATTTTGTTAATATCCTAGCAAATGTCAATCCATTTAAAAATATTGAATACGCCAATTTTTGAAGTTACTTACCAAGCACGCGTAGTACCTATACATTTTTTCCAGTACCATTGAGTTTGAATTGGTATTTGAAAACTCAATACCAGTACTGAGTCTCGATTATAATTGGGAAAAGTAAAGATTTGTAGGAGTTAGGAGGCTGTCACAGAAAAAGATTCGCACATTTTTCTTGAATGCATGTAATTCTTAAAATACATAAGTCATAATTCTCTTATAATTATAATTCTAAGATATCCTGTATATACACAATCCGTTACTCCAGTTGTTAAAACTTCACTCACTTTATATAGGTTTGCCCTGACAAATTGAAACCTTGAGAATTATGTAAGGTGACGAAAACTTATATTTACAGACCAAATAATCGAAAATGGAAATCATTAAACCAATCTACGAAGAACTACGCTGACTTTTGGAGTTGGAAATAAATAAATTCATTGCAATTGCACCGAGTTACCTATTCAAATTGGAATCCCATAATCATTTTACTACTCTTTCAATTCCAAGTTCTCGAAAACGCTGAAATCACGAAAATTTTTGATAGTATATATCTGTAGATAGTTTATAGTGAGAACCTATGGAACTCTTTTCGCTCAAATTGAATACCCATAAATCCGATCTCAAATTTCTTCGTTTCGCGTTAGTTCTCAAATATACTTCTACTTACACCATGAACATAAGAAAGGAAGCAATGAAGTGTTTCATTTCTTGTAACCACGTAAAATTTTCTCCAACACGAAAAAAACTTATAAACTTTCTTCTCGCGTAATTCTAACTATAAAGAGCTTCATCAAATCTCTCAGAAGACCAGTCACGTTCGATCTCGAAAACAACGGCAAAATGTGTTCATTCACCAGTGTAAGTTAGCCAGCTATTCAGATGAACTTCATTACAATTTTTGATTTTGTTTCATTTTCGTTCATAAATCAGAAGTATCCTATGTTAGGATTTTGCTATAGCATACTCAATAAGAATAAGTTTCCACAAATTCGAATGTCCCGAACACTTCTCATTTTGTGCTCCGTATATTTTTGAATTCATTTTTGAGTTACAATGGTGTTTCTTAGTCTCTTTTGATTGTTGGAACTTACAGTGTGGTTTTTAAGTTCAAAGTTTATAAATCGAAACATATTGACAACCACGTAGGTGAAACCTTTTCCATGCTGAGTAGTTCATTTTCAACTGAATTGATCATTATAATTAAAAATTTATTCGATTAAACTAACCAAAACTAGTTCAGTTTCAAAAGGGTGAATGCAGACTGAGTTTCATTATACTATATGCTGAATTTTCGGAAATAATTGAAATGAAATTCACCCTCTTATTAAAGCGTTTGATTTCAGATTTTCACAACTTTTTTGATCTACCTGTTCCTTGTACTATCATTCACCTCAGCTCGACCCTTTGATGCAAGTGAGTTCAGTGTATTTCTGTTAATAATATTATAGTATAGGTAGACTTAGATCGAGATTTTTGAAAGATATGCCTCGTCCTTTACTTGATTGAAAAAAGGCTAAGTGACAGTTCATTATCGATGCTCTATGTGCATGTATGAAATTCTAGAATAGCACTGACTTGAGTTCAGGCGCTCTAGCGCGCTTGTTCAAATTCGTTGCAGATAGTAATTCTGATTCGATCATATCTGTATTTCCAGAAGTATTGGGAATCATCGCCGAATCATTGGAAGCATTTCACGAATCCTAAATTTACCCTTTGAGTCGTTTCGATAAAACAAATGAATTGAAATTGACGCGAATGTAAACAATTTCATACGAGTATTTCAGGTGAAAATACAAATCAATATTCCTTTCTACAAAAAAAACATAAACATGAAAAATAACTACAAACTCACGTGAGGTCAGGAACTTTAACACGCTTGTTCGAATTCTAACAATAAGATCAAAACAAAATTTCGCACCTAGTTATGCGTTGGTATTCTTTAACTGCTTATTACGTTTCAATCTTATTGCATTTATACTTCTTGAGATATTGCGAAGAAAACGTTAAAATTCAAAATAACAACGAAAAATGGCATATTGTTTTCCTGATATCTCCGAAAGTAGATATCGAATTGAATTGAGTTCAAGAGGTTTGTGCCGAATTTCGTTGAAATCTAATCAATCCTTTCGGAAATTTTTTTTTTCCAGTTTTCGAATGAACTTTTTTAATTTTTTAAGAATTGGATACTCACGGAGTTTAGCACTAATTTGCACGGTGGTATTCCAAAACTATCTACAAAGTTTCACTTCTAAATTCATGAGATATCGAGGAATTAATCTCAAAGTTTCTTTCGAAATTTAGGGCACAAACGGACGGACAGACGGCAGCATGGACGGGCAGAATTGAATTTGACCATGGATTCTTCTTCAGCGTGTTTAACCCAATCTTTTAAGACCATCTTCGGCACAAAATTCGAAAATTACGGACATTGTGACGAAACGGTAAAGCTCTGTTCCCCAGAACAGAAAACAAGTTGGATAAAATTGAAATCCACTACTTCATTGAAAAATGACAGATTCGGACAGAATTTTGTGTTGACTACATGAAAAGAATATCGCCAAATATTTCCAGCAAAAAACAAAGTTGCGTTTGGCGGTGTCAGTACGTGGCGGCAACGAATTTGAACATGTGCTCGAAAGCTACTGACATCACGTCAGTGCTTTTCGAAAAATTCAAAGATTCAGGCAGAATATCGTGAAAACCATATAATTGGAATATAGCAGAATATAAATTATCGGAAAACCAAATCCGAAATGTTTTTCTGTGCATATAGTTATTCCAGAAAAAACCGAGATACCGAGGAAATAAACCCCAATTTGAAATATTTTCCACAAAAATATTTCTCCGAAAATAAATATTCGATGAAATGGTTATTTAATAGTGCCAAATTCATTTGAGATTGATGGATCGAAAAAATGATGAGTTCCAACGGAAATCTGGAAAATTCTCGAAATAATTTTTTTTTAAATTTTCTACCTAATACCTTTCTAACAACCCACATGAAATTCTGTTCAAAGTAATGTGACGATATTTCATAACTCATAGTGAAGTTTAATTTTTATTGTGTCAGTCCTTCAGGAGATATCAAGGGAATAATCTAAAAATTTCAAAATTTCTGGAGAGTTGGAATATTTTTGCGCACATCTTTTCAGGAACGGCGTGCTGTGGTTTTGTCCAAATGTCCTTAATTTTCGAATTTTTTGCCGAGAATGGTCTAAAACAACAAGATTGGACTCACTGATGACCACTCCGGAGTCAATATCGATTCTTTTCTGTCGGCCATCCGTGTGCACGATTACGGGTGTACGGAGAATTCTATCGGGTTGAAAATTTCAGGGCAGGTTGCATATCAAAATGCGGCGGTTTAATTCGTTAATGGGCAGAATCGGCCGAACGTTTTCAAAGTAATAGCCATTTGAAATTTTGGGTTTATTTCCCTGATATTTCACAAAAAAATTGTTTAAAAATTTCGTCATATATTAGAAATGTTCAGATCATTTCCTTGGTATCTAAAGAAATACTGAAGCAATAAGATTCAAACTTTGCAACTCATTGTAGAATACTGACGCGCAACATTATGCAAAATTTCGTTTGTATGGTTTATCGCTTTGGCAAGGAGTTGAAACAAGCTCCTGACCTCTCCTCAGTACTGTCACAAACCAGGTCTGTGGTACTGTTCTTGTTTTTTTTTTAATTTTACTGTTTCCATTCTCACGATATTTTGCCTTTTGCGTCATTATTCTTCAACTGCTCATAAAGTTTCAATCATATTGCTTCTGTATTCATTGAGATATTCGGGAAATTTCATAATAATACAGAAATTTAAATTTTTTTTGCCCAATATCTCCGAAAATAAAGCCTACCGGATCGAAATGAAAATTGAACAGTTGTTAAATAGTAACTCTAAGGTCTCTGCAGAATGTCATTGGCGCGCAAAAATTCAGTTTCTTATGTTCGCGATAACAAAAATTATTCGGTAGGCCCAAGAAAGAGACAAAACTATCTCACCCAAAGATATTTTCCTATCTTAATAAGCTAATGGCTTGAGCAGAATGTATTTATCATTATTCTCTTTCGTTTCGTCTCTCTCATCTTTGCATTTTTGACAGACATCTTCACAAACTTTCGTTCATAATTTTGAAGGAAAAGTGTATTCCATTTTCCATATCTACGAGTTATACCCACTTGACGTTGGATCTAAAATGCAGAAATAGAATCATCAAAAAATATTGTTCCTTTTCTCTATCTAAAAGTTTTTGTGCTATAGGACGCATTGTCAACTCAATTAATTCCATATATAACGAGTTTCGGGACATAAATAAATAAAAGGTTGAAATAGGTCTCCCGAGTTTTTGTAACTAAAACTGACCTAGGTCGGCAATATTGAAATATCGTCAAGGTCAAAATAATTCGGTGGGATGTTGTCAATTCTCACATATTTCTCATTAATTACTGTATGGTTTTGTTTTGTTACAATACGTTATCACTATCACGTTGGTTTAGAATGAACAACGGCATGTTGCCGCAGTGCTTCAAGCCCCGGGGTTATATTTACTTAGCATAATACTGCCTGCGAAGTCTCCTTTACGATTACCCAATGATCAAGCCCACAAACGCATGCGGAACAGTTGAAGAATATGAATGGCTCACAGACGTGAGCTAAGCGAGCGAACTGAGCCCTTTTCATCAGGTTGGCTAGCATGTGGCGGCTCATAAACAGCTCAAAACGCTGTCTGCACTTGCCAGTTAACCTAACCGTACGACCAAAGTGCAAGCGAAATTGCTATATAGTGTGTTGGTTTCTCGCATTCGAGAAACTCCTTTTGACCATTTGGCAACGTCAACGTGATAGGTTTTCATAATGCAGGTAAAATACATTCGATTGGTCCTGAGCATGGATATCACAAAGGAGGACTCTATTTATTTAACTAAAACTGCTAAGGGCCACGTGCACCGTATTACAAAACCATGGATTAAGTCCATAACCAAAGTTTAGGTACAAAATTATCTTGCACCGTCACGTAATCCTCGTTTAATGGCCTTAACCTCTGCTAATACTGTTATGACACAAATTGTTTGATATAAAAAAAAATGTAATGCTCATCTCAAAAGAATATATATATATATATATATATATAACCGACTGTTAAATCTAAACCCTGCAATTTGGGGGTTTAAAAAAAGGATCAAATGGTAAGCTTCGAAATCTAACCCTACTTTCGAGTAATTTCGTACAACTTTGACATTTTTCTGGACGTAACGTCCAGCTTGTTCACATATTTGTTTTTGTTTACATTGGTCATTGATGAAGAACTCGTATACGAGTTAATGGATTTGATAATCAAATTTTATTAGATGTCATTAAATTTCAGATGATATTCATGAGAAATTATATAGGTAGAGAGAAAATTGCATCAGTAGGCATTGATTCTCATCTTTTAAAGCATGAAGATTGAAGAATCAACATCAGTATTTCTTATGAGCCTTCATCTATTTGAATATACAATGATATGCTGATTTATTCCAAAGAGCGAATAGTAGAATGAAATCGAAGACATATTTTGAATTAAAAGAACATAGTTTCATGGAGATTCTTCAGTACTATTTTATTTAGTGATGTATTACGTGGCAATCTTTCATATACTACTTTATTATTGTGCAGGTGCTATGTCTGTGCTATCATTATCCTCGATTATATATTAACTGGACTCAAAATATAACTTCAAACGAATTAGTGGAAAAGAAATTGCATCCTTGTGTTGTCGATTTTCAAAAGTACACCTTCATCAATCCATCCGTACATGATAATTCAATATTCATATAGAATACCTTATTCTGCGGATCCCACATCAGAGTTTTCATTATCATCGATCGAAAGTTAACTCAATTGATAATATAACTATTACAAACAAAATTATTCAGTAGGAATTTTATCCTTGGGTAGGCCATTCCTTACCCGAAAGTTGTCTCTGATTAATCAATACTATTTATTTATTCATTTTACAAACGCCAGGACTGTAATTTCATGCAGAAGCTTAAATCTTTTGATATAACAAATATCATAAGTTCACTTGAATATATGACTATAAATTTGAATGAGGTTTAAAGCCTGTTGCAGCATCAGTAAGAGCACAGGTCTGTGGTAAGAGATCGTTAGTCTTAATGATAAACAAATCAGGAACATTACATGCAATATTTCCATGAAAGCTATAAAGTCTGTAAGATATATTCCGATAGGTTTTTCATGATTCATGGAAATATGGTAGTGGAAACCCATAAAATGGGTTTCATCTTTTGAATTCAAATATTTCATCAATAAAGGTTAAAATAAACAACATGAAGCTACCAATTCATAAGATAGTAACCAGATTTGTAGATTAACTTAGATCTAAATACATTTAGCCTCGGTGCAAGCCGAATATTTAAATCAGAGTTTTATAAGTTAATTGTCGCTTGGCTAACTGAAGCTTAAGATGAAAACGGTGCAATTGGCCCTAAAAGCTTTATGACTAAACGAGAAACCTACTCTCGATATCACAACCGCACTTGCACTCTGGCCGTTCCCTAATTGAAGTGGCTCATTAGCAGGTCTCTAGATAGCTTTCAACGCATTGCTGTGTTGAATTTCTTCAGAACCTAATAACAATAATGCATTCTTTCAATCGAATATTATAGTTTTTTTATACATTATATTCATTGAATTAATATTTCTACTCGTATAATGATAATTATAATAGTTTATTCATCCTTTGACACATAAAATTATGTGTAGGACATATTAAAAAAGAATCAAGTATTCAACAATCATCAAAATACTCATTCACAGTGTAAAAACATTTTTTTCAACAGGAATGAGACAATAATTATTGTTGGAAAAGCTTATTTAATTATGTTGTTGTTACAGCCTTGAAAATGTTGGAAAAATCCAACGAAACGTCGGCATAATTAAATAAGCTTTTCCAACAATAATTATTGTCTCATTCCTGTGAAACAAACTCCGTATAATCTAAAGAGACGTGAAAATCATGAACAATTTTCATCAATGATTTCGTGACTTCTTTCTTAAATCTATTTGCACTAAGTAATTATATGCGGAGAAGTAGATGATTGAAAACTTTGATGTTCTGATAAATTGGAGACGATTAAAACTTTGAAGTCCTTGGTATAGGAACATTAAAGGTATCTTTATTTTTCGATTTCTGAGAATGAATGCTTGAAAGTTTCTACAAAATTGCTCTCTTTCTTTTTCCTATATACCAGACATCTCAGAATGAATATAGAATTTCAGTAATCAGTAGAAGAAGAGAGAAGAATGAACCAAGTCTTACACCTATTCAACTTAATAGCTGTATGTTCAGGTATAATGGTACAAGCTATCGTGCTCAGAATAGGCCTGATTATTGAAATGATCCTATGTGCGAAAACTACATGTGATAATTATTCTTAAAGATTAGAATCGTTAACTATCTTCGCTGGGCATAGTCTGTCGGCTGAAGTTTTTCACTTTGTATCTAGGTGAATTTGTCCCAATGAAAATACCAAAACCATTCAGAGCACCAGAAAGTACAATTAATCATTTATTATGGCTTTCAGATGACGACGCGAGGGTCAAAAGGGATCACTCACATGGTATAACAGGTCCAGTTCACACTTATGTTAAAACTGACAAACACGCAAATTTTAAATGGGGAGTCAGACACCACGTGGGACACAACTACGCTGGAAGAAGATGAAGCCATCCAAATCAAATTACAATTGGACAAAAATTTTCTCCTAAATGGTGAAGAAAATGATGCGTTTCACGATTCTATGTAAATATTCATCATTCGCAGTAAATGTTGACGACCTCCTTACGATCGACCATAAATAGATAATAAATTGTGGAACATTTGTCTGTAGTTTATATTGTTTACATTTTCTCTAATTTACTACTTAACTCAATTCGCAATCACACATTCTAATAACGCAGGATATATAATATAAATCCTTCATCCTTTAAGACTATGAGAATACTCTAAAAATGAATAAGATCTGATAGTTGCGCTGCAAGATCAGATAGAAAAAAACGCTGCAAATTTTACGCAAGGGTTTATTATTTTCTCAGATAAATAACCTAATATGCCATTGATATCTCAAAAAACTTATATATTATGCATAACTCACTGGTTTCTCAAAACACAGAAACCAATTCCATGAAATAATTCATGTGAACATTGAAATCTCAATAAATACACTTGTATAATTGAATAACATTTCCACATGCAGAACGCTCACTGAGTAGCAAAAATTAAAATAATATTTTGAATGAGAAGAGACGTTCCACAGTCGTTTCACCTCTTTGAAAATCTTACTATTTTCCACAATTATTTAATTTTGTGTCGGTATTCTACAACTGAAAATGAACTTCAAATCAGATAAGGTTTGCCCTTTTTGAGATATTAGGGAAATAACCTCAATATTCAAAATGGTCACGAAATTTTTTGCCAATATCTGCACAAATAAATATCGGTCAAACTGAAATTTGAAACACTGTTTCTAAATGTTGACTCTGAAACCTGTACCAAATTTCATTGAACTTCGATGAATATGTATCCGAAAAAAAAATGTTTAAAAAAAAAATAAATTTTTTCCAATACAATTCCCACGAAATTCCGCATTAAATCGAGTGTCTATATTTCATAATTAGTCGTGATGTTTCAATTCGAACGCGTTCGTATTTCTTGATACTGAGGATATATACTCAATCTTTCAAACTAACACCAATACGTAAAACAAAATTCGAGACTTTCCGCTAATATCAAATGTGTAGATTTGATTTCTACCAGGATTCAATTTTGTTCTGAAAAATATTAATGAAATGAAAGAAAACTCAACCTTCCTGTGCAATTGATCTGAAAAAAAATTTTTCCACAGTGCAGATATCCGATTCACTTGATTCACAAAGTATCCATCACACAAACTGAAAAACTTAAGTTATTTTCAATAACATTTCTGTAACAATTAAATATATCGTGATTCTCATCAGGTTGAATTCGAAAGAATAATTCTAGATCATAAATTTTGTTCGTTGTTATCGTTGTCAGATACACTCAACTAAGAGGGTGTCAAATCCGAAAGTCTGTTTGATGTGAAGCCGTAAGTTTCAAACAAGTAGTTTGCCGACAACCAGATGAGACATGGGGAATATTTTTTTGTCTACGCTATATCCCTTGTCTTAGGTCACGACCCGGCACAGACCCCATTCAGAACAGGTAGATAGATCATCGGCTCCTAACTTTAGTCTAAGGCTCCAACCCTCAGTATTAGATTCTCGACATTCGACAATTGATGAGATTTGCGGTTTGTTCTTCATTTTTTTGCATATATATCCTCCAATTTGATTTATCATATAAATGCTCACTATTTTTTATATTCACGCTTATTTCGCACTGTCAGTACGAAAGATATTGGATTTCGATCGAAACCAGTAACGGATATCCACATGTTGACGATAATTGTACTACGCAAACTGAAATTGATGGAAACCTCCGATCAACCGAATTTTTTGGAAATCTGCATTATTTTAAATTACGCAACTCAATTCGCGTTCTGCATGTAGAAGTGTTATTTAGTTATAAAAGAGTATTCATTGAGATTTCAATGTTTCCAATGAATGTTTTCATGGAATTGGTTTTTGTGTTCTGAAAAACCAATGATTCATGAATAAAACAGAAGTTTCATTTAAGATATGAATGAGCTTCATGAAGAAATTTAATCTTAAATCCCGTAATCCGCAGGGTGATTTCTATAAATAATAATTTGATACAATTTTCAGTAGTTATATTAAGGAGAGAAAACCCAAAAATATTCAATCTAAACTACTTACGATTATGAGATTGTCAAGAACATCGATGGGGCATTTGCATATTGTGTTTATAAAATGATTACGCATCCATTAAAAATTTCTCGATATGTGTTGAAAATTTGGTAATCAATATTTTCATCGTCTTTTAGATGTTTGATTCTGGATGAAAAGTTATTCGATTATTCCATTGAATTTCAATCTTAGAACCGAATGCGATGATGTTATTTTCGACATTATTGGAAATTTGCAAGTTTTCGAGAAATAATTTTTTGTTCTTCCCCAACCCCCTTGAGCCCTTAGGGTACATCGATCCTGCTGAAAAGCTTGGAGGATCAATCCCGAGCAACACACGATTTTTCTACTAAGTTTCACTGATTTCGGTTCAGTATTTTCTGAGAAAAGCCCCGGACAACGGACGGCGGACGGACGTTTAATCGTTTAAGCTTTTGGCTGAAAATTCCAAAAACCAGACTTCTGGACAAAAACACGCTGTAATCGAGCTACCTGGAACATGCGCTCAAAAATGACGCATCATTGTTCACTTCATTTCCGATAATAAGTTTCGAATTATTTAAGAACTTGTCCAAGCACATACAACGGCCGTGATTTTCTCTAGTTTTCATAGGTTGAAAGAATTAAAGACATATATTTTTTTGTGCCGAGACAGCTATCAATTCATTCGAGGGGGTAAAGATAATAAGAATTCACAATTTTAATTATGAAGTCAGTATTATCCCACATAGTATTTTCCTTGCGTGAGGACGAAATTGGGCAATCAATAGAAAGATTCCATCATTACATGTAATTATATGATCAATTCCGAGACAGATTATGCATGATCCTCAAAATCATGTTGAAAATAATAAAGAATCCTATTTATATCGTTTCGTTATATCGGAAAGCTAGCGACGTACGAACCTCTCGAACTTTCTGCTTCCATGCCAAACGAAACGTACGTTTCTAAACGACCCGTGTACGGTGCCGCCTTGAATTGCTTGGGAAGCCGATTTGAGAGACGAGACTGGTTCGCGTCGAGCACATCGGATCGACCCGTGTGCGGACGCCCGACGCGTGAATCGTGCAACCCGTATGCGGCGTAAGCGTCAATTCCCTAGGAAACCGCATAGAGAGACGAGGCTGGAAACGCGTCGAGCACATCGGATCGACCCGAGTGCGGACGCTCTAACAGTTATTTCATTCTCTTTATAATTAATACTTTGAGAGTATGTCCTATTGGTTCTATCAGTCCTGAATATAATGCATTCTGTCTGGATAGCATTGATGTTAGATGATTTTGGCACACTATTTATTCATTTGGTTCAATGAAGTGTTGAAGTTTTCAACAGCCATTGCCACATTTGAAAATGGAATTAAAGCATTCGTATGATTGAATAATAGGTAAATCCGCTAGATTTCCCGTCGCCGAGATATTTACATCATTTTACGCAGTATGTTTTTCTGAACAAAAAAATGTGAAGTCGAACATAGGCGGTGACCCTTAATTTGGAAGATATGGGCCCCCAAAGTTCCAAAATGAGTCGTTTTCAGGTCCCTTTTCCCACCATAAAAACAATCTCTCACTTCATCTTTATAGTTCACAAACTACCTTTGAACCTTCAACCAACGATAAGCAACACTTTCTTTCAAGAATAATCAATGTTTAATGAAAAAACAATGAAAATACTGGACAACCACTTAACCTCTATTCCTTTTGATTTCGACTCAGTCTAAAAGTGAAGTTTGGCAATGGCGCGAACTTCAATGGTCGGAATCGTGCGTATTCATAAATGATAGATTATTGCTGGCAAGAAAAATGAAATATGTTCTTAGTTCTTACTGCTCACCTTGATACTCTAAATATTCCAACAGGATATTTCGTTTTTAATGAAATCTACAAGGTTGAAACACATAGTAATGGAATGAGAATACACCCTGATATATATTTCAACGTACATATCTCTTCATATGTGATAGATCACATCCTTCCCAGGTTATTATATGACCCATTTCATTAAAATACCCTGAATCTAATTCTGAACCTGGACCATCTCAAAGACACAACAAAAAAAAAAGAGGTTCGACTATAGATAGTATATATATATATATATATATATATATATAGTATATATATATAGTAGGTAAGGGGTTACATTCCACTGCGACCTTAAGGTCTATTGTGCCCCCTTGTCGGAGCTGTTTTCGAAACCTACAGCTCGTCCTCCAGCTCTAAAGCTCTGATGAATTCTAATATCTGTGAGGGCTTCAAGGAGGCTAAGTTCTCATTCCTCCTATAATGCTCCTGTCCAAGGTATCTTTTGCGCAGACTCACAATGGCGAGGAATTCTGTGAACAGGGGTTTCCTCCTCTTCCCCACAAAATCTGCACTCGTCAGTTTCTGATAAGCCCATTCTCATCATGTGCTGTGTCCTGTGAGGAAACCAGTGAGGAGGCGTTGCTGATTCTTACTGAGATCCAAATGATTTTCGGATTTAGCAATTTCAAAGTTCCGAAGGAACTTTTTAGAGTGTTCCGTTCCTGGAGAATTCCTCCAGAGTGCCCCTCTTTCATTTTCTTCTTTCTCCAAAAACTCTTTCTTATAGGTACATTTGCCTATACCATAGAAAGGTTCTGGGCCAGTAGGTAGCGTTTGTGCTCCCTTTCTGGCTAGAGTGTTGGCCTCTACATTTCCTTTGATTCCTGAGTGCCCAGGAACTCAGACTAAAGAGACCTTGTTATTCTTGCCTACTTCATAGAGTTTCCTTCGGCACTCCCATATCAGCTTTGAGTCGATTACATAGGAGTTCAGTGCTTTAATAGCAGCCTGACTATCAGAATGGATCACTATGTCACACCCTTGATAGTTTCTTTCCAGGTTTATGTCTTTGCATCTTTCGATAGCAAGTATTTCTGCTTGAAAAACACTCGAGTAGGAGCCTAGCGAAAGTGTACACTTAGTTCTAGGCCCGTATACTCCAGCGCCGGCCCCCGTCGTGGTTTTAGAACCATTTGTATACCATTTAACGGTATTTGCCTTGAAGTTTTGGGTAGTGTATTCCTTTTCCCATTCTTCCCTTCTACATAGCATTGAGTCAAAGTTCTTCTCGATGCTTACTTTTTTAATCATAACATCACTAGGTAGGTTCGCTAATGAGATGTACTTGTTCAGGGAGGACCAATCTCTCTGACTTTTGATTCTCTCATTACCTGTACCTTCCCTAGAGATTCTAAGGATGGCTTCATGGGCTACCCTATTGATCACTAGATGTAGAGGACTGAGATCTATGATGACCTCAAGTGCTCTAGTCGGACATGTTCTCATAGCCCCAGTGATGCAAACACAGGCAAGCCTTTGTACCTTGTCGAGTATTTTCCTCGTGCTTTTCTGGCCTGCTTTAGCAAACCAGACTACTGCCCCGTATGTTATTATCGGTCTTACAATCATGATGTACATCCATCTCAGTATTTTAGGGTTTTTCCCCCAAGTTTCGCCGGATAGTCTTTTGCACACCATCAAAGCCCTTATCGTTTCACTAGCAGTAATTTTAACATGCTCATTCCACAGAAGCTTACTATCTAGGGTGATTCCCAGATATTTGACTTCAGACTTCCATCCTACAACAACTCCATTTACCGAAATGGACTTCACAGCTGGAAGATTTCTCTTCCGAGTAAAGGGAATTACTGTGGTCTTTGCTGGGTTGATTTTGAGACCCACTGATAAGCGCCACTGCTTAATAATTCTGAGGCCCCTCTGCAACAACTCACAGAGGACATCCTCTAATTTGCCTCTCACTATAAGGACTATGTCATCGGCATTCAAAGCCAAGCTCCGTAAGCCTGCGCAATAGTTCATCCACTACCAGGCTCCATAGGAGGGGGGGATAATACTCCTCCTTGAGGTGTTCCGCGAGTAGTTTTAACAGAGATGGTCTGACTGCCAACCAATGTCTCAGCTGTCCTTGTCGAGAGCACCTCATACAACCATTTTATAATAGTATCGTTTACTCCTCGCCTTACAAGTGCCTCTCTGACAGACACATGTCTTGATCAAAGACCCCAGATATATCTAGGAAAGCGCACAATGCGATTTCTTTATTGTTCAGTCTTCTGGATGCCTTCAGTCAGCCCATTCAGAGCAGTTTCCGTAGAACCCTGTACGCATGCTGACAGTTGTGAAGTGGCTTCTTCTCCAGATTCTCCGTTCTTATGTAGTTATCTACTACCTTCTCCATCGTTTTGAGCAAAAACGAAGTTAGACAAATGGGCCTAAAGGATCTGGGATCAGTCCAGCCTTTTTTTCCTGTTTTTGGGATAAAGGTTACTTTTGCCCTTTTCCAATTATCAGGTATTTGGCCCAATGCTATGCTGCTTCTTGTGATTTTCAGCAGATGGGGAAGAATCTCTTCCGCTCCCTTCTGCAGGAGTACAGGAAACACACCATCTACTCCCGCTGATTTATACGGCTGAAAAGTACTAATTGCCCATTCCAGTCGTTGTCTTGTAAATATCTTTGTAGCAATATCCCAATCATCCTTGCCGGATTTCTTGGTGAACTCGGTTGCTGTTTCAATACTGCTTATGGGTTCATTACCTGGAAAATGTGTTTTGAGAAGAAGAATCGATCGTTCCTCTTCTCCCTCAGTGTGTAACCCGTCTGGCTTTTTAAGTGACAGTATGGGGTTGGTGCCCCCCTTTGCCATGACTTTTTGAAGTCTGGCTGCGATGGGAGTGGAAGTGATATTTTCACAAAAAGCTTGGAAGTTAAGCCTTTTGGCCTTACTTATTTCTTTATTATACTGTGTAAGTTTCTCGGTGTACTCCTGCCAAATGTTATTCCGTCTTGCCCTATTGAAGAGCCGACGGACATCCTTTCGGAGGTTTGACAGGTTCTCGTTCCACCAAGGTGCATCCTTACTGGGTTTTGCTCTGGTGAGCGAACAGCTGGAGTCAAACGCCTCCATTATTGTCCTACTAACCTGCTCTACCCTTGAGTTAAATCGAAATGACGGTCATCCGCATCGATTTGTTCTAGATTTTCCTTTAGATGGTTTTTGTAAAGGAACATTTCGAGTCGCAGGGGAATAGGTGTTATTTCCTCCACCCCGAACTCAATGATCCTATGATCAGAGAGTGATGGTTCGTCCATCACCCTCCAATAAGGTTTGTTTTTCCTTGCCGCAGACTTCCTCAGATTGGGGATCGATCCCAATCGCGAGGATGGTTCCTTTGCCCTCCTTCTTCGAGTTCAGCACTCTCCACGCTCCAGTGTTAATGTTGGAGTTCTGAAAATCGACAAGTCGGAGGATCTTCTCCGGTGCCATGTCAATGCTTCTTGGGAAGAATACAGTTATTTTTGTGGGACTTGGGATGTCGTCTCCACTAAGTGCTACCAACTCTGGTCCTTCCCAAGATTACAACTGCGGTACCGACTTCATGAGCCAGTCCGCCGACTGTTCAGATCCACACTCCACTAGCATCATTCCACTACGGAAATGGACGCCAGAGAAGTGTATACCTTTTCCTGTGCCTTGGCACATTTCCTCTACCAGGGCGTCCTCCAAAGCGGAGAGTTGTTCAGCACTCATGATAACCCTAGGGTATTCCTTGGGGACTATTCCTACCCTGAATGGTGACTTCCCTGATTTGACAGCTGCTGCATAACCAGTGGATTGCCCGATTTTAGCTGCAGCCGTCTTCTGCTTTTTCGGCGGAGGCCGCGAAGGAGGTGTGATCTGCTCCGGACCTCTTTTGCCTTGCTTCTTCCCCGTCTGAGTATCCTCCGGGTGTGGGCGCTGAAGAGCCTGTTTCCTAGCCTCCCCAGGCTCTAGCCCTTGGTGGAGGAGTCGCAGGTACTTCCGCACTCCTGCTCCACTGAGCCCTTTCCTCAGTGGGTCGTTTCTGCCACCTGGTTGACCTAGTTTAGGCAACTCAAATGGCAGACGATTTCTTGGTCGTCTGACCTCCCCCTTTCGGGGTACCCGGATGTGGAGGCGGAGGTTGTCTCCGCTCCTTTTCCGGTGGTGTTTTGTTCATCATTTTTCTTTACCATAATTGGTCCCACGAGAAGCTAGGGAATATCGGTCCACCTCTGCAGAACCCCGCTTGCAGAGGTAAGAGGTTTATACAATGGAGTTCCCCCCGGTGCTCCAAGGTCGAAACCAGTAGAGACTAGTCTTTTATCCAGCCACGCATCCCTCAGCCTGGTTTCCCGCTTTGGATTTAGAATTTTTGATGAGGTTGTTTCCTCTCGGTCCAGGTTTTTTAAGCCAAGACCCCCCTCACTTCACTGGCCCGCGAGACATGACCACAGACAGCCAGGAAGCGTTGGTATAACAGAATGGTCCCAAGGTGTGCTCGGGGTTCCATCTGGCATCGTTTTTCCTGGTGCATACCCTTGGCCACGAGACTACAACCGGGACAGGAGACCAAGACGGGAAGAGAGATGGGAAAAAAGGGGGTGAGAGGTAGGTTTTTTGGAGACAAAAAGGATATCTCCTAACAAGTCAGGAGTGGGAGGATGGGAGCAGCTAGGGCATGTCTGCCTTTGTCTGCTACCATTGGTGAGGAATGACCGGACTTGGGTTTAGTCTTGCCATGTGGATTCTTAGTCAGTCTTAGTTTCCCGCTCATCTTCAACCTGCTCAACATGGGTGGTGACCCTACCAGGAACCGGAGTTCCAGTCGCTAAAGTTCAGAACTCATTGCAGTACTACAAGCCCTCACACCGCGACAAAGTGCTGACTCTAGTGAGGGGACTATGGATAGTAACAACCTCCCTATTTTGAAGGGGATAGAAAGAGAGTTAAAACGAAAATATTGAGAGTGGAACCTCCAGCGAATATTCTCAATTATTTTGTTTAGATGTTAGAAAACCTTCTCTTCTTCAGTGACAGAAGCATTCTTCTTAAAATCATATCCTTCAATTGTCCATCATTTCATATTTCCTGCCAGCAACTACTCTCGATCCTGTCATAATACGTTGGCCAGCGATGAAAAGACGCTGTTGCCAAGCTCCACTTTAACATCGAGGAGTATTTCGTAGAAATATAGGTTAAGTGGTTGACTAATATTTTCACCTTTTTTCCATTGAATAATGAATATTCTTGAAGAAAGTGTCGTTATTCGTTGGTTGAAGGTTCAAAGATGGTTTATGAACTATATTTGAGATAAGAGAGATCATTTTCATGGTGGAAAAAAGGATCTGAAAATGTAACAATCTGGAACTTTGGGGGCCCATATCTTCCAAACAAAGAGAGACCGCCTATGTTGGCCTTCATTTTTTTGTTCAGGAACTCACACTGCTCACAATGATGTGAATATCTTACTTATAGCTTGACGACGGGAAATCTTGCGGGTTTACCGAATAATATTATAACATTATACATTGAAGGTGTCACCAGAAAAATATTCAGGTAAGTCGTTGATGCAAATTAAGAATGGTAGTAGACCCGTTATACCCCCCTGAGGGATCCCTTCATGTCGTATGAGCTCCGCTGTTAGGTACTCGTGCTCTTCCTCTGACAACATAACTCTTTGCTTTCTGCTCTCTAAGTAGCTCTTTATCAGCTATAGCTTCTTATCTCTAATCCCATACAATTTTAATTTCCCAAGCAGTATTCTGTGATCAATAGCATCAAATGCCTTTGACAGATCCATCAGTACATCCATGATGTAAAAAACATGGTGTGCTCATCTGAAAAATGAGTGACGTCAGCAAGATTAAAACACGAAGAGTTGTATATTGTGTGCCTTGAATTTGCATGTTAAATCAAAGCACAGAATATACAACTCATTGTATTTTAATCTTGCTGACGTCACTCATTTTTCAGATGAGCATACCATGTTTTCTACATCATGAGTACACCAATGGATACCTCCTCTCTTTCGAGTGCCTTCTTAATATTATTAGTCATCTCGAATATGGCAGATTCTGTGCTTCTGTTTTTGATGGAATGCTGACATTTGGGTATTACATTGAACTTTTGAAAGAAGTTCATCAATCGATTAGCCAGAATCTTTTCAAATACCTTAGAGAAAGATATCAGCAGACTAATTGGCCTGTAATTCCTCAAGTCTTCCTTTGAGCCTTTTTTGAAGATTGGTTTCACAATAGCAACTTTCAGATTATCGGGAAAAATAATTATTTGACATAAAGGTTTTACGATATACTTAATACTACTCTTGATAACTGGTATGGATATCTGGTCATTTCCAAAGGATTTTATATTTTTTAGTTGCTTGACTGCATTGATTACTTCTAATTCTTTTACCTGAAACATAAAAAATAATTTTTCCAAAATTGATTGTATTCTTTTAGGTGATGTCAGCTGTTTGGAAGCTAATGTAGTTATTGGTTAAAATTCTCAACTAGTTCTTGACGATCGCCTTCATTCAGGATATTTCTTGTTTTCACCTGTTAGCTCCCCAACAATATTCCACGTCATTTTTGGTTCGTTTTTGGCAGTCCTGATTTATGACTGTAAAATCAATTTTTTGGGGATATTATTGCATTGTCGTTTTTATCCTTCAAGTAATTACCTATATTTGTTGATATGTTGTGAGTCCACTTTAGAGATGACATATAGAATATCAAGTTGGTCTTTAATTCTTTGTATCTTAGGATTAAAAGTGTAGGATTTTTTCGAGACACCAGTTTTTATGATTTTTTCCGGGAAATGTTGTCTTAAGAGCGATGACTAATGATTGATGACATCATTTTACAAGTCATTAGCATTTTTTGATGTTCCCATTATCTGAAACCAGTTTTCGTTAGTTAGTAATTCTTTGAATGATTTCCATGTACGATCATTAATCTGCCTTATTCTGATAAAGTTGTCATTATATTTCTCATATGTATCCACATTCTCAATTTTCTAACCTTCGTGGTCTGATGAATGAGTCTCGAAAACTAATGATTTGAATTCATCTATGTTGGTGAGAATATTGTCCAAACATGTTGAAGAACTCAAGGTATAGTCCTTGTTGGTTCATGAATAGTGGCCCGTACATTGTAATTGTCAATTATATTCATAAAGGTTAGTGTATTTTGACTTTTCACTAGTATATCGATACTGAAGTCTCCCAAAATGATTATTTTTGCTCCATCTCTGTTAGATGACTCTAGGATTTTCACGAGCCTATCAAAAAGCAGTTCAACATCCGCCAATGAAGGGGAATCAGGTCTGTCTGTTCTACCGACCGCCCGAATTCCTCAGGATTGTGAAGTAGCTTGAAACGGCCTGAATGATCCTCAGGATTTCACGGTATACAGGGATGCGTATGTAAGCTTGAAACGGCACATTTAGGCATCCTCTTATCCTTTCTACCGACCGATCGTCCGAATTCCTCAGAGTTGTGTAGTAGCTTGAACCGGCCTGCATGACTCTCCGGAGTTCGAGATATACAGGGATGTACATATATATGCTAGCTTGAAACGGAGCATCGTCTATCTCTGTTGAATTTTTACTGTATCTCCACCAACCCAATTCCCTTAGTTATGCCAGCAGGTTTGTGGATCAGTTATTTCCATTTAACTTTGCCTACTTCGCCATTTTCACTGATTCCGCAGATTTTTAAAGTTTGTCACGACCTTTAGCTTTTTTTTACAATTTCCTTAAATGAATCAGCCGGCTAGCTACATAAAGTAGAAAAAAAGGGGGCGCAACTTGCTCTGGTAAATAAGATCTTCCAGTTGGCTCAAAGGGTCGTGCGTGTGTTCGACTGGGAGCAAGACCAAAAGTTGCTGAAAACGAAAGCTTCCAAAGGACGGGGCATAAAAGGGTAAAGAATTAAACACACTCACTCCAATCAATCTAACCTATAATAACCAACCACAAGAAATCACTCGTAATACAACGGATAGCTTAGCACTACAGGATATATTATGATTATCAAAAGTGACTTCGTGACTGGTCTAAATAATAAAAGATAACATGGACTTAGCAAATTGAGATATCTAGGGGTCTTGCTAAATGATTCAAATCAGATCTGATAAGATTACAGTAAGTATACAATCATTAAGGTCAGTAAATGCACTCAATCTAATGTATAACACCTTGGGCTGCAACGGTCAATCTCCAAGTGTTGAATGAATTATAGTACTCACGGAATTTACCGTGGATCTTGACTAGTTACCCAGTGTCGATGTCTCCAACAGTTCTTTGTCAGAATCTTACAATGCAACGGCTGAACTTTCTAAGTTGTAACACACTTCCAGTCCTCCAGCCAGTGAGAACTTCTAAACGTACAGGACACCAGAAGGCAGTTATCTTCAGGGGATGACCATGGGGCCTTATCCAACTCGTACGATATTCAATACGATGTGCTATGTTCTATGTAAGGTCTCCAGAATCCAGAACGAAAAACCAAAACAAAAAAACGATTTCCGCAGATCCTCGCTGATATTTAATCCGCATTAAGCGATATGGAAAAATACTCCAATAAATTCCTCCTTTATCAACTCGAAATTCCTCTACTCAATCCGATAAAGCGATTAATAATATTTGTAGAGAAAATTCTAAGATTTCTGAAACCGTCTCAAAATTCAATAGACGAATTCACAGCGTTCCTAAGTCAACGTCAAAATGGACGACGGATATAACCTTCGACAGGAGCGCTATTTTCGAGTCATCCGAATCACTTTCGCATGCGAAAGTGAGGGCTAGATTCGGCCATATGTGACAGTTTGGCAACGTGTTGTTTTCCCTTAGAATTTGTATTTTTATTATTATTATTATTAAACATACAAGTAGAGTTGAGGAAATTCCTATAAACTCAAAAAGAAAATGAAAATATTATAGAAAAAAGTTTACAAATGTTTACAATTTGTAGGCAATCCTTATTACATTCCCGAAGCTGACATGATATTCAAACGAAAACACAGTGGATACGCATTATTGTTTTTGATGGATTATACAGTTTCAAATTGTTTTTATGGGCACTGCTTTTGATTTAATAATTATTGCTGTCCTCTTGTGAACTAATATTAGTGATGGAGTGAATATCCGAAAGTTGATGAACGAAAGACGATGTGGATTAAAGCCTTGTTAAACAATGATTGAAGGTAGGATATATATTATATTGTACCCAAATTCGAATGGATAGATCGCCACCTGAATATCTAAAATCAATTACTCAAAGCTTCAGGAATTGAATTATGCTATGAATATACTACATATGAGCTGTCGAGTAGCAGTTTCGGCACAAGGTGTAAACGCAGACTTTTAAATGTCTACAATCTTAGGAATACTTTGAAGGCTCAAAAACTGTTAGTAATTTATATGTACAAAATATTGGTAACAATATCAAAATAAATGAAGCATATACAATATGGAGTGTTTCATTTAAAAAATCATGGTTGAACTGAATATTCTGAATACTGAACAAAGCATTTTAAATACCTAATTTGAACTTTGTGATCGCAACAGAAGTTGCATATATAGTTAAATTGAACTCACATGGTAATTTTGTAGATACTCAGTTCATCAGAAATCCACTTCAACTAGATTAATTAATCTCAGTTTGAGCTCATTTGCAGGAGAATTTGAATTTTTTTCCAACTTGAGGTTTTCTCAAAAATGAATGATTTTTTTTCGGTTAAAATACAGTTGATTAATATTCTACAGGGAAAAATTGTTGGAGAATATTCACAAGAGCAATGCAATAAACAATAATTTTGTTGAACGTGTTCTATATAAATAGTTGAGTTTTGGTGGATTGAAGTGAAAACTTTGGTGGATTAAACTGAAAACTAATGAAGATCCTATATACAGCGCCGAAAATGTGAAAAATTAAAACGGTAGTTTATCAGGAATCAATAAAAGTTTTTTCTGGATCAACTATTCTACCCGGAAAGAAAGTTTTTTTGAATAAAATTTGGAATTTTTCATTGAGTATGAATAAGATACTTTTTAAGTGCGTGAATTGAATAGATTTGCTCTATGGATTAATACACGGTTTTTGAAATAGAGAAAAATTAGAGAATCCGCATGCGGATATGAATCCAGCTGCCTCGACCCATCCGATGTATTTCAGTCGAAAACGAAGCTATGCGAAAGTTCATTTACTGCTGCGCAGGTGCATATGAGTCATTTTTGTACCGTGCAAAGTGATCATAATACCTAAAAAATGAGGCATTTGATCATTTCCCCCTTTTTTGTGGTCATTCGGCTTTTTTTATATTTTAAAGTTGAGAATAATCATTGAAACATTCAGAATTATAATAAAAAAGGTGTTTTCGTGAATAAATCTTGCCCAAGTACACCGTGAACACCACGTTGTCAAACTGTCGTATGGCCGCGAGAGCTCGTAGACGAATTGAATTCGGATGAGCTCGAAAATAGCCCCTGACCGTAACGGACGTCATTATAATCAGAATAATTCCAATTTATACGCGACCCTATTGTCCTTAAGTGGAGCGAGTTCGAATCCCATCAAAATTAAAAAAAAATAATAATTTTTTTTGATAAATTCATATTTCTATCTAGGTCATTCTGGGGGTCCATTAGCACAATTTTGGCCTCTGTAGGGCCACGAGTTTCTTGAATAAAAATTATTTAAGTACTCAGAGCGGAATCTTTGGAAGGCAATAAAATGAAAACCGATGGATATTTTCTCATTCTGATTTCACAGCATTTTGGGAGAATTTTTCACTACACATATGTAAAAAGAAGTTGAGTTTGAATTTTGGGTAATATTTTTCACGGAAAATATTAGAAAATTGAGTACATTGGAATAATGCTTTCCAATTTGGCAATCGAAAACAAAAAATTCCAACATTGTAGGTATTGTATATGTATAATATAGTATTAGTGAACTACGGCAACTATGCATCTACGTGTCAGTTGTCAAGAATGTCATGTCTATATTCTGTGGTTCCGATTTGGAGGCAACAGTGGTAGACGCACACAGGAAGTTGTTACTGCATGATTGTATTGTTCATAGTTAATATAGCCTATGTACACGTGGTAGTCTTATAAGAATAAAGAAACTTATAGAAACTGTGCCTAAATCATACACCGCCATTTTGAAATATTTTTTTCCGATCTACACAACAATTCAATTGACCACCTAAAAATACTAAGATGCGACCAAAGATCGTTATTTCAAAGGTCACGCATAACTCACCAGAGTTATCAGAATATTGCTCAAAGTTGACATTGAACATTGACATTAAACCATCTCGCTTTAATGCTTCGAAAACGGGGTATATGTCATAAGGCAAAAACGACTTCCCCAATGTCATCTATACGGCTATATATGTTTGACCAGTTTATGGTGAAACACCCTGTATAGCCGTATAACCTCTATAACTCAACTTCGCTCTTAACCAGAAGTTTAACCCGGCTCTCGAGTCAGGTAATCTTTGGTTATCTGCGATCCAAAATGATGACGTCGAAGGGCTTATTCATAACGTCATGTCTTTAGAACCGAAAATGACCAAAGCGCTTGAATACAATTGGTTAATCAAAATAATAACCGGTTACTTGCTTGAAATCGACTATAGGCAATGTCAATGTGGATAACCGTAACTGTAACCGGAGCTTTTGGTCCATTTGAAATCAATTTATATTAGGAAATAGGTCACTGTACTCGTAATTACAGTTCCTATATTACTTCTGCGAAGATGCCAGCGCCCTAACGGATAAATTTGGAACCTGTCCAAGCTAGTAGTTTTATGTAAACAAGCCCTAGAAATGTGGTGGAAAACGAATATTTATCGAGCAGAGCTTGAATATTTGAAGAAATTATTATAATTTTGTGTAAGATTTCTCGAGAAGGAACTTTTCGCTTGGATCACGATATAAAATCGTGCTTTAAATCGTTCCTGGGGGATAATTTCGCTGTTATTTTAGTGTAATAGTGTCTGTTGCTTGGTGGATCAAAATGAACCAATATCTGAGTTTACTTGAATTTCTGGAGAAATAGGCACCTCAATAAGTAATTTAAGGACCCTTATTTATGTGAAGAATTGCTGAATGCAGACTATATTATGTGGTAAATCTAGAATCAGTCCAAATATGATTTGTTTTTTTGGTTACAAACGAGTGAATCAATAAAATGAAAACAGATTTTCTGCTTTATTTCTTTTGCATCGTATTTCTAAAGAAAAGGAAACAGATATACATAAAATTGAATTCATTTTCATATTACAGCAGCTCAAGATACACATACAAAATGAAAAATGTCACAGCTGGTTCAACCTACCTAAATATATAGAAATGAAAAGTATAATGTAATTATATGAATAACTTCAGCTATTATCAACTCTAACAGTATATCTAGTTTTTGTCAGGTTTTCAACCAGATCACTCGTTTAGAATATGATTTTGTGTAGTATGTGAATTAGTTAGCTGCAGAAGTGCTCGGTAGTTTCTCAACAGCATTTTTCTTCAAAATTCTCTTATTTTCATTTACACCTGAAAACATCATGACATGAAGTTGTTTCGAAATGAATACATTGTAGGTAATTTACCTTTATGGAAATAAACATCTTCAGAGAAATGCAGTGAACATACAGGGTCTTTCACGAGGAACCTCACCCATATTTATACGGGAAACTACTGAACGTATTTTCATGAAATTCAGCACTCATAAGTATTTCACGATGCTGATGAAATCTAAAATAGTTTCAAGGCATGAGCACCTCCGGTTTTTCCGGAAATGTCGTCAACTTCCGTTTTTCAAATTAGAACACCATTTTTTTATTGCAGAAATAGATTCCTTAGAAAATTTCAATTTATTTTGATGTAACATTTTTTAGTTTTGGTTGGAAAATTCTCTCTGAGCGGGAAAATTCAAAAAAAAAATCGAAAATAGAGCTCCGCTGAAACAAGAATAACTTCGAGGTTTTTGGATGGAAAATTTTCATTTTTGGGATTTTTCAAGATGTAAGATTGATGTATCCACTTTAAAAATCGAAATTGCGATTCATGATACAGGGGGTGAAAAAATCGCTTTCAAAGTTAGGGATGACAAAATCGTGAAAAATCAATTTTTTCAAATTAGAACTCCATTTTTTTATGGCAGATATTGAATCTACGTTAAAAAATAATGTGAGTGTATGCATCACACCCTTGCCCTAAAATGGATATTTTCTGAGTTATTCACAAAAAACTGTTTTTCGTCTTGAATTTTCAGCTATTTCTTTTCCCTTCACGCCAAAAAGATGAAATTTTCAGGAACTGTTATTTGAACCATGCTGTAGATTTTTCACCCCTTCTTGAAACCGACATCAAGTTACTATTAGGAGAACCATGGCAAACTCTCGCAGTTATAACTAGAGAAGATGCTCAAAGTTTTGACCGTTAATTTCGTGCGTTGCTCTTCTTATTTCATCGGGAGGAAGAGATCTGCAAAAGTGTTTAAAAACCAAATTGAGTTTCAAAACTATGAATCTAAAAATCTAAACAAACCTGAACGCCTTTCTGACTCGTTCTATGCAGTCCTCTTTATCAGTCAGGGGAGTTGAGTAGACAATATTTTTTATCCTACCCCAAACATAATAGTCTAAAGGAGTTAAATCGGGAGAACGTGGTGGAAAAAGATGTGGACCATTGTTCGCCAACCATCGATCTTCAAATAGCCTGTAGAGGATATTTGACACATTGAGTGAATTGTGTGGAGGCGCGCCATCTTGTTGATACCATAAGTCATTATGGTTCTGTACTAGCGGCTCAATTATTTGAGTCAATATGTCAGAATATCTATCTCCTAAGGGAGAACATTCTTTAAATAATGCAAACATGTGTAGTGTTCTATCTTACCGGTTAAAGTCCCATCATAAATGTGAACATCGAGAATTGCATTATTTTTGATGGCGCAAAAAACATTGAAACTCCAGGTCTCTTGAAAGTTCCATTGTCTGAAGTGGTGGTTGTTCTCTTCATCCCAATAATGACTGTTATGCCTATTGAAAGAACCATTCTTTGTGAATTTAGATTCATCTGTCCAAATTATACAGTCCAAAAAGTTTTCATTCTCTTGAAATCGAATCATCATAGCTTCGCAAAACTCTGTTCTCCTGACGAAATCAGTTTCCTCCAAATGCTGTACCCTATTGAATTTATATGGGTGCATTTTATGTTTTTTTAATATTCTCCAAACACTCGATTGAGACAATCCCAGATCAATCTCGGCATCTTTGAGAGAATTTTGAGGATTCACACGAAAATATGCAAGAACTTTAATTTCGTTGTTCTCATCTTCTACTACACTTTTTTCTCTGTGTGTAGTTTTCTTAACGAAAGATCCGACATTTCTCAAGTTTGTCATGGTTCTGTTAATGGTATCTCTCGTTGGTCTGGGTCGGTCAGGAAACCTCTCAATGAACAGTCGAATCGTTCTATATACAACTTTATTACATTCTCCATGAAGTAGAATGAGATTTAAATAATCTTCATTGGTAAAATTAGGCATAGTGATCGATTTTATAACTTAATACGAATTATCACCAAATTAATAGTAAACACAAAATGCTACTGAATAAAGAGGAATTTGGCAGATGTAATTAATGATATCCATCTTTAAAAAAAATAATTTAAAACATGGTAAGTTTTTGCATATGGTTCATAAGGAATTATTTATTTATCACTGGAGAGAAAACCGATGGCCGATTAGTTGAAATAAAGAGGTTTCCGATACAAATTCGAATCCAAATTCGCCATCTATTTAGGAACAACCTGTAACTTTTTTCTCTTGCATATTAGGGTAGTAAAATCTAAAACATGGTTTAAGTAACAGTTCCTGAAAATGTCATCTTTTTGGCGTGAAGGGAAAAGAAATAGCTGAAAATTCAAGACGAAAAACAGTTTTTTGTGAATAACTCAAAAAATATCCACTTTAGGGCAAGGGTGTGATGCATACACTCACATTATTTTTTAACGTAGATTCAATATCTGCCATAAAAAAATGGGGTTCTAATTTGAAAAAATTGATTTTTCACGATTTTGTCATCCCTAACTTTGAAAGCGATTTTTTCACCCCCTGTATCATGAATCGCGATTTCGATTATTAAAGTGGATACACCAATCTTACATCTTGAAAAATCCCAAAAATGAAAATTTTCCATCCAAAAACCTCGAAGTTATTCTTGTTTCAGCGGAGCTCTATTTTCGATTTTTTTTTCGAATTTTCCCGCTCAGAGAGAATTTTCCAACCAAAACTGAAAAATGTTACATCAAAATAAATTGAAATTTTCTAAGGAATCTATTTCTGCAATAAAAAAATGGTGTTCTAATTTTAAAAACGGAAGTTGACGTCATTTCCGGAAAAACCGGAGGTGCTCATGCCTTGAAAATATTTTAGATTTCATCAGCATCGTGAAATACTTATAAGTGCTGAATTTCATGAAAATACGTTCAGTAGTTTCCCGTATAGATATGGGTGAGGTTCCTCGTGAAAGACCCTGTATACATTCATGTATTTCGTGACCTGTTTTCCAATCTTCAATTTCTAAAGCTAGGCCTTTCTTCTATCATTGAGTTCCCTGCCAAATGCTGTTTCCAAATCAACTTTACTCTCATTTGGCTTTGGAAAAAATGAAAACTAGAGGCACTAGATGATCCTTTCTTCTTTGACCATGAATTACATTGAGTTGAGGCACACAACAATAGTCATTTCGGGAGGATGCCATTTCGAATTAATACAATCGAAAATTTTAATCGGGAAGAAAGGAATCTATTGATGAATATTACAAACACTTTCGGTATACCAAAATTACAACTGAGAACAATACAAAAGCTCGAAAATGAACTCCAAAAGTAAGCAAATTACGTTAGAATAACAGGCACGTCGAAAAACTACTAGCTTGGAAGTGTTCGAATTTCTATTGGGAACTTCTGCGAAGATGCCAGCACCCTTACGGATAAATTTGGAACCTGTCCAAGTTAGTAGTTTTATGTATTGAGCAGAGCTAGAATATTTAATGAAATTATCATGATTTTGTGTAAGATTTCTTTTGGATGACGTTATAAAATCGTGCTTCAAATCGTTCCTGGAGGATAATTTCGATGTTATATTAGTGTCTGTTGCTTGGTGGATCAATATGAACTTATATCCAAGTTTACTTCAATTTCTGGAGAAATAGGTTCCTCATTAAGTAATTCAAGGACTCTTATCAATGTGAAGAAGTGCTGAATGCAAGTCATACTATGTGATAAATCTAGAATCAGTCTAAATGATATAACTCGTTCTCTTTGTTTACAAACGAGTGAATCAATAAAATGAAAAGACAGGTTTTCTGCATTAGTTTTTTTGCATCGTAATTCGAAAGAAAGGAAACAGATAGACATATAATTAATTTATTTTCATATCACAGCAGCTCAAGATACACATACAAAATGAAGAATGTCACAGCTGGTTCAACCTACCTACCTATATGAAATGAAAAATAACGATGTATTTATATATGAATCACTTTAGCTATTATCAACTATAACAGTATATTTAGTTTTTGTCAGGTTTTCAACCAGATCACTCTTTGAATAGGATTTGTGTAGCATGTGAAGTAGGTAGCTGCAGAAGTGCTCGGTAGTTTCTCTGCAGGATCTAAAATATCTGGACATGAAGTTGTTTCGAAATGAATACATTGTAATTTACCTTTACGAAAATAAACATCTTCAGAAAAATGCAGTGAGCATACTTTCATGTATTTCGTGACCTGTTTTCCAATCTTCAATTTCGAAATCCAGGCTTTTCTTCTATCATTGAGTTTCCTGCTGTTTCCAAATTAACTTTACTTTCATTTGGCATTGAAAAAAATGAAAAATTGGGACAGTAGATGATCCTTTCTTCTTTGACCATGAAAAACATCGAGTTGAGGCACACAACAGTAGTCATTTCGGGAGGATGCCATTTCGAATTAATACAATCGAAAATTTTCATCGGAAAGAAAGGAATCGATTGATGAATATTATAAACTCTTTCGGTATAACAAAATTTCAACTCTGAGAACAACATAAAAGCTCTAAAATGAACTCTGAAAGTACGTAATATATAATAGGTTAGAATATAACGGGCACGTCGAAAAACTACTAGCTTGGAAGTGTTCAAATTTCTATCACCAGAGGGCGTATCGCTTAGCAGTAGTTGCTAATCGCCAGAGGGGGTATCGCTTAGCAGTAGTTGCGAATAATAATATAGTCACTGTATCGTAATTATCAAATAGCGTCACCTTCAGAGAAGAAAACGAATTCTACTGATTTCCCCGGCATTGGCGAAACAAAAGCGACTCTTTGAATGCACCTGATCTTCTATGCACTTTATATATAAATATTTATATCAAGATTGATTTCTGTGGAAATCAGTTAACCTCAAATAAAAAAATAAACGTCAAAATTGCCGATAAGAAATCGAAATCGGTGTTTCGGCCAATGTAGGAAATATTCATATCTTAATTTATAATGTACAATTCAGTATTGTAGAATAGCTAATGTAGTTGAGTAATCGATCCATATTCTAAGCATAAAACTCAGGTTATTGCTCATTTAAGCTCAGTGTATTGTAAAAATGTCTAATTATTTCGATCACATTTTAATTGGTGGTATTTTAAGCTCTTTTTTCATAATATATAATTATTCTTTGCACAAGATTGAGGAAGGCCATGTTGGAGTTTACTATAGGGTAAACTAATGACACCCATAAAATAATATAAGACTTACTTATTATTGTTTCCTAGGGTGGTGCACTTTTACCAGAACTTAGTAACCCTGGATATCATATGATGGTTCCGTTTTTGACTTCATTCAAATCGGTTCAGGTAACAGTATTAGAATATCTGAAACACATTAACTATTAAAAACCTGGACAATGGCTTTCTGTTCTCACATTTAACCAAAATTAAATACAGATCGTTTTTTCATGGAAAACGCCCTTGCGGATTGTAGCATTACACTATTTGTCAAGGGCAGTTACTTGGAAAACAAGTAGCCGAATGAACAATACAAACGATAAACAAAGTGAACTGTGACGTTACAGAGTACAAATTTCACTCTTTCATCAGACATACAAGTAAATTTTTAGAATTACTTTCTTTGGTTTTGACTCAAGACTTTTGTTAATTGGACAAAAGTCTCAACTAAAAACGAAAAATCGAAAGAAAATACAGTCGAACCTCTACAACTCAAACCCCTCTTCAGCTCGAGAATTTTTCAGCGTTTCCTTCACATTCTCAAGAATTCCCTGTATTTTGACCTCTATAACTTCGAACTCAATGCTGCGTCTCGCCAAAGTGAAGGTCTCTTCAGGTCGAACGTTTGAAAACAATAAGAGTTTTGACATCAAGGAAAGGATCTCTGTTATTAGCAGCGAATATGAGTGGCAGTAAGAAACATTTACTGATAGGAAAAACCGCAAAGCCACGATGATTGGCAGGAGTGTAATGTTTACCGCTTACTTATTACAGTAACACAAAATCCTGGATGAGGAGTGAGCTATTTGAAAAGTGGCTGTTGAATCTAGACAAAAATCTCCAACTTCAAAATCTATTTCTGATCAACAACTGCCCTGATAAGCCAAATATCGATCATCTAATGAAAGCAATAGAGTTGATTTTTTTGCACCTAATATGACATCAAAATTACAGCACCTTGATCAGGGAATTATACAAAGTTTCAAATTTCATTATAAACGCAGAATCTCACATTTGAAAGGTACTTAATGGATTTGAGTTTTTTTGGCTTTCCCTTCAAGTTTGAGTTATAGAGGTTAGACTGTAATTCATTAAATTTTCCCCTTTGTCTGATGAAAGAGGCAGATTTGTACTCTGAAATGTCACAGTTCGCTTTGTTTATCGTTTGTATTGTTCATTAGGCAATCTGTTTTCTAAGAAACTGCCCTTGACAAATAGTTTAATCTCACAATCTGCAAGGGCGTTTTTTATTTTTAATAATTAGGTTTCAGATTTTGGGAGGTGAAAACCCAAAAACGCCTAAAAAATGAAACAATATTAGAAATTATTATTTTATCATCATTGCCTGTATTGAATCATTTCCATTAGGTTACACTACAAACTGATGAAGTCAAAAATGTGCCTTGTGGGACAAGTGGAGGGGTAATATTATATTTTGATAGAATAGAAGTTGTGAATCATCTGAATGCTAATAGCGGTTAGTAATATCTTTCCTGTATATGAATTATTCAATATGTAATGACTTGCTTTTAGTATTGGATATCGTTAAAAATTACACTGCCGACTATGATAAGACATTAATTTTCAACAAAGTACATCACGAACTGAACCAGTTTTGTAGTACACACACTCTCCATGAAGTGTATATAGATCTCTTTGATCAACTTGATGAAAATCTTAAACTGGCATTACAAAAGGATCTATTAGAAATGGCACCAGGATTAAGAATTCAAGCTGTTCGTCTCACCAAACCAAAGATACCAGAAGTAATAAGAAAGAATTATGAACTGATGGAAGGAGAAAAAACAAAGCTGCTTATAGCTGTACAGCACCAAAAGGTGTTGGCTGGCAATATCCTTTAAAAAATATCTCATATTATTTCCTTGTAGGTTGTGGAAAAGGATGCAGAAACGGAACGAAAGCGTGCCATAATCGAAGCTGAAAAAGAGGCTCAAGTTGCAAAAATACAATTCGAGCAGAAAATAATGGAAAAAGAATCGCACCAAAAGATTTCTCAAATTGAAGATGAAATGCATTTAGCTAGACAAAAAAGTCGTACAGATGCAGATTTCTATAGACTGAAACAAGAAGCCGAAGCTAATAAATTACTTTTCACACCTGAATATATCGAGTTGAAAAAATATGAATCTTTGAGTCAAAACAGCAAAGTCTACTTTGGAAATGAAATACCTCACACTTATATACAAACAGATAACATGGTCAATACTGTTGAAACATTAAATGCAAAGAGTCAAAACATTTAACACTAATAAATTTGTCGTATGCTGCTTTAAATTGATGTTATTGTTACCTACACCTTCAAATTATTAAATGATGAACTATTATGTGCGTTAATTTCTTTATATAGATTCTCAAAACCAAAAATAGGTTGAAACTAGATGAAGAACGTTCCATTTCAATGGAAATATAATTCAAGAAATGATTGTAAAACAAATAAAATTTAATAAAGTTTAAAAATACAGATCTTAAGGCACTCTCAAAAGCTGGAGATTAAGGAAAGGTGCAATGTTATATAAATGGCAGATGAATTGAGTTCCATGTTGAACCACAATCAACATTAAAATGTACATTCACTATATTCAACGAATTCTATTTTTTTGTAAAGAAACTCATTAAGGTAGTTTGATTAGCGGCCAGTTTTTTGCCTTTCTTTCCTTTAGCTGCAGCCTTTTGGGGAGGTGACTTCTTCTCTTCTTTCTTGGCAAGTTCAACTTTGGGTTTTTCATCTTTTTTCTCAGTATCTTCATCTTCTGAAGCACTTACTAAGACATATTCTGTTTTGGTAACAACAAACCCTTCATCATCTGTGTAAACCTTCTCAACAGCTTTTCTCCTTTTATTCTTAGGAATAATTTCTTTAGGTTGTATTACCACTGGTTTCTCTTCTTCTAAATCTACTTCCATTTTTTCTTCCTCCTCATCATTGGCAAAAAGATCTAAAATGTTCCATGTCAGTAATAAAATATTCGAGGCATAAATAATACATTTTATCTGACGATATGGAAAAAATATGAAATAAATGACATACCATCTTCAGATTCACTTTCCACTATTATTCGTTTTCTTTTCTTTCCATCCTGTTTCTTTTTGTTATTTGATTTTTTAGATGACTGTTTATGTTTTGATATTTGACCATTTGTTTTTTCCCCAGAGTTCGTACCATTTCTTGAAATATCAGGCTTTGTATCATCATCCATAATTTCACTAACTTCTGTTCGATCTTCTACTTTAACTTTACTTAGATTACGATCATTTGGGTCTAAGCGAGGACGTTTTGGCTCCCTGATGTCTTCATTAGAAGATGCTGTTTTCTTTAGCTGCTGTTTACTGTCATTGTTTGCATTATGTGTAGATTGGGAAAGGAAACCTGCTAGACTACTAGCTTTTATTTGGGTTTGCGTTTTGTTTTGAGATCCATTTGTAGAGATAGGTTGACTCTCCTTTTTTTCAACATTTGGTTCACTCTTCACTACAGGTTTGAAGAATGAAGAAGGTTTTTGCTTCTCGAAATTCTTTTGTGGAGGAGGAGGAGGTAGCACTTTTGATTTAATCAATCGTTCAATGCATTTCTCACCAACTATACTTCCCTTAAGAGCATTTGTTCTGTTAGCTTCTGATTTTTCAGCCAGAGCAATCGTGTTCAAATCAATAGTGTTGCTTTTTTGTACACTGTAAATAACTTCGTTCGTTATACTACTGAATAATTTTCTTTTTTCCTTCAATATTATGGAATCAACGATTTGAATGCAATACTCTCCTGATTTCAATTTTCCACATAGCAGATATGTTACGGAAATCTTTCCTTGATTGATATTTTCATCAGACACATACTTCTTCAATATAAGTTTCGCTTCAGTTAGACTCACGTCGAATTTTTCACATACAATAGAATTTGTTACAATCTTGTCTTCATCAACCACCAGCTCCTCTATTTTTTGGAGTAATAATTCCTGGGTGGAACTGTCCATCACTATATTTACGTTTGGATTCGAATAATGAACGACAATTATTATTATTATTATAGTTCTTCCAAGATCGAACACAAATTCAAAATTTGAGAGTTCTGTTCGGGCCCATAGACGAGGCCACAGACCAGGTTCGGCCGCTTGGCGGCTACGACAATTTTGAGGTTAATTCCTGTTACGCATAGAATATTTATCTGCTTTTTCAGGATGCAAACATAGACCTATAAAACTATATGGACATGGCTTAAAGAGAGAGGAAGCGGGCCGACAAAGAGGGAACTAGGGCGGGCCAAACCATCATAGAATACGGCAAAAATAAGACAGATCAGTTTGAAGCCATAGGCTATAATAATGAATCTGTTTGAAATAAATTTTTTTCGAAAGTTTTGAAAGTCACATTTGTTTTTTCCAAAGTATTTCAAAGCAGATTTTGATTTATAGTATAAAGACTGTATGTAAGATATAATTTTCGTGTTGTTTTCGTTTTTTGTATTTTCGTAAGTTTTTGAATAGAAACCGGATTCACTGTCAAAAGAATAATGGTGAATTCTTGTTGTGCCATTAATTGTACGAGGAGATATAAAAAAGGGGAAAACGTGAAATTCCATAAGTGAGTTTACCTTGCATGAGTAACTGTGAATTTGTTCATTTTTTGCGCGCTTTTTGTTGGAAAGAAGAGCGCGATATCCTTCCGTTACAATGTCAGTATTTTTTGAGCAAAAAATTTTCTTACTGATGAAAAATTTATGATCAATCTGGATTCTGTCCGTCCGCCTGGCAGGTCTGAGGTCTTGGTTTTATGTTCGTTAACGAACTAAATCCCCGAAGAACTATTTTGATAGTGGTTGAAAAATGGGACTCAACTGCTTCTAGGGGTCAAAATAATTTTTATAATACTGGTCCGAAGTTTCGTTAATCATTATACATATATCATGCTCCCTTAAGATTTTGGAGTTATGGTGGGCTGATCATCTGTTTTTCCATAATTACTCGAAAGCTACACTCTGATGATCAAAATCAATGAGGAATATCAGTTCGAGATAAAAAACTGCACAGAACCAAAGACACACCATATAGAACAGTCATCATTCACGTTGTGAAGTTCAAAATTACCGCCATTCCGTGTTTTCTCTGATTGGCCGATTTCCTTAATGTTCTGTCACTAGTCGCATGCTATTTTAATCGTGTATCTTGTCTATGGTCTGCCCGCTCCAGTTCCATCTCTCTCTCGGACCTCTCACTTGGTTCATTATCCCCATTCGACTCTTCAGAAATGGATTCGTACGCCGTGTCCAGAGAGTTTAATATGTCTATGGATGCAAAGGATGACAAAGAACAGTCAAACTAAAAATGACAATAAATCAAAACTAAAGTAATCTTTATGGCTTCAAAAGTTACTGCCTCGCAATATCAAACAGTATACGACACTATCTATTTTACAGTCAAACGTATAAAGGGTCATACGTGCTCTTTAGTCGAAGAAGTTGACCCGATAGCTAGATTTGTAAAATCGGGATGGTTTGTACCATTTCGAAGGTCATGGAGGAGATTCCTGACTGTCAGTGAGAAAAATCCAGTCACTAAAATCCATATGAAATCAACGTATAATATAAGAGTGGAAAATGTGAGGCATCTGGAGAAATTTTATTGCATGATACATCCTTTCAGTGAAGGCCGGTAAATGTGAATATCTTTCGAATATATTATTGGAATCAGCTCAACATCCCTCTTTCGAAAGGAGTATTTTCTGTTTAACTCATAAAAACGTTCCTTCAAAGGTCACAGCAAACTGCTCAAACTAGCATTGGCATAATGAAGCTAAGCCACTCCCACAATCATTTCAAATGGACTGTTCAGTCGTTAATTTTGCACTTTGCAAGTTGTCTGGTTATTCACATGGAACCGGCCAGGCATATATTCCCTTATCGCATTCATACTCATAACTTCACATAAGACAATTTTAATTTCCCGAATTACACTTACATAGCTTGTTTGAAATAAACCTTTACAAAGCCGTTATGCTTCCTTTTGTGCGAGGGAGATTCGGGTATTTGGGTAATCGGAGATTCTTCCTTATTGGCCGACAACGGTCACGTGATCGTCGTCAGCCAATAGGGTGAATCTCTCGGCCAATAGGGCGAATTTCCGATTCCCCAAACTTCCGAATCTCCCTCGCACAAAAGGCCTTTTAAATAGCAGTGGGAATGGTACTCACTATAAGCACCACAGAAAGTTGTTTCATACCAAAGCCGCCAAGGTGGTAGCTACCCAACGTCAATGGCCTGAATCCATAAATTCAGAGTATTATATTTATTATTTTTTCGTCATTCAGAACTACTTTTTACAGCTAAAATCCAAAGAATAATGTCAATGGCACATACATGTGAAACTTAATTAAAAAAAACTTTTTTACGATCACCTCCTTATTCTCAACATTCATTTGTGGTTGAGGTTCATATACATATACTGGTATCTTCAGAGATGTGTGGCTCACCATTTATTGTTGTAGTTTCTACTGGGATACTGTGATGGTAATTATTTACATAGTGCAATTGAAGACTGTGCCTATACTCATATTGGCTTCCCAGAATTTGACTACCGCACCTGAGTATGGCTTGATTGTTTTAATGATCTTAAATATTTTCTGTGTGGCAGATATTGTCATTTCATTTTTTTGCGGATATTACGATGAACTCAACCAAAGGATTGTTCTCGAACCGTCAGCAGTAGCCAGGTGAGTTTGCTTTGTATTTAAAAGAAGGTTTAATCCATCAGGCTGCTCGTCCTTGTACATCTTAATCCTTGTTTTACGAATTGCGAATTCTTCAATGAACGGCAATATCAAGGATGCTGGAATACTCTTGATGGGTTTCGATGAAGCCACTTTCAATCGTTACAGCTGCGCAGCTTTTCAGGCTGTATAATTAGGCTGTCTCGCAAGTGTGTACGATGTTTTGAAACGGCTAGAGAGCCATTCAACCAGAGAGAATAGAATATTATATTAATTCTATTCTCAGTGCAACGCGAGGCTGCCTCACTATGTCCTCGAGGGCCGCTCAGCTTGCGTGTCTGTACGCGGCTTCACATGTCGTAGATACGGAGACTGAAGGCCGGTATTATAAAACTTATTTGCACCACTAAGATCAGTTGACTCTCAATTTTGAACCAGAATTCACGAATTAACTTCTAGTTATATGTCGAAAAAGCTTTATAATACCGACCCTAAGCTCCGGTTTTTCGAGGAACGGCGCCGTTGCGGTACCGTTCTTATGTGTGCATTCTACCAATGATGTTGTATACTCAGATCGTACGACACCGGCATTTCATTTTTACGCACTTGTTCTGGGGAAAAGCGCGTAATCATTTCATCACGATGTCTGGAATTTTCGAATTTCGAGCAGAAATTGGCCTCAAAAGACTAGGTTGGACTCACTGATGAGGAATCCGTAGTCAAATTTGATTCTGTCCGACCAGCCGTCCGGCCGTGTGTGCTCTAACTTTCGAAAGGAAGGACCTAGTGTCTTGAAATTTTCAGGTTAGGTTAAGATCCTGAAGATCTCGGTTAAGTTCGTTAATGGGCCAAATCTGCCGAATGGTTTTTGTGCTACAGCCCTTTGAAATATTGATTTTTCAATAACTCTAAAAATATTTATCTGATCGAAATGAAACTTGGTTGGGAGATGAACAGTATCAATAAGAAGAATTATCCATGAAAAAATTCGACAAAAACTTTCGTTTTTGAAAATTTTTATATTTCATTGAAATTTCACTGAAATTTCACCATTTAGCAATGTGAACAAGCGCGTCAGTGCTTTTTTCCTTTTTTAAATGGAGAAGTGGATTTCGATTCGATCCAATTGGGCTCTGATTATACTCATTCACGATTTCGATGTTAGGCCGACTGTCAACACAATAACCGAAAGAAACGACTTTAGTGACCCATATTTATGTAGTGTAGGTTTCAGCCTTAATAATAACGAGGGTTGTATTAGGGTACGCATGGATTTGTGAATCAATGATTCCGTAGATTCAAAATTTTAATTTCTGAAAATTTGCAAAAATATAGATTGGATCGAATTGAAATCCATTACTTGATTATAGCTTGAAGTTTCACGTATACTTTCATGAGGACCGTATGTCAAGAAGATCGCCAAATCTGACCATAATATGAGGTAAGACCGCAAAAGCTGCTGACTTCACGTCAGCACTTTTCCAGAATTTTTTATTCAGTATTCCTCCAAACCCGCTCAAAATGTTATCGAAAGAGTTGGGGTCTTTCCGCAAATCCTTATAAAGGTGATAGTGAAATTACTAGAACGGAGGAAGAGAAAACCGTGGATGACTCAGGTACTCGCAACATCGATAAAAACCCTTGACAGACTTTAAACAAAGGGCCTGAGTAGACCGAATGACAGTGGCGACTGCTCAATAAGGCCGCGAGGCCGAGAACCCTCCCTAAAAAATATATTGTAGTACAACGTACGACACAATTAATTCTTTTCAAAATAATTAAAATTTTATTAGGAAACAGCAACCATTAGTTAATATTCCAACAAAAGCTCAAACATCATTGCTTTCTTACGATCCATCAATCCGCCCCCAACAGAATACGTCTTTATAAAGACGGTAAATGTATTTACCGTGGAAATATTGAAAATGTATTTTGGGCGCGCGAAATTCGCGACCTTACGACCAGGCTGGCCGGTATCCTCATATAGGAATAAATAACCACAGCGAATTCTGTCGAATGACTCAGCTCAATTCCGAACTATAAGTACACCAGGGCCGCGGGATTTCTGCGGCCTCAATTCGAGTTCAGGTGCGGTCGGATTGACTACTGCTGTTCGTTGAGTCTAAGAACGTCGTTTTTACGTGTTTATTATTTTGTCGGGTTGATGTTGAAGACTTTACCTAGTTGGTATCTTCTTTGTGTGTTAGGATTTATAATGAATTCAATCAGCAACATTCTTGAACTAAATTCTGATTGGTAGGATAAGCTGCAATTAGCCGATCAATTGAAAATTAAGGAACTGGGCCGGCCCTTGCCAGTTATAAAGTTATCACAAACTTGTAAACAAAAAGCCGAAAACAAATGTTTACGCGACTTTTTTCAATAAACATTCACAAAAAAATAACTCGATCTGTGAGTGTGAAATAAAAATTTCTTTTGTTGTTTTCCGTGTTCGTTATTTCATAAAGTTGACTCAAGAATGGATCCCAACTGGGCAAGAAAAGGAATCACTGAGTTACACCATCTTCCAGAAAAAAAATGAGGAAACATGAATCGTCTCGTGACTGGTCGATTCTTGCACTGCCATTGCCTTACATGGTAAGGTAAATTTTATGTCCCAGTAAACCTCCAAATACAGTGAAAGCACTATTTTACATAATAATAAGGTCGAAAAACATAGACATACATTTTAAAAAAATCATACAAGTACGTAAAATTTTGTAGCACTTTTTGTTTGTCCCTTAGAGGTCACGATAAAAGGGACTGCTCTGAGAATCAAGAAATATTTAAACACTTAATTAATTTTACTGCAGAGCTTGACAAAAATTAAAATTTTCTCCTGAGACAAATATTCTGTACGGTCCTACTCTTTTTTTGAAAGATACAAATATGTTAAAAATAAGTGGTACACCCGAAAAAATTTTCGCCTTCCCCGAACACGAATCTGCTGAAAAATTCAATTTTGTTCGGCCTTGGGGCCGTCCGTTGGAAGCCTAAATATCTTGGTTAGGTTCATTGATGGGTAAAATCCACCCATTCTAAAAATACCGATTCGATTGAATTGAAACATAGTTTGGAGTTGTAAAGCATCAACGTAGAGACGTTTGCGAAATCGTTAGGATGATATCGCTAGAAAATTCAAGGAAACACGTTTTCAAATTCTTCGATATCTCAGAAACTATTTGAAAATTGCTACTGGCAGTTTGTGTCTCTGTAACGGATATACAGGGTGTTTCATTAGTAAATGAACATACGGTAACCTTATTAGGTGCAGCTACCCTAGACGAGTTCAAACAATATATATAAGGTAGATCTAATCGATTCCTTAACCAAGATACAGTGTGTTTCTTGTATTCACCAACAATTTCAATTGCTCATAACTTTTAAACCACCCAGTATAATTCGTTCATATTTAGAACATATGACAGGTCAATCGATTAATATTCAACTAATTGAAAATTCCAGGTCCGTATAAGAAAAATAGACTTTCGTAAAGATAAGATTCAACACCCAGTATATTGAAATTTCAAAATTGTATTTGAATATTTAAGAAAAGCAGAAAATTTTCAATTGGAATCAGTTGATTTTTATCCCGCACTTTTAATTGCTTATCGAAAATTTCACGGAAAAATTTGATTCGATAAAGAAACTCCACTTAATTCTCAGATATTCGAAGTTTCTCATGGAATTGAAAGAATTTTTTGTCCTACAGATTGGAAATGATTATTTCATGTAATTTCGAAGTAGTATTCTGAAAAATTTTCAAAAAAACATTTATTTTGAAAAATATAACCGAAATCAACAACAATGCATAATTGAATAAATTAAGAAATACGAATCTCAATAACGAATCACAGAAGGATTTTCGAAGTAACACCATTTCGTTCAATTTCAATTCTTGCCCGTCTCAAAATAACACTGATAGTTTTTTTGACCATGTCTGGGTTATTACGTGCTTTATAGCGGGCAGGTTCGACACCCTTACTAGATATCCTTACTTCCGATTTCAGAAAAATACAAGTGAACATTTAAATGTTCCAAAGTAACACCGTTTCGTTACATATAGTTCTCGCCCGTCTCAAAATATTACTGATAGTCCTTTTGACCAATTGATCATATGTAGATTATTATAGGTGCTTTATAGTAGGCGGCTTCGATACCCTTACCAGCTATTTCCTATCTCCTTCACTTCATACCTCAGACAAATACAAGTAAACATTTGAATGTTCCTAAATAAAATAATAGACATCATTTAAATTTGGTGATCTAGAGGTCCAGCTATGCAGCCTACCTCTGCCAATACCCAATATGTTTCGAAATTGCTAATCCAAAAAGTTCCTGACTTTGCTTAGGGTGAAGAAAATACGCATGTAGTCGGGTATACCGAAATCCAGTACCGATTTCCTGTAAACGTTTGTTGTCCACTACATAAAAATTAATGGATTGCATTGGGCCACATATCCTACCAAAATGGCTTACGGATGATATTTACTTAGATTGCTTCCAAAAGCAGCATCTTCCTGTATTAGTCGAAGGTCCGGTGCAGAAATGAAATATCAAGTTACCAATGCAGTGTTGCCGGATATGACAAATTTTATAAGAAACCAGAACATTTCATTAAAACCTATAAAAAAGCTATAAAAAATTATTTTTTCTGGTTTTTTCAAGCAAGATGGTCTACGACAAATACTAGACAATTACTCAAAACATTTTTGATCGAATTGGATGCACATTTTAGAATGGCTCTGCTAACTTAATATTAAGTGGCAGAGCCACCCCTTAAAAAAACTAGAAGCGCGACAATTTTTTTTCTTTCACGACAAATTCTCGACAAATATACGACAATTAATGAGATGGTTTTCATTGATTTCCGTGCAAGTGGCTCTGCTAACTTTATGGACATTCTAAAATTGTGAGTTTCAGAGTCCGTTCTTTCGAAAGATTCTTAACATTTTACTATTGTTTGAAGACGTTTAGCGGATATTGCCGTAAGTCATCAAGATACTTGTTGAGATAATATGGGTGTTTGTTGTCTGGTGGTAGGACGTCACTTGTCTAATTTTTCCACAGAGCTGATGACTTCACGTGGAGATATTTACTCCATTCACTTTTATGCACTATCCCGGTTGGCCATGACATTCTGACACATTCCACCATGTATATTTTGAAAATGTTAGGTTGTACTCATTTTCCTGTCGGATAACTACACAACGTTGTCCTCCCTACATAGAGGTCGTAGTAATCACGTATTTTTCAAAATGTAAATTTACTTTGGGAAAATAATGAATTTGAGAAAATATTATGTGAATTCAATCATTCCAAAGACCTGGAAAATGTTGAAGAAACTTTTTTCTCTGTTAACACTGGAAATATTTCACGTATATAAACATGGTTGGAAGATTCAGTTATGCTAATTTCTTGTACGGAAATCAAGAATCGGGTGGTGAAATTTTCATGAAGAATAATGGATAGTGTAATCCGTTACTTTGTGATAGTTCGAAAAAAAAATAAAAGTACTCGAATAACCCTGCAGTAAAACTTCCAAACGAACAGACAAACCTATGGAATTCCCTACTTTTCGAGAATAAATAAGTCTACAGAAGACATTTAAATACCTTGTTGCACAACTTGAAATACTCCAGTATGAAGATGTAGTAGTACCACAAAACCTGATCACCTTCAAAGAACTAACTAAATTCAAAAAGTTCTTGGGAATCTATGTGAACGATATACGGGAGTTGTATAGTTGGATAGCTTGTGATAAATTATTGATTCCAAATTAGCAGGGTTACTATCAGAGAAAGCAAATTTCAATTCTACATAGCACTTCCTGATACTCTCTGCTTCTTAAAACCTTCGGCATTTTTAGTTTCCAATCGTGATGATTATGTTTTGATTGATATTAGAAATTGGCATTGGCATTTGGCAACGTCGCTGAGAATTATTTCGACGTTGTAGATATTTCATGAGTGCCAACCTGTGTCAGTTTTAAGTAAAAAAACTTGATAGACCTAAATTATAGCCAACCAGGATAGTTTACAAAAGTGAATGGAGTATACATATTGTTTCTTCTCGAATAAGGTGTAAAAAGTGTGACTATGACTTTAGGTTTAACCGGAAATGGGAGAAACTTTCGATTTTCTATTATGAACTGAGGCTTATTTTTGTATCTTCGATTTAGACGTTGAAGAAATGAAGAAAATAGTACATTGTTTACTGTGTAGGAAAAGCCTAACATTCCTGGACGACTGTGAAGATTGCGAGGATTGTAGAGGCGCACACAGAGTACAGGAATGTGGCTTTTCCTACGGGGTAAACATACTATTTTTCCGAAAATCTTTATGATTCGACAGATATTAATTAATTTTGAAAAAATCGTGAATTATTCTATTCATAAATAAATGGTGCTTTGAAATTCGTACTGAAAATGGAAACTTATTGATGTTGAATTGTCAAAATTGACGCATATAAATTTAATTGCTGGTATTTTCGGAAACAAAACAGAGTAAATTGATAAGTGATGATGATTTTTCCATATTTCCAGTTTTTTAAGTTTTAAGTAAAAAACTTGATAGACCTAAATCATAGCCAGCCGGGATAGTTTATGAAAGTGAATGGAGTATACCTACACGTTTATGTTACTCCCTATACAGAGTGATTCCGGAGGAGACCGTCAGATTTTGGGATAAGTTTACACTAGTCAAGACAGTCTCGAAACAATGTTTGGTTTATGGTTGGGGGTCTCTATTGAGAATATGCAGGGTAATTTGTCCGATTCGACCGATTTTACTTTTATTGATAACTTTGGTATGGCTATTTCGATTTCAATGAAATTTCCAGCGTAGTACAATAGTGTTGAACACATTCATTGATTTCAAATTTTTTTTCAAAATAAGCGGTTGTTATTGTGATAATTCCAGGTTAATTGAGCAGGTTGAAAAAACATCGCATTTCCAAAACTACACTATCTGTTTACGATTCTACAATAAGAAGTCATTATTTTAGAGTTTCTAATTTTTTTGTCACACTTCTAGTTTTCTGAGAAAATTCCATCAAAAAAAGTCAATGTCGAAATTTCGCTCCAATCGATTCTACTTTCATTGATAATTTTGGTATGGCTCATTCAATTCTGATGAAATTTGCAGTATAGAACAATCTGAACGAGTAAATTCAATAATCGCAAAAGTCTCTTAAAATACAGAGTTGTAATTGTGATAATTTTAGAATTTCAGATTAATTCTGCAGTTGAAAAAAACCCCCGGAACATTGCTTTTCGAAAACTTTCTTATTCGTTTCAGATTCTACAATAATATGTCATCATTCAGAGGTTTTTAATTTCTTTGGCACACCTCCGGTTTTTCTTAAAAACATTTTTGAAGAAGAGAATGATCGAAATTTGGCTCACAAGCAGTGAGAGTATTCCGCACTAGGTAGGAAAGCTGTATTGTCCAAGGATGCAAAGCAGTTCTTAAGTTCTAAAATATTCTTTTCAAATTCCAAATTCATATTTAATTGCTAATATTTTGTATGAAATCATTCAATTCAGAATATATTTAGAATTTGAAAAGAATATTTTAGAAGTGACAAGACAACAACTTTCCATCCTTGGAATATACAGCTTTCCTACCTAGTGCGGAATACTCTCACTGCTTGTGAGCCAAATTTCGATAATGCTCTTCTTCAAAAATGTTTTCTAGGAAAACCGGAGGTGTGCCAAAGAAATCAAAAACCTCTGGGTGATGACATATTATTGTAGAATCTGCAACGAATAAGAAAGTTTTGGAAAAGCAATGTACATGGTGTTTTTTTCAACTGCACAATTAATCTGAAAGTCTGAAATTATTACAATTACAAGACTGTATTCTGAGAGATTGTTGCGATTATTTAATGTACTCGTTCAGATTGTTCTACACTGCAAATTTCCTCAGAATTGGATGAGCCATATCAAAGTTATCAATAAAAGTAGAATCGATTGGAGTGAAATTTCAAAATTATCATTTTTTGAAAAAATTTTCTCGGAAAACTAGAAGTGTGCCAAAAAAATTAGAAACTCTCAAATAATGACTTATAATAGTACAATCGTAAACAGATAGCGTAGTTCAGGAAACGCTATGTACAGGGTGTTTTTTCAACCTGCACAATTAATCTGGATTTATCACAATAACAACCGCTCATTTTGAAAAAAATTTGAAATCAATGAATGTGTTCAACACTATTGTACTACGCTGAAAATTTCATTGAAATCGAATTAGCCATACCAAAGTTATCAATAAAAGTAAAATCGGTCGAATCGGACAAATCACCCTGCATCTTCTCAATAGAGACCCCCAACCATAAACCAAACAGTGTTCCGAGACTGTCTTGACTAGTGTAAACTTATCCCAAAATCTGACGGTCTCCACCGGAATCACCCTGTATAACAGCATCAAATCGTTTCGAAATGTTCGTAAATACCAACATGAAAATCATCAAAATTGAAGCTAAAATGAATTGCCGAAAATGCTCTCGAATAACATTGTTACGCAAGTGATGGAGCACATACTATATTTCGATTAGATGTCAGATCTGCATTTTTGGGAATATTGGAAGATGGGTGGATTTTATCCTTTCAAAAATGATCCTCGAAATTAAACAAGCGCGTAAAACGCTACTGATTTCATGTTCAGATTTTCTTAATTTCAGTTTCTGATTGAAAAACATTGTATTCTGTATTCTGAAAAGATAAGACCTCTCAGAAAATCCTTGTGGATTATAGAACCGTATTAAGAACAAGAAATGGGCCACAAAACATAAATCACTGAGAAAATCCGCGCGTTTCTTCAAGATAAGATTTCTACAGACAATCAGTGGCTATACGCGAAAATACGAAAAACAGATATGCGAATTCCACTTTATTTACTGATATGGTTGATTTCTAGGAAATACATATGCTCCTTCTTCTTCTTCGACGTTTTATCGGTTTTCCAGCTGAACCACATTGCTGCCTTCAGTGCTTGGTTTGAGGAAAAGGGATATTACAATGTCCAATGGATCTTTAGATTCGCAAGATTAAAAACCATTTTAGATTATTCAGATGAATATGGAATAGTAAGTATATTTTTAACGAAAATCAATAAAACTTTTAGATGTTTTGACATTTCACTGTTTGTTTTTCCTAGAAATATCTTCTCGTGATTTTGCCTCATTATGAATTACTATACAGGGTGATCCACCACTATGGCCTATTGAACGTTTATCGAAAACCAATTATAGTAATGTGCTGAAAATAAGCTCTTCTATTCAATTATATGGATTTTATTCCCTTTCGCCGTTTCCGTGTGCCGTAGCTCGTGCATTTACCGTTAAGTGTGGGTTGGTTTTGTACCGGAAAAACCCTACAACTACAACTTACACATCTAAATGGCACTGTGGTATATCCTTTCATCATGAGTTAGCCTGATTGGTGGAATTTCCGACAATATGCCGAAACTGGTAAAATTTCCAACAATATGCCATAACTCGAGTGAAAACTGAACGGTTACTGAGTTTTTTGAATTCTTGTGGAAAATGATGTCGTCGGAAACTCAAACTTATTTCGAATATATCTGTAAGAGTAGGAGTTTTTTCTAAATTTGCCCATTGATAGTATTATATCAATGTACAGGGTGGTCATTAGATAATCAACTGGGTCGAATCGAATTCATCGAAACTCAAGAATTTCAAAAGACGACCTTCATTTTTAAATCTGCATGTCAATTAATTTTATGAAAAAAGAGGGGTGTAGTTAAGCTAACCCTATACCCGAAATGAATTTTTTGTATTATAGTTATCGAGGAAAAGTGAAGGGGATCAAGAATTACGACCAAAGTAGGTTGTCTATGATTTCCGGAAACCACAGAAAAAACTTAAATTCGATGTTCCAATTAATAATCCTGACATTTCATGAATTATAATAAATTATCGTTAGTTTGGAGTCTTGAAAATTTCCAATTCATTCATAATTATGAATGAGATTTTTCTTGATAAGTCAGGAAGTTTTCATTTTAGATATAGGGTTCATTAAGGAAATCCCCCCTTCCACGTGGAATTAATTGGAAGATTATGAACTATTGGTTTTAATTTGAAAATCTTGCGAGATTTTCAAACTCACGAGTTTTGATGAACTCCTTTCGTTCGAATTGGTGACCCACTCATGTACACTCTATAAAATTTCGGTCCAAAAGCAATACTACATATTGACAAAATTAAAAATGATAAAGCATATTTTGAAAGACATCTCTACTGCAGAAATTTTTGAAAAAATGGTGTAGACGGGGACTCGCACTTCAGGTAACTCAGAATCCGTGTTTTCACTCAAGGTATAAGATATTGGAAGAGAGGGAATGTAATGATGCAATATTATACTGGCTGTGTCGTTTGAAATAAGGAAGTGGTTGGGTTGGTTGGGTGTTTCCGGTATAACCAAAAGTCTCAGAATTCTAAAAATATTTCAGGGAAAAAATTCCTCATCGAAAACTTCCATATGCAAATTTTCAGAACGAAATTGAATTAGTTTCCACTAAGAGTCAATTAGTATTCCATCGCGAGAAATTATCCTTCATGAGGTATATTGTCGAATGAAATGAGTCTGAATAAGTAATTGATGATAACTTTTATAGTGAATGAAAAAATACTCTTTCAGAAAAATATCGACTCTATTATTCGTTTGGAAACAATAATCTTAGCCACAAATAACCTGACGAATTTTTTATATGTTCGAGAAAGAAGAAAGCGGTGGGAAGAAATCTGAAGACATTCTGTGGAAGTATTTAAGGCATAAGTCGGAACAATTGTAGCAAAAATATTTTTACTTTTTGAAAAGGAAAACTAACTTTTTTCACAATTTTGATTTCCAGGAAATTAAAGCTAGCTCCGCAAAAACTCGAACTCGACTTTTCATACAAAATAATTCTTCAACTTTCAAGTTGATAAATATATATTTTCATTCAATATCACTCACATTTCAGAGATGGAATATTCCAACATACATGTTCAGGTTAGCAGCATTCGTTAGTATTTGGACAATATTTTTTCTCTGGAATCTGTACATTATAATAATAGTGAGATCTTCAGACGTTGAGGGATCCACCGAACATTCGTTCCTCAATATTATGCAGTATGTTTTAGAAGTGACTCAAAATCTTTTTCTGGTCCAAGTACCGAGTTCTGTATCTTCCGAACACTGGTACAAAATGTTGATTTATCTTATAATACTACATGCTGGCTTATTCTTAAGGATCTTCATAGCAGGTGAGGTGCTCGATACTCGTTGATATTTGAAAGAATAATGATTCGACAAAACTTCGAATTTCCAGCCAGAATATTGCAAATATATAATTGCCGAAATATATCGAAAAACAAATATAGTCATTTGATGAACCAAATCGAAGCTTATACGAGATTCAAGCAAGTTCCCCACGAAGTTAGCAATCGAATAAAAAGTTATATTCATTTTAAATTTCAAAAAACAGTTTTCAAGGAAAAACTGATATTGGAGACTATGTCCAATTCACTGAGAAATGTAAGTTTTGTTGGAGTAGGTGAAAACTTGAAACATATTCTAATAAATTTATAGGAAATAGTTTGGCATCTTTGTCAAAATTTTGTGACGAAGGTGGAAATATTCAAGGATATGCCCCCAAATGTTATGATGAAGATAGTAATGGTACTCAAACAGGAAGTTTACCTCCCTAATGATGTAATTGTACAGACAGGCGAAGTTGGCACTGAAATGTTCTTTATTTATGTTGGTGTTTTAGCTGTATTCACACCCAATGGGAAAGAGGTAAGAAAGCAGAATTTTGCGACAAGAGATGGACATATTTCTTTCGAAAAAGTCGATGGTTCTCATGGGCCTTTGATAATCACTAATCAATCACATATAAAATTGTATTCCTTATAGTATTGAAGACATATATATACGCATCGGAGAAGTATGTAGGTTTTTTTTTTAATACAAGGAGATTCCCACCAATAATATCACTCCCATAAAGAGGAAACTCCTCATATGGATATTGAATATTCAGTTGTTGAGGAAAAATATGAAAAATTGGTGAAATACAGAGAAAATTCAATGGAAAAAGTGTATACATTACTCATTGGGAAATTATCCCAGAATTATAAAATCAACCCCTTGAACATCTCGTCTTTACCTACTATAGTGCGAGTCACTAACTTTTGAACCAAATTCAGTGAATCAATGTATCGTTATAAATATGGTCGACTATTATTTCAAATGGCGCTATATTTGATGCAAGAAAATGATTGAGGGGACAGGCAGACAGGATGGCATTCAATCTTTTGAAAACTAATATCTTTTACGTGGATGAACACTAAGAGATCACCATGTATTCGGCCTTTGGCCAATAAGGTTTACTTTTCATTCCATGGAGAAATTTTGAATTTAAAAATTATACACAACGAAAAAATTTGAACGATCCAAAAACATGCAAAAAACCCACTTATCCGCCTGTGTCGGGAAAAATGGCATACCCGCAAATCTGACACTTGTCGTAGTGAAAAATCAAACATCAAATTTTGAATTTTTTATCAAAACAAGCAATTACAAAACAAACACATATCTTTTCAACACGCTTGTATAGTGAAATTAACACAAATGCGAACGAAAATGTTATTTGCTTGCAAGGGCCCATTTATTTGATTCTTTGGCACAGCTCCCAAGACTTTTGTCGTGTTATTTCAATTCCAGCTGCCTGTATCAGTTTTCTTGTGATGAGAATACACCATCTGAAACAATATTATTACATTGTTACGAAAAGAAGCGATGCCATTTTACCCGGACACTATATATGAGTGCCAACTTGACCTATCCAGGTATTTAGAATTAAATAAATATATATAAACATCTTCCTATCAACTTTTCGTGACAGTGGATATATCAAAGCTAAGATTATAAAGAGACAATTCTGCTTGAATGCAAAAGTTAAGGAAAACCCATTTTCAGTAACAGTAATAAAGACGTAAAGACATAGCTCACCTTGAAGTTCAACACGCAACCACGTATCACAGATACCTAACGTCAGTATACTTTTGCAACCTTATGTCGAAGACTATTTTTTGAAATGGCAAACCTTATTTTTATGAGTTTTCTCAATAGTATAAGAGCCCGTGGCCGTTATTTTATAAAAGCTGAAAGTTCGTTAGCATAAACCCCCAACAAGTATAGGAAAGGAACCATGGCCCACTATGAAGTTCAGACTCTAATCGCTTCAGCAGATGTCATGTTACAAAGGTGTCTAAAAAAGCAACCTACTTTCGTTAAAGTGAAAGCATAATTTTTCCATATTTTTTCTGGTCAGTATGAAAAATCAGGATTCCCACCGACAGGCACCCTTGAACATATAAAAAATGTAATTGTACTTTCGCCATTTTATAATAGCTGAATTTCATATGTGTTTCTTCTGTTAACTATAAGAAGATGTTTTCTCAAACACCAGACCATTCCCATAGTGGCAACACCTCGCCAGATCAACTTGAGTCACCGATACGAACGCGCTAAGTTGGAACACTTTTTTGGTAGTTCTACACTTGGAAAATTTTCCAGGAGTATTGAAAATTCGTGATTTTAAAGATTTTGACGTGTCCTCTCCGAATGTCTACTCTGCCGCCTGCGTCATCGTATCGAAAAAAATGGCGTCTAAAAAAAGCTTTTCCACAATATCTTCCTTCAGCTTCTATTTCGATGTAAACATTCGTAAACAAAATTGAACAAGAAAAAATTTCCTACAATTCATATAATCACGATTTTTTTCGTGAAATGAATAGTTTTCGCGAACAAGTACTGCAAAGTAGGTGTGCGAACGCCTTCCAAAAACTTACTCCTGCAAGTAGCGGCTCGAGAGATATACCACAGGATAGATAGGTATCGATACTTCTACATTATGCGGATACAGTGAGTTACGTCTTTCTTGGTCCTTACTGCACTTTCCTTCAAAACTGTGCACGAAAATTGGTAACGACATGAGAGAGACTTAACAGTCTCCCCCACAAGTAGATAGGAAAAGATTTAAGGAGGAAGATAGACTTGTGCATGATGAGAATAATAAATGGTGTGTTCATGCGCTTCTTTCCACGTTAGCTGTGTGTTCCTGAATGAAGTTACAGCAGGCATTGCAAGATATGTGGTTACAAAACAATTTTAAGGTACAATATGAATTATAAAACCTCCGAAGGCGTCAACTGCCTGAAAGTCACACAGATAGAAACCATGTCCCACTACGAAGTTCAGACTATAGTGGCTTCAGCAGATTATTCCATCTACAGGGTGTTTCACTTATGATTTTGCAGACTTTCAGGGCAGATGCAGGACATTTTAGTGAGTCTAAATCAGTATTAGAAATATGTCCTAACTATATACGTTCAAGAGTTACAGAATGTTTTACGTATTCCATAAGAAACTTTTAATTAGCAATACTGTTGAACGCCTGTATGGATCTTAATGAAAATTTTAGGAAATGAGTATAGGCCAGTGCCAAATATTTGCACAATTTTCTTCAGAATCTGCAATGAATACTGTTTCGAACAAGCCTATTAGGATAAATGGCACACTTCGCATCATCATATTAAGAACCATTGAATATAACGAACTTTCAATTTATAGTGAACACTGACCTGTGAATCGCCGATTGAAGCTGTCTGTCCAGTATGTCGGTGGCGATACGCGGCGCTGCACGCCTCGACACGCTATGTAAATGAGAAGGTCCGCCAAGTATAGAGCGGTCGGTTGACTGTGAATGTATTTACTAGAGATGGGTCATTTCACTACCTGTGGTTTTGGCCCTGTGACTGGCCTTCATAACTCCGGAGGAATCAAAGAATACGAATCATGTCACAACACATCTCTAGTATTTACGTATCCATTCTACAGAGAGCATAACAAACCCAGCCGAATGATATCGAGAAATTTCGATGTCGCTACGCGGTCGGAGCTCGGACGGTGATCATCATATGACATTGACAATTGTCGATATCATTCGGTTGGGTTCGTTACGCTTTCTCTAGGTTTGAGCTGTAAATACTAGAGATGGGTTGTTACAGGATTCATATTCTGTTATTTCTCTGGAGCTGTGACTCACTGTGCCGGCCGCTCTATAGTGTTCGGACCTCCTCAGTCTTCATTTTCATAACGTGCCGCGGCGCGCAGCGCCGCGCATTGCCATTGACCTAATGGACGGGTAGCTTAAACATTGATTCTCACTATTGGTACGTTCCGTAACATTCGAGTATCCTTCCCGTAAAATATTGCAAGGTGTGAATGAATTGATGTATGCACACTGTACGTATTGTTCACGTTCCGTCTAAATGACATTTTTGCCTACTAAATTTTGACGTAAAACATACGGAAGGGATACTGGAAGGTTACGGAACGTATAGTGGGAATCAACCTTAATGCGTCAATTCATATCGAATCGATTGAAATTCTCAGTTAGATAACTTAGGTATTGTGCTGCATCTTATTCCATCCAGTACATGAATGTACGGGTTCCACATCTGATTACTTATATACCTGAAAATAGAAATGATAGAAATACTCATCTTCGAATTATTCAGCTTTGATATTTCTTTCTTCGAGTAAGTGAAACACGGATGCATGGCACCATCATCAAATTTTTGTTGCAAATCTTAAATTAACCAAAAACTTGATTTGCATTGAACATCTAATTGTACTATTATAAAACGGACTTTAAAATTAAATTACAGACATCGTGACGAAATGATAACGCCCTGTTCCTTAAGACATAAGCGCCGCGATATCGTTGTTTTTTCGGCATAACTCAAGAAATACTTCGCACCCAATCTGAAGATTTGTACAAAATTTCGTGGTGATCGTGTTATTACAACAATTTAAAAAAAAAATCAAATTTTTCTCTCGAATACATATTCAATATTCTGTGATTTTCTTGTCATATTATACTCATTAAATTCTGTATGAACCTTCGAATTGTTATTTATCGATTAAGTACTGGATTTCAATTCTATCTAATCTGTATTTTTAGAAATATTGGGAAAACAAAATTTGAATGTGTATATCTGCGGAATCATTGGGTGGATTTTACCCATTCACAAATTCAGCCTTCTTAATTAAGGTCCAAACCTTTCCTTCAAATATCGAGTTTCTGAATAGTTTCTTTCGGAAGTTATTGTGTTTACCGTCCGGCCGTTAGGCGCTCTTTAAGTTGGTCTGGCGAGGTGTTGCCACTATAAGAATGTTCTGGCATTTGAGAAAACATCTTCTTATAGTAACAGAAGAAGCATATATGAAATTCAGCTTTTATGATATGACGAAAGTACAAGTATATTTTTTATGTTCAAGGGTGCCGGGCAAGGGGTTTCCACTATGCAATGTCAATGGAAATCCTGATTTTCCATACAACCCAGAATAAAATATGAAAAAATTGTGCTTTATACTTTGAACGAAAGTATGTTGCTTTATTGGACACCTATGTCACGTGACATCTGCTAAAACCACTATAGTCTGAACTTCATAGTGGCCGTGGTTCCTACTTTTGTTGGAGGTATTTGCTGACGAACTTTCAGCTTTTATGAAATGACGAAAGTCTGGCGGCCATGGGCTCTTGCTCTAGAAAGGGTATATTAATGTATACATGCGCACCAAACATAAATTTTTGATTCAATGCGAAAAAGAAGAAAGCCGATTAACGTTCAGAATATCGTCAGTTAGTTCAAGGCATCGTTTTGAGGATTTATTGTATTTGAGTCTTGTTTCACAGATCTATTGGACCAAGATTCAATAATTAGATTGTCTGCTGTTGTGAAATGGTAGGTAAAGGAACTCAACTTTTAAGTTGGGGTAGATTAAATCTCTTCTTCCTAGAACTAAATAAAATTTGATAGTAAAATTACTATTTGAAAGTACAAAAAGTCATATCTTAAATTACGCTACACGCTACATAAAATTTTCTTGTATCAAAAATTCGAGAATTGCTGAAACGTGAAGTTAGCAGCTTTTTCGCGTATTGCAAAGCGGTCATCTTTTCACGTATTCAGGTAGTTACAAAATTCATTCTTACGTCAACATGACGTGATCTCAGGTCACTCTGCTATCTGCGACATGCTTTATCAAACTTGTTATTGCTCAGAATAGATTGAATAGAAATAATTTATTTTTGCAGATATGTCACTTGACTGATGGTGATCATTTTGGCGAGATAGCACTTTTACTTAACGAGACGAGAGTAGCAAGTGTCGTAGCTGTTGATTTTTGCGAACTATATCGTCTTACCAAACGTGATTTCAACGAAGCCTTGGAATCTTATCCTGCAGCTAAAATGAGAATATTGCAGTTGGGACAAGATCGCTTTAAGCAAACCGAACAGCTTGTTCATGGAACCAGTGGAGATCCAACATATGATAATGAGTTATTGCCTTAACGTATGACCTACAATTTTATAGTATTAACATCTCAATAATTGTTAGAATTTCAAACCAATAAGTGAAAAATATACATAAAGCTAGAATAAAATTATCCTTTGATATAACAGACAAACTGCAATACTTCGTCCAATCAGTGACAGTAGCGGATTAACCGGTACGTAGGGCCTTGAACGTAGGGCCTTAAACGTAGGGCCCCGAGGTCCACAGGGAGAGTCAACATTTTTTTAGAACGAAAAATGCAGGTGAAAATGAAGAATAACCTGAAAATTGTTAGTCACACGAAACGCAACCAGACCTAGAGCAAAAGTCAGCTGTCTGTAAAAAAATAACATCAAGTCAAAGGTTCCGCTTCCGCGTGTTTTCTCCAATAATTCCTATCTGACTGCAATAAATTCCCGCTGCAGTAAAGTTGTAGGCATCTCTTTGAAATCAAGGTACATGCCAACACCACTTTTGTGGTATGAGGGGTGCAAAATGCATGGACACGCTACACTTACAGATATATGAGAAACAATTCAAGAACGCTCTGAGGAAGTTTCTTCGTAACTTCAAACACCTGAATACGCGCATATTCTGGGAAACAGCGCGCTTTCGTTTTCTTTCAAATGTCTATGATTCTCGAATTTTTTCCCGAAAATGGTCTCAAACGACTACGTTGGATTCACTGATGACGAATCCGGTGTCAAAATCGATTCTGTTCGGCTGGTCGTAGGCACGATTACTGGAGTACGGAGATCCTATCGTTTTGAAACTTTCAGGGTAGGTTGGATTACAAAATTGGACGATTGAGTCCGTTAATGGGCAAAATCGGTTGAGTTTTTTTCGGAAACTATTCATCATATTCAAAAAAATTGTGCTCATTTCTCGAGCCCCATTTTTCACAGCAGTTTCATACGGTAATTATTCTCGGAGATATTGAGAATAAAAAAATATGTCAAATTTCGTGTTTTTTCATCGGCATCATTCGTTTTTTCGGAATGATTCGAAAATTCTGTTTCGATAATGATTAATCTTGGACTAGTTGGAAAATGCTGATGAAGAACTTTGTGCAATATTTCGTGATGCTCGTGTTATGAGGAACACTTACTGGTTATATTTTCCTGAGGAAATTCTGCATAAACCTTCAAGCTTTCATTTTTCGATCAAGTACTGGGTTTCAATTCGATCTTATCTGTATTTGAGAAATATTGGGTAAATAGAATTTTTGATGGCGGAATCATTGGGCGAATTTTACCCATTCACAAATCCGATCTTCATTATCAAGGTCCAAACCTATTCTGAAAATATCGAGTTTGTAAGTCGTTTCTTTAGGGAGGTGTTGTGTTTACGGTCGGCCGTGCTATGCGTGATATAACGAAGAGTATGCATTGTGATGCTGCAACAAAAGAATTTGCATACATGAAAATGAGAACAAAAGTTTTACTCGATTATAGTTTTATTTTTCAATGATTCTTCATGTTCATGTTTATATGTTTCTTTGTACAAATATTGGTTTGTATTCTAATCTGATAACTTCCTGTTAAGTTACATTTGTTGATTCCGATTCATTTGATCTATTTGAATTGATGTCAATGAACCTCATCAGAAAATTTTGTGTTTGTGTTGTAAAACTGAATTCTGATTAATTCTGAAAAATTATTTCGAAAGAAATTGAAAAAGAAGGATGGGGGAGGGCGAAAGTTTTCAAGCGTAGAGCCCCGGAAATCGTCGATCCGCCACTGCGCCCAATGGCTCATACCATTGTATAAAGATTTATACAATGCTCATACTCATGGAGACGGAACGTAACCGGGATAAATGAAGAGATTTCAAGCGTTGGACCGAAAGCTCCGGTTATAATTCCAGTTATCCACATAGACAGATTATACTTTGCCTATATATCAATTGGGATAACCGTAACCATAACCGGAGCTTTTGGTCCATTGCTTGAAATTGCTTGTAGTGTGTATTCATCAATTCATTTACACCTTACAATGTTTAATGTAGACAAAGGGGGAGGGATATGGGAAGTGAAAGGTTAAGGAATGTATAGTGATAATCAATTGTTAGAGAGAATGTGCAGTGTTGAATTTGTGTGACATTAATCAAATTCTAGTGATGGACCAAAAGCTCCGGTCATAGTTACGGTTATCCAAACTGACAAATACGCAAAGGATAATCTGTCAATTTTGATGACCGTAACTATAACCAGAGCTTTTGGTCCATCGCTTGAAATCGCTTATTACTACCGTAAACGTTATTTTTGCATTATGGAAAAATTTTTCAGTTTCAAAACACAGCGATGTTAATATAGCGTTATCGTCAAAAGTTATTTGCGAAAAATAGCGTATTATCGTTGTATGAAGACCCTCTTATACAATGGTATTATCGTGGCTCGTTATACCATTGTAAAGGATCTTTTAATTGGAGCACAAGATTTCAGTGTTCAATAAAACATGGTTTTCTGTAGCAAAGTATTGAAACATTATTGATTTAGAAAATATAAATTTGGGAATTATATAGGTATGAAACAAAATATCTTCTAAATGGCCACTTGGCCACCACGACATTTCAATTCTTCTATGGTTGCAGGCTTATTGGCATAAACCTGTGACCTCAGATAACCCCACAGCCAGAGAAATCTAAAGGAAAAGCGTTTAATCGCAAGAACGAGGAGGCCAATTCTGGCCACCAAATCGGGAAATGAAACGACCAGGAGCAAACTCGTACAAGATCGTCGATGTTTCACGGGCGTTATGACATGTGACACCATCCTGTTGAAACCATATGTAGTCAAGATCAATACCTCCCAAATGAGTCACAAGAATCTGTGTGACAGTTTTGCATATTAACATTGAGTTCAACATAGAGGTATTTGAAAACTCAATGCTCTTAAAGCCTCATCTCTGAGAATGATTTGTTTGCAAAATCCAACCAATTGGTGAATTCTCTTCGCTGTTCTTGATCTACTGTCAGAAGTTGTTGAGTCAGTTGGATTTTGTAGGCATGCAGCTGTAAATCTTCAGTGAGAATTCGCTGAAGCGTACCTGTTGAAATATCCAATTCTTTCGCCCGATGGCGAATTGAAGGCTCAGACCTTTCTGTCACTCTCTCGCGAACTGCCGTGATGTTTTATTCTGAACGACCTCTGCGGGTTCGAATCGTGTGTTTCACATTACTAACCGAACCAGTACTCTCGAATCTTTTCAATTTCTTTTTTCACAGTAAATGATTTAGGTACATTATTTCGATGCACTTTACCGATAGTGGCAATTGAACTTTCATCCCTTCAATGATAAATTTTGGGTGTGAATGATTTACTGACCAAAAAAAAATTCTGTGCATCACCTTAAAGAATATATAACTGAACTAAACTTCAAAACTGAGTTCTGTATATTGGGATGTTCCTGCCCCCATATCCAAAATTCAAATCCATCCCAAATTGGGGGTAGTTCAATCTTGTAATTTTTCAGAATACTTTGGTGACCGAAGGCTTCCATTTGAAATATTTCAATGAAATGATGCAAACTGATTGTACGTAACATAGTTTGTGCCACTAAAAAAAAAATTCAGATCCGGCCTTAATATAAAGGGGCCTTTCGTGCGAGGGAGATTCGAATATTTGGGAAATCGGAGATTCATCCTATTGGCCGAGAGATTCTATTGGCCGACGACGGTCACGTGATCGTCGTCGGCCAATAGGGAAGAATCTCCGATTACCCAAATACCCGAATCTCCCCCGCACAAAAGGTAGCTTAAGGGTAGTGTATTCCAGTGATTTTCCGGAAATCCTTGCCGATCGATAATTTCCAGTGGAGATATTTTATTGAGACAAAGCATAATGATTTCAAGTCGGATATCCTCTGTGTCACTGTACAAAAATTTCAGGTTCGACTTCTATAGGGTTAGTTCATACTCTTAATTTCTCAAAATACTCAGCTGACCGGAAGTTATCAGTGGAGACCTTTCATTTAAACCATGTATCACGAGTAAACATAGGTACTTCCATAGAACTTCAATTATGACCACTTTCAAGGGCAATTTACTCCTATAATTTTGTGAAGAACTGCACGGAGGGTATTCAATAAGGATATTTCACTGAAAATTATTCCACGACTGACTGAATACAACTCATGTTCCCTATTTGGTATTTCAATACCGGACTCATCAATCCTCATAAATCACGTACAGGGTTGAAATATCATCTTATATATATCGAATTTCGAATTTTTATCTTACTTTTCAATAATAATAATAATAATAATAATAATAAAGTTTATTTGATCATCAAACAAAAACACTTAATTCATATTCATGTTTCACAAATAAACCCGAAGGAGAAAAGGCAGAGGCTCACCTCCGAAGAAGCTCGCCTATTTGCCTCTTAAGAAAGAAAAACGAAACAATACTATCTCAAATCACACAGCCACATGAAAACAAAATCGAATCCTTGGTCTAACCTCACCCCAAACATGCCCCCCACCTGGGATAGATCGGATCGAAACTGTACCCACTCAAGTCACTTCCATAAGGTGTGACCTCCGCCAAAGGGAATTAGCAAGTCACTGCAAAGAATAAATGTCATTTCGAGAATGCTTTACTTTGTGCCTTGTGAAGTAGTTATGATTAATTGGCCGGAGTTGGATTTTTTTAACTTTTATTAGCCCCGCAATCTTCGCGAAAAACAGTTGCCTAATATCCAGCACCCGTGCGACCTTGTATATTCCGTCACCCGGAAACAGCACTCCATGACCGTATATAATTTTTCAATATTAATTTTTGAGAAATATTCACTTTTTCTATATGCGCATCATATGCTGCTCCCCAACCCGAAATACGGTATGACAACAAAGACTGCACCAGGGCAAAGTAGACGATCTTCAGATGTTTCGAATCCATCTGCTTTTTGAGGTGTTTGAATTTGTGCAATAGGCCTCGAAGCATCTTCGCTAGATGTTCGCAATGGTGATCCCATCTCATGTGCTTATCTATCGTAATATCAAGGTATATCACATGGCCATCTTTGCTCTCCATTATGGTAGATCCATTTTCCCCCCTTATTGGTCCCATATTCGGTAGACCATTTTCATGAGATGCAAACGATAAGTAACTGGACTTTTCCATATTGAGAGTTAACTTATTGTAGCTCAACCAGTTTGAAATCTTTTGAAGATCGTTTTCTGCGTTCATCTTGGCTTGTTCCCACGTTTCTGCCTCATAAGAAATGGATAGATCATCAGCGAAACCAATCAGCTTCCCCAATATGTCCATATCTAAAAGATCATTGATATACAGTAGAAATAACAAGGGTCCAAGAACAGTCCCCTGGGGCACCCCGTAGGTCACTTCGCGCTCTTCACTCCTTTTTCCATCAATTGATTTGAGTAAAGTATGAGCCCTTCCCCTTATTCCATAACTTTCCATCTTGGTGAAAAGCTCCTCATGAGCTACAGTATCGAATGCTTTCGACAAATCGAGAAATACGGACAAAAGAGATTTCTTTCTGTCCAATCCGTTATAGATCAATGATGTCACCTCCCTTATCGCATCTTCTGTCGATTTACCCCCCAAAAAACCAAACTGTCGCTTTGATAGAATATTATGTTTATCTATAAATTTTTGTAGTCGTACTTTCATTATTTTCTCCATTACCTTCGCGAGATTCGATATCAAGGATATGGAGATGTCTAACTATAGAGTTCAAATCCATTACCACCCTTATAAATAAGTTTTATAACACCGATATTGGAAGGATCTGGAAAACACCCGCTCAGAAAGCACTCATTGATTATGTGCGCTTGAGGAGTTGAAATATTCTCTTTCACCTCTCTAAGGACATTAGACTTTATATCATCCATACCCGGAATCTTGCCCTTCTTTAGCGTACCAATAATTGCTTCAACTTCATATTTATCAGTAGAAATCAGGTATATTGTATGTTCTATATTAGCTTTTGCTGGAATCTCATAATTTTTTGTTTTCATTATCCTGTCAGCGTATTCAGAGCCTAGTCTCCCCTAATATTCATTGAACTTGGAAGCAATGCATTTTTTATCCATTATTACCTCACCATCAGAATTAATTTTTCTTATCTCGCTCTGTCCTCTAGACACGTTGAACGCATTGTTCACATGCTTCCATATTACAGCTGATTCGTTTCCACTCTCATCAATGCACTTTTGTACGTATCTTTTCTTTGAATGTTCCATAAGTTTCAGAAGTTTGTTCTTATATTTAACATATTTCTTCTTCAGTTCGATGTCGCAAGGATTCCTCACCAATTGTTTGTATAGACTATTCTTCTCATTTACAGATGTCAGAAGTCCCCTGGAAATCTATGGGTTTTCGACATTTTTTTCCTGTATTTTATCACCTTTTCCCTATTTTTCTCAATATATTTTCGTGTGAATAAAGTTCGCTGTTTTCTTGTTACAGTCCTTCTCCTTATAGACCTGATCCCAGTTTTCTCTTCGTAAGTCTAAATTAAATGTTTCATAATTGATGTACAATCTCTGATACATAATCTCATTTTTTGCGTTAGCAGTTGGTTTTTCCTTTCTGATTGTGAGAAATGTTGGACAATGATCAGTTATAAGATAATTCAGAATATATCCTTCAACGGTATCATAGGTAAAATCCTGCCTCCCGGCAACTAGAAAGTGATCTAGACACGTTCCACTCTCAGGTCGTGTAACTTTGTTACTAAAAGACCTATAACCGAACATGATGAAAATATTAACATACTCGGTTGTTCTCGGGCAATTTCATGAGAGCAGATCCATATTTATGTCGCCCGCAATAATACTGCAATCGCAAGAATTTCCAATATTAGCTAGATGACTATAGAGTCCATCATTAAAAACGCTCTCTGAAGAGTAAGGGGATCTGTATATTGCTGTAATTTTGTACTTTTTACCCAGGTGGTCAAGATCAATTTCCAATGCGTCTATTTCGCCAATTTTCACTTTCTTGTGTTCGTATACAAGATGTTCTCTTATGAATACCAGAACACCATCATGTAAATTATATCGTCCATTACTGTAAATACTTCTATACCCAGGCATAAAAATATAGAAGGATCTTCCAAAATAAAAGTTTCGGTGAGTACAAGCACATCCATCCCAGTAGGGAGCTGCTCGTTGAGCACAATTAATTGATCAAAGTTCTTCTCAACACTCCTTATATTCATCTGTAAAATCCTCAAAGTGCCCGAATTAGGAACAACAACTTCTTCAGCATCTCCAATCTCAATCGTATCATAATCCTCGCTATCGAAAGCCTCAATGTGAGAGTCCATCCCGAAAAATCGCTGGAATACAATCCTAGTTCCTATGAGGTTTATTCTTTTTCTGTTGAGAATCCTGGGAGGGCACAGCACGCTGGGATCTTTTCAGCCTAAAATGTTCGCTCTCTTGCTGTCTACTCCTCCCCGAGACCTCACCTACTTTATTGCCCGGTTTGCAAGCTCGATCTTTTGTTGGGTTATCATCAAGGTCCTGATCAATCAATCTTCTCTCAAACCTACCCACCGGCTTTGGTGTATCGGGAGCACTTCTTGGAGTATCCTTCAGCTCTCTAAATGTTTGTTCCAATATTTCCTCCTCACAATCCGAACTCAACTTCTCCGTAACATATTTCTTTTGAAGCTCTTCATAGGTATACTCGTCTCCGTTTATGTATAGCTTATGATTTTTAATATAAGCATTCAACCTCCTGGATATGGCCTGTTTCAAATTAGATCTGAGCACTTTCTCCCTACGTCGGTCCTCTGGGCATAAGTCGTTATTAATGTATATATTTTTGCCTTTTAGTTTTCTTGAATTCTGCAGAACTAAATGTTTCGTCGAATAGGAATTAAATTCAATTTTTATAGGACAATGTTTGTCTTTGCCGAGTCTATAAATATTGTTGATGTTATTTGGACTCACATTGATCTCCAATGAATCGTTAATCCGGAAGATACAAGGATTCAACAAATGATCACCATCGACTATCAGACAACTGACTATTATATTATTCCTTATTATTATTCTTTTAATTTTAACTATTCCTTCCTCCAGTTTCGATATACGACCATCTAATGATGAAATGTAACCCCTGGTGTCCTCACCCTCCTCGCGGATTTCCTTCCTCACTTTATTCAGATCTTCTTTTAGCTCAGCGGTCTGTTTAGAGATTTCCTCTCTCAGAACCGCAATTAATTCATCGGAACTCAACATACTTTAATATTATTTCAAAAAACAATACGAAAAAAGTGGGAAGTATGGAAGAGGGATATCAGACAAGGAAAACTAGCTTCACTCTTACGGGCCAATGAAAGAGACTTCGAATTACAAACACGGGAAGGCCGCAGTAAGAAAGGTAAACAATAGGACAAAAACAGAGGGAATTCCCTTCTTATCTTATCAGTTTCACTTCTGCTTACACCAGAAATCTAGCTCCAATGCATTGTATCATTCAAAGTTGTCGAAGGCACAATTCTTTCTTTATGAAATTTGGCTGTTATGATATCGATGTATTTTCGTTCGGGTCGTTCTTTTTTTTTTGAAAGCCCTACAACTTTTGTATTCCATATTTTTCCTTCACCTTCCATGTGTGACCGCCATATACCAGCTTTTGAACGGCAACGAAACCGTTAACTCTTATGAGAAAACGTCGTGCGTGATAACCGATTATTGTAAGAGAAGTGTTTCTTCACCGAAGATTGAAAAAATTCGATTGGAAGTGATTCCGGACGAATCAGCTCACTTCACGAGAGCTCTCGTATCAAAGCAGGAAGAAGATCCAAGGTCAGCCTTTCATCCACCTTTCTAACACTGAAGGAATCGGACCTAAAATTTTTTATGATACAAGGAGGGTATCCGGCTTGCGATCATTATGGTTTATTTCAATGAAATATCTTCACTGAACGATAATCAGCAAGGATTTCCAAAAAGTCAGAGGAATAAACTACACTCAAAAGAAGAGGATCTGATTTTTTATGGTGGCACAAGAAGTACGCTACGTTAAGAACAAGGGCGATTTATTTTATATAGCCTATTTACCCGAGGGCTTATGGCCACGGCCCCCATGTGTGAGGGATTGGGATACGCCCAATCAGCTCACAGATGAATAACGAAGTGCTTTGTTACCAGTATGGTTTCAGATCTCAAGTCCTACACCCCTCACTGCCGGGAAGAGACCCTATCTAAGTATCTACTAGCTTTGCAGGTTAGTACCCGAGTTGAAGACGCAACTCACACGCCGAAGGGGGAGTGTCCCCCTCTATCCCAGCTTGCGGTCTTTCATCCACCCCCACTACGAAACCTACCTCAATAGGGCAGACAGGCTCACCCTTCCAGGCGAACCCAGAGATGAGCACCTGCGCTCAAGCCCTCCCTTAGCACCAATCATAGCGTCACTGGTCAGACATGCTTCGGGTACGTATTCCGTAGCAAATTTAGGATCTTGGGAATCCATGCCTTGCTGAAGCAGGTTAGGGTTACCTGTGTGGGTTCACCAAGCCTATCGACAGTAGCGTGGAATGGATTTTGAACACTCAGGAGTTCGGATGGTATCGGCAAGACCCGGTACACCACCCTTCAAACCAGAAGAACTCCTTTTTCAGCCACAAACAGCGGCCCTGCATCACGACTCGCCTCTTTCGGTTTTAAACAAACCCAACGCCTTCTAACCTCCGATCCCCGAGTCAAGATGGACACCCAAATGAGCCAACACTACTAAGCCTTCTTCTCAGTCATCGTCAATTCCCGAGGGACAAATCCCTCAACGAGTCTATAGTTCAGGTCCTCTTCCTGAATATCTCTCGAGAGAAGCAACCCATCTGCTCATCACACCCGTACGATCCAATTAGGCAACAAAAATTTTCCCGTATGCCAGCTCTTGCCAGCATACTCCACAAATATAACTCCCGTTCATGATCATAATTACCACAGTCAAAAAATATATGTCCCCAAGATTCGGTCGCACCACAAACACATCTCTCGCTCCGGCTGAGGCCCCTCTTATATAGGAACTCGTTCATACTCCCGTTACTAGTAATGAGATAACCCAAAAACAGCCCCGGGAAAAACCATTCATTTTCCCCGACAAAGTCAAAACTACGAATAAACCGAAATGTAACCCTGCCTTTACTACTTCCGCACCGCCTTACCTGCCACGCCTGCCTCAGCGCTCACTTCAACTCGGCTGTACCTTCCATGGGACTAGAATCCCTTGAATCGTAGAATTCCTTGTCGAACCCATTCAGCGCTATCGCTTTCTTGAGCTTATATCTCACTCCCATTCCAACAGCCAATAAGTCCCATGGCATTACAACCACCAATACATTCATCGCTTCATGCGATGCGCACCACGTGACATCTCCTCAAACATGCTGACATTACCACCCGCTGGGTTCTATTTATGCTGTTCCTTGCATGCTCATTCACCATCTCCTTGTATCAAAGTTCCGCCCCGTACATGGCACATGCTCTAAACATGCAGTCGTATACCACTTTCAACGCTTTTCTGGAATCTGATACCCTCCTCTACCCTTACGCCCAAGTATTTCACACTACTACGGTTTTCAGGGGAACCGTCTACATTCGCTGTTGAGTAAACAATTAACAGTGCTATTCCTACCGTGGCGCAAGGAATTAGTAGCAAAGCCTAAACAGAACACACTCGGTATCTCAATCCGCCTAGGATATTCGTAAAATGCAAATACAAAAAATACTTGCGTTCTTCGTGCCTTTTCCATTCAATTTAACATTAGGTGTCCTATTAGAGGCCAAAATCCCTTTCAGCATCATGCAAACAGTCTTCTGCTCTGAGATGCTCACCCCCGCCTTAGCGGCCCATTTGCTCAGATGCGTCATACATCCCATCCCTTTTACTGAGACTTTTGTAACAAATCGACAGAAAATAATTCTTGAAATTTTCTATTTTGTCTGATGAAAGAGTCAGATTTATACTCTGAAACGTCACAGTTCGTTTTCTTCATCGTTTATATTGTCCCTGTGTTGTTCATTAGGCAATCTGTCCTGCAAGAAACTGCCCTTGACAATTAGTTGATACTGCAATCTGCAACGGCGTTTTTCATGAAAAAAACAATTTTTATTTAATTTCTAATAGTTCTGTTTCAGATATTGGGAGTGAAAACCCTTGAAAACCTAAAAAATAATGCAAAATCCTCTCAAAATAAGCTTCAATCGATACTTAAAAGAGACCCTTATCATTAACAAATTCCTCAATCAAATGGCCCCTATCCACGCTCCCACCATACATCTTCATTCCCTTGCTGAACCACAAGGGAGATGTAGCATTCACATCCAGTCCGATGAGGACTGGATTGTTCCCAATCTTACTTAGAATTCTCTCAATATATCGCAAGTATTGTTCCAACTCGTTCTTGTTCTGACAATACACAGAAACCACATAACCTTCATACAAAGTATTCCTGAACCAGATGCATACGCCCCTTTCATCTATAAGGTCGGGAATCGGGACGACATCGCCATCCTGGTCGTTGACCACAATGGCTGCCGAACCGCCGACAGATTCTAAAACTCTCATGACGCCTGAGAGCCCAGCCACTCGCCCATCCCTAACATAAGGTTCCTGCAGCATACATATGCTCAACTTTTCACGCAACATGCAGTCGCCTAATTCACTCATGACGCCGTAGCATCTTTGCCCATTCAGCTGCAGGATTGCAAGTTGACAACTGATACTCGGGACATTTAGTACTAGATATACTGTACCCGGTATATTTCCTTCCGCACTGCAAACACTCCCTGCTTTCGCTTTTATTTTTACATTCTCGTGCAACGTGCCCGTCCTTGCCACACGTTCTACACACATTGCTCTTTATCTTACATTCCTTGACCAAGTGTCCCAAGCTAAGACACCTGTGGCACCGCTCAACTAGACTCATTTCCTTCACCCTAAGGCAAGGAAATGGGCATACACCCTCCTTTCTTTCAGCCACCCATCTTTGACAATTTGTGGTACTTCAAGTACCACATTGCCAGAATCGCCCGGGCCATTTCTGGCTTTGATCCTTATACCTCTAACAAATTCGGGGCCACACCCATTAGTATATTTCAGTATTATGTGCCACATAAATACAGAATTTAATTCTTACAATAAATATTGCAGAATTCGTCAACGTAGAAAATTCATAGTAATCGGCTTAAATAACATAGAGCACATAACACAATAATTTCAAAAGTTCAAAATCAAACACCAATACAAATGAAAGCAGAACTATATGTGATAAAAATCACCGGTGTTTATGTCCATGGCAAGATAATTCTCGGGTGTTTAAAATGAATGGTCTAGGAACCTATAGAAAGATCCCCCCGGCAGCGCCTCCACACAACTTGGTAGTTTATTGTAGTCTTGGTCCCCAAACATCAATGTATATCATATTTCCTGCTGATCGGTGGAAGGGGATGGAAAGCTTTTCCTCATTCCTGGTGTTGTACCTACGCGATTCAGTTGGGAACTCGTTCATGTGCCTGTGAACATACTGCAAACAAGTGAGAACATACAACCCAGCTAAGGTCAATATTCCCTAAGATCTAAGATAGCTTTTGCAGCTCTCTGTCGATTTCAGCCCCATCAACGCCCAAATGGCCCTTTTCTGCTGAAGGAAAATCTCCTTAGCAATCACTGAGTTTCCCCAAAACATTATAGCATAATATCTGAAAAAAACGTCCACTCATCTAACGATGAGTGGATGATTTTTTCATTCGTCTGATCGCGAAAACTGTTACATTGAGTTTCCTCTTCATGGCATCAATGTGCCCCCGCCAACCAAACTTTGAGTCCAGCAAAATACTTCAGGGTGGCTGCTTCATCTGACTTTGAAAACCTGGCGGTTTGAGTTGTTTCACTGTTCAAGATGAAACGATTCGCCACATACCAGTTACCCATTCTTCGAATCTTCTTGTTCGCCTCCTCGTCTAGGACCGCCTGCCTTCCCCTTCGCATCAAGAATGAGCCATCATTTGCATACAACAGAACCTCCAGAAGACCCAAGTCGTTAATGAAAATTATAGAAAGAAGTGACCCCAAAATTAAATCTTGTGGGACTCCCATTTTCATCTCCTTATGCCTGGACCACTCTTTCTCCCACTAGACTCTCTGTTTCCTACTACATAAATAGCTCTCAACCAAGTCCAAGGAAACACCTCTTACACCAAGTAGAATAGCGTGAGAACCAAATCGAAAGCCTACGTAAGGTCACAGCATATCATCTGGCAGAGTTGACGATCCTCAAATGCTTCCACCATTCCCTCCATTACATCTTTCAATGCAGTTGTAGCTGATCTCTTCCGGCGAAACCCATGTTGTCTGCTTGTGAACAAATTTTTCCTCTCGGAATATGTGGAAAGTCGATTCCTTATGCATTTCTCGAAAACTTTTAATAACGCTGGAACTACTACTGCTCTTCAACACTGAAACAACTTTGGCAACTTTCATCTCTCCTGGAAATATGCCCAACGCAACACATTCGTTCAAAATCAGCTCTAAAGGCACACATATTTCTTCATCGATCTTCTTTATCAGGCTAACGGATTGGCCCTAGACATCAGTGATAGTCTTATTTTCGAGAGTTTTCATAGTCTTTACGATTTCCTGTGTTGTAATAGGTTCAAAAACTAAAGAGCCACTATGTTCAATTCAATCCTTTCATGTAAAATTCAAAACTTTTTTCAGGTTCGGGTGTGGTACCTGACAGAGTATCTGTGAAATACTCGGCAAATTGTTCAGAATTCAATGTACCCACCTTTATTCTGTGCTTTTCTAGTTCTTAGTTTGCTATTAATGATCTTCCAAATGGCTTCTGTTTTATTTTCAGCTTAAGCAACCATCTTCTCCCTCTGCTTCCTTTCAAAACCCTCAAGCTCCATATAATATTCTCTTTTCATCTTTCTGTATATCTCATACGTTTCTGCTTCCTTCGTTACCATATCCCGAAGAGCGAGAGCATCTACTTTACGCTTCAGATCTTTTAGTTCTGGTAGTACAAATTTTCTTGAACTGATTCGCTTAACAAGTTTCCGCTGGAGAGGGCATGATGATTCAAATATGCCGAGCAATGTGTTAGGTATTGAGGTGTATGCTTCTTGGGCATTTCTCCCCCCTATCAGGCCATCCCACTCGAACTGTCTGATATCCTTCCTTAACCTCATAATACATTTTCTAGATGTGTTACGTCTTACTACATGCTCTTGTTGATTACGAATAGCAAACTCTCTCACATAGGTGAATATTTGAGCCCTATTGTCAGAGAAACGAAACTCTTCTGTTTTCGTTGTTGCTTCTGACTTGTCTAAGTTCGTCAAGATATTATCTATACATTTAGATGTTGTCTGCGTAACTCTAGAGGGCTCGATTGTTGTTATTCGTATACTGAATGTCTCCAGCAGACTAGGTTGTCTATTTTTTAGTTATTGTCCTTTATGAAATCTACATTGAAATCTCCAGCAACAACTATTTCATCACTCTCCACCTGGCTGACCTCCTTAAGAGCATTGGACAATTTATCGATGAAAAGTTTGAAGTCTCCACCTGGCACCATATATATTGCTAATACAAAAATTTTTTTTCAGGATAAAAGCCGCCATCTCAGTTTTTATCTCGAGGGACATGCTTCGTATGGACGGGATCTTCCAACAAATCGGGCCTTCCTTACACAGTATCATAACTCCAACACGCTTATGTGAAACCCTGGAGAAAGCCTAACCAACAGCGTAACCTCCCACTCTCAGATATCTCGCAGACTCAGCCATCAAACAATGTTCAGTGATACATAGGACATCACAATTTGTATATTCTGACACTACCTTCAATTAATCAGTTTTGTTCACCAGGCCTTGAATATTTTGATTAATTAGGATAAAATTTTTACTCTCGGTGCAGACGCACTCTTCTCTTGCGCAATACTACCTCTTGCGCTACCCAGGCACTCTTTTGGGCCTGACTACTTAGGATGATCTCTCCATCCTCCACCTTCTTCAGCCACCTCTCCTTCTCGGAGACCACGCTCTTCAGCCGGTGATTCTCAGCCGCCCACGGTGCAATAGTGCACTCAAATTCGTTCATACATTTGAGTATGAACGGCGCCGCGCTCTTGCTGACTTTGTTGTTGTCAGCCAGTACAAATTCCCTAAGGTTAGGCCCGTCCTTTCTCAGCCTCAGTCATTCAAACTCAGAGTCAAGCTGCTACTTCTCCACCGAGTTGAACTACCACTACCCGAGAAGCCACTGGTGCTCCCCTCCAAACTCTTCTCCAATTCTTTTGTAATTTTGCGAACATCCATGTTGAACCCCACAAGACGAGCGTAAATAAACGTCACCCCCTGGCAAGGCTAAAATGTTCCACGGAGAGCGCTCGGTCTCCGTGGTGGGAAGTTCTCGGCCACCAGCTTCCCCTGGCCATGCATCCCATCGGCGACCTATCTTACCTTAGGATTGGGGATTTTTATTGAGGTTAACTCCTCTTCGAGCTGTACAATTACGCAAAGCTTCCCATCCACCCTAAAACATGACTAGGTCAGGACGGTATGTATAGGGTGGCATGCCACCAGGTCCTCGGGCACCTCAGGTTTGGCGATCCCCTTACTGTTTACCTAAGTAAACAGCCCCTTAGGGTATATATATAAATATATTCTTTTGAGAACGAGGATTACAATTCTAAGATATATCACAGTGTTAGCAGAGGAAATGTAAACGGGGTACCATACATATTTGCGTATGATACAAGAGCACAGATAAAAACCTCAGGAAAAATTCTGTCTCCCCGCATAAGTGTAGTAATTTGTTTATAGAAGATGGATGGCATCTTTTTCATTTGAAAATAATTTTTTCGTCATCTTGAATTCATTTCGACAAAATATCTTGACATAATATCTGAAACAGAAAGAGGGACAGAAAACCAGAAGGAAGCAGTAAATAATATCACCTACATTTGCTCATGACCGAGAGGGTCTTTCGACCAGGTTCAGTCCTCCAAGCGATGATTTTCAGATCCTCAGATGAACGAAGAACGCTACAGGCCCCTTTATTGGGGAATCATCTCCCATAGATCTATAACTGTTCATTTCGAACTAGAAATCTAATAAAATATCGGGAATAAAGTGAAAAACTTGTGACATGTATTATGTCAGGATGACATATGGGTATGCCACGATGACAAGGGGAATTTGTTTTACGCAGCCTACCAACCCGAGGGCTCATGGCCACAGCGCCCATGGGCGAGGGATTGGGATACGCCCAATCAGCGCTCAGGACACAGGAAGTGCTCTGCTACCAGTATGGTTTCAGATCTCAAGTCCTACACCTTCACTGGCGGGAGGAGACCCTATCCAAGTCTCTACTAGCTTTGCAGGTTTGTACCCGAGTTAAAGACGCAACTCACACGCCGAAGGGGGAATGCCCCTTCTAGCCCAGCTTGCGGGCTTTCAACCACCACCACTACGAAACCTATCCCAATAGGGCAGACAGGCCCACCCCTTAAGCGAACCCAGAGATGCGCTCCTGCGGGCAAGCCCCTCCGTAGTACCAATCATAGCGTCATTGCTCAGACATGCTTCAAGTACGTATTCCCTAGCAAATTTAGGATATTGAGAATCCATGCCTTGCTGAAACAGGTTATGGTTACCGGTGCGGGTTCACCAAGGCTGTCGGCAGTAGCGTGGAATTGATTTTGAACACCTAGGAATCCGGATGGTATCGGTAGTAACCGGCATACCACCCCTCAAACCAAGTGAACTCAGTTTTCAGTCACAAACTGCCACCCTGCACCAAGACTCGTCTTTCCCAGTTTTCAATAAACCCAAAGCCTTCTAACCCCAGATTCCCGAGCCGAAAGGGACACCCGAATGAGCCAATAATCCTAAGAATTCCTCCCAATTACCGTCAATTCCCGAGGGATGAATTCCTCAACGAGTCTATAATTGAGGTCCCTTTCCTGAAGACCTCCCGAGAGAAGCAACCCAACTGCTCATTACACCCGCACGATCCAATTAGCCAACAAACATTTTCCTGTATGCCAGCTCTTGCCAGCATACTCCCCAAATATACTTCCCGTTCATGATCATAATTACCAGTCATACAATATGCGTTCCCAAGATTGGGTCGCACCACAAACACATCTGTCGCTCTCGCTGAGGCCCCTTTTATACAGGAGCTCGTTCATACACCCCAGGAAAAACCATTCGTTTCCCTCGACAAAGTCAACATTAGGAATAAACCGAAATGTGACCCTGCCCTTACTACTTTCGCTCCACCTTGCCTGCCACGCCTGCCTCAGCGCCATCTTCAAATCAGCTGCACTTTCCATGGAACTAGAATCCCTTTCACCAACAAATTCCTTGTCGAACCCATTCAGCGCTATCGCTTTCTTGAGCTTATATCTAACTCCCATTCCAACAGCCAATAAGTCCCATGGGATTACACCCATCAAAATATTCATCGGTTCAGCGGCTACCGTGCGAGAAACCCTCAAACATGCTGACATTACCAACCACTGGTATCTATTTATGCTATTTCTTGCATGCTCATTCACCATCTCGTTGTACCAAACTTCCGCCCTGTACATGGCGCATGCTCTAAACATCCGTCATATATCACTTTCATCGCTTTCCTGTTAAGTCACCTAACAGCTGTCTAACTAGCTTCACCCTTACATCTGGAATCTGAGTCCACCCTCTATCCTTTTCACACAACTTATAGTATATTTCACTACATGTGGTATACGACTTTTTTTGGTAGATATCACATGTTGAATCTTGCCTTGAAGTTTTGGACTTTTTAAAATGGACACCCTGTATATTAATTTATTAACCAATTGATCAACATGAAAATTCACGCAAATCCCAAAGGTGAGTGGTAATCGTTAGCAAATTTATTTATTAAAAAATTTCAAACCTTCAGGCATGTTTTAGTACCCAGTAATAGGATATTTCAGCTCTATCGGATGTATGTAATATATTTCTAATGAATATATTATATGTTTGAAAACTATAGGTGGATTCTAACTTGAGCTCCAAACTTCTGCAACTCCTACAACTTGTGAGTCTAAGTTGTTTGTTCTCAAAGTAAAAAAAAAGTAAAAAAGTTATGTTTACAATCGGCGGCTCCAGGCCTACGTGAACCGAGATTTGTAGAGTAAGACCAATTAGTAAACGATTTAAATCATCAGGCGGATGATACCATCATTGCATCAATTCCAGATATATTTCACCCATTCACGAATTCGTCCTTTAGTATTGACATTAGGCCCTTAACTTGCCCAACAAATATCGAAACCCTAAGCTTTTTAATAAAATTCACAAATAATCAAGTTTCAGTTGTGTGTACGCAGTATTTTTTTTGAGTGAATTATTCAGGAAAGCACCATATAATTTCAGATTTATATATCCCTAAAACTAATTGGTGGATTTAGCTCCTTATTGAATTTGCTAAACCGGGATATTCAGTAAATATTTTAAGTCTAGGTCTTTTCCTTCAAAATAAGTATCAGTCTTTATGGTCTGCCAGACAGAATTTAATTCAAAAATGAATTTTTCATCACTGTTTGTCCAACCTAGTTGCTCGAGACCCTTTGCCGTTCGTTATTCGAAAATTACAGAACTGTTACAAATTTTCCAAAATACATATCCTATCACATAAATATCCAATTTTTCGTCTGAAATAGAGATATACACAGTCTTGGTGTCATAAAAATCAATGAAAAATATAACAGTTCGAGATAAAATACTATATGGAACCAAAAACACAGTATATAGAACAGTCTTCATTCACGTTGCGGAATTCAAAACTATAGCGATTCCGCGTTTTCTCTGATTAACCGATGCCAACCGTCAATTCCCAGTATCTAGTATCATTGTATAAAGACAAAATGTCTTTATACAATGCTAGTATCCTCTGAATAAAGAACAACAAGGAAGGAGCATAATGCCTCACAAGGGTCCGGGATGGATGTTGCATATGGCCGACTTCCCTTTCACTTTGAAGAGAGAACAACTTGTTCCGAGACTTCTTTATTGTCTGAAGAAACTAACATGAGTCATACTTGGAGGTTCAATATGGGAGCCTATGTCGTACTGATATACGAAGTAGAAAAGCGTTATGCTTCTTCCTGTTGTTCTTTATTCATAGCTAGTATCGGAATATATGGTTATTATTGATAGTGATGGCTATAGAATTTTACCTGAAGAAGAACTTGTTCAATTTGGAGTGGGTACCTCAACAGTGGCGTGTCGCCGTGTTGTGATGTATGAGGTCGGGGGGAGGCACAAGTAGTAAAAATTGTAGGTTGAGCGGCATGCGTCGGAGGAAAGCTCGACGCCGGCGGCGAAAAACTTTTCGACTTATTTTTAACATATTTGTATATTTCAAAAAAGAAAAGGATAGCACAGCCAAATAAAAAGTGCTACGAAATTTTACGTAATAGATGATTTTTTTTAATTGTGACTATTTTTTCGACCTAATTATTTTTTAAAATAATGCTTTCACTGTATTCAGAGCTCACATGGGACATAAAATTCACATTACCAAGTAAGGCAAAGGTGGAGCAAGAATCGATGTGGTCAAATACCATTTATATTTCCTCATTTTTTCTGAAGCCTAGTTCCTTCATTTTTTATCAATCGGCTAATTGCAGCTTATGTCCTGCCACTCAAAATTAAGCCCAAGAGTGTTGCTGACTGAATTCATTATGAATCCTAGTACACAAAGGAAATACCAACAAGGTAAAGTCTATAACATCAAACCGATATAATAATAAACACGTAAATACGAGAAAGACGTTTGTCGATCCAACGAATAGCAGGAATCAATCCGCACCTGAACTCGAACTGAGACCGCAGAAATTCCGCGGCCCTGGTGTACTTATATTTCGGAGTTGATCGGGGTCATTCGACAGCATTCGCTTTGGTGGTTTGTTTCTATATGAGGGTTCCGGTCAGCCTGGCCGTAAGGCCGCAAATTTCGGACGACCGAGATACATTTTCGATATTCTCAAGGTAAATAAAGACGTATTCTGTTGGGGTCGGATTGATAGATCGTTAGAAAGAATTGATGTTTGTGTTTTTCGTTGGAATATTAACTAACGGTTGCTGTTCCTCAATAAAATATCAATAATTTAAAGAAAAATTAATTGTGTCGTACGACAATATATTTTTTAGGGGGGTGCGCGGCCTCGCGGCCTTATTGAGCAACCGCCACTGTACCTCAAGGAAGTATTCTTGGACCAATACTTTCCATCATTTTCTCCAATGACCTAGCAGGCATAATACAATCCAATCCAAATACATTGTTCTTTAACAATCCAAATACATTGACCGGTCGGAAGATAGCTAACAATTTACAGCTGACAATCTGTTCCCACTCTTATAAAATAACTGCTCTGTTGCCAGACCTATCCACTACAATTTCTTTCTTCAACCGTGAAGAGATAGTAAATCTAACCTACAGAGTCAACTGAACATGTAAAGCTTTTACATGCTGATATTAGGCATGAAATATTAAAAAGGCATGCCAAAAATGAGCTTTTGCGAAATAAAAATCACTGTTATACAGGGTGTTTTTCATAGAATGTCAGTTGCCAGAGTCTCTCGACGCCCACTAACGATTCGACTGAATTTTGGCCCAACGACTACTCTTAACATACCGAAACAGCATAGGTACCGAAAATGAACTGTTGCACAATGAAAAGTCCTGTTATACAGGGTGTTCTTCATAGAATGTCAGCTCCCATTCTCTCCTGACGGAGCTGACATCCTATGAAAAACACCCTGTATAACAGTAGTTTTAATTGTGAAATAGTTCATTTTCGGTATGCTGTTTCAGTATGTAAATAAGAGTGAGTAGTCTTTGGGACAAAATTTAGTCGAATCTTTCGTGTGCGTAGGAAGATACTGGAAGCTGACATCCTTTGAAAAATACCCCGTGTAACAGTAGTTTTAATTGTGCAACAGTTCATTTTCGGTATGCTGTTTCGGTATGTTAGAGGAATCTTTGGGCCAAAATTCAGTCGAATCGTTCGTGTGCGTTGAGAGATACTGACAGCTGACATTCTATGAAAAACACCTTGTATGACAAAATTCAGTCGCATCGTTCTTGTGCGTCGAAAGATACTGGGAGCTAACATTCTGCCCTGTATAATAGTAGTTTTCATTGTGTAACAGTTCATTTTCGTTATGCCGTTTAGGTTGGTTGTTATATTGATCTGCGGGCAACAGTTTCATCTCCTGCTGGTAGTTCTAATATGTTTAAATGAATTTTTATCGAAATTGTCATAATATATGTGTGCGTCGATAGTTGATACTTGATTAGATGGTTTACGACGAAAATCTGTCATATCGCAGCATTGCTTTTTCAATACGAAATTAAGCATTCCCATCAAATGATTATTGATTAATATATGCGAACATATATTGAACTATAATTGTCAACAGCATAATCTTTCTTCCCCAGTTCATCCTGCTATACCTCTGACAAATTCGAAAACGTGGCAGCGCCGCCTTAATTTAAACGGATTGTCAGCCGAAACTTGTCATCTATCTTCCGTCAGGTAATATATTGATGGTTAACCATACAGGGTGAGTCTTAGTGTATATCATTGTTAACCGTAGATTCATCACATCAAATAAAACACTTTTTTTCATATACCATTTTTCCAGATTTGGCTCCAGTTAAAAGATAAAGGCTGTTTAAATTTCCAAAAAAAATCAGTTTTTCTTTTTTAGCTTTGATATGATAACTCCGAATGAGATGAATTATGGTGTGAAGTTTTCTATAAATATAACACATATTCTTCATTAATCAGTTTCATCCTACTTCAAACAATTTCCGAGTTATAGGCTCAACGATTCATAAAACTATAGGATATAAGCATCAAGGTTGCAGATGAAGTATCTTATGTCAATAAGAATCTTCAATCTTTTCGTGATACTTACATTATTCCTTATAATTTCTCCTTCAACGCACCGTTTTGTAGATATTCAACTTTGTAAACGTAGTAAAGGCGGTAAATTGAAATTAAACTCCATCTACGTCTATACGGACCATAGAATACACAGGAATCATAGACAAGATATACTGGCAGGAATATTTATCTATTTCGCATAGAACTAATGTTAGGTCTATGCTATTTCGTGACCACATATATATAGAGGCCAGGTCTACATGTCTATGAACCAGACTTTCCGTGTAGTTCAATTATGGCCATTTGCACCGTTTCGCTCATAGACAAGATATGGTTTCGCTGCTAACCAATGTGTTCAGGTTAGTTGAGTGATTTCATGCGAGTTTCATTATCATCAGATCAGAATTTCCTGAGGTATTTCGGCAAAACCGAAGATATTTGGGAAATAATCAAGAAAGTTAACAATCTTTTTTCAAATCTTTCCGAAGGTTAATATACGATACAACTGACATTTCGATGACTGTAGCTGAATAGTGACTTCAGGGTCCGCGCAAAATTACTCAGAGATCTGATGAATAGTTCTTGAAAAATTTTCTGCATATACGATCCTTGGAAAATCTCGCTTAAATTGCGGATTGGTATTTTACAACTATATGTATCTACGGAGTTTAAATCTAATCGCGTCAGTTGTTCTTGAGTTATTGACGAAATAACCCCAAAATTCCAAACAGCCACAAAATTTCACATATTTCTTCTCCAATATCTCCAAAAATAACTATATTATCCAACTGAAATTTGAAGCACTCTTGCTGAATAATGAATTGAAGTTTGGGCCAAATTTTATTGCAGTCTGATTAATGGTTTCCGAAAACCAATTTTAAGCGCTTGTTTTAGGAACCAGAGCGCGTTATCATTTCGTCACGAAATCTGTAATTTTCGAATTTTGAACCCAAAATGGTCTCAACCGATTGGGTTGAACTCCTTGAAGAAGAACCTATGGTCGAATTCAATTCTGTCCGTCCGTCTGTCTTGAGATGTTGCGGAAATCACGTCAAATAACAAAGACAAAATTTGTCATATATCGGATCGAATTGAAATCTTGAACATAGTTGTTGGATACTGACTCTAAGGTATCTGCCATATTTCGTTAAAATCTGATCAAAAGTTTCCGAGAAAAAATATTTTTCAACAAAAATTTTAACATTTTCGAATAAAAATTTTTTTTTTCAATTTTTTAAGTACCGAATTCACACGAAATTTTGTTGTTGGTTGCGCGTTGGTATTATCGAACTATCTCCGAAGTTTTAATTTAATCGAATTACATTGACCTCAAAATTTCAAATGGGCCTAACTCCAAAACTATTCGAATAGTAATTTAAATCAGTCGATCGACTGATTTAAATTTACTCACTAACGAAATCAACCGAGATATTTGGACCCCGAACGTAATCTGTCAATTTCAAGTCGCTAGGTCCTTTCCTTAGAGAGTTAGAGCACATACAACACAGAATACAAATACAAGCACAGAGGACGGACGCACGGACAGAATTGAATTTGACGACGCATTCTTCTTTAGAGAGTTCATTGTATAAAGAGAGATTTATACAATGGTTTCACTCAATCGTTTAAGACAATTGTCTTAAAATTCGAAAATTACAGACATTGTGAAGAAACGATAATGCGCTGTTCCCCAGAACAAGCGCGTAAAAAGACGCCTATTAGAAGTCGAAAATGTTGGCGTCTTCTTTGTGTCAATAATGAATCGTCTTTTATAGGTCTTATTTTAGTCGGAGACGTCACGTACTTAAAAATGACGTCAATAAGACGTCATCTTAAGTCAGTCTGCTACCTAGGACCTCATTAAACCTGATATCGGTATGCTATCTTTCATTCTGAATGAGTTTTTATGTTACATCTTAAAAATAAAATAAAAAGGAGGTATTCAGCTCATAATGTTTTTCAAGAAGATGAATAAATTGTTTTATTTTTTGTGCCTTGTTTAATGCCTCGATAAATAATAATTATTTTTCACGATTTCAAAATGTAGTTCTTCGTAAAATTGAATTGAAACATCTAGTATTGATCTTTGTAACTTTAAAGTGTTCTCTTTCAATTTGTTGATCAAAAATGGTATTGCCAGAAAGGCAGCGTATCGAAGTATCGATATTGCTGGGATGTGGGGATATAATGAGAATTAAAAGTGAAGTGTGTACTTTATTTAATGCAAAAAATTCGGAAAATCAAATTTGCCAAACTACTGTTAGCAACATCTTCCACAAATTTGAAGAACAGTGAAGGACTTGTCCAGAAGTGGTCGGCCACGTGTTTCAGAGTTTAGGCGAGGATCAATAATGGGACATTGTCTTATCTCTGCAGGAAGATCCGCATGTGTCAACGGTTTCATTGGCCCAAAATAATGCTGCGACAAGGCGTACGATTGGGAGGTTTTTGAAAGCAGAACAATATCACCCTTATAAGGTGCATCTTGTCCAAGAGCTTTTGGAAGATGTCCATGACAGGCTTTTGCAATTTTGTGAGGAAATGATAAGGCGAGAATATGCGGTTTCCACTCAACATACTCTTCAGATGAAGCTACCTTTTATTTGAATGGAGTGTTTAACAGGCACAATTATTGTTTCTGCAGTACAGAAAACCCACACTGTGGAGCTCATATGCAGCAACCTCAGAAATTCAACTTAACGCGATTACTTTCTCTGGGGATGTCTCAAAGACAAAATTTTTCAAAAGAGAAATAGGATTAGAGTGGAAAAAAATAACAGGCCATCCGGAATTCCATACACGAGGTTAAAGATTCCATCTGCCACAAGCTTTTCAACAAGCCTACACACGACATATATGTTTGCATTTGAAAAAAAAAAGGTAGGTGGGGTTGCAGCTAAGGGGTTGAAGAAAAATATTTAATTTTCTTGCCAAAAACTACGTTTAACACGTTGAGCGCCACGTGCTCACCGGTGGTCATTCTCGATTCTGCGCAGTAGACCGCTTGCTGACGTTCAGCAGTTCTTGTTGTGACTTGCTGGGACCAACATCGTTAAGTCAGTGAAACAAACATTTCACATCGAGTAAGTACTTTTGGTGTTCAAAAGTGATAAATAGAATCTATAATAGTTTTTGTACTTCTTTTTTCTTTTATTTTTATGATCCACCGGTGGTCACTTAGTCCCAGAATGTTAAAACACATTTCGGCACCAAATGTCCACCAGTGGGCATCTCGTTTTTAATTTCAATATCGGTTTTTTTTTCAGGGATTGATTCAAAATGAATAGAAAAAAGGCTTTAACATATCAAGAACTTCACGAAATTGCCGCTAATCTCGATAATCTTAGTGATGAGGATCAAATAACTGGGTTTTCGGATGACTCGACCGATGATCGAGAATTTCAGCCAGGGGAGAGCAGTTCTGATTCAGAATCTGATACTGAAGAATGTGAAAATACCTCGGAAGAAGAACTCGAAGACATTGTCCCACTAGCAAACCTAATAAATAGTCGAAAATGGGAGCCTGTTAATGGAGACCGTCTTAGCTTCAATGAAATGCCCACAAATGCAGGAGTAAATCCAGACATAGCTGCTGCTTTGGTTGGAAAAGATCCGGTGGAGTTTTTCAAGTATTTTATAGATGACGATATTATAAATCTGTTCGTTACCGAAACTAACAGGTTTGCTTCACAAAAGATCATTACCGCCGCCAACTCCGGAAGCCAGATATGTAAAACAAGAATCTCAAAATGGGTTGATACCGATCAATCGGAAATGCGTAAATTTTTGGGAATCATTCTTTGGATGGGCTTTTTTCAAGTACCACAACTAAGGGATTATTGGTCAAGGAGCCTTATATATCAAAATAAAATTCCTACTATAATGAGCCGCAATAGATTTGAAAATATATTGAGCATGTTTCATACCTGTGATAATGAAAAACCAAGAGATCTGAATGATCGTCTCTATAAAATATCCGATGCCCTGAATATGCTCCAGTCCAAATTTCAAGAAGCATATGTACCAGAAAATATTGTTTGTATTGATGAAAGTAACGTTCCATTCCGTGGAAGAGTACATTTTCGGCAATATATACCAAACAAACGCCATAGATATGGCATAAAAGTTTTTAAACTTTGTGTAACAGGAGGTTATACCTGGGCATTTAAAGTTTACACTGGCAAGGAGAGGACAGAAAACATAGCAGTCTCGGAAAAAGTTGTAACTGAGTTGATGGATGGACTCTTGAATTCAGGAAGAACACTTTTTACGGACAACTGGTATACAAGTGTCTCATTAGCCGATAAAATGATTGAGAACAAGACACATCTCGTTGGAACTTTAAGGGTAAATCGAAAGGGTAATCCTCCAGAAATGACAAAAGCAAAATTGAAAAAAGGGGAAGTACTAGCACGACAGAATGAAAATAAAACAGTGGTACTGAAGTGGAAAGATAAACGAGATGTGCTAATGCTAAGTACCAAACATGATGATGCACTTAAAACTTTTTCCAAAAAAGGTAGAGAATGTACCAAGCCAGATATGGTCTTAGATTACAACAAAGGAAAAACATTTATAGATTTATCTGATCAAATGGCTGCATACGCTCCATATTGTCGCCGTACCGTAAAATGGTATAAACGTTTACTTTTTCATCTAATAACAGCTACGACAGTTGTGAACGCCTTATATTTATTCAACAAGGTAAATAACAAAAAGATGAACATAACTCGATTCAAGGAATTTATTGTTTCGTCTTTGGTAGAATCTACTAATCAATTGGATATGCCATTACCTGCTCGAACAACAACTTCTACAGTTTCCCAAAGGCAAATACACACATTAAAAGAAGTGGAGGGACAAAAGAGGGTGACCAGAAAGAGATGTAGTATGTGTTACAAAAGTATGTCAAGGCAGCACAATTCCGCTTATGCTAGAAAAAATGCTAAAAAGGTCAACACAATTTGCGAGCAATGTGAACAACCAATGTGTATATCATGTTTTAATAATCATAAATGAACCATTTCTGTTAAGTTTGATAATTTCAAGTGTACTTTAATTTTCAGAGATGTTTCGTTTGGTTAAATTCATTCTTGTTTTCATTTGAAATATTTTCGCCATAATATACTTTTTTTTTATATACTTTATGTCAAGACATTTTTATATTAATTTCATAAAGTTTCAATGCTACAGAAAGTTCAAATAAATATGATCCAATCACGAAATATGGAGTTTTCGTTTCCAATTATTATCCAGTAATTAGTACACATTGCTGGACCAAACTACAAAGTCCAAGTGAAAAATGGTCACACCCTGGGACCAAACCTTACATTCCTAATGTTAAACTGAATAGAAAACGTAGCCTCCGATGATCACGCGGTCCCCAATAAAGTACATAATGTGACCACGGGTGGTCATGCTGTCCGATCTATGAAAATCAACAATGACCACCAGTGATCACTTGGTCCTGCTTTGAAAATTCAAAATGTCCACCGGTGTGCACGTGGCGCTCAACGTGTTAATTCAAAATCAATTCACGTGTTTCAGCTTTTTTCAAGCCACTCAGTTAAAAGATATTAATTTTATTAAGGACTTCATATAAGATATAATAGAATAAAGGCAGAATCTTCCCACTGATTGCAAACATAGTACAGGAGACTTTAGAGCTGGCAACTTGCTTGTTCCAGTCTAATAAATTATGCTTCAATGTAGAGAAAACACGTGCTATCCTTATAAAGTCCTTCCCCAGTGTTAATTTAGCTGAGAGAGCTTTGAGGAAAATGGGTATCTCAAACCTTTTCCTTGCTACCCGCACTTTATTAGTAAATATTTAAAAAATAACCTCATGGACCTGTTTCACCAAGTTCCACTTTTGTTGTTTCGCTAAGATCTCGAAAACCGATATTTGCAGAGAAAACAATTCGATACCAAATGAAAGCTTGAAAAAATTTTTAAAACTCTTCTTTTAACTTTTTTTCAAGCTATAGCTCAGGAAAAAGTTCAAACCTACTGACAAGGCAGGTCAGATGAACATAGACACTCCTGGTTGTTAGACTCGAAAATTTTTCACTCTTCCTGGGTGTGTTGATCGAAAAAGGTTGGGAATTCAAGAAAAATGAAGGGAATGCAGTTGTATGAATCAAAAAACTTTTCAATTGTTAAGAGAAATACTCTTGCGGATCCGCTTCCCACACCCTCCTCATGAAGTTTTCTGCAGGCACGGAGAAGTATGTTCAAACAAACTTCTGTAGTAATCGTTTAAGTCCCTGCTCAAGCATTCTTCACCTCCTTTATTGATTGGAATATAAATATTGTTTTGAGTATACAGAGTGTAACAGCCAAATGGAATAAATTCGATAACGAATAAATGAGGGGGTGTTAGGAAAAACGCTCGGACACGTCGATTTGTAATTTTAAATGCGCATAGTTTTCAAGAAAATAAAATTATATAGGGTGTTCCATGCGACCGTGGCCAATACCAACTTTCTCATTTCAAATGTAACCCCCTGTATATTATTTGTTTTTTGGGTTCTTCAGAAAATTCTAGACATAATTCATGTACAATGTCCTATACCTATCTTCAACTTTTTCGGAAATATTAAGTGTTTTCAGAAATGTTGAGTAACGTTACAAGACAATTCTACACCAGATTAGCATGTTGCCAAGACGTTCGCGGTGAGCATTTTGAACATTTCCTACATTGACATTAATGTTTTTTTTCGTTTTTTTTCAATTATTAAGAAATAATCAGTATTACTTATTAGGTTTTAAGTGTAATGTACCGAATTTGTGAAATAAAATAATTTTTTTTTTCAAAACATTGATTTTGACACTAAATCTGAAAACACTTAATATTTCCGAAATAGTTAAAGATAGGAATAGGACATTGTGCATGAATTGTGTCTAGAATTCTCTGAAGAATCCAAAAAATAAATAATATACAGGGGGTTGCATTTGAAATAAGAAAGTTGGTATTGGCCACGGTCACATGGAACACCCTATATAATATTATTTTCTTGAAAAATATGCGCATTCAAAATTACAAATCGACGTGTCCGAGCGTTTTTCCCAACACGCCCTCATTTATTCGTTATCGAATTTATTCCATTTGGCTGTTACACTCTGTATGTCTTCAACCATGCATACTTAAGAAAGAGTTCAAATTGTTTGGCTTATCTTACCAGTCCCAAATTGATTTTGAAAATGAACCCAGGAGATATTTTTTGGGAGGACTCTCCATTACTTAGTATTTCATTTCAAAAATGTGCATACCCAAAAGGTGTTGATTGAAAAGAACATATTAGTGCTTCAAAGTTATACTTATTTTTCTATCATAAATGCTCCAATTTCACATGATAATTCTAGTTTCAATTGAAAAAAAAACTTAAGGAAATAGAAAAACAATGTTTATCTACCTCAATTAATTCCTAAAAATTTTTCATACACACAAAATCCTCAAACATGATCAGCATCATAAAATACTGGTATGACTTCTTTTACTGTGTAGTAGTCTTCCAAGTGAAATTTATATCTATCTGGAGCTACTAGAACTAGACCTACTATGTTTCCTCCTCCTAACGGGGCTCCTTGAATGAGGCCTCCTCCTAGGAGGGCTCCTTCTTGGAGGTCGTAATGGACTACGCCTCCGGAATCGTGGAGGGGTTCTACGATGCATTGGAGGTCTGCGCATAGGTGGATGAGGTGGGCTCCTTCTTGGCGGTGGAGGTCTTGGTTTTGGTAACAAGACTGGCGCTGCAGTTATTTCTTGTCCATCTATTTGACCCCCATCCATGTGTTTCATGGCTTCCTCTGCTTCATCAGGGTTGCTAAACTCCACATAGCAAAAGCCCCGCCCCAAATGTTGATGTACATGATCTTTAGGAAATTCAATGGATTTAATGCTACCATAAGTGCTGAAGATCTCCATAATGTGGTCTTTATTAACAGTACGAGTTAAACGACCAATGTGAATTTTTGTTGGGCGGGGTGTTGGAGAACGCCTCCTTTTTTTCCGTCTATCTGATCTAGATCGTGACCTGAGAGTGAACAAGGTTTATTATTCATAGTTTAGAAGTGTTTACCATTATACAGAATGAAAGATAATCGCCATTAATATTAGGTGCAGTTTGGAAGTATTTTCACTTAAAAACTTGTGAGTGTTTGGAAGAAGGGGCAACTAAGAGCCGTCTATTTAAATTTAAAGCTGGTTTTGCTTGGGAAAATATTTATGTATATGAATTACTTAGGAACAAAATTTAGGAAGAGCAGAAATCACAAAAATTTAATTATGCACAGTACATACACATGAATATTGGGCTCTTTCATAAATTGAAGCAATGAAAATACACATACCTTGATCTTTGCCGAACTGGTTTCTCATCTTTTGCTGGGGATTTTCTATTATTGACTTCCCTGTTCTTGTTTTCTTTGTCTTTTTCCCTTTCTTTAGATTTATCTTTGTCATTATCCTTTTCTTGTTCCCTTTCCGGAGCTTTTTCCTTCTTGACTCTTTCCCTGGGTTTAGCAGGTCTAGCACTTCTTGATCTCCTTTTCACGTTTCTTCTATCATTACCACTACTAGAACTTGATGAGTCAGATGATGAGCTACTTGATCTAGAGGTGCTTCCTGAACTAGAGCTGCTCGAACTTTTAGAGCTTGAAGAAGTGCTGTCAGAAGAACTAGAATGAAAAAATATTGACATATAAACACATTCAAGGAAAAAGGTGAATATACCTCTTGCTGCTATCACTAGAACTAGATGCACTTCGTCTTTTGCGATCCCGACCTCTCTCCTTTTTCTTATCTTTCTCCTCTTTATCCGATTCCGACCCCGGCTTGGCCCTGCAAAAATTGAAAACGTAACCTCTAGAATGAAATAAAATGAACAATTTCTAAGCCACTTACATTTTATCTTCTACAATATGTTATGAACAAATAGGCACTATTTTATGCTACTGCAAAATCACCCAAATTTGTGAACCAAATTTAAATGAGCAAAGTAGAATTTGCAATAAAGTAGTCTGGATTATTAGAAATTATTTGTCTATGGACATTTACATTTAACGCCTCCCTGTCAAGATCATAGACCTAATCACCAAACACAGAATACAATATGAAATATGAAGCAAGAAGCAGTAACATAACAGCACAGAGTAGAGAAGTATTAATACTTCTCTGTCATAACAGTATTCAGGTCTATGTCCATACAGTTCTTTTTCTTCTGATGAAGATCATGGACGTAACAGTCGGTTTATATGTCAATATTGTCAACCGTCATTCCATGTCACTTTGCACTGTGGCATCATTTCTCCATTTGTGTTAATGGTGTATTTAAAATTTGGAGGTGAAAATAGTTGAATTTTAGATGTATTCAAACAAAACTCGCATGTTGTGTAGTGTTAATTTTAGGACAAATTATTTCTAGTGCTCTGTAGTGCCTGAAAAATCTGTGGAGTAAGTATATAATATTTGTTCGTAATTCCCGATATGCTGCTAGTAATGGCCGACTAAAGAAAGACTGATTTCTGACAATCGTAATGAATTTCAGAATGTCTGATCCCAACGAGGGCCATCGGCCCCTCAGCCCGGTTGAGAAGGACAAAACACCTTCAAGGGTCCTGATTTCTGAGGTAGAATTGGGCAATTTAACCAACGCGGAGTGGGGCTGCCGTTGGCGGCAGCAAGACTCCTACATAATGGCATTGGAGAGACGAGCGTCTACACAAGAAGGTACTTAGTTCAGTTTTTGTCTAGTGAGACAGTGTTATCTGTCGAGATCTGTATCATTCGGTGCAGTGTTTTAGTGCTGAAAAGTGAGATGCGGTTGAATCAGAGTGTAATAACTAGTGTTTCTAGGGGAATTGGCTGAGCTGAGACAAGCTGCAGACAAGATGAAACAGCAACTTAGTGATTCCCAGCAGAGGGAGAAATTCCTTGTTAGGAGGATAGCAGTCAAAGAACAAGAATCCCAAGATCTTGTGGTCAGTACCATCAAAGATTCCTCAAATGTTCTTAACTTTGTGCTGCCCTACAAAACAGTGTATTGTGAGTTTGCGAATGTCAATTACGGCTATGTGTTCTGAATTCATTGCGAAGCGTGGAAGTTGATTGATTGTGCCAGATCAGCTTGGTTTGTTCGAAGTGATGATTAAATTGATTCAGAAATTGGTGTAGTGATCTCCGAAAATTTACCATGAAGTCTGCATATTCTGTGATGGATAGTTCAATTTGTTAAAGAGGTCATTTTTCACTTTTTGAAGATACATTCTTCAATGTTCTGTATTTTATGAGACATTAGGATGCTACAGATTTATGCAAATGAACTGTTAACACACACAGCCATTTATAAAATTAGCTTTAACCTATAATTCATTTACTACCGGAGAATACATTTGATATTATCCAAAATTTCTGGTGATACAAAAATTGTTATCATCTGGATGATATCTTTACTCAAACAGAGGGTTTTCCAATCTGCACAGAGACATTTTCATCAAGTTGATATTAAGCGGTCCTTCTTATTCATGTCAGGTTTGCTATATCTAAAATTTTTTTGGCAAACTTTTCATATTCTCCTAGACCATTATAAAATTATGACATTAATTCTTCCAACTTAACGATTAGTGATATTTATAGATACATGAATAGTTCAATTAATTTTGAGAAAATGGGTTCAAATGAATGAGTCATTTTTCATTCAAGATGTGGTGCATTGAAGACAATAAAATTATATCAAGAAAAGGTTCTATAGAAAAAATTTGCATTTCTAAAGTCCCAAACTATTTAAAAAAAAATACCACTTCTTTCCTAATTTCATTTGATCTTCATGCTGCCTAATGCAGAAGAAGAATATACAGATATTGATATTTGCTGCCTAATGCAAAAGAAGAATATACAGATAATGATATTTAAAAGTGCATATTTTCAATTTGATATTTCATTGAAAAAAAATATATAAAAACCTGTCTTCAACTAGGTTGTTTTCTTCAGAGGTAACAATCATTGCTATGACGGCCCTTCGAAATTCAAGGTCTACAATTTTTTTTACCATAGACCTGTCATTTATTCTTTCATATTTCCCATCTTAAGACCATGTTGCAAGTCTCAGCTTGAATCTAAAGAAATACTTCATAAATTGAAAAATATAGATTTTCAGTGATTAATATATCTTCAATATCTGAATAAGAGAAAAATTTCCTCTACATTTTTATGTCACTCATTTTAAAGATGTTGAAAATGATGAATTGAATAATGTTAAGTGTGAAAACGTCAAGAATTTGTGGAGATACATTTGTGACTTGCTGGAGTTTTGAAGAGAGGGTTTAAAGACTGCAGATCTCTACCAAAGTTAAGGACATTTGAGGACTCTAGATTATTATTCTCTCATTTACATACAGTAGATAATCATCTATTGAATGTTGAAAATGGTAAACTGATATTGTTTAAAATATATATCTGAATTTTACTGGTACTACTAACTTATTGATCAAACTTTCTTTCGATTGAAATGGAACAAATTACATAGTTTCTGGGAAGAGAAGTTATAAAATTTGTCAGTTTCAGTTGAACACAAATATTCATCATTTGAAATCTTATGGTGAAAGGATCAACTATTAATTATTATTCGTTGGATAGATATATTTGTCTCATTTGTGTGTATATCACCCCGATTTTATGGAGGCTAAAATCAAAATATGGGGAGGATATGTATAGAATAATTCAGGGGTCTCAGTATCATTTCTGAAGATTTAAGGTGAACTTCCCTGATATTTGTTTCTTATGTTTCAATGAGACCATTTACTGTTCAAGATATACTCATACTGAGACAGGTATCATATTTATGAGTTCTGTGCTAGTTGCAGTAGGGACATTCGGAAATTTCACTTTTTCGTATATGAAGGTACATTTGAAGGTTTAATTACAACCAGATTTGACCTTCAGAGAGGAAAGAGTGGTAGTTTCTGAATGTCAGCGGTTTACTTTTGTTAGTGTGCGGTGTGAAATATATTCAGTATGATAATACCATATTTATCGATCATTGGAAATGGGAATGAAAACCTTGAAGAAATACAGTGTTCCCCTTTTCCCAACAGAAAAGCTCACATATATCCATTTTTGTCTGATTCATTGATTTCTATGAAAATTATTTGAGTTGATATTTCATACTGAATTTCTATGGAGAAATAGCTTGATCGTTAAAGATATAGAATTGTACTGATAGTTAACGCGACATCAAAAATCAATCAAAATAGTTCAGTGATATTTGTGCCCCTCTGAATCATAGAAATTCCATATCTATACTCTAAATCTGTTCACAAAACGTTTCTAACATCAAAAACGTTAAGAGGAACTACTATGAATACATTCAAGCTTATGTTGAGGTTGTTAGACCAACGAATTTTCAACAAGTATTCTAAATGGCGCCAGGGATGCATCAGCAGATTGAAGAAATTATTTTCTGCTAAAGACAAGAAAAGACACGCTAATCACATACTAAAGTACAGTAAGAATAATCGAATAAGGGACTTTCTTCGCCATTTTGCATCTAAATATTACTGCTCAGCTTTGGGGTCAATTGATTTGTTGAAAAAAAAATATACAAATTCGTTGTCTAACCTGTGATGTATTCACCTTGTCAAACGTAGCTTTACATCCTGACGGAAGAATTTATCGATCTTTTTTTCATTCAATTTATCATTTTTCGAATGCTATGAAAGATTTCGGTTCTATCCTTTCTTTATTTTTGGAGATTTGGAAAAATCGAAATTTTAATGGGTATATGTACGAATCATTGGGCGAAATTTACCCATTCTCGAGTTAAGCCTTCATAATTAATCCCCAAACCTACTCTATAATAATAATAATAAATTCTTTCATTTCAGATTCTTCATATAATTCCTTTATGAAAAAAAAAATGAAATGACCTCTTATTAGTGAGAACCAAAGTAAATAAACTAAATAGTATTATTCGAATGAAAATAATCATATAAATCATATGGTTCCAATTGAACCGGCAACCTCTTAATGTATTTCTTAAATTTACACACATTATGACATCCCTTGAGAACATTTGGTAATGCATTAAACATTTTCACACATGAATAATATGGGCCCTTTTCTGCCATAGTTAATCTATGATGTGGACAAATAGGATCATAATTTCTCGTATTATAAATATGTTCATCTTATGCTATGAACATATTCCTATTTTTAAAGACAAACGTCCATATATGGACAAAGCAAATACAGTCAATATGCACATGTTTCTAAATTTGCCTCTACAAGATTCTCTATAATAAATTTTAAAAATGTTCCTAATGATTCTCTTTTGGATCATAAATATTGCATTTTGCTGTTTTCTCCCTGAAAAATTATTCCATACCGCAAAATTGACTGCATTAGCGAAATAAATTATCTTTAACATGTTCTTGCCCATGTAGTGGGCTAAAGTCTTAATTCCATAATTCACAATGGAAAACTTCAAATAAGTTTTTTCTATGTGTTCTTTTCAGTCAAGAAACTCACGAACATATACAGCCAAGAATTTTGTGTCTGATACAATTTTCACATCCTGATTTACAAGGTTTATGAAAACTGGAGCAAAATATTGTGATTGCCTTGTCTGAAAGAACATGAGACTTATTTTGGATTCGTTTATCCTTAATCCATTCATAGAAAACCAATCTTTCAATATGCAAAATTTATCTTCAGTTTTGTGTTTAATTTGTTCCATACCATTTCCCTCAAGTAAAACGTTAGTATCATCAACAAAGATTGTCAATAAACAATCATGAATTGTCAAAGGAATATCATTTATGTAAATGATAAACAAAACTGAACCGGCGATAGTGCCCTGTCCTACACCTAAATGTGTAAAACAGATGTCTGATTTAACCCTACCTTCCCCGTTGTTGATTACTATTTGATATAATTAGCATTACCTCTTATACCATATTTCTCGAGTTTTGTCAATAGAATTTCATGATTAACACAATTAAAAGCTTTACTCAGATCTACGAAAAGTCCTAAGACCAAATCTGTTTTCTAAATAATTCAATATTCCATACACAAACTGATGAATAGCTATGTTAGTCGAACTACCCTTCAAATATCCATGTTGAAACCGAGCAAATAACCTATTTTTATTAATGAAACTAAGCAACCTGGAAGTCAAATCATTTGGGTCTCCCTTTTTTAATATTGGTTTTATCGAAGCAAATTTCAGCTGGTTAGGAAATATTGAGTAGGTATTTCATAAATATCCTGTCTCTAAGTCGTTTGTTTTGTAAGTTGCTTTTGCTTACGGCTGGCCTAACCGCCGATCGTGAACACAATAACTACCTAAAGATCTTAGAGACTTCATAATTGCAGTTTTGAAGTTTAATTACGAAGGCCAAATTCGCTGAATGGTATCATCCACCCCATTTACGATCAAGTGTAGGAGCCTTCAGTTTTCAATAAATACTGTATTCCAATTCGTGAATGGGTAATAGCCATCCAATAAATCCGTAGATATACCAATGCAAGATTATCCAATACTTGAATTAAAATCAAGTACTTGATTGAAAAATTATATCCTAGCAGCTGACCGTAAACACAATAACTTCCGAAAGAAACATCCTAGAAACTCGATATTTGTAGAGAAAATTTGGCCCTTAATTACGAAGGCTGAATTCGTGAATGGGTAAAATCCACCCAATGATTCCACAAATATACCCATTCAAAATTTTATTTTCCCAATAGTTCCAAAAATACAAATTAAAATGACAGTTTGAAGGTTCATACAGTATAAAATGAGGATAATATGATAAGATCACAGAATATTGAATAGTTGAAAACAAAAATTTTAAATTTTTTCTCAAATGTTCTATTGACAATTGAAATGAAAAATGAATGTTTTTATTGAGTGACCATACGATTCAAACTTGCGCGTCGTTATGCTACAACTAACTGCCAAGTTTCAATCCAATCGCTCTAGTAGTTCCTGAAATATCAGGCAAATAACCTCAAACTTTCAAATGGCTATAACTCCGGAACCATTTGGCCGATTTGATGCGCGAACTACCCAACAAGTTTCAAGTCGCTAGCTTGCTCCGTTCGACAGTTATCGTGTCCACGGCCGGACTGACACAATCGATTTTAACACTGGATTCGTCATCAGCGAGTCCAACCTAGTAGTTTGAGACCATTTTCGGTTCAAAACTCAAAAATAACAGATATTTTGACAAAACGATAGCACGCTGTTCCCCTAGCATGCGCGCAAAAACCTAGAAAAGCACTGACGTGAAGTCGACAGCTTTGGCGCGCATGTTCACGTTTGGTGATATCTTTCGAAAATGCGGTCAAAAGCTACTGACTTCACATCACTGATTTTTCTATGTAATATTGAATTTCAATTCGATTTAATCTGTACTTTTGGATATATTGGGAAAATAGATTTCATAGGGGTATATCTAGGGAAACATTGGGCGGATTTTACGCATCCTCGAATTCGACCTTCGTAATTGAGCCCCAAACCTACTCTAGGCCGACCGTAAACACAATAACTTCCGGAAGAAACTACCTAAAAACTCGATATTTGTAGGGTAGGTTTGAACCTTAATTACGAAGGCCGAATTAGTGATTGGGTAAAATCCACCCAATGATTCCGCAGATATACCCATGCATAATTTCATTTTCCCAACATTTCCAAAAATACAGATTGGATCGACTTGAAATCCAGTACTGTGTCGAAAAATGACAGTTCGAAGGTTCATACAGAATTTCATGAGGATAATATGATCACAAGATCACAGAATATTGAAAATTTGAAAAAAAAATAGAATTTTTTTTAAATTGTTTTTTATGACACGATCATCACGAAATTTTGCACAAAGTTGTTTATCAGCATTTCCAATCTAGCTACTTAGTTTCATTGTGATTGAATTAGTATATTTTGAGTTATTCCGAAAAAAACAACGATAACGAGAAAAAAAACACTAAATTTTATATATTTTTTTCCGATATTTCCGAAAATAATAACCGTATCGAATTGAAATTTAGTACGCTGCTGTGAAATAAAGAGCAAATTATTTTCCGAATATGATGAATAGTTTCGAAAAACAAATTTTCCTAAAAAAAATATTTTTTTTAAATTTACTGACAGCAGGATCACAACAAATTTTTGCGAGAGATTGCGTGGTTATGCTCCAACTAATTGCCAAGTTTCAATCCCATCGCTCCAGTAGTAGTCACGAAATAACCTCAAAATTTCAAATGCTCGTAACTCCGAAACCATTTGGCCGATTCTGCCCGTAAACGGACCTTTATTATTATTATTATTATTATTATCTTTATTTGAAGAAACTTGTACAATCAAATTACACAACAGCAATTTTATCATTCACATAGTCATAACCGTCGCATTTTGAAATGCAACCTACCCTGAATGTTTCAAGTCGGGCGGATTATCCGTACGCCAGGAATCGTGCATACGGCCGACCAGACATAATCTTTTGACACCGGATTCGTCATCAGTGAGTGAACCTAGTCGTTCGAGTCCATTTCCGGCTAAAAATTCGAAAATTACAGAAACTTGGACAAAACGATAGTACGATGTTCCCCTGAAACATTCCCGAAAAAATAGTATGGTAAGAATCCATCTGCCACGAGCCTACACACGACATTTGTTTGCATTTGGAAAAAAGTTAGCTGGGTTGCAGCTAAGGGGTTGAAGAAGAATATTTCATTTGATTGCCAAAAAATACGTTTGATTCAAAATCAATTCACGTGTTTCAGCTTTTTTTTTAAGTCACTGATTTTAAAAATATAAATTTTACTGAGGACTTCAGAGTAACCCTGTATACAGGGTGATTCCGGAGGAGACCGTCAGATTTAAGGATAAGTTTACACTAAACAGTCGAGACAGTCTCGAAACAATGTTTGGTTTATGGTTGGGGGTCTCTGTTGAGAAAATACAGGGTGATTTGTCCCATTCGACCGATTTTACTTTTATTGATAACTTTGGTATGACTCATTCGATTTTGATGAAATTTTCAGTGGAGTACAATGTTGATTAGCACATTCATTAATTCTAAATTTTTTCTCAAAATCAGCGATTGTTATTCTGATAATTACCGATTAATTCTGCAGGTTGGAAAACACCCTGTACATCACGTTTCCAAAACTACGCTATCTGTTTACGATTCTAATATAATGAGTCATTATTTGAGAGCTTTTATTATTTTGGCACACTTCTAGTTTTAGTTTTCCGAGAAAATTTAATCAAAAAAAGACAGTTTCGAAATTTCGCTCCAATCGATTCTACTTTCATTAATAACTTTGGTATGGCACATCCAATTTTGATTAAATTTGCAGTGTAGAACAATCTGAATGAGTACATTCAGTAATTGCAACAATCTCTCAAAATACAGGGTTGTAATTGTGATAAGTTCAGAATTTCAGATTAATTGTGCAGTTGAAAAAAAACACCCTGTACATTGCTTTTCCAAAACTTTCTTATTCGTTTCAGATTCTACAATAATATGTTATTATTTAGAGGCTTCAATTTCTTTGGCACACCCCTGGTTTTCCGAGAAAAAATGTTCGAAGAAGAGCATAATCGAAATTTGGCGCAAAAGTAGTGAGAATATTCTGCACCAGGTAGTAAAGCCTGTATATTCCAAGGATGCAAAGCGGTTCTCAAGTTCTAAAATATTCTCTTCAAATTCCAAATTCATATTCAACTGCTTATATTCTGTATGAAATCATTCAATTCAGAATATATTTCGAATTTGAAAAGAATATTTAAGAAGTGACGAACAACTTTGCATCCTTGGACAATACAGCTTTCCTACCTAGTGCGAAATACTCTCACTGCTTCTGAGCCAAATTTCGATTATGCTCTTCTTCGAACATTTGTTCTAGGAAAACCGGAGGTGTGCCAAAGGACTAAAAACCTCTAAATAATAACATATTATTGTAGAATCTGAAACGAATAAGAAAGTTTTGGAAAAGCAATGTACAGGGTGTTTTTATTCAACTGCACAATTAATCTGAAATTCTGGAATTATCACAATTACAATCCTGTATTTTCAGAGATTGTTGCAATTACTAAATGTACTCATTCAGATTGTTCTACACTGCGAATTTCATCAGAATTGGATGAGCCATACCAAAGTTATCAATAAAAGTAGAATAGTTTGGAGCGAAATTTCGACATTGTCTTTTTTTGAAAATACTTTCTCGGAAAACTGAAAGTGTGCCAAAAAAATTTAGAAACTCTCAAATAATGACTTATTATAGTAGAATCGTCTACGGATAGCGTAGTTTTGGAAATGCGATTTACAGGGTGTTTTTTCAACCTGTACAATAAATCTGCAATTATCACAAATACAACCGCTTCTATTGAAAAATATTGTACTTCGCTGAAAATTTTATTGAAATCGAATAAGCCATGCCAAAGTTATCAATAAGAGTAAAATCGGAGAAAACACCCTGTAAATTCTCAATACAGACCCCCAACCATAAGCCAAACATTGTTTCGAGACTGTCTTGACTAGTGTAAACTTATCCCAAAATCTGACGGTCTTCTCCGGAATCACCCTGTATATCCGTTGAGAGCGAATTTTAAACTGCTGTTGTTGAATAGTGACATCAAGGTCTGTGCCAAGCTTAATTGCAGATTGATGTATAATAGTTTTTGAAAAATCAATTTGTTTCAATAAAAAAAAAATTATTTCATTTTTTACCTGTACAATCCTCATGAAATTATGCATGAAGTTGTGTTTGTATTCGGAAACTAACAATGATATTCAATTTTGATAGCTACCTCCTGAAATAAACATTGGATCAAACTGAAATGTTGATATTTTACAACTAGTAGCGAAGTTTCTATCTGATCGCTTCACTCCTTTTATAAATTTGGGAAATATTCCCAAAATTTGAACTAAACAACGAAATTTTACATATTTTTATCTCCGAATATAAATAGCGAATTAAAATACGGCTGTATACTATCGACTCAAAGGTATGTGCCAAATTTATCGTAGTCTGATTAATTGCCTCCGAAAAAATATTTTTTTTCCTAAGAAGTCGGAAAAATTCTCGAAAAAGTTTTTAAAATAAAACTAAGTCATGACCACTCTGAATATCGAAAAATTGTTAGGTTATATTTTCACCGTTTTCGAGATAATGAGCATTTTGAAAATTCGTGAATTATTTAATTTTTTTGGACATGCTTTGCCACCGCACCAACGATCCTCTGAGTGACCATAGGGATGCACCAACTCAAGTATTGTTTCACGTCAGTTGTATTTAACTGTACCGTTATACAATTAAATAGTCCAAGTGAAATAAATCACATAATTGCAAGATGGGTTTAGAGTCTCCAATCTATTATAATATTGAGTAAATTTAGACCCATATATTACAGAACTTGTGGTTCAATACAAACTAATTTTGTCATGGGAACTGACCCATCTTTAAGGAAGTTTGAGCAACAACTGCAACTGATATGAAACAACTGGAACGGTGTATCAACATGCTATACGATAATCGTTGTTAAGCTAGCAAATAAAAATTTGAAAGGTCCTTCTTGAAAGATTATCATATCTGCGTCAGAAAGGACAGACAACAATTCAATTTTTTCCTATAAATTTTTGTAAGTGAAGTTCATTGCTTTGAACTTTAGTTTGAAAAGATATTGATTAGAAGAAGATTTGAAATTAATTTTATTTTCCTGAAAACTCTCAAGCACTGAATTTATAATTATTAATCATTATTCCATCATTTTATTTCGTAATATTCGCAGCAGAAGACGTGTCTCGTCAAAATTGTGAAAGTTGAGGATAGAATATCTCCCCATTCTCTTGCAACGGAATTATCACTCCTTCCAGAAATAATCAGAGTATGTTTCAACCAATTTTGGAGAGTGGACAAAGTGCGCATATTTTTGTAGTGAACGTGGTAATGAGTTTTTTCAGAAAATCTGGTCAAAGTTACGAGAATAATAATAGGTAGAATTCAAATATGTCATTTCATCCAAGTTTTTCGTAGAAAAATCTAGAAAAGCACTGCCGTGAAGGCAGCAGCTTTTGCACGCATGTTCAAAGTAGATGACCGCTTCGGCAACGAATTTTAACTTGCGCGCGAAAGCTGCTGCCTTCACGGCAGTGCTTTTTAGATTTTTTTTCGATAAATTACTGGATTTCAATTCGATCTAAACTGTAATTTTGGAAAGATTGGAAAAATAAAATTTTGAATGGGTATATCTACGGAATCATTGGGCGGACTTTACCCATTCACGATTTTGGCCTTCGTAATTAAGGTCCAAACCTTCTCTACAAATATCGAGTTTCTAAGTTGTTTCTTTCAGAACTTATTGTGTTTACGCAGTCGGCAGTTAGGCAATCTTGTTTATGCTGCCTGTAAGTCCCATCCGCTGTTTAACGGTATCATTTCTTATATGATCTTTCCTTGAAACCCATAAAGACCTCCTCATCGCATCCATTTCGACCACTTTCTCCTTGTATTTTTTCGTGATCCTCCATGTTTCTGCCCCGTTTAATAGGGTGCTCTTCACCATTGTGTCGTATATGCGGTATTTTTGGTTCTTCCCTATTTCCCTACTCCAAAATATTCCGTTCAAGCAACTAATGATCTTTTTTCCCTGAACAATACGCTTTTCGATCTCCTTCGCATCGGTATCGGTGTCATCGAATGTTGTCCCGAGGTATGTGTACTCCCGACAGTGAGAAATCTCCAGTCCCTCCAAAGTTTGTACCTCCTATACACAAATACTGAGTTTTATCGATGTTAACAGACAGTCCCCAAAGACTGTTTTCTCATCATATACTCCATATCCTCTCTATTGTTAGCTACAACAACCTGGTCGTCGGCAAACTGAAGTGTGTAAATGCATTCATCCCTCAGCTCGATACCCATCCCCTGAACTTTTTTCTTCCATCTACTTAAGGCTTTAGAAATGTATATTTTGAAGAGAGTTGTTGAAATGCAGCATCCCTGTCGTAAGCCCTTTGTGACTTCGAACTCCTTGGTGAGATATTTGCCCAGTTTTACTTTCGATTTAGAGTCTCTGTATAGTTCTTTTAGAGCTCGTATGTATGTATGATTTATATTGGACTGTTCAAGTACCTCCCATAATTTTGTAATCGGAATAGAATCATACGCTTTCTGCAGGTCAACAAATGCTATATGTGTTTCTAGGTTCCTAGCTGACCGTTTCTCGATCACCTTCTTTAAGCAAAACACATTGTCCGTACAAGATCTTCCTGTACGGAAACCACTCTGTTCTTCCTCTTCATTTTCTTTGTAGTCTCTCTCTATCAAATCGCGTAAGATCCTTCCGTACTGTTACCGAAATACCACGGTACAGGGCATCCATTGAGGCAATGGTTGACTACATATGTGAGCCCCTCGAAAAGTTTTCTGGTTCCATTGTTCAACACTTCGGCATACACTCCTTCCGATCCCGGAGATTTATTATTTTTCATGCTCTTTACTGCATTTTCCAAAGCGCTGACCTCAATTCTTACCTCCTCTCCTTGTACACGTATACCATGAATAGCATAACTATCGATATATTGGGCTCTGGTCTCCTGTAGCAATTTCTGGTAGTGTTGTTTCCATTCTGCTGAACTTATCACCTCTATGCGAGCTTCATCTTTATTTGGCTTCTTCAAAGATCTCAGGACACCCCATAATTCAATACACTTCTTACCACCAATGAAGATATTTATTTCCTGACATTTCCTATCTCAGATATTATTCTTTTCCATTCGAATCAGTTTTCTCAGATATTTCTTGGTTTTTTTGTAATTCTGAAGATCTTCTTGTTTTTTTGTTTTCAGCCACTTCAAATATTGCCGTTTCTGACTTTCAGCCATGATCTCGATCTCCTCATTCCACCATTTATATTCTTACTTGCCTTTATCCCTTCTATGCCAATAGCCTCCTCCGCAGCTTCATGCAAGCTCGCCACAATGTTATTGTAGATCTCCATGTACGAGTGATTTGGTATATCTATCAGTTCAGCATCTAACCGCTGTTGATAAAGATTCCGCAGATATACCTATTCAAAATTTTATTTTTCTAAAAATACAGATTAGATCGAATTGGAATCCAGTACTGTATCGAAGAATGTTGGTTCAAAGGTTCATACAGAATTGTATGAGGATGATATGATCAGAAGATCACAATATTGATTACTCGAAAAAAAAATTGGATTTTTTTTTCAAATTGTTCTAACGACACGATAATCACGAAATTTTGCACAAAGTTGCCCATCAGCATTTTCAAACCAGCTGCCAAGTTTCATCATGATTTAATTAGTAGTTTTTGAGTTATTCCCGAAAGAACAACGATATTGAAAAAAACCACGAAAATTTACATATTTTTTTCGTATATACCCAGAAAATATGGCCGTATCAAAATAAATTTTGGTACACTGCTGTACAATAAGAAATTCAAGGTATGAGCTGAATTTTTATCCGGATTTAATGAAAAGTTTCAGAAAAAAACATTTTGTCGAAAAAATTTCGAACAAATTTTTCAGAACTTACTGTCAATTTGATCTCATCGAAATTTTGTGAAGAATTGTGCGTTGTTATGCTTCAACTAACTGTCAATAGCTTGAGTTCCTGAAATATCAGGGAATCAATCTCAAAATTTCAAATGTCTGTTACCCCGAAACCATTCGACCGATTTGTCACATTGACGAACTTAACCGCCGCATTCCGATGCGCGACCTAATCCGAAAGTTTCACTAGCTCGCTCCGTTCGACAGTTATCGTATCGTCGACCGGCTGGCCGGACAGAATCGATTTTGACACCGGATTCGTCATCAGTGAGTCCAACCTTGTCGTTTAAGACCATTTTCGGGGAAAGACTTCAGACATTTGGACAAAATGGTAGCAGGCTATTCCCCAGAATATGCGTGCAAAAATGAAATTCAAAACAATGTTGTTAAATAATAATCTAAAGTAATATCTGAACTCCATTGCAAGCTGATCAATACCTAGTACTTGAGAAAACGATTTTTTCTTCTAGAGATATCAGAGAAATAATCTTTATATATCAAACAGCAGAAATTTTACATTTGTGTCTGTAATATATCCGAAAATAAATATCGGATTGAACTAAAAATTGGAACACTCTTGTTAAAGTTCGACTTCAAGGCCTGTGCCAAATTTCGAATCTGATGAGTAAGAAATTGTTTTTCGATAAAAAATGGAATTGAAAAAAAAATTGATATCATATCGGTACAATCCTCATGAAATGTTGCATTGTGTTGAGCGATAGTATGTCAAAACTAATCGCTGCCGTCTTACCCAAGATATTCAGGGAATAATCTCAAAATTTCAAATTAGCAAGAAAATTTGACACATTCTTTCCCAATCTCTCCGAAAAAAAGATACCGAATTGAATTGAAATTTGAAACACTATTGTTAAATATTGACTCCATGGTCTTATATTAATCTGATCATTAGTCCCTAAAAAAAAACGAAAATCAGGAAAACTATCGACATTTTTCTTGTTGGAATCAAAACAAAATATCAGAATTTTACTTATTTTCTATTCAATATCTCCCAAAATGAAAATCGGATCAATTTTAAATTTGAAACACCATTGTTCATTATTGACTCCAAGGGCTGTGCTGAATTTCATATGAATGTTATCAATAGTATCCGAAAAAAAAACTAATTTTTCCAACGAAACGGCATCTGTAGATATTTCGATTTATTTTCCAGTACTTGCATGCATTCTTATCGTCACGAAAGCGCTCACAGATATTCAAATCAGTATTCTCTGCCTTATTCCTGGATTTCGAATTGGCGATATCGGTGTTTTGTGAGATATTAATTGAAGAAAATGATTTTATTTCAATCTCAACACATTTTCTGTATATCTCGCGAACTATTGGTCGTAAGTCATTCGGGAAATATTCTTCAGGATAACTGTTACAACAGTCAACAATTATCAATATTTCAAGTTTCACGACAATCGGTTCTGTAAGTGTGCGGGGAATTTTTTTTTTCGGTTTCAACCCTTCATTTTTAACACTTCGGGTGTATCAATCTGGCTGAAAAGCTTCAAGAATCTTAGGTAAAATTCGATTTTTGTGCCAAATTTCATTGTTTTTCTTCCATTACTATCGGAGGAAAGCCTCGGGGTGCGAACGGACGGGTTCATATATTTTTATTCGTCCATTAGATTCTACAGGCGCGTGAAAGCTCCTGACCTTACGTCATAACTTTTTTAGATTGTTCAGTTAAACCGTAAAAAAGAATTTCAAGTAATTCAAACATTAAATTCAAAATAGTCTACTTCATAAAGGATATTAATACAATCATAAAAAGTACAGATTCTTCTGTATTACCTTTACATAATATCTTTCGAGATTGATTGATATCTTACGTTATTCTTTTATCATCTTCAATGTACTACGTATGAATGACAAATTCAATTATTTTATCAAGTGACATACAATGGTTGAAGTGAAGAACTCGAGAAAATGGTTACATAATAAAATACAATATTTTTGTATGGTATTCCATTAAATCAAATTGCGAATTGACATATTCAAGTTGGTACTAAACGAAATCAAATTGAGACTTAACGCGTTCAAATTGGGAATAATCAATTCTATATTGGTGTAACATTGGTTCCTAGTTACAGTGTAATGAGATTCTTCAGTTTGAACTATGCTCCCGCTACCTTGTTGGCATTTTCCTTCTGTTTTTTTTTTGCGCTCCTAGGGGCGGTTTTCTTCTTGATATGCAAAGATTCATAAGTTTTTTCCTATTGCCGTTTCCCTTATGGACTGCAATTCTTTTCTATTCAATTGGTTACAAAACTTTCCTTTTCAATAACCGATATATTTTGGAATTAAACTTTGGTATGCGGTCGTTCGAATACTCTCTTCCAACATAAAATAGTTCATTTTATAAAGTAGTCAAAAGATTCAATTCACAGAGCATCAAATGATGAACCAATATGAAATTGATTATTCCTAATTTGAAATTGTTAAATCTCAATTTGATTTGGTTTAGTACCAATATAATTTCCAACTAGGTCCTGAATTGAAGTTGAAAAGGTATAGATGGGGAAGATCATGACACTTCCAATTAATTCTTACAAGAAAGTAATCCTTTTTCGAAATTGAGATCAATGTTCCTTCAGAAAACCAAATTATTGTCCTATAGTTTTTAATTCTAATATAAACTTGATTAATTTTTTAGATTGATCATTTTGTCCAAAGAATTAAATGTATTCTTGTTGAAAACCGATATATAGTTCATTATCTAAATAATTTTTTCTGCCACAGCTTCAGCTGAATGAACTGAAGACGAATCAAGTACCTACAGCCTCCACTTTAAGAAACATGTTGTTAGATCCTGCCGTTAACTGTATGTACCAGCAGTTCCGCAAAGAAATACAAACCCTCCGATCCAAACTTGAAGACACACAGAACGAACTAGCAGCCTGGAAGTTCACGCCAGATTCTAACACAGGAAAACGATTGATGGCAAAATGTAGACTTTTATATCAGGAAAACGAGGAATTGGGAAAAATAACGAGTAGTGGTCGAATAGCTAAGTTGGAGAGTGATTTGGCTCTGCAAAAATCCTTCTCTGAAGAGGTCAGACAGTCTCAGAACGAATTGGACTCTTTCTTGGCCGATCTAGATGAGGACGTTGAAGGGATGCAGAGCACGATATTGATACTCCAGCAGGAGTTACGTAAAAGCAAAGAGACGGTTCAAATGTTACAGAAAGAAATAAGTACTTTGAAATCGACAAATTGTCGGGCCAATGGTGACAGTGTGAATAATTGTGAACAGGAAAGGACGACAGACTCAGAGTCGGAAGGCGAAAGGACTCGCGCAAAACGGGTTCGTAGATCTTCAGTCCTTAGCATCAATTATAACGAGGATGATACTCTTGTTATTAACACAAACGGTGATGTTGCCATGACTTCCGATCCAGAGTAGATAATCGTTCTCTCTTTCTCTCAGTGTTTAGTTGAAAATTGAATGGACTTCTGTGTGAAATTTCAATTATTCTTTTTCAACGTCCTCATATTCTACAATATGGAACTTGATCAATTTCAAATATGGTGCCTCCAATTCCTAATTATATCTGCGATAAATGTGATAAACTGATATAATAGAGGCTGATCAAATCCTTGTATGTATCATGAGACTCTTCATATTCTTGACATTTCTGTCTCACTTACGATAACAAGCATTAGTTCAACTTCTTAACTCTGAAACTCTATCACATTTCGAATCCATCATGCATTAAGATTCCATTCATGAAGAAAATCTACAATGTTTTCCTACTTTTTCTTCATCTTTGCTCCATTAATATATCTGTATTCAGTAAAAACATATGTTGGAGAAATTGGGAAATGAAAGTGAAATTGGAAAATATCTAATTATATCTTGAATATAATAGAATGCTGCCTGGGAATTAAATTTCCTTCAATTCAATTTTTCAAAAATTTTATTATCATTGATTAATATTAGAAAATTAGAAATAAAGTTATTTTTATTAAATTGTTATACAAAGAATTGAGTTGAAGTAATAATGTTATATCAAAGAGCTCATTAATAAGGAGGTATTTCTGAAATTATGTCATTGTCTTTCTTTGAAGCAATAATATTTATTTTTATGGCCTAAAGTGAACTAATTTATAATTCTAAAGCTAAACATTGAGAGACGGGGTTTTCAGGTAATTTGAAGTTGGAGTGAGTGACTTTTGAATGCCCTATATAAACTGATGAACAGTATATGAAATTGTAAATGAAATTACTTAGAAAATTGTGTTTTTTCTATTAATCTTGTGAAATGAAATCAAAATGATTTGTGCTACAAAAAAGTTAAAACTATCTGCAGAGCAGACAAAAATATATAATTGAGTAGTGCTGATTGGACTTTTGCTTTTGATCGATGATGATATTGAACGAAATTTTTTATTAAACATCTCACATGATTTTATGATGAAAGACAGAGTTAGAATCGTTTATTTTATACATAGAATTTCAATAAATAATTGAAGAAGTTGATCTTGTCTCTTTATTTAAATTATGTTTGTTATTGTGCGGCCAATCTGACAGTTTGAAACGGAAAATTTATCAAATTGCAACTAATAATTTTACCTCCTTTGTTATTTATGGGATAATATCAATAACTTGTTATTGGTAATTATTTTATTTTTTTAAATCTTTCAGATTCAAAAGAAATTTCTTACATATTTTCAATATCTAAGAAAATTTTCAAACTGTACAAAATGTTGAGTTTTTATTTTTATTGTTAATTAAGTAATGTTGTGGAATTATTCATTTAAATTAAAAATTATATAATTGATAAACACAGCCAGATTTCTCTTGTAAAAGTTACTACTTGGACTTACAACATAGACATAGGATCATGAACTGTGCTTTTTCTTTAAGTCTATTGTAGAAAAAATTCAAGAAAAGCACTGACAGAAAGTAAGAAGAGGGGAAATCCATCTAGCTTACCTATTAGAAACATTTTGAACATGGGAATCGCCAGGGATTGTTTTTGTGTGCTGCTGAAGTCCCGCTTGAAGGAGCTAACTTCAAAGGGTTTTTGTACGACAACAGACACATGATGGAAATAGATATTTGAAAACCTATGAGCTACTTATTGTAGAACATGGATGGACAAAAAGGAGAAGAATTTTTCATTTTTATTGAAAGTCATAGGTATAAAATCTGTGGTATTAAGGCAGAACCCGTAATGTCCAAAATGTCGATTTTACAGGAGAGGGTTTTTAAGCTTTGAATGGCAGGCGTAATTCTGATCAAAATAGCATGACAAGTTCAGCAAAGTATTTAACAGCGATCACCTGGTACCCATATATACGTTAATTGAAAAATATCCCAAGATTACAAAAACATTCGGATTGTTTGGTCATATGGTGTTTTGTCTTCATCCTTTTCCTGTCTTGAAAAACATATTGGCTACACTTTCCTTGTGGTATATTCCCCTTTTGAAAACAATACTCACTGAACTTATTTTCACATTCTCAAGAATAACAAGTCCTCAGATAAAACCATTTAGTGACCCTACTTTGCTTTTTTTTTAAATTTTAGTGGAAATTATTCAGAATGATATTTCAACTTTGTGAATGGCTGACTTTCGTCGATAATTTTAAGTGAATCTTAATGAAAATGTAGAAATTATATTTCAAATTTTTACAGAAAAATAAAACCATTGAGGTAAAAAATCGAAAAAACTGTGTCCCGTTTTTCTCCTGTTGATGACGTTCTTCATAGTTTTTCCTTCTAGAAAATTATGAAAGGAGGAAAGATCCAGAGTAGCCAAAATCCTTCCAACGAAAATTGCTACATACGTGTTTTTTTTTTTGAGGACGTAAACATAAATAACAGTTTCATGACACTTTATGTATATTTTCGAAATAAAACAAATTTTTCATAGGAATTTATTCTTTTTCGTCAGAGTTCTAGTGCTAGTACGGCGGCATTTGTAGCTAGATTCAAGTAATAATGATCGTATTTAGGGCAGTAATGCTCCAGCATTACTTTTCTTTCTTTGGGGTTTTGATTTTGAGATCATGATGTCATTGTTTCCCTCAGAGAAACAATGGCAGCAGGAGATAGTTTAAATTTTTCCAACAAGTAATCAACTTGAATCATTTTTTGGGTTTTTACTCCCAATATCTAAAACAGAACTATCAAAAATTAAATAAAATTTGTTTTTTCATGAAAAAGCTCCTTGCGGATTGCAGTATTAAACTATTTGTCAAGGGCAGTGTCTTGGAAAACAGGTTGCCTAATGAACAATACAAATGATACCTAAACAAAAACAAAGGGAAGTGTAACGTTTCAGAGTACAAATCTGACTCTTTTATCAGACAAAGGTGAAAATTTCAAGAATTATTTTCTTTCGATTTTTATGTCAAATTGACATTTTTGAGGAAACAGCAACACATTCATTTGGTTCAAAAGTTTTTTAATTCTACCTCTTTTTTTAAGTAAACTCAGCCAAATAAGGTCTTTTTCTACAGAACAATGAGCAAAATTACTCTCCATTAAACCAAATGCAAGAGGAATCTTTAATTTTTTTTTTTAAATTATCTGATTCCAACATCAGTATTTTCGTTTCGTCCCAATCTTTCATGTGATTTCCGATGGCCGAACATATTTTTGTCAAGCTCGATTCATAAACTTTTCGTTCCCGTTCGCAGCTGACGTTCCCATTGGTCGCTCGCGGTTCGAAACGAACTGTACCTACCCCTTATTATAAACTTGACGTTCGGCAAGTTCGCGTTTATGGGGTTTTAAAGAGTCAAATATATGAATTTGGGTTTCCCTGGTAATTTTGGAAGCATCTACATCTACCAAACCACGTGTAACTCTGATGTATCCTAACCTCACTAATCACTATATTGAGGATACATTAATTGCCTCAAATCCTAGCCAATCAAAAGCGACGAGCTTCCGAGGGACCGAGAGCATTCGTGTGAAGTCGATTATCGATCGGCTCGGTCATAGCATAGTAGAGATGTGTTGTGACAGGATTTCTCCGGAGCTGTGAGCTGTGACTCACTGTGACAGTTCCGGAGAAATCACAGCTCCTTTTCGGAGTCGTGACTCGGCTGAGTACGCATGATCTATTGCGATTCCGGCGGAGTCGGAACGTTTTAAGGAGTTAGGAACGTCGGAACTAGAGATGGTATCCGGCCCACAGAATACAAATATATAAGAAGTGAAACCTCCCTTCAAAACGACCGAAACAAAATACGCCCTCATCGAGGATGGCACGAACTAACAAGTTGCACGGTATTATAGAAATTCAGAGAATTCTATACCGTGAATCTGGGTGGCGATTCGTTGGCGGGAAAATATTGCATTTCAAATAATTGTGTAATGTACATTTTTGAATTAAAGTCCAGATTTTGAGAAAGAAATTCATTTACAGATCAATAGATACACCAATTTCACAATACTATTCGAAGTACAATGATAAATAAGTATTTCTGACAGTACATAGAATACCATATTGAAGGAAATAAATACCCAATATTTTTTATGAAAAAATTGGTCGGTGAAGGAATTCAGAAGAGAACCTTTCCGGAGAGGTACATTACATACATTTTTTTACAACCAACTAAAAAATAATAATAAATAATGTGAACATCTGCACAAAACTGAAGATAACATGACTGGCAATGTTACATCGTGAAAACAAAGATATGATTATCAATGTGGAGATTTGAACTTTGTTGTTCCACTCAAAAAACCAATACATATACCTACTTACAAAAGGTTCATACCTCTATTAAAACTTGGGTTTATCAATGTTTTGAATTCGTCACGTGAAACAAGTTCTAGGTAAAAACAATAATGCAAATGATCTACCTGATAAATTGGTTGCATCTATATAAATATCGATTTGAAATGTTACTAGCTCATCTTCTGATTGCCTTCAACCAATATTTTCATTTCTAAATAGATTTCAGTATGAATATCAATATTACCCTTTGAAATATGACTTGTAATGTTCTATCATTGCATAAAGACATGGTCTTTATATAATGGTTCTATACAGAATAACTTTCTCCATGATGCATCATCTGAAAACTTTTGAGATGAATGGTTTCACTTCAAGTTAGTTAAGGGTGATGGACTCTGAAATAGAACTTTTAAACCTGGAGTGAATTGAAATTGGTAATATCCAACGAATATATTACCTCTCAAATGAATGTTATCTCTTAATAATCATTTCATTTTATCCCATCACATCAAACAAAAATATACAATATACATTTTCATGACATTTGTCAACGGGTGATAAGTCAATTTTCTTCAAGTTGAAATGACAGAAGCACTCGGACGTTGATTGGCTGAATGGATATCTTCCGTTTCTTTTTTTGGATGGCGAGACCTCTTGTCTGATGCCAAGATTCTGAACAAAGCTTCACCCCCCTGATCCGGCCTATGATTTGGTACCTGCTTCTGTCGCAACTTCGGAGTTGAAACAAACGGCGAGATTTCTTAACAGTCGAAGTCTTTTCATGAAGAAATTATTGGAAATATGGAAAGGCTGAATATGTGTATAATGATATGGAAACTATAGGCTCAATGTTTGAACATACAATAAGCATAGTTAACGGAAATATTAACTTCATATTGAATAAATTTATCCTATATTTTTCTATAACAATTTCATTCAAATGTATCATTTAAAAAAAAATCAGTAGACGCATGCATCATCATTTTGACAAGCATTTCCTTTGAGTATCGATTAAAAGCTTATTTTGGGAGAATTTTGCATCATTTTATTAGGTTTTTTTTCGTTTTCACTCCCAATATCTGAAACAGTACTATTACAAATTAAATAAAAGTGTTTTTTTCATTTCAAGTTTCAGGAAATGATAATTATTGAATATGCTCGCCGAAAGTATGGTAGAAATTAATTCAGAAAATTTTTCACATCATTTTCAATTTCGAATACAACTTCTATGTTCATTTTATATGTTACTCTCAAGATTTTAAATACGAATATGCGAGAGGCTTGACATCTTTAATGAACCTAGAAAAAGTACTCATGAAAAGTAGGAGTATTTCGCCGAAAATTTATTTTTAATTCACTAATTTCCCACAATAAATAAATTGTAATTTTTTCTGAAGTATACTTGTTTGCAACATTAAATCCCGAATTCCTTTTCATTTTTATTTGCCATTCCTAATGTATAAAATGTGATTAAAATCTAATATGAAATAATAATAAGAAACATTTACACACATTCCATTTACAATTGATGAAATAGTATTGATTACATAGTTATTATTCGAAATCACAAATAATAAATGTGATTCCTTTTTGAAATTCAAACAATAAACCAGGTTCATTTTTTTAATTAAATACTTCACAACCAGTAATTATCAGAGACCTCGTATCCGTAACAAGAATACAATACCAATAAACTTCTCAACTAAACTTAAACATCCCATCCATCCATTCTACAACTGAGTTCCGATCAAGTAGAATACTCCGAATGCCATGTCGTGAACGAGACAACGAACCGAGAGCAACAAGAAAGAACGGTACGTGAATCTGGAATCGGAATCAGTCAACGCCGTCCGTGAACGTCTTTTCCCCAATGCCTGTGTTAACTGTGAAGTGATTTGAATCGAGGCGAGGAACCGACCGCTCCGCCGGCTGGACCTGTGAGTTGTGACCGAAAATCACGTCGAATTGGGAGGATTCGGAACTGGTAGCTCCGGTGACTGGCCAGTCACAGGGCCAAAATCCATGTTTCTTACATCATGGTATAGCGTAGCTACAACCACAGAATACAAGCTCACATGTTTCAAAACCCAGTACCAGATTTCAGCTCCATCGGATATGTAGAATATATTTCTAACAAATATATAATATGTTTGAAAACAAGGGGTGGATTTTATCCATTCATATGAATTTTAACTTGAACTCCTGGATATAAAACTTGTGAGTTTAAGTCGTTTATCTCAAAGTTATTATGTTCACAATCGGCGGATGTAAGCCTACGTCCCCAAAGACCAATTCGCAAATGATTGAAATCATCAGGCGGATGATACCAATGCATCCATTCCAGATAATATAACCCATTCACGAATTCGTCCTTTATTGCTTTATTGATATTAGGACCTAAACTTGCTCAACAAATATCGTATCCCTAAGCTTTTTAATGAATTTCACAACTAATTACCAAGTCTTTGTGTATGCAGGATTTTTTTGAGTTAATTATTTAGGAAAACACCATCAGAATTGTATATCCCCGAAACTGTTCGGTGGATTCAGCTCATTATTGAGTTTGCTCAACCGGGATATTCAGTAAATAGTTTACTTCCAGGTCTATAAAAGTTACAATGTTAATGGCCTGACAGAGAGAATTTATTTCAAAAATTAATTTAATCACTGTCAGCCCAACCTAGAGTCAAGGCCATTTGCCGTTCGTAATTCAAAAATTTCAGAATTGTTGTTAGAATGATTACGCTTCAAATTGTTCCTTAGAACAAGCGCCTAAAAAAGGATTTTTCATGTTACAAATTTTCCTAAAAACATACTAACACATAAATATCCCGTTTTTCTTCTTCTAAAATTACATAGTTTCAGTTTCATCAAAATCAATGGAAAATATTTCAGTGTTCGAGATAAAATAATGTATGGAACCGAAGACACACTATATAGAACCGTCATCATCCACGTTACGAAATTCAAAATTGCTGCCATTCCGCGTTTTCTCCGATTGGCTGATTCCAACCGTCTGTCCCTGTCTCAAGTTGCATGTAATGCGAAGGGGCATTTATAAATGGGTAAAAATACTTTGCTGACTGAAATAAAATTATACCGTTACCTTCTAGTAAGAATATGAGACTCATAATGCAAACCAAATATCTATCGAGGATTACCTTCTTGCTACCATATTCAAAATTCAACCCCCCCCCCAAATTTGGGTTAGTTTATTCTTGTAATTTTTCAAAATAATTTGCTGACTGGATGTTTCCAGTCGAGATATTTTATCGAAACGCTACATTTTGATTGAATATAGCATACTTATTGTGCCACCATAAAAAATTCAGATCCGCCCCCTGGTAAGGGTAGTTTATTCTTGTGATTTTTCGGAAATCCTTGCTGATCGATATTTTCCAGTGGAGATATTTCATTGAAACAGAGTAAAATAATTGCAAATCGGATACCCTCTATGCCACCATAGGAAAATTTCAAGTCCGTCTCGTAAAAGGGTAGTTTATCCTCATAATTTCTTGGAACGTGTTGTGGCACGACCATCTCAATATACACAACTCAGTTTTAGAGTTTGGTTCAATTAAATGTTCTTTAAGGTCGTGATTCGAGGGATTATATTTTGGTCAGCAAATTATCCACACCCGATTCTATCGTCTTTCAGGTTGGTTTGCATTCCAAAATGCGACGGTTACGATCGTTACTGGGCAAAACCGTCCAAACAGTTTCGGAGATAGAGTCCTTTGAAATTTTGAGGTTATTTCTTTGATATTCAGGAACTACCTGAGCGATTGAATTGAGAATTCGCAGTTGATAAATACATAACGATGTACAACTTGTTGCGAAATTCCGTTGAGATTGTACCTTAAGAAAATAAAAAAAAAAGTTCTAAATTTTTTTAGAAATATATTATTTTTCGGAAACTATTCTTCATAATCGACAAAAATTTTGCTTGGATGTTGAAAATTATATTTCACAGGAGTGTGCCAAATTTCAGTTTGATAATATGATAATTTATGGAGATAAAATAATATCTCAAATTGCGTGATTTTTTCCTCGGTATCGTTGTTTTTTCCAGAATAACTCAAGAAATAATGATTCAATCATGATGGAACTTCGTAACTAGTTTGAAAATGCTGATGAACAATTTTGTTCAGGAACTGCGTGATGATCATGGCATTAGAACAACTTGAAAAAAAAAACTTAAATTTTTCTTTTAATAATTCATATTCTGAAATCTTTTGCTCATCTTTCATTCAAATAAGTACTGGATTTCGATTCGATCATTTCTGTATTTTTGGAAATATTGGGAAAATGACATTTTGAATGGGTATATCGGGAAATCATTGATGGATTTTACACATTCGCGACTTCGGCCTTCGTAATCGAGGGGTTTCTAAGTTGTTTCTGTAGGAAGTTATTGTGTCTACAATCTCGATATTTGTAGAGTAGGGGGGCGTGATAACGAAGGTCCAATTTGTCAATGGGTAAAATCCACCCAATAATTCCGTAGATATATCCATTCGAAATTTTATTTACCAAATATTTCCAAAAAGACAGATTAGATTGAATTGCAATTCAGAACTTGATTAAAAAATGAAATTTAGAATTAGTTTTTCGAAAATGGTCCCTAACGTATTGTTTGTACTCTGATAAAATCCGATGTCACATACAATTATATCAGGCCGGCCAGCCATATGTGCTGTAACTGTCGAAGAAGTTTTGAAATTTTCAGCATAGGGTTTTGAGGCATGAATATCTCTGTTAAGATCTTCATTGAGCAAAATCGTTTGTGCAGTTATAGAGTTACACCGTTTTGTAATTTCGAGGTTATTTTCTCAATATATCTAGTGGGTCAATACCTGAACTAACGAACGCTACGATAATGAATTTGTGCAGGGGCGTAACAGTTACTGACTTCGAGCTACTTGAATTTTTCAGGAGTATTTCTGATTAAAGATTGAAACACAATTTCTAACATATCAAAGAATGTGTATATTTTGATCTCAACATCATACACAACAATGCAAATGGACGGAAGAAATTCGAGCATTCATATTACAATTCACATAATAGTTGATTTGATAAAAAAATTACAATATAAGCAGTATACAATACCTTCTCAAAATTATTCTATATCTAATAGGTATCTATTTTTAGTCACACAGTGTTTTACAAAGAAGGCACAAACCACTCTGTGTATATTTTAGGTTGGTTTATACAGACGGATTATTCATATAAAAAGAAAACAGACAAAAATGTTTTCTCAATTTATGATCTATTAGATAGGGGATTTAAGAGTTGAGTTTCCAAAAAATATTTTCAAATGAAGAAGTTTTATATTTAATTATTCCAGTGCATAATTTGCTCATGCAAAAATAATTATCTAAATGAATAATTAAGTTGTTTTTCAAATATAAATTCAAGATTCGAAACAAACAAATGATATCAGTGCCGGTTTATACATTGAGGATGTCCTCCCCCTGAAACATCAAAATTTTATATGAATAACAATTTTGTCTTATTTCATTATAATGAAAATATGTTGAGTATCCGTTATACATTCATAATATTACAAAAATTTTCAAATATCTGATTAATTTTCTCAGATATTTTCATTTGAGTTTTAAAAATTAGATGTGATACAAACATTGAGAAATACCGGGTGTCGCAGAAATTATGTTTACCCCCAAAAAATCTACATTTTCAAGATATCGGATTAGAATTTTGGACATTGATACTACAGATGGTTCCTCATCGACTGAAGTAATTTATGTGTTTCTAGGACTTCCAGTTTTTAACCAGAAGTGGACATACTTTTCGACTTTCTTATATGAACTGTTGTATATTTTTGGATAATCGAATTCTATGCTGACTTTTGATTGAAATAATATCAAAAGAGAAATTGAATAAATAGAAAAATTCAATCAAAAAATTTCGTTTTTTTTACTTCGGTTCGATAGAAATGCTCAATATATGAATTTTTGACGGAATTAAAACCATTCAAATTCATTTCCACTAGGAATTGACCACCTGGACAGGAGTTACATGTATTTTGTCCAAGGCCCATGCGAGGATGGAGCCTTCTGCCCTAATTCTAATTATACTGCGCCTAGGTTCATGAAATTTTGCAAGTATATTCTTTGATCGCACGGTTACTGGATAGATAATTGAATTGATTCATTCTACAGCCATGGAGCAATATTATAGAGGACCTCTTCTCCACATTCCGATAAAGAATTCGATTTCTTACTTCTTCTCGCAAAAATATAATGCGAAAATTACTAAAATTGTATTTCTATCCAATTACTGCATGATCGAATAGTATGTTCACAAAATGTCATAAAACTAGACGCAGCGATATTAAAGTTACAGCAGGAGCCTCACCCCTAGCGAGAGATTAAAACTTAATACCTGTTACTTCTGACTTAATGGGAAATTTTCAGTGAAAATATTATTCAATAATTTGTTGTTGCTGTGAAAACTTAATATATCCAGAATTTGAATCGATCCGATGTCGAAAAAATTCTTGCAAAAAATTTGTTTTTTCTCAATTTTACCTTCGTTTCGACGGCATTCCACTCAGAAATTAACGTATAATACGAATACGCTAGAAATGATGTATGATACAAAATCGAAAGTTTCGTCCATTTTCAGTTAATCCTGAAGTCATTGATAACCTTGTTTACCTTATTCGATTGAAAACTGTATTATCAATATTCTAAATCTTATATCTTGTAAAATGAAGAACTTTCTGGGGGTGAATCTGGTTCCTGTGACACCCGGTATAGTAATATAATATCTACGATATTTTTCATCCAGGTTCATTTTTCACTGAAATTTTTCGTTAAGATGTATGTATTTCAAACATCATTATTCCAATACTTTACAGGCACTAAATTTTCCACGATATCGAATCACTTTTGATATTAAAGCTTTTGAATTTTTTTTCGATATATTCGTTCATTATTTTCAATTCCATGGTTGTATTAAGTTGTTTGTCATTGAATAATTTGTTATCATTAACTAGGTATATCACTCTGATTAAATCTGAATTGTCGAGTTTTCCTATTTACAGTTTCGAAATTTCCTTTTCAAATGCTTCTTATTCAAATGTTAGGTACAAATTTCACTTATAATGTTGTGCATACCATAAAAAATTATTGAATTGGCATGTAAACCTTTGATTCATTAATAATACTCATTGAAATTGAATAAAGACTCAAATGGAACTAGAATGGACAAGTTATCAGAGATTTAATAACTCTTCCATTAATTTTTAATGGATATGTAAATAAAATTTTGATTTCGATTATAATTTCAACTATTGATTTCCTTTTCGATCTTGGTTGTTTTACCTGAACGCTTTTAAGGTTTTTATGAAAAAATTTTCAAGCAATTGAAATTTTACAAGAAATATTTCGCCCAAGATTCAAAATAAATTCGAATCATATTTTAACATTTCATTGACGGATAATATAGATACACGTTCTTGAAAACACACAATTTTTGGGCCCTCGAAGTGTATGTAACGCACATTCGACTGCGGGCGTACTCTGTCCGCTGAAAAACTCATCTTTGTTTCAGGTAGAATAGATTTCCAAAGATTCGAATAAAAATTATTCAATTTATCATCAAGATAAAAATTGAAGTTTCTACACAAATCTGATAGTCATATCCGATAATGTAATCGACACAAAATTGATCTTATATTAGGATATAAGAGTTTCAGATAAGGCTCGTCGAACAAGTTGATTAAAAACATACTTATTTCTTGTAATTAAAAACATGAGCTATTCTGGCAATATGAATTATTTTGCCGTAGTTAATTAAATCTTATCAATTTTTCCTGCAATAATATTTTAATACTGGGAGTTGAATTGTCGCCTATGGACAACATAAAACACTATTCCGTTACCATCACCGTTTTACAAATGAAGTCGGTTGAGCATGAAAAAAAGTATATATTTCTAGATACAGGTCATTAAATTTCGAATTTTCACAAAATATATTCCTCGAAGCATCTGAATTTCTCAAGTTATTCAACTCAAAAGTGGTTGATAAAATACTTCTTGTATGGTATTATTTGTCAATTGCCCTGAAAATAGTAACTTTTTATAATGCTTCACTGAAAGAAAATATAATTTTTTTTCCATTTGATAACTTTTTATTCCCTGAAATTTTTTCGTATCTGCTACCATCTTCGACGGAAAAAATGTTGAACAATTCGTCATGAAAATTGAAATTCTCTTCAGCCCATAGTAGTCTGCATTGCGAAAATTAATTATTGAGCAAAAGTCCTTATCGGCGAATGAGGAAAATTGTATAACATCAATTTTCCCGAAAACGGTACCAGGGATACCAAAAAATTGCAACAATTGAAATGTTTTTGAATAGAACGGGATATTCATTAGAAATTCTCAAACTATCAGTTATACACTAAAAGAAATCAGGGGGAAAAATGGAATAATGATCTGGAAGAAATATATCCCTGTAAGTTTTCAAGGAAAACTGACAAGTCATCTGATGTTCAGTATATGATATATGTATGTGTCAAATTTCATCCGTATATTTAGAAAAATGCAAATGGTATGAGGTGAAATTTGAAAATTCAAAAGGTACACCCTGTATCTGTAAAACGAAGAGTTACTTTATCCATTTTTATTGGACTCTTGATATAATCCATAATCTTCCTCTATAATTTTGTACCCCCAACTTAGAGATATCCTCTGTATATTTCAACTCTAATTATTATTGCAACGAAATCATTCTACTGTTTCATACTTGTTCGTTCTCTGGATTTTGAAACTACCCATCAGAATCTGCTTTCGAATTTTGTTTTTCGACATAGTTAAAATTTTCCTATTTCGAGTCTTTCTCATGCTGTCCCAATCTGAATGTTTTGTCTACACAAAATCAATGGATATGATCCAACCGAAACTTTCTCTTACCAGTCTATAAATATCAAGAATTTCAACAGTCATGATAAATCCGAAAAGTTAACACAATATGCGGACGAACCTAAAATCTATTTGTTCTGCTGACCGAACAATACTTTACGCTCTTCACGCCGTACAGCGACAATTCAACTCTCACACCTCATTCCACAACGACAACAACCTCACCGAACTTCTAGTATTTACAAAGAATCTAATAGAGAATCCAACATTTCCAATTGGCAGTCTTCCCAACCGTTTATGTTCATCAACAGACCAGACAGAACGTCTTCCGCGACAGCCGGCTGATTCACCGGCTCGATTATGACGCTCTCGTTCGGCATCGAGGCCGGCACGAACGCCTTCTGCTGATTGCCGCTTTTGATCGTCGCCGCCTTCTGCTGATCGCCTTCCTTGCTTGTCGCCGCCGCTTTCTCTCCCTCATTACGTCTTCTTATCGGACTGCTGTCCTCCGAGTTTTCTATGTCTGTTTCCCCGCAGATCGATATGTTGGACAAGATGTTGTGCTTTCGTTCGCCCGTGTTATGGTACGGCCGATATCTCTTTGTCTTTTTCACTGGTTTCGGCAGAGTTTGGTGCCTGTTTCTGGGTGCTCTGACAGTGAGGCTGGATCTCCGCTTGGCCCTTCTGGATTCTTCAAGACGTTCCAGGTCGAGTTTCCAGAACCCACCTTTTCCGGGCTCGTCCTTCGAACGGGCCACTTTCATGAAACATTTGTTGAGTGAGAGGTTGTGTCGGATCGAATTCTGTGGGATGAAAATAACTTGAGAGAAAATTCAACGTGGAGTGTATGGTTTTTTTGTTGATACTTAAAAAAGAGACCTAACAGTTGTTGAATATGTTTGGACTTCGATTACGATTGCCGAATTCAAGAAATGATAAAATCCATCTTATTTTATTTTCAGAATATTTCCAAAAATACAGATCCAATCGAATTGGAATCTAGTTTTTGGACGAAAAGTGACGGCGAAAAGGTTCATGCAAACGTTGAACGTTATGAATTCCTAATTCGTAATCAAGTCGCATTTCTTTCAGACATTATTGTGTTTAGGTCAATCTGGCAGCTCATTCTGAAAACAATGACTTGTAGCTTCTTTCTAATTCTAGAATTTTTTTTTTTATTATTATTTCAATCGATTACTGCATTCCAAATCGATCCAAGTTGTATTTCTCGAAATATTGGGTGAATAAAATTTTGGATGTGGATATCAGCGGAATAATTTGGAGGATTTTACCTATTTAAACATTTGGTATTCATCATGATGGTCCAAACCTACCATTTAAATATCGAGATTCCAAGTTGTTCCATATTGATGATAGCACGCTGTTTCCCTAGAACATGTGCTCAAAAACGTAGAAGAGCACTGACGTGAAGTCAGTAGTTTTTGCTTCCTGTTCAAAGAAAATGTCCTCTTAGGCTGCCGACTTCACGTCAGCGCTTTTTCTAGGTTTTTCGCGCATGTTCTAGGGAAACAGCATGCTATCGTTTTGTCCAAATCTCTGTAATTTTAGACCGAAAATGGTCTCAAACGACTAGGTTGGTCTCACTAATGACAAATCCAGTGTCAAAATCGATTATGTCCGTCCGGCCGTGGACACGATGACTGTCGAAAGGATCAAGCTATCGAAAATTCCAGAATAGGTCACGCATCAAAATGCCGCGGTTAAGTTCGTTAATGGGCCATATCCACCAAATTTGAAATTTTTTGATTATTTTCCCGATATTTCAGCTACTGAAGCGATTAGATTGAAACTTGGCAGTTTATTGAAGCGTAATGTCGCGCAAGTTCTTCAAAATCTGAGATCGTATTGTCACTAAATAAAATTTTTTTGGAAAAATTTTGTTTTTCGGAAAATTTTTTTCATATTCGGAAAAACTAGTACTCATACCTTGAACTCCATATTTCACAGCAGCGTATCAAATTTTTCGAAAAAAGCCCAATTATCGCAGAAGTTTACCAAATTTCACTCCGATCCAATTATAATGTTTGGAGATATTTGGAAAAAATGTGTCAAATTTCGTGGTTTTTCCTCGATATCGTTGTTTTTTTTAAATAACTCAAAACTTACTGATTGAATCACAATGAAACGTGGTAGCTAGTTTGCAAATGCTTCTGACAACTTTGAGCAGAAATTCGAGATGATCGTGTATCAGAACAAATAGAAAAAACAATTTAAATTTTATTTTTTCAAATATTCAATATTCTGTGATCATCTGATCCTAATATCCTCATGAAATTCCGTATGAATCTTCGGACTGTCATTTTTCGATAAAGTATTGGATTTCAATTCGATCTAATTTGTATTTCTGGAGATATTTGGAACATAAAATTTTGAATGGGTATATTTGCAGAATCATTGGGTGGATTTTACCCATTCATGAATTCGGCCTTCGTAATTAATGTCCAAACCTACTCTAAAAATATCGAGTTTCTAAGTCGTTTCTTCCGGAAGTTATTGTGTAAACACAACCTTACATAATTTCACAAGAGTCTTCAAAAATAAGGTCCAAACCTACTCCACAAATATCGAGTCTCTAAGTTGTTCCATTTTATTGTTATTGTGTTTACGGTCGGCCTTGTGACCGATCGCACAAAATTCGAAAGCTATGACATTGTGATGAAATATTAACGCTTTCAGAAAACTGTATTCACTGACCTGCCAACTAGGGTGTGCTTTCCTATAATAAAGAAAATTCTCCCTGATCCAATGGTAAATCGCCGACAGCGTCATCTTGTTTCCATTCTTTCCCATTGCCATACAAATAAGCGTAGCGTAACTGAACGGGGGTTTCTTATCTCCGTTCTTCTTATAATAATTTATATTAATAGTTAAATCTTCTTGACTAGAATTGTTCTTCTTCTTTGGTTTAGGAGAAACTGGGGGTGTGGGTAAGTTGGGAACCGACATGATGTTCGTGATATTGTGCAGCCAGTTCAGACTAGTAAGGTCCGTTTCGGGAGGTTCTTCATTTTCACTCTTCGGACTGAGCATGATTGTATTAACATGGTCGGTGTTGCCTGCTTGAATGTTTGAATTGTCTCCGTTGAATTCCGATAGGACCGTGTTCGTGTCTTCTACATGTTCCTCGAACAGAACCTGCGAAAATTTGAAAATGTCATAATTTGCTAATTATTATTCACATATCCATTTTTACATTAGAAGTTGGTAGATGAAGATCAATTGACCCATTGTTCCCCCTTATATTGAACCTAGACTCTTTAAGTCACAGCTTCCTACCCGTTTCTGAAAAATCCCAGTAGTAGCAGTCTGTAAATCTTTTATAATTTAATGGCCATGCATCCTTGCAATGACTACTAATGTTGAAACATAATAATTCTTCCAACGAAATTGTTATTTTCGCATTTAATACTTCATGAAGCGACAATGCTCCGATCAGGCAATGCATGAATTCCAGAAAAGGTTGGAAACCATTTCCTGAATAGTGACTTTTTGTTTATTTAATTCCTGAATGTCTGGAAATCTAGACGAAGTCTCCATAATTTTGCTTATTTTATGCAGTTTATGCGGGCATTCTGTACTCGGTATTCCAATGCAATACCATTTTCGAGTCAAAAAGGCTCGATGATAGAAAATCATTATCATTTTAGTTGGAAACCAATTGTTCTCCGATGCACATGAATGAAGAATTCATAGTCAGGAAAAAAGTGGAACTCAGTCGACGTGGAATTATTTAAACATGACAGATCTGCTTTCTCCCCAGTTGAGAGCAGGATCTATGTACATATTTCGCTCTTTAGTCCCATGTATTCTATTCTGAAGAAACTCGTAGCTCTGTATGACCTTGACTCATTTCATCATTGCAGCGTATTTTGCTGTGATGAGATAGAGTGGATCATCACCCACTATACGTATGGATAATTTTAACATCCTCACAAGAGTCTTTTGCATTTACAATTATAATTTATTCATCTTTTGCCAATTATCCAAGTTTTCCAGGAAACCTCTCAGAAGCTTATAGCTAATGCAAATCGGAATATACGTTTCAATATTATATCATTATAACTCACAAGGAAGATGCTCATTTTGGCACAGTTAGAGCATGTTTATTAGTAAACCGAACTTGTCTCTCCAAAAGTATTCATTGTCAATTACGATTATGATCTTCGTGACATCATTTTGAGCCACACGGAAATAAAATGAAATATAGAAACGCGTTTTCATGACAATCGGTGCTGAGTCCCAGACATTAATTTCATGAGATCTACTCCTGAAGCTGTTCAATCTCTACCGAAAGATTTCGAAATTGTTGACAGGTAACCTAACAGGACACTGCGAAGTAAGATATCAACAGCAATCGAGATGGTGGAGCACATACTGAACTCATTTTCAGCGATCTATGCAAATTCAGAAAAGCATTCCTAGAGCTTATCGACTATATCTAGCTGAACGATCGAGGAGAAGCGCTTGATAATGGAGAACAGTTTGGACCTACTCTGTGACAAAGCATAAGCTTACATAGGGTTAAGAGGTTAAGATATCAGGACTAATTAAGATTTGTAGTGAGCAGGTAAAAACATACTTTTACTTCAGTCTTTTTTCTGTTCCTTGGTAGGGAGGGGGTTAATTTTGAATCACATAATGCTATACATGAGTAAGTAGGCCATGATGAGCCTCGGGATTAACTTAGACCTAAAAACTTGGTTTGATTTCCAGAACCTGGTAATCTTATTCGCTGTGTGACATCTCGCACATAATTTCCGGATGTCATCTCAGATTTCTCGGATTGCTCTCTATTTTTCAGGATATTCAGATGGATGGCGTACCTCTACATATCTCAACGACTCGGAAAAGGGAATAATAGCTGCTCGACGGTTATCTTTTTGCTCAGATTATTTGAATGGAGTAGAGCCAAGGGGTTATTTACTAACAAAGGCTATGGGAAGAAAAGGCTCAGCTGGCCCAAGGGATATGCTCATTGGACAGAAAAATAACAGAGTAATTTATTGTTAACTGATGAGACACATTTTTTGGCACAGGGTAGCAGACGACAGTTGGTGCAGAAAACTGCAGACGAAAAGTTCCCTTACTTACTTTGTGCAAACTGTAGAACGTCCAATGAAGATGTTTCGGGGCAGTTCTTCATGTACTGGAACAAGAAATCCTATTTCCATAGAGGGCATGATGAACAGTGGCAAATATTGAGCAATGTTGAAAACATGCTTCTAAGATATTTAGTTATTTCAACAATCAGAAGGTTACCATTGGAAGTGACTTCAATTCAGCCGACTTAAATGCTGTTGAGGACTTGTGGTCTTTATAGAAGGCTAGATTTGTAACGTATAAACGCTCTGAATAATTAATACGTAAGACAAGCAAGGTCCAGACAACGTCACATCATTCAAAAGACGTGATCGAAAGAGTACCTACTGTTATTGAAATCCCACGTCTGTTATCGTAATATGATTGTAAACACCTGGACCAAAACATATACAGGGTGAGTCTTTGACCTTGCAGAATATTTTAACAGAAGATTCCTGAAGCCAAAAGGAACATTTTTTTCCCTTACCATTTTTTCCGATTCGGCTTGGTTCGTAAGATGCAGACTGTTGAAAATCCATAAAAAATTTAATTTTCGATTATATCTCGCGAACGATCTCATCGAATGAGATGATTTTTGGAATATAGTTTTTTATTGATACGATGAATGTCCTGGATTACAAAATTTCATCCACATCCTCCAGTTTCTTCAATATGACCATCACATTTCATAAAAATACCAGAAATTCAAAGAATCCAAGTTTTAAAAATAATTTGAATGCTATTCAACGAATTTTTGACCATTTTGGAAAGTAAAAGTATTCTTCATTTTTTTTCGTATGATGCCCGTTTTCGAGTAATCTGAAATTCAAAAATAACAAATATCTGTGGAATTCCGAGAATTGGGTACTTTGGCTGAATGCAACTCTGTTCAAAAAATTCACAGAATTCAATTTTTACGCGTTGCCACGTCTAAAAGTTGAGAATGGAATCCTAGCATTTTTTATTTGGAATGATTTGTAAGCAGAGTAGCCGACTTTGGCCAATTCACAATGGACGTAACCGTAAGAATCCCGCAACTCGTGCGTTAAAATCGAAGAGGATACTACAAAATCCACAAGTACCGAAATCAAATAGTTGTCACGATCCAAACGCTCCTCATACAGAAATCTCTTCAATCTGAATGAACTATCACATCTTGAAGTTATTTGTTTTCTATCCATACAATTCCAGTGATGTATTCATCAGGTTTTCCATACTATGATTATTATCACCAAGACGAAATAAGAAGTTTCTCCAAAATAGGCTTCCATCCCAAAACTATATCTGTGTTATACAGTGGTGATTCTGTCCTGAATCCAATCATGAAGCTTCCTTTTCAATTTCGAGCTAATTTGTGTAGTATAATTGATTAACTTCTCACTTTTCCATGATAATGGGGATTCTTACTGGTTTGAATGCAATATTTCTGCTGACCCAAATTTCTTGAAATTATGTACAGAACTTTGATAGTATTTATTTTGAGGTATTTCTCAAATGCACAATGCTCTTTTATAACATAACAATCCATGGTGGAAGAAAACCACCATGACATAACCTTAAAACCATGGATATAGTTCAGTTCAGAATTATAGACTATACAAGTGTATACATAGAATAAGCATATTGTGTGTTGTTTGATTTCGAAGAGTTCTTTCTTTCTTTTCGTCAATTTGGCAACGTTTGTACGTTCTTAAATAAATTAAGTACATCTGTTCTATTTATTTATGAAAATGAAAGTTTGAATGGGTTATGTCTGAATCTGATAATTCTTGGAGAAAATGAAATAAACAAAGAAAATTAATAATTACGAATGGAAGATGAATCTCATAGCTAATATGAGTGATAGCTGGATGAATTTCTCATTATCGAATATGAAACCAAGAGAAAAATATTCAACTTTTATCGCCCACGAAATTTGGAATACCTAACTTGTTTATTGTACCATAAATACAACTTTTTTCACCAACTGGAATGTAAAAAGTAAGTTGACACTTGTTTTCATAACAGAGTTGCATATTTCGAAGATTTGAATGGTATATCTTAGACTTGGAAAAACTTAAGTGTTCAGGTTTCCAGGGGCGGCTAGCCTATTATGAAAATTTATAATGCCTATATCTTTTTATCTAGGCCGAATCGGAAAAAATTGTTAAGGACAAATGTGTTTCTTTCAGTTTCAAGAATCTTCTGTTAAAATATTCTGCAAGGTCAAAGACTCACCCTGTATAATATTTATGTTTTTGTAATATGAGGAGAGACACAATGGAGCGATATACCGCATTCATTGTTATGTCGTAGATAGTTACCGAAGTAATTAAACCCTTTTCAAGCTTGAGTGTTATTCCCATACCCTCTCATAGGCCATCAACTGGAGGAACCTATACCCTAAACGGGGTTCATCACATGGCGATCCTGCCAGTTAACTGAAACATCACATGGCTCAAACTGGACTGCACATCAAAGGTGAAAATGACTGAAGCTATCCTTCGGGTTTGGCTGAGGAATGACAAAATTGAAAGGAATTCTTGAAAATTTATTGACCTCATGTTAAAAAGGGCAAATGGGCATATTTCCAATTTATAAACATTTCGTTTATATTTAAATTAACAATATTAATTTGTCAACACAATAAGAAAGAGTATCTCTCGAATATATATGCTTGTGTTTCCGTCAAGTCGCACAATACTGTACGATATTTGGTTCCATAACGAAAATATACCGATGCACCTCTTCGTTCCTCAGCCAAAGAGTACCAGCTCCTTATCTCAGAAAATGCTTGCTGAGATCGAGTTTTTTTTGGAGTAGCTCTTCGAAAATGAGAGGGTAAGGATTATTCACTGATTGGAAGACGAGCTTCAAGCCCAGCCTAAATTCACATAGAAACTGCTGTCTAACATGTAAAAAATATATATCCTAAAATGAAAATATGGGTACTTACTTCTGAAGGAAACCCAGTTCCATTGAAAATATTCTCCTGGTTCATTTCAATAAAATTTGTATTCTCCGGCCTCATCTGCATCTGAAGCAGTTCATCGTCGACAATATATTCAGCGTTCACGATCCCATTTTCTGTTTGATAGTGAATCTGCAAAATCTGATTCTCCGGTATATTCATGACATCGCTACTGTTGATTTCGACGCAATTCTGCACACCCGGCGGCAAATATTCTATATTTTGAGCATCTAAAATAGGTATATTCTGAAGGGTTTCCAAGGTCCTGCCTTCGGACAGATCGACACTGTCCTCGTGGACATTGTGGCAGCCACCTTCTAAATCGTAAAATAAATTCTTATCTATAGTTATTAAATCTCTGTTCGATATCTCTACACTCATCTTGGACGGAAAGTCTGAAATTATATCACAATTCGTTTCTGATTCCATTTCCTCATAATTTTCATTTTGAGCATTTCACTGAGCACAATTGGACGGGATTTTGGAGCAAGTTCTACATTTCTTCATCTTCAGGATGCATCTGAAACAATGAATTAAATTGAAATGCAATTATAACTTCAGATTTTTGGTCTCAGTGCGTAAACGGTCATTTCATTATCTTTGTTATTACCATGCATCGCTGGTACATATTGGCGAATGCGCCGGTCTGTCCGTTTTCCAAGCTCGTTTCTGGGCATAATTCATGACCAGAAAAAAATATGTAAAACTTAGTTGTTTGAAATTTTGACGTTATGTCCTCAAGATGTACAAATGCGATCAGATCGAACCTTCGTTTTCATCTGAAAGGCGAGACTTATCGCAGAATTTCGTGTGGATACAAATCTCAGAAAATTAAAAATATTGTTTTTTCCAAAATGTTCGAAATGTTTTACAAATTTTTTTTTTCGGAAAATGTTGAACAGATTTCAACGAAATTTGGCACAGACCTTGAAATTAATATTCAATGTTTCAAATTTCAATTCGATAAGAAATTTACTCCCGGAAATATATAAAAATTAATATCAAATTTCGTTGTTTGAAAATTTTGAGGTTATTTCGTAAATATCTCAAGAAGTATAAATGCGATCACATCGAAACTTCGTAATTATTTAGAGAATATCAACTGTAACTACGAAAATTTTGTTTTCGAAAAATATCCACACCTTTATCAAAAAAAAATAGTTTTTTTTGATTTGACCAGATTTCGATGAAATTCGGCACAGACCTTGCAGTTAGTATTCGACAACAGTTTTTGGAATTTCAATTTGATCTGATGCTCACTTCTGAAGATATAAGGGAAAAAATATGTCTATCGATTGAAGGTTTTTTTGGGAGGATTTTGCATTATTTCCACTTCCAACATCTGAAACAGAACTATTAAAAATTAAATAAAATTGTTTTTTTCATGGAAAACGCCTTTGCGGATTGCAGTTTCAACTATTTGTCATAGGCAGTTTCTTGCAGAAAAGATGCCTATTGAACAACACAGGAACAATACAAATGATAAAGAAAACTGACTGTGACGTTTCAGAGTACAAATCTGACTCTTTCATCAGACAATATAGAAAATTTCAAGAATTATTTTCTTTCGATTTGAGACTTTTGTTAATGTGACAAAAGTCAGTCAGTTAATAGTTCTGATTCAGATATTGGAAGTGAAAACCTATAAAAACCTAAAAAATGAAAAATATGACGTATTAACCCGAATAACATCCGAAAAAAACCACTATAAGAGACTCCATATTTTCATAGCAGGTTTGGGGGTTAATTGAGAAGGTCGAATTCGTGAAAACTCAAAATACCCTCAATAATTTCGTAGCTATTCGAAAGTTTATTCCCCTAATATCACCAATAATGCAAATATGATCGAATCGAAATTCTGCACTTTGAAAAATGACGGTGTATAAGTTCATGCAAAACGTCTCGAGGGAATGGCTTCGAATGTGAACAAGCGCGTAAAAGCTCCTGACCTAACGTCACTACTTTTCTAGGTTTTTGTTTATTCATTTTCCTCTCATAGTATTCAATAGATATTGAAATTTCGTTCAGTATTGATAACCTAACCTGTTTGAGCAGGTTCCAATAGTAAAAAGAAGACTTCACAAGCAAAACCCAATAAAAGCTGAGCTTTCATGGTTTGTTGAAAATGTCGAAGGATTATATGTCTGATAAATATTTCTGATTGTGGTTTACCAATTCAACCATTGAATAGTCAACCGGATCACACCCAAATTAACTAGATATATATTTCAATACAAAATATATATCATTCCAGACACTGGAGATGTGTATTAGATTGCTCCGAAGGATATTCAAGTATTATAAGAGGCCAGAAGGTTAACATAATTAATTCTGCGGTAGAAATCAGTATCAATATTTCCGCAAAACATGTTGGTGCATCATCATCAAGAAATAATTTGTGACTGATTCTTAGTTGAATTCAGCAAAAAGGAAATAGTTCAATAATTTACAGGTAGAATCATATAGTGTTTTTACACCATTCAAATATATCACGCTACCCTATGAGATTGAAAAACTTAATGACGCATAGCGTAACCCCTAACATTTTATACATTTGTGTTAGGAGAAAAGCCAGTCATCGTATTTCTGAACTGTTCGTGAATTTGAAATTTTGAACCGAAAATGATCTTCTCAGTCAAGTTTTAGCCACTGAGAAAAAAATTATCCTGTCCAAATTGACTTCTAAGCCAACCGTGAATCATTTTTGAAAAGCTTCCTTTAGAGGCTCTATATTCGTAGAGCTGAATTGGGTTGTTAAGTTACAGAGATCAAATTTTCGAATGGATTTTATTTGCCTTATTATTCCACAGATATACCAATTTGATATTTAGTTTTCTCAATATCTGATCGCATTGAATTCTACTACTGGGTTGAAAGATGACTGCGTGAAGGTTAATAGGAAATTTTGTGAGGATCACATGAATAGAAAGGTAGGTACCAAATTCTTTTTTATCAGGGTCACCTTGACAGGTAACCACTCTCGCAAAGAATTCGAGCAAGCGCTAGAAAACCCTTCACTTTACTTCAGTGCTATATCAGAGTTTCTTGCCTCTTGTCACTTAAAAATTATTTATATGTTCTAGAATTTACCATTATTTTCGTGAAAAAAGAGAATTTGTGTGAACCTGTTCATCACCTAAAGAATTTGCCTCGTAATACTAATCAAGAATATTTGCGTGAAAAACCATGACGTGAATACACGGATTTACTCGATTCGATTTTTCTCGAAAACAGTTCGTTCGAGAGAATGAGGGATTTTTCGCACTTAGTATCGACGGAAATTAAGATTTGTGAAAAAATAAGCATTTTCGAATGTAGAAAATAATACTTAGTTTAAATCAATGTACCAAATTAGGTACAGTGATATTGAATGAAAACCATATTTTGATCGTCATCAACGAAGGGATATACTTCTTTCAAAAACATCATCGGAAATATTTTTCCCATCCGTAAAAGCATGCTTTGTATAGCTAGCCGCTGTTGTTCTGAGACACCGTATATGAACCTTATACTTTCTTTTACTTATTCTACATTTGGTCCATCTACTCTTGGTATACTCCAAGATAGTTTCTGCAGTAATAAGTTGTATGATTGGCCTAGGTATAAAGCTGCTTCATTGGGAAAACCCAACTATTATTTCATATCAAATCTAACCAAAGCAGTGATAATTTTATTCATCAAGTTATATTTTCCCTACTAGCCTCTAGTTGAGTTAACAGAGAAATTTTTAACGATTCCTTGTTAAAGCAAAAATTTTACGCAAATGCATGATTACTCATATAGTTAGATTCATATCACTTTTCAAATAAAGATATAATATGTGACCATTTTCTTCAAATTTTTACTGGTCAAAGAGAAGTAACGTGAGAAACGGGCGTGTTTCAATTTCTCAACAAATTCAAGCCTCAATTTACCTTTTGACAAAGTATCCATAAAATCGCAGCGTGCACGCGAACACTCTGAATTCCACAGGGATCCATAGTCTACTAGATTCAGATCTGGAAATTGGACAAGCAACGAAGAGAACGCGAGGTTGTCATTGTACGAGGAAATTCCCGAATCTGCGGAAACGTCTCAGCTATGTTTGATAGACAGTTCATTGTTACCAACATATTCAGAACTGCGAATAATAATGATATATTTTATAATTCTCTCAAGATTTGGCAGAAATGAGCAGAACTATTAATTGTCGAAAATTCTGCACCAATATTTTTTCTGTATGATATGGAGAACATATAACCATGAATTACTTAACAGGAAGTGCTTGGGAAATATATCGAAAAGGTTGAAGTGGAAACGCTTGTTATAATTCGAGGCCAATAAATCACAAAATTTTTCCATCAATTACTGGATTCCAAGTCGATGGAATCTTCGCTTTTGAAATATTGCAGAAATAAAATTCAGAATGGATTGCAGGATTGCATATCGCTGGAATCATTTAGTGGATTACACCTATTTAAGAATTCGATATTCGCTGAGCCCCATACCTGCTGTACCAATAGGAATTTATCTTAGTAGGCTTTTGCGGAATTCGTTATTCTTACGGTAGCCCAACGGCCGATCAATACCACTATACTGAAATATTCGATATGAAGGTTTATGGGTAAAATCTATCCAATAATTCCGCCATCCGAAAAGACCAGAATTTTTGCTAAAACCACTCTTTTTTTCGAAAGAAAAGACATACAGACTAAATTTTCGGAAAAAGCATGCGCATCATTGTTTCAATGTATTCTCCATAATTCAAAAAATACCTATCCAATCAAACATGGAATTGTTGATTAGTTGAAAATTACTAAAGAATTTTACAGGGTGGTATCCTCATAGAAATGGAAAAAATCATTTCGGCAGCTAATTTGTCATATTTCGCTGAACTTCTGAATACACAATCAACCAATTATGTACTGAATTGTTATCGAATTATCATCGAAATAAAAGTTCAAATGGGCATATCCACAGAATGATTGAGTGAACTTCAGCTATTCCTGAATTTGATCTTTATTATTAAGCCCCAAACTTGCTCAATCTATATCGTATTCCTGAAGGACCCCTCACACAGAAAGTGATCTATAGCGCGAAATATTCTGCCCAACAAAGCGAACTTCGTACACAGGAAGCGAACTTATGCGGTGTAATGTATCCAACGATTCTTGGGATATCCTTAAAGTCAAGCTACGTCGGGCTAAATTAATACTTAAGAAGATTTGAACAAGTACGCTAAACTGCCCGACTTCACTTTTTCTAGATAATTTCAATATTATGAACAGATACTTAGGTATTGAAAACTCACCAGGAACATACCAAAATCAGGAATAATGAAAAATTTCGAGAAAAGCCCTGACGCGACGTTCATACTAATTGAGTTATACATTGTTGATAATACAATAATTTCACCTTCATGTCATAAGTAGGATCATCATATAAAGAAAATAGTATTTGCTAAGGGTGCGAGATGGTGAAGGGTTTTGCATGTATTTTTGAAATCATTATGGAAATAATAATGGAATTAACATTACTGATAATGCCTCAAAATATAATCTACATAGAATCAGGTCTCTGAGTTGTTTCCTTCGGGAATTATGGTGATTACGGTCGAATGCCAAGAGGTCCTATAAAAACTAGCGCATTCGCCAATTTGTCGAGCGAATAAAATACTATACGTGAACAGAGTATTCGTGGATACTTTGACTTTATTTCGTCAACTTTGATTTTTGCGCGTATGTTCTAGGCAAAGAGCGTGCTATCGTTTTGAATAAATGTCTGTAATTTTCGAATTTTGAGCCGAAACTGGTCTCAAACAACTAGGTTGGACGCGCGGATGACGAATCCGTTGTTAAAATCGATTCTGTTCGGCCGGCCGTCCGTCCGTCACCACGATTACGGGCGTACGCAGAATTCTATCGACTTGAAAATTTCAGGGTATGTTGCATTTCAGAATGCGAAGGTGAAGTTCGTTAATTAGCGAAATCGGCCATGAGGTTTCGGATAAGAGCCCTTTTTTTTTGAGGTTATTTTCGTGATAACTCGAGAACTACTGAAACGATTAGATTGGAACTTGGCAGTTAGTTTAAGTATAACAACGCACAACTTCCTGCAGAATTCTGTTGGTATCATACTGTCAGTAAATTTTGAAAACATTTTTTTTTTCAAAAGATTTTTCGGAAATATTTTTTTTTTCGAAAACTGTTCATCATATTCGGGAAAACTGTTCATCATATTCGGAAAAACTTCCGCAAGGGTATTGAGCTTTATATGTCGCAGGAGTGTACCAAATTTTAATTCGATCCAATCCTAATTCATGAAGATATTCGGAAAAAAATTATTCGTGTTTTTAATTCCTCGATATTGTTGTTTTTTTTCGAAATAACTCAAAATTTACTGATTGAAGCACGATGAATCTTGGCAGCTAGTTTCAAAATCCTGATCGACAAATGTGTGCAGAATTCCGAGATGATCGTATCATCAGAACAAATTTGAAAAAATTTAAAATTTTTTATTTTTTCAAATATTCAATATGATCATCTGATCATATTATACTCATGAAATTCTGTATGAATCTTCAAACTGTCCTTTCTCGATTAAGTACTGGATTTCAATTCGATCAAATTTGTATTTTTGGCAATATTGGGAAAAAAGTCTGTGAATGGGTATATCTGCGGAATCAATGGGTGGATTTCACCCATTCATGAATTCGGCCTTCGTAAATAAGGTGCAAACCTACTCTACAAATATCGAGTTTCCATGTTGTTTCTTCCGGAAGTTATTGTGTTTACGGTCAGCCGTTAGTTACAAAGTGTTCGCTTTTTGGGCGTAGGTATGTTCAACGGAACGGCGCGGCGTGGTATCATTTCGCCTAAATGTCTGTTATTTCGAATTTTTTCCCGAAAATGATCTTAAACGAATATTTCAGACTTACTGATGACGAACCCGATGATAATAATAATAATTCATTGATCTTTTTAGACATTACAGAGTATGCGTAGGACAAGTCACAAATGCAAAATTAATTTAGACATTTTCTAAATTATCATTAAAATACTCATTAACACATAACACATAAACACTTCTATAGAAGTAAAATCTTAACAACTTCATTAAAATTAATTATATTGAGTGACTTTATACTACTAGGTAGATGGTTGAATATCTCAAGGCACTGATACTTAGGTGACATTTCAAATTTCGATGTCTTATGTTTAGGAATTGACCATATTTTCTTATTTCTTATATTTTTTCAATTCTATTTCTTTGCGCGCATATTGTAGGAAACGGCATTCTATAGTATTGTAGATGTGTCTTTAATTTTCGAAATCTGAGCCGTCCGACGCCACTGTAACTTTGAACTTTTGGGAAAGGTTTTGCAACATAATGCACCGGCCGAGTTTATTAATGGGTCAAATGAAATATTGAAGTGGAATATTTGTTGATTTATCGACAGATATTTGTCTTTGTGATTATGTTATTAAAGAAATGTTTTTTATTGATAGTTCAGAAACTACTTCTGCGATCGGAATTAAACTTGGTAATTGGTTGTAGAATACATACGCGCAACTGCTTGTATTAGTATCGTTATTTCATAAAAAAATCTAAACTTTTATCGAAAAACAATTAATCAGCGATGGGATTTTGCATGGACCTTGCAGTCAATATTTAGCAATGGTATATGGAATTAGATCCGTTGTTGATTTCTGTGAGTATTGGGTACAAAGTATGTCCAATTTCGTGGCTCTCTCTCGGAATCGTATATGCTCCTGCAATTGCTCAAAAAACATTGATCCGACCATTATGATATTTGTTAACTTGTTGGTAAATGGTGATGCACACTTATGAGTAAATTTATAAGAATGACATAAAAAAAATTTTTTTTTCACTTTCAAATTTAAACATGCGTGCAAAAGCTAGGTACTGACTTCAAGTCAGTGCTCAATCAGAGTTCAATGGAATTTGGCATAGGATTTGAAGGAAATATTTCAAAACAGTGTGCGAAACTTCAATCTGATTTGATATTTATTATTTCCTGAGATAAGAAGAATGGAATATCTCAGGTTTCGTGGTTATTTCATCGGTATGGTTGTCATTTGGAGATAACTCGAAAATTACTGATCCAATCCAGAATATTTTATATTTTGCGATTTCCTAATCATTTCATCCTCAGGATTATTTGCACTGATTTCAAAACGATAATTTTCTAACAAAGTACTGAATTCCGATTCGATCTGATTTTATATTTGGAAATATTGGGAAAATGAAATTTAGAATTGGTTTCTATCTACGGAATCATTGTTCCATTAACGCTTTGGGCTTTCGTAATGAAGGTTGAACCTCACCTACAAATATCGAGTCGAAAATTGGTTTCTTTCGTAAATTGCTGTCCTCACGATTGGCTATTGAGTGAGTGAACAAATCTATACTTGACGTAAATTTTATTATTAATACTTTTTCCAATGAGAATTCTTTATTATCTATAAGCATGGCAACGTCGTGAGGCTGTTTATTCGACCGGCCTGACGTCATCAGTGACCACCGCGACTATGGCAGATCAATAATTTTCCAGGATCGCGGGAGGCCAGGTATGTCTCGTCATACCGTACGTCTTTCCATCTCGTATGCTAATCTTTTTACGATCAAAGAGGGTCCGGCGGGGAAAACAACGATAGAATCCTACTTAAATATTTATCGTTACCAAGCTACCCATTTGACAGGTGTAGGGGGTTGTTGAGTGATTCATATAACTGTCACGAGATCAGTATGGCGGCCGTCATGGTGAAAAATACAAGGAGATAAATGTTATTTCCCACAGGGACTGCCATAATGATTGGGGAATTAATATCCGAACCAAATAATATGAAGGGTTTGATTATTTGCATTGTATCGACAAACCTGATTATAGAATTGGAAAAACTATTTTAATATGGTTTTCAGGTAATAATTATTCATACAAATGTCTTACTTATATCCAGTAGAAATTTATTTTACAAATTTTTACAAACATACAGATCAGATCAAATAGAAAGTAGGTAGCTAATTCTTTGAAAGACAAAAGTGTATGCGAAATTTTGATGAAAATTCAAATCGGCTTTTTTTGAGTATCTATAGTAAAGAGTTGAATGGTGCATTTACATACTGAACCTACGCCTGCGCCAATTTGTTTCTATTCCATAACAGAATTTACAGGGTTTCGTAGAACAAGTGGGATTTGGGGAACAAAAGAGATAGACATCATTACGTCAAAATGTCTGTAAATTTCAATTTTATTCCGGAAATGTTTTAACAACGACTAGGTTTGGACTCACTGACGATGGATCCAGGAACTGTGATTTCCAAAAAAAAAACTTGGGCCCTGAAATGTACAAGGTAGCAACCGAATGTGCTGATGAGTTCGTCAAAGAGCAAAACTTCTCCAATGGTTTTTGTGATTTCTTCAAAATCAAAATAAAATATTCAATCAATTTCTCATTTCGGATTCCTCATGTCCTGAAGTGAACTTGATAAATGTGGTTCAAATATTGATATTTCATCTTATTCTGGGGTCTGGGAATTTTTATAATACCGGCCCTAAGTCGTACACAAAAAAATTTTTGGGATACACGATGATTTAAAAGGAAAGACGAATCTCATTAGAAATACTTCATTTCTTTCACGAAAGTGGGGTGTTATATACATTTCAATTAATTGTATCCCTTGCAAAAATAGAATATAAAATTCTAGAAAGGCACTAACGTTTAATCAATAGCTTTCGCAAGCCGATTCAAATTCGTTTCCAGAACGGTTTCTTTTCACATATTGACCCTACCAATCGCATCTTTACTTCCTGATGGAAAGATTTGGCGATCGCTTTTTCATGAGTTACACATGCAACACAGCAACCTTCTGGCTATCAATTTTTACTCAAGTAATAGATTGCAATTCATTCCGATCTGTGTTTTTGAAAATGATATGAAAATAAAATTCTGAATGGGTATATCTACGGAATAATTGGGCGGATTTTACCCATTCTCGAACTCTAACTTCGTAATTGAAGCTCAAATCTTCTCTACCAATATCGAGTTTTCAAGTTGTTTCTTTCAGGAGTTTTTGTGTTAACGATAGGCCGTAGTTTTACCAATATGTATTTCCGAAAATACATATTCGAACGAAGTGAAATCTACTACTTTATTGGAAAATTATACCTTGAAGGTTCATGCCGAATTTCATGAGGATCGCATGAAAAGAAACTCGTCAAATCTTTCCAGCAGGAGGTAAAGAAGCGTTTTCCGGGGCCAATACGTGAAAATATGACCGCTTTAGCAACGAAATCGAATGATACAATCAACATGAAACTCTTGCTCAGAGTTGTGCATCAGCATTTTCCCACTGGTTACCAAGTTTCACTATGATTGGATCATTCTTTTCTGAGTTATTCCAGAAATAACAACGATCCAGAGGGAGAAAAATACGACATTAGACATATTTTTCTGTAAAATCTCCAAAAATTATAATCGGTACAAAATCTTGTGAAAAATGGGTTTCAGTTTCAATAGAAATCTGATGAATAGTTTTTTTCACTAAAACTAGCTTCTAAGCTTATATTCATGATTGGATAAGTATTTCTGAGTTATTTTAGAAATAACATCGATACCAAGAAAAAAACAGGAAGTTTGACAAATTTTGTTCAAATATCTCCAGGAATTTGAGTAGCAGAAATTTGGTACACTGTTATAAAATATATGGTTCAAGGCCAGTGGCCGAGAGAAAAAAAATTTTTCAAGAAAATTTCGAAATTTTTTTTAGATTGTTCTAATGACACGATTTTTCACACAAAGTTGTGCATCAGTATTTTTCAGCTTTGTCGGTTTTATTTAAAAAATACAACGACACCGGGAAAAAAGCCAAATGAGTTCACATATATTTCACCCGATATTTTCAAAAGTTGAATCCAGATCGATCAGAAATTTAATACACTGTTTTTAAATACAGTTTTGATGTATGTGCACCATTTCTTCGGAATTTCATGAATAGTTTTCAAACCGAATTTTTTTTCGATCCCAAAATGTCACTATTAGTTGCTCATCAGTGTATTACAACTAACTACCAGGTTTTAATATAATCGCTCTCGTGGTTCCTGAGATATTGAGGAGATGATCTCGATAGTTCAACGAGCATAAACGCCACATTCTGATGAACGACCTATACCATGAAAGTGGTTAGCTCCTTCCCTTTCGGCACATTTCGTGTCCTCGGCCAGCTGGATATAATTGATTTTGACATCGGATTCGTCATCAGTGAATCCAAGCTGTACGATTGAGACCATTTTCGGCACAAAATTCGAAAATTCCAGCCATTTGGACAAAACGATAGGCTTACAAGGTTGATCGAAATTTCACCATCGAAGTTTAGACAAACCTTCTTTCGTGTATTGCTGAGTGGACTGAAGCGCTGGATTCCGGATCCCCTTTCGACGTGGTATACCTGGACTTTTCGAGGGCGTTAGATCGGGTACTACACAGGTATCTTCTTGCTAAGCTGGAACATCTGGGTATTGGAGAAAAGTTGTTACGTTGGGTCAAATCCTTCTTTCTAATCAGAGGTTTCGTGTAAGCGTGGGTGAAGCGTATTCTTCAGTTGAGAGACTAGCTACATCAGGTGTTCCCCAGGGTTCCATATTGGGACCCATACTATATCTGACTTACCTCCACTGATCCAACCAGAGCTCTCTTCATCTACTGACGATACCAAAATGTTTGGACTTCCTTTTCTATATCGCGGCGTTCTCCATAATGACCCTCATTACAACTAGCCCTGCCAATGGGCTCCTGTCCATCGGTATTTCAAGCGGAAATCTTTGCCATTAGGGAGTGTATCGCATATTGTGCGAGATGTAACTACCGGAAAAAAGGATATACATACTATCTGACGCAGAGCAGCTCTACTGGCGCTTGATTCACCGTCAATCCGGTCAAAGCTAGTATGGGAATACAAAATGTCACTCAACGCACTCGGATCAAATAATCAGGTCAACCTTATTTGGGTGCCTGGTCATTCTGGAGTGCAAGGTAACGAAATGACTGATCAGCTAGCAAGGAAGGGGGGATCAACCCCCTTCATGGACCAGAGCCATTTTGCGGCTTCCCATCAAGCCACCAAGCAAAGGCGGTTAAAGAATAGGAACAAAAGAAGAAAGCCAGATCCTGGCGAAGGATTAAAGGACAGAGACAGGCCAAGTCATTCCTCTCATACTCAACGAGCTGGACTAAAAAAGTTCTCTCACTTAGCAAATTGGAACTGAGAAAACTGACAAGCATACTCACGGGACACTGTCCTGTGAATTATCATCTTCGGAACATGGCGAAGGTTCCTGATGATACCTGTCGCTTCTGCCAAGAAGCCACTGACACAGCGGAACACCTGCTATGCAAATGTGAAGCTGTCCTATGGAGAAGGCTGCGGCATCTTGGCTCCTGTTTCTTAGAACCGGAACAAATAATGGGTGTAGCACCCAGTAAGGTAGTAAAGTTTATCGAGGCCTTGCTACCTGACTGGTAAACAGCGCGGGGTTGCACAATAGATCTTTAGGTCAAGTTGCCAGCGAGGTTAAGCATAGCCTCATCGCCCCTCCTCTAATCTAATCTAATAATGACCCTCAAGTCCTCTTCAAATGGTACCAGGATTGGATGTTACCACTGAATATCGAAAAGCGTTGTGTGCTTAACATCGGTAAACACAACTCGAAATTGCCTTATTGGATAGGCGACCTTGAGATAAAGTTAGTAACCCATCATATCGATCTGGGAGTTACCATCGATTCGGATCTGTCTTACCATGTAGCAGCAATTACGGGAAGGGCACAACAGATGACAAACGTGTTGGAAAAAACTTTCAAGACCTCTGATATCTTGACGGGAAAGTTCATAAAACTTAGATACGACTTATCATGCAGTATGCTGGACAGGTCTGGTGGTCGTTAACTAGGTTCGATAAAAATCTCCTGGAATCTGTTCAACGTTTCACAACACGCCTACCATATCCATACCAACTTCCTTCCTATGAAGATCGCCTACTCAACTATGGCTTGCCCAACATCGTACGAGGGCTGATCTTATTTTCACTTTCCGTGCTCTGAATGGCCATTTCGGGGACGATAACAAAAATATTTTTCAGCTGAATACGAGCAGTTTGGGAGGTCATCGTTTCAAGCTACAGAAGGAAGCATTCAGATCTTCGACACGCCAGATATTTCTCTCTAATAGGGTTTTCAACCCCGGGAACCAGCTACATCAGTTGTTATAGAAGGTCGTTCTATGAACGCCTTCAATAACGATTACGAGCGAACAGAGGAAGCTATCGACTTGAAAATGTCAGGGTTAGTTGAATTTCAAAATGCGATGGTCAGTTTTGTTAATGTGCAAAATCGGTTGAACTGTTTCGGAGTAAGGGCCATTTGAAGTTTTGAGGTTATTATCCTGATATTTCAAGAACTACTGAAGCGATTGAAGTGAAACTTCGTAGTTAGTTGGAGCATAAAGACTTGCAACTTTTTGCAAAATTTTCTTGCCGTCAGTAAATTTTGAAATCATTTTTTTCCGAAATTTTTTTCGAACAAATTTTTTTTCATGGAAAGTATTCATTACATCCGAAAAAATTGGTCGTTCAATTTCAGTTCGATACGATTATAATTTTCGAAGATTTTGTGAAAAATATGTCAAATTTCATGTTTTTGTCCAGGATATCGTTATTTTTTTCTGGAATATCCAAAAAATCCTTGGCAGCAATTTCGTGATGATTGTGTCATAAGATCAATTTGCAAAACATTTAAATGATGTGTGCAATGGCGAGAATAAAAACTAATTTGAATGCCAAAGAATGAGAAGAAGCAAAGAAGTTGGTGGTTTCAAGTTTGACAATCATATGTGACATAAAGATGTTTGGGGGCTAGGTTTTCCATTGATCTGTGATCATTTGTAATGAAGTTTTTTAATTGCGCGTACTCTGCAGACTTTGATGTTTTATATTTTGAGATTATTCGATATTGAATCCATCATTATACCTTAGGATTTCTAAATTTTATAGAGGTAATATATTGTATTGTTTGTATTTAGTGTGTAACTAATGTCAATTTTCAAAATGTTTTTAGGCCTGAAGAAGCAGACGAAACTCTTGCGAAACGTTGCTGAATATATAGCTCAGAAATCATTGGTTTCTTTCCTGTCCTAGTCCCGCAAACTTCATCATTGTTTGGTTAGTTGGTGGAGGACGCTAATGTGATTAATCTATTGTTCATTTAAATTTTTTTCAAATATTCAATATTCTGTGATATTCTGATCATATTATCCTTAAGAATTTCTGTATGAACATTCGTACTGTCATTTTTCGATAAAGTACTGGATTTAAATTCGATCTAATCTGTATTTTTAGAAATATATAATTTCGAATGGGTATATCTGCGGAATCATTGGGTGGATTTCAGCCGTTCACGAATTCGGCTTTCGTAATTAAGGTCTAAACCCACTCTACAAATATCGACCGTAAACACAATAACTAACGGAAGCAACGACTTAGAAACTCGATATTTGTAGAGTAGGTTTGGGGCTTAATTACGAAGGTCGAATTCGTGAATGGGTGAAATCCGCCCAATGATTCCGTAGATATACTCATTCAAAATTTTATTTTCCCAATATTTCCAAAAATACAGACCATATCGAATTGAAATCCAGTACTTTATCGAAAAAACCTAGAAAAGCACTAACATGAAGACGACAACTTTTGCGCGCATATTCGAAGGATATCATCAAAAGTGAACATACGTGCAAAAGCTGCATGTGTATTGTGGTGCAATGCAAATTAGATAGAACTCCATGCGCTGAAAATATGGGTTTTATCCGCCAAATGATATCGTTGATATATCCATTCGAAATTCAAGTTCCCAATATTTCGAATTATACCGATCCGATTAAAATGCAATCTAGAACTTGGTTGAAAAATGACTCTTTGAATGGTTCATACAAAAGTTCGTGAGGCTCATTTCATCAGAAAATGGCAAAATGACTGAAAGTATAAAATCTTCCGACTTCATGCACGTGCATTTCAAAAATATTTTACATTGTACCACTTCCCTGTGGTAGGTACATAGAAAGAAAGCATGCGAAAGAAAGAACAGCTGATATCGCTTGGTTTGGTAGGTTCACATGGTCATTCGTCGAATGCCGTCATTTCACGGGCTACTACCTTGCTTCCTCTCACCTGTCTCGCCGTACCATACGTGACAGGACGCAGAGGGTGACTCTGGGGTTTTTCACCCCTAATATTAATCGGCGGTATATTTTTCATTCATAAGCGAGCCATAAATTTCTATTTTACGGAACGAATCTCGGTATGAATGCATTAACTATTTGATTTTTCCACGGGGATTGCAAGTTCAAGTTTTCGAAGGGTTATTCCTTCAAGATTTCTGAATAATAGCCTCATGATAATACTTGTAAAGATAATCTTTATTCAGATAGTCAGAAAAACATGGTTCAAATAACAAAGATCAATCGTATACAGATTGTTTCATTGGTAAATGAACATACGGTTACCTGAGGTAGAGCTACCCTAGAGGAGGAATTGCTCATAGCTTTGAAACCACCTTGTATAATCCGTTGATATATAAAATATATGATTCAAGATCAAAGAACTGAAAAATTCCAGGTCTGTATTTGAGAAATATAGGACTTCTCTCAAGCTGAGATTGAACACTACGGATATAGTTTCAGAATTAGATTTGAATATTTGAAAAGAGCAATTGGAATTGGAATTGTAAGTTGATTTTTTATCCTGCACGTCGAATTGCTTATCGAAAATTCACGGAAAGATTTGATTCATTGATGAAATTCCACGAAATTCTCAGTTAAATCATACTTTTTGATATTTCCAAGCATTATTTCGAAAAATTGTCAGAAAAAAATTCGAAAATATATCCGACCTTAACAACAATGAATAATCAAATAAATTAAGAAATGCGAATCTCAATAATGAATCATAGGAGTTTCAGAGTAATACCGTTTTGTTTAATTTCGAAATATTATTGACAGTTTTTTTGATCCTGTCTGGATTGACAGGTGTTTCATCGTAAGTGGCTTCGATATCTCTCCTTCCTATATCTTTACCTCCCTACTCAAACGAATACACTAAACATTTTTAATATTGCCAAATTAAATAATCCATAGGATTAAAATCCGGCAATCTAGCTGGCCAGGTATGAATTTCACATCTGCCTATCCACATATTTAGAAAGTTCTAATAGACAAACTTCCAGATTCTCAAATGAGTTGTACTACTGCTATGCTGGAAACACATTTCTGCATTGTCAGGTCCTTCAATCAATACAGGAAGAATCTTCGAGAGAGAATTTAAGTAGGTACATATCATCTGCAAGCAATTTTGGTAGGATATGTGGCCCAAAGAATTGATTTTTATTAAATGGACACCATCCATCTGTACTGGATTTTCGTATAGCAGACGTTATAGGGTTAGCACTTCCGAAATATGGGTATGAGCAGAGCTAGACTGCAAAGCTGGATTTACTTACTGTCAATTATTTCATTTGGGAACATTTAAATAATTACTTGTATTCGTCTGAGATTGGGAAGCAAGGAGATAGGAAATAGCAAGTAGGGATATCGAATCCGCATACTATAAAGCACATCATAATCCAGGCGTGTTACAAAAAACTATCAGTAACATTTGGAGACGGGCGAGAATTTAATTTTAAAAAACCTAGAAAAGCATTGGTGTGAACTCAGCAGCTTTCACGTGCATGTTCAAATTAGATGCCAAAGCTACCATCTCTTCACGTATGGACCCCACCAAACGTACTCTTAGTTGTCTCCTTTGAACATGGGCTCGAAAGCTGCAGAGTTCACGTTGGTGCATTTCTAGGTTTTTTCGAGTTATTCTGGAAAACCTTGATGCCGAGGAAAAAACCACGGAGCTAAATATATTTTCTCACAATATCTCCAAATATTATAATCGTATCAAACTGAAATTTGGTACACTGCTGTGAACTATGGAGCTCAAAGTATGACGAAAATTTTCCCCAAATGTAATGAATAGTATCCGAAACAAAAAAAAATTCGAAATAAATTCCTTAAATATTTACCGACAGCACAATCTCAACAGAAATTTCCGAAAAATTGCAAGATCTCATGCTCCAACTAATCGCTAGGTATCAATCCAATCCCTCTAGTCATTCTCAAAATAACAGGGAAATTACCTCAAAATTTCAAACAACTATAACCTACTCTGAAACCGTCCGGCCGATTTTGCCCATTAATGAACTTGACCTTCGCATTTTGAAATGCAACCAACCCTGAAATTGTCAAGTCGATAGAATTCTCCGTACGCCTGAAGAATTCTATCGACTTGACAATTTCGGAAAAATTTCAACAATAACGTTTGGACAAAACGATAGCACCCCTAAAAAATGCGCGCAAAAACGGTGTTACTTTGAAACTGCTTCTGTGAATGATTATCGAAATTCGTATTCCTGAAGCTTTCCAATTATTATTGTTGATTTCGGATAAATTGTTCAAAATTATTGTTTCTCTAGAAATTTTTCGAAATAATCCTTGTCTGTATATTCGAACTTTGAGTCGAAATGGTCTTAAACGGCTAGGTTAGACTCACTGATGACGAATCCGCTGTCAAAATCGATTCTGTCCGTATACACGATTACAGGCGTACGGAAAACTCTATCAACCTGAAACTTCCAGGGTAGATTGCATTTCAAAATGAGACGGTTGAGTTCGTTAATGGGCGAAATCGGCCAAATGGTTGCGGAGTTAGAGCCTTCTGAAATTTTGAGATTTTTTCAGATTGAAACTTGGCAGTCAGTTGTAGTATCCTAACTCGTACAAGCTTTAAGCTTCTGAGGGGTTTCGTTGAAGCCTAGGATAGTCGGAAAATACAAAATACAAAAAAAATAACGCCGCGCAACTTTTCGTACATTTTTGTTCCGATATTATAGTCAGTAATTGAAAAAAAAGTTCCAAATTTTTTTTCGGAAATTCTTTTCTGGGCTTTTTCTTCTACCATGATCGGTAAAAATTGTTTGCCATAATTGTGAATATAAAATATCTTGTCACAATCGATGAGTACATTTTGTCCTAATCAGTAAGTATACTTTCGGCTTATTAAGTGAGTATTCTGATACATACACATTTATATTCATTGTTTCCTTTTCAATAATTACCCCTACAGTTGGATTTACTCGACGAATTCTTTAATCAACTGATCTGTTTCCTCCCTCGTTATTTTAACTAGCGATTCTCTAGTTTTCTTTTTGTATGTCTCATAGTTTTTAATTTTTTTCAAGTGAATTGGATTAGCTGTATAAACTTTTGAAACTAGGAATTCAGCTGATCTTCGTCCTTTTCTCTTAACACACTTCGGCGTATAGTAAGTTATTTTTTTATTTCTTGTTCCGTTTTCATGCTCGACATTATGTAAAGTTATTTTTCCTTGAGGACACTTATTTCCAATTTCAGAATGAATAATTTCATGATGTTGAGTTTGAAATAATGGCTAACTAACTATATACTAGGGACAGGGTGTAAATTGATAGTTCCGGAAAAAAATTTAGAGGTGATTTCTTGTCAGAAAATAAGGTGGGTCTTTCATTTAATATTTTTTTCTTGAACTGCCTCTGCTTAGATACAGACTCCAGAAGAGCCATTTTTAATTTTTTTGTCAAAAACCAAATATCTCACAAAAATGAAACTGGGCAGACAGTTTAAGTGGGCAGGGAAGCTCTCAAAAATATTTTTCAAGGTATTGCTGTATGATTTCAAGGAATATAAAAATCACCCCTAAAACTCATTCCGTCCGGAACACTTCTTCTCATTCATAATTACCATTTAAAAATGAATTTCAGATAGGTTAATTCATTCTAAACAAAAAAGGTATCCTGTGTTTTTTTGCTGAAATGTACCGTTTTCCATAAAAAAAAATTATCAACAGATATGGTAAGCATGACTCGTGTGGTTGAAAATTATTTTTGAACTAGTGAACAGCGATGAATTTTAGGGTTGATTTTTTGTACCCCTCAAAATCATGTAGCAACACTATAAAAAACCTTTTTGGGTACCTCCTCGCCCGAATGAAATGTCTACTTAGTTTAATTTTTTTTGTGATAATTGGTTTTTGAAAAAAAAATTGAAAAATGCTTTTCTGGCGACATCTTCAAGGGGCTGTTCCAAAAAAAATTACATGAAAGACCCCCCCCTTTTATTTGACAAGCAATAATTCATTTACACCCTATAAATGGTTCTTAGTATCCATTTCTGAACTCTGTTTAGACTGTCTAAATGATATTCCTCCTCATCCCACTATACTCTAACAAGAGCATTGTAGATCATAATTGAAGAAGATGATTCAATCTAATCGAATCTTCAATTCCAGAAACTTTGAGTAAATCTTCGGAATTTTTGAAAGGATTTGGTCCATTCGCGCATAACACAAATACAGAATTTCTCAATTCCTCCTCCCAATTTTCTTTCCACGCTAAACTGCAGCATATAAATGGACTGCGACATGACGATAAACGCTAAAGCTTCTCTAAAGTCCAACCTATAATAATCGATTCGACTGATCACGATTGGTCAAACTCTTACTGAGGGTCGGGCATTGTGGAAATATGTCAATCGGAAAGGGCGTGTGACTCAGAAAAGTTTGGGAGCTTCTGCTCTGATTTATAGACATGGAAACGTGGATTACGTTTTTCTTTCCAATCTCTGGATGAAGATATGGAAGAAGGCAGGTCTGTCATATTTCTGTGAAAAGTTCTAGTGATGAGGGTTGTTGATTTCATCCCTCGTAAGCTATACTTCTCCATTTAAAAAATGTGCCTCTATAAAGTTTCATTTGTTCCTCTCTCACTTTGAAAATAGAATGAATCCCTTCAAAGAAGCCTTTTCGGACATACCTCCATACGAACATTTTGTCTTTTCTGTGTTTTTGAATCTCAACAAGTTTTTGAAATATTGACATTTCGTGAGAATGTAGGGCCGTATTTATAGTTGCTCCTTCAGGCTTCCTTACTGAAGGGTGAAGGCCGCCTCGAATTTACTTTTATATGCAAACAAATACAAGTTTGTTTGCATAAAGAAAGGCGAATTCAAGGCGGCCTTCAGTAAGGAAGCCTCAAGGAGCAACTATAAATACGGCACGTAGTCAACTTCAAGTTTCCTATTAAATCTGTTAGAAATTCCATTCAAACTTCAGACCGTTACTGTATATCCAAGAACTATAATATTATATTTTGGAACTATTAGACATACACAAACTCAATCTGATCCTGATGCTTATTTTGAAAGTTCTTAAACTTACCTCAAAGATATGTTTTTCGAGAATTGCATTGAATTTGACGAGTCCCAACCTGAAAATTTCCTAATCCTACGAAGTATTACTGAAGCTGAAGTAACAGGACGAAATTTTCCAATTATTAATTCAACAAAAAGATAAAAACTAAAATCCAATTGATTATGCATTAGGGGACGCACTGAAAATATCAATATATTTTTTTGCCTAAAATAAATGCATTTTATCGATTAAAACTCCATCCGGTCGGTGCACGTGAAGGTAAGTATACTTTGTGGTCTCCACCAACTTAAGGGCTACTGAATATTTGATTCTTGATTGACAGGCAAACATTTTCTTTCAGGTAAGGACTAATGATGGAAATTCAAGGGTTGTTTGGCAAGGTTGATGTCGATGAAATAAAATAGGCTCTCTTGAAGGGCAACACATGTGTGGGGGAATCGGCTGATTGAAAATGTCCAATAATAAACCTCTATTCACGTTGTCTGTAATATATCAGCCGATGTTTCTCGTCAATGAATCTCAAAATATCATGTCGTTATCCTGGGACGATATACAGGGTGTCCTCCTATTGTTGGGTGCTGATTTATAGATCAAGTTCAGCAGAAGCATCGACATTCTATCATGAATAAATTTTCCAAACTTTTTGAGAGCATGTTCTAAGGATAGACGAGTACTGAAGCCTTCAAAAATGATGAGAAGTAAAAAAAATAGTAGAATGAAGCTCATTGGAAAAGAGAGAGAATATAACAAAAATGAAAGAAAAAATAATTTAGAGGTGGTCTAAGGTTTGGAAGTGGAAGCGGGTGACTCACCCATTCCTGGGTAAAACATGGTTTATCTTGATTTCCAGCAAATCTACGAGTCCTCTGAAAAATTTGAATGGCAAAGTTGTAGGTAATAATAAAAAGATCTTGGTCTAGGAGCTACATGCTATCATTTAACCCAAACGTTTGGAACTTTCTAATTTATTCACGAAAATGGTCTCAAACGATAGGTTGGACTCACTGGTGAAGAATCCTTTGTCGAATTTGATTTTGACAGGCCAGCCGTCCATTGCCATGATAATTTGAGAACAGAAAGAGCTAGCGACTTGAAACGTTCAGGGAAGGTTTGTATCCTTTTTATCTTAGTTGAATTCGGGTGAAATCAGTCGAACTGCTTCATCGGGGTTATATCCATTTTGAATTTTGAAGTAATTAAGATGCGATGGTTCAATTGTTTGAGGAGCCAAACCGGTCGAAAAGCTGGCTAACGTGTTATACTCATCTGAAGTTTTGGGGTTATTTCCTCAATATCTCACGAACTACTTATGCGATCGGACTGACACTTGGTATTCAGTTTCAGAATATTGTAGCGAAACTTTCAGAAGAATGTTGTAAGGATCATATAGCTGGTGAATTCGAAGAAAAAAATTTTCGAAAATTCACAAAATTTTATTGGAGAAATTTTTTTCACAGCAACTATTCACGAAGGTTGAATGAATTTTAGCACAGACATTGAGGGGTAAGATTTCCCATTGGTTTGCCAAATTTCGCTTTTATTCGAGTTTCTTAGATCATGGAGATAAAACTTTTATAAAAAAGCTAACGTTACTTCGGGAGCTCAAACTCACTTGATCTAAATGGAATTTGATAACAAGCTGTTAAACATTCACTTCGAGGTCTGTGAAAAGTAGCATTGAAATTTGATGAATTCGATTTCTAACCTTTTTCAACCAAAAAATTGGAAAATTATTGAAACAAAATATTGGGAATATTGGACACTATTTTATTTTACTGTTTCATTAGTAACAACGCCGACGTTTCGAAACTGTTCGTTTCTTTTTCAAGGCTAGTTACGTTGAACAATATTGTACACTTATTAAAAACATTTAGACATTTAAGGAATCGAATCGGACAAACAGGCACGCGATATAAACGTCATTACAAGTGTACAATATTGTTCAACGTAACTAGCCTTGAAAAAGAAACGAACAGTTTCGAAACGTCGGCGTTGTTACTAATGAAACAGTAAAATAAAATAGTATCCAATATTCCCAATATTTTCTTTCAAATAATTGATAATGGATGATAACCAAACAATAATTATTGAAACAGTTTTTTTTTCAATTTCTCTACCTCACGTAATTTAGTTGCTCCAAGAAATTTTTCAACCAATCACGAAAAACCAATTCAATGGCATCAGTTCATCTTGAGATATCAAGAAAATAACCATAGAATTCCAAATGGGTCCAACTCGGTAACCATTCAGCCCATTTGGTCCATTATGATGTGCAACCTAACCTGAAAGTTTTGGGCCGCTATCTGATTTCAACTCATTTCCGGTTTATCTACTGGGCGCTTGGAGCGGTCGCCCAGGGGCCCGGAAAGTCCTAGACCAAAACAGAATTGTTGTTTTTAATATTCTATACATGAAGATTCTTTAGAATTATTCTTTAGATCCTTCAGAATGATAGTTAATGATTTTGCTGAAATATTCAGAAAATCCATTCAAACAATTATATGTGCTTATGTAATGAAATTCCATAAATCAAAAGAAACTTCAATGACTTCAGAAAAGAGAGAATTATCTGCAAATCTGAATATTATAATAAACTATTTCCCAGTGGGACTGAAATATTTATTATAAATGTGGCACCCTTGCATCCAGCGGGTTCGCGATTCACTGCACTGCTTTTCGAATTGTTTATAGGTTTGTTAGTTGTACCTGCATGAACTACACTAACTCCGCTGATACCGTTCGGTGTGTTTTGTTGTGAAATTGCACTATGTTCGTTGCGGAAATGTTGGGAGTTGGTGCAGTCACATATTACGTGTGCATTTGTATTCTGTGAAAATCATAGAACAGATTGAATTCCACTAACTCCACTCATTCTGTTATTTGTTACTACACTCAACTACACTCAGCTGCACTGAGAATTGGAAGCCAGTGGAGTTAGTGTAGTTAGTTTAGTTCATGCAGATACAACGCACAAACCTTATGATGATATTGCCTACTAATCAAGCATTGTGACCCTTTGATAAAGATGTCCAGATTTTAGAGCCGCTAACTCTATCAGTATTTCAGGAATCGGGTTTTGTTTTCACTTGATTTTTGAGATTAGATTTCAAAGGGAGGGGCGAAATACTGGAGAAACATCCAAATTCCTATTTATCCGAAAACCGAAAAAGACTTGTGTACAATACCTTTTCAAACAGGAAACACAACTTGAACATTACTAGTGAATATTTGGGAATTCCATAATTTCATTGAATTGATTTCTGAATATCGTTTGAAGCAGTGTCGAAATGATTCTTCTTTTTAATCAAAATTACCAATACGAAGCTAATAATAATAAATGTTTCTAGGCCTGAAAATTGTTCACAAATATGAATCGGGTACAGAAAAGTGCAAAAAGGAGAAGGTTCGAGAAGGCGCTGAGAAAAAATTACCAAAAAAAATCACAGAAAAATATTCTAAAGAATAGGCTATCAGAATCATTCACCAAAAAGATGAACTCTAAAAGACAAAGAGGAAAAAATTTGTTTTGGATGAAACAAGTGAAAATTAAATCACTTTAGCTTGAAAAGAAAGATTTCGAATTAGCGTCTTTCTCAACTCAGAAAAAATTTTTATTTCACGGAGAATTTACATCAGCATTTCAATGTTTTTTTCACAAAAGATTAGGGAGAAATTGGAAAACCAATCGCTTCGTGTAAGAAATAAAAGAACGATATTGACGGAACGAAAACTTATTCAAAAATCGATGTGATTTCAAAACTTTACCAAATATTTTATATATAATATAATATAATATTTTAACTTTTTCATAAATTTATTCAACTATATCTTTATGAAATGTGTCAGGCAAATGATTCTTTTTAGCACACAAAAAATTTCTAACTTATCTTAGGTCTAATCTTAGCCAAGAAAACCTCGATGCATTATCACTTTTGTATATAGAATATAGCGCCCTTGAGGAACCAGATTTTATTCCAATTATAAGCCAATTTGCTGATAATGAGTCACGAAAAAGTTTGAATAATTTTCACAGAAATTTTTCAATTTCTATAATTTTTTTATGAGAACCCGCTGTTTTGCTCTCTAGTTCATTGTAAAAATATAAATCGAACATTCATATTTTTGTTTCATTTTATAGATTTGTAAGTGTCGATGGGGGTCACCAATCTTATGCGCCCTGTGTCCGAAATGACCTTGAACCGGCACCCAAAGTTATCAGGGCGTTATTGATTTCTCCATCAGTCAGTGCATCTTAGTAGTTCAAGATCATTATCGGCTCAAAATTCGTAAATAACAGATATTTGGGTATTACAGGGGCCGAAATAACAAAGAATATGGTGTTGATTTACCCATTTCACACGATTTATTTTAGTGTGTAACTGAACTTTTGGTGCTTCTTCTAGCTTATATATGTTCTCTCCACAAAATTCGATAATTATAAGAGGAAAGCACTGACCTGACTTCAATAAAATGTATAGGAAGAGCAGTCAGCAGTTCAGCTTATGTAGAATTCAGGCCGTTTTCCATTCACGGAGTGCTACTCTAAGTGCCAGAAAGTTGTGGCCTACCAAAACCACCAAAATCCTATCACAATCTTCAAATATTCCGAAATTTCCTGAAATTTTGAATATTTGAATTTTCATAGGATTTGAAAAGTACCAATGAGAATAAATATTTCATAACTTTGTCTAAATGTGCTGACCACATACAGGATACAAAAACAGTTTTATTTATAAAGCAAAATGGCGAAGGCACAGTTGGCTATTTGTTCGGCAACATTGTTTCAAAATGCTCTTCTGAAATACTTTTCAACTTCTACAGCAGGAACAATTTCTAGAACCAAAATTTAATTTCTTCCTGGTCCGTTAATTGAAAAACAGAATCCATAAAACTTTGAATACGAGTGCAAGCTCTCCCAAAATGATCAATAGATACTCTTTAATAACGAAAAGTATAAACTAATGAAGGTTCTTATGTCCAATGTTCGAGACAAGATTTCACTCGATTCAACATTCCTTTCTACTTTCTTAGGCATTCGTTCAAGGAAACCAGATCCAGATCATTTTACCCAACTGTCTGTCATTTTGGAATTTTTGGCGGAAAATTGTATCTTAATCAGGTCGATTCTGTTTGCGTATTGCTATGAACCTTGCTATTCTAGTCATATTGCTATCTAATTTATAGCAATATGACCTTGATGTTACGTTTTCTGTTCCGAGTGTTATAGCAATGTTTGTTATGAATTTTGTCATAACAATAATGCTATCATGGACTTCCATAATCAGTAATTTTAGAGCTAACAACACTGTATTTTGTGACTTTAGAGCTACAAGGAAGAAGAAAATAACCCTACTTCGTGAGTTTCTTTTATGATTTCGCATACATAACCTCTATCAACGGCTTTCACCATTCATGTGAATATCAACATAAAAAATGTTAGGAAAAAAAGAGTCAAATGGACCAATAACCAATTTTCTGGATACTAATAGAATATTGGTTACCAGAAATCCAATGCAGCTATTCTATTCAGGTGTTAAAAATTCGAAATTCGATAAACTTTTTCATTGACACCTCAAAGGGATTGCTGTTGTTGAGATGATTAGAATAATCACCTCAGCTGTTGTCTACTATGCTTGTATGTTAGTCTAAGAATTTTCCTTGAAATTAAATATTTTAGAGAACCCTGAACACATTTCCATTAGCATATATTTTCTTATTCGTGTAGGTAAACATCGACTTATTCAAAAACGTTACGAAACAGAAAAACCAATTAAAGTCAAATTGATCAATTTCCTGGATACCAATAAAATATTGGTTTCCAGAAATCAAATGCAGCAAATTTATGCAGGCGTTATAATGATTCGAAATCCGATGAACTTTTCTGTTGGCAATTCAAAGGGATTGCTGTTGTTGAGATCATAAGAATAATCATCTCAGCTGGTGATTACTATTTTAGTCTTAGGACCGGTATTATAAAACTTAACTGGAAGTTATCCTTAACTTTAAATGACAGTTTTGACAGGTATGCTAGGATAACTTCCAGTTGAGTTTTATAATGCCGGCCCTTAGTATTTCAAGAATTTTCCTTAAAATTTAATATTCTAGAGAATCTTGAACAAAATTCTATTTGCACATACTCCACTATCTTCATTTTTTTCGAGTTCTCGGAAGAAATAATACTGAAACAAAGGGATCCCTGTAATATTTCCTTTTCAACCTATCTTGTCATCAAGAATAGCAAGTTCTATATTGAGGTTGCTAAGATAGCAATATTGATAGCAAGATTCTTGTTAAAGTGACAGATCTTACTGCTCAAAATCGTTGATCAGAATACCAATAATGCCAATCGTGTTATGATAGCAATATCTTTTTCCTAGCAATATTGCTATATGCAAACAGAATCGACCTGAATGACCAGGTACAATTGATTGATCCGTTGTTAAGCTCAATTTTGTCCTTCTTGGGGGTCGTAGAAGGCTAAATATGTCAGTTTTTCAATGAAAAATGATAGGTTGAAGTTTTTGTGAAGACCATAAGTAGATCACCAAATATGAAATATATTTGAAAAAAAATTGAAATGTTTTTTTTTAAATTAATCACGGAATTTTGTACAAATTCGCTAATCAGTATAATCAGATAAAGGGTTGTCCTATTTTCAATTTCTGATTTCTCTGGTATCGCGAAGGATTATTGGGAAAAATTCCCAGAAAACATGAATTTGAAATTAAAATTGATGGGATGAGGCCAGAAGAAAGGACAATCAGGTTGATGCCATGCCGACTTTTCGGTTCATTCAAAACCTTCCCCATCAGGGCTCTGGAAGAGCGATTCAAGATTGTTGATGATTGAAGACTATCCCAAGTTGAATCATTAAAAATATAAGTCAAGAATAAGCTGAATAATGTCATACAAAACATAACAGTTTCAGTTAAGAAAAAAACAAAAAATAACAACTCTGAAAAATATTAAAATATTAAAAACAGTTCGTGATGTCTGAGGGTGTGGGAGAACCAAATTCAAAACTACAAATTCACACACATAAGAAACAATATATGATTATGTAATCAAATTGACATGAAATTACTTACAATATCAGTCTGGTCACCTATCAATCTTAAGTAAAATGTTGAAAACTCGAACAACTTACAGTCTAAGCGATACATCTATTTCTCCATGTCTAGTTTCATACCGTAAATATGAAGCAATCTCCAAGCGTCAAATGAAAACAGATACAATATGACACGAATCAAAAAATGAAAGAAGATTGGTCATCGGGGTGGAAATGGTCTCAATTTTTGCGCGCATGTTCTAGGGGAACAGCGTGCTATCGTTTTGTACAAATGTCTGTTGGACTCACTGATTCGGTGTCAAAATCGATTCTGTCCGGCCGGCCGACCGTGAAAATTTCAGTGTTGGTTGCATTTCAAAATGCGAAGGTTAAGTTCGTTAATGGGTGAAATCGGTCGAATAGTTTCGGAGTTATAGCTGTTTGAAGTTTCGAGTTTGTTTCCCTGATATTTATTCGAGAACCACTGGAGCGATTGTATTGAAACTTGGTTGTTATTTTTTTTCGCCGATATTCAATATTCTGTAATCTTCTAATCATACTATTCTCATTAATTTCTGTATGGACCTTTGAACTGTCATATTTCGATGAAAAGCTGGATTTAAATTCGATCTTATCTGTATTTTTGTAAATATTGGTGAAATAAAATTTTGAATGGGTATATCTGCGGGATTATTGGGTGGATTTTACCCATTCACGAATTCAGCCTTCGTAATTTAGGTCCAAACCTACTCTACAAATATCAAGTTTCTAGAAACTCGATATTCAGACTACAAACCAAATCTGAAAGTTCTGAGACGGTTGATTCATTCCTTCGAAAGTAAGAGCACACACGGACGGACGGAGGAACAGACAAACGGACGGAGGAACGGACAAAATTGAATTTGACCATGGATTTTTCATCAGTGAGTCCGATATTGTCTTTCAAGACCATTTTCGGCTCAAAATTTGAACATTACAGACTGGTGATGAAACGATATCACGTCGTTTTCCAAAACAAGCGTGATTATTTATTCGCATATAATAAAGTATATATATTATATATCTAGAAAGAAAGTATTCAGTGCAAAAATGTATTACTCACAAACCTTTCAAGTTCCAAGGATCTCGAAGTGAATTAATCATCACTTCTCTTATGCTTCAGGTTTGAAGTATTCTAAGGCAGGCATCTATGCTTTCAAGTGAAATCTGGATTAATCTTCCATCAATAAACATCTGAAGCTTTTCATTGAAATAACTATCTGACACCTCGTTTTTGGTAGAATTCTGCTTAAAGACACTTCAATTCTACAATAGATGATGACAGTTGCTGTCAAATCGATATAAACGTCATGATCGATTAATGAAATAGAAAAATATCTAACTTTATGATCATAGAAATTTCATATGAAATGGGTAAAACTTCCGTGATTCTATCAAAAGACCTCACCCATGCTTAGACTTAGGCATGAGGTTGTTATATATCAGTTTTTCGAAAGATATATCGTAGAGACTCGATGAAATCTTCAAGGTAGGTTTGAAGCGTAAATTTGAATATCAAGATCGCGTATTCATCAAATAATAATCGTACTGTTTCCAGATATACATGTTATCTATATAAGTAATCTTATATTTTTATTTTTTTTTCTTCTATATAAGTAAAAATCATTGAATGATGAGATTTAAAACTATGACATCTACAAACCTAACGAGAAAAAAATCGACGTAGGCAATTTCACGATCTGAAAAGAGAAGGAACGCCCTTTCTGTTGATACCTCATTTGTCTCGCTCCGAAATTTCTAAGATACCGAAAAAAATCTTAAATTTGACGAATTCTGCGTGATTTCCTCGGGGGGACTATTTTGAGACGGCTATCTCCTCGGAAAGCAAAGGCTCTCGGATCCGACCGAAGGTGGGAAAAGAACCTTCAAGGACCGAACTGACCATTGTGAGATTCTTATACCTCGCAAACGAACAGAAATGTGCGAAAATACGCAAGAAAGAACATGCGCGCAAAAATGGTGATTTTTTGACATTTTTCAAATTGCCGAAAATTTCTGACAGGTCATCGAATATGATTTGTGATTTTACGAATCTGACAGTTAGGTCAGTGCTATCAAGTGGAAATTGAATAAAATTGATCGGAAAACTCCGAACTGAAAAATTGCATGAAATGGCAAGAACTGAGAACGATTTAAATCGACGGAAATATGGGATATATAATGTTGAAATGGATCGATTAGAGGTTGGTAATGATTTCTTTCAACTATTTTACCATCAACTTCGAGTTTTTTTCAAAATGTTAACATAATTTATACCGGTTCAGAACATTCTTCCATAATGGAATCCTACCGCGGTGTACGAGCTACGTTCCTTTTTCTGGTGAGTTTTTCAAGATTAAAGATCGTTTTATTTAAATTCCTTTTCTTTTTATCGAAAAATGTATCTGAAAAACAGATAATTCCAAGGTTAGTTTCGACTTTTCCGTGGAGCTCACAGTGCTCGGCTCTATGATCATCGAGAAATTTCAAGTTGATAGCCTGAAAATTTTTTCGATAATTATTTACATTCGGTCGAGTTTTTTGATTCACCAAGTTGGTGTGGTGGAAGAGTAATGGATCCACCAACACTTCTTTTATTGTTAGTTGAATGACGTAAATGTCAAATTATCTAGTTCAACATCCACCATTTATGTTCTATGTACACCATACTCAACCACAACCACACCAGTTTGGTGAATTAAAAAACGCGCCCATATTCTTTAAAATTCAACCACATAAAAGGCACTTTGATCATCAAGAAATTTCAAGTTGACAGCCCAAACATTTTTTTCGATAATTTATATATTATTTTTTAAAATCTAAGAGCTGGGTAGATCTGGGAGCCCACTAGTATTTCAGTAACGCAAATATGTACAATACGAATGAATAAACCTATCAGTTAGTCTTGAAGCACGTTATGACGGAAATATTCAGGTCAGATTTTCTAAAAAGTAGGTTTAGGTGCTCGGATTTGATCCATTTTTTCCTATAAATAGTGTCGAAATTGAAAATCCACGTGACATTTATTCAAAAGTTCTTCCTACATTTGCGTGCCTGTTCTGAGGAATAAGACCGTTATCATTTTGCCGAAATGTCTTTATTTTCGGTTTTGTCCTATAAATAATCTTGAATGATGGATGGGATGGATTTTCTGATAATGAATCCGTGATCAAAGTATGTCTAGTAATACTGTTAATCAGAAGACTTAGACCTAGAGACTAGAATGTTCCAGGGTTGGTATATGGAGGTTGAAAACGCCGATAGATTGGCAAAATTTTCCGGATTTTGAAGTTATCAGGTCCAACTAAAGTTTCCGGAAATATAATCCAATTGCATTGAAACCTGGTAAATAATACTTGTGAAATGTCAACGGGCAGACTCAAACATTATTTAATGATGATGGCATCATGAAGAGAGGAAAAATTGTAAAATTTTACATCTCAGAAACTATATCTACCTGAATTCGATGAACTTCTGCATGGACCTTCGAAGAAAGAGAGGTTTCAATGAGATGACAGAGTTCAAGTTGATGAGTCAACATTAACCCCTGGAAGACTCTTCATCAATAAAGGCCGACGTTCACTTATCGGCAAAACACCTTTTAATCTGTAGTGTTCCGTAGCGGCGAGAAGCGTTCTGTCATTTAACTATATAGAAAGTATAAAATTCCGCACTTTTTTGTTGTGGCGTGGCCTGGCCCGTTACCGTTAAGTGCGCGATGACCTTACATCAACAAATGTTCTACCTTGATATTAGCTTTTTTATTAATTTGATGAAGTTTTGAAGATACTAAGAATGTGAAAACAAAATATGATGCCTTGAGGATCCATGCCAAAGTTTCGTTAGTGTCATATGGACAGAAAGTCGAAGAATTGTTGTTATTCGGGGTTCAAACGGCGCTGGTCAGAGTTAGTACAAGGATGGTTGATGGTTGTACTCTCTGACTGCGAATTCAAATAAGCAGGTCAAAATTGCAATTGCATTAACCTGAATTTGTGTGTTGATGAATGCCAGTTTAGTAAGTCAAATATTATTGAGTGACCTCAAGACAGTGCTGAGCTAGAATTTTTGGCAGGAGAATATTCAGAAAATAAAGATCAATCTTTGCAAGAAAAAGAATTATAAGCCACATTTCGACTTTCTTAAGGTGTCGACGATATTACCTGATTTTTGCGCGCATGTTCTAGGGGAACAGCGTGCTATCATTTTGATCAAATGTCTGTAATTTTGGATGATTGAGCCGAAAATGGTCTCAATCGACTAGGTTGGACTCACTGATGACGAATCCGGTGTCAAAATCGATTCTGTCCGGCCGGCCGGCCGGCCGTAGACACGATAACTGTCGAACGAAGTGAGCTAGCGACTTGAAACTTTCAGGGTAGGTCGCGCATTGGAATGCCGCGGTTAAGTTCGTTAATGGGCCAAATCGATCGAATAGTTTCGGAGTTATAGGCATTTGAAGTTTTGAACTTATTTATTTTTTATTTCAGAAACTGCTTGAGCGATTAAATTCAAACTTGGCAGTTTGGTGGAGTATAACGACGCGCAACTTTGAGCCAAATTTCGTCAAGATCATATTGTCAATAAATTTTAAAAAAAATTTTTTTCGAAATTTTTTTACAAAAAAATTTTTTTTTCGGAAACCATTCATCATATCCAAAAAAAATTATACTCACACTTTGACCTTCTAATTTCACAGCAGTGTACTAAATTTCAGCTCGATACGATCATAAGTTTTGGAGATATCGGGAAAAAATATGTCAAATTTCGAGGTTTTCTTCTCGATATCGTTGATTTTTTTGGTATTACTCGAGAAATACTGATTCAGTCCTGATTAAACTTCACAGCTAGTTTTAAGATGCTGAAAGACAACTTTGTGCAAAATTTCGTGGAACAATTTGAAAAAAAAAATTTATATGATTTTTTCATCATATTATCCTCATTAAATTCTGTATGAAACTTCGAACTGTTATTTTCGATGAAGTACTGGATTTCAATTCGATCTGGTCTGTATTTTTGGAAATATTGGAAAAATAAAATTTTGATTGGGTATATCTACGGAATCATTGGGTGGATTTTACCCATTCACGAATTCGGCCTTCGTAATTAAGGTCCAAACCTTCTCTACAAATATCGAGTTTCTAAGTTGTTTCTTTCGGAAGTTATTGTGTTTACGCAGTCGGCCGTTAGGCTGACCGTAAACACAATAACTTCCGGAAGAAACGACTTAGAAACTCGATATTTGTAGAGTAGGTTTGGGGCTTAATTACGAAGGTCGAATTCGTGAATGGGTAAAATCCGCCCAATGATTCCGTAGATATACCCAATCAAAATTTTATTTTTCCAATGTTTCCAAAAATACAGATCAGATCGAATTGAAATTCAGTACTTCTTCGAAAATAACAGTTCGAAGTTTCATACAGAATTTAATGAGGATGATATGATGAGAAAATCATATAAATTTTTTTTTTCAAATTGTTCTAATAACACGATTATCACGAAATTTTGCATAAAGTTGTCTTTTAGCATCTTAAAACTAGTTGTGAAGTTTGATCAGGACTGAATCAGTATTTCTCGAGTAATACCGAAAAAATCAACGATATCGAGAAGAAAACCTCGAAATTTGACATATTTTTTCCCGATATCTCCAGAACTTATGATCCTATCGAACTGAAATTTGGTACGCGCGCACGTTCAAATTCGTTGCTGAAGCGGTCATCTACATTGAACATGCGCGCAAAAGTTGCTGCCTTCACGGCAGTGCTTTTTGAAATTTTTTTCATTATTACTCCTGAATTTGGGAAATAAAATTTAAAATCAGAAATCAGGACCGGATCCACTCATTTCTCAAGCCAATATTTGGCTCAAACTAGAAAAGTACTGACGTTAAGTCAGCAGCTTTTGCGCGCATGCTCAACGGAAATGACCGCTTTAGCAACGAATTTGAACATGCGTGTAAAAGCTGCTGACTTCACGTCAGGGCTCCTCTAGGTTTTTGGGCGCATTTTCTGGGGAACGGCGTGCTAACGTTTTGTCCAAATATCTGTACTTTTCGTATTTGTCCCGAAAATGGTGTCAAAATCGATTCTGTCCGGCCGGCCGACGACACGATACCTGTCGAAAGAAGCAAGCTAGCAACTCGAAACTTTCAGATTAGATCGCTCTAAAATGCGGTGGTTAAGTTAGTTAATGGGACAAATCGGTCGAATGGCTTCGTAGTTATAGTCATTTCAAATTTTGAGATTAAATGCCTGATATTTCGGGAACTACTCAAGCGACTGAATTGAGACTTGACATTTAGTTGAAGCATAATAACGCAAAACATTCCTCAAAATTTCGTTAAGAACACATTGTCAGTAAACTTTGAAAGAATTTTTTTTCGGAAACTGTTCATTAAATCCGGAAAAACTTCTGCTCATGCCTTGAACATCATTTTTTACAGCAGTGTTCCAAATTACATTTCGATACGACCATAATTCCTGGAGATATTAGGATATCGTTGTTTTTCCGCAATAACTCAAAAAATACTTATTCAATCATAATGAAACTTGGCAGCTAGTTTGACAATGCTGATGAGCAAATTTGGACGGAATTTTGTGGTGATTTTTTTTTTCGGATATTTAATATTCTGTGATCTTCTGATAATATTATTCACATGAAATTTTGTATGAACCTTTGAACTATCGATAAAGTATTAGGTTTAAGTTTGATCTCATCTGTATTTTTGTAAATATTGGAAAAATAAAATTTTGAATGAGTGTATCTGCGGAATCATTGGGTGGATTTTACCCATTCATGAATTCGACCTTTGTAATTAAGGTTCAAACCTACTCTACAAATATCGAGTTTCTAAGTTGTTTCTTCCGGAAGTTATTGTGAAGTCAGCAGTTCAAAAGCTACTGACTTCACTTCAGTTCATCACAGAAATATCACAGAATATTGAATATTTGAAATTCAATTATTCTAATGAGACTATCATCACGAAATTTGGCACAAAGTTTTTCAACAACATTTTCAAACTATCTGCTAAGTTTAATCGTGATTGAATAAGTATTTTTCGAGTTATTCCGAACGAAACAACGATATCGAGACTTAAACTTAATACACGTACTACTGGGGAATGTGAGGTTCAAGGCCTGAGCCTTTTCCGAATATGACAGAAAGTTTTCTGGAAAAAAATGTTCAAAAAAAATTTGGAAATTTTTTTTTTCGAATATACTGACGGTACGATCTCAACAAAATTTTGCAAAAAGCTTTGCGTCGTTACACTCAAACTAACTACCAAGTTTCAATTTGATCGTTTCAGTAGGTCCCGAGTTATCACGGCTCTAACTTCCGAAACCTTTTGGCCGATTTTGCCCATTAACGAACTCAACCGTCGCATTTTAAAACGCAACCTATCCTGAAAATTTCAGGTCGATATAATTCTCCGTACGCCCCTCGTGCGTATGGACGGCCGGCCGGCCTGCTAGACAGAAACAGTTTTGACAGCGCATTCGTCATCAGTGAGACCAACCTAGTCGTTTGAGACCATTTTCGGCTCAAAATTCGAAAATAAAAGACATTTGTACAAAACGATAGCAATCTGTTCCCTATAGAGCCTAGAGCATGCGCGCAAAAATTCATATATGTATTTATCAGCTGATCTTCCAGAAAGTACTCAACCAAATTTCACGAGCAAGATGAATGTGAAAATAAATAATTATAAATAAAATCTCACCTCGACTCGAGAAAGGGGTATTTTCCTTCAGAATTAATTCACTTAAACACACAAAAACATCACTTTTCAATTATCTTGACCGATGACGATGAGCAAAATCACTAGCGATCTAAGGAAGTTCAGAGAAAAAGATATTAGCCATCATTTCGGCGTTGTAACAAGTGCAGGTGCTTTCCAGGAACTGCATAGGAAGGAATAAAACGGAAAATTCAGTTTCGTGAGTACCGCGCATTAACTGAACTGCCGTCAAGCGGAAACGGACGTACAATACCGAGTAGAAGGGGTGGAAACGCAGGTCGGGGATGAAAACACGGTTCTGGGAAAAATTTCGATTTCGATTATTTTCATGATTATTATCTAGGTGTAATATTGCGACATGTCATAAGCGGATCGATATTGAATCAATTAATTTGCTGTTTCTTATAACCGTATATGACGAAATTATGTATAATCTTGAATATTTCACTTGAAATTATTCGAAGAACTGTTCACCCTATTCGCGAGTGGTTCAAGAAAATTCGGGGAAAATACTCACCTGACCTCAAAAGATTTAGCGCGTTCATTCAAATTCACAGTAGACATCCATTCAAATACTGAAGAAGTGCGATTTATTTCTGCAAGCTTATTCTTGAGGATGAGAGTGCCATAGTGCCTGTCATGTTCGAATTGGAGCCAAAACTAGGCTTTAAAGTTATATTATTCGATGAAGAATTCATTGTGAAATTTAATAATGTCGATCCGGCCTTAAAACACTGTTACTTTCGGTAGAAGAGACCAAGCACTCAAAAATTAACAGGGACTGGTCCAAATGAACCAGTTCAGTTCAATAATGAGCGATATCTACCAGATAGTTTCGGATTTATAGTATTCTGACCTCTTTTTCGATAACTCTAAAATTACCGACGTGATATGATTTACTTGATTCAGTCTAAGTTAGTATGTTGTGAGGTACTACCACGAAAACTCTTGCACAATTTCATGAAGATCGTACCTCTAGAAAAATCTCCAGAAAAATCCGTGAAATTATAAAGCTCAAGCGTCATTTCACAACCGAGTATTATGTTCAATCTTGGTCCAATCTGTATTTCTGGAAAATCTTAGGGTCATCAGAAAATCCTTCCTGTAGCTTCCAACTATTATTTCTCAACTAAGTACTGGCTTTAGACCCGATCCAAGTATTAGTTTAATGAATTTTGAATGGGTATATCTGCGGAATATTTGAATTGATTTTATCCTTTCACGAATTCGGTCTTCTTAATTTAGGTTCAAACCTAATTTCGAATCTCTAAAATAGTTCTTTCGGAAGTTACTGTGTTCACGATAAACCGTTAGGCCAGAAAATAACAGACAAAACGATAACATTCCTTTTTGCCAAGAACCGTCGCGAAGAAGAACAATTCCAGAAAAGTACTAACTTGAAATCAAGAGCTTGTAGGTGTTTTTTTGAGATGTTATGGAAATATCAATTATACTGAGGAAAACAACGGAGTAATTTTCACCCAATATCGGATCAAGCTGAAATTAGGTAGGTACAATATTGTTGGATATTGATCTCAAGATCTCTGCCAAATTAATTAAAAATCTAGTAGATATTTTCCAAAAAATTGAAAAAATGTGAACCGAATTGTTTTCAATTGTCCAAACGAAATTTTGTATAGAGTTGCGCGAAGTTTCAATTCGATCAAATCAATCCTTCTGGGGATATTAGGGAAGAAATAACCTTGAAACTTCCAACAAGTACCTATAGCTCCAAAACGGTTTGACCGATTGTGCCGTTGAAAAACTTGACCGTCGCATTTTGATTCCCAACCTACTATGAAACCGTTCAGTAACTGGCCGGCCGGTCATGATCAAATATTACATTGTATTCGGAGGTTCTTCATCAGTGAATTAAACCTACTCACACTCCGCTCAGGGTTCTCTTCACTATATGTTGTAAGATGCTTCTGAGATGACGCTAATGATATTTTATTCACAAAAACTTGGCAGCTAGATTGGAAATGCTGATGGACAACTATGTGCAAAATTACTTGATGATCGTTTCATTAGAACAATTCGAAGAAAATATTTTTTTTCCAATAATCAATACTCTACGATCTATGATCATAATATCCTGACTTAATTTCTTATAAATCTGTCATTTTTGCGCGCATGTTCTTGGGAAACAGCGTGTTATCGTTTTGTCCAAATGTCTGTTATTTTCGATGATTGAGCCGAAAATGGTCCCAAACGACTAGGTTGGACTCGCTGATGACGAATCCGATGCCAAAATTGATTCTGTCTGGCCGGCCGTCACCACGATAACGGGCGTACGGAGAATTCTATCGACTTGAAAATTTCAGGAATGGTTGCATTTCAAAATACGAAGGTTAAGTTCGTTAATGGGCCGAATCGGCTAAATAGTCTCGGAGTTATAGCAATTTGAAATTTTGAGGTTATTTTCCTCATATCTCAGAAACAACTGCAGCGATTGAATTGAAACTTAGCAGTTGATTGAAGCATAACGACGCACAACTTTGTGCAAAATTTCGTTGAAATCTTATGGTCACTGAATTAAAAAAAAAATGTTTCAAAATTTTTTTCGGAAAAAATTTTTTTCTGAAACTTTTGTTCATATTCGAAATGAAATTCATTTACACTTTCAACATCATATTTCACAGCAGTGTACCAAATATCAATTCGATACTGCCATTAGTTTCGGAGATATTGGGAAAAAATATGTAGAATTTCGTGGTTTTCTTCTCAATATCATTGGTTTTTTTGGTATAAATCAAGGAATACTGATTCAATCGTGATGAAACTTCGCAGCTAGCTTGAATATGTTGAAGGACAACATTGTGCGAAATTTCGTGATGATCGTGTCATCAGAACAATTAATTAAAAAAAAAATTAAATTTATTTTTTCCAAATATTTAATACATATTCTGTGATCTCCTCATCATATTATCCCAATTGAATTCTGTATGAACCTTCGAACTGTTATATTTCGATAAAGTACCGGATTTCAATTCGATCTAATCTGTATTTTTGGAAATATTGGGAAAATAAAATTTTGAATGGGTATATCTGCGGAATCATCTAGTGGATTTTACCCATTCACGAATTCGGCCTTCGTAATTAAGGTCCAAACCTTCTCTGAAAATATCGAGTTTCTAAGTTGTTTCTTTCGGAAGTTATCGTGTTTACGCAGTCGGCCGCTAGGCAGACCGTAGACTATTACGAATTACGAAGGTCGAATTCGTGAATGGGTAGAATCCGCCCAATGGTTCCGTAGATATTCCCATTTGAAATGTTGTTTTTCCAATATTTCCAAAAATACAGATTAGATCGAATTGAAATCCAGTAATTTATCGAAAAAATATCTAGAAAAGCACTGCCGTGAAGGCAGCAGCTTTTGTTGGAATAATCAAATTCGTTGCCGAAGCGGTCATCTACATGAAACATGCGCGCAAAAGCTGCTGCCTTCACGGCAGTGCTTTTCTAGATTTTTCAATGAAGTACCAGTTTTCAATTCGATCTAATCTGTATTTTCAGAAATATAAGGAAAATAAAATTTCGAATGGGTATATTGGCGGAATTATTGAGTAGTTTTTACCCATTGACGAATTCGGCCTTCGTAGTTAAGGTCCAAACCAGCTCTAAAAATATCGACATTCTGAGTTGTTCCTTTCCTACTTGGAAACTCGATATCTGTAATGCAGGGTAAAATCCGCCAGATGATTGCGTAAATATACCCATACAAAATTTAATTGTCCTAATATTTCCAAAAAATACAGATTGGATCGAAATGAAAGACGGTACTTGATTGAAAAATGACAACTTGAAGGATCATGCATAATTTTGTGAGGATGGAATGATTAGAATATAACCAAATATTTTGATCGGGAAGTGAAGGTAAGTTTGACGGGCTAAATACGTGAAAAAATTACCGCTTTGGCGCCGAATTTAAACCAGCGTGCAAAAGCTGCTGACTTCACATCAGTGCTCTTCTAGAATTTTCTTTCACCTCACTCGTCGTGGGCCATTTTCTGCTGTAATGTGAAACATAACAGACATCTGGGCAATATTATAACACGCTCTTTCCCAGAACAAGCACCTAAGAATCGCGTGTAAGCTCAGTAAGTACTTCTCTCAATTTTTTGATTCATCAAATTTGCGTTTACACATAAAAGCCTTTCGTTCTTGTCAGGACAGCGACCATCAATTGTTCTTTGTCGCAGCGCGACATAACAGCAAATTACCCCCATATATTCATGAAACAATCGAATGGAATGCCAGGTGCTAGATTATGGTTTTGTCCAGGTGTATAATGATAATGTTATGTAATTACAATTGCTCACTTGTTCTTCCTTATTCACTACCCCTATAGCCCAGCGAACTTAGTCGAGCGTAAAAAATAAAACGGCGCAGCGCCAGCCTGGTCAATTACACGCGAAAGAAGGCCATCAAGCATATTCTTTACTAATGTGCCATATTATTCATTGGAAAACAATCGATAACTGAAGTTTATTTTACCCTTTTTCTCTTTTTGACCGATTCATATAAAATCGAATAGATACTTTCATATATTTCTAGTGAAATAATTCATCTATTCACCTATAGTTCCCTCACAACGCAGCTCATTTACATCCTGATGAGAAGATTTTGTGATGGTAAAATAATAGTACGAATATTGTGCTTGAACCTTCAAGCTATCATATTTCAATCGAGTATTACTGGATTTCAATTCGATCCGTTCTGTAATTTTGAGAAAATAAAATTCTGAATGAATAGATGTAATCTATAAGGAATCGCCCACTCTTTATATATCGAGTCTGTAAGTTGAATCGTTCGGGAATTATTTCATTTAGACCTTGATTATTCAGTCCGAAGTCGTGAATGGGTAAAATCTTCATGATGGTTCTGAAGATTTACCCATCCAAAATGTTTATTAGAACTTTCATTATCCCAATAGATATTTCCAAAAATGCAGATTGGATCGAATTGAACTCTAGTACTTATTGATTGAAAAATGATAGCATGCAGGTTCGTGGAGAATATTGAGAAGACCATATGATTGCAAAATGTAAAATGTTCGAAAAAAAAAGTTGAAATCTTGATCGGATTAATATTTCAGAATTACTTAAGAAAATATCAAGTATGTTCGACATAGTTTTTCCAATATTTTCGAAAACTATCATACGATGAAGCTAATATTGCATGTTGTCAAATATCAATATTAATATTCGATGTTTTCCAAAAAAAAACAAAACTTTTCGGAATTTTCCCTTTAATTTTTCAAACTGAATCATGCTTACCACGAAATTCTGTAACGGATTGCGTGTCGGCATTTCACGACCAATCACCATGTTTGACTTTGATTAACCTCATCATTCAAAATGGGTATAATTCTTAAACTGTTGGTGGATTTTGCCCATCAACAAACTTAACTGTCGAATTTTGCTAGGCAACCGATCGGACAGAATTGAATTCGAAATCAGATTCTTCATCACTAGAGTTCAACCTTATCGTCAAAGTCCATTTCTGACAAAAAACTTTAGAATGTCCCATATACCTACTTGAGTGAAATTATTCTCCGAAAAATAATCAGCGTCAAGTTCTGTGTCTTCAATGATAGATCTCAAAAATATGATTTTATTATCACTCCGTTCTAGACCTAAAATACGCAGATGGGATTGATGGGGGAAGTCCACCCAATAGTTACAGAGAACCATAATTTTAGTTTCTGGATAAGTCGAACAATTCCGATCCAAATAAATCTTAGTAATCAGGAGTGTATAAAGGCAATCGAATCATTTTACGCGCTTGTTTTGGAGAACCGCACGTTATAATTTCACCAAAATGTATAAAATGTTCGCATTTTGAGTCGAAAATGGTATTAAATCACTAAATTGCACTCACTCATGAGAAGAATGTTATGCATCAGAATGCGACGATTATGTTCCCTAACAGACCGAATTTGCCAAACGGTTCAGAGTCATCCCCACTTTAATTTTCTAGGTTATTTCCTCACTATCTCAAAAACAACTTGTGCGATCGGAATGAAAATTGGTAATTAGTTCTAAAATACGGACGAGCGACTCTTGCGGAATCTCCTCGGGGTTATATAGATATCGTTTTTTACGCGCTTCTTCTTGGAGAACAGCATGTTATCGTTTTGTCACAATGTCTGTAACTTTCGAATTTTGAGCCGAAAATAGTCTTAAAATTTTGGGTTGAACGCCCTGAAGAAGAATCCCTGGTCAAATTCAATTCTGTCGGTCTGTCCGTCCACCCGTAAATGTGTTCTAACTTTCAAAGCAAACGACAAGAAATTGACAGATTTGGTTTGAAGTCCGAATATCTCGCTTGGGTTCTTTTATGGTTGAAATCGGTCGAATAGGTCTTTTTGAAATTTTGGAGTTAATTCTTCGATATCTCATAAAAAACTGATTCGATCAGATTGAAACTTTGTAGATCGTTCCAGAATACCAACTCACAATTTTTCGTGTTGATTAAGTCATTCGAAACTTTTTTTAAATATTCATTCGAAAATTTTTCGAATTTTTGTCAAAAATTTTTTCTCCAGGAAGATTAACTCGATTCGATTGAAATTTGGCACAAACCTTAGAAAGACTAGTCAACAATAATGTTTCGAATTTCAATTCGATCTGATGTTTACTTTCGGAGATATAAGTAAAAGAATCTTATGAAGTACCGACTCGATCAGATTGGAGCTTTGTAGGTGGACAATTTTGGAATACCAACGCGCAATTTAGTGCAAAATTTGGTGTTTGGTGTTGAGCAAAAAATGTTTATTCGAAATTTTTTTAAATTTTATTGAAATTTTTTTTTCTCCGGAAATATTGATAATATTTCAACGAAATTTGGCACAAACTTTAGGGTCAGTATTAAACAAGTTCAGTTCTATTTGATGTTCACTTTCGGAGATAATAGCAAAAAAATTTCAAAAAGCACTGCCGTGAAGGCAGCAACTTTTGCGCGCATGTTCAATGTAGATGACCGCTTCAGCAACGAATTTGAACGTGCGCGCGTACCAAATTTCAGTTCGATAGGATCATAAGTTCTGGAGATATCGGGAAAAAATATGTCAAATTTCGAGGTTTTCTTCTCGATATCGTTGATTTTTTCGGTATTACTCGAGAAATACTGATTCAGTCCTGATCAAACTTCACAACTAGTTTTAAGATGCTAAAAGACAACTTTATGCAAAATTTCGTGATAATCGTGTTATTAGAACAATTTGAAAAAAAAAATTTATATGATTTTCTCATCATATCATCCTCATTAAATTCTGTATGAAACTTCGAACTGTTATTTTCGATGAAGTACTGAATTTCAATTCGATCTGATCTGTATTTTTGGAAACATTGGAAAAATAAAATTTTGATTGGGTATATCTACGGAATCATTGGGCGGATTTTACCCATTCACGAATTCGACCTTCGTAATTAAGCCCCAAACCTACTCTACAAATATCGAGTTTCTAAGTCGTTTCTTCCGGAAGTTATTGTGTTTACGGTCAGCCTAACGGCCGACTGCGTAAACACAATAACTTCCGAAAGAAACAACTTAGAAACTCGATATTTGTAGAGAAGGTTTGGACCTTAATTACGAAGGCCGAATTCGTGAATGGGTAAAATCCACCCAATGATTCCGTAGATATACCCAATCAAAATTTTATTTTTCCAATATTTCCAAAAATACAGACCAGATCGAATTGAAATCCAGTACTTCATCGAAAATAACAGTTCGAAGTTTCATACAGAATTTAATGAGGATAATATGATGAAAAAATCATATAAATTTTTTTTTTCAAATTGTTCCACGAAATTTTGCACAAAGTTGTCTTTCAGCATCTTAAAACTAGCTGTGAAGTTTAATCAGGACTGAATCAGTATTTCTCGAGTAATACCAAAAAAATCAACGATATCGAGAAGAAAACCTCGAAATTTGACATATTTTTTCCCGATATCTCCAAAACTTATGATCGTATCGAGCTGAAATTTAGTACACTGCTGTGAAATTAGAAGGTCAAAGTGTGAGTATAATTTTTTTTGGATATGATGAATGGTTTCCGAAAAAAAAATTTTTTTGTAAAAAAATTTCGAAAAAAATTTTTTTTAAAATTTATTGACAATATGATCTTGACGAAATTTGGCTCAAAGTTGCGCGTCGTTATACTCCACCAAACTGCCAAGTTTGAATTTAATCGCTCAAGCAGTTTCTGAAATAAAAAATAAATAAGTTCAAAACTTCAAATGCCTATAACTCCGAAACTATTCGATCGATTTGGCCCATTAACGAACTTAACCGCGGCATTCCAATGCGCGACCTACCCTGAAAGTTTCAAGTCGCTAGCTCACTTCGTTCGACAGTTATCGTGTCTACGGCCGGCCGGCCGGCCGGCCGGCCGGACAGAATCGATTTTGACACCGGATTCGTCATCAGTGAGTCCAACCTAGTCGATTGAGACCATTTTCGGCTCAATCATCCAAAATTACAGACATTTGATCAAAATGATAGCACGCTGTTCCCCTAGAACATGCGCGCAAAAAAACATGCCATATTTCGTTGTTATTTGGAATTTTAACGTTATTTCCTCAATATCTCAAGAAGTACAAATGCAATCAGAGTGAAACTTCGTAATCAGGTGAAGAATACCAACGCGCAACTAGTTTCGGGTTGACCTTGACCTTGGACTTTCGAATTTCTGAAAATGGTCTCAAGCGTCTAGGTTGCACTCACTGATACGAATCCTTTGTCAAAATCCATTCTGTCAGGCCGGCTGACGACACGATTACTGTCGAACGGAGCAAACTAGCGATTTAAAACTTTCAGGGTAGGTTGCGCATCGGAATGTAGCGGTTAAGTTCGTTAATGGACCAAATCAGCGGAATGGTTTCGGAGTTATAATCATTTGAACTTTACAGATTATCTTCCTGCTATTACGGGAACGACTGAAGCGAGTGGATTAAATCTTGGCAGTAAGTAGAAGCATAACGCCGCGGAACTTTTAACGAAATTTCGTGAAGATCGTACTGGAGAAAAATTTCTTCGAAAATGTTCTCGAAAAAAGTTCAGTTCAGCTCATCATATTTGAAAAAAAAATTTTTTCGAACCTTGAGCTTCATATATCACAGCAGTGTACCAAATTTCAGTTTGATACGAGAATAACTTTCGCAAATATTGGAAAAAAATTGTCAAACTTCGTGATTTTTTTCTCTATATCATCGTCTTTTCCGGAATAACTCGAAAAATACAAATCCTACCATAATGAAACTTGGCAGCTAGTTTGAAAATTTCGTCCTTTACGTGTCATTAGAACATTCTCACAAAAAATATTGAAATTTCTGTCCAAATATTCAATATTTTGCAATCTTCTGAGCAAATTATCCTCATGAAATAATGTATGAACTTTCAAGCTGTCATTTTTCTATGAAGTAATGGATTTCAATTCAATTCAATCTGTAGCTGTTAGGTCGACCGTATGACCGTAAACACAATAACTCCCGGAAGAAACTACTTAGAAACTCAAGATTTGTAGAGTAGGTTTGGACCTTAATTACGAATGTCGAATTCGTGAATGGGTCAAATCCGCCCAATGATTCCGCAGATATACCCATTGAAAATTTTATTTTCCCAATAATTTCAAAAGTTCAGATTAAATCGAAGAAAAGCACAGCCGTGAAATCCAGTACTCTATCTAAAAATGACCTACAGCTTGAAGGTTCATACAGAAATTCATGAGGGTAATATGATTAGGAGATCACCAAAAGGGCGTTTGGTGGACTCAATGCGTGAAACGTTAACCGCTTTGGCAACGAATTTTTTTCGAAATAACTCAAAAAACCTAGAAAAGCACTGACGTGGAGTAAGAAGCTTCTGCGTGCATGTTCAAATTCGTTGTCAAAAGCGGTCATCTTTCAATTATTGACCCCACCAGAATCACTTTTGGTGATCTCCTTTGAACATGCGCGCAAGAGCTGCTGACTTCACGTCAGTGCTTTTATGGAATGTTCAGCGCTGAGTGATCAATTTCAATCAGCAGTGTGTAAAAGAGATTAAGTCGTGTTGCAAAACGGCGAAGAGGTCGAAATCGATCTCATCTTTGCTTGGTCAGACTGAGACCTATCAAGAGTTTGAGTTTCATAGAGAATAAAAACTCATTGAAAAGGACATATTATAAAACCAGTTCAATTTGGGTTTTTTCCCATTTAAATTCATAAGGTTCACACTTAGAAAGCAGGAGCTTTATTCAATGGTTAATTTTATTTAATCGGATTTGAAAACTGAGCTTTTCTAGTACCACTTGATGGTAGCATATACATAAAGTAAATTTCAATTTCAAGTGAATGAAAACTGTTAAACAATTCCTGTAGGTGTATTCAATAAAGAACCAAGAAAAATAAATCATATTCAATGGTGAAAATAATATGCATAATTATTGGGGGTTGATAACTCGATCCTGGATAAGTAAAAATGATATTGAAAGACAATCATGACAAGAATGATATGCTGCTGAGTATCATGAAGTTTATACCTTCTATTGGGGACTTCTGCGAAGATGCCAGCGCCCTAACGGATAAATTTGGAACCTGTCCAAGCTAGTAGTTTTATGTAAACGAACCTTAGAAATGTGGTGGAGAACGAATATTTATTAAGCAGAACTTTCCGTTTGGATCACGATATAAAATCGTACTTTAAATCGTTCCTGGAGGATAATTTCGGTGTTATTTTAGTGTATATTGCTAGGTGGATCAAAATGAACCAATATCTAAGTTTACTTGAATTTCTGGAAAAACAGGCACCTCAATAAGTAATTTAAGGACTCTTATTCATGTGAAGAAGTGCTGAATGCAGGCTATATTATGTGGTAAATCTAGAATCAGTCCAAATGATACGACTTGTTCTTTGTTTACAAACGAGTGAATCAATAAAATGAAAACAGATTTTCTGCTTTAGTTCTTTTGCATCGTATTTCTAAAGCAAAGGAAACAAATAAACATATAATTGATTTCATTTTCATATTACAGCAGCTTTAGATACACATACAAAATGAAAAATGTCACAGCTGGTTCAACCTACCTATATATGGAAATGAAAAGTATTAATGTATTTATATGAATAACTTCAGCTATTATCAACTTTAACAGTATATCTAGTTTTTGTCAGGTTTTCAACCAGATCACTATTTTAGAATAAGATTTTGTGTAGTATGTGAATTAGGTAGCTGCAGAAGTGCTCGCTAGTTTCTCTGCAGCATTTTTCTTCCAAATTATCTTATTTTCATTTACACCTGAAAACATCATGACATGAAGTTGATTCGAAATGAATACATTGTAAGTAATCTTCTATAATACTAAACGCGTTACAGGCAACACCGCCGAAACCACTGCAGGAGATCAAGAAAAACTTTTGCTATGAAAGGGTTATGTTCGTGAGAGTTTTTCTGATATTTCCGGGGAGTCTTGGCGTGATATCTGAACGTGATAAGAAAGAGGAAATTTCGAATTTTCCCGTACTGTTGATCTTTCATCGCGGAAAAATCGAGAGATACTTTTAAAAAATTCCCGAAAAATAACGAAAATATCGATATTTCCCAAAGGTGCAAAACCACAGGAAAGCATTTGGTCGCTGGGTTCAAGCTAGGTAGAGTTTTTTGGTACGAACAGAAAGACGAAAGACGAAATTGTGGCGTAGCGGGCCCCTTTTTTTGATTCCCACTTTCGTATTCTTGCAGGAATGATGGAAAAAAGTGACATTTCTAAGAAAATCCGGTAAAAATTCGCCATTTCATATTCTTCTGTGGACTCGGCCGAGATCGGCTATCTCCGCCGTCATCGGGCTCGCTTTGGAGGTAGAATTTCTTGCGACAGTGAATATATTGCAACGTCGAACTTCGAATTTCTGTCGATTTCGCGGAAAACTTAGGCATCGTAGGCTTTGACCGTCGGCAAAGATCGGGTATACCGAACCGGCGTTATGTTTATGTCAATTGTCATTAACATCAATTCTAATTTGCCGTCAAAATAGCATCCTATATGGAAGATACATTGAAATTTAGTGTTGGGTATGACATGACTTCAAAATGACTTTGTAAGAGTAGCTCAATTTTCGAACTGAGCCGGTACAGTGAGCCGGTTCAAATGAGCCGGACAAATTTTAACCCGATAGTTCAATGAAGCGACACCTACATTTTAGTTGGTCTCTTACAAACTATTCAGAAGATGCAGTCTTACTAATTCGTTATTCGTGTGGTTGATTCGGATCTTAGATCATGACATGACAATAATACATTGCAGGATTTGAATATTATTGATGATTTTTTTATTTTATGATAATTAATATTGAATGATCAAGGTGAAAACACATTATCTTAAAATTTCGCAATCGGAAGTATTAATTCCAATAATTAGCCTAATTGTCCTAAATGGTCATATTGAATTGGTAAGAGTGTTCGATATACATTGAATTAAAGGGTAGAACGACTCGATAACTTTGGGAGAAACCCCATCGTTTAAATCACTGTATACCTTTATATTCTCTGCTAAGATTTAGAATTTTTTCAATTCATTCTTAGAGATCCCGAAATACAGCATAACCTCACATTGTTGAACTCTTTCATCGTACGTAAATATCAACACAGAATTCTGTAATATCGACTAGATGACTCGATCAAAGGAGTAGGTGAAATGACAAGGCACATCAAAGGAAGGAATAATCTTTCATGACAATGTGACCACAGAGCAACCAATCAATGATATGACATTTGGATTGAAGTCTTACATTTATGAACGGTGAGGCGATCTGACATTTCTGTGTTTTGTACGGGACAAACATAGACCTAAAATAACATGGACGGAACGTTAGAAAGAGAGGAGTGTAACGTACATAAGAGAGAGAGATGGAGCTAGAAGAGGCAAATCTCTTCTAGCTCCATCCTCTTTTGAACTCTCCGAAATAGTATCTAACTCTCTCACTCGTATTTTTTGAGATTCCAAGCCTCTTCTAGCTCCATCCTTTTTATCCCTAGAAAATGCATATTCTTTCTCTCTTGGATGTAGATTACAATCGATTCAGTCTAAAAGTGACGTAAAGCTCCGTCCATGTTATATTAGGTCTATGGGGACAAATGAGCCGGCTCTTGTACGTCATACCAGGGGGGTGAAGCTCTGTTCAGAATCTTGGCATCAGACAAAGAGGTCTCGCCATCCAAAAAAAGAAACGGAAGATATCCATTCAGCCAATCAACGCCCGAGTGCTTCTGTCAATTCAACTTGAAGCAAATGGACTTATCTCCCGTTGACAAATGTCATTTTATGAGAATATAGTTTTTGTTGTGATGGGATAAAATTAAATGATTATAGAGAGATTACATTCATTTGGGAGGTAATATATTCGTTTTTTGATGCCAATTTCGATTCACTCCAGGTTTAAAATTTCTATTTCAGAGTCCACCACCCTCAACTAACTTGAAGTGAAACCATTCATCTCCAACGTTCTCAGATGATGCATCATGGAGTTATTCTGTAAAGAACTACTATATAAAGACCATGTCTCTATACAATGATAGAACATTACAAGTCATATTTAAAAGGGTAATATTGATATTCCAACTAAAATCTATTTGGAAATGAAAATATTGGTTGAAAGCGATCAGAATATGAGGAAACTTTTGTCTAATGACCCATACATACACAATATGTTGTTGCAAGATGAACTACTAACATTTCAAATCGATATTTATATAGTTGCAATCAACTTATCAGGCAGATCATTTGCATGATTGTTTTTACCAAGAACTTGTTTCACCTGATGAATCTAAAACATTGATGAACTCAAGTTTTAATGTTTCAATAGAGGTATGAACTCTTTGTTAGTAGGTATATGTATTGGTTTTTTGATTGGAACAAAAAAGTTCAAATCTCCACATTGATAATCATGTCTTTGTTTTCACGATGTAACATTACCAGTCATTCAACTTTCAGTTTCATGCAAATGGTCACATTATTTATTATTACTTTTCATTTGGTTGTAAAACATTTTTGTGATATACCTCTCCGGAAAGATTCTCTTCTGAATTCCTTGACCAACCAACTTTTTCATGAAAAATATTGAGCATTCATTTCGTTCAATATTGTAATTTTTAGATACTGTCAGAAATACTTATTGATCATTGTACTTGAATAATATTGTGAAATTGGTGTATCTATTGATTCGTAAATAAATTTCTTTCTCAAAATGTGGACTTTAATTCAAAAATTACATAATACAATTATTTGAAATGCAATATATTCCCGCCAACGCATCGCCAGCCAGATTCACGGTATAGAATTCCCTGAATTTCTATTATACCGTGCAACTTGTTAGTTCGTGCCATCCCCGGTGAGGGCGTATTTTGTTTCCGTCGTTTTGAAGGGACGTTTCACTTCTTATATATTTGTATTCTGTGCGTCATACCCAACACTATTGAAATTGACGAAAATAAAGTTGGTAACGAATTGAAATGCATTTATAGAAGTATCAATCATGGTCAATACTGCCTAATTCCAACTCTAACAATGAGTTATCGGTATAATTTTAGCAAGTTATTATAACCTTATGCTACCTTCACGAGAGGAAACAGTAAGTATTGCCTACAATTGAAGATACTTTAACTTATCACAAGTTTTTCCAACCTGAATATCATGAGGAAATATTTATTTTCAGATGAGTCAGATATTTTAAATGAACTGGACATTGGAAAGTTTCTGTATCATTGAAGTCATAAAGTGAAGAATGTTTAGAATGGGTTCAAGACTACGATAAGAATCAGAATGCTAATCCAGAATTCGTCGAAAAAACATCACATTGCCATACATATTTGAAATGGTAGAGATTAACTCGACTTCAAAGGTATACATTATTATGTTATTTTCCGTTAGCAGATGCATCAAGTATGAAATTTTTGCAGATTTGATATATGTGAGGTCGTGTTGTTGAAGTGAAATGCCATCCAAGCATTAAGCATATACAAAGGAAGAAAGCCTTTAAAGGACTGTAGAATGTTTTATGAATCTCTCAAAAATATCACTATCGTCCCGCTGAGAATTTAATATATGTTGAACCATTTGAGTTTTATGTTGAGTATTCGAATGGTGATATGGATAATATCTAATATTCTGATAAATTGGAAACTTGATCATGGCAAATTTATGTATCACATTCCTAGGTTTAATCAAGCATACTTTGTAGAAGATGGACTATCATTATGAAAAAAAAAGGGAGCTCAATAGATTTTGAGAAGTGAAAATTGCAGAAATACTATGTAATCTATAGATGGTTTCAATAATATACAGCTGGTGTGGGACAAGACTGTATGATACTGTACCCCTGATATATTTATTCATAATTGTGAATGAAACAGGAATATTCAAGGGATTCTTACTATTCACAAGAGGTTAATCTTCAAAAATCACAAGTCGATGTAACCTTTGATGTCAATTGATAATAGAAATGATAGAAAAGTGTGAGTAAGAAGATCACATTATCAAGAAACGTATGAAATTTTATATTCACAATAGGGAGTTAAGGTTGAGCCTCAGTATATGTTCTGTAATACTCATGTATCCCTTCCATATTGCTACATCAAAATTTGGTTGGCAAAAATGGCGTGGGGATGGAACATAACCGGGAAGGATACATCAATTAATTTACACCTTATAATATTTTTCCTAGACAAAATGGGAAGGTTACTGAATGTATAGTGAGAATCAAGCTTTTTTAAGTTGAAATTCATAACCACCTACAAGTAACTACTAATTTTTCTTTATATGGGTATAATGTATGCATTATATGAAATGAGATGAAATATTCTGAAGTGAAATTTATCTATTCTGCAAGGTAATCTTGATAATTTTGTGTATTTCACAGGATATCTGCCGTTTTCTGAAACTATTTTGAGAAAAATTACAAATGAAGTTGCACCAACAACATCAAGATAGAAGATGGTATATAGAGGCTTATGCAGATATTGTTTGAAAACAATGTGAAACTTCTTTAATCGTAATATGCAACATACCTGATGAAGGCTATCAACTGATGAATTCTTCACATAAACCCCTGACACACTTCTCTAAGGAACAAGTTTACTTGAACTCATTCATTCAATTATCTTTTCTTGGAATTTTTTTGTATCACCCAATGTATTCTATTGAACTATACTTTATTATCATTATCAATAATCGATAAATAAAAAATTACTTCAATATGCAGTTTTGCGTTTGTCCTGTTTGGAAAACATGATATCTTGGTTACTCAATCATATTTTAATATGTCAATTATGAATTGGTCATCTCCATTAATGAAACAGAAAATTTAAATGTTCATAATGCCGTAATTCCTTTACAAAATGAATATTACTTCATGCTTTGGTGATTCTCGGTCGAAGAGTGATGTACTAGAAATATTGAAATTCAGTAAATTTGAGACATTGGAAATTCCTGTAAAATGAACATGCATATGTTTAGTGAATATTGAATTGGAATAGTGAAAATTTTCGGATTTTATCCAAGAAATTTTTTTAACGTTGTACAATGTTTAAATATGAATTTTTCATGCGATGATATATCTATTTAGTATTATTGGTGTCGTCTTGAGAAATTGAATTTTCATTTTATAGTCAATTTTATGTTTGCATGTGGAGCCACGGTTAGGGTCTATCCTCGAACTGAATTTTGACTAAATCGTGTCTGTATTTTTGTGAATATTGAGATGATGGAATTTCAAATGCGTTCATCTACTGAACCGTTTGGCAGATTTTGTTCATTCCGAACTTAACCTTCGAATTCAAGCTTTAAACCTGCCCTGAACAGACGGCCGAAGACCGGCTGTAAACGCGATAACTTTGCAAAGGAATGGCTTAGACAGTCGAAATTTTCCGGGTAGGTTTAAAGTTTGAATTCGAAGGTTAAGTTCGGAATGAACAAAATCCGCCAAACGGTTCAGTAGATGAACGCATTTGAAATTTCATCATTTCAATATTCACAAAAATACATACACGATTTGGTAAAAATTCAGTTCGAGGATAGACGATAACTGTGATCGAATTTTACATTAGCTACTGATTTTTTCTGAATTTATAAACAGTGTGCTTCGTTTTTAATAATTCAGTCAACTATTCAATTAATCTACTCAAATAGGCAAATCTACCCGCTAGGTAGGTCTGGGCGCTTCCTACGTAGGTATCGTTTAAGTAGATCTACAGTAAAGATTGATCTATCGCTAGGTAGATCTGGGCGCGTACTAGTTTACCTTTATGAAAATAAACATGTTCAGAGAAATGCGGTGAACATATACTTTCATGTATTTCGTGATCTGTTTTCCAATCTGCAATTTCTAAAGCTAGGCCTTTCTTCTATTATTGAGTTCCCTGCAAAATGCTGTTTCCAAATTAAGTTTACTTTAATTTGGCACTGGAAAAAATGAAAACTAGAGGCAATGGATGATCCTTTCTTCTTTGACCATGAATAACATTGAGTTGAGGCACACAACAATAGTCATTTCGGGAGGATGCCATTTCGAATTAATTCGATCGAAAATTTTAATCGGAAAGAAAGGAATCGATTGATGAATATTACAAACACTTTCGGTATACCAAAATTTCAACTCTGAGAACAACACAAAAGCTCGAAAATGAACTCCAAAAGTAAGCAAATTACGTTAGAATTACAGGAACGTCGAAAAACTACTAGCTTGGAAGTGTTCGAATTTCTATCGCCAGAGGGCGTATCGCTTAGCAGTAGTTGCGAATAGATAACATTCTTTCTTCATTTGAACACCTATTTCCATATGCATGCACTGTCCCAACAGAATACAAAAAGGACCCATTTAAAAGTATCTGAGGATGTACACATTCCATTATTCCCATTAATAGTGTCATGCGCTCTGGTTGGTCGATTGTTGGCGTTTGTGTCGGTGGCGAGGCTATGAAATACAGACGGTTTCCCCAGTTTGGTCTAAAGATTCAGTAGGAAAACAAATGAAAATAAGAGCACCATTGTTCTGTGCATCCTAGATGCAGGATATTGTTATTCTATGTTATATAGCATAGAATAACCATGATGATCTATGACAAATTCCAAACTCGTTGATGTTGATTTTCACAGGTTATGTTCAATTCAACCTCACTTTTTCTCTTGAGTAAACTCTCTTGGTGAATGGAAACTAATCATGGCAATTCATGAGAAAATGGAATGGCAATTGGATCTAGATCCCTCATCTGGCTCCAAATTAACTATACATCTATACAAGAACGTTAAGAATGCTGCGGATATACGTAAGAAATTATTCGAAGGAAATTTGAACTGCTGCATAATTAAACCCAGTCTTATAGTGCATCCATTTCAAGTAGCTGTTGCGGCTAATAAAGCTCTAGTTGCAGAAAACCTTACAACAAAGACAATGAATACTGAAATTCTGTTCAATCTTTCAATATCTAAAAATATAACAGCCAGTTTGAAATCATTTGGTATCGGTGATAATGACAAGGACTTACTAGTGGCATCAATAAATGAAATCAGTGACTTATCAGAAAGTGTCAGTTTTATTGACGGTGATGAAGTAAATGTAGATGAAATATGCAAATTTACTGATATTAATCTTGTGAAGAAAATTTATAAAATAACAGAAGAAGAGTTCAAAAGTAATGATTTATTAGATTCTGTAGTTAGCCGTATGGCTATAAAATAAAAATCAGTATTTGTTAAATAGTGGTTTACCTTTTTCTCATGGGAGAACCAATCAACTTTAGGATTTATGGAAAAGATTGTTAATAACTGGAAGAAAAAGTGATTGGTGATTGATTCATAATGAAATTATCGCTATTCAAACATAAAAAAAATTCATGTATTTTTCCTAGATGTATCTTGAAGGGTAGACATTTTTTATTTGTATTTCCGGATTATCCTAGGCTTCAAGGAAACCTCTCAGAAGCTTGTGAGAGTTAGGATATCAGCCATGTTCTGTGTAGGTTTTGTGTCCTCGCGCCACCGTAGGCACAGCACTGTTAATTGATGACCCAACGCCAACAGTGAATGGTGTCCAATACGGATCTAGAAAAATTTTTCTTGGTCCGCTTGAACCCCTGAGCTACCAACACTTGGGTTTATTGATGAAATTAAGAGCAATGTATTGGAAAATTTATGTTTTTTTGTATCAGAATAATATTTGGTAAAATTCAGTTATAAAATTATTTACTAATTTAATAAAAAAAACCAACATATGAAATAGGACATCAGGTTCAGCACAATAACTCCATAAATGGTTGTTACATTTGCAAAATATTTGAACAGATATCTCATTCATTTTTCAGTAGTGATTTCAATGAAGCTGGTGATTTAAGAGTATATTTTTCTGTGAACTCATCAAATATTGTGCAGACTGCTCATTTTTCAAAACCATCCTGAAGACTAAGGAAATACTTACTATTGAATTCACTTGACAATCAAAAATCTTAAAGCTTGTATTGTAAATATTAAACGGTATATCATTTCTGGCAGTAGAATTGAGATAATAAAAAATAATAAGATGAGTAAAATGTATAAAAAACGGAGAAATTGAATTAATTATATATTATCATTGCTTAAGCTGAAGAACTTCAGTCGTTGGACTTTTTACATCTATCAGTAAAAAACTAATATTTTCATTATTATTATTGGTAAACCTCAACAGTCATGAGATCCATCATTTGATTCAGCTTGAAGAAAATTAACTTAAAATAACTAGAAAATGCTTTTTCTTTGAGTTCATAGGTCTATTATACATTTGGAGTCTGCTCCATTTTAATTTTCAGGTAATTCCACTGGGAGGCAAAATCAAAGAGAATATTTCACATTGAAGTAGTGAGAGTGAATCAACCACAGGTGATTTCAAGCTTGATTTTAAATTCATTGGGACAATAATTTCAATATTTATGTCCTCATTCCTTGAGGTTCATCGCAAATTTAATCTTTTCAAGAAATTCACGAGGAAAGGGCCAACATTTTGCTGTGAAAGTATGTACTATTGAATCAAAGTCAACTCCTAAAGTCCATAAACATCAAATTTATGTTGACATTAACCATTAATTACTAATACTTCCTTCAAATTGAATAATTTTCATAAAAAAAATTTTTTCAAAAACTTATGAGCTCAAGAATCATAATAGAGCTTGCAAAAAAAGCTATCAAAATATGTTCTTGCTGCAGTGACAGAATCCAATGTGAAATAAGTGTTTCAGTAAAAAAATTGAAAAAGATTAACTGTAAAGAAAATGTAAGCAGATAAAATTATTTCTCCATTGTACTCTTGAACTTTTTGATAAATGACAATATTCGGATTGAGCTAAGTTTTGGGAATTTTTTGGTAGGTTTCTTAAATTTTCGTGAATACATACCTTATGTCGAAGGAAATTTTCAGGTCAGAGGAAGCAAAAGGAAACTTTCACGAAACATCGCCACCAATGCGTTAAAACTATAAAATCTTGCTTTTTTATACCTGGTTTTTTCATTCCAAGTTCTCAATGTATAAATTGGTATTTTGAAATTCAATGGAAGTGTATGCCAATCTTAGATAACTTACTTGAAAGTGGCATACACCTTCATTTTAAACAAGTTTTCCATCAATTAAAAACAATACAATAATTAAATAATCATTTTGATCAAACTTTTCCTTTGAATATTTTGATTTTACCCCCCATAAGAAGTTATTCACTTGCAGAAATTCAAATAAAGCAACTTCAACTGAAATGAAGAGAATATTGGGCCTCACACCAGCAGAAAAGGAAACAGGTTGGACAGGAACCTGAAATAACCCAGAGCCAAAGGGTCATAAAAGAAAGGTTACACAGCTAAGAGAGTAAACATTAGATACGAGGACATTTTGGTTCAAATTAGAATTAGAACCTCAACAATCTCTAGGTCTAGGCTTTCTTTGAGAGACTTGTCTCTGATCTTCTCTCTATCTATAGTCCTCACTCTTTCGTACTTCTGCTAGTGTGGTTCACTTATTTATAGCTTCATTAGTTCATGCTACTGTTCAACCCGTTTCAAACCCAAACATTATCACGAAATTTATTTTGTATTGTATTTTTTTTTTAAACATACGTAAAACCATTAATTTTGGTCAGATTGACAAATAATCTATGTGATTTATAAACAACATTCAATTGCATTTGAAAATAAGTCTAGCTGTGTCAATTGAAAAGGTTTTTTCCATTTTATAAAAATCTCATTTTTTGATATTTTTAAGGTGATTAAAGGAAAAAACACCTAGAATTATTTCACATGATCATATCAAAGTTGATAGTATTATAAACTTGAGGTATTTTCAATTATTGTAATTCAACAGTTATGAATTAACAAAAAACCCAAGAAAATTGGGAAATCGAAAAAAGAAACGTAAATCAAGGCTCTTAACTTTCAGATAAAGAATATAAATTCAAAAACTCGCAAGAAGATGATTTCATTAACTGTAGCTTACAAATGACCTTCACCAAACGAGCTTTTTGAAATGAATTATCAGAAAAGCATTAAGAAATTGTGAAGAATATGTTTATTCAGGCAAAATAATTTTTATACTATACTATACTATATTTTGTTCAAGAAAATTACTAATAACAAGCACCACAATATCAGAGTGACTTCATCCTCAAGTTAATTTTTTTCAAATTCGAAAATAAAAAGTTATCTACTCAACTAGGTCCTCAGTACGAAATATTCTATTCTTCATAACTTTTGTGATTGTTAATGTTTGAGTTTGAAACTTCTGCAATTTTTTTTGAAAGTCTTTCACAACTAGTGGGTTAAATTCTTTGAAATTTGAGTCCACTTAATTTATTTCAATTCATATTCTCTTTAGCCTCACATTAAAATGAGATCATTTTTTTTAATAAATAAAATTTATATTATTAATTGTTACGATATATTCATTAAAGGTTTATTCAATAACGCTTTTGATAAACCTTTAAACGTATTTTTGTTATTTGATTTAGACTTACTACTTTTATTTACCGCACCTAAAGGAATAAGGTTAAAACAGTCTTGTCTAATTCTAAGTTGATCATAAAAATTCAACACATCTGGGTTCGCCCACACTTGTGAAGCCTTGAAATCCAAAACCCTTAAAGTTTTCAGACTTTGAGCTCTGCTCAAAGCGACGTAGGCTTGTCCTGCCTCGAATACCCTGCCCAAAGACATTTCGACACAATCCAGGGTGAGTCCTTGAGATTTGTGGATTGAAAAGGCCCAAGCGAGACGGAGGGGCACCTGTTTACGTGCTGCTACGCCGCTGATTGTTTTGAGACTCCATCTTTCAGGTTGGGCTAGATATAGTTCGTTCCTGAATTTCACTAATGGTAAGTTGTCCTTGAATTCTTTAACGACACCTCTGGCACCATTCACTAGTCCTTTTGATATGTTTATGTTCTTCAGAAGCATAACCTGAAAATGGCGCGAAATTTATTGTGTATGACCGTTTGTATACTCCATTCACTTTTATAGTCAGTCTGTAGGCCGTGGAAAATGTTTTTTTACAATTATGAGCAGTGATTTCATTAGAAAAGCCATGGCATTTCGACATGTTCAAGTGTGAAATAAAATAAGATGGACTCTTCACTGAAATATGAACATTTTGGGTAAAATAGTGAATAACCCAAAAATGTCAAATGTCCTGTTTTGCTTGAGTACACAATATTCCTGTTATGATCAGAGAGAATAGAGTATACTAGAACGGCCATCGTATTGCGAACAGGCTAGCTTATATGTGCTCTTATTCCCCCACTTTCTGGTGCCCTACCTTCCCTTCATCGGGCCTGCTATATTATTGTTTCTACTGCGTTCAAAGGTGCTATTCGCTTTGATTTTCATTTCCTTTAAGTTTTTAACTTACTACTGTATGGAAGACAATTGACTAAATATATGGTTATGACAAATATATAGAAATGCAAAGGTAAATAAATCCAATCCATTGAAAGAAAATAATGTATGGGAACATTAATTCTTGTCCTTTAAAATGAATTAGTTTTTTTTAACTCTCTATTGCACTCTTTGTTCAACAATGCTCTGGTTCTGGTCACGGATGTATTTTTACGCGCTTGTTCTGGGGAACAGCGCGTTATTATTTTGTCACGATGTCTGTAATTTTAGAATTTTGAGCCGAAATTGGTCTAAAACGACTAGGTTGGACTCACTTATGAAGAATCCGATGTCAAAATTGATTCTGTCCATCCGGTACATTTACATAGCGAATCACCTATACATCTTCAGGAAGCTTAATCATCCTAAGAGTGGTTTTGAACCTAGAAAAATATACAGGGTGTTTCACCATAAACTGGTCGAACATATATAGCCGTATATTTGACATTTGGAAAGTCATTTTTGCCTTATGACATAAACCCCATTTTCGAAGCATAAGTGAGATACAGGGTGTTTAATGTCAACTTTGAGAAATATTCTGATAACTGTGGTGACTTATGCGTGACCTTTGAAATAACGGGTTTTGATCACATCTAAGTATTTTTTTGTGGTCCATTCAATTGTGTAGAATTCGGGAAAAATATTTCAAAACGGCGGAAAACCTACAAAGTTGGAATTTTTTGTTTTCGATGTACTCAATTTCCTAAGATTTTCAGTGAAAAAAGTTTTACAACATTCGAACTCAACTTTTTTCTTACGTGTCTACAGTAAAAAAAAAATTCACCCAAAATTGTTGAAATCTTTAGATCTTTAGAGGTTAAACTTACCTTCATTCTGAACATTGGTGTAAAAAGAGAATGGGAAAATATCCATTGGTTTTCATTTTATCGCCTTCCAAAGATTCCGCTCGAAGTACTTAAATAATTTTTATTCGGGAAACTGGTGGCCCTACGGAGGCCAAAATTGTGCTAATGGGCCGCAAGAATGACTTGGATTGAAATATGAATTTATCAAAAAAAAAATTTTTTTTTCAAAAAAACTTTCATGGAATTCGAACTCGCTCCACTTACGGTCAATAGGTTTGTGTATAAATTGGATTTATTCTGATTATAAATTATAATGACGTCCGTTACCAAGCAACGGTAGTTCGTCGAATTTGGCCCTATTTTCCGAATGCGGAGAGAGTTCGATTCCTACCAAAGTTTTTAAGAAAATATTTTTTTCTTGGTAAATTCATATTTCTATTTCTAAACCGTTATTTTAAAGTTTACGCATAACTCACCACAGTTATCAGAATATTCCTCAAAATTTACATTTTATCTCACTTATGCTTCGAAAACGGGGTATAATCATAAGGCAAAAATAACTTTCCCAATGTCATCTATACGGCTATATATGTTTGACCAGTTTATGGTGAAACACCCTGTATACCAAAATCCCTGTTATATTTTTTTTGGATAACCACTGGGATTTAATTCATAAAATCAAGTAAGAAACCAACATATATACGAAGATTCCTGATGCAATCACTTCGCAGACCGAGTGATAGTACTTCGAACTGGCAGGCAAGAATGTCTCTGGAGAACATCGTAGTTAGGAAAACCTAAAAAAGCACTGAAGTGAGGTCTGGAGCTTTTACGCGCTTGTTCCGTTGCCAAAGCGGTCATCTATACATCTATACTAACTTCAAGGTGGCATTTTTCATTGAAGGGCGATTCGATCTATGTGTTGGAAATATGGGGAAACTGAAATTTTGAAAGGGTATAACTGCGGAATCATTCAATAGTTTTTACCAATTCTCCAATTCGACCTTCGTAATGAAACTCCCAACTTAATTTACAATTATCAAGCTACTGAGTAGACTCTTATTAGAAGTTATTTTGTTCACTATCAGAGGTTAGTCCTGCCGTTAACACATTAAATTTAGGAAGAATCGACATAGGTTTTCAGTTTAATTAAGAAGGTCGAATGCTTAAATGAGTTGAATTCGCCAATTATATTTAGATAGTTATAGCCATTCAAAATTTTGGATCGAATTGCAATCTAGTACTTGATCGAAAATTATAGCTTGAGGTTCATGCAGAATTTCGTGGGGACCAAATGAAGAAAAAATCTGCGTTTGGCAGGGTCAATACTTGTATAGATGACCGCTTTGAAAACGGAACAAGCGCGTAAAAGCTCCTGACCTCACGTCAGTGCTTTACTAGGTTTTTTGAATTCTAATGATGAAATATGCTTTCCCCATGCTTTCAATCAAACAGTTCTTATGGTTGTCTTCTCTATTAATTGATAAATGAAATAATTTCTACTTGAAGAGTCGGAAAATGAAGCATTGGTGTAATTAATATTGTTCCTATTGATTTTGTTTCTCAAAATTGATGCGTCAAACATTTTTCATAGATTTTACAAATCCGGCTCGCACTATCTGTCCTCGGTTTTTGAATGATATTAAATACGCTGTCAAATTCTAAGGGTATTTTCTTTGTCTAAAGTTATTGTGAATAAAATTCTTCACACTTGATGTTCCTCCTGAGGAGTCGCAAAATGTATCCTGCGATATATTCAGAAAATTCAAGGTGGTGGTAAAGTTTTGTTAGCGTTCATAATATAATTTCCGCATTTTAGGAAAATAATAATAATAATATCCATCCAATTAGACACAGATTAATTATTCAAACAATTCACTAAATCTATTACATACAAAGCAGGTAAATTGTTGTACGAGATAATAATCTGATATTTTGCTGATGTTTCATACTTAGCTGTTCTATGTTTTGGAACGAGATGAAGGGATTTTTTTTTTGAGATTCCGTTTTTATAAGGTATTCTGTTCCTGTAATTTTTCAACAATGACTTTTAAATTAACGACTAAAGCTATCAATCTACTTTGCTATGAGGTTTTTCCTCAACTAGCTTCTGTTTAGTATTCTTCTGAGTATATGTGATATTTCTAGATAGGTTTTAGCTTTTAGCTATTTTTCTGCTTTTAGAGATATAACCGGAAGGGCTACGATTTCAAACTCTCATTGGATGTTTGGAAGATGTTGATGGCTGTAAATGAGGCGAAAAAGCGGAGAAAACACATGAAACAGCATATTTAAGTACTTACGAAAAGGAGATAAATGATCATAATTATTTTTTTTTCAAATGGTCACTACAAAAAGATCATGATCTTCACGGAAACTATCAAGAAAAAATATTTTTCCCCCGGTACTTCCTTTCTCCCCATTATTGCATTCAAAAGCGACGCACACACCCTTTCTTTCTATTGATATCAAGCTAGTAGGGCACCAGAGAGTAGGGGAAGCTGAACATATCGCAAGTATCTGGGTGGCCGCTCTGGTTAAAATTCCTTCTACCTATCTTTTTTATACAGAGAAGAATGTGTCATATTTCCATAGCTTACCGACTGGACTTTATGAAAGTTAATGTAGTATTTGTATATACTTACTTGTGCCCCGATCTTCAATTCTAACCTCCTAGGCACGGTTGTCTGATTATCAAGCATCTTACTCACAGCTGGATTGCTATCAAGAGCATCGAAAACTTTAACATCTCCAGCCAGAGCCTTCAGTTTAGACTCGTTTATCAAATCAGCATCTTGGGTGTGGGAACACAATCTTGTTGCCAAAATACCGTCTTGTTCGATTTTCTGGGAGGCTGTTGCAGCAAGTACTTTTTCTGACTCTTTAGAAACTTTCCCGATTCTAGCTTCATTCAGTATGTCAATGAAAACTTGTTCTTCCTGCCTGTGGACCTTTTTAAGTTCGAATGTGCGGTCGACACATTTCTTCCATGCTTCACTTGTAAAGCAAAAGTTTTTCTTGTTCTTTTCCTTCGACACAGGAGGAAGTTGGAAGAAATCACCGCACAGTATAAGCTGGATTCCTCCAAAGGGTTTTTCATTCTTTCGAAGTTTTCTAGCAACTTCTTCTAGTTTCTGGAAAACATAAGGAGGCTGCTACATACAAGAAGTTAACATATGCTCAGTCCAATAGGCAGAGGTAAAAAAAATTATATTTGAAGATAGATCAGAATATAATTTTGCCCAAACGTCTGTAATTTTCGAGTTCCCGAATATAGACTTGGATAGCAAAACGTAACGCGTCATTAAGTTAGTTCGAGGTTATGAGTCTCAGCCACATTCAAAGTTCATAAAACATCATAAACATCTCAACGTCAGGAAGCCGCCTACGGTCAGCATACTGCAACGATGCCCATAGCAGAGAGAAGCATTCGAATGCGAGAAATTTACCATAATATTATGAAGGTAAGCGCGGAGGAACTTAGTGTTAAACTCAACTGGGTGAATATAGAAACAAATAGTCAACTTTATAAGCGTCAAGGAGAATGTAAGAGCGCGAATAAGCAATAAAGGAATTGAAAGCTTCGACCAAATAATAAACATCATTATTCGAGAAAAAGAACGCTGCTCTGAAAGAACAGTGCTGAGGGTGAGGGAAGGAAATGATCGGATAACAACAGAGTTTCTTGTCAAGACCAAAAAGAGGGATAAAATATACAGGGTGTCCAGTAAACTTCAAACAATATTTGTACAGGTGATAGACTAGGTCATGACCACTCAGAATATCGAAAATTTTGTAGGTAAAATTTTTACCTTTTTCGAGATAATGGGCATTTTAAAAATTCGTGAAAAATCGTTACCTTTCCTCGATGTTTTGGACTACATGTCTCCAAATTGGTACTGACTCGAAAAATTTTTTTCACTGAACATTGCTGCTTTTCAGGTGTATAAAACCTTTTTCAAAAATTGATAAAATTCTGCGAAAAATGGGGATGAAATGACATCTACCTATCATTACTCTCGTAGTTTTGACCCGATTTTCTGAAAAACTTATTTCCACGTGAATGTGAACATTCACTACAAAAATATGCGCACTTTGTCTACTCTCCAAAATGAAACATCCTCAGATTATTTCTGGAAGGGGGTATATTTCCGTTGCAAGAGAACGCGGAGATATTCTGGTCTATCCTGAACTTTCACAATTTTGAGGAAAAAAGTCTTCTGTTTCGAATTTTTCAGGATAAAATGATGGAATAATGATTAATAATAATAAATTCATTGCTTGAAAGTTTTCAGAAAAATAAAAAAAACAAATCTTCTTCGCTTAGGAATATTCAGAGAAAAAAATTGAATTTTTCTGTATTCTTTCTGACGAAAATATGATAATCTTCCAAGAAGGACCTTTTAATGTTTTTTGTCCCCTTTACAACGATTTACTGATAGCATGTTGACACCGTCCCAGTTGTTTCATGTCAGTTGCAGTTGTTCAACAGATTTTAGTTCGTTGATCAGGGGGCTCAAGGATGCCTCATCCATTGAACAAGGTTCACATTCAACCCAAACATTATTGTCGAACATAAGGGTCAGTAATACTCTGCCTACCTTTCGTAGAGATGGGTCAGTTCTTATTACAAAAACAGAAGTTAGTATTGAACCACAAGTTCGATAATGTTTGGGTCTAATTTACTCAATATTATAATGGATTGGAGACTCTAAACCAATCTTGCAATTATATGATTTATTTCACTTGGGCTATTTGATAGTATAACGATATACTTAAATACAACTGAGGTGGAACAATAATTGAGTTGGTGTATCCATATGGACATTCAGACTTTTTGAAAGTGAGTCATCTTGGCATCAGGACATATAGAAAAACATTAAATGATGTTTTTTCTATAACTTGTTTATGGAATTTATTGCTTGAAACTCTGGTTTGAAAAGATTTCAATTCAATTCAATTAGAAGATTTGAAATTTTTTTTATTTTTCTGAAATCTCTCAAGCAATGAATTAAATATTATTAATCATTATTCTATCGTTTAATTCCGAAAAGTTCGCAACAGAAGACTTTTTTCCTCAAAATTTTGAAAGTTGAGGATAGACCAGAATACCTCCATTCTCTTGCAACAGAAATATAACCCCTTCCAGAAATAATCAGAGTATGTTTCACACAATTTTGGAGAGTGGACAAAATGCGCATATTTTTGTAGTGAATGTTCACATTCACGTGGTATCAAGTTTTTTCAGTTTTTTCAAATCGGGTCCAAGTTACGAGAATAATAATAGTTAGAATTCAAATATGTCATTGCATCCGCATTTTTTGCAGAGTTTCATACATCCGAAAAGCAGCAGTCATCAGCAATGTTCAGTAAAAAATATTTCGAATCAGTACCAATTTAGAGACGTGGCGTCCAAAACATCGAGGAAAGGTACCGATTTTTCACGAATTTCTAAAATGCCCATTATCTCGAAAACGGTGAAAATTTTACCTTTAAATTTTTCGATATTCTGAGTGGTCATGACCTAGTCTATCACCAGTGCAAATATTGTTTAAGGTTTACAGGACACCCTGTATAAAAAAAAACTGAATCGTCGAACTCCCGCTGCAACTGGGGTTGGATTGGAAAACAGATGAACAAGGCTGGAAGTGATTCCAAGGAGATATGGCGAGTCATCAATGATGTCATGCATAATGTCAACAGGAGAAGTAAAAAAGGTAAAAAGATAACTTTGCAAGATGGAATCTCTATTACAGATGAACACCTGATAGCAAATGAGTTCTGTAAATATTACTCTGGGGTAGGAAAAAAGATTTCGGACACTATACCAATCTCAGATTCGAACTTCATGGAACAAGAAAACAACAGATCCATATTTCTCCGACCGGCTGATATGAAAGAGATCACAATTGTCATTCATTTCTCTGAAACACTCCTCTGCCCCAGGATATGATGGCATCACCAAGGATAATCTGATCCATGTCAATAATATTAGTAGTGTTCTTTCGTACTGATTGAACTGATGGAACTTGTTCCGCGATTAGAATAATCATTTGCAATCACTTTAGAGTTGTGGAAGGGGGAACTGATTGAAAACGAAAGAACGATCGCTTCAACTGATCTTTCTGATTGAAGTTATATAAATCACTTCGTTCAGTACGAAAGAACATCACTATTGTTAATGAACGAAATGATGAAAAAGGGTTGCTTTCTAAAAGAACTGAAAATGGCAAGACTTGTACCTGTGTATAAGAATGGGAAACATGATGAACTAAACAACTACAGACCCATATCACTGTTGAGTGATTTCTCCAAGATAGTGGAGAAGGTATTGAAGGTCAGGATGTGAAATTTATTAGTGAAACATTCTGTTTCCATCCACATCAGTATGGATTTCAAGAAAAGTACCTTGAGTACAACAATTGATCTACTGGACTATATTGCCTCCGTGATGAATAAAATAAATATATAGTGATTGTGTTTGTGGACCTCAAAAAGGCTTTCGATACGCTAAACGTGGACATAATCATAAATAAGTTAACTAAAATGGGATTCAGAGGTGTAGCTGCTCAACTACTGAGCACATATTCAATGCATAAAAAATTTTTCACTAATGTGGAAAATGTTGGAAGTGATGAATAAGACATAAGCTTCGGTGTTCCTCAGGGGTCGGTCCTTGGACTGATCCTATATCTTATGTACGTGCACTCCCTAAAAATGGCTGGTTTAGTTGCGAGATACTTCACATTCGCTGATGATACTGTACTGGTATTTACAGGTGAGGGCCTTGAGGAGCTGCAGAGAATCGTAAACAAATATTATCGGGGGTTACTGATGAACCGGCTGGCGGTGAACTCTGAGAAAACTGTGTACATAATAAGACAGACGAACAAGCGGGGTGGAATATTACAGTTGTACATTGGTAATAAACTGAAGGAAGTTGAAGTATATAAATACTTGGGATTGTTGATAGACAATAAACTACAGTGGACACAACATATTAAAAAAGTTATAGCGAAAATATCTTCACTGACAGGGGTATAAAACGGTGTGCGAAGAAAATGAGCTTCAATGTTAGTAGAACCATATATTACAGCTTTATTGATTCGCATATAAGATATCTCATTCCATGTTGGGGGAATGCATCACAAATATTAATTGGCAAATAAGGAAAATCACAAAATAAATCAAGAAAGACTTTATACGGATTAGATCGATTAACTTTCACAAACATTGTCTATCAAATGACAGGGTTCCTAAAAATATAGAAGATCATCACACTCGAAAAAGTCAATCTTAAATGAATATATATCATGTGATACCAACATGGAAACAAGACTGAAGCAGAGATATATGCGAACTAAGAAATATCAGGGTACGCCCCTATATAGAGGAATCCAACAGTATAATCAACTTTGAGCATCATGGGTCTCACCACTAGAAGTTTATTCGAGAAAGCCTTAAAAAATCATATCTGTCCTTCTTCCCCATTGGGTTGCATTGTAGCGCAGTATGTAGTTGTGGAATACTTACGCGGCACTAAATAGCGAATTTTGCCAGGATCGTAAAGTTGGGAAATGAGAAGAAAATCTGAAACTATTGACATTTTTTTCCGGAAAATATTTCGAGGAAATTCGGCAAGACCATGAAGACAATAATTAACAACGGCATACCAAATTAAAGTTTGTTCCGATTCTTATTTTCGGCAATATTGGGAATGACTGCCAATCTATTTCATAAGCTCGGCACAACAATCTGAGAACAGATCTTTGCAGAACAGTATGAGTCCAGAATAATCCGGTTTATAACATCGTTCTCACATATAGCATTTTTACTCGAAACATCACAAGTGAAAATAAGAATAAGAGGATGTGCCGTAAAATCCGGTTGTATTTCAATTGATGAGATTGCGTGTTGTTTTATTTTATTTGTTGATCTACTTGAAGCTCTGACATCAGTCCCAGAAGCTGTACTAGAAGTCAGAAAAAATGGAGGCAAGAGAAACCAGGTGAGTCCCTTTCCTACTTGACTTTTCCTTTTAATTGTCAATCATTCCTGGTGGATATTTCCTCTCAAATCTCGGAAATTTCGCGGATTTCACGCTTCTTTTTATTTCGGTTCAGTAAAAAACTTGTGTGGCGGAGCAATGCAATTATCCACAATAAAAGAAATATAGTCTACTGGAACAAAATTGGATTGCTCCGTAGCATAATTGGTCCATTCGATGGCCGGATTTTAGAATCCATGGGTCTTCAGAAAACGGTTTAAATTGCTTTTTTCAGGGGTAACATGGCAGCCTGGGATAAGTCCGTCAGATTTTCTTATCAATCGGTGAGAGCGCAGGTTCGACGTAGTGATCGATTCATTGCATCGATTCATTAGATTACCCCGCTCGCAGCTGGGATTGTTTATAAGCATTAAACGGTAAGATTTTCTTTCAAATATTTTCCATTATGAGAAATGAAGCGGGGGATGAGGCAAGGGCCAAGGCACCGCCATTCAGCGCGGCGGATACTAGTGCTTTCACACTGGTGAAGGGACGTTTGGACAGAATATGGGGAAGTGTACAGCAAATGTACGAATTAACTGAAAAGCTTCCTTCTTCTCTGAATTCGTTTATGATTCGTTCTGAAAAGATCGATCAAATCGTGAAGGAATATGAAAGTAATCTTTCTAAGTTAGATGCGATCGGTATACGTCATCGAGAGTTGAAAAAAGATACAAGCGGATTATCAAAGGCATTTGATGAATTTTTTACAAAATAGTAGAGGTTAGAGCAGCTCATAAATCTCAAAATTCAACTTTCCAAAGTTTAGAAGAAAAACATACGGCTTCCAAATCTTTACCAAACTATATGCCACAAATTCAATTACCACGATTCAATGGTGAACTCCAAAAGTTTTCCGGTATTCATTGCACTTTATGATAAGGTGATTCATACCAACAAGGCTTTATCTGACATAGGAAAATTCGTATTTTTGCTCTCTTATTTAGACGGAAGAGCATTAACTCTTGCACAAACAGCAGTTTTTGATCCAAATAACTACGAAACTGTTTATGATCTCCTCAAAAATGCATTCTCAAATATTAGAGTTGTAGCATCTCACTACTTCATTGTAACCAATCAAATCAGGCAATACAAATTCACTGAAAGATTTTTGCGATACTTTACAGGCTAATGTGAATTGTTTGAATAAACTTCAAATACCGGATTTGGGACAGTTTATGCTGTTATTCTGGAGTTTGAAACTTCTCGATCCTCATACACGGCGAGACTTTGAAACAAGATTTTTGAACACGGATTTTCAGAAATTTACTGATCTGATTAAGTTTCTCAGGGATCGATGCGCTGTTAATGACTTGAGTACCGATACACTCAAAATCAAAACTCAAGGTCACTTTCCGGTTCCAATAAAAAATAAGAGGGTTCTAGTTACCACACAGGAAGAATCTACTTCCACATTGAATGAACAAAAGGACTCATTGTGTCCGTGTTGTGAAAGTTCACATAAGTTCTCATTATGTCCCGAGTTTTTGCGTTCTTCACTTGACACACGAAAGAGATTAATGCACCACTTTTCTGGTCAGGGTGGTTCCAAGTTTGTACAGTCTCTTCTAGAGAGAGAATATTACTTTCCTTCGGCCAGGAGTCTCATACGGAATAGAATATTCCGCTGCTTGTATTTGTATTTATTTATTGGTAAAGTATTACACTAAAGTGCTCTTACAGGTCAGATATGAAAACAGAAAAAAGAGAGAGAAAAGAAATCACAATCAATACAAGACAGTATAAAAAAAGAAGACAATAGTAGGACCATTAGGTCAACAAATAGGACAAACATTAAAATGCAAAGGCGAATAAATTCACATATTGAAATCACTTTCCAAATACTCCCTGATGGAATAGAAGGCATTTCTTAAAAGATACGTTCTGACTCTGGTCTTAAAGTAGCCAAAATTTAGATTTTTTATCTGCGTTGGAAGAGCATTAAACATTTTTTTGCCGTAGTAATCGGCGCCCCTTTTTGTACGTTGTAACCTATGGTAGGTGAGGACTAAATTCTCTGCATTTCTAGTTGAGTATGAGTGAATATCACTATGTGATCTGAAGTCCCCCAGGTTCAGCTTTATGTAGGTTAGACAGTGTAATATGAAAGTACACGGAAGTGTAAGTCCCAGCTCTACAAAATTACCTCTACAACAATCCCGATATTTTAAACCCGCGACAATTCCGACACAACGTCTCTGCAACTTGAAGATTTGAGCAGCATTGGAGGAATGACCACAGTCTAAAATTGCATACGATACATTTGAATTAAAGTATCCATGATAAGCCGACAGTAGGGTTTCCCTGGAGACAATCTTTGAAAGGCTTCTCATTAGGCTTGTCATGTTACAAGATTCAAGCGGTTCCGTTACAGCCCCCAATGGCTAATCTATCCTCGACGCGTGTTACACCCGCCAGGTATTCTATGCGTTGCAGTGTAGATGTGGGTGGTCCTTTCCTTACGAAGTATACCACACGCAGAAATGCTAAAATGGAAAAAACATACATAGTTTTATTTGTATGCTTCGCCACGCATGCAGTTCACATTGAGGTTGTCGTAAGCTTATCCACAGCCGCTTTTCTAGCTACTTTTGATCGATTTATTGCTCGCAGAGGCATCCCTGCGACGCAGCACGGGAGATTTCAGAGCTGACGCAGTTTCTTCAATCAAGGAACGATCAAATTAAGGGCCATTTGGCTCCTAGAGTAACACGGGTCTTCAATCCACCTTATGCTCCGAACTTCGGTGGCATATGGGAGGCCAGAATGAAATTAGTAAAACATCATCTTGAACGATTAATTGGTTGTCAGATTCTTACGCTTGAGTAATTTCAAACGGTTTGTATTCGCGGTGAAGCAATTTTAAATTCACGTTCTATTGAGATGCTCTCTCTAGATTTAACTGAGGTACCAATCAAACTCTTAGATAGATGGCAACTTACGCAGCAGATTATTCAGGGATTTTGGAAACGATGGGGTCGAGAATGCATAGAGGAAGATCTAAAGCGTAAAAAATGGACAACTCCATCTCCTCCGTTGAAGGTTGGCGATATTGTGCTTTGGTTTAAGCCCGGGCGTCCCACGGCTGAATTTCCAATGGGTATCATTCAGGAACTTATTTTGGGTAGAGACAACGTGCCGCGAATGTTGAAAATACATTCTAACACTAACAAGGTTATTCTGCTCTCGGTCGATGCCTGTCTAATTAATTTAAGGTTTCAGGAGAAGAATTTTTTTTTCCGCGTTGATTTCATCTCTTGTTTTCCTCAATATTGATTTTTCAATTAATCGAGTGCCTTTAGTTTTATAATTTCTTTCCCCTTTCACATGTAGAATATATTGGAGTCAAAACCATTTTTATTCTCAAAAAAAAGCAAAATCGCAGTTCCTCACAAAAACTGGTTGTTAGTTCTTAAGTTTGTTAATAGCAGAGAGATATTGTGAAAAAATATGTCAAATATCGTGATTTTTCATCGGTGTCTTTTTTCCGGAATAACTCGAAAATTACTGACTCAATAATGATGAAACCAGGAAACTATTTTGAAAATGCTGATGAACAATACTGAGCAAAATTTCGTGTGATCGTGTCATTAGAACAATTTGAAAAAAAAAAATTAAAATATTTTCTCCTTCCAAATATTCTATATTCTACGATCTTCTAATCATATTATCAATAATTCCATAGATATATCCACTGAATATTTCATCTTTCCATTATTTAGAAAAATATAAATAATATCGAATTGAAATCTATTGCTTGATTGAAAAATGCCTGAAGGTTCCCACAGAATTTCGAGACCTAATTTTTTCATCAAGTAGTAGCAATGTGTTTGGCGGGGTCATCAAGTGAAGAGATGATCGCTTGGGCAACGAATTTGAACAGGCGCGCAAAAGCTGGTGGCTTCACGTCAGTGCATTTCTAGATTTTTTCCTTGGTATCGGTATTATTTTCGGAAAAACTGAAGAAATACTGATCCGATCAGGATGAAACTCAACATCAAGTCAGTAAATGCTTATGATCAAGTTATACGAAATTTCGTGATGATCGTGCCATTAGAATAATTTCAACAAAAATCTGGAAATTCATGAATTCGAATTTCATATTTAAGGCCCAATAGTAACCTGTAAATAATAAATCTCAAAGATATTTTCTTCGAAAGAAATTTCGCTCAGTCTGCCTTACCATATATCTGCACAAAGAAACAATTCACAGACATAATATCTGTAGAGTACGTTTTGAGTTTAATCACAAACATCTCGTGAAAGGTTGAAGTTAAGCAAGGAAGGAAAGGTTAAAATTCGCCTAATGATTCTGTAGATTCCCGAATTATATATTTAGTTTTCCCAGTATTTCCAAAAATACTGGTCCAGTCTTCTGTCGAAGAATGATTGTCAAAAAGTTGAGAAAAATTTCAGAAGGATCATTTTATTCGAAGATAACTATGTGTTTTTATATAAAATAAAACTGCCTTAGGCGGCGTCAATAGCAGGATGGTTGAGTGCTCTGGAAAAATAAATTCTATACTTGACGTCATTGATTCTCTCGAACTTTTCCTTTGTGATTTTGTCTGAGTTAATTTCAGAGATTGTTTTGTATGTACACCATTTACAAGCTTGGGTATTTGGTATTTTATTCCAATAACCTCTTATTTCAAAAATGTTTTATAGGTTATGAAACCAAACACAATTCTCCATTCATGAACGTACCTTGAAAAAATTTCAAATAACCTGAGAATTCTGAAATTTTTATGCGCTTGTTCTGGGGAATAGCGCGTCATCATTTCGTCACGATGTCTGTAATTTTCGAATTTTGAGCCGAAATTGGTCTCGAACGACTAAGTTGGACTCACTGATGAAGAATCCGTGGCCAAAATTGATTCTGTCCGTCCGGCCGTGTGTGCTGTAACTTTCGAAAGGAAGGACCTAGAGTCTTGAAATTTTCAGGTTAGGTTGAGATCCTGAATTGGTTTCGTGCGTCGTTTGACATTTGCCATACGTTGGAGGTAAAACAACCTCACTTACCCGCTTTGTTTATGTTATGAAGTACAGCATTTTCAACAATTTCAGGATAAATTCACAAGTTAAAATGATTTATATTAATAGAATTGGTGAATAACTAGGCCTAGTTATTGTTTCGTTGTTAAATACAACATAAATACACCGAGAGACGAAGGAATCCGATCTTTCAGATATATTGTAGTGTAGACTTTATATTTGAATATTTGCATTTTTGACCCATTCCCCTAAGTTTTATCTGGTATTCGAAGAAATAGAATATTATGTGAACTATCCCAGAGAAGACAAACATCCTATATTCTCGCCATAAATTGAAAAAACTGTTCTGACAAAGTAACAAACTATGGTAGAGTTTGTTGGAGACATTTCCTCACTGGTGAATGATTTATGTCAGACTATCTATTCAATTTGTTCTGTTTAATAAGTTAAATCATGATGAGATAACCATGAACTATCCCAGAGATGGCAAACATCCTATATTTACGCCATTAATTGAAAAATCTGTTCTGACAAAGTAACAAACTATGGTACAGTTTGTTGGAGGAATTTCCACACTGGTTCAGGAATTATATTAGATTATCTATTTAATTTGTTCTGTTTAATAAGTTGACTCATGATGAGATAAGTATGATAAGAATATTTCGTGTTTGTTATACACATTTCAGGAATTATATCTTCTCGACACTACAATAGCTGGCGTTATGAATGACAAACCCATCCTGATTAGTTACCACTCACATCTCTATATGTTATATAAAGCCAATCCAGGCAATTCGTTATGTGATAGATTTGTCAAAATATTGCATGCATTTTATAATAATAATGAACCAGATTACTTTCTCTGTTCTCAACCGAACACGTTCCGATGTGGCTCGACTACTCAAGGAAGAAACTTCTACATTTAGTTGTTTGTAATATGTTTCTAATTGACCTTATTGTCAATTACTAAAGATTATGAAAGCCCTAATGTTGCATCTGCATTATAAAAAAGCATTTTATATGGATAGTAAAGAATTTTTTGAGGATGAATCGAAATCGGTGTTCAAGGAAAAATTTCATATGAATTATTTTATTTGTAACATATATTTAGTATAATAAATATATAATTGAAGATTATGATAACACTGACATAGCAACTGTAGACCAATATTATAGTAATTTGATAATTTGCAACATAGAACGTTATTTGAAATAGTACTGAGAAGTTCTCTGGAACTCATGTTTTTTTCCATTCCATACATTTGTTGGATTTCATTCTGCTGTTTATTTTCAGGAATTAATGAGCCAAACATTTCACTGTTTCATTTTCAATAGTTATACCTATAATAAATACTATCTCTGATGTGGATACTCTAGGCTTTAGAAGACAAGGATAAATACTGCAATTTTCATTTATATCGTTTTGAATGATTATCATCTGAGATTGAATATCAGTTAATCAGATCCATTATCACAAAATTTCACTTGTAAAATGAATAAAATCACTAAACTCTCCAAATAATTGCTCTTCGCCAATGTAAACAAAGCGAATGTATTCCTTGGTCTCTCGGTGTATTTATGTTGCATTTCACAACGACACAATAACTTGGCCTCACGGGTCTGGTAATTCACCAATTCTATGAATATAAATAATTTTAACTTGTGAATTTATCCTGAAATTGTTGAAAATGCTGTATTTCATAACATAAACAAAGCGGGAAGTGGGTTTGTTTTACCTCCAACGTATGACAAATGTCAAACGACGCACGAAACCAATATCTCGGTTAAGTTCGTTAATGGGTCAAATCTGTCGAATGGTTTTTGTGCTACAGCCGGTTGAAATTTCGATTTTTCAATAACTCGAAAAATATTTATCTGATCGAAATGAAACTTGGTTGGAAGATGAACAGTGTCAATAAGAAGAAGTATCCATGGAAAAATTTGAAAAAAAAATAATTTTTTTTTGAAAATTTTTATATTTTTCATTTCGCAATGTGAACAAACACGTAAAAGCTGCTGAATTCACGTCAGTGCTTTTCTAGATTTTTTTGTTGTAGGTATGTTGGGTGAATAGACTTATTTATTTGTTGTCAAACTGAGCTATCGAATACGACTGTAATGAAAATAAATTATTTGAATTCTGCATTCAGATTAAGTGAACTCACCTGAAAATAATCAGCATCTAACATAGATACTTCATCAATGATCAAATGCTTACATTTCTTCCAAATCGACACAGAGGAACTTTTCATTGCCATATCTACACATTTACTGACTGAAGCTGTGCCCAGTCCGATACCTGCAAACTGATGCAATGTAAGGCCTCCTATGTGGCAGGCAGCCACCCCTGTAGATGCCGTAGCAATAGTCACGTCGGCTGGTAAAGATCCAATTATTTTGCGTAACAAGAAACTCTTACCAGTGCCTGCACTGCCTGTAAAAAAAATGTTTTGTCCAGAAAGACATGCTTCAAGAACTTCTTTCTGTTCTAGATCCAAGGGGTTATTTTGAATGGGAGATGAGGAGGCATAAAGTCTCTTTGCAGACGACGGTCTTGAATCAGAAGCAGAGTCGCTTAATTTACGTTTTCGGCTGAAATATGTAAGATTGGTGTAAATTTATTCTTCTTTGGAAAAATGTTGGTTAATGCAGCTTTGATGTAAAAGTCCTACGTACATTGGTGAAGGTGTTGTTGTTGTAGACTTTCCTGAAGCTAACCTTTGAGCCCTATACAATTCACCTTCAGTCACAGGACTTATTTCTTCAAACTGTCGCGGTTTTGATGATAAAAGCTGAGTTCTCAAAGAGGTACTCTTTTCAGTCTTGGCCACATTCCCAGTCATCTTCACAAACATTGTCCTCAAAAAACTGATAAGGTGCGAAGGTGGAGCATTTGTCAGATAAGCAGTACATCGATTTTCTTGGAATTTTATAGTAGCTCTGCCTTCTTTCATGAAATTTTTATGAACTGATAAGCTTTTAAGTGGGAGCTTTATTGGTGATGCTTTGTCGTAACTTATTTCAACGAATATGTCCCTGAATTCGTTTCGAACCAGTCTTAAAGTTGCGTTTTTTGACTGCACCTTTCTGTTTAGCACTCCTGCCGGATTTGTCCACTCCAACTTTAGGGTGCAAGTCAAACTATCGTCAGTATTCATGGTATAAAGTTACCACAATCACCGAATGCTTAAAAATAAATACAGAAATTTATAGTACTAATTCAACCAAGGGATAAGGGAATTTAAGTTCAAACTACCTATTGAGGTTAACTTGTAACTGACATAATAATAATAGTCAGAAAACCACAAAAAGTTTTCTTTTTTGAAGCAACCCTAACTTGAACCTATGATGTAGAAAAATGTTTTAATTACATCCTGCTTGAACCCTAATATGAAGGTAGGAGCATGATGTAAGCATTATGGGTAGGAGTAGGTATCATTCAATTGAAAATTAAATTCATTTGCCAGGTGGGAATTGAACGGATTTATCGAGTTTATAATTGGGAAATTCTGCGAAGATGCCAGCGCCCTAACGGATAAATTTGGAACCTGTCCAAGCTAGTAGTTTTATGTAAACAAACCTTAAACCTTAGAAATGTGTTGGAGAACGAATATTTATTAAGCAGAGCTTCAATATTTAAAGAAATTTTTATAATTTTGTGTAAGATTTTGAAGAGGAACTTTTCGTTTGGATCACGATAGAACATCGTACTTTAAATCCTTCCTGTAGGATAATTTCGGTGTTATTTTAGTGTATGTTGCTTGGTGGATCAAAATGAACCAACATCTAAGTTTACTTGAATTCCTGGAAAAATAGGCACCTCAATAAGTAATTTAAGGACTCTTATTTATGTGGAGAAGTGCTGAATGCAGTCTCTATTATGTGGTGAATCTAGAATCAGTCCAAATGATATGACTTGTTCTTTGGTTACAAACGAGTGAATCAATAAAATGAAAACAGATTTTCTGCTTTAGTTCTTTCGCATCGTATTTCTAGAGAAAAGGAAACAGATAGACATATAATTGATTTCGTTTTCATATTACAGCAGCTCAAGATACACATACAAAATGAAAAATGTCACAGCTGGTTCAACTTACCTATTGGGAACTTCTGCGAAGATGGCAGCGCCCTAACGGATAAATTTTGAACCTGTCCAAGCTAGTAGTTTTATGTAAACAAACCTTAGAAATGTGGTGGAGAACGAATATTTATTAAGCAGAGCTTGAATATTTAAAGAAATTATTATAGTTTTGTGTAAGATTTCTTGAGAAGGAACTTTTCGTTTGGATCACGATATAAAATCGTACTTTAAATCGTTCCTGGAGGAAAATTTCGGTGTTATTTTAGTGTATGTTGCTTAGTGGATCAAAATAAACCAATATCTAAGTTTACTTGAATTTCTGGAAAAATAGGCACCTCAATAAGTAATTTAAGGACTCTTATTTATGTGAAGAAGTGCTGAATGCAGGCTATATTATGTGGTAAATCTAGAATCAATCCAAATGATATGACTTGTTCCTTGTTTACAAACGAAGGAATCAACAAAATGAAAACAGATTTTCTGCTTTAGTTCTTTTGCGTCGTATTTCTAAAGAAAAGGAAACAGATAGACATATAATTGATTTCATTTTTATATTACAGCAGCTCAAGATACACATACAAAATGAAAAATGTCACAGCCGGTTCAACCTACCTATATAAGGAAATGAAAAGTATTGATGTATTTATATGAGTAACTTCAGCTATTATCAACTCTAACAGTATATTTAGTTTTTATCAGGTTTTCAACCAGATCACTCTTTTAGAATATGATTTTGTGTAGTATGTGAATTAGGTAGCTGCAGAAGTGCTCGGTAGTTTCTCTGCAGCATTTTCCTTCAAAATTCTCTCATTTTTATTTACACCTGAAAACATCATGACATGAAGTTGTTTCGAAATAAATACATTGTAGGAAATTTACCTTTATGAAAATAAACATCTTCAGAGAAATGCAGTGAACATACTTTCATGTATTTCGTGATCTGTTTTCCAATCTTCAATTTCTAAAGCTAGGCCTTCTTCAATCATTGAGTTCCCTGCCCAATGCTGTTTCCAAATTAACTTTAATTCCATTTGGCTTTGGAAAAAATGAAAACTAGAGGCACTAGATGATCCTTTCTTCTTTGACTATGAATAACATTGAGTTGAGGCACACAACAATAGTCATTTCGGGAGGATGCCATTTCGAATTAATACGATCGAAATTTTTAATCGGAAAGAAAGGAATCGATTGACGAATATTACAAACACTTTCGGTATTCCAAAATTTCAACTCGGAGAACAACACAAAAGCTCGAAAATGAACTCCAAAAGTGAGCAAATTACGTTAGAATAACAGGCACGTCGAAAAACTACTAGCTTGGAAGTGTTCGAATTTCTATCACCAGAGGGCGTATCGCTTAGCAGTAGTTGCGAATATATAGAAATGAAAAGTATTAGGCTGGTCGTCCACTGCAAGCGATTTCGAGAGGCGCGATAGGAGCGTAGACGAACGAATTTGCGCGACAGATCCAAATGAATGGAATTCTAGGTACCCTCGTCGACTGGCAGCGAGTTCATACGCACGGGGGTGAAGCTGTATTCAGAATCTTGGCATCAGACAAAGAGGTCTCGCCATCCAAAAAAAGAAACGGAAGATATCCATTCAGCCAATCAACGCTCGAGTGCTTCTGTCATTTCAACTTGAAGCAAATGGATTTATTACCCGTTGACAAATGTCATTTTATGAGAATATATTTTTGTTTGTTGTGATGGGATAAAATGAAATGATTATAGGGAGATTACTTTCTATTGGGAGGTAATATATTCGTTTTATATTGCCAATTTCAATTCACTCCTGGTTTAAAATTTCTATTTCAGAGTCCACCACCCTCAACTTGAAGTGAAACCATTCATCCAAACATTTTCAGATGATGCATCATGGAGAAAGTTATTCTGTATAAAACTACTATATAAAGACCATGTCTCTATACAATGATAGATCATTACAAGCCATATTCAAAAGGGTAATATTGATATTCAAACTAAAATCTATTTGGAAATGAAAATATTGGTTGAAGGTGATCAGAATATGAGGGAACTTTTGTCAAAACACCCATACATACACAATATGTTCTTGCAAGATGAACTACTAACATTTCAAATCGATATTTATATAGTTGCAATCAACTTATCAGGCAGATCATTTGCATGATTGTTTTTACCAAGAACTTCACGTGTGAATCCAAAACATTGATAAACTCTAGTTTTAATGTTTCAATAAAGGTATGAACTCTTTGTTAGTAGGTATATGTATTGGTTTTTTGAGTGGAAGAAAAAATTTCAAATCTCCACATTGATAATCATGTCTTTGTTTTCACGATGTAATATCACCAGTCATTTAACCTTCAGTTTTGTGCAAATGGTCACATTATTTATTATTACTTTTTATTTGGTTGTAAAATATTTTTATAATGTACATCTCCCGAAAGTTTCTCTTCTGAATTCCTTGACCAACCAACTTTGTCATAAAAAATATTGAGTATTCATTTCCTTCAATATTGTATTGGTATATGTATACTGTCAGAAATACTTATTGATCATTGTACTTCGAATAATACTGTGAAATTGGTGTATCTATTGATTCGTAAATAAATTTCTTTCTCAAAATCTGGACTTTAATTCAAAAATGTACATTATACAATTATTTGAAATGCAATATATTCCCGCCAACGCATCGCCAACCAGATTCACGGTATAGAATTCCCTGAATTTCTATAATACCGTGCAACTTGTTAGTTCGTGCCATCCCCGGTGAGGGCGTATTTTGTTTCCATCGTTTTGAAGGGACGTTTCACTTCTTATATTTTTGTATTCTGTGTTCATACGGGTGGATTCGAGCGGCGCAATCGTATCCCGATCAGTTTGGATCGGCCGCTTCTATACGCTCGAAAAGAGGAGCTATCCGTCGGAAAGTGGAATGTATGGTTTGTGAACGGAATATTTGTTGAAGCTCGTTGTTTATTGTTGGTGAATTTTAGATGGATCAGATTGAAAGGTTAATGAATGTTGTCGTTTTTCTTACATTGAACTCACATCCAGAAGTTCTGTAGGTGTATAGTAGTCTACCTGAAGTTGAACTCTTTGGCAATAATCGGCTGTATAGCATTCCAAATATAGTTAATCCAGCGTGTTTCGCCATTATCTCGGGTTTTATAGCTCTTATTATCTCAATATCTATTATCAATTTGTTTTTTTAGTCTCCGACCAATTTTATTCCGAACATTTTTCTATATGCTCAAGTGTTTTTGGCCCAAACGTACTGTAATGATTCAACTACGTTTCAATCAATCTCATATGCAGAACGATCTTTTCAATCACAAAATAAACATAGTTTTTTCTTTATAAAACGCTACGGATTTTTACTAGTGACCTGTTTTCTAAAATACGCATGCACTTCAGCAAAATTTTAAGAATTTCTGAATATCTGTGTCAGCATCATTTCTTTCGATGTTTGCAGTTTTTAAAGTTTTGAAGTCACGTTCTGGATACATTAATAACATATTTCTCTTCTGAAGGTGACTTTCACGGATAAAATTCAAATCAGCCATAATTTCGAAGTTTCACATCGTTTGTTTTCGAAGTACCCAGGTCATCAACATTCACACTTCAACTTCCATTCCAGTATTATAAATGAGTATACGATAATAATCATTCATTATCAAGAAGGTGAATTTTTTCCGATAATTTCATTTCTTCTAAATTTGAATCTACCTTAGCTCAAAAATTTTCCCCATTCCGTAGCTAACATATGCCTGATCAAGTGAGATGTATCCTTGAAATGAATTATTAATTCTAAATCCATTCCGTATCACAATTTCTTCAATAAACAAGGAAATCTGAAGTAAAAATCCTCTGCTACGCAAGAACAAGAACGAAGCGAAACCTCGCGAACTATCTGCCAGTGGACGATCCCGAAGCCTGAGACCGCTTCGGTCGTAAAAGCTCCTCGGCGCTCGTAAAACGCGTAGCTCATAAAAGCCCCAAATCGCTTCCAGTCGACGGCCAGGCTTAATGTATTAATATCATAGACCTAAAATAACATGGACGGAGCGTTAGAAAGAGAGGAGTGTAACGTACATAAGAGAGAGATGGAGCTAGAAGAGGCAAATCTCTTCTAGCTCTATCCTCTTTTGAACTCTCCGAAATAGTATCTACTCTCTCACTCGTATTTTTTGAGATTCCAAGCCTCTTCTAGTTCCATCCTTTTTATCCCTAGAAAATGCATATTCTTTCTCTCTTGGATGTAGATTACAATCGATTCAGTCTAAAAGTGACGTAAAGCTCCGTCCATGTTATATTAGGTCTATGATTAATATGAATAACTTCAGCTATTACTGGGTTTGTTTTGGCTCCAAATTCAGAACTGTTCGGGACGGTTCGAGTATGCGTGATTGCGATTTTTCAGACTCAAAATGGCAATTGCGCATACTCGAACCGTCCCAAACAGTCCTGAATTGGTTCTGAAGTCGAAACCAAAACAAAGCTATTAACTCTAACAGTATATCTAGTTTTTGTCAGGTTTTCAACCAGATCACTCTTTTAGAATATGATTTTTGTGTAGGATGTGAATTAGGTAGCTGCAGAAGCGCTCGAAGTTTCTCCGCAGCATTTCTCTTATTCTCATTTACACCTGAAAACATCATGACATGAAGTTGTTCCGAAATGAATACATTGTAGGTAATTTACCTTTATGAAAATAAACATCTTCAGAGAAATGCAGTGAACATACTTTCATGTTATTCGTGACCTGTTTTCCAATCTTCAATTTCTAAAGCTAGGCCTTTCTTCTATCATTGACTTCCCTGCCAAATGCTGTTTCCAAATTAACTTTACTTTCATTTGGCTTTGGAAAAAATGAAAACTAGGGGCACTAGATGATCCTTTCTTCTGTGACCACGAATAACATTCACACAACAATAGTCATTTCGGAAGGATTCGCAACTACTGCTAAGCGATACGCCCTCTGGCTATAGAAATTCGAACACTTCCAAGCTAGTAGTTTTTCGACGTGCCTGTTATTCTAACGTAATTTGCTTACTTTTGGAGTTCATTTTCGAGCTTTTGTGTTGTTCTTCGAGTTGAAATTTTGGTACACCGAAAGTTTTTGTAATATTCATCAATCGATTCCTTTCTTTCCGATTAAAATTTTCGATTGTATCAATTCGAAATGGCATCCTCCCGAAATGACTACTGTTGTGTGCCTCAACTCAATGTTATTCTTGGTCAAAGAAGGAAAGATCATCTAGTGCCTCTAGTTTTAATTTTTTCCAAAGCCAAATGAAAGTAAAGTTAATTTGGAAACAGTATTTGGCTGGGAACTCAATGATAGAAGATTTAGAAATTGAAGATTGGAAAACAGGTCACGAAATACATGAAAGAATGTTCACTGCATTTCTCTGATGTTTATTTTCATAAAAGTAAATTGCCTACAATGTATTCATTTTGAAACAACTTCACGTCATGATGTTTTCAGGTGTAAATCAAAATAAGAGAATTTTGAAGAAAAATGCTGCAGAGAAACTACCGAGCACTTCTGCAGCTACCTAATTCACATACTACACAAAATCATATTCTAAAAGAGTGATCTGGTTGAAAACCTGACAAAAACTAGATATACTATTAGAGTTGATAATAGCTGAAGTTATTCATATAAATACATTAATACTTTTCATTTCTAAATATAGGAAGGTTGAACCAGCTGTGACATTTTTCATTTTGTATGTGTATCTTGAGCTGCTGTAATATGAAAATGAAATCAATTATATGTCTATCTGTTTCCTTTTCTTTAGAAATACGATACAAAAGAACTGAAGCAGAAAATCTGTTTTCATTTTATTGATTCACTCGTTTGTAAACAAAGTCATATCATTTGGACGGATTCTAGATTTACCACATAATATAGCCTGCATTCAGCACTTCTTCACATAAATAAGAGTCCTTAAATTACTTATTGAGGTGCCTATTTTTCCAAAAATTCAAGTTAACTTAGATATTGGTTCATTTTGATCCACTAAGCAACATACACTAAAATAACACCGAAATTATCCTCCAGGAACGATTTAGAGTACGATTTTATATCGTGATCCAAACGAAAAGTTCCTTCTCAAGAAATCTTACACAAAATTATAAAAATTTCTTTAAATATTCAAGCTCTGCTTAATAAATATTCGTTCTCCACCACATTTCTAAGGTTTGTTTACATAAAACTACTAGCTTGGACAGGTTCCAAATTTATCCGTTAGGGCGCTGGCATCTTCGCAGAAGTTCCCAATCGCTGTCGTTTTTCCCGCCACGACTCCAAGAAAAGGCGGACACTTTGTTTCTATGATATTCTATCTGGTCTGTGATTCTATGGTCTATTTTTAGGTTATGGTTGATCAGTACAAGATTTGTTTATAGTTTATATGGAAATATAAGTGTTTTAACTATTTTCAAAGATGCTGCACGAAAACAAGAGAAAAGCTGCAGATCAGAGTTCTCTAGTACCTGTCGCTAAAAAGAGCCGCAATGAAATTGCTAATATTAATAAAAACAAAAGTGTACTACAAGCTGTGAGTGCATTTATATAAGCTTGTTGTAATGTTATTACCAAACTATATTTTAGGCCCCAGCCAGGACGTCTAACCTCTTCGCCCCAATTATGTTATTGGAAGGCCATGAAGGGGAAATATTCACAATCAAGTTTCATCCCGAAGGGCAATATTTGGCGTCGTCTGGTTTTGATAGAAAAATCTGTAAGATAGTTAACAACCCATCAAATTTAAATTGATATTCTTATCATTTCAGTTCTTTGGAGTGTTTATGGAGAATGTGAGAATATTTCTGTTATGACTGGTCATACTGGAGCAGTTACAGATCTTAGATTCTCAAGAGATGGTTCAAATATCTTCACCTCAAGTACTGATCATACTCTTGGTCTTTGGGATGTACCTGGAGCTCAGAGAATAAAAAAATATAAAGGGCACACAACATTTGTGAATTCCTTGGATGGTAATTTATTCATTAAGGAAATCTTAAGTTCATATAGGTTTTATTCTTTCTAGGGTAGGTGTGCTAGTAAGCCGACCACTTCTATGAGTCGGCCACAAACGACTTATTATCACATTATTTTGAATTGCGCGCGAATTATGAGCAATTTTCTACTTTACGGGTAATCTATAAACCTTTTTGAACAAGTATACCAATATTTCCTTTTCCCGCAGTAAAACTTCACTTCGATAATTCCCGCGCAAAATATGAGTGTCTTGCATTAGTTCTATAAGTGCAAATTCAAACAGTGGTAAACATCAGAAACACATAATTTGAAGGTAAGTTAAAATCGATATGTGAGTGTCAAGTGCTTTTTGATCATTTCAGTGGTTGGATATTATAGAGAATAACTTATAATTTTCACAAAAACCTTAAATTCTTAAATAATAGTTGAAAATTAACATGGCCGGTTACTGGCATATCAATTCTTCAAAGTAGCTAATGGTCGGCCCTCTTGGCCGACCACTGGAACAATATCCATATTTTAACTCTATCTCTATCAGACTCGCTTATTTGAGTATCTTATTCTCACTTTGGTATTCATGTAGTGTCAAACGATCTGATTATTTGTGCCAATAGTTAGCCATGGGTACAGCCAATGAAAACCAAATTATAAAAGATTTAATTTGATGGCCGACCACTGGGATAGGCATAAACAGCTTATTACACCAGTACTCGGCCGTAAGATTTCTAATATACCCCGGTAACATTATTAGGCTATAAATTTGAAATTATTCATTTCAGACAATGCCAAATCGTCAAAAAAGGAAGTTTCACCAATACTCCGAAGAGAGTATGCAAAAAGCAATCGAATCGGTGAAAAATGGAGCCACAATACGGCAAACATGTCGAAATTTCGGTATACCTCGTGCATCCTTGCAGGATCGGCTCAAGGGTAGGACTTCCAATGAATCTAGACAGATGGCCAGACCCATATCTAAATTCAGAAAATGAAAAGAAAATAGTAAATTGGATAATCCAATTAGCAAAATGCGGATTTCCCATCAAAAAGCAAGAATTAATCTCAATTGTACAGAAAATAGTCATAGATGGAAAAATAAAAACTCCGTTTAAAGATTGAAGGCCCCGCCAAAAATGGTATTTGTCCTTTATGCGCAGGCATCCAGATATTTCTCTCCGAATACCAGAGACCATAGATAAATCGCGAGGTAAATTAACAGAAGAATACATAAAGTCTTGGTTCAGAGAACTGGAAGCTTTTTTAGAGGATATAGGCGCCAGTGATATTCTGACATGTCCATCAAGAACTTTCAATGGCGATGAAAGTGGCTTCAGCCTATGTTCTGAATTAGGAAGGGTTCTAGGGCCCAGGGGATACAAGAATTTATTGGAGGTTAAAAAAGGCAATGAAGAGGAAAATATTACGGTTCTCGTAACTTTTTTGGCCGATGGAAGGCTATGCCCACTATGTGATGTATTTCCATATGTCAAGCCACCTAGAGCTATCGCTGAAAGTATGCCACCAGATTGGATTCTAGGAAAATCAGACACTGGGTGGATGCGATCAGATATTTTTTTCGAATATGTCGCAAATGGTCTTCACGATTGGATTTTAAGCCATAGTATTAAAAACCAGTATTATTTCTTGTCTATGGTCACCAGTCACATATGTCTATCGATTTAAGCTAATTTTGCGACGATAACGGTATAATTTTATATGCATTACCACCCAATGCAACTTATCTCTTGCAGCCAGCTGATGTGACTGTATTCAAACCATTGAAAGTATATTGGCAAGAGGCTGACAGAAAGTGGCAAAATGAAAATCTTGAGAAAATCCTTTCAAAGGCTGATTTTGCGCCAATTTTCAAACAGGCCTTGTCGAATCCGAATATTTCCGAACATATTAAAAAAGAATTTAAACATTGTGGATTATTTCCTTACAACCCACAAGCAGTAGATTACACCAAATGTGTGCCAAATATGCTCGAGAAACATATTCATCCCGATTCACTTGAGGCGCAACAAGGGGAAGAATTATTATCTTTTGCTGATTTCCAGAGCACCTATAAAGTTTTTCTCTTTCAGAAAGAGTTGAAGATGTGGACTGGCTATTAAAAGAGCTCCAAGTATTCGAGGAAAAAGTAATTAGTACCAAATTTGTCCAGGAATCGTCGGGCAAGATAGTTGGAGATGAGAATAATACTGTTCTCTCTGAATATAAAATAAATAGTGATGGATTTCTTTCATTGCTAGAGGTAACCGAATCTGTGACACAAGAAGCTCCTGAAGTGAGTAATAAACCCAACATTGAGATTCTTCAAATGGATATATTAAGCGCCGGAACACACAAAGCCACGGAATTACCCTTTCTTAGAACTAATGTCAAAAAAATGAATTGAGTATAGATGTAAACCAACATGAAAATGTTATGAATTTAGAAGAGAAAACTACTGGCGATAATGAAATCCATGACGGTAATAATGTGGCAATGAAAATTGTAGGTACCAAGGACATGGATAAAAAAACTGCCAATCAGATAATGTTATGATAACAAATAAATCTGCAATTAATGATCCAGAAAGAATAATAATTTGTGAAGACAAAAACACATCCTCTTCACGAAATTTCATCGAAGGTGGGTCATGTTGGGAGTGAAAATAAAATGGACCCATGCAAATCTAGCTTTACTCTCGAACCCATTGATTATTTCAAACAACATTTGAAGTAAAAAAATCCACAAGACCTAAATCAGGACCATCTACGAGTGCAATATCTGCAAAGGCGTGGCGGTCCTATTTTATTGAAAAGGAAAAAGAAATGATGAAGAAGAGAAGCTTCAGGGAAGAGAAAAACTGAAAAACCATCTAGAATCACGAAGAAACAACAAAAAACAATGAAAAAAAGTCAAGTATCTCAAGAAGTTGTAGTGGTTAGGCAAAAATAAAATTGTGGTATTTGTGATGGCGAACTAGACAGTGATGCGGAAGAAGAGGTAGAAAGGAATGTTGGCTGTGACAATTGCCCAAGGTGATTTCACCTAAATTGTACTGAAATAATAGGACAATCATATTATGATATTAGAAACCAAGATTTTTATTGTGATTTTTGCAGTGATGATTAATTCCCACCAATTGGGTATTATCCCTTTTGGCAAGTACAAAAATCAGGATAAGCATATGCTACTTCATATAACTTGTATAGAATTAATTTTATGTTTTGTTGAAGAATATTATATTGTGTTCCACATATTATCTGCAATCATTTGCCACTCCAACCATATGCTACCATTTTTAGAATCAAAAGCTATTGAAATTCCCTCAGTTCGGATCTGGTACCAATAAGCTCTATTTGCCACGGCCGACAACTGGTACAGCCCTGGCCGACTATGAAAATATATGCAGCTAACTACTAGCAAAGTGCTTGTTTCGTAAAAAAATAATAAATGAAAAAAATTCGTTGACTTCTGAGATACCTTCGTCCTAATCATCCCCTACTTGAATAAATATGCTATGTGATCGTTGAAGTGGAAATAGTATAACTTAAAATGGCTATTTGCTAATTATTGCTCTAAATAGGGTGAGAACCTTAATTCCTATAGAATCACTCATAAACATATATTACAGTTTGGTCTATAGCCACTTATCATACAATATTCTGCTATGGGGAAACTCTTCGGACGTTGGAAGGGCTTTCATAATACAAAAACGTATTTTACGCATGCTGTTCAATATACCTCCACGTTCGTCTTGTAGACCTATATTTGTAGAAAACAATATACTTACATTATCATCCATTTTTATTTTAAAAGCTCTTTTATGTGTAAAGAAAAATGAGAAAAGTATTGTTCAGTTGTCTAGTTTTCATAACTATGGTACCAGAAGTGAGAGAACATTATATGTTCTCAAGCACAGAACAACTAAGTTTGAGATGTCTCCTATGTATCAATGTGTTAAACTTTTTAACCATTTGCCTCATAATGTTAGATCTCTAGATTTAAACAAATTCAAAAAAACTGTTAAGAAGTTAATGTTAAGTGGATGTTATTATACGGTAAACGATTACCTCAATGATGTTATAGTGATTTAGCTAATTTATATTTTTCTTTATCTGTATGACTTATCCTATACATTAATTTGTCTCAGAGGATCAATAAACTATTATTATTGCTGAATTCAAACTTCATCGAAAATGGCCAACTACTAGCGCAAGCACCCTATGTTTTAGTTAGCAGAAGGGGACCCCAACTTATTGTCTCTGGCAGTGATGACAACACAGTAAAAATTTGGGATATCAGAAAGAAACAGAGTGTGACTAGTTTAAATGCACTATATCAGGTTACATCAGTTTCCTTCAATGATTCATCAGAACAAGTTTTCAGTGGAGGAATTGATAATGATATCAAAGTGTGGGATTTACGGAAAGATGAAGTTCTTTATACATTGAAGGGACACACTGATACTGTGACAGGTTTATCTTTGAGTCCAGATGGTTCTTATTTACTCTCTAACTCAATGGATAACAGTCTTAGAATATGGGACATAAGACCATTCGCACCAGTTGAGAGATGTGTGAAAGTTTTCTCAGGTGCGTAATATTTGATAAAATCATTATTCTATATCGTTGAAAGAGGTACATGGATATAAAAACTTGATCAATTATTTGAAGTTAATTCACAGAATATCTAGGTAAATTAAGAATAATCTAAGTGCATACTTCATGGCAGTTTTATGTCTTTTAAATATCAATATTTTAACAAAATTTTGGGCAATTACATGACGCAGATAAGTATTTTTGTTGAAAAATAAATGTGGCTCAATTTATTTTGGGAGAACAAATATTGAATTTATTCTTAGGGGATATTCAAAATGCATTTTTACAATTACCAAACGGTTAAAACCATTGAAAGATAATTCAGGAACCACAAATATTGCTTTTTTAAATTCATATCAAAGATCTGAAATTTATAATATCTATGCAGTATAATGCATCATCTCCAGAAAACATTCATATTTCTTCAATTATTAGGGAAAATTCAATATTTTCTAGGTCACCAACACAACTTCGAGAAGAACTTATTGAGGTGTTCATGGTCTAGTGATGGAAACAAAGTATCAGCAGGCTCAGCAGATCGATTGGTTTATATCTGGGACACAACAACAAGAAGAGTACTGTACAAATTGCCAGGTCATAATGGTAGTGTGAATGATGTAGATTTCCATCCGGATGAACCAATTGTTGTATCGGGTGGAAGTGATAAACAGATCTATTTGGGAGAAATAGACTGATTCTAATGATTGATAATAGTTACATTAGATTTCATAATTTATATTAAGTAAAATTTTTATCAAGTGAATATTTTCATTTCAATTGTCCTGTTGTTTTGTATTCTACCTTGCTATCAGAGGTCTCATTCCGAATTCTTCCTCAGTATAGAAATCATTTTACTTTGATTTAAAGTGAAGATTCATTCTTTCAGAAGATGTTAAGGCCAACTGTAAAGCGTATTTGTAGAGCTGATTTTACATTGATTATGGAAGTATATAACCCACCCAATGAATCTACACTTTCAATATTTCCAAAAAATATGGATATGATTGAATTAAAATCTAGGACTTGCCATTGCCCTACCTTTGAAATAAAAAGCTCTATACCTCAAAAATTAATTAGATCAATGTGGAGTTTCGCCCTACCACTGAGTCAACTGTAGCTGCAGCCTTGGGACTTGGTTGAACAAACGTAAGTTGGAGGTTGGTGCCAACATTTTTGAGAATTGTAGGCAGAAGATCTCAAAATTGGGAGAGTTTAACACCTGGATGGATGTCAGTGCCTTCTAGGATTTTTTGCACCCAAAACAACAGAAATTTGGGTTTCGACAAGTGGAAATCCAAACAAGCTCTGCACATGCTCCAACAGTGTCATTTAGGGAGCAACGTTGCCAGACTGTGAAATAAATACGATGCTACCGGATGTCATGTTATTTAAAATTCGGTTTCCTCTATATAAATTGTATAGAATATGCGTTGAGAAGTACATTGAACGTAAAGGGAATATGTCTGAAAAAGTAAGTAAGGGCAATTCTGCACTATTTTTATTTGAAGCAGAGATAACGGTGGTATGTTTTTCAATTATGGGACGCCATTATTTTATTTTACGATTTGCATTGATACTGTCCTAAATTCAACTAACCTCACCTAAGACCTAAACAAATCAGAAGACGAAATTCAAGTTCACCATCCCAAAATTAAATTTCTTCTGATTTGGACTGGCAATGTCATAAACTAACCTAACCCATGGCAGAATTCATGACATTACTCGATCATTATTTTATGTACTTTATTTCCAAGTCAGAATTAACCATCTCGAATGAATCAAGATACTATCACTCAAATCTAGTACTAGGCTTCCGCACAATCTGGCAGCGATGGTCCCTAAATAACACTGTTTTGATCTCCACTTGTCTCAACCCAAAGATTACAGAAATTTTTCGTCTTGAATAAAACAACATATTCTCAGCATATTATATTAAATGAAAAAAAAACGATTTTCTCGCTTCCCATCATAATAAATGAGGACAATAAACCCAGACATAAACAGCGAAACCTAAACTATTTACAGATCTTCCAAGTCTATAAATAACTAAATAAGTTGTACCTCACCATTTTTAACCAAATTACTAACACTATTGTAAGAAATAATCATTTGAGAGTCTTTAGTAACATAAACAGTTTCATCTTCGTTGCCTTCATCAATGATAATACTTTCAATATTTGCTTTAGATTTCGAAAAAACGAAACTGTGTATATTAGGCTGGATTATTTGATTTTTCCATTCTGTAGGTATTGTTGGATGAATTCTCATTTGATTATCAAAATGGTTATCAACTCCTTCTTTGTAGCTTTTTGCAAAACTAAGCTCCGCGTCTGTTAAATAACATTCCTCACCTCTTTCTGTTCTTGCAGTTTCTTGTTTCAAGACGTGTTCAATGAACATTTCAATTTTCTCTAACCTTATTCGAAGATAACTACAGACCAGAAATTTCAATCGATCTACTTCTAACTGATGTATGCTCTTTTTTATATCCTTATCACTAGTGTTGACTAAATTTTCTTCCATTGCTGTAAGCTGCCCTAATAGAAGCTCCACGAATTCTATTTTATTCGGTAAAATTTCTGGAGCAAATTTTTCATTCAACCAAGCTTCTTCCATGTATTGTATCAAAGCAGATGGGCTAAGAACTAACTCGTTTTCTTCATCATCTTGCGAATCTAACAAATTCTGAAGATCCTCATCTACCTCCATTTGTTTATTTCAATGAACTTGGCATTTAAAGGAGACAATTAAATTATTAAGTGCATATAACCCCTGGCGAACTTTTGAATTTTCGGTATTTTTTTTTGTATATTTATATGGTTAGAATTATAAATGAACTGTCACTTCATTTTTCTTCCTCTTTCCTTCATAATGTGCTAGGTTCATGTTGTGGTGATTGAAGGTGTGGGGTACGTTTTTATTTTATATTCGGTGAAAATAAGGACAGGAATTGGAGAATTCTCGATGAATTCCGTTATTGGATTTAAATTTTGAATAAAGGGTTTTCACACTTCATATCTTAATGTACAGAAATAAGTAGAAAGCAGTTATTTCACTTATTTTTCTGATATCCTACCATTCTGTCGTAGTTATTTGCTGTGTTTCTACCAATGATCTAATAATAAGTACATATTATTAGATCATTGGTTTCTACCTCTGAATAAAGAAAGTTCTTTATTCAAAGGTTTCTACACATATTTTTATCGAAGATCATTATTATAGATGCGGCATTATTTCCGTTATGAAAAATATGGTAGAAACTTTATGGTTATTCTGCTGGTGATGAAAAATTCTTAATATTTGATTTGGAAAGGAAAAAAATGAAAGACATGTAGAAATCAAGAATTATATTGAGAAACATGTACCTAAATAGCTCCCTTCATTATTTCTTTAGCAAAGTTCCACCATACTTAAGTGGTGGACTCGTCGGTAAGCCTCAAATTATCTTCACCACATCTTCCCTATAAATTTTTCTACTTTTCACGCACAACAATTAATAATATTTAACAAATCCACGAAAACTTCCAGTCAAAACATTAAAGTAAGGTTAGAAGTATCCAAGTAATCAGTTCAATCGACCTCCAAGTACGAATATGGGTGCGTTTTTATTTTCATCGAAATGATCAATCGATTAACCTCTATCTCCCTCTTCCTTGGTGGAGCACGAAAGAAGAGAGAGAGGGAGATACACTGATTAATCAGTTCGATGAAAATAAAAACGCACCCAATCCGATTAGTAATCGGAGATTAATCGACTAAACTACGTTGCAAATAAGAACGCCCTGCTGAAATTCATCGAAATTTCTCTGATGAAAATAAAAATGCCTTGATGCATTAACGATTAATCGATTAGATATTTCGATTATAATAAAAACGCACCCGTGCATTCAGGCTTGCAATTCGACTTCGACCAATGATCTAATAATACAGTATCTTATTAGATAATGATCTAATAATACAGTATATTATTAGATCATTGACTTCGACCTGCACTTTGTGCCGTCTATCGCACAAGCGCATTCTTTCTGTAGTGGAGGGTTTGATGTGATTTCTTGAAATTTTATTTATTTATTAACGGGATAAACCCAATGTTACAAACGAACAATACAATAATAGAGAGATATTGCAACTTTTGAATAGCGCAAGCGTTATGTTATCACGGTGCGCTATATATAACGTTTTGGTGGTTACCGTGAAAATGGAATAGGAAGCGGTAATATCACGTAGTGCTAATGCAGAAGAAGTGGAACTAGTTATATTACACAATATAATTGGCATGGTTCAAACCACAGACCAACAAGACAAATCACTTCATCGTTTGCGGGAATCGCGTCTCTCCGACCTTGAGAAATATAACGACATAACCACACTTTCTTCTTCCTCGAAACAGCTGTCAAATTGAATACTTGATTTTGGAATATCTAAAATCGAAATGTAAAAACGGATTTGTCGGGATTCAGGAATCACAAAATCAAAATCAGACTAAGATTTTTCGATGAAACCATTTGAAAAGCAAATTTCCAATACCAAAGCGAGTGTTTTGTCACATCTTAAACTCCTGTAGAAGAACTCGGTTGGAGTAAATCAAAATTTTGGAAAAATGTTATGGAAAACCCGTTTACCTTAATCAGAGAATCTTTGTAGTTTCACATCAAATGAGATTCACTTCAATATAAAATCAAACTATGAATAGACCAACTTTGTTCGATTCCAATCCTAGTATTTGTGCAATCATATACAATTTTATAAGACATCCCATCGTTTTAATTGAATAATGGAGGTTGTAATGCTTTTACTTCAGTTGCGATTCCTTTATATTATATAAAATGAACATTATGAATGAGTCCACCTAAGTTCGATTCCATTCCTTGTTGTATAATTAAAACATTTAATGAGGACTGTCATCATAAAATAGAACCTCAAAGATGACTAAACAATAGATTTGGTTGTAAAAAACTGTTGGATTATATTCTAAAATGGAACAGATACGAAATTATTCATCAATAAATAGGATGAAAAATTCATTTCAGTTTGTTTACATGTTTATAACCTCTTCAAGCGAGTCCGAAAGTGGCGAGAGTGACGTAATCCTATTCATGCAATCTGATTGGCACCCCAAAGCACCCCAAACGCCTGCTAAAATTCTGATTAGCTCGATTCAGGGTCATATCTGCGTTGACATAGATTTCCTAAGTAAATGACGCGAGTGGTTTATCTGGTTGATCTGTGGTTCAAACTATTCCTAATTTCCAACCCCTCATGCTGCTTCCAAAAGTATTTCTTAATTCGTGAAAAAGTAACAAATACCTATTTATGAAAAAAATTTGCTTAGGTAGCACTAATAAATCTTAATATCAGTTGTGTGTAAGAGGTATTGTAAAATAGATTTGAAAAATCTGAGGAAGTTGTGTATTCAATAGAGCACTAGCAGCACTCTATGGTTCAGCAAGATGAGACGTCAAAATCAGCTGTTGGGGGGACAAACAAAGAGATTTCCCATAAGAGCTAATGTTAACATTTGGTGTATTTTCTGAGTGGAAAAACATTTTGAGACTGTTTTTTTCAGTTAATTTTGATCATTGAACCTTTTTGAATACCTTCAGGTAAGAGAATAGTTTGCAAGGGTTATTTAGATAAAGATTTTTCCAGTTTAAATATACCCACTCCTGTTTGTTACATACATTGTTATGTCTCCTTTTTCAGATTAAATTCAACTATGGAATTTTTGTCAGCTGTGAGCTGTAGTCATCGATCCAATAGTGATAATCACACCTTTTTTTAGATTTTTGTCGTTGAAAACTAAATAGAAGCAGGTAGAACCTGCCAAGGTGGAAAGAGGAAGTACGCTCTACATGTGGATAACTTCCCCGATTCTAAAGTGAAAAAGTCTTTTATTTTCTGCATTTCCTTCAACAAGTAATGAACTAACAAAGTAACTTAACATATTTATGGATAAATATCATTTCAGGACAACCTTTAAACGAACTTGGCATTGAAATGATATTCAAGATACAATAACAATTATAAATTTATATAGTTACCATAAGCATGGCATTCTGAAATCATAAAAAGAAGATAGATGGTAACAGAAGTAAAACACACAACTGTGAACATTTTTGTGGCATAATTTTCTTGATGAGAATATGTCTTCTGACAGGAGGCTCACGTTGAATCTATAAATCCTAATATAATTCCAGTATTCTCTAGGAGGATCTTAGACATTAAAAGTTTGTGAAAATACAGACCAATCATACTAGGATATTGCCACATACTGCAAGTTATGCCAAAAGATTAATATCGGCAAAGTGTCAAACAATCAGTTAAGCCTCGAACATAGTTTATTGAATGAAAATATTGACTAAAGTTCCTTTTATTGTATTACAACCATTGTGAAAATAAATACATATTCATCTCATGTTATTATTCAAATATAGAACTCTCAACTACAAATTGTTGTTCACTACTTGAAGATATAAAATCATCTATTTTCCTGGATTATGTTAATCTCAAGCCTCCAAAGTTTGCCAACAACTTAAATTTGATAGGAAAACAACCCAAACTCATAAAATGAACAATAAACTGCAGCAGCATAACAAATGTCAGTTTACAATAACAATAACAAACTCTTTGTTTGTCCCCCCAGCGGCCATGTTGTGACGTCACCTGCTAGTACTCTATTCCGAAAAACATATTAACAAACAGCTTTTCTATGACAGTGATCGGAGCCGGAAGAGCCCGAAGCTTAACGATTCCTTCCGATATCGAATAGCGCAACGTAAATTGCGGCTCGCAATTTTCCGTAAATTAACGTTAGACGCTAACGCTATTAACGTCGCGTTATTCTGAAACTGAATCTGCGCATGCTTAGATGTCAAAAATAACGTTTGCGTTAATAACGTCACACAAATTTGACACTGCAATATCTCTGGGCGCGTTTTTTAATTCACCAAACTGGTGTCACAGAATAGAGAAGTATTTATTAAGGGCCGTATTTATAGTTGTTCCTTGAGGCTTCCTTGAACTGAAGGCCACCTTGAATTTGCGTTTCTATGGAAACAAATACAAGTTTGTTTGCATAGAAACATAGAAAAGCAAATTCAAGGCGGCCTTCAGTTCAAGGAAGCCTCAAGGAACAACTATAAATACGGCCCTAATACTTCTCTATTCTGTGCTGGTGTGGTTGTGGTGAAGTATGGTGGACATAGAACATAAATGGTGGATGTTGGACTAGATAATTTGACATTTACGTCAATCAAACAACAATAAAAAAACGTTTTTTTTTTCATTTTGTATGTGTATCTTGAGCTGCTGTAATATGAAAATAAAATCAATTATATGTCTATATGTTTCCTTTTCTTTAGAAATACGATGCAAAAGAACTAAAGCAGAAAATCTGTTTTCATTTTATTGATTCACTCGTTTGTAAACAAAGAACAAGTCATATCATTTGGACTGATTCTAGATTTACCACATAATATAGCCTGCATTCAGCACTTATTCACATAAATATGAGTCCTTAAATTACTTCTCGAAGTGCCTATTTTTCCAGAAATTCAAGTAAACTTAGATATTGGTCCATTTTGATCCACCAAGTAACATACACTGAAATAACACCGAAATTATCCTCCAGGAACGATTTAAAGTACGATTTTATATCGTGATCCAAACGAAAAGTTCCTTCTCAAGAAATCTCACACAAAATTATAATAATTTCTTCAAATATTCAAGCTCTGCTTAATAAATATTCGTTCTCCACCGCATTTCTAAGGTTTGTTTACATAAAACTACTAGCTTGGACAGGTTCCAAATTTATCCGTTAGGACGCTGGCATCTTCGCAGAAATTCCCAATGCAGGGTGTTTCATCATTAACTGGTCAAACATATATAGCCGTATGAATGACATTGGGAAAGTCATTTTTGCCTTATGACATATACCCCGTTTTCGAAGCATAAGCGAGATACAGGGTGTTCAATGTCAACTTTGAGCAATATTCCGATAACTGTGGTTATGCGTGACCTTTTAAATAACGGTTTTTAGTCATATCTCAGTAATTTTTGGTGGTCGATTCAATTGTTGTGTAGAATTCGAGAAAAAATATTTCAAAATGGCGGAAAACCTACAAATAAGTTGGAATTTTTTGTTTTCGATTGCCAAATTGGATAGCATTATTTCAATATACTCAATTTTCTAAGATTTTCCGTGAAAACATTTTTCCAAAATTCAAACTCAATTTTTTTTTTACATGTCGACAGTGAAAAAAAAATTTCCCCCCAAAATTGTTGAAATTTTTTTTTGTTTGAGGTTGAACTTTTCTTCATTCTGAACACTGGTGTGAAAACAGAATGAAAAGATATCCATTGGTTTTCGTTTTATAGCCTACCAAACATTCCACTCGGGGTACTTAAATAATTTTTATTCGAGAAACTGGTGGCCCTACGGAGGCAAAATTCTGCTAATGGGTCCCCAGATTGGGCCGGATAGAAATATGAAGTTATCAAAACAGAAAATTTTTTAAAGAAAAACTTCGATGGGATTCGAACTCGCTTCACTTAGGGTCGCGTATAAATTGGATTTATTCTGATTCGCAACTACTGCTAAGCGATACGCCCTCTGGCGATAGAAATTCGAACACTTCCAAGCTAGTAGTTTTTCGACGTGCCTGCTATTCTAACGTAATTTGCTTACTTTAAGAGTTCATTTTCGAGCTTTTGTGTTTTTCTCAGAGTTGAAATTTTGGTATACCGAAAGTGTTTGGAATATTCATCAATCGATTCCTTTCTTTCCGATTAAAATTTTCGATTGTATTAATTCGAAATGGCATCCTCCCGAAATTACTATTGTTGTGTACCTCAACTCAATGTTATTCATGGTCAAAGAAGAAAGGATCATCTAGTGCTTCCAGTTTTCATTTTTTCCAAAGCCAAATGAAAGTAAAGTTAATTTGGAAAGCATTTGGCAGGGAACTCAATGAGAAGAAAGGCCTAGATTTAGAAATTGAAGATTGGAAAACAGGTCACGAAATACATGAAAGTATGTTCACTGCATTTCTCTGAAGATGTTTATTTTCATGAAGGTAAATTACCTACAATGTATTCATTTCGAAACAACTTCATGTCATGATGTTTTCAGGTGTATATGAAAATAAGGGAATTTTGAAGAAAAATGCTGCAGAGATGATCTGGTTGAAAACCTGACAAAAACTAGATATACTGATAGAGTTTATAATAGCTGAAGTTATTCATAAAAATACACTAATACTTTTCATTTCTATATAAAGGTAGGTTGAACCAGCTGTGACATTTTTCATTTTGTCGTGTATCTTGAGCTGCTGTAATATGAAAATGAAATCAATTATATGTCTATCTGTTTCCTTTTCTTCAGTAATACGATGCAAAAGAACTAAAGCAGAAAATCTGTTTTCATTTTATTGAGTCACTCGTTTGTAAACAGAGAACAAGTCATATCATTTGGACTGATTCTAGATTTACCACATAATATAGCCTGCATTCAGCACTTCTTCACATAAATAAGAGTCCTTAAATTACTTACTGAGGTGCCTATTTTTCCAGAAATTCAAGTAAACTTAGATATTGGTTCATTTTGATCCACCAAGCAGCATACACTAAAATAACACTTAAATTATCCTCCAGGAACGATTTAAAGTACGATTTTATATCGTGATCCATACGAAAAGTTCCTTCTCAAGAAATCTTACACACAATTATAATAATTTCTTTAAATATTCAAGCTGTGCTTAATAAATATTCGTTCTCCACCACATTTCTGAGGTTTGTTTACATAAAACTACTAGCTTGGACAGGTTCCAAATTTATCCGTCAGGGCGCTGGCATCTTCGCAGAAGTTCCCAATTATAATGACGTCCCATACCAAGCAACGGTAGTTTATCGAATTTGATCCTATTTTTCGAATGCGAAGAGAATTCGATTTCTACCAAAGTTTTTTTGAAGAAATTTTTCTTTTGATAAATTCATATTTCTATGCGGGTCATTCTGGGGACCCGTTAGCACAATTTTTGCCTTTTTCGAGTTTGAATTTTGGAAAAATTTTTCCACTGAAAATCTTAGAAAATTGAGTACATCGAAATAATGCCATCCAATTTGGCAATCGAAAACAAAAAATTCCAACTTTGTAGGTTTTCCGGTATTTTGAAATATTTTTTTTCGAATTCCTACACAACAATTGATTTGACCAACAAAAAATACTAAGATGTGATCAAAAACTGTTATTTAAAAGGTCACGCATAACTCACCACAGTTATCGGAATATTGCTCAAAGTTGACATCAAACACCCTGTATCTCGCTGTATATATCGAAAACGGGGTATATATATACCCCGTTTTCGACATGAAATATGTCATAAGGCAAAAATGACTTTCCCCATGTCATCTATACGTCTATATATGTTTGACCAGTTTATGATCAAACACCCTGTATACGGAGTCTTTCATCAAAGGTTGATGATGAATCCACTAATTTAATCCTTGGATCCTGGGGACAGTGGTAAAAACCTAGAAACCAAATATTTAAATTAAATGGAAACTTTTAATACAAAATCGGATTTTATTAGTTGAAAAATCTCTATTGAAACTTTTCATAGGTTTTCGTCATATCTGAAACACAAGTAAATAAAATAAAAATTTATTGTCATTAGAATATGCTCCTGCATTAAAAGTTGTGCACTATTTGTCAGAAGCAATTTTTGAACCATTCAAGGAGATCAAAGTGGATTTTGGAATTCTTTCGAAGGAAATGCTGCCTTATCTGCCCAAAAAAGTTTTCTGGAGGATCCTGATTTAGGTTTGACTTAGTTGTTGAGCTGCCACCGTGACTTTCATTTTCATGTACGAATCTCTGAAATTGAAATAAGACTCTTTTATCTTGCTGAGAACTTTATATGTACACATTGTATTGTCGAAATGGAAATCTTTTATCATATGATCCATACTTGCAAACTTTCCCTTCTCAAATTCTATTCTTAAGTCTATTATAGCATTTCTTGTGTTTTTTAAGAGATGTGGCCACATAATACATATGTTTCCAATATTCTACTAGGAGTTTCATGCCCCTGGTTACCAGTATCATTGAGTATTAAACTTGAGTGTGTAATACTAGAGATGGGAATACCGGTTCCACCCGTGTCGCGGTATTTTCGCGACGGTTCCAGAAAAAAACCGCGACAAAATACCGCAATTTTGGAACCGTCGTTCCAACGCTGAAACAAAATGAATTAGTACGGCAATCTGTTTCTCAAATGATATAAATTCTCTTTTTATTCTACTTATAGCTATTGTATTCAGATTTAGAGCTTCCAAGAACTTCTTCCACTAACATATTTTCGGTTAAAACCTGACGTATCTTCAAACTATAATTGATTTTTTCTTCACATTCGAGATATATCATTTCAATTGAAAGAGAAGAATGCCTTGAGGATTAATATTTTCTCAATTGAGAAGATTATTATTTAAAATTAGGTACATATTTACAATAGACATTATCATTATAAAGGACGCAAACTGTATCAAAATTATTTGAATATCTTGTTTTACATGAATACATGTTTTGCATAAGAAATTTTCAATTCTTATTATCCTTCAATATCTTCCACCAGCAGATTGAAATAATATCTACGGATATGCATAAAGTATTGATGAATATGGCAATTATCGAAAAGAAAGCATAACTTGCATAACACACAATCTGATGGAATATTATATTCCATCAGATTGTGTGTTGTGAACTACTTCTCACAATATCACCTTCTGAAAGTAAACCATGTAACACCGTATTGGAAATGTAACAGCTGATAACGAAGTAGAAACATCCACAGTTTCTAATGAGGCGCACTGCGCACTAGAGCTGTAACTCCTGTAACAGACGTAATCGCATTGCGATGGGTATTCTGTTCGCGGTATTCTGGAACCGAGGAACGTGGAGCGAGATAGGTATCGATCGCGACTGGAGCGAGGAACGAGTGGAGAGTTACACGGTATTTTGGAACGTCGGTTCCAGAGTAACCGTCGGTTACTTTGGAACGTGGAGCGAGGTCGATCGCGACTGGAGCGTGGAACGATTGGAGAGTTACACGGTATTTTGGAACGTCGGTTACTTTGGAACGTGGAGCGAGAAAGGTATCGATCGCGACTGGAGCGTGGAACGATTGGAGAGTTACACGGTATTTTGAAACGTCGGTTCCAGAGTAACCGTCGGTTACTTTGGAACGTGGAGCGAGGTCGATCGCGACTGGAGCGTGGAACGATTGGAGAGTTACACGGTATTTTGGAACGTCGGTTACTTTGGAACGTGGATCGAGATAGGTATCGATCGCGACTGGAGCGTGGAACGATTGGAGAGTTACACGGTATTTTGGAACGTCGGTTACTTTGGAACGTGGAGCGAGAAAGGTATCGATCGCGACTGGAGCGTGGAACGATTGGAGAGTTACACGGTATTTTGGAACGTCGGTTCCAGAGTAACCGTCGGTTACTTTGGAACGTGGAGCGAGGTCGATCGCGACTGGAGCGTGGAACGATTGGAGAGTTACACGGTATTTTGGAACGTCGGTTACTTTGGAACGTGGATCGAGATAGGTATCGATCGCGACTGGAGCGTGGAACGATTGGAGAGTTACACGGTATTTTGGAACGTCGGTTACTTTGGAACGTGGAGCGAGAAAGGTATCGATCGCGACTGGAGCGTGGAACGATTGGAGAGTTACACGGTATTTTGGAACGTCGGTTCCAGAGTAACCGTCGGTTACTTTGGAACGTGGAGCGAGGTCGATCGCAACTGGAGCGTGGAACGATTGGAGAGTTACACGGTATTTTGGAACGTCGGTTACTTTGGAACGTGGATCGAGATAGGTATCGATCGCGACTGGAGCGTGGAACGATTGGAGAGTTACACGGTATTTTGGAACGTCGGTTACTTTGGAACGCGTTACTTCTCTGTTTTGGAGCGCGACAGACGGTTTCAGAGAAATACCGCTCCAAAATCGCGGTATTTAAATACCGTCACATCTCTATGTAATACTCCAATGCCAGTATACAATGGTATTACAACCGCATCTGACGGTTAGACTCCTTCCATTGGTTTCGTGCGTCGTTTGACATTTGCCATACGTTGGAGGTAAAACAACCTCACTTACCCGCTTTGTTTATGTTATGAAGTACAGCATTTTCAACAATTTCAGGATAAATTCACAAGTTAAAATGATTTATATTAATAGAATTGGTGAATAACTAGGCCTAGTTATTGTTTCGTTGTTAAATACAACATAAATACACCGAGAGACGAAGGAATCCGATTTTTCAGATATATTGAAGTGTAGACTTTATATTTGAATATTTGCATTTTTGACCCATTCCCCTAAGTTTTATCTGGTATTCGAAGAAATAGAATACTATGTGAACTATCCCAGAGATGGCAAACATCCTATATTCACGCCATCAATTGAAAAAACTGTTCTGACAAAGTAACAAACTATAGTAGAGTTTGTTGGAGGCATTTCCACACTGGTTCAGGAATTATATTAGACTATCTATTTAATTTGTTCTGTTTAATAAGTTGACTCATGATGAGATAAGTATGATAAGAATATTTCGTGTTTGTTACACACATTTCAGGAATTATATTTTCTTGACACTACAATAGCTGGCGTTATGAATGACAAACCCATCCTGATTGGTTACTACTCACATCTCTATATGTTATATAAAGCCAATCAAGGCAATTCGTTATGTGATAGATTTGTCAAAATATTGCTTGCATTTTATAATAATAATGAACCAGATAACTTTCTCTGTTCTCAACCGAACACGTTCCGATGTGGCTCGACTACTCAATGAAGGAACTTCTACATTTAGTTGTTTGTAATATGTTTCTAATTGACCTTATTGTCAATTACTAAAGATAATGAAAGCCCTAATGTTGCATCTGCATGATAAAAAAGCATTTTATATGGATAGTGAAGAATGAATCGAAATCGGTGTTCAAGGAAAAAATTTCATATGAATTACTTTATTAGTAACATATATGTAGTATAATAAATATATAATTGAAAATTATGATAGTACTGACATAGCAACTGTAGACCAATATTGTAGTAATTTTATAATTTGCAACACAGAACGTTATTTGAAATAGTACTGAGAAGTTCTCTGGAACCCATGTTTTTTCCATTCCATACATTTGTTGGATTTCATTCTGCTGTTTATTTTCAGGAATTAATGAGCCAAACATTTCACTGTTTCATTTTCAATAGTTATACCTATAATAAATACTATCTCTGATGTGGATACTCTAGGCTTTAGAAGACAAGGATAAATACTGCAATTTTCATTTATATCGTTTTGAACGATTATCATCTGAGATTGAATATCAGTTAATCAGATTCATTATCATAAAATTTCACTTGTAAAATGAATAAAATCACTAAAATCTCCAAATAATCGCTCTTCGCCAATGTAAACAAAGCGAATGTATTCCTTGTTCTCGGTGTATTTATGTTGCATTTCACAACGACACAATAACTTGGCACCACGGGTCTAGTAATTCACCAATTCTATCAATATAAATCATTTTAACTTGTGAATTTATCCTGAAATTGTTGAAAATGCTGTATTTCATAACATAAACAAAGCGGGAAAGTGAGTTTGTTTTACCTCCAACGTATGACAAATGTCAAACGACGCACGAAACCAATGGGTTATTTTGGGTCAGTGACCTTGTAATTGTCGGCCATATCGGTATGGGTAAATCCACAGAAGGTTCTCAAAAGTGTGTGACACTTTTGGAACAAGGGAAATATAGGATATGCTCCCTCCCCTTCTCACTCCAGTGCCTTTAGCAATAAATTTCAGCAATATTTTTTTTCTTCCTTCTGCCACCTTGCCTTTCTGAGAAAATGTTTTGAATAGATAGTAAACGGGGATCTTATGGCCGGTTTCAATTTCCGACCGACAAGTCGGCATTTTGGGGGTGGAATAAGTTTTTGCTGAATATTTTATTAAGGATCCTGCCACCTTGAAATTTGGCACATATGTTGTCTATGAGTAACAAACGACGATCCACTACTAAGTATCGAATTTCTAGCAGTCTGGGCGGCGCGATGGGGGTTGGGAGTCTTTCAGTAATTATTTCATAAAGCATCCTGTCATCTTGAAATTTGGCACATATGCTGTCTGTGAAAAGCAAACGAAGATAGAACACTCAGTTTCAAATTCCTGGCCGTAAGGGCGGCGCGGCGGGGGGTGGAAGAAGTCAGGGCGGCGCGAGGGAGGTTGGTTGTCTTTCAGTAATTATTTCATAAAGCATCCTGCCATCTTGAAATTTGGCACATATGTTGTCTGTGAGAAGCAAACGAAGATGTAATACTCAGTTTCAAATTCCTGGCCGTGAGGGCGGCGCGGCGGGGGGTAGGAGAATTTCAGCAATATTTTTATAAATTTATAAAAATATTGCTGAAATTCTCCTACCCCCCGCCGCGCCGCCGCTTAAGCATCCTACCACCTTGAAATTTGGCACATATATGTTGTCTATGAGTAGCAAACGATGAAACAATACTCAGTTTCGAATTTACAGCAGTCAGGGCGGCGTGATATATGAGGGATGGAAATCTTTCAGCAATATTTTTATAAATCATCCTGCCACCTTGGAATTTGTCACGTATGTTGTCTATGAGGAGCAAACGACGAAACAATACTCAATTTCAAATTTCCAGCCATCAGGGCTGCGCGATGGGGAATGGAAGTCTTTCAGCAATATTTTCATGAAGCATTCTGCCACCTTATTGAAATTTGGCACATATGTTGTCAATAAGTCATAAGTAGCAAACGACGATACAATACTCAGTTTCAAGTTTCTGGCCGTCGGGCGGGGTGGAAGTTTTTCAGCAATATTTCCATGAAACATCTTCGTTTGCTACTCAGAGACAACATATGTGCCAAATTTCAAGGTGGGCAGAATGCTTTATGAAAATATTGCTAAAAGACTCCCACCCCCCGCTCTGACGGCTGGAACTTTGAAACTGAGTATTGTATCTTTGTCTGCTACTCACAGAAAGCATATGTGCCAAATTTCAAGCTGGCAGGTTGCTTTATGGAAACATTGCTGAAAGACTTCCACACCCCATCGCGCCGCTTTGACGGCCGGCAATTTGAAACTGAGTATCGTTTCGTCATTTGTTACTCATAGACAATATATATATATCTGCCAAATTTCAAAGTGGCAGGATGATTTATAAAAATATTGCTGAAAGATTTCCACCCCCCGGAATTTGAAGCCGAGTATTGTTTCTTCGTTTGCTACTCACAGACAGCATATGTGCCAAATACCCAAGTAACACACACTTGTCTAAATCACATAAATCAGACGTCTTATAAGATCTAAAAACATCTGAATCGAATTAAAAGCATGCAAAATATGTCATTCATTAGACTTGATTTAGATTGATGTCCTTTCAACGTATATAATATTGTTTCATAGGACGTAAATTATAAGTTGATATTTTTATGTTTATTTGACGTTGAAATGACAACAACTATTCAATGTAGAAAAATAAACGTAGAGTACACAACTTGCTAGACATCATTTGGATGAGTTTTCAGAATCGTGAAATTAATGTTTCATTCCTCAGAACATTTTCAATGTAACTACCACCTTTTCGGAATAAGACTACGTTATCGTGGACATATTATCCTTAACGATACAAAAAATATATGCATTTGTTCAATAAGTTCAAGTATTACCTTATAATGACTTCAAAAATTCTGAAACATGTACATAATACGTTAAAATTAATTCTTCTGGGAATATAATGGTTTAAGTTCAGCAATGATGAACTGGTAGACCATAAATATTCATTACAGGAATTTATTTTCGATCTTTCCAGGAAAGATATACTTTCCGTCGACCAAAAATTCAACAGATCTTTGCCATCGATAGCACCGTTTGTCCTTACTTGTACATCGTTATTGGTCGTGTCCGTATTTATTGTCTATGGTCATATCTTCAAAAGGATAAAACTTGAACCGAATCTCGCGGGAAAATTAGACAGCTGTACAGGAAAGAACGAAAGCAGTGTTCCTGATTGGGTACCGCAAACGGCGCGAACGTATCTCGTCGTGTGTCGAGTCGAGTCGGTCGCCTGAACCTAACGCTAACGGCTAACAGTCAGTCGGTGGCACCGACTCGGTGCTCAGGCAGTCTGTAGGTCAGTAAAACATTCAGATCCAGGTTTATAAACGAAATCAGTGAAAGTTATTGAGTTCAATCTTATGAAAAACGGTAAGTGAAAAATATGTTGTAATATACTCGATCTTACTACCCATTTTGATAATTTGAAGTTTGGAACCAATTGAGAAATCATTTTTTCCATTACAATTCAACATTGAACAAATGGTCTAATAATGTCTAAAAAAAAACTTTCATAGACGACATGTTGAATACCCATCATATCTAATCTCTAACTTATGTTCATAAAATAACTATTCAGGTAGGAGCTCATTTGCTAATAATTTTGTAGGTATATATTGTTTAATTGATAAGATTTTTTTTGGTATTGAAATTAAGCTAAGTGGTTCTTCTCGCCACAATTATATCTTTCGTCTTAGGATAATGATTCACATGCCAATAAATCTATTTTTCAGAACATGATTTCTCAATAAAAATTTTGTACTGAATACGATATTTATTTTCGTCTTTAACAATCGAAAAACGAATAATATTTGAAGCTAATCGCTAAAATTATTTGTAGTCAGTTTTGAATTTCTGAGCTGATAATAATAGGGTACCTACCTCATTTGGAAATTCATTTGGGTTATGCTCATGTATAAACTGTTTGGATGAAATTCTGAACTTCTTGCATTTATTTTAGGTCCATCATTTTGTGGAAAAATAGCGTGGGTATATATCTTTGGATGTGTGCATTGAATTTTTTGTTATTGATACTTAGATATTTAAACGATGTCTGCTATAAATAGGAAAGCAGTAGTCAATAAAATAATTCGTATCCGACATTTGAAACGTAGGGCAAGAAATAATGCAAAAAAAATTTGCGAAGAACTTACATCAGTAAATAAAACCTCATTATTACATGAAAACATAAACGAAACTGTAGAGTGTTCAAGCACGTTTCGTAAGAAAGTTGACGAACGTAAAGAAATAGCTCAGAGTTTAGACAGGAGAAATGAAATACCCCAAGCTAGTGAAACTTCTGAAAAAAACGATATCATGCCAAACTGTTCCTCCCCTCATGAATATTTTGTTTTTGAAAGTGGTGAATCTAGAACCAACAAGGCATTACCTTCGTCAAATTCAAGTATGACAAAGCAGCAATTGGAAAAATTCGAAGAAAACAATTTTACAAGCGAGTTGAGGAAATGGGCATTAGAGAATAATATTACACATACTAGTTTATCCCAGCTGATCCGGTTGATAAAGCCTAAGTATCCTTTTCTGAGGGATGATCCTCGTACAATTTTGAAAACCCCCAAAACTTTTGATGGTATAAAGTTGGATAATGGTACAATGTTTTATTTAGGTATTGAAACTCAATTGATCAACCAGATTCAAAAGGTATCTTTTACGGATATCATCACTCTTCAGTTCAATATAGATGGCTTTTCTCCATACAAGAATTGCTATAAGGAATTTTGGCCAATTTTGGGAAAAATCGACAATTTAAAAAACCAAAAACTCTTTGTTATAGCTGTTTTTTGTGGCAGGGGAAAACCTTCTCCGATAGAAACATACTTGAACTCCTTCGTACATGAAATGAAAAACCTGTTGTTGAATGGATTAACGTTCAGAGGTAAAAAAATTACTATCAAAATATCATTTTTTTCGTGTGATGCCCCTGCACGATCATTCATTAAACAAATTAAGGGACATACAAGTAAAAGCGGCTGTGAAAGATGTGTTCAACGGTCACAATATGATAATAAAAGACATTTCTATTCCGTGCATGAAACTGCCAGGAAAAGAATGGACTCCGATTTTCATTTGGAAATAAATGATGAGAATGATAACAGAAAAGGGGTTTCGCCATTATTATCTTTAAATATAGGTCTTGTGAGCCAGTTTGTATTGGATCCAATGCATTTGATCTATTTAGGAGTGACAAAGCGATTAATTCACAACTACTGGGTGGAGGGCACAAAAAAAATTCAAAATTATAAATATTAAGCTTTTGGATAACAAAATCAAAATTTTGAAATTTCCTGATGACTTCGGGCGGAAGTTGAGTCTTATGTCGGATATCAAACGCTGGAAAGCAGATGAGTATAGAACTTTTTTGTTATACTGTTCACCGTTTCTTCTTAAAAATCACCTGAATTGTGACCGTTTGAAACATTTTTCAAATTTGCATGTAGCTATTTGTATATTTTCCTGCAGGTTATTTATAGATCGATATTTCCATGTAGCTGAAGAAGCTGTAAAGAATTTCATTGAAGATAGCCCCGTAAATTATGATAAATATTTTGTTGCTTACAACGTTCATTCATTGATCCATATATGTGATGATATTCTGAAATTTGGAACCTTAGATAATTTTAGTTGCTTTCAATTTGAAAATGAATTGGGTAAATTAAAGAAGGTTGTCAGGGGTAAAAACCGTCCATTAGAACAACTTCACAATCGACTCCTAGAATCGAGAAATTGTAATACCAGCACCTCTTTCAAAACAGACGAAATCATTGCTAAGGGTAAATTTTCATGTTCCGATAATGATTTTTTTCAGTGTACAGATTTATTTCTACAGAAATATCATATTTCTGTAAAATATCCTAATAATGTTGTTATGGTTATCGATAAATATTTTTTCATCAAATCTCTTTATTTTATGAACGGAAGCTATTTTTTTACGGGGTCAACATTCAGATTTGCAACAGATTTGTATAATTGTCCTATTGAATCCTCAAAACTGTTTATTCATTATGTGAAAGGTAATATTAATGAAAATATTAATTTTTCAATCAACTCAATTGTTTGCAAAGGTATTGCACATAAATATAAAGAGGGTTATGCTGTTTTTCCTATTTTGCATACATTAAATCTTTAAGTAAAATAATGAAATGAGTTGCATCCATAGAATGTATACTGCTATTGAATTCAACGAAACGAAGGAATGTGCAATCGTTCCTTCGATTTGGACTATCGAAGGCTATTGTTATTGGCCGAAAAGAAGTACAAAGCAAATGTATGAAAACCTTCTTGCGAACCTCACTGCACCTAATCCAAGTTGGCCGAAATATAAAATAAAAAAAATTCTATTCCAAGAAGGTAAGATATATCCCTCTAGATTATAATCCATCAGAACGAATGCTATAATATAATTTGTATAGCTTGATTTGCTGATTACAATTTGATATGTTCTGATGCCAACTTGTTAAAATATTTTAAATTTTCATTGGCATTTTTATTGAGGGAAAAATGTTATTTACATACGTTCAAATAAAATATTTCTTTCAGACAATCTCGATACTGCAAAGAATAAACTTGAAAAAGTATTTGAAGAAAGTACGAGTAGTGGAAATGCTTTCGGTTCAGAAGACTTTCTTCATCCCATGATAATGGCAGATGAAGATGAGAGGGATGAGCCTGTTTATACAAATGGTGCTCCTACAAATGATGAAATATCTTCTGGATGGAGTACTCCATCCACTTCTTCCACGCTTTCCAACGATCCTAGATTGAGATTGTTTGAAGAAAAAATGATGTGCAAACTAGAGACCATTTATGAAGTTGTTCAACAAAACCCCTTGAGGGTGCAACAAGTGTTGAGAGCGCTGAATCAAAATGAAAGTCATATTCCAGTGAAACCTGCTAGCTTCCCTGCATTGCCTCTCAAGAAAACTAAGGAAATGAAAGACTTTGAGCAAATACTAGAAGAGGATGAAACCAGTTTCAACTACTTGGTAAGAATGTGTAAAAATTTATTTCAACTTGAATTTTCAAGCACTATAAAGTGGCAGCTTGTCAAATAACATCCTCATCACGCATTTAAGATTAAATGGAACCATTTATTCTTTCAGAAAACCAGGCTAGCTTCAATTGGAGGATCATCGGTGAAAGCAGCAACAACGAACATGTTGAGGTTTTTGTTGACTAATAAATTGGCCAGAAAATTCAACTGGGCTGGGCATAATGACAAGAACGCGTTCAAAACTACGAAATGCTTTCAGGCTTTGAAAGGTAAGTTCGCTGTTTTATGAACTTAATTTTATTCAATTGAATACACTTCACATTCCCTGATTTTCAATTGTTCGAGGATCTCATTTTTGTACCGTTCCAAATGTGTCTCTTCTTTCCACTATTGGAAAATCGAGTCGAAAATTATATTGAATATAAATTTGACCAGAGGATTGGATGATTCACGAAAATGGATTAACATTTTCTCAGTTAATTAAAATAATTGATACATTTCCAGGTTGTATAAATAAGGCTTTGAGCTTTGTCGTAAGATATAGTCCAATACAAAACATTGTATCTTTGACAGGCCAAAGAAATATCCTTGATTAAACTATTGGAATCAATACTGCTCTTTTCAGAAAACTGTTGTATTTCAATACATCTACCAACTATATGTATCTTTTATACGGAAAGTAAACATACAATACAATGGATATATTTTTGTTTTCAGATGCCGTTTTTCTTCATTTTTCAAATGAAGGTGTAAGCGAGGTTGGAATTATAAAGGCCATTCAAGATTGGCTTCGGCTGGCTAACCAGCGATACAAATATTCCAAAGCAAAAAAATCTTAAAAGATATAGATGCATTGTATTATATTATGAGATGTACATTCCATTTATTTGGATAATAAATTAGATATGAATCTACTTATTTTTTGTAAACTCTTCACCAAATTTGATTTTTCTATCCCCCCATCATTAATTCCCTAATTAGATATATCTACAGGAATCGATTCAATTACGGTTTCTCGTGACGTAAATAAGCGAACTAAAAAAATGTATTTCAGACATACATAATACCAATTAATATTACCTTTATTAGATATCTACAAATAACGAATAAAAACGTTTGCTTGTGACATAAATTAGAGTACTAAAAAAAATGAATTTCAGACATACATAATTCCAATGAATGGACGTTAATTAAACGTGAAAATTTAGCTCAGTTTTAGATTCTGTCTCCTAATCAACCTCTATTTTACATCTAAATAAATTATAAAAAACACATTTATTAGAAGGACATTTAGATATCGTTTTGACATCTATTATGTATCTTATATACGTAACTATGTTATTTGGGTAGATAAAATAGCACTATTGATTGCATATCTAACATATCACGTTTAGTTAATGATTTCAATGATATTTTCGATTTTATGAGGTATTAAGCTTACTCTCCACCAGACCGACCGCAAACAAATCTTTTCTTGCAAGAAACGACTCAGAGATTTGTTATTAGCAAAGTGGGTTCAGTGATTGATAGATAATGTCCAATTCTAGAATGCGTTAAACTCGGCCAAAAACTGAAGGGCATATGTTTCCCATCAACAGACATATCTGATTTATTTTGACTTCAAACCTTTTCTGTCGAATGTTTTAGTGAATGATTCCGCACACAAACAATTTAAACTGACAACGAAATTCTCATCAGCGAAAATTGCTTCATGAGGCTATTACTATTCAATCGACTGCTACTTTCAAGATTCAACAAATCTAGGAGCGGACCGACTAATTTCACTTTCTCTCTCGTCAATAAATGCAACCTTTAAATCATTTTCGTAGATAGTTTTTCAAATTCCATAAAAAAATATATTTTTCATTTTCCTCTCACTTTCAATGGTTTCACAAAATAATGAAACATTAGTTTTTACGCGCTTGTTGTCATTAAAGAAAAAACAGGAAATCGGAGAGAAGTATTTTTTGGTGATGAAATTCAAATATTGAATGCTAACCATTAATGATTGTTTTCAAATAAGTCCCTGAGTTTTTCATTTCGGAAATCACATTGACACATTCAATCTGCTAACTACCATATTTGTTCATTTCATTTCTGTTTGAATTGAGTCCTATAGAAAGTGAAAGTGATTGAAAAAACTGGAAACATAAATGAATTTTTTTTAAATTTTTAATGAATGTAATGTAGATTTAATTCCTACTGGGTGCTTCACGATATGCTGAATCGATTTGTTTAAGGAGAACAACTAGGATCAGTTTTCTGAGAATATTTATGTTTTGGATATGCTCTCCTCAACTGAAATATTCTCAGATCCATTTAACTTTCGGTTATACAAGAATATAATATAAATCACCTTCGATATTTCAAACGGAACTAACTTTATATCATGAGATTATTGGAAACTGGGAAACAATTTTATTGTAATCATTATAAGGCTAGAGCGACTCATTCTTGAGTTATTTAAAATCTTTTCCGCATTTTTGTGTCATACATGGTTTTATCAAATATCAAGTATCGATTAAATCGAGGTTTTGCATTTGTTTTTCAAGTGAAGGACAACAGATAACTTCAAATTCATTTATAATCTCAAAGATTTCAGTTTTCTAGATTTTTAAAATCAACCGTTCTTTTTACGCGCTATTTCTAGGGAATAGCGCGTTATCATTTCGTCACGGTGTCTGTAAGTTTCGAATTTTGAGCCGAAAATGGTCTTAAATGATTGGGTTGAACTCCCTGAAGAAGAATCCGTGGTCAGATTTAATTCTATCCGTCCGGCCGGCCTCCGGCCGTATGTGCTGTAACTTCCGAAAGGGAAGTCCTAGAGTCTTGAAATTTTCAGGTTAGGTTGTGATCCTAAATATCTCGATTGAGTTCGTTAATGGGCCAAATCTGCCGAATGGTTTTTGTATTACAGCCATTTGAAATTTTCATTTTCCAATACCTCGAAAAGTATTTATCTGATCGAAATGAAACTTGGTTGGAAGATGGACAGTATTAATAAGAAGAATTATTCATGGAAAAATTTCTTTTTTTCGAAAATTTTTATATTCCATTCAAATTTCATTGAAATTTCCTTGTCGACATTTCGCAATGTGAACAAGCGCGTAAAAGCTGCTGACTTCATGTCAGTCCTTTTCTAGATTTTTGAATATAAGGTTCAACGGTTTTTGATATATGGATCGAAGTTCTTCTCCTTTTTGCTCGCATGTTCTAGGAAACAGCGTGCTATCGTTGTGTTCAGATGTCCGTATTTTCGATTTTTTTCGCGAAAGTTTCTTTAAACAACTAGATTGGACTCACTGATGAAGAATTCGTTTTCAAAATCGATTGTGTCCGGCTGGTTGACCGTCGCCACGCTAACTTGAGAACCTAAGGAGCTATCGGTTCGAAACTTTCAGTAGAGGTTGCTGTATCAGAATGCGACGGTTGAGTTCTTCAATGGGCCAACTCCCCTGAACAGATTTTGAGTTATTGTCATTTGAATTTTTTAGATTTTCACATCCATATTTCAGGAACTGCTTATGCGATCGGACTGAAAATTAGAACTAAGATGTAGGCTATCGACGACCAAGTTTAAGAAGAATTTTTTTGATGTTTTCGAAAAAAAATATTTTTCCAAAATTTTGCAAATTTTATTGAAAATTAATCATCTGTTTCCGACATATTTTCGCACACGCCTTAAAGTGAATATTTTACAAATGTATACAAAATTTCAGCTCAATCTTGGAGCTCAGTCTTGGAGATATTGCAAAAAGATTATGTCAAAATTCGTGTTTTTCTCTGGAATACCTCCAAAAATACTAATCCGATCATGAGGAAACTCAGTAACTAGTTGCAAAATGCTCATACACAATTATGTGCAAAATTTTGTGATGATTTTCCGATTAGAACAATTGCCCACAGATATGAACATGCACGCAAAAGCTACTAACTTCACGTCAGTGCATTTCTAGAATTTTTTCTTATAAAGCCGTGGAACAGAGGTATTTCTTGAATTACAGAAGGAAAACAAACTCAACACGGTAGCAGCCGTCTTTTAAAAGTAAGAGCATTTGGACCTTGATACACAGAGAAAAATACTGAGCCTGATATCAATCACCCCAAGTGATTGACCGTTTGGACATTACCATGATGTATTTTTCATTGCGACAATGTCGGAAGTTGATCAATATAATGTACTTCAGTGATTGATTAATCAATATTGTGATCGATATAATGAACGCTAGGACATTATTATAATGTATTCAGTACATTGTACTGATGATGAAGTACATCCATTTGATGTTATTCGCCTCAGGACAATGTAAAAATTACATTGAATTAACGTCCAGGAAGTGATCAATACTAGGCACGGCTGATCATCACGAAACCTTGTGTCAATGCCTATTGTAATGGATCCATGCTATGTATACATCACATCAATGTATCAGCGTAATTGATTCATGCCCTGGAGTTATATTATCAATGCTTTAGGTCATCACCCGATGTCCCGATTCCTTATTACAATCATCGTATTCATCAATTGATGTACGCGAACCTTAATACAATCACCGAGTCCATCAGTTGATGTACGCGAACCTTATAACAATCACCGTGTGCATCAGTTGATGTATGCGAACCTTATAACAATTACCGAGTTCATCAATTTATGGACGCGACTAGAAGCGATAGCCACCGAAGGGTTATTTCGCGAGCTTTGTCTTGTTTCATTTGTCTAGTCGAAAAGTGCAGCAAGTGTATGTATTTCACGATAGTTGACGACATCTTGCGTTTTGGGAACGGAGAATTTTAAAAGGTGAGTACAAATTATATATGAAAATGATTTATCGACTTAATGAATAGAATCTTTTCTGTATTCTAGTTTTCATACCGATTTTTCATTCAATTGATTTTAGATAGAAACTTTCGCCAGCTTTGCAGATTGATTTCTAACGAATTTATTTGCGGAAAAAATTAGTTCTACATTATACCAAACTTAAGATACATCATACGGTTTCGTTTTACATATAGGTCAAAGTTATTTATCGAAATATGGTAGTCCTTGCTGCTATGGACCTTTGGAATTTGAAGAACTTATTCATGCATTTGTTGGTTTAATATCATCTGCATTCACTGACATGACATGAGAATTGAAAACATATATTATTTCCTTCATTGCAGGTTCTACTAATCAAACTGGAAACCTTCAAGTACCTATGAATAGAAGATCGCCAAATATTGTAAACAGGAAGTAAAGCGGAGTTGATTGGTGTCAATGCGTGATTTTTTCATTTAATTTAAAGCGGCGAACAACTAAGATTAACTAAGAGTTATAAATGAATTTCATACACATTTGATCATCTTGCAAGGGCTTCGTTTTTATACAAGATAGTAATTTATGTTTATTTCTAGATGGACGAGATGCAGCAGTCTTGTGGGCACTGCATAGGTATTTTGTACCAACATCCAAGACTGTAAAAAAGGGCAACACAGGAAAGAGCTTAACAACGAAATTCACAATTCGTGACTCCCAAAGTGCCTTCCTGTATTTCGGAAGATCGATACAAGAAGTCGAAGAATGGATACACTTCTTAAATTCGAAAAAACAATCGATCCAACCCTTCGTGTATGCCATTGGTGAGGATATCACCCAAATTCAAGAAGTGTACACATATTTCGACGGTATATGATACAAGTATTTTAATATTGTAAGAGCAGTGGAAGTGTGTTTAAAATTTTTTTATCTCTTCAGCTATCCTTCAGAATGTATGATGGTATGGTCGTTTATTGAAAATCATTTTTTTGCGCTCAAATCCAAGAACCGATTTCCGAAAACCCATGTTTTAAGTGAATTCCTCTCCAATGCTCAATAAATTTTCCAGATCATATCAATCGTTTTATTATTATTTTCCTTACTCTGAACACTACTGAAGTTCCCCATAAAGATTGTCCAATGAAAAGTATTTTTCTATAATCTGATCTATATTTTCTTCAATTATTTTGATGCAAATATGCAACTTCACCGTTATTATAAGATACAAAAAGAATTCAAGTATGAACCTATGAACTCATAAATATAAATGAAAAAAAAGCAGATAGAGCAACAGTCCGATATCAGTGGAATAAAAATTGCAAAATATATCCCTCGAAAATATCAGATTCAATATATAAATGGCTAAAATTGATTAGTTGATGTCCGAAATGGATTGATACAAGGAGCGATATTCATATATTCAATGCTCTGAAATAATCGATATAAGTACTGCTGTTGATGGATCGATGTACTTGTGACCTGGTATTAATGTCGTTGGACATTGATGCAATGCCCTGAAATCATCGATATAAGGACTGCTGTTGATGGATCGATGTACTCGTGACCTGGTATTAATGTCCTTGGTCATTGATACAATGCCCTGAAATCATCGATATAAGGACTGCTGTTGATGGATCGATGTACTTGTGACCTGGTATTAATGTCCTTGGTCATTGATACAATACCCTGAAATCATCGATATAAGGACTGCTGTTGATGGATCGATGTATCCGTGACCTGGTATTAATGTCGTTGGTCATTGATACAATGTGAACGGTCCTTGAATTCTGGCGATGAATTTAATGCTCTTGGGGGATTGATACAATCACTCGAACATCAACTAATCACCAACAGGACATTATATCAATGAACTCGAGCATCGGCTGAAAATTAATGTCCAAATACATTATCCTAAGGTTGAATATGATCATATTCACGTACGTTTTTGGTTCAGTGTAGTATCAGCAACCAATTTGACTAAATGTTTCTGATGGGATTCATCCCGTATATATATTAACACTTTCGTTACATCTTTCAGCTTTCGATTTCGTGGAGAAACTCAGTTCTAATAACTCTAAAATTACTGGACACAAGTATTCCATACAGTCTGCTTCACATTCTATTGTGATTTAAAAATGTGAATGTATACGGCCCTGTGTAGGTATGTGCCTCCGGTATTACCGAAAGTGTTACTTCACAATCAGTGAATAACTAAAATATGTTTTCTTCATTGATTTTCTCGAATCACTTTTCAAACTCATCTAATGTTTTTCTTGATCTTAAAATATTACACAACATTACTGAAACAGATCTGAAGTAGTATTGCTGAAAATATATTTTATCGATTTTAGATATGGACAGAAAATCCAGAATTCTACTAAGTGCTTTGAACTGTAGAGATATTCAAAATCAAGTGGAAAATGGAACTACTGCTGATTTCCAGAATATTTGTATTGTCAAGGGTGAGTTATTCATGTTGATGTATGCAGGATCTCACACTCACGTAGGAAAGTTTCCAAATAGGAGTCAAATTTGTCATATTTATCGATGTTTTGCATTTTCCATTATTATGCATTCAACATTCATTTAACTGTCAAATGAGAAGAGGTTGGGGTGATGATTCAATTTGAAATATTATAGTCACTGATTACTTTCCTTGAAATATGTAGTCAACACCACTTATATCTTTCTCTGTGAAGAATTTTACCCCGAAATTTGAGAAAATATCATTGTACGTAGAAATAACCCTTCTAGTGGAAATAATCCTTCTGGAAGAAGTCAGATAATATTAAATGCTCAATTTATCAACTGATGTGAAACATGTCATTAGTAGTGAGATTTCGAATTGTATTGGCCATTACATGATAGAAATCCATTGTATATCACTTAAATGAAACACATATGTATTCATCGAATGAAACTATCTTCACTTTCCGCTAATTTTATCTATTTTCGCAACAGCTGTTTCGTCATACCATGTGTTCTTCAGGTGAGTATCTATAACTTCTACTTGTACAACTCCAAATTATGTTCTTCCATTAAGGTCCCTGTGAAAAAAATGGAGGGGTTGGGGATGAGGGAGGATATTTGACAATTGCTGGGGAATTCCTGGGTATCAATCAAACAGATTGAGTAACGGTGATCTGTTCAAGTCTGTCTGGTCGTTTAATAAAATTTGTTCTTTATAGTATCTGTTGATGTCTGAGGCTTCTAACATATTTAGTTTGTGGCTTTCGTTTTCCAAATGTGAAATTGTAAACTCATTATCGAAGGTATGGCTGTTTACTGTTTGATTGACCCAGGAATTCCCCAGCAATTGTCGAAGATTCTCCCACGCCCCCACCCCCTCCATCCTATTTACATGGACCTTAATATAAGAACATTATTTGGAGTTGTACAAGTAGAAGTCATAGATACCCACCTGAAGAAGTAATGGTATGACGAAACAACTTTCGCGAAAATGAATAGAATTAGCGGAAATAGAAAATTGTTTCATTTAACACATTCAAGATGAATTTCCGTCCAGTAAAGACCGAAACTATCAAAAATTTAAACACATATGTTGATTTCTAATTATTTTTAGTTGGAACATGACGCGTTTCGCTACACTGCAGAATCTTCAGCTGCTATTAGTGTCAATTGGCTCAAGAAACGCGAAACGCGTCATGTTCCAACTCAAAATAAATAGAAATAAACACATATGCGTCTTATATTAGTAGTAGTAATATAAATGATGATTTTGAATCATACATATATGGTAGTTAGGTCGGAGGACTTTAGAAATTGGAATTCATTTTTAAGGAAACGAACTCCAATCCTGAGTAAGAGGTTGGGAAAATGATTTCAAGAGATGCCCGCATTATTTCTTCAACACATAAATCGACTGCAAGATTTTTTTGTTATGAAAAGCCTTTACCCAGTACTCCCTATTTCCGTTGATATACAATCTTGTTTCAGAACATGAATCATTGGAAAATCTGTATCTTGACAAAAGCAGTCAAATGAACACACCGTTTACTAGTCCAAAAGTCCAACTAAATGAAGTCTCTTCGAGTAATAAAAACGTTCAAGTACATGATAGCAGACTGCGAAAAACGAAGAGAAAACATTTCGAGGAAGAACAACCAATATATTTTTCTGAACATCCATTCTTTGATTCCTCTGAAATAGCATCTACTGTTGATCCCATGTATGAGAACTATGATGAGGAAAGTGATATCGACAGTGAATATATCCCAGGCTCTCCTTCAGAAGAATGAGTGATGAAAAACGGATCGTTCAGTATTTCCAATGACAATGAGCAATGTGATATTGAAAATTTGGTAAGTTCACGAACAGTCTATTTTCGAGGTTAAAAAAATTTGCACATGTTTCATGCTGCAACGAAAATTTTCGCATGTAACTGGTGGAAAATGCATAAAACAGTCAACTTAAAATATTTACAATCTAGGAGTTCTCCAAATAAAGCGCTGAGATAGATCAATTTTATTTAACATCATGCAATTTGAATCTGTTTTTGATTTCAATTTATTTGAAAACTCATTCGTTCAATTCAATTCTTCCATTATTAAATGAATTCCAGAAGTCGTGAAGAAAATGCAGTATCTGAAACATGATTTGCTACTTAATCCCCTTGGTCTTTTGAGATTCTCAAGTGATCTCCATTTTCACTTAAGAAACTGAAACAATTTATGATCGAAAGATGTCAGCTTCATAAAATCTGACATATCTCGGCGTTTTCCGGAAGCATTCCAGGAAAATTGTATAGCTCCCTAAATAAAACAGGCTGATTATTTGATTTTATTTATTAATTTAAAAACAAATTAAAAACGAAAAAAACCAAGAGGATTGAAGCCCATGGAGTTTTCGAGTTGAAATCGAAAATACAAATTTGTTTGAAAGGTGAACAAAATATCGAAAGTGCTTTTTACGATTTTGAGGTGGCAGGAATTGAGATTTTCGCGTTCGACTGAGAACAATGAGCACTTCAAAAAAAATTGCAGAAAAGCACTGATAAAGATTCGTTGCACAGGCGGACATTTTTTCACGCAGGAATTTTTTTTCAATTATCCTAATGACACGATCATCACGAAGTTTCTCAGAAAGTTGTCTATTAGCATTTTGCAACTAGTTTCGAAGCATCATCATGAGTGAGTCGGTATTTTTTGAGTTATTCCGGAAATATCAAGGATTCCGAGAAAAAAAACACTAAATTTTACATATTTTTACCCAATATATCCAAAAATGATTGTCGAATCGAACTAGAATTTGAAACACTGTTGTGCAATGTGAGGTCTGCACATTTTTTCCGAATCTGATTGCTAATTTCAAAATAATTTTTTTTTTCGAAAAAAATCGATTCGCCATCAAAGTGTCCAACCTAGTGGTTTGAGACATTTTTCGGGAAAAGAATCGGAAAATACAGACATTTGGACGGAACGATAGCACGCTGTTTCCTTAGAACATGCGAGCAAAAATAGTGAACTGGAGTGGGGATCCTCAGCGCCTACGTCTATCTGAGTCTTCGATTCTACTCTAAAAATCCTATTTTATTCCTATCGAAGTTTCATGCAGATTTTAGATTTCTATTCGATCTGATCCTATTTTTTAACGGATGCGGATGAATGTTCTTGTCCAGAACAAGAGGTGAGCTTTTGCCCACTCACGAATTGGACCTTTATCCATGCTTCGAACCCTCCGAAAATTTCGTTCTGCCAATTATAGTGATCATATACGTACGAATAAATGACAGAATAAAAATTGACGACGATCTTATCGCAATTTCGGATGAGTATTCGATTCATTTTAACGTAAACATGCCGTCCTGCTTGACTTACCATGTAGAAATAGAAATCTTATTTTAAGTCCCATTTTCATGCGCCAATATACATAGAACTTTCATTTTCAGATTGAAATGCCTGTTGCTAAGCCTGCCGAAACCTCATCTTCAACAGTAACAGAAAACCACACAACTGGTTACAGAAATCATAAAGTTAACGGTGAAGTTCGAAAAGGAAATAAAAGAGGCTATATTCGTTATTATTGCCAGGCTTCAGTTCTGAATTTCGCCAGAAATGTCACACGGAAGCACACATTAGAGATAGATGTTCAAAAAATGATGTCTCAGCCTCCTGGTTCTAAATCTAGAAGGCAGCTTCTAGACCTCTTGAGGTAAAAGGGGAATTTTTTTGATGGCAGTACTGTTCAAAAGCCTGTGCAGATATTGCGCACAAAAACAAATATGTTAGCATGCGACTATTCTTTTGGTGATGATATATTTAAAACAGCTAAAATATCAAAACTTCTAATTTCATTGGAAAACTGGGGAGCAGGTCAGTTCAAGGGAAAAAATCTAAATGACATAGATCTAGATTTAGAAGAAGGTGTAATGAAAGAAAACGTTGTGGAAGAAATACAACGATCATCGTCTCCTCACCGCGAAATATTTGAGAACCAAAAATCTACAACACTAGTGGAAAATGATTTACCGAAAGAAATATTTAAAAGAATGAACTCACGATGGACCGATGAACAAAAAAAACAAGTCCATAATTTTTTCAAGAACCATATAGAAAACAAAAAGCCTCCGAAAAAGCACGAATGCGAAAAACTAAAGGATTTGTATCCTGGCATCTTCTATAACAAAGACAAAGTTTTTGTACAAAACCATTATCAAAAAATTCAGTGATAATTCCTTTGAATTCAGAAATATTTCTTTAATTAATTTGAAATGGCCATATTTTAAATTATTTTTCACATTAACAAGACCAGATTTTTGTTAAAGATAGCTTTTAAATTCAATTTTATTTTTCTTTTTGATATTTTGCAATTGCTTTATGGTAGCAGTTCTACGATGCCATATTAAAAAAAAACAAAAGATCATGACTAGAAAATGTGAATAATCATTTTATTTCGGCAAGCTGCTTTTATTGCTCATATCAGAAGATAGTGTTTTTTTTAAATATATAGATATTTCAGGCTACAGGCTTCGTAGGGAGAAGATGGTTTACTTCTGTTCTATTTTCTCTCGGCCATTTCTATATAGAATGATTTCGATTGATTTTCATAATGACCTTTTAATGTTATTGAATAAAGTGGTGCTTAATTTGTGAAATGGTTCATTCTCTCTAACCTTTATTCATTTCAATTCGATGAACTTTGTAGTAAAATTAACGTGCAGTCATCTGACCAAGTGACAAATGGTCAGTGACAATTTGAATAATTTTTGTTGTATTCATACAGACCATAATTTGCTCATGAAATATACAAAAAAATTTAGATGACACGATCATCACGAAATTCTGCACAAAATTGTCTATTAGCAAATTTCAACTAGATACCAAGTTTTGTCTCGATCGGATCAGTATTTTTCAAGTCATTCTAGAAATAACAATGATACCAAGAAAAAAAGACACAAGAATTTTAAATATTCTTTTTTCAATATATCCAGAATTTAATGTTGGATTGAGCTGAAATTTGGCAAACAATTGAAAAATATTGATCCTAAAATCAGCCTAGATTTCCTTGCTATTCGATGAAAAGTTCCCTAAAAATAAAATTAAATAGGAGAATTGTCGAAAAAAATTTTTTGACAATTTGCCAACGAAACAATACCGTTAATATTCTGCTCGTTGGTATTCTGCAACTAATGACTGAGTTTCACGTTGATAGAATTCGAATATTTTGGTTATTCCGTAAATAACAAACAATACACGAAATTTGAGATATTTTTTCCCAATATCTCCAAAAATTTGAATGCGCTCAAACTGAAATCATATACATTGTTGTATAACATTGACTTCGAGGTTTATGCAGATTTTCATCTTAATATGATGAGTAGATAGCAAAAAAAAATTTACTAACGATAAGATACCGAAAAAAATCTAGAAAAGCACTGACGTGAAGTCAGCAGCTCTGCTGAAAAATTGATACCTCTAATGTTTTCCATTAAAAATTGCCATGCTTAGGCTTCCGTGAGGATATTCAAATGATTTGTTTGACGAAATAGTCAAAATCACAAGCCATGAAATAGGACATCACAAAATCTTGGCCAAAGCTCGCAATCTCGAAAACGTGAAAACTCAATTTTTTCAAATAAGATTCATTTCTTTTGAGATTAAGTTATAGAGATATCGAGTCAAAAATGGAGATCTCATGATTTTTTTTTATTCAAAAAATCCGCATCAACCACGAAGGTTATTAGCGGCAATACAGTACAGTATAGTACATTGTGAAAATTCTAAACATCGTGAATGATGTGAACAGATTTCAGCAGCATGAATTTTGATTTTCACAAAATAAGTGACCCAACCAAACGTTGACACTCGGCTCGAAGCTGGGAAATTACAGACAGTTGAGTAAAACGATGAATGCTCTTCATTTTAGCAACGTACGCGGAGAAACAGTCAACATCCAACATTCCTAGTGTCGCTTCGAATTATGCGCATGCAAAAATCGAGAAAAGCACATTGAGTGAGGTGATTAAGGAGGTTTCGTTCGCCTTGGTACGCGTTAAAATAACCCCTAAAGATTCAACTCTCAGATGTTACATTTCTACTCCGTCTTAAACGGTCATCCATCCAGGTTTCAGTAGCGTTCGAAGTTTCTAATTCTTAAGCATTTGGACGTGGTGGTAAAAGTCACCCGAATACCCCTATTTTCGATGAATTCACATGAAGACGTTCTAGTATCAGAATGGAATTCTCAAAAAAAATCTGCCATATGGAAACCTTTGGACTAATACTTGATAAAATTCCTTAGCTTGAGGACGTGGGGGAAGAACACCCCATACCAATGTTTTCAAAATTTCACTTATGAAGACGTCGGTGTATCATAATAGAAAGTTTGAGAAGATATCTGCGATATAAGAACCTTTTCGGTGATAATATCCCAAATTCCTCTGTGTAGATTTGATTTGCCTCCGTTGAAACCTCAGAGTATATTATACACAACGTCAACTTTCAGCATGCCGATTTGCAAGCGTCCACTAGATCGCGTCATACGTTCCAGGGAGCACCTGCTGTTTGTTTTCATTCATGGAAAGAAAACATAAAAAAATGATCCCGAATGAAGAATCCTAGCTTTGACGGTTGGCACGTGCAAGTAATTTTGTCCTGCTGGCCGTAAGTACGGTAAATCTCGATCGGATGTTGATAAAGGTTGGAATTCTGGAGGAAGCTTTGTGTCCTTAATGTCTCAGCCTAGTTCGTTAATGAACCAAATCAGTCCAGTTTCAGTTCTATCGTCATTTGAATCGTTTCCTATTCTACTGTAATAAAGCTTGACTGAGCGCCACTATCTAATAGGACTCGAACGATATGCGTAATTCCCACGGAATCCGATACCTGAACATATGCCGTTGAAAGAAATATGTGGCCGACAGGAACACAAGCCGATAAGTTTACCGAATTTGACGACTGAGTTATGGGGGTAGGATGGTTTTCGTTCGTGGTGTTCGAACAAGTGGAACTTCGTGTTTCATTTAACCTTCGATTTCTGTTAAATGAATCTCTTTGCTGAAGAAGCAATGTGTGATGTTTTTGACTACATTTGTTGCACTTTCCACGACGGCAGACGTAACTATGCTGTCCCTTTCGCAAACAATTCAAGCATAATTTTAGAGAACGAATTTTAGAATTACTTTCATTCATTGAAAGTTTCCGAAACTGATTACAATTTTGAATGTAATGTGAGCCACTACACAACGGACACTGGTGGGTATTTTTAGATTCCGTTTCGCTGCTAACGACAAATCCCTTTAAGTGATTTCGACGTTTTTTCATTTTGATTTTCTGCAATCATTTCTAAAGGATCTGCTCGTGAATTTAAAAATGCCTTCATGTCAATAAATTTGGGAGTATCAATAGCAGCTTCATAATTTTCCCATTCCTTCAGAGATGCATTGTCTAATTTTGTGGATAATATGTAAACTAACAAATAATCCAAATGGCTGGTTGGCTGACCTAATGGCTCTTACGATCTTAAATTCTTAGAAAATGCATCCATTAAATTTCTCAAACTTGCCGATGAATCCTTCGTTACCAGTTCTCCCCTGAAGAGAGCCTTCACATGATTATGAATCGAAAGATTTTTATTGTCATATCTATCCAAAAGTGAATTCCAGGCAATATCCTAATTGTGTGAAGACAATTCTAATGATTTTATAATTTGAGATGCGTCAGAGCTCAAGGAAGCCCTTAGATAATGGAATTTCTGCACATTATTTATTGACTGATTATCATGAATCAATGAACGGAATGTATTACTGAATTCTAACCAATTTCGATAATCTCCGCTAAAGTTAGGTAATTTTATCGTAGGTAGGTTGATACGCATCAATGAATCAGTTGAATTTGTGATTCCTAAGGTCAAATTTTCAGTTTTATATGATAACTGGTAGAATCATTGTCCTGATTAAAATCATGAATTATCTTGTTTGCAGATGATATGGAATTGAAATATTCTTCCTCGAAAGAACATCGAATTTCGAACTGTTTCTTAAGATCTGCATCTTCAGATAACGACTCGATGTTATTTTGAGCTTCTTCGAATTCGTTCTTAACTAATTTTAAAGATTCAACCCATTCTATGAGCTGAATGACATCAATGTGGTGTAACTCACGCTCCTCTTATGAGAGATTAGTTACAAATTTAGCAAAGAATGTGAGTTTTGCCTTTATGGAACCTCGTTTTCTATTTTCCCTTTTAATTAAATCAGTCATTTTCAACTAAAGTAATGCAAATCAAAATCAATTAACTAATCAACCAAACGAGATAAATATTTAGTGCAAGCAATAAATGAATTGAGACAACCTTTTATGTAGGACTAAATGAAATTGGAAAGGAATATTGAGAGGACTCACACTTCAGTTATTTCGCTGATGGAGCTCGATCTTTCGAAGTTGTAAAGTTGTGGCTTCGGGATGCTGTAACCTCGTATCTTGCTTTGGAGGATCTTGTAGGAGAAACCACGCTCTGCTACCAATGTTTGGTTGTTACACCAGTATTCATGAAATCTCTGCTACCACTTTATTTTAGGGGAAATAAAGAACCTATGATGTGATTGTTTAACACTTTAATTATTGTTGCTACGTGATACACTTTGTTTAATAAAATGCTACACCGTGCTAATGATTGATAGATGTTTCGCTTTCTGTATATATTAAGTGAATGTGTCTTGGATGACTGTTTCTATTGGAGTGTTGAATAAGGGCGCTTAGGGCTGTCTAATCTCAATAATGTACAGGGTTACCACGATCAATATGAACTGATATTCTAACATAATAAGTGACTAAATCCTGAACACAATCAATTAACCTAAAATCATTAATTGAGCTCTATGGAAAGTCAGGTTCATAGACAAGACCCTTTGTTCTGATGAGGAAATATAGCATAGGCCTTAACAGGGTATTTCGTCATGAACTGGCCAAACATATATAGCCGTATAGATGACATTAGAAAAGTCATTTTTGCCTTATGACATATACCCCCTTTTTGAAGCATTAGCGCGATACAGGGTGTTCAATGTCAACTTTGAGCAATATTCCGATAACTGTGGTGTCTTGAATAACGGTTTTTGGTCACATCCTAGTATTTTTTGGTGGTCAATTCAAATGTTGTGTAGAATTATAAATGAAAGAAGTGTTTTAGTTGACGAGAGGAATCTACGGTTGAAATTAATGTACAACTTGAATACTCACCCTGATGTATAGTTAAAATATGAAGAAATAGTTCTGTATTGTGAAAAAAAATTCTCTCGAATTTTTCTGCAGAGAAGTCAGAGAGAGAATCTCCAAACGTCCGTTTTTTCGTTAATTAACGGTATTTTTCTAATCAAATTCTCCAAGTTGAGTACTTCGAAGTCGAGACTGCGAAAAATGTTAGGTTTACGATAAAAGCTGTCTTTTTCGACAAAATAATAACCTAAAATTGGTTACCGTAATTTCTAACGTTTTCTTCAAGCTCAGTTTTCTAAAATTCACCATAATCTATCGCGATTTGAAGGTAGCAACACCGTAATTTCGGCGAGAGATATTGGAGACACTACTAGGAATTTTTTTCCGCGGGCATGTTCTAGGGAACAGCTAGTTATCGCTCAGCCCTAATGTCTTTAATTTTCGAATTATGAGCCAAAAATTCATTGTTGAATAATTAAACTCATTCTGAAAATTTCATTGGAAGAAACATATTACCTGTACCATCGAAGATATCGGAAGTTTAAGAAAGTATTAAAAATACTCAAAAAGCCGTTGGCCTATTATTTACCAAGAAAATATCGAATATATTACAGACCATAAAAGAAAAAATGATTTTTTTGATTCTTTTTCCCATATACAAGGTTCTGGAGAAACAGGAAATGAAAACGTAGAATTAAAGGTTAGTTCAAATGTACTAGAGAATTCAACACATTGTAATAATTCAACCCCAAATTTGCGTTTGGACCATGAAAGAAATAATGATTCATTTGATTCTTTTCACCATAAAAGTAGTTCAGAGGAAAAAGTTGATGAAAACAGAGAATTTCCTCTTACTTTGAATGCAACTGAAAACGCTACGGATGGTATCAGTTCAACTTCAGAATCGGGATTGGATCATCAAAGAAAACTAAATTCATTTAATTTCTTTTCACATGAAAATAGTTTTAAGGAAAAAGAAAATGAAAACGAAGAATTGACTGTTAACTCGGATGTAACTGAAAACGCAACCCATTTTATCAGTAAAACTGTTGAAGATACAAAAAACGTAACATCCGATAGTTTCAATATTCTAGAGGTCATTCTTAAAACATCCGGAGAAACATCTCCTGATAGATTTGAAGTATTACCCAGAGAATCTCGGAATATTCAAAATATGCCACCCTCTAACATTCTCCAGAATGTAATTTTCTTGAAGGCAGTTTTGAAATTGGGGATATTTTACGACTAATTATGAAAAATAATAAGTTGTATAAATACTATTATTATGTATGGAAAGTGACAATTGCATGTACTGTGGAAAGAGCGATCTGGATAGAACCAATATTGATTGGGTTGCTTGTGACGGCTGTAACGGATGGGTCAATGCTGAATGTGATGCGTCAAGTTTAAATAAGACCTATTCTGGTCACTTTTTCTGTCAAAAATATTCCCTTGCAAGCAAAGAACCAAATACTGACTAATCTAATAAATGCGAACAATTTTTATCCTACTTAGAAAAAGAAAAATCTAAGAGAGATATCATCGAGAGGGAAACAAGACTCCGGAGGAAAATCAGACTAACTGCTTCAAATTTTGGCATGATATGTAAATCGAGATCTCCACAAAGTAGACTGAATATTGTGAGGAGGTTATTATCTCATGAATAATTTACGAATGAAGCTATTAAGCATGGTAAAGATAATGAAAATACGGGTATCGAAGAACACACAAAAAGGAGTCAACACAAATTTCAAAAGTCAAGTCTAGTTATACATAAAGAGATCGCATATTTAGCCGGTTCCCCTGACGGCCTTCTAGATGATGATGCAATCATCGAGATTAAATGCCCTTACAAGTTTCGGAATATGAATCCTGCTTTGCATGCAATGACTATTTCAACAGAGATGGTTCCTTAAAATGCACGAGCAACTGGTATTATCAAGTGCAGGGACTTCTCGAAATAACAGACAATTTGTGGTGTGACCTAGTAATTTATACCTTTGAAGACCTGAAAATTCATAGAACTGAAAGAAATAGGAAATTCTTTGAAAATATCCTACTAAAACTCAAAGAGTTTTACTATTTCCTTTATTTACCTAATTTGATAGGTTTCGAGAATCTAGATGCAGATTCCAGAAAATGGATACCACTGAAAAGCTTGAAATTACTTCCGGTGAACGATATAGCTTATTATGTTCCTCCGAATATACTTTCAAGAGATTATACCGTAGCTGTCTTTTCCAACATGATGTGCTGTGTGAAAGAAATAAAGTCCTCTGATTTTTCTTCATTGGATGGCGAGAATTTGGTTTCCAATTTCGTTATAAATAAATGACAATAAATATCAGATAATACCACAAGAAATATCATCTATAATATTCAATTCTGAAAATACTGTTACAAAGTACATACTTGAAAAATATGAAATCAAAAAGAAGTTCATCGCCATGCCCGTTCTTATTGGACAAAGTCATTATTGTTTAATTAGTTTTTGGAGATTAAAAAATTCAGTTTTCTAGATCCGTTCGGAAGCAACGAAATGAAAACAAAAATATATTTGAATCTATTCGAAGAATTTTGTGAAACATACAACCGATTTCATAAGACTCGATATAAATGACTTATCAATCTTAGTTTATAATCATTTTATCCAACAAGATGGTTTTAATTGTGGCCCCATCATATTGAATTTTTTCGAGAATATTGTGAAAGGAAGGCCTTTAAATATTGGAACGAATTGGAGAAAATATAGGACGCAAATCAAATGTTTGCTTCTCATACAGTCAGAAGCCATTCATAATAAATGCTGTGTTCAAATCTTGCCCAGTTTTCTAGTGGGCATGTTTCTCTTCTCAAAAATGTCGATTTTGTTTGCGATTGATACACAATGATTGCATGATATTGAAAGATGGAAAGCCTCTCCTGAAAAATGAGATATGCGCCTTGTGTAAAAATTACTGATGAATTCCCAGCCACACAAAAGATTCAGTTATCGGTATATGTCGATATATCAATGCAGTCGAAAACTGAATCCAGCAGGTTTTCGATTAAAACCACAAAAATTTACATAATACTGAGAACAAGCATCTTAATAGGAAGATACTTTTTGTATTCAATCTAAGGACATCTGAATCAGTTTGAGGTAAAAATTTATTTAGAAAAATGAAATTTTTTTTGTCAACTTCACGAATTCGTCAGCTCTGATCGGACTGAAAGCTTAATGGAGTAGGTTTTTGGTTGAAACCGTGAAAGAGACACAGAATTCGGTTATGTTGAATATTTTAATATAATGGCAACTCCAAAACTATATGAAGAAATTGCTTATAACTAACATGGTTGTCCGAATAGAATATAAAAATTAATAGGTCAAGTCATGTCTGAACTGAAGAATAATTTTTCAACAATTAAATACGACAAATCTAGCGAAGGAATTCGAATGTGGCATTTTGGGCAGTAGCATCCTATTCATATCATAAATATCCCTTCCACAGAATAGGAATGATGCCGCAAAAATAGAAAAGCATGGTAACTCTATAAAGAAACTGATCAACCAACCAACGTATAATGTCTTGTTTCGAAGAATTGAAGGAGAACACTAAAAAAAAATAATTTCAAGAATAATATTTCCTCTATCATATCATAGTACAAGTGTTAGGTTCAAAAATAAGAAGATATATATTTATATCTTCTTTAACTTCTTGTGTTTGTTACAGATCGCAAAAGGAAGCTACATACAAAAATTGGAAGAAGTGTCCTTTTACCATACATTGACGAGTTCAAATTTCTGCTTTGGAAATCAACATATTGTTGAATCCACAAGTGAAATCGGACCATTTCCCCATTGAAATAGTTGAAGTTTATTGAGATACATATTTTTGTCTTCTCATAAAACCAGTATCAAATGCAATACAGTCAAGTTACTGTGTTGATTCTGAAAAAGGCCTTATCGAGGCCTGTGTGCTTCGAAATCAAGGATATGAATAATTTTGAGCCATAATACGCCAATACTAGTTGTAACTTGTAACACAGTTATTAAAATATCGAAAGAAAAAAAAGAAAGGTTCATTTTGAAGATAGTTTTTTTCCCAAGTCCTAAAAACCTAAGATTATCCTACGATTCCCTCAATAGGTCTCTTGCATGTACTTTTTTATCATTGGAATTAAATATTCAATACGTAAGACTACTAAAAAATTTATACCGCCGTCAAAAATTTGAATTTTCAACGAGAAAACGAACTTTTAAATTTGGCTGCACATATTGGCTGTTCAAACAGACGAATCTTCGCGGTTTCCGTGACGCACCCCGATATATCCACTGTCTCTCTCTTCTCATAGCCTTGTTCGAGTAGTTATGGTGGAGAATTTCAATCGTTCCAAAAATAAACAAGACAAAATAGAATTTTCAAATAACTAAGGAGACTAATTCAAACCTATACAAAAAAACATGAAATGGAAAAAAAACCTGCAACAAAGCCTTCTTATTTTTACGCGCTTGTGGTGGAAAACAGCGCGTTTTCGTTTTCAACTGAATTTTCGGCTTTTGAGCCGAACAGTGTTTCAAATTTCAATTTGATCCAATATTTATTTTCGGAAATATGGAACAAATTGATCAAGTTCCGTGGCTATTTAACATTTCGAGATTATTTCCTTCCTCAATAACAGATTTAAACTGTATTGTTGTATATTGTTGCCGAATACGGACGCAGGTTTCATCAAAACGATCGAAAAAAAAATTTTGGTAGCAAATGAGTATTCTATATTTTGCTAGCTTCTTATCATATGCGTCTCACGAAATTCTGCATGAACCTCAAAGCAGTAATTTTTCAATCAAGTTTCGAAGCTAAACTTGACCCGTATGCATTCTGGTACATCCTGGGAAAACATAATTTTGAATTGTTATATATGAGGAAACATTGAGTGGATTTCACGAATTCGGGTTTTGTAACTCAATTTCGTACCTAATGTACATCCTGAGAAGATTCTTTAGGTCGGTAGTTATTGTTTTGACGATAGGGGTGAGACGGGATGACTGCAAGTAGAGCAAGTGAATTTTTTTATGGATGTCAATCTAGACTACTAATTAACATTTCTACATAGTTCTCATCAATGCATACCTGAACGATAAAAGGTTACAAGAGTTTGAAATTGCTCTAGATAGCTGACGAATTCGATACTTCGCGAAATGGGGTGAAACGGGGTGACTGCAAGCAGAGCAAGTTAATTTTTTTTATGGATGTCAATTTGGACATGCTAATCAACATTTCCACATAGGTCTCATCAATGCAGACCTGAAGGATAAGAAGTTACAAAAGTTCGGAATTGCTCTAGATAGCAAATTTCAAAAGTCAAGTCTAGTTATACATAAAGAGATCGCATATTTAGCCGGTTCCCCTGACGGCCTTCTAGATGATGATGCAATCATCGAGATTAAATGCCCTTACAAGTTTCGGAATATGAATCCTGCTTTGCATGCAATGACTATTTCAACAGAGATGGTTCCTTAAAATGCACGAGCAACTGGTATTATCAAGTGCAGGGACTTCTCGAAATAACAGACAATTTGTGGTGTGACCTAGTAATTTATACCTTTGAAGACCTGAAAATTCATAGAACTGAAAGAAATAGGAAATTCTTTGAAAATATCCTACTAAAACTCAAAGAGTTTTACTATTTCCTTTATTTACCTAATTTGATAGGTTTCGAGAATCTAGATGCAGATTCCAGAAAATGGATACCACTGAAAAGCTTGAAATTACTTCCGGTGAACGATATAGCTTATTATGTTCCTCCGAATATACTTTCAAGAGATTATACCGTAGCTGTCTTTTCCAACATGATGTGCTGTGTGAAAGAAATAAAGTCCTCTGATTTTTCTTCATTGGATGGCGAGAATTTGGTTTCCAATTTCGTTATAAATAAATGACAATAAATATCAGATAATACCACAAGAAATATCATCTATAATATTCAATTCTGAAAATACTGTTACAAAGTACATACTTGAAAAATATGAAATCAAAAAGAAGTTCATCGCCATGCCCGTTCTTATTGGACAAAGTCATTATTGTTTAATTAGTTTTTGGAGATTAAAAAATTCAGTTTTCTAGATCCGTTCGGAAGCAACGAAATGAAAACAAAAATATATTTGAATCTATTCGAAGAATTTTGTGAAACATACAACCGATTTCATAAGACTCGATATAAATGACTTATCAATCTTAGTTTATAATCATTTTATCCAACAAGATGGTTTTAATTGTGGCCCCATCATATTGAATTTTTTCGAGAATATTGTGAAAGGAAGGCCTTTAAATATTGGAACGAATTGGAGAAAATATAGGACGCAAATCAAATGTTTGCTTCTCATACAGTCAGAAGCCATTCATAATAAATGCTGTGTTCAAATCTTGCCCAGTTTTCTAGTGGGCATGTTTCTCTTCTCAAAAATGTCGATTTTGTTTGCGATTGATACACAATGATTGCATGATATTGAAAGATGGAAAGCCTCTCCTGAAAAATGAGATATGCGCCTTGTGTAAAAATTACTGATGAATTCCCAGCCACACAAAAGATTCAGTTATCGGTATATGTCGATATATCAATGCAGTCGAAAACTGAATCCAGCAGGTTTTCGATTAAAACCACAAAAATTTACATAATACTGAGAACAAGCATCTTAATAGGAAGATACTTTTTGTATTCAATCTAAGGACATCTGAATCAGTTTGAGGTAAAAATTTATTTAGAAAAATGAAATTTTTTTTGTCAACTTCACGAATTCGTCAGCTCTGATCGGACTGAAAGCTTAATGGAGTAGGTTTTTGGTTGAAACCGTGAAAGAGACACAGAATTCGGTTATGTTGAATATTTTAATATAATGGCAACTCCAAAACTATATGAAGAAATTGCTTATAACTAACATGGTTGTCCGAATAGAATATAAAAATTAATAGGTCAAGTCATGTCTGAACTGAAGAATAATTTTTCAACAATTAAATACGACAAATCTAGCGAAGGAATTCGAATGTGGCATTTTGGGCAGTAGCATCCTATTCATATCATAAATATCCCTTCCACAGAATAGGAATGATGCCGCAAAAATAGAAAAGCATGGTAACTCTATAAAGAAACTGATCAACCAACCAACGTATAATGTCTTGTTTCGAAGAATTGAAGGAGAACACTAAAAAAAAATAATTTCAAGAATAATATTTCCTCTATCATATCATAGTACAAGTGTTAGGTTCAAAAATAAGAAGATATATATTTATATCTTCTTTAACTTCTTGTGTTTGTTACAGATCGCAAAAGGAAGCTACATACAAAAATTGGAAGAAGTGTCCTTTTACCATACATTGACGAGTTCAAATTTCTGCTTTGGAAATCAACATATTGTTGAATCCACAAGTGAAATCGGACCATTTCCCCATTGAAATAGTTGAAGTTTATTGAGATACATATTTTTGTCTTCTCATAAAACCAGTATCAAATGCAATACAGTCAAGTTACTGTGTTGATTCTGAAAAAGGCCTTATCGAGGCCTGTGTGCTTCGAAATCAAGGATATGAATAATTTTGAGCCATAATACGCCAATACTAGTTGTAACTTGTAACACAGTTATTAAAATATCGAAAGAAAAAAAAGAAAGGTTCATTTTGAAGATAGTTTTTTTCCCAAGTCCTAAAAACCTAAGATTATCCTACGATTCCCTCAATAGGTCTCTTGCATGTACTTTTTTATCATTGGAATTAAATATTCAATACGTAAGACTACTAAAAAATTTATACCGCCGTCAAAAATTTGAATTTTCAACGAGAAAACGAACTTTTAAATTTGGCTGCACATATTGGCTGTTCAAACAGACGAATCTTCGCGGTTTCCGTGACGCACCCCGATATATCCACTGTCTCTCTCTTCTCATAGCCTTGTTCGAGTAGTTATGGTGGAGAATTTCAATCGTTCCAAAAATAAACAAGACAAAATAGAATTTTCAAATAACTAAGGAGACTAATTCAAACCTATACAAAAAAACATGAAATGGAAAAAAAACCTGCAACAAAGCCTTCTTATTTTTACGCGCTTGTGGTGGAAAACAGCGCGTTTTCGTTTTCAACTGAATTTTCGGCTTTTGAGCCGAACAGTGTTTCAAATTTCAATTTGATCCAATATTTATTTTCGGAAATATGGAACAAATTGATCAAGTTCCGTGGCTATTTAACATTTCGAGATTATTTCCTTCCTCAATAACAGATTTAAACTGTATTGTTGTATATTGTTGCCGAATACGGACGCAGGTTTCATCAAAACGATCGAAAAAAAAATTTTGGTAGCAAATGAGTATTCTATATTTTGCTAGCTTCTTATCATATGCGTCTCACGAAATTCTGCATGAACCTCAAAGCAGTAATTTTTCAATCAAGTTTCGAAGCTAAACTTGACCCGTATGCATTCTGGTACATCCTGGGAAAACATAATTTTGAATTGTTATATATGAGGAAACATTGAGTGGATTTCACGAATTCGGGTTTTGTAACTCAATTTCGTACCTAATGTACATCCTGAGAAGATTCTTTAGGTCGGTAGTTATTGTTTTGACGATAGGGGTGAGACGGGATGACTGCAAGTAGAGCAAGTGAATTTTTTTATGGATGTCAATCTAGACTACTAATTAACATTTCTACATAGTTCTCATCAATGCATACCTGAACGATAAAAGGTTACAAGAGTTTGAAATTGCTCTAGATAGCTGACGAATTCGATACTTCGCGAAATGGGGTGAAACGGGGTGACTGCAAGCAGAGCAAGTTAATTTTTTTTATGGATGTCAATTTGGACATGCTAATCAACATTTCCACATAGGTCTCATCAATGCAGACCTGAAGGATAAGAAGTTACAAAAGTTCGGAATTGCTCTAGATAGCTGACGATTTCGATACTTCGCGAAAAGAGGTGAAACGGGGTGACTGCAAGCAGAGCAAGAGAATTTTTTTATGTATATCAATTTGGAGATGTTAATTGACATTTCTATATAGGTCTCATCAATGCAGACCTGAACGATAAAAAGTTACAAAAGTTTGAAATTGCTCTAAATAGCTGACGATTTCGATATATCGCGAAAAGGGGTGAAACGGGGTGACTGCAAGCAGAGCAAGTGAATTTTTTGATGGATGTCAATCTGGACATGCTAATCAACATTTCCACATAGGTCGCATCAATGCAGACCAGAAGGATAAAGAGTTACAAAAGTTCGAAATTGCTCTAGATTGCTGACGATTTCGATACTTCGCGAAATGGGGTGAAAAAGGGTGACTGCAAGCAGAGCAAGAGAATTTTTTTATGGATGTCAATCTGGACATGCTAATCAACATTTTCAAATAGGTCTCATCAATGCAGACCTGAAGGATAAAAAGTTACAAAAGTTCGAAATTGCTCTAGATAGCTGACGATTTCGATACTTCGCGAAAAGGGGTGAAACGGGGTGACTGCAAGCAGAGCAAGAGAATTTTTTTATGTATATCAATTTGGAGATGTTAATTGACATTTCTATATAGGTCTCATCAATGCAGACCTGAACGATAAAAAGTTGCAAAAGTTTGAAATTGCTCTAAATAGCTGACGATTTCGATACTTCGCGAAAAGGGGTGAAACGGGGTGACTGCAAGCAGAGCAAGTGAATTTTTTGATGGATGTCAATCTGGACATGCTAATCAACATTTCCACATAGGTCGCATCAATGCAGACCTGAAGGATAAAGAGTTACAAAAGTTCGAAATTGCTCTAGATTGCTGACGATTTCGATACTTCGCGAAAAGGGGTGAAAAAGGGTGACTGCAAGCAGAGCAAGAGAATTTTTTTATGGATGTCAATCTGGACATGCTAATCAACATTTCCAAATAGGTCTTATCAATGCAGACCTGAAGGATAAAAAGTTACAAAAGTTCGAAATTGCTCTAGATAGCTGACGATTTCGATACTTCGCGAAATGGGGTGAAAAAGGGTGACTGCAAGCAGAGCAAGAGAATTTTTTTATGGATGTCAATCTGGACATGCTAATCAACATTTCCAAATAGGTCTCATCAATGCAGACCTGAAGGATAAAAAGTTACAAAAGTTCGAAATTGCTCTAGATAGCTGACGATTTCGATACTTCGCGAAAAGGGGTGAAAAAGGGTGACTGCAAGCAGAGCAAGAGAATTTTTTTATGGATGTCAATCTGGACATGCTAATCAACATTTCCAAATAGGTCTCATCAATGCAGACCTGAAGGATAAAAAGTTACAAAAGTTCGAAATTGCTCTAGATAGCTGACGATTTCGATACTTCGCGAAAAGGGGTGAAAAAGGGTGACTGCAAGCAGGGCAAGAGAATTTTTTTTATGGATGTCAATCTGGACATGCTAGTCAATATTTCCACATGGGTCTCATCAATGCAGATCTGAAGGATAAAAAGTTACAGAAGTTCGAAATTGCTCTAGATAGCTAACGATTTCGATTCTTCGCGAAAAGGGGTGACTGCAAGCAGAGCAAGTGAATTTTCTTTATGGATGTCAATTTGGAGATGTTAATTAACATTTCTATATAGGTGTCATCAATGCAAACCTGAATGATAAAAAGTTTCAAAAGTTTGAAATTGCTCTAGATAGTTGACGATTTGGGCACTCCGCGAAAAGGGGTGAATGCAATCAGAGCAAGTTGATATTCCTTATGGATGTCAATGTGGACATGTTCTATAGCATTTCCATACAGGGCTTATCAATGCAGACCTGAAAAATGAAAAGTTTCAAAGGATTTAATTGATGCGACACGAACGATTATCTTCCTAGATAGATAATAGAATGATATAAGAATTTAAAGAGATTTTCCTCCGCTGATCATATAAAATTTATCCCAGCCCATCTGAAATTTTGCAATCAAAATTTCGTTTGAGGTTGTGAATCGAGACCATTTGTCAATCTTGAAAATGGCCATAAGTCATTTAGATATATCCCGTATTCCCGCACTATTAATGCTTAATTATTATTTATTATTAGATGGAAAAACTACTAAACAATTTTATAACAACACAGTCAGTAACACAAATGACATTTTCAAAAGTTATTCAAATTCATGAGTCGAAAATTTATTTCGTAACTCATATTTTGCTGCGCTGACGAACTAATGCACGCTACTGATCCTCTCAAACCGTTCGGTTATCTTCGGAAACTTTGTCAGCTATCTTTTGGGAGCTAACTTCACACCGGTAGTTCTTTTGAGGTTAACTGTGACGCAGGAGGTTTCGTAGTACTACTACATTTTCATACTGGAATATTTCAAGTTGTGCAACAAGGTATTTAAATGACTTCTGTAGGCTCATTTCTTGAAAATTAATTAAAGTAACGGACTACTCTATCCATCATTTTTCAGTAAAATTCCAAAACACTCGATTCTTGATTTCCGTACAAGAAAAAAGCATAACTGAATCTTCCAACCATGTTTATAAACGTGAAATATTTCCATTATTAACAGGGAAAAAAGTTTCTTCAATATTCGCCAGGTCTTTGGAATTATTGAATTCACATAATATGTCCTCAAATTCATTACTTTCCCAATGTAGATTCACATTTTGAAAAATAAGTAATTACTACGACCTCTTCGTAAAGACGACAACGTTGTGTAGTTATCTCACAGGAAAATGACTATAGCCTGACATTTTCAAACTATACACGGTGAAATCTGTCAGGATGTCATGAAAACCGGGATATTTTATAGAAGTGAATGGAGTATATTTAAGACCAACGAATAGAACAACCTACTTTTTGCGCGCAGGTTCTCGGGTACTGCGTGCTATCGTTTTGTCCTAATGTGTGTTATTTTCTAATTTTGAGCCGGAAATGATTTCAAACGACTGATTGGTCTCAAGGATGACGAATACGGAATCCGGTGTCAAAAATGATTCTGTCCGGCCGGCCGTCAATCCGACCGTAGGGAACGATTACGGTCGTACGGAGGATCCTATCGATCTGAAACGTTCAGGGAAGGTTGCATTTTGAAATGAGACGTTTGAGTTCGTTAATGGGCAAAATCGGCCGAACGGTTTCGGAGTTAGAGCGTTTTGAAGTTTTGACGTTATTTTAGAGATAATTCGGGAACTACCTAAACGATGGCATCGAAACTTGGCAGTTAGTTGGAGTAAAGCAACGTGCAACTTTTCGCGGAATTTTGTTGAGATCATACCATCAGTAAATTTAAAAAAATTGTTTTTTATTTTTCTCGAAAAATTGCACTGTTCATGACATTAAAAAAAAATTCAGCGCATACTTTGAGCTACATATTTCACAGCAGTGTACTAAATTTCATTTCGATATTGCTATTGGTTTCGAAGATATCGGGAAAAAATAATTAAAATCTCATGATTTTCCTCTCGATATCGTTCTTTTTTTTTCGGTATAACCCAAGAAATACTGACTCAATCATGATGAAACTTCGCGGCCAGTTTGAAGATGCTGAAAGACAACTTTGTGCGAAATTTCGTGATTTACGAATCATTAGAACAATTTGAAAGGAAAAATGCTTTTTTTTTTTCTCGGACATTTAATATTCTGTGATCTTCTCGACATATTATTCTCAATTAATTCAATTCGTTATGAACCTTCGAACTGTAATTTTTCGATGAAGTACTGGATTTCAATTCGATCTAATCTGTATTTTTGGAAATATTGGGAAAATAAAATTTTTAATTGGAATATCTGCGGAATCATTGGGTGGAGTTCATCCACTCACGAATTCGGCCTTCGTAATTGAGGTCCAAACCTTCTCTACAAATTTCAAGTTGTTTCTTTCGGAAGTTTTTGTGTTTACGGTCGGCCGTAAGGCTTCCGTAAAGAAACAACTTAGAAAATCGATATTTGTATAGAGAAGGTTTGGACCTTAATTACGAATTCCGGAATGGGTGAAATCCACACAATGATTCCGCAGATATACCAATTCAAAATTCTATTTTCCCAATATTTCCAAAAATACAGATTAGATCGAATTGAAATCAAATCAAATTCGTTGCTAAAGCGGTCATCTCCATTGAACATGCGCGCAAAAGCTGCTGCCTTCACGGCAGTGCTTTTCTAGGTATTTGTGCGCATGGTCTAGGGGAACAGCGTGCCATCGTTATGTCCAAATGTCTGTAATTTTCGACGATTGAGCTGAAAATGGTCTCAAACGACTGGGTTGGACTCGCTGATGGCGAATCCGGTGTCAAAATCGATTCTGTCTGGCCGGCCGTGGGCACGAAAACTGTCGAAAGGAGCCAACTAAAATCGGCCGAACGGTTTCGGAGTTGGAGCGTTTTGAAGTTTTGACGTTATTTAAGAGATAATTCGGGAACTACCTAAACGATGGCATCGAAACTTGGCAGTTAGTTGGAGTAAAGCAACGTGCAACTTTTCGAGGAATTTGGTTGAGATCATACCATCAGTAAATTTAAAAAATTTGTTTTTTATTTTTTTCGAAAAATTGCACTGTTCATGACATTCTGCCTGGCCGGCCGTGGACACGAAAACTGTCGAAAGGAGCCAACTAGAGACCCGAAACTTGCCGGGTAGTTCGGGTATCGGAATGCCGCGGTTTAGTTCGTTAATGGTCCAAATCGGCCAAATAGTTCCGGAGTTGGCCATTTGAAATTTTGAGGTTATTTCTCTCATATTTCAGAAACTAACAGAGCGATTGGCTTGAAACTTGGTAGTTAGTTGGAGCATAACGACGCGCAACCTTTAGCAGAATTTCGTTAAATTCGTATGGTCACTCATTTAAAAAAAATTTTTTTTTCAAAATTTTTTTCCAAAAAATTTTTTTTCCTGAAACTATCGTCCATATTCGAGATCCATTTCACATTGAACCCCATATTTCACAGCAGTGTACCAAATTTAAATTCGATACGGTTATCCGTTTTGGAGATATTGGGAAAAAATATGTAGAATGTCGTGGTTTTCTTCTCGATATCTTCGTTTTTTTCGGTATAACTCAAGTAATACTGATTCAATCGTGATGAAACTTCGCAGCTAGTTCGAAGATGTTGATGGACAACATTAAGCAAAATTTCGTGATGATCGTGTCATCAGAACAATTTGAAAAAAAAAAATTTTTATTTTTTTTTTCAAATATTCAATATTCTGTGATCTCTCCTCATCATAATGTTCTCATTTAATTCTGTATGATCATTCGAACTATCATTTTTCGATAAAGCACGGATTTCAATTCTATCAAATCTGAATTTTTGGAAATACAATAAAACTTCGATAGTTCGGACAGTCGCTAGCCCGGGTACTCCAGTAATCCGGACACTGCTGTGATTCGGGCATTTTGAATTTTTTGCCTCTGGAATCCGGGCGCGAAAATATTGATTATGCATATTCCTGTCTAAACAAGTGAAAAACGGTTACTACATGTTGGTTGGAAATGTTAATCCTGAACATAAAGGCGTCAAATGAAGATAAAGACGTTCTTACTTGTTTGAAGCAGTATAATTTAAAAGATGTGATGGACAACCTTGATCAATCTCACACGAGCATAACTTCAAAAAAATATGAGAAGTTGGGCAAATTTATGGCTCGATATTGCGGAACCAGAAGAATCAGATGACGAGAATAATCCACTGGCAGAACTACAACCTATTAGGCCTTCGTAATTTAGGTCCAAGCCTTCTCTGCAAATATCGAGATTCTAAGTTGTTTCTTTCGGAAGTTATTGTGTTTACGGTCCGGTCGTTAGGGAAAATAGTTGAAATTGGGGTAGAACCAATGTCCGTAAAGTTAGCAGAGCCACTTGTAAGGAAGTAAATGAAAACCACCTCAGTGATTGTCGAATATTTGTCGAGAATTTGTAGTAAAATAAGTTTTGTCGCGCTTTTACTTTTTTTCAAAGGGGTGGCTCTGCTAACTCTATATTAAGTTAGCAGGGCCATACTAAAATATGCATCGAACTCGTTCAAAAATGTTATAAGTAATTGTCGAGTATTTGAGGTAGACCATCTAACGTAAAAAAAACAGAAAAAAATATTTGTTAATAGCTTTTTCTTTAGGTTGAAATATAATGTTCTGATTTCTTGGGCCATTTGGCAAAGTCGACAACGCTGCATTGCTATATTAATATATCAGGTTTATTTTGGTTACAATGCTGCATAATGGAAATATTCCATTCTCAAGGATATACATCGATGTAACTTTGTGATACAAAAAAGTTGATTAGATGACCGTTCTTCTCCAGAAATGAGCTGTACGATTGGAGGACGACCAAAACATATTTGTCGTGTAAGAAAAACATTTGCTTCGCTTTTGTTTTTTTAAAGAGGAGTAGCTCTGCTAACTTAATATTAAGTTAGCAGGCCCATTCTAAAATATGCATCGAATTCGATCACAAATGGTATAAATAATTGTCGAGTATTTGTCGTAGCCATCTAACGTTAAAAACACAGAAAAAAATATTTTGTTTAGGTTTTAATGAAATGTTCTGGTTAGGATATTCCACAATGTCGGCTTCAAGCCGGGTCCAGATGGTTGTAATCAGAACAGCGAATGCAAAAAAATTTGATAAACGATTCGGCGGATAGTGTGGACGGCACTCGAGCTCAGCCTCGAATAATGCATTCAAATGTAAAATGTTTATGCGATGTTCCTAACAATTTCCATATTTTTTCCTTCAAGGCTCCTGCGATTGAACAATATTAGAAAATGTCACAGATATGAATCTGGTAAGCTAACATCAAACAGTGTGCTAGAAATAACAAATGCTCAACTCGTGAATCAATGAGAATTGAAAAAAAAGATAGAAAGTGCCAGAATATTCTGAAAACTCAATATGGCGGCTTATAAAATCTCGAATGATATTGAAGTTCTCGTACAAACTAGATATATAGATTTTAGCAAACGACTACAACAAAATGGTACTAAATCTCAATAACTTACATCACAATGGTAAGAATGGAGTCACTCAAACAAGCACAACACAAAAAAGTCTAGAATGCATTCGAAGTTGCATCGGGCTCCATTACATGGTCTCACTGCTTGAATACCGACTCGACCGTCCAAGACCAATCCAACTCTCCAACTAGTCACTAGTCATGGGCCGGAATCTCCCCTACTAGAGCTTGTACTTTCTGCGATCAATGCGATCTGTAATTTTTAGCCATTGAGGTAACCACCTTTGCGCAGTCGCGAAAACAGCGATTTCTGTCCCTGTCGTAGTGTCGCCATTTTAAATGAATTAACCTTCATCAAATCATCAATGATGTTTACATTATGCTTTCAACGTTATTACATACATTATTTTGATTTTGAATTTAAAATTAGTTGTTTGTTGTGTGAAAGCGTGCATAAACGAATTGGTTCTCTTTTAAATGCAGATTTCCACGAGATTAGTAGGTAAGTGAAAAGCTTCAATATTTATGATTAATCTGTTAGTAATAGAATTTCATGATTTCAGCTATACAGCAGGTGGGTGAAAAACATTGGATTTTCAAATTTCTTAAAAGAATCTGAAGAAGTAATCTCTAAAAGCAAGCATATGTAATATTCATATATCATCCTACCACATAGGAAACATAAATCATCCTTGAAGGAAAATGCTTTACCCACAGTGTTCCTGCCCAATATAGTTTCGAGCAAATAAGGTGAATTACAAAAGCATATGTATTGGACATACCTAAAGGAATGTCCATAAAGTTAGCAGAGCCACTTGCACGGAGGTCAATGAAAACCATCTCATTAATTGTCGTATATTTGTCGAGAATTTGTCGTGAAAGAAAAAAATTTGTCGCGCTTCTAGTTTTTTTTTTAAGGGGTGGCTCTGCTAACTTAATATTAAGTTAGCAGAGCCATTCTAAAATATGCATCGAATTCGATCAGAAATGTTATGAGTAATTGTCGAGTATTTGTCGTAGACGATCTAACCTGAAAAAAACAGAAAAAAACATTTTTTTATAGCTTTTTTATAGGTTTTAATGAAATTTTCTGGTTTCTCAGGAAATTTGTCAGATTCGGCAACACTGCATTGGTAAATTGATATTTCTTCAGGTATGTTTTTCGTATCATTATTGACTGATATTGGGTTGTATATGTTGAATCTTCTATTTCCTGAGATGAACAATTTTCGTTTCAATGCTGAATAATGGAAATATTCCATTCTCACGGATATACATCGACGTAACTTTGTGATACAAAAAAGTTGATTAGGTGACCGTTTTTTCTTCCGGAAATGAGCTGAACGATTGGAGGACGACCAAAACAAATTTGTCGTGAAAGAAAAAAATTTGTCGCGCTTCTAGTTTTTTTTTTAAGGGGTGGCTCTGCTAACTTAATATTAAGTTAGCAGAGCCATTCTAAAATATGGATCGAATTCGATCAGAAATGTTATGAGTAATTGTCGAGTATTTGTCGTAGACGACTGTTTTGTTTATTAATCAGTTTGAGTTTAGAAGTGGTATAATAAAGTGTGTAAATATTATTTAGCTTAATATTGAAATATTTCAGCAGAAAAACAAAAGATTTTTGAGAAAGCACTATGGAAAAGATTGAGCAGCTGATGAACAGTTAATTTTTTCAAAAATGCCTTTGAAAACCCTCATGAGCTAGATCATCATGAAGAGGGTTTCTCTGTTAATGAGGATGATGGTTTGAGAATTTAGTTTTAGTTTTTTGCATTACCTTTAAGATTTTTTGTTTTAATACAAAGCTTTACTGTTGCCAGCAAGGATTTTATTTGATATTATAAACTTAAGAATATTGAAAACTTTTTTTCTAACTTTATTCTGTAATTTCTTCAAGAAACTACATAGTAGTCGTACGAAATAAGATGCAAAAGCAGACATTTGCTAGTCTCAGGTGCAAAACCAGACATATCTGTTATTTCTAGCAAAATATCTTTATACTGACAGGCTTTATTTTTATGAGTGATGCAATATTAATTCCTATCATCATTTTGAATATTTTGGTAAAAACGGGAAGTTTGTTAGGTTGAAACTATGATTTTGGCAGATTTCTCTTGTTTTACTCAGAATGGCTTATAAGTCTAATGTCTGGTTTTGCATTTATACGCTTCATATGTGTAGTAATGAATCTGATGTGCAGAAATTGCATGTATTACATATCAATAAAAAATCGCGTAAAAGTACACTCTGAAGAAACAATGGACCAATTTAGGTTGAAAAGGGGGCCATATTGACACCTTATTTGAGATTGACATGCATTTTTCTGTTCTTGCACTATCTTCCTTATGTTGACGTTTCTATCTTTAAGCCTTACGTTCTTTCTGACAAGTTCCAAAGCAACTCGATAAAAGCTCTTCCACCTTTGGAAAGTTCTGCTGCTTTCCTAGCTGAAGCAATAGACGATAGGTTCTGTCATTTTTTCCTACCTGAAAAGAAAAAAAAAGACAATTACTAAACAAATCTATGCATGTATTAGTGAGAAAATTCAATGAATATTATTCATTCACAAGAGAGTAGTCTCCTTGCACATAAAAATTGATCACTAAGGAGTCAAAATCCATTTTAATTGAAATGAAATGCTCACCTAGAAGTGCAGCCATATCATCCTCAAATTCACCACCTAATAGAACTTTATTATGATCTTCTTGACCTGGAAAAGAGAAAAATGTGTATGAAAATAATTGCATCACAAGAAAATCTCCTTATACATTGAAATTAAATAGCTCAAATATGAAATCTATGTAAATTATAATGTACAACTAACCAGCAGGTTCTAAGCATGGTGCTGATGACCCAATGAAATTCACTGCAATACGTTATGTCTTGCTAGCAACATGACCTTGAGTTTTTTCTTCATTCGTCAATTTGTAAACACCGCATCCTACTTAGATTTTGGTATCTCAATTGAATATTCCATAAAGTTAGCAGAGCCACTTGCACGGAGGTCAATGAAAACCATCTCATTAATTGTCGTATATTTGTCGAGAATTTGTCGTGAAAGAATAAAATTTGTCGCGCTTCTAGTTTTTTTTTTAAGGGGTGGCTCTGCTAACTTAATATTAAGTTAGCAGAGCCATTCTAAAATATGCATCGAATTCGATCAGAAATGTTATGAGTAATTGTCGAGTATTTGTCGTAGACGATCTAACCTGAAAAAAACAGAAAAAAACATTTTTTTATAGCTTTTTTATAGGTTTTAATGAAATTTTCTGGTTTCTCAGGAAATTTGTCAGATTCGGCAACACTGCATTGGTAAATTGATATTTCTTCAGGTATGTTTTTCGTATCATTATTTACTGATATTGGGTTGTATATGTTGAATCTTCTATTTCCTGAGATGAACAATTTTCGTTTCAATGCTGAATAATGGAAATATTCCATTCTCACGGATATACATTGACGTAACTTTGTGATACAAAAAAGTTGATTAGATGACCGTTTTTTCTTCCGGAAATGAGCTGAACGATTGGAGGACGACCAAAACAAATTTGTCGTGAAAGAAAAAAATTTGTCGCGCTTCCAGTTTTTTTTTAAGGGGTGGCTCTGCTAACTAAATATTAAGTTAGCAAAGCCATTCTAAAATATGCATCGAATTCGATCAGAAATGTTATGAGTAATTGTCGAGTATTTGTCGTAGACGATCTAACCTGAAAAAAACAGAAAAAAACATTTTTTTATAGCTTTTTTATAGGTTTTAATGAAATTGTCTGGTTTCTCAGGAAATTTGTCAGATTCGGCAACACTACATTGGTAAATTGATATTTCAGGTATGTTTTTCGTATCATTATTGACTGATATTGGGTTGTATATGTTGAATCTTCTATTTCCTGAGATGAACAATTTTCGTTTCAATGCTGAATAATGGAAATATTCCATTCTCAAGGATATACATCGACGTAACTTTGTGATACAAAAAAGTTGATTAGGTGACCGTTTTTTCTTCCGGAAATGAGCTGAACGATTGGAGGACGACCAAAACAAATTTGTCGTGAAAGAAAAAAATTTGTCGCGCTTCTAGTTTTTTTTTTAAGGGGTGGCTCTGCTAACTTAATATTAAGTTAGCAGAGCCATTCTAAAATATGCATCGAATTCGATCAGAAATGTTATGAGTAATTGTCGAGTATTTGTCGTAGACGATCTAACCTGAAAAAAACAGAAAAAAACATTTTTTTATAGCTTTTTTATAGGTTTTAATGAAATTGTCTGGTTTCTCAGGAAATTTGTCAGATTCGGCAACACTGCATTGGTAAATTGATATTTCAGGTATGTTTTTCGTATCATTATTGACTGATATTGGGTTGTATATGCTGAATATTCTATTTCCTGAGATGAACAATTTTCGTTTCAATGCTGAATAATTGAAATATTCCATTCTCACGAATATACATCGACGTAACTTTGTGATACAAGAAAGTTAATTAGATGAGCGTTTTTTCTTCCGGAAATGAGCTGTACGATTGGAGGACGACCAAAACATATTTGTCGTGAAAGAAAATAATTTGTCACGCTTCTAGTTTTTTTTTTTAAGGGGTGGCTCTGCTAACTTAATATTAAGTTAGCAGAGCCATTCTAAAATATGCATCGAATTCGATCAAAAATGTTATGAGTAATTGTCGAGTATTTGTTGTAGACGATCTAACCTGAAAAAAAACAGAAAAAAACATTTTTTTATAGCTTTTTTATAGGTTTTAATGAAATGTTCTGGTTTCTCAGGAAATTTGTCATATTCGGCAACACTGCATCGGTAAATTGATATTTCAGGTATGTTTTATGTATCATTATTGACTGAAATTGGGTTGTATATGTTAAATCTCTTATTTCCCGAGATGAACAATTTTCGTTTCAATGCTGAATAATGGAAATATTCCATTCTCACGGATATACATCGACGTAACTTTGTGATACAAGAAAGTTAATTAGATGAGCGTTTTTTCTTCCGGAAATGATCTGTACGATTGGAGGACGACCAAAACATATTTGTCGTGAAAGAAAATAATTTGTCGCGCTTCTAGTTTTTTTTTTAAGGGGTGGCTCTGCTAACTTAATATTAAGTTAGCAGAGCCATTCCAAAATATGCATCGAATTCGATCAAAAATGTTATGAGTAATTGTCGAGTATTTGTCGTAGACCATCTAGCCTGAAAAAACCAGAAAAAACATTTTTTTATAGCTTTTTTATAGGTTTTAATGAAATGTTCTGGTTTCTCAGGAAATTTGTCATATTCGGCAACACTGTACGGTAAATTGATATTTCAGGTTTGTTTCCGTATCATTATTGACTGATATTGGGTTGTATATGTTAAATCTCTTATTTCCCGAGATGAACAATTTTCGTTTCAATGCTGAATAATGGAAATATTCCATTCTCACGGACAGGGCCGGCTTTAGGGGTGAGGCAGCGAGGCAGTCGTTTCACTCTGCTAGGGGCAGTTCGGGCAATATGGAAGGGCCACATATTCATATTTTATTTAAATCCCAGATTATTGAACATACAGCCTGTCTCGGGTCTGCTAATGCTGCAGTTTGAAAATGTGTAAACATTCACCCTAACCGTCATAAAAGTCTATCTTATCATCCTAATAATTAGATTCGATGAAATATGCGGAAGCCACACGTGTCACTGTTAGTTTTATTACCCCACTTTAGATTCGGCAACACAGCATTGGTAAATTGATATTTCAGGTATGTTTTTCGTATCATTATTGACTGATATTGGGTTGTATATGTTAAATCTTTTATTTCCTGAGATGAACAATTTTCGTTTCAATGCTGAATACTGGAAATATTCCATTCTCACGGACAGGGCCGGCGTTAGGGGTGAGGCAGCGAGGCAGTCGTTTCAGGCGCCACTCTGCTAGGGGCATTAGGGGCAAAATCGGAGGGCCACATTTTCATATTTTGTTTTAATCCCAGATTATTGAACATACAGCCTGTCTCGGGTCTGCTAATGCTGCAGTTTGAAAATGTGTAAACATTCACCCTAACCGTCATAAAAGTCTATCTTATCATCCTAATAATTAGATTCGATGAAATATGCGGAAGCCACACGTGTCACTGTTAGTTTTATTACCCCACTTTATTACGCCGACAAAGGAGTACTGTCTTCGTCGGTAGGTTGCCCCACACCCCTTGACGGAACCGACTCACAACTGGTATTCTCCAAGATTTCAGTATTTTTTTCTGCGGGCATGTTCTATCTAGGGGAACAGCGTGCTATCGTTTTGTCGGAATGTCTGTAATTTTCTATGATTGAGCCGAAAATAGTCTTAAACGACTAGGTTGGAGTAGGTTGATGACGAATCCGATAACACTGCAACACTGCAATGCAGTGTTGCCGAATCTGACAAATTTCCTGAGAAACCAGAACATTTCATTAAAACCTATAAAAAAGCTATAAAAAAATGTTTTTTTCTGTTTTTTTTCAGGTTAGATCGTCTACAACAAATACTCGACAATTACTCATAACATTTTTGATCGAATTCGATGCATATTTTAGAATGGCTCTGCTAACTTAATATTAAGTTAGCAGAGCCACCCCTTAAAAAAAAAACTAGAAGCGCGACAAATTATTTTCTTTCACGACAAATATGTTTTGGTCGTCCTCCAATCGTACAGCTCATTTCCGGAAGAAAAAACGCTCATCTAATTAACTTTCTTGTATCACAAAGTTACGTCGATGTATATCCGTGAGAATGGAATATTTCAATTATTCAGCATTGAAACGAAAATTGTTCATCTCAGGAAATAGAATATTCAGCATATACAACCCAATATCAGTCAATAATGATACGAAAAATATACCTGAAATATCAATTTACCAATGCAGTGTTGCCGAATCTGACAAATTTCCTGAGAAACCAGACAATTTCATTAAAACCTATAAAAAAGCTATAAAAAAATGTTTTTTTCTGTTTTTTTCAGGTTAGATCGTCTACGACAAATACTCGACAATTACTCATAACATTTCTGATCGAATTCGATGCATATTTTAGAATGGCTCTGCCAACTTAATATTAAGTTAGCAGAGCCACCCCTTAAAAAAAAACTAGAAGCGCGACAAATTATTTTCTTTCACGACAAATATGTTTTGGTCGTCCTCCAATCGTTCAGCTCATTTCCGGAAGAAAAAACGGTCATCTAATCAACTTCCTTGTATCACAAAGTTACGTCGATGTATATCCTTGAGAATGGAATATTTCCATTATTCAGCATTGAAACGAAAATTGTTCATCTCAGGAAATAGAAGATTCAACATATACAACCCAATATCAGTCAATAATGATACGAAAAACATACCTGAAATATCAATTTACCAATGCAGTGTTGCCGAATCTGACAAATTTCCTGAGAAACCAGACAATTTCATTAAAACCTATAAAAAAGCTATAAAAAAATGTTTTTTTCTGTTTTTTTCAGGTTAGATCGTCTACGACAAATACTCAACAATTACTCATAACATTTCTGATCGAATTCGATGCATATTTTAGAATGGCTTTGCTAACTTAATATTAAGTTAGCAGAGCCACCCCTTAAAAAAAAAACTGGAAGCGCGACAAATTTTTTTCTTTCACGACAAATTTGTTTTGGTCGTCCTCCAATCGTTCAGCTCATTTCCGGAAGAAAAAACGGTCATCTCATCAACTTTTTTGTATCACAAAGTTACGTCGATGTATATCCGTGAGAATGGAATATTTCCATTATTCAGCATTGAAACGAAAATTGTCCATCTCAGGAAATAGAAGATTCAACATATACAACCCAATATCAGTCAATAATGATACGAAAAACATACCTGAAATATCAATTTACCAATGCAGTGTTGCCGAATCTGACAAATTTCCTGAGAAACCAGACAATTTCATTAAAACCTATAAAAAAGCTATAAAAAATTTTTTTTTTCTGTTTTTTTCAGGTTAGATCGTCTACGACAAATACTCGACAATTACTCATAACATTTCTGATCGAATTCGATGCATAATTTAGAATGGCTCTGCTAACTTAATATTAAGTTAGCAGAGCCACCCCTTAAAAAAAAAATTAGAAGCGCGACAAATTTTTTTCTTTCACGACAAATTTGTTTTGGTCGTCCTCCAATCGTTCAGCTCATTTCCGGAAGAAAAAACGGTCACCTAATCAACTTTTTTGTATCACAAAGTTACGTCGATGTATATCCGTGAGAATGGAATATTTCCATTATTCAGCATTGAAACGAAAATTGTTCATCTCAGGAAATAGAAGATTCAACATATACAACCCAATATCAGTCAATAATGATACGAAAAACATACCTGAAGAAATATCAATTTACCAATGCAGTGTTGCCGAATCTGACAAATTTCCTGAGAAACCAGAAAATTTCATTAAAACCTATAAAAAAGCTATAAAAAAATGTTTTTTTCTGTTTTTTTCAGGTTAGATCGTCTACGACAAATACTCGACAATTACTCATAACATTTCTGATCGAATTCGATGCATATTTTAGAATGGCTCTGCTAACTTAATATTAAGTTAGCAGAGCCACCCCTTAAAAAAAAACTAGAAGCGCGACAAATTTTATTCTTTCACGACAAATTCTCGACAAATATACGACAATCAATGAGATGGTTTTCATTGACCTCCGTGCAAGTGGCTCTGCTAACTTTATGGAATATTCAATTGAGATACCAAAATCTAAGTAGGATGCGGTGTTTACAAATTGACGAATGAAGAAAAAACTCAAGGTCATGTTGCTAGCAAGACATAACGTATTGCAGTGAATTTCATTGGGTCATCAGCACCATGCTTAGAACCTGCTGGTTAGTTGTACATTATAATTTACATAGATTTCATATTTGAGCTATTTAATTTCAATGTATAAGGAGATTTTCTTGTGATGCAATTATTTTCATACACATTTTTCTCTTTTCCAGGTCAAGAAGATCATAATAAAGTTCTATTAGGTGGTGAATTTGAGGATGATATGGCTGCACTTCTAGGTGAGCATTTCATTTCAATTAAAATGGATTTTGACTCCTTAGTGATCAATTTTTATGTGCAAGGAGACTACTCTCTTGTGAATAAATAATATTCATTGAATTTTCTCACTAATACATGTATAGATTTGTTTAGTAATTGTCTTTTTTTTTCTTTTCAGGTAGGAAAAAATGACAGAACCTATCGTCTATTGCTTCAGCTAGGAAAGCAGCAGAACTTTCCAAAGGTGGAAGAGCTTTTATCGAGTTGCTTTGGAACTTGTCAGAAAGAACGTAAGGCTTAAAGATAGAAACGTCAACATAAGGAAGATAGTGCAAGAACAGAAAAATGCATGTCAATCTCAAATAAGGTGTCAATATGGCCCCCTTTTCAACCTAAATTGGTCCATTGTTTCTTCAGAGTGTACTTTTACGCGATTTTTTATTGATATGTAATACATGCAATTTCTGCACATCAGATTCATTACTACACATATGAAGCGTATAAATGCAAAACCAGACATTAGACTTATAAGCCATTCTGAGTAAAACAAGAGAAATCTGCCAAAATCATAGTTTCAACCTAACAAACTTCCCGTTTTTACCAAAATATTCAAAATGATGATAGGAATTAATATTGCATCACTCATAAAAATAAAGCCTGTCAGTATAAAGATATTTTGCTAGAAATAACAGATATGTCTGGTTTTGCACCTGAGACTAGCAAATGTCTGCTTTTGCATCTTATTTCGTACGACTACTATGTAGTTTCTTGAAGAAATTACAGAATAAAGTTAGAAAAAAAGTTTTCAATATTCTTAAGTTTATAATATCAAATAAAATCCTTGCTGGCAACAGTAAAGCTTTGTATTAAAACAAAAAATCTTAAAGGTAATGCAAAAAACTAAAACTAAATTCTCAAACCATCATCCTCATTAACAGAGAAACCCTCTTCATGATGATCTAGCTCATGAGGGTTTTCAAAGGCATTTTTGAAAAAATTAACTGTTCATCAGCTGCTCAATCTTTTCCATAGTGCTTTCTCAAAAATCTTTTGTTTTTCTGCTGAAATATTTCAATATTAAGCTAAATAATATTTACACACTTTATTATACCACTTCTAAACTCAAACTGATTAATAAACAAAACAGTATGGTGTTGCGCTGCTTGCAGAATCACGTGACTACTAAAGTCTCACTTTGATTGGCCAAAAGGATAATGTCTGCTTTTGCACGTAAGGAGCTCACAAAAAAGTCTGCGTTTGCATCTGAGGCTAGATTTGAAATATGAATAGTGGCTTTAAAATGTCTACTTATGCACCTGAGGCTAAACAAATCATATTCCCAGCAAATTTTGCTATCTTAATCAATCCTTAACTTATTTTTCGGGAAAATGTCTCATATGTCTGGTTTTGCATTTATATGCTCCATATATTGTATTGACTTCTCAACATTTTACTGACACTGGTCGTTTATTTTATACTTATTTGTAAAACTATCCATTTTCTATTGTAAATTTATTTTTTCATGATCGTTTAATTAAAAAGCTAATGAGAACGTAAGTCTAATTTCATTTCCTATCTGATAATAATTGTTTGATGGAATTATTCTTTGCTAGTCAAGAATATTCCATCAAATGAATTTAAATAAGCAGAAATTTTGCAAAAGGAATAGGGGGTACCAGACGATTCAAAATTCCCGCCAATTATTTATTTACATTGGTTGCTATGGGCAACCAATCTGTTGTCATTAGTTGGGTAACCACTTGCTTCGTGGCGCTAGTATCACGGTTTCGAGAAATGCTTCGAGAGTCCCATCTATAGTATATCTTGTCTATGGTCACTAGTCGATCTACAAACGACACAAGACACAAGACGCCTAAGAAACCATGCTTGGCCAATCAGAAACAACTTCTCCCGATCGGTTTACGACAGTCTGAATCGTGAGGAATCGTGAAAATTAAATATCGCTTGGGCACTGGCAGTGTCTCCAATCTCCAAGATATTAGCGTAATTAGTAATTATTACGGTTAGTGTTGGGTATGACATGACTTCAAAATGACTTTGTAAGAGTAGCTCACTTTTCGAACTGAGCCGGTACGGTACAGTGAGCCGGTTCAAATGAGCCGGACAAATTTTAACCCGATAGTTCAATGAAGCGACACCTACATTTCAGTGGGTCTCTTACAAACTATTCAGAAGATGCAGTCTTTGTCTAACTAATTCGTGATTCGTTGACTCGGATCTTAGATCATGACATGACAATAATACATTACAGGATTTGAATATTGAAAGATTATTGATGGTTTTTTATTTTATGACAATTAATATTGAATGATCATGGTGAAAACACATTCTCTTAAAATTTCAGAATCGGAAGTATTAATTCATAGTCATTCCGATAATTAGCCTAATTGTCCTAAATGGTCATATTGAATTCGTAAGTGTTCGATATAGATTGAATTAAAGGGTAGAATGACCCGATAACTTTAGGAGAAACCCCATTGTTTAAATCACTGTATATATTCTCTGCCAAGATTTACATTTTTTTCGATTCATTCTCAGAGATCCTGAAATACAACATTAACTTTAACATAACCTCACATTGTTGAACTCTTTGAATAAAAAAGTTCTTTATTCAATGGTTGAACTCTTTCATCATACGTAAATATCAACACAGAATTCTGTAATATCGATTAGATGACTCGATCAAAAGAGTAGGCAAATGGCATGGCAATCAAATCAAAGGAATAATCTTTCATGACGATGTGACCACAGAGCAACCAATCTATAATATGACATTTGGATTGAAGTATTACATTTATAAACGGTGAGGCGATCTGACATTTCTGTGTTTTGTACGGGACAAATGAGCCGGCACTTGTACGTCATACCCAACACTAATTACGGTAGACTCGCCGTAATTTCTGCGTAGCTGCTGTGAGTTCACCGTCTACCGTAGCAAGGCAAATACGGTAGCATAATATATATCCTACCGTAACTCAACTTTTACCATTGAGTATTAAACCACCATTTCGACATATGGAAATCCTACATGTTTGAAACATCAGCAACCGTTTGGCCTCCTGTAATCGAATTCATTTATAAACATTCTTTTTGCACGTAGGAAGAAATTATTATTCAATTTGTTTATAACTTTTTCTGAAAAAGTGCTTTTTCATACAAAATTACGATATACATAGGGGTAAATGTCATCAAGATTTACATTTTGAGAACATGGAGTGATTGAAGTGAAGAATTATGTACAGACACAGAATATTTATGTTCTAGAATCCACAGCCCACTTGACCACGATTTTTTCCTGAGCGCACGTTATATCATATCTTGAACGATGTCTAATTTTGAGGCAGTACCTTTTCCAGAAGAGTTTTCTCAAGTTAGTCTCATAATGAATTGACACCAATGGAGATTTGAAAATCTTTCTTGACTTTTGCTACCGAACATTGCTGTATTTCTTCTTCAGGCCATTCAAGTTTATACTAAAACATACCCTTCATACTGAAATAACATTATTATGTGATTGAATCTGCTATTCTTCAATTCATCAAATATCATAGGATTGGCATGATTGTTTTAATATGGAAACAAAGAGAAAAGAGAATTCAATGATTTAAAAGCAATAGAATTATGTGATTTTTGTTATTTATATCGAATACTACTAGTTTTTTCATGATAAAATCAAGGTGAAACAATTTTAAATTTTCTCGTTGACAATGGGATAGTTGTCACGATCAAAACGCTCCTCATTTTATACAGAAATCTCTTCAATCTGAATGAACTATCACATCTTGAAGTTATTTGTTTCGTATCCATACAATTCCAGTGATGTATTCATCAGGTTTTCCATACTACGATTATTATCACCAAGACGAAATAAGAAGTTTCTCCAAAATAGGCTTCCATCCCAAAACTATATCTGTGTTATACAGTGGTGATTCTGTCCTGAATCCATTCATGAAGCTTCCTTTTCAATTTCGAGCTAATTTGTGTAGTATAATTGATTAACTTCTCTCTTTTCCATGATAATGGGGATTCTTACTGGTTTGAATGCAATCTTTCTGCTGACCCAAATTTCTTGAAATTATGTACAGAACTTTGATAGTATTTATTTTGAGGTATTCTTCAAATGCGCAATGCGCTCTCATAACATAACCCATGGTGGAAGAAAACCACCACGACATAACCTTAAAACCAAGAAGCCACAGATTTATAGTTCAGTTCAGAATCATAGACTATACAAGTGTATACATAGAATTAGCATATTATGTCTGATTTCGAGGGTTCTTTCTTTCTGTTCGTCAATTTGGCAAAGTTTGTACGTTCATAGATAATAAGGTACATCTGTTTTATTTCTTTATGAATATGAAAGTTTGAATGGGTTATGTGTTATGTCTGAATCTGATAATTCTTGGAGAAAAGGAACTAAACAAAGAAAATTAATAATTAAAAATTGAAGATGAATCTCAAAGCTAATATGAGTGATAGCTAGATGAATTCCTCATTATCGAAAATGAAACCAACAGAAGAATATTCAACTTTTATCGCCCACGAAATTTGGAATACATAACTTGTTTATTGTACTATAAATACAAGTTTTTTCGCCAACTGGAATGTAAAAAATAAGTTGACGCTTGTTTTCATAACAGAGTTGCTTATTTCGAAGATTTGAATGGTATACCTTAGGCTTGGAAAAACTTCAGTGTTCAGGTTTCCAGGGGCGGCTAGCCTATTATGAAAACTTATAATGCCTATATCTATTTATCTAGGCCGAATCGGAAAAAATGGTAGAGGACAAATGTGTCACTTTCAGCTTCAAGAATCTTCTGTTAAAATATTCTGCAAGGTCAAAGACTCACCCTGTATAATCAAAACTTACATCCAAGCTTATATCTTCCTAGTGCAAATTACGCTCGAAGACTCCGAAGAAGGAGAAGACATACGTATACGTCAGACAGAGATTGTCTTTGATTGGCTAATTCGTTTCTGCAGGTGCAGGCAGCCCTTGAGCTCGATTGCTCGATTCTCTATTCCCCCTGCAATTTCTCGTGACCTATTTGTTTGGTTTGTGATGTGCTTTTTGCGCGCATGTTCTGGGGAAAAACGTGCTTTCATTTTGTCCAAATGTCTGCCATTTTCGAATTTTGATCCGAAAATCTTCTAAAGCGACTAGATTGGACCTACTGATGACGTATCCACTGTCAAAAAGTATTCTGTTCGGCCGACCGTCCGTAGGCACTATTACGATCGTACGGAGAATCCTATGGCCCTGAAACTTTCAGAGTGGATTGCATTTCAAAATTTGACGGTCAAGTTCGTAAATGGGCAAAATCGGCCAAACGGTTTCGCAGTTTGAGCCTTTTGAAGGTGTGACGTTATTTTAGCGATAATTCGGGAACTACAAGAACGATTGGATTTAAGCTTGGCAGTTAATTGGAGCAGAGCAACGCGCAACTTTTCGCGGAATTTTTTTCGAAAAACATTTTTTCGCGAAGTGTTCATCACATTCAAAAAAAAATCAGCGCATACTATGAGCTCCATATTTCACAGCAGTGTACCAAATTTCAATTCGATAAAATTAGTTTAGAATATATTGGGAATTTAAAATTTCGTGGTTTTTTTCTCGATATCGTTGTTTTTTTGGTATAACTCGAGAAATACTTATTTAATCATGATGAAACTTCGCAGCTAGTTTGAAGATGATTGACAACTTTGAGCAAAATTCCGTGATGATCGTATCATCAGATCGATTTGAAAAAAAAATTTCGAATTCCTTTTTTGAAATATTCAATATTATGTAATCTTCTCATCTTATTATCCTCATAAAATTCTGAACGAACCTTCAAACTGATATTTTTCGATAACGTACTGGATTTCAATGCGATTTAATCTGTGTTTCTGCAAATATTGCGAACATGAAATTTTGAATGGGTATATCTGCGGAGTCATTAGGTTGGGTTAAGTAACGTTAGGTTCAATATTTTGTGATGTTCTTATCATATTATCCACATTAAATTCTGTATGAACCTTCAAACTGTTATTTTTCTCCGGAGTATTGGATTCCAATTCGATCTGATCTGTGTTTCTGGAAATATTCGGAAAATGAAATTTTGAATGGGTATCTGTGGAATCATTAGGTGAATTTCACCCATTCACGAATTCGGTCTTCGTAATGAAGGTCCAAACCTTCTCTACAAATATCGAGTTTCTCAGTTGTTTCTTTCGGATGTTATTGTGTTTACGGTCAGCCGTTAGGCTTCTTTCTACTTTCAGGTCTTCCTCTGGACAGCCCCTATGCGGAAGTCATGTGTTATGGCTAAAACATAACAGACAACCAATGTCCGATCAATGCAATTCCTCATCATAATTGCATATACCTATTATGTAAACAAACTTAAACTACATTTTCGATTTTACACCAAGAGATCATGATTCTTGAACACTGTTATCACCAATAGCTCACAAGTTAATTTGCTATATAGGGCGGTTAAAATACTCATTCTCATCGACATCTTCATATGTCCCATTCAAAAAATAAAATTCAACTTTTATCATTTATGTTCAGAATCAGAGCTGTGCCAACAAAGCCTTGTGGTTAGTGCTCGTGAAAGCACTCGCAGCACTTTTGTGCTCCTAAGCACTGTGATCGCAAGCACTTTATTAAGCCGGTGCTTAGTGCTTGGTGCTTCGAGAATTTTTTGAGAAGGCTTAGTGCTTAGTAATTCGCAAAAGTGCTCCTAAGCTCCGCAAAGTGCTCCCGAGCACTGCAGGGCTTCGAAGCACTTTTCGGGATTACTAAGCACTAAACCCTTCATGGACTTGTCGAAGCAGGAAAATGTCGGGCTATCGCGTGATTGGAGTAGACAAAGACAACTAATATATCAGTTGTGTCTGGTGTTTGGAGACATTCGACAAGGTATACAAGGATCCTCATTCGACACATTCGTGATATATGTGCTTACGTTTAGTTTTGTGCTACTATTATATGAAAACAATAAAATGCTTTCAGAGTCGAAGTGTCGAAGCGTAAGCTTTCAGCTGGGAATATCGAGATAGAATATATCGTATTCTATCTCGATCATGGAGATATTAGAATTCCGTTCTGAAGAGTGTTAAAAAATCTCAAGAAATCCACTGACGTGAAGTCACGTGGATTATACTTATTAAATTTTCGTATTCGTATGTTACACATTCCGGATAACATTCAAAATTTCATTATTTTTTTTCTCTATAATTTCGAACCTAATGATCTGATTGAAATGATATTTTGCATTCTTTGATGTAGTATGATTGCGTGTAGGTTCGAGAGAAATTCCGAAAGTATCGCAAAATTAGAGTATTTAAGAAAATTATATTTCTTGAGCTTTACAGAGTTCTGGATGAGTGATTCAGGTCATTTATGGCAGATGCGACCAATCTCTACATTGAAATACTTAAATATCAATTGAATTAGATTATTTGCTATAGGATGGGAAAAATAGAAATGAATATTGGTTTTTTGATCTCCTGATTAAACGGTCATCACGAAGATGTCTATTCTAGAAGTTATGGGACAAACATATATAATTATGCTCACGTCAATAACACTGTAACTTCCCGACCGATTTTGTCTATAAACGAACTTAGCCGAGATATTTAGGCACTGAATCTACCCTGCAACTTTTCATGGCTCTAGATTTTTCGTTTGGAGAGTAATCGTGTTTACGGAAGTCCGAACAGCCAAACATCGATATGGATAACGGATTCATCATCAGGGAGTCAAACACATCAAGTATTGGATTCAATTCGATATTATCTGGGTTTTTTGAGAAATATTGGGAATATAATTTTGAATAGATATATCCACGGAATCACTAGGCGGATTTAACCCATTTACGAATTATACCGTCGTAATACGTTCACCCATTCTAAATTTCATATTCCCAGTATTTCCAAAAATTAAGATCAAATTGAATCCAGTACTTCAATGAAAAATGACATGATTCAAATATAAAATTTGAGCCGAATTTTGAATTTTATTTCAATCTAACTAAACGGTCATCACGAAATCGTACGAATTTGCTCATTAGCTTTCGTCAACAAGCCTAACGGCCGATAGTAAACACAATAACTTCCGAGAGAAACAACTAAGAAACTCGATATTTGTGAAGCCTCAATAACGTAGGCCGAATTCGTGACCACTCACCTAATGATTCCATATAGCAATTCAAAATTTTAACACCAAAAATTTTCAGAAATACAGATAAGATCGAATTAAAATCCAGTATTTGATTGAAAAATGACAACTTGAAGGTTCACACGGAATTTCGTGAGGCTAATATGATCAGAAGATCGCAGATTTTTTTCAAATTTAGTGAACTGTTTCTGATAATGGAAATTTTTCCGAAAAAATTTCGAAAAAACTTTTTCAATCTTACAGGAAGTTGCGTGTCATTGTGCCCCAACTAAGTGCCAAGTTTCAATATCAGGAAAAAAACCTAAAAATTTCGAATAGCTATAATGCTGAAACCGTTGGGCCGCTTGTGCCCATCAACGAACATAACCGCGGCATTCGGATGCTCGACCTATCCTCTAGTTTGCTCCCTTCGACAGATATAGGGTCCTTGGTTGGACGGCCGGCCGAACAGAATCGACTTTGACACCCGATCAGTGGTTATACCTAGTCGTTTGAGAGCATTCTCGGCTCAAAATTCGAAAATTACAGATAAACCGAATACCAAACAAACGATAGCACGCTATTTCCTAGAACATGCGCGCAAAAACAAGTTCGCCGTAGACCATTTTATGCAGATTTTCATCAATAGAATCAAAGCTTGAATTGAAGGTTGAATTTGTAATGATGAGTTCAGAAAAAAATTGGAGTCATAAATTTCCTGATTTTGAATATAATAAAATTCATCAGTTTTTTCTCTTCAAAAACCTCATAGAGCAAGCAAAGTTTTGTTGAACCCACACTTTTCATAGAAAGAGATACATGAGCATCGAGATGTTTAGTCAATATGTTTATCATGAACCATGATGTAATCGAAACATGGTGTGCTCATCTGTGATCGTATTCACCAATGATGACGTCACTTTTTTCATTCTGATTCAAAGCAAAGAACATACATTTCCTTGGTTTTTAATCTTACCGAAGTCTCTTCTTTTTCAGATGAGCACATCAAGTTTTTTATATCATGATCATGTACATACACTTCCTAAAATTCTTTAAATTTTTTTTTTCTGTTTTCACAGAATTTTTTCTAGTTCCATTTTCTTTTATATTTAACGACCTTCAATGCATCGTTTCGATTTTTACTTGTCCCTTTTTAGATCTTTTCCATTTTTTTTTATTATTATTGTCCATCTGTGGATCTTTCATATTTCTGTTTTAGTCTCATCATTTTTTTTTCATACAAAACACAATAGTTCCCTTGAATATATAAGAAATCCGGAGTTCCCGACGTTCTTTGAATGTTATATATAAGACGATATAGTTCCGAAAATTTTCACAATTCAAAAGAATACAATAAATAGATCTTGTTTTTGGTTGCAAGAATTTCTGATGATAGCAGATTTTTTGTGGTTGTGATTGGAATGATTTCGGTAATAGTCTACAACCTGATATAGCATTCAAAGTTTCATAGAACCTATTTGAAGAAAATAGTTCTATTCAAACTTCCACTAAATATATCATGAACATCCACTCAGAAATATTCAACAAAAAATTAATAAATTTCTACATGAATACGAAAACGAATAAATAGAGAACAAATCCTCATTGTTAGTTTGAAAAAACTATGATTGAATAACATACAATTCGAGTATAGTTCCGATCGTATCCTGTTGATTGAAATTTGGCAAATCGATCGGAAATTGATAGACTCGTCAAAGTTTGTTCAAACCATCTATAGTCTGAGGAAATAATATGAACTAAAGACAGCACTAGTACAGTATCTTTGAATGCATTATACTTTATACAATCGAATTTTTCAGTTCGTTCACATATTTTTCTGTTTTCACTGATTGTTTTTCAGTTGCATTTTATCTTTATTCAGTGTCCTTCAATGGATCTTTTCGATTTTTCTTTGACTCTTTCTGAATGTTTTCTATTTTTTTGATTCTTTATGTCCATTTTCGGATCTTTCATATTTCTGTTTAAGTGTGATCTTTTTTTTCATACAACGGTTTTAAACTGTGTACATCATCATGGAAAAATATAGGGTGTTACATTTGAAACAATAGAGAAAAAACAATTTGAAATTCTTCATATTTGGACATTGATAATGGATACCCTGTATAAGAGAAGTTGATTATTTAGGAACGATAACTAAGCAAATTCTCAGGTTAAAAGAAATCCTGATCAAATTCATGTTTCTATCGCTTCTGGAAATCGGTAAAGCGCTTTTACCGAACTACTGTTTCGTAGCAATTTTGCAGTTTTTTCTGAGTAAGATCCGTACCATTGAAAAAATATCCCTAATATTTTGCGTCATGATAGAGGTAACAAAGAGCATTCAAAATATGCGAAAATATAAGGGGTGTTCCTCACACAAAATCACTCATTTGTTGAATAATTTTATTTGGGAACACCCTGTATATTGGAAAATAATTTCCTGAGATGCAGAATTGAAAGTAGGTACAAAGGGAATGCTTTCCATCTAAATTTCTAAAACGTCTGGTTTGGCAGCTATGGAAGCCTAATGCACTATTGCAGGACCCTGTATATAATATGTAAGGAAAGTTGGGAACTCCGAATTTTTTGAATATTTGAAGAAATTATTATCTTTTTGTATGAAAAAAAAATGATAAGACTAAAACAGAAATATAAATGCTCCGAAAATGGACATAATGAATCAAAAAAATAGGAAAGATCAAGAAAGGGGACAAATAAAAATCGAAAAGATCCATTGAAGGACATTGAATAAAGATGAAATGGAAGTGAAAACAGAAAAAATGTGAAAAAACTGAAAAACTCGATTGTATAACGTATAATGCATTCAAAGAAGGATTGAGGATTCTTTGAACTGGACGCTAACTTATACTACAGGCTACACCAAGCTCCCTTTGGCTTGTGTGTGGATTTTCAGTTATATGCAGTAAAGCCTCGAGCCCATTTATACCAAAATTCATCTCAATTTATTTTATTCGGAAATAACTTTGAGCTCCGAATAATAATATTTTGATCAGTAATAATAATCGATGTACTTAATAACAGTTCCTGTAGCACTGCCCCGACATGAAAATAATATGAACCATTTCATGAATAATAATTTTTTTGGAGGCCGATAAAACTCTGTAATCTTTAGAATACACAAGTTACCAATAATATCTAAGTATGTATTACTTATTCGGACAAACATTATCATATTCATGTTGAACTTCAAGGATTATAATTTTGGAAGGGTTTTAAAATTTTTCGAAAATTGGTCATTCAGTTTGGTTTCATTGTGTGACTCATTTAAAATATCCGTTAGTTTATAATGTTCATTATTCCTGAAACTTTTGGTTGAAATGTCATTTTTCGTGTCTGCTGGACACAGGAGTGAAGATAATCCTAAGGTTACTTCTGAAAACATGAATGGTTTTAAACTGTGTACATCATCATGGAATAAAATACAGGGTATTACATTCGAAATAGAGAAAAAAACAATTTGAAATTCTTCATATCTGGACATTGATAACGGACAACCTGTATAACAGAGGTTGATCATTTAGGAACGATGACTAGGCAAAATTTTGAGTTAAAAGAAATCCTGATAAAATTCATGTTTCTATCGCTTCCGGAAATCGGTAAAGGGCTTTTACCGAACTACTGTTTGGTAGAAATTTTGCAGTTGTTCTGAAAAATATCCCTAATATCTTGCGTCATGATAGGGGTATTGAAGAGCATTCAAAATATGCGAAAATATAAGGGGTTTTTCATTTACAAAATCAATCATTTGTTGAATAATTTTATTTGGGAACACCCTGTATATTAGAGAATAATTTCCTGAGATGCAGAATGGAAAGTAGGTTTCATAGTAATTCTGCAGTTTTTTCTGATTTAGAACCGTACCGTTGGAAACATATCCCTAATATTTCGCATCATGGTAGAGATATTGAAGAGCATTGAAAATATGCGAAAATATAAGGGGTGTTCCATTCAAAAAATCACTAATTTGTTGAGAATTTTATTTGGGAATACCCTGTATATCAGAATTTCCTGAGATGCAGTATTGAAAGTACAAAGAGAATGATTTTCAACTAAATTCCCAAAACGTCTGGTTTGGCAGCTATGGAAGCCTAACGCACTATTGCAAGACCCTGTATAAGAAAATATAGTTCCGAAAATTTTTCACAATTCAAAAGATACAATGAGGAGATCTTTTTTTGTTGCAAGAACTTCTGATGATGGTAGATTTCTTAAGGTTGTGATTGTATTGAATTCAAGTATATCGTGAGATATCAAATCAATATCGAAAGATATTATGTAAAGGTTATACAGAAAAATCTGTATTTAATTGTTGGTTGTGATAGGTTTGATTTCTGTAATAGTCTACAACCTGAGCATTCAGAGTTTCATAGAACCTCGTTTGAAGAAACTAATTCTATTGAAACTTCCACTCTATATATCATGAACATCCACTCAGAAATATCCAACAAAATATTAAAAAATTTGTACATGAATACGAAAACGAATAAATAGAGTACAAATCCCTATTGTTAGTTCGAAGAAACTATGATTGAATAACATATAATTTGAGTATGAATCCGATCTTATCCTGTGGATTGTGATTTTGCAAATCGATCGGAAATTGACAGACTCGTCAAAGTTTGTTCAAACTACCTATAGTCTGAGGAAATAATATGCACTAAATACAGCGCTAGTACAGTATCTTTGAATGCATTATACTTGATACAATCGAGTTTTTCAGTTCTTTCACAATTTTTCTGTTTTCACTGATTTTTCTTCAGTTCCATTTTTATCTTTATTCAATGTCCTTCAATTGATCTTTTCGATTTTTTTTGTCCTTTTCTGGATCTTTTTTATTTTTTTGATTCTTTATGTCCATTTTCGGATCTTTTATATTTCTGTTTTAGTCTTATCATTTTTTCCTACAATAATATAATAATTCCTTTGAATATACAAAAAATTCAGAGTTCCCGACTTTCTTCACATATTATATATAAGACAATATAGCTCCGAAAATTTTTCACAATTCAAAAGAATATAATGAATAGATCTTTTTTTTTGTTGAAAAAATGTCTGATGATAGTAGATTTCTTGTGGTTGTGATTGGTTTCATTTTGGTAATAGTCTAAAATCTGATATAGCATTCAGAGTTTCATAGAACCTCATTTGAAGAAAATAGTTCTATTGAAACTTCCACTGAATATGTCATGAACATCCACTCAGAAATATTCAACAAAATATTAAAAAAATTGTACATCAATATGAAAACGAATAAATAGAGTACAAATATTCATTGTTAGTTTGAAAAAACTATGATTGAATAACATATAATTCGAGTATAGATCCGATTGTATCCTGTTGATTGATAATTTGCAAATCGATCGGAAATTGACACTCGTCAAAGTTTGTTCAAACTACCTATAGTCTGAGGAAATAATATGCACCATATACAGCACTAGTACAGTATCTTTGAATGCATTAAAGAGTATTATTGTATAAAAACAATCGAATTTTTCAGTTCTTTCACATTTTTTCAGTTTTGACTGATTTTTTTCAGTTCCATTTTTATCTTTATTCAATGTCCTTCAATGGATCTTTCCAATTTTACTTGTCCCTTTCTGGATCTTTTCTATTTTTTTGATTCTTCATGTCCATTTTCGGATCTTTTATATTTCTGTTTTAGTGTTTTAATTTTTTTCATACAAAAATATAGTAATTCCTTTAAGTATACAAAAAATTCGGAGTTCCCGACTTTCTTAACATATTATATGTAAGACAATAGAGTTCCAAAGATTATTCAGAATTCAAAAGAATACAATGAATAGATCTTTTTTTTGTTGCAAAGGTTTCTGATGATAGTAGTTTTCTTGTGGTTGTGATTGGTTTGGATTTGGTAATAGTCTACAACCTGATGAAGCATTCAGATTTTCATAGAACCTTATCTGGAGAAAATAGTTCTACTGAAATGTCCATTGAATATATCATGAATCACCACTCAGAAATATTCAACAAAAAATTAATGGATTTCTACATGAATACGAAACGAATACAGTACAAATCCTCATTTTTAGTTTGATAAATTAACTTCAATATTAAATATCATAGACCTGGAAATAATATTGTCACTTTGACATCGATAAAAAAGGTGCATCCTTTTTTATCGGATAAAAACTTCTCTTCCTCAATATGTCAATTAGTCTGTCAGATTTTTGAATTTTGAACATATAGTGCTTTCATTTTGAATCGGTCTGGTAATTATTTAACTTTGTTGATATAAAAACCCAAAAGATGAATCGTTTTGGTGAAGTTTCGACTGAGCAAATTACGACAAATATCGAGAAGTCTATACCGCAATCTACAAAAAACACAAAAGCTTCAATCTGGAGACAATTTATGGAGTTTTGTCAAGTTCGAAAATATGAATTGTCCGAAATAATTCCATTACATGAAGTAGCAAATATATTAAAGGATTGGGCCTATAATATGAAAAAGAAAAATGGAGATGATTATAAAGAATATGAGGTTAAATCAATCCGGAATTCGACTGCGAAGATGGTACAAGAAAAATATTTCTGTGAATACAATATTAAATTTGATCCTTTTGTCGACATAACTTTCAAAGAAGCCCGTGATGCAAGAAATAGTAAACGGAAAGAATTACAAGCTATTCCAGCGAAAAGGAAGGTATCTTCTGTAGCATTGGACAAGAAAGATATACTGAAAATGGCAAAATTGTGGAATGCAGAAGAACCAGAAGGACTACAAAAAAGATTTTTTCATATAGCTTCTTATGAATTAGCTTGGAGGGGAGGAGAAGCTGTAAACTGTAAAATATACTATTTTAAAGAAGAAAAAAATCACGATGGAATTCCAACAAATAGATTTGAATATAATTCAATATTTTCGGAGACGTCACAAGGTGGATCGAAAAAATTGACCGACAGCAAATGGTTAGTGAAAAATGAAATGGATGAAAGTATTTGTCCCGTTAGATTATTAAAATTACTCTTACAAAAAAGAAATCAACACATAACATCCGATCGACTTTTTTTAACTCCAAACCCCTTTTGGAAAAACAAAAATTCTAAAGGCTGGTATAAAAATGTTCCACTAGGTATCAATATGATTTCTACTTGGACCAAAATTTCTGCCACTAAAATTGGACTCGACATCACAAATAATAAAATTACCAATCATTCAAATCGCGCTAGTACAGTGTCTCAATTAGCAAAAGCAGGAGTAGGTGAACAACAGCTTATAAAGATAACGGGACACTCATCATCTTCTTCAATTAAACCCTATCTCCAAATTGACCATGAACATCATGACAATCTTATTAGTTCCTTACGATCCTCGAGTCCGAGAAATCAAAATGAATATTCCACATGTGTGAATACCACAGAAGAAAATTTTCAAATCAGTACACCAAAGCAAACAATTTATAACAGTTGTGTATTTAATAATTGTACTTTCAAATAATCGAATTTTATTGTATTAATAAAGATAATTATTGTTGTTCATCCATATATTCTGTCGTTAATTTATCTTGCCAAAAAACACTCGAGCTTTTCTTTTATCAGATAAATTTCTCTTCAACTCAAAGTTTTACCAATCACTAAATTTGCTCGAAAAACTGACATTAGATAAAATCGCTCCACCTTCGGTGTCGCGATTTTATCATGTCAGTTTTTCTCGTAAAATTAGTGATTGGCAAAACTGTTTCGTTGCAAAGAGAAATTTATCCGATAAAAAAAAAGCTCTTGTGTTTTTACTGTTGAAAAAACTATAATATATAATATATATAATTCGAGTATAGATCAGATCGGATCCTATTGATTGAAATTTTGCAAATCGATCGGAAATTGACAGACTCGTCAAAGTTTGTTCAAACTACCTATAGTCTGAGGAAATAATATGCACTTAATACAGTGCTAGTACAGTAACTTTGAATGCATTAGGTATACTTTATACAATCGAGTATTTCAGTTCCTTCACATTTTTTCTGATTTCACTGTTTTTTTTTTCAGTTCCATTTATATCTTCATTCAATGTTTTCAATGGATCTTTTCGATTTTTACTTGTCCCTTTCTGGATGTTTTCTATTTGTTGATTCTTTATGTCCATTTTAGGATTTCTTATATTTCTGTTTGTCTTATAATTTTTTTCCATACAAATATATAATAATTCCTTGAAATATATAAAAAAATCGGAGTTCCCGACTTTCTTCACATATTGTATATAAGACAATATAGTTCCGAAAATTTTTCACAATTCAAAAGAATATAATGAATAAATCTTTTTCTGTTGAAATAATTTCTGATGATATTAGATTTCTTGTGGTTGTGATTGGTTTGACTTTGGTAATAGTCAACCTGATATAGCATTCAGAGTTTCATAGAACCTCATTTGAAGAAAATAGTTCTATTGAAACTTCCACTGAATATATCATGAACATCCACTCGGAAACATTCAACAAAAAATGAATGAATTTCTACATGAATACGAAAACGAATAAATAGAGTACAAATCGTCATTGTTAGTTTGAAAAAACTATGATTGAATAACATATAATTCAAGTATAGATCCGATCGTATCCTGTTGATTGAAATTTTGCAAATCGAACGTAAATTGACAGACTCGTCAAAGTTTGTTCAAACTACCTTCAGTCGGAGGAAATAATATGCACTAAATACAGCGCTAGTACAGTATCTTTGAATGCATATTCCTTTATACAATCGAGTGTCCAGTTCTTTCACATTTTTTCTGTTTTCGCTGATTTTTTTTCAGTTCCATTTTTATCTTTATTAAATGTCCTTCAATAGATCTTTTCGATTTTTACTTGTCCTTTTCTGGATCTTTCCTATTTTCTTGATTCTCTGTGTCCATTTTCGGATCTTTTATATTTCTGTTTTAGTCTTATCATTTTTTTCCTAAAATAACATGATAATTCCTTTGAATATACAAAAAAATTCGGAGTTTCCGACTTTCTTTACATATTATATACAGGGTCCTGCAAAAGTGCGTTAGGCTTCCATAGCTGCCAAACCAGACGTTTTAGAAATTTAGTTGGAAAGCATTCCCTTTGTACCTACTTTAAATTCTGCATCTCAAGAAATTATTTCCTAATATACAGGGTGTTCCCAAATAAAATTATTCAATGAATGAGTGATTTTGTTAATGGAACACCCTTCATATTTTCGCATATTTTGAATGCTCTTCAATACCTCTATCAGGACGCAAGATATTAGGGATATTTTTACAACGGTAGGAATCTTATTCAGAAAAAACTGCAAAATTTCTACGTAACAGTAGTTCGGTAAAAGCCCTTTACCGATTTCCGGAAGCGATAGAAACATGAATTTTATCAGGATTTCTTTTAACTCAAAATTTTGCCTAGTCATCGTTGTCCGTTATCAATGTCCAAATATGAAGAATTTCAAATTGTTTTTTCTCTGTTCTTTCGAATGTAATACCCTGTATTTTATTCCATGATGATGTACTTAGTTTAAAACCATACATGTTTTCAGAAGTAACCTTAGGATTATTTTCACTCCTGTGTCCAGCAGACACGAAAAATGACATTTCAACCAAAAGTTTCAGGAATAATGAACATAATAACTAAGGGATATTTTAAATGAGTCACACAATGAAACCAAACTGAATGACTAATTTTCAAAAAATTTCAAAACCCTTCCAAAATTATAATCCTTGGAGTTCAACATAAACATGATAATGTTTGTCCGAATAAGTAACACATACATTAGTATTATTGGTAATTTGTGTATTCGATTACAGAGTTTTATCGGCATCCAAAAATTTATTATTAATGAAATGGTTCATATGATTTTCATGTCGGAGCAGTGCTACAGAAACTGTTATTAAGTACATCGATTATTATTACTGATCAAAATATTGTTATTCAGAGCTCAAAATTATTTCCAAATACAATAAATTGAGATGAATTTTGGTGAAGATGAAAGGGTTAATATGATTCAAATATTGTTATTCAGAGCTCGAATTATTTCCGAATACAATAAATTGAGATGAAATTTGGTGAAGATGAAATGATTGATATGATTTTCATGATGAGGCAGTGCCACAGAAACTGTTTATTAGCCAGTAGATCCTATGCTGTCGAATATCCCGAAAGAAGACATCCACATGAGTCGAGGCGTTTACCGATAGCGATTTTGAAAGCCGTCTGAATTTCTGTAACTGGGCAATTTTTCAAATTGAACAGAACCCCTTCATTTTTTGAATTTCTTTTATTCAGTGATGAAGCAACCTTCCACAATTCCGGAGCCGTCAATAGGCACAATTTTCATAATTACTCTGTAGAAAATCCAAGAATTATAAGGGAACTAGACAATTACAACTTGTGGTCATTGAATGTCTCGGGAGCAGTAATCGGACAATAACTCTTAGAGTGTTCGAAAGTTGTTGATCAGTAAGCATATTCCAAGATGATAAAAAACAGTACTTAAAAACGAAAATCTTTGAAATTCGGTTTCAAAGAATTCGAACCTGATATATGCTTATATACAGGCTGTTATTCATTTTTGGACAAATTTAGATATTTTAATTTTTCCGTCCGACATGCGATCATCGCCTACATAACAAACCAGTTCTTCAGAATGGGCATACCTTAACAAAAAAAAATTGATTTTATTTTATAACGAAATAAACGTGTGTCTAGCGTGAAGAGTTCACAAAATGGAATGTGTCGCTACATGAGAGGGTCTAAAAAATAACAACTAATTTTAAGAATTGGAGGAGCGTACACAATGTTGAAAGTCTTCTTCCTGAATCAACCCAAGGACTCGTGTCCTTAAGGATTGGTATGTTTTCTGGAACACCCCCATAAGGAGGTGAACTTTGTTTGTTTAGTATGGCTAATCTCTGGAACAACTGAACCAATTATTATAACTCTTTTCTTGCTCGAAATAGTATATTACGTAACCAGTGTGGAGAGTGACCCATTACAAATCAGTGGGGGAATGTTGTCGCACGAGGCGCCAGCGATATCCCACCAGTGTGATATGGCACTTTCCACACAAGTAATGTACACTATTTTTCCGACGACCACAGATCGTGTGCTTTTTGCCATTTTCGCATTTGGTCGACGGAAAAGGCTTTTTTCGGGTAGTCATAGGTTCCATTTCATTTCGATAAATGTTCGTATTGGGTGAGAAAACTATTCATTCTGAAGGAAAAGGTCAAAGGCTTGTAGCTTGTATGTAGGGTTTTCACTTATAAATGTGCTCAATCATATAACCAGGACGGCAACTCGATGCGGCCTAACCGCCGAACCGTAAACACAATAACTTCCGAAAGAAACAACTTAGAAACTCGATATTTGTAGAGAAGGTTTAGACCTTAATTTCAGAGGCCGAATTCGTGAATGGATAAAATCCACCCAATGATTCCGCAGATGTACCCATTCAAAGATTATTCTCACAATATTTCCAAAAATACAGATTATATCGAATTGAACTCCAGTACTTATTCGAAAACTGACAGTTTGAAGGTTTATACAGAATTTAATGAGGATAATATGAAGAGAAAATCACAGAATATTGAATATTTGAAAAAAAAAAATTGAAATTTTTCTTTCAGATTGTTGTATTGACACGAGCATCACGAAATTTAGCACAATTTTATCCTTCAGCATCTTTGAACTAGCTGCAAAGTTTCATCACGATTGAATCAATATTTCTTGAGTTATACCGAAAAAAACAACGACATCGAGAAAAAAACCACGAAATTCTACATATTTTCCCCAATATCTCCAAAATTAATAGCCGTATCGAATTGAAATTCAATAGACTGCTGTTAAATATGGAGCTGAAAGTATGACTGGAATATGAACAATAGTTTCAGAAAAAAAAATTTGTTCGGAAATTTTTTTTTTAATTCAGTGACCATAAGATTTCAACGAAATTTTGCTTAAAGTTGCGCGGCGTTATGCTCCAAATAACTGCCAATTTTCAATCCAATCGCTTCAGTAGTTTTTGAAATATGAGGAAATTAACCTCAAAATTTCAAATGGCTATAACTCCGAAACCATCTGAACGATTTGGCCCATTAATAAACATGACCTGCGTTTTTTGAAATGTAACCCTTCCTGAAATTTTCAAGTTGATAGAATCCTTCATACGCCGGTTATCATGGTGACGGCTGGCCGGACAGAATCGAGTTTGACACCGGATTCGTCATCAGCGAGTCCAACCTAGTCGTTAAAGACCACTTTCAGCTCAATAATCGACGATTACAGACATTTGGGCAGAACGATAGCCGCTGTTCCCCAGAACATGCGCGCAAAAACAGGTTCTAATTCGAAAGAATTTAGATTTCACGTTTTCGAAATTGCCAACGCTTTTGTGACTTCCTTTATCGTGGTTTTTGATTGACTAACCTTCTCCTCGTGGAAGCCTAAGAACGACATTTTTTCAATGAAAAACTTGAGAAAAATAGGTCTCTTGCATGATTTTTTCATCATGGGAATCAAAATTTCTATCCATAAGACTACTGAAAAACTTTAACCACCGTCAAAAATTTCAATTTTCAACGAGGAAATGATCTTTCAAATTTGGCACCGCATAACGACTGTTTAAACAAACGAAACTTCGCGGCTTCCATGTATAACTTTCAATCTTCTCGTGTATTTTGTACTGTAGCAAGCCAATGGACAGCGTCGGCTGTATCGATCCGTGAATCGTACAATAACGAGTGACGTAGAAGGTGATCTGACGCTTCGACCTTGAGTAGCGATTTGCCCATTTTTATAATCGATTTATTAAAAATTCGCCGCTTGTTGAAGTGTGTATGATAGCATATATTAGGATTTTGTATCGATATAGAATGAGAAAAACAAAAAATATGATAATTCCGGTTACATGCAAGAGACCTATTGTTTTTTGCAATTTGACGTTCAAAAAGAAATTTCTGACGAATATTTGACATTAACACAACTCAAACATTCATAAGAAATCTATTTTATTATGAAATATGGAGCTTATCATATGAAAAACGAAAGTTGGTATCACTTCCAGCGAAACCAGAAGTCTCACGAATCTCAAAAATGTCAGGGAGGTATCTATCTAGCAAAGCTTAGGTCCAAAATTGCAAATGTGAATTCCGATTCCTTTCTAGAAATATTTTGACGAACGATATTCGTGGGACACCCGGTATATTAAATTGAGCCTTACTATGAATTCACGCATTTACCCTGTAGGTTCGTATATAGTTGAATTCCTCATAACAATAGAATATAAAATTACAACTAGGTTATAGATTACCTAGAATACCAAAAAAACCTCTCAATAAAATATATAATTACAGTTATGGAAAGTTAACTCACCACAATCTTTTGATACTTATTACGATCATGAAGACAACTCACCAGGAACTCCACTGAAATAAAACATAACGAAATGAATATGCATCAATACTTAGTACTAACCTAACCTAACCTAACCTAACCTAACTTTATTGAAGCAAATTAGATCAAATATGGTCTTTTTCATGAAAACACTGAAAAAACAAGGAAATTTCCACGTCTAAAAAATCTACGTGCCTGTGATTGTCGGAAATGTTGGTTTGGCCGAAATTTTTGAAATACAAGAATATTGCAAAAAAATATTATAATTCTGAGGATTTTGGATTTATTGTCCGGTGAAGGAATCGGATAGGTTTATAGTTTAGACTCTGGAACTTTACAGTTCTTCTCGTTTATATTTTGTACTGTTTGTATATTGTTCATAAAGCAACATTCTTTCAAGGAACTGTCTTCGAGGCAAATTTTAATTCGCGCAATGAGTAGATGCAATTTCTATGAATAATAATCTTCAATTAATTTTCAACAGTTCTGTTTCATATAATGGAAAAAACCAAAAAAATCCGGAAAATGAACAATGAATCAAAACTCTGTTTCAAAATAATCGAAATATAGGTTACCTTGGCTCTTATTAATTGTATAAATAAATATCTCTCACGGGACTATTACAACTAAAGCAGCAAATTGAAATAACTTGACTTACAACTTTGAATTGATATGACTCAATCAAAAATATAACTTTTTCGAGTTGTGTTCGTAACTACCTTTTTATATATATATTCTTTTGAGATTTTTATAAAAATATCACACTGATTTCAAAAAATTTTACCAATTTGGGCTATTTCCTATATCACAATGTGTGTCCCATTATAAGAAAAACTCCCACACTTGAGTACGGAATGAAATATGTACGTATGTTACTTATATTATATGTACGATATATCAGTAAAATTGATAACTCACCAAATATTTTTTCGATAGTAGACATCATTGGAGGGCTGAGACATAATGCCTTATTTTCTTTACGGGGTTGGAGTAAATCACGAAAGTAAAATGATAATGACGTTAATTCACTGAATAACATTTTCTACGCACCAAGTATTCGGCCTAGTATTCAAATTTTCGATTCACAGATCTCGGGAACTGAAAATTGTTCGCTGCGTCAACCTACAACGCGTCAAATCTACCTAGATAATGACCGCACATCTGCAGGCCACTTACATAAACGAGGATAGCTTTGTTTTTGCGCGCATGTTCTAGGGGAACAGCGTGCTATCGTTTTGTCCAAATGTCTGTAATTTTGGATGATTGAGCCGAAAATGGTCTCAATCGACTAGGTTGGACTCACTGATGACGAATCCGGTGTCAAAATCGATTCTGTCCGGCCGGCCGGCCGTAGACACGATAACTGTCGAACGAAGTGAGCTAGCGACTTGAAACTTCCAGGATAGGTCGCGCATTGGAATGCCGCGGTTAAGTTCGTTAATGGGCCAAATCGATCGAATAGTTTCGGAGTTATAGGCATTTGAAGTTTTGAAGTTATTTATTTTTTATTTCAGAAACTACTTGAGCGATTGGATTCAAACTTGGCAGTTAGGTGAAGTACAACGACGCGCAACTTTGAGCTCAAGTTCGTCAGGATTATATTGTTGGTAATTTTTAAAAAAAATTTTTTTCGAAATTTTTTTCCAAAAAAATTTTTTTTTCGGAAATCATTCATCATATCCAAGAAAAATTATACTCGCGCTTTGACCTTCTAATTTCACAGCAATGTACCAAATTTCAGTTCGATACGATCATAAGTTTTGGAGATATCGGGAAAAAATATGTCAAATTTCGAGGTTTTCTTCTCGATATCGTTGATTTTTTCGGTATAACTCGAGAAATACAGATTCAGTCCTGATTAAACTTCACAGCTAGTTTTAAGACGCTGAAAGACAACTTTATGCAAAATTTCGTGATAATCGTGTTATTAGAACAATTTGAAAAAAAAAATTTCTATGATTTTCTCATCATATCATCCTCATTAAATTCTGTATGAAACTTCGAACTGTTATTTTCGATGAAGTACTGGATTTCAATTCGATCTGATCTGTATTTTTGGAAATATTGGAAAAATAAAATTTTGTTTGGGTATATCTACGGAATCATTGGGTGGATTTAACCCATTCACGAATTCGCCCTTCGTAATTAAGGTCCAAACCTTCTCTACAAATATCGAGTTTCTAAGTTGTTTCTTTCGGAAGTTATTGTGTTTACGCAGTCGGCCGTTAGGCTGACCGTGAACACAATAACTTCCGGAAGAAACGACTTAGAAACTCGATATTTGTAGAGTAGGTTTGGGGCTTAATTACGAAGGTCGAATTCGTGAATGGGTAAAATCCGCCCAATGATTCCGTAGATATACCCATTCAAAATTTTATTTTTACAACATGTCCAAAAATACAGATATGATCGAATTGAAATCCAGTAATTTATCAGAAAAAAATTTCAAAAAGCACTGCCGTGAAGGCAGCAGCTTTTGCGCGCACGTTCAAATTCGTTGATGAAGCGGTCATCTACATTGAACATGCGCGCAAAAGTTGCTGCCTTCACGGCAGTGCTTTTTGAAATTTTTTGTGGAATTATTCATGCACCAATACGATTAGCATTCGTTGATATACGGATTCCCACCGAGAGGTTCCTCGATCAATATCTCGAAAAACAAAATAGTAACGACTTTCCTGAAATTTTGTACTTGGAAAATTGTAAAAAGTACACAACTATACGGTTTAAATTGAGTAAATGCATGGTAATTTTTGTGACTCATTCTGTTCAGAAGCATTTTCAAAAGATGTTTATTAAAACAATTCAATATATCCAGAATAAAACCAATATATTCCTTCACAGAATCCTAATTTTTGTTATTTCCTACTCACTACCCACTCATGCGATCAAATTTAAACTTGATAACTACTTGGAGAATATCAAGGCGCAACTGCCTGCAAAATTTTCTTGGATGGTAGTGAATTGAAAAAAAAAACCCAAATTTTTGTTCAAAAAAGTTTTTTTTCTGAAACTGTCATCAGATTTCAATTGAATTTTTCAGACCTTCGAGTCAATATTTAAATTTAAATATTTTACCAAATTTCAGTTCGATCAGATTTTCATTTCCGGAAATATTAGGAAAAAAATCAGTCAAATTTCGTGGTTTTTCCTCGGTATCGTTGTATTTCCGGATAAACTCAAAAAGTACTGATCCGATTATGATGGAACTTGGAAGGTAGTTGGAAACGCTGATGCACAATTTTCTGCAAAATTCGTGATGATGGTGGGGCATTAGATAAGTTTCAATATTTTCTGGAGTTATAATAAGAATTTTTTGATATATGCCCATATGCTGTTGTTTAGTGGATAATTAATTACAAATTTCAAGTGATTAGAGCTAGGTTTTTGGGTCCGATTCCGCAATCAGTCCCTCACCGAACGCATGCGCATTTTGAAGAAGAGCGTTCATGCGTGGCAGAACTAGTAGATACGGTTCTTTCGGCGTTACCGAGGCTACCAATTTATCGATATTTCTACCGATTTGAAGACCGATACCGAAACCTGAGAAACATCTACTTGAGCTCCTGATTGAACAGTCATCACGAAACTTGGCACGAAGCTGTCCATTTTAGAAGTTATGGGACAAAAATATATAATTATGCTCACGTCAATAACATTGTAACTTCCCGACCGATTATGCCTATAAACGAACTTTGCCAATATATTTAGGCTCTGAACCTACCCTGCAACTTTCCAGGGCTCTAGATTTTTCGTTTGGAGAGTAATCGTGTTTACGGACGTCCGAACAGCCAAACATCGATCTGGATCACGGATTCATCATAAGGGAGTCAAACACGTCGAATATTGGATTTCAATTCGATATTATCTGCGTTTTTTTGAGAAATATTGGAAATATAAAATTTTGAATCGATATATCCTCGGAATCATTGTGCGGATTTCACCCATTCACGAATTATACCTTCGTAATATGTATACCCATTCTAAATTTCATATTCCCAGTATTTCCAAAAATTAAGATCAAATCGAATTGAATCCAGTACTTCAATGAAAAATGACATGATTCAAATATAAAATTTGTGGAAACAAAATTTTGAATTTTATTTCAATCTAACTAAACGATCATCAAGGAGTCGTACAAATTTTCTCTTAAGCTTTCGTTAACCAGCCTAACGGCCGATATTGAACACAATAACTTCTGAAAGAAACAACTTAGAAACTCGATATTTGTGAAGCCTCAATTACGTATGCCGAATTAGTGACCACTCACCCAATGATTCCGCAGATATAGCCATTCAAAATGTTAACACCCAATAGTTTCAAAAATCTAGGATAATTCGTAGGATTGGAATAGGTCGGAAATAAGACACTAATTCATTCCTTCAAGCGACGTTTCGCAACTATTTTGTTGCTTCTTCGAACTCTATAATCATAAAACAGTTAAAAACATAATTGAATTAACACAGTGTAATATTTCAAAACTTATTCTCTTACCTCGGAAGCAGTTACTGTCCTGTCAATGTTTCCATATAATGTCATACAATTTCGATCTCAAAAATCTTGGGTTCTATTGATCTGAAGGTCAGCTCATTGAAACAGTATTTTCATCGATATTAAATCAGGAAGGTACACAAAAAAAATTTTCAAAAATACAGATGAAATCGAATTAAAATCTAGTATTTGATTGAAAAATGACAACTCGAAGGTTCACGCGGAATTTCGTGAGGATAATATGATCAGAAGATCACAGAATATTGAATATTTGTAAAAAAAATTTTTTTTCAGATCGTTCTAATGACACGATCATCACGAAATTCCACACAAAGTTGCAAATCAGCATTTTCAAACTAGTTACCAAGTTTCACAATAATTGAAATTTCATTTTTTGAGTCATTGCGAAAAAAATAACGATACTAAGTAAAAAACCATCCAAAATTGCCTCCGAATATTTTTTCCGAATATCTCTGAGAATTATGAACATATCGAACTGAAATTTGGCACACTGCTATGAAATATGGTGTTCAAGATATAAGCAGATTTTTTTCAATTGTAGTGAACTCTTTCTGATAATGGAAGTTTTTCTGAAAAAATGTTAAAAACATTTTTTCAATCTTACTGACGATACGATCTCAACAAAGTTTTGCAGGAAGTTGCGTGTCATTGTGCCCCAAATAAGTGCCAAGTTTCAATATTAGGGAAATAACCTCAAAATTTCAAATAGCTATAACGCTGAAACCGTTGGGCCGCTTGTGACCATCAACGAACATAACCGCGGCATTCGGATGCTCGACCTATCCTGAAAGTTTCAAGCCTCTAGTTTGCTCCGTTCGACAGATATCGGGTCCTCGGTTGGACGGCCGGCCGAACAGAATCGACTTTGACACTGGATCGGTTCAACCTAGTCGTTTGAGACCATTTTCGGCTCAAAATTCGAAAATTACAGACAAACCAAACACCAAACAAACGATAGCACGCTATTCACTAGAACATGAGCGAAAAAACGAGTTCGCCGTAGGCCATGCACTCTCTGAGCCATGTCTTTATGTTTCCATTATTTCGACAGCATATTATTATGGCGAAAACCATTTTGGAAGTAATCGAATGTCGGTCAGTAAGTTTGAAGTTTTAAACCGAGAATGGACTCACTAATGAAGAATCCGTAGTCAAATTCGATTCTGTCCAGTCGTAAACACGATAAATCTCGAAGGAGAAAAGCTCTGTTCGGGTTCCAAATTATGGTCGGTCCTAGGATGGTTTTCCGACTTCGAAAAACCGAAATGCCAAAATTACTGACAATTGGCTGAAAAAGTCTTAAAGTCAAAGTTTCATACTAAAAAGTGCTTAGTGCTCGATGCTCGTGTAAACGAATTAGTTTTTGAAAGTGCTTGGTAATCGCGAGCATTTAACAAAAAATGAGTGCTAAGTGCTCGAGATTCCGGAGCACTTTTCGAAAGGGCTTAGTGCTTTGTGCTCGGAGCATTTTCCATCAGTGCTCGGCACGGCTCTGTTCAGAATGGCTGCAATAGATTTATATCGATTCAATTCGAACAGAACAAAATACAAAGGGTTAAAGCTGACAAAATATTCAATTTATTTTTTTGCATTCGAGAAAATCAGTATAGGGTAGAAATTACTGAAATTCTAATTACTTTTCTGAAGTCCTATTGGCTGATCTTTCAATATGATCATTTATAGGTCGAAAGAAAATTTGAAAAGATGTTCTCTGAAAAAGTCTCTTTCATTTCCAATTGGAAGGCAGTTATAAATGATTCAATATCTATCAGAAGGGAGTATGTAAATTTGGATACAGATAAACTACTTCTTGATTTACTTCAGTCAGATGCCATAAAGGATGATGAGTTAGTACTTTACAGATCAGCACTTTATCATACAATTTTCTGGTCTTTTTATATACCTATGAATATTATTCAATTCTGGTTTCAATTTCAGATTATAAAATCTGTTTGATACTTGGCTCACTCATATCCTCACTTCCAAATAGATCGAGACATACATATGGGAAGAGTCGCTAGCAGTGGAAACCTACTATAACAGATTCAAGAAAAATGCTTTAATTTTGAGAGTAGAAGTGAGTTCGACAACATAAAAAATCCGTAGCAATAAAGTTTTTTCTTTTCTCTTTTCCAGTGGTTTTTGTTATCACTGAAACAATTTTAACATTCATGATAATTCATTGACATGTCATTTTCTTATTCTTTCAGTTTGCTGGAGACATTGCAGATAAATTAAGAAGTAGAACAGAAAAACTTGAAGCCTTAGAAATACCTCTCCATTCCTTCATTGTTGTTGAAGCCAATGGTACGACAATTCAACATGTATATTTGTATATTAGTGGTCACCTTAACAAAGTAGGAACTATGATGAAGGCTATAGATCCATGTTTCAAAACACATCATGCTTTTCATCTGAAATATTAGATTGAATGTGAACATATATATGGTTATTTATACAGCATGCCATTTATCGAATTAAAACTAAATTGGACTTGCCTATTCCTTTAATACTAGATGTAGATATTATCAGTAAGACCAGTGAAAACTTACATGATTCGATTAATCTCAAAAAAGTTGTTTATTTTGTCTCTCAGAAAAACATATTTTGTTTTTGTTATGACAGTTCCCCGTTTGTTTCACTCTTCACCAGTCAACTTCATGAATGATTTTATTATATATATTCAAGGTGTTTATATATATAATGTTTACATATGAAAGGTATCAAGTAATATTCTGTATTATTCCATACTTGTTTTTTGACTTAAATTTTCATTGGGTAATATTTTCTTCATATTGCTTACTTGAAGAATTTGTCCTTCTTTTTTCTGAGAATATAGAGTTATTTATTCCACATAAAAACCTTTCCACAAGTACTCTGATTTCTATACAAGCAGATTTTCTGCATGCCTCAAAAGACTTCAGTGCGTTGAAAAACATTTGCCCAGTCATCACAGCACAATCAATTTTAAACAAAACTCTGGCCATGTTTCATTTACCTCTGAGGAATCTCTAGTTGCTACCAATAAAAGAAATTCAAATGTTTCCGAATAAATTCTTATTAATGAAGATCTGACTAATTATGATGAAATATTTAATTTTGTTGTTACATTCTTGACAAATTTTTACAAGAACACAAATTATACGCGAAAATCAATTCAAGAGGTTGTAGAGTATACTCATATATTGATTTATGATATATTCTCAAAAATTAAAAATCGAATTGATCTACATGAATAATAATTACCACAGGACTTTTTGTTGAATTGAACAATGTGTACAATTCACTGGAGAATCCTTTTGACAACTCAAGGCCGTATCTAGGTACTATGGTGACTGTAGCAAAATATTAGACGGCGTCCACCCCCATTTGCGTAGATCAATTACATTTTCTTAGATTATTCTTTTCTTCATGATTTAGTCATATGTTTTCGTTAATGTTTTGAAATAATACACAATATTATACATATTCACTCATATTTATTGAAACCATTGAAACACACATTTCATATATATCGTAAAAATAAAATAAAATGAAAATAACGGAACAAAAATATTCATAAATATGTACTCATATCTAAAGAAAATAAGAAAATGTTTTGTGGAAAGATTATAATATCTGATTGCATAAATAATTGAATACACAAATCAACCCATAATATAAGTTTTCTGTTTTATTGAAGTTGGTCTAACTTGAAATGAAAATTATGAAATGAAACAGGAAACACAAACCGTTATGCCAATTTCGCTAGCCAAGGATATATTTGATTCATATTGAAAAATATTCTTTTTCATGGAAAATTTTCTTTGACTTATCCGAGATACCAGTATGTCTTTTGATGGAATTCAAAATATATCTAAAACAATTGAAGTTATGGCTAGAAACTAGAGAACACGCTAAAGCACTCAAGGTAGTTTGAAATAAACCTTGTTTTGCCAGAACAGAAATGTAATAATATTCAGTATGTCTCGTATTTATATATTTTTTTTCTTGGGGGTTCAAAAGTCTGATTGGTGATGGCGAATTGAAAATAAAAACAATTCCTGGAATATCACAGAATTGTATCAAAGAAGCCGTCCTTCACACAAAAATTTATGAAGCGCAAAAAACTCTTGTTGAACATAGGGGTAAGCACAGATGCTGACGCGCGACAGTAATTATTATTTTATGACCTGAAGGCGGCATCTTTGAATATGCCGACGCCCGACAGAAATATTTATGACTTAATTGCGGCACGCTTGAACATAGCCATATTTATATTTTTTCACCTTTTTTTTTAGGCTTAGTACGCAAATCCAAAGGAAGGCCAGCAATATTTATGTTTCAAGATTCCTCAGCATCATTGTGGGGCGTATAAATGAAAATCGAGTTGTGATCTTCCGATTTATTCCGCCTGGCGCTCTCATTTTTTATCTTTGGATAGTTTTTGGTGCCCATGCGGAGCTTGCGCCCGTGGCAAGTGCCACCTTTGCCACGCCCTAGATACGGCCCTGTAACTGATTATAAAGATTAAAATTTTTGAAAAAACTTCATTCCAGCCAATAAAATAGAAATCTAAAAAATTTCAGAAGTTATAAGTAAAACGGATCCTTTTATGTGATTCTACATGGTGTTACGTTCATAAAGTACCTTCGGATTAAATATCGAAGAAAAACATAATATCAAAATGAAATTGTACTACCACTCTTCTTATATTATGATGACTTTGAGTCTGGAAATCCACTGGAAACACAGACCGGTGTTCACAAAGTATAGGGAGTGTTCACTTAATAAATAAGAAAGTTTTTCAGGATTTTTATAGAGATTTGAGAAATCTAGAGAAAAATGGTGTTGAGATCGATATTGGTGAAAAAAAGATAAAAGTTTATTTCGTTTTATTTGCAATTGTGGGTGATAACCTAGGACTTAATTCAATTTGTGGTGCCTGAAAGCTTCAAAGCAAACTATTTTTGTACATTCTGTTATTCTTCTAAAAACATTTGTCGGACTATGTGCAATGAAGGTGGCACAACTATAAGAGATTCATCAAATTGCTCGCAACATTTAAGAACATCAACTAATGGAATCAAAGTGTGGGGTCGTGTGTCCTGAGGGTGCTCGCTACAAAAGAATATTGTTTATTCAATGACTTGGACAACTATCATCATACATCGAACGTGTCTTGTAATGTGATGCATGATTCATTAGAATGAATTTGTCGCTATGAGATAGCTCTAATTCTCAATGAAATAATTTTTTTGAAGAAATACGTCAAATCAGAACATCTCAATGAAAGAATCAAATATTTTGATTATGATTGTACTGTGGATTCTGGTAATAAAATACCGCAAATAGTAGATAAGTACACATATTAAAAAAAAATCCTGTTGTGTCGGCTTCTGAATTATTGTCCTTTGTAATATACCCTCCGTTCCTTGTATCCCGGGTTGATAGATTTTGATGATCAAGTTTGGTCTTTTTAATTGATATTATTCGACATTATTCATTATTCTTTCAACCTCGAAATCAACCATTTTGAAATATCCTGTCTGAGATATCTTATAACACCACTTTCTTAAATAAAATTTATTTAAGTACTCCGAGCGGAATCTTTGGAAGGCTTTAAAATTAAAACCAATGGATATATTGTCATTCTGTTTTGACAGCAGTGTTCAGAATGGAAGTTAGTTCGACCTCGAAACCTCGAAAGATTTCAACAAAAAAAAGTTGAGTTTGAATTTTGAAAAAATGTTTTCACGGAAAATCTAAGAAAAATGAGTACATTAAAATAATGCTATCCAATTCGGCAATCGAAAACAAAAAATTCCAACTTTGTAGATTTTCCGCCATTTTGGAGATTTTTTCCAGACTTCTACACCACAATTCAAGAGACCACCAAAAAATACTAAGATGTGACCAAAAACCGTTATTTCGAAGGTCACGTGTAACTCAACACAGATATCAGAATATTGCTCAAAGTGGGCATTGAAAACCCTGTATCTCGCTTATGCTTCGAAAACGGGGTGTATGTCATAAGGCAAAAATGACTTTCCCAATGTCATCTATACGGATAATAATGTTTGACCAGTTTATGATGAAACACCCTGTATAGTTTATACTTAAATGCATTATTGCATTCAAAATAATTTTTTATTGTTTTATTGATAATAAATGATATGTTTCTCAAAAGCACTCATATTGTAGAACCGAATATTAATTTATTTAGGAGAAACTTCTGAGTATTTTTCAAACAAGTATACAAGTTTGGTATAAATGTCTGACACAATAAATATAATGTTCCATTCATTTCTTCCTAAAATATATAATTTTACACAAAATATTAATTTATTTGTGAGAAACCTTGAGATACAAGAACCTTCAATACAAGAAGGCGAGTTTGGTATGATTTTCTGAAAGAATAAATATAATGATTCTTTTATTTCTCCCTAGAATATACATCATTACAATCAACGTAGTATCAACAGTTATAAATAAATATTTTGTTTATGAGAAAGAAATACATTGTTCGCTAGTTGTCAAGATAACCAATATTATACATGAACTTACGGTAGTTCGGCCCTATTCAAAGCAGATATTTCTGTTCTGTTTATTTATTTCACTGAATACAAATAAACGTTTCTTTCAGTATACCCTGCATGCATAGCGTTATTTTTTTTGGTCGAAATTATGTTTCTACATTCACCAGTGCTTTTCGAAATAACTCAGTCCCTCCTACTGGGAATAAAGCAAAATATTAGGTGGAAATTATCAATTCGACTATTTTCAGGCGATACATGCGTGTCGGACGAAGAAAAAATTTTCAGATTGGTTTCCCAATATCTCAAGAAATTCGATCATAGTGAAGGTTTGTATAATGATGCAATCAGATTGAAGCTTCGTAATAAGTTGGAAGATGAAAACTGGCAACTTGGTGCAACATTTCGTGAGGATCTAATTGTTGGGAAATGTAAACAAGTTGTTTTTTTCGGAGAACATCGAAATTTTGATGAGGGTTATTCGAAATTTCAAGTTTATTTCTTCAATATTCCGATAACTATCGAAGCGATCAGATTGAAATTTGTCGTAGAATATACGGACAGGATTCACTGAAAGAATGTAAAGAAAATATCATTTCGAAAATTTCCCTGAATTATTTTTGAAAGAAAAATCTTCGGACACAGAATTCAATGAAATTCGGCAGAGTGCTTCAAATTCAAGTCTGTTCCTAATTTTGATTTCGGTGATACTGCGGGGAAGAGATATGTCCAATTGCGTGGCTGTATGAAGTTTTTTTTTGAGGTTATTTCCCCAATATTTGAAGAAGAACTGAAGCGATTAGATTTGAACTTACTAGCTAGTTGTAAAATGCCAACGTCAACTTCATGCGCGAGGATCGTATTGTAAAAAATCGGAAAAAATCAAATTATTTCCACTTCTTGTGGAGAAAATTCTATTTGGAAGACTGTTCATCAGATTTAGATGAATATTGGCACATATCTTGAAGTCACTTTCAACAGAATGGTTCAATTTCAATTTCAAAAAACTTTTTTTGGTGTCTCAAGTCACCCGCGGGGGTCGAGACTCGAGACAGCATGTCTCGAGTCTCGACTATAAGCCTGTCTCGGACCTGTCTAACGTCAAATTGGGACACACCAAGATCCCTTTTTTTGAAGCGGGGAAGGGAGAAAAAAGTCGTGTCGACGCTGTTGTCAAGGAAACGCGGTGCATTTTTAATGTACGAACGTTCTAGAACTTTCGCGACCGGCCGCACTGCTCGCTCGAGAATGTTCTACTTGTTACAGCGTTGCCGGGGCGACAAGCCTTAAATATGGTTCTGCTTATTCGGAATCATCCTATTTTATCGTACACATTATCGTACCTTATTGTTTTTTATCGTACATATTAGATGTGAAGGAAATTTCTGCGAGAATATTATCATTTTTGGGTGAGAATGAAGAAAAGAAGTAATATATCGAATAAGTATAATATATTTTCCATTCATACAAAAAGGTTCAATTACCCCAGTCGAAATGCAAACATACCCTAAATTCAAAACTTTTGGAAAAAATCTTCGAAAATTTTTTTTCATTACAATTTCAATTCATGGAATTTACCGAACGTTAGTTATTGCCCGAATATCATAAATCAAAATTCACCTCTTTATTGGACCAAAAAATATTTGAGATCCCTTTCGTAAATATTTCCATAATTGAATATGCCGACAAAGACGATGAAATGTGTAAATTATGGTGGGTCATAAATAAATTGGGAAATTTCGCTACCCTGCAATTTGGAGATTCCGACAATTTATTCATCTCAATCTGTTTATCCTTATAACATTCATAATGGTGAGAGGTAATAAACCGTGAAGGAAAACTATTGAATATCGGAAGGATCGGAAGGGCGAAACTTTTCTAGTCCACTTGCATCTGTGAAACATCGTTATACTATCGTTATAGAATTATTATTGCCGGATTCGTAGAAAAAATCCGTAACTCGCATTTTTTTTATGTTCTCTGAAGGTAGGGAAGAATTCATAAGACCACTAGTCTGGATTTGAGTCGAGTTGTCCAAGACCTGACTGAAAACCCCTGATAATACTCCATTAAAAAATCTAGAAAAGCACTGACGTGAAGTCAGCAGCTTTTAAGCGCTTGTTCACATTGCAAAATGGTGACCTGAAAATTTCAGTCAAATTTCAATGAAATATAAAAATTTTCGAATAAAAAAATATTTTTTCTCGAATTTTTCCAAGAATAATTCTTCTTGTTGATACTATTCATCTTCGAACCAAGTTTCATTTCGATCAGATCAATATTTTTCGAGTTATTGAAAAATCAAAATTTCAAATGGCCGTAGCACAAAAACCATTCAGCAGATTTGGCCCATTAACGAACTTAACCGAGATATTCAGGATCTTAACCTAACCTGAAAGTTTCACGACTTTAGTTCCTTCCTGTCGAAGGATTCCACGGATTCTTCATCAGTGAGTCCAACCTAGTCGTTTGAGACTAACTGCCGCTCAAAATTCGAAAATTACAGACATCGTGACGAAATGATAACGCGCTGTTTCCCAGAACAAGCGCGTAAAAATAAATCCTCAAGAAAAAAATACACAAAAAATCACCAAAAATAATCCCCTCATTTTTGGGGAAAATCCCCTAGTGTGGCAATCCTGCGCGAAACGAACTATTTTTCTGTTATAGAGAATGCCGACAAAGTTGATGATTTCTGGCATCTGTGTTACAGCATTGAACATTTGTAAAAAATCTAGAAAAGCACCTCCGTGAAGGCAGCAGCTTTTGCGCGCATGTTCAATGTAGATGACCGCTTCGGCAACGAATTTGAACTAACGATAGACTTCGTAAACACAATAGCTTCCGAAACTTAGAAACTCGATATTTGTAGAGAAGGTTTGGACGTTAATTACTAAGGCCGAATTCGTGAATGGGAAAAATCCACCCAATGATTTCGCAGATATATCCATTCAGAATTTTATTTTCCCAATATTTCCAAAAATACACATCAGATTGAATTGAAATCCGGTACTTCATCGGAAAATTACAGTTCGAAGGTTCATACAGAATTCAATGAGGATGATATGATAAGAAAATCCCAGAAAATTTTTTTTCAAATTGTTCTAATGACACTATCATCAAGAAATTCTGCATAAAGTTGTCTTTTAGCATCTTCAAAACGCTGCGGAGTTTTATCAGGATTGAATCAGTATTTTTCGAGTTATACCGAAAAAAGGAACGAAATTTGACATATTTTTTCCCGATAACTCTAAAACTCATAATAGTATCACTGAAATTCGTTACACTGCTGTGAAATATGAAGTCCAAAATCAGAGTGGAATTTTTTCTGGATATGATAAAAGGTTTTCGAAAAAAAAAAAATGTTTGGAAAAAAATTTTGGAATTTTTTTTTTTGAAATTTACTGACAGTATGATCCTGACAAAATTTGGCTCAAAGTTGCGCGTCGTTATACTCCACCTAATTGCCAAGTTTGAATCTAATCGTTCGAGTAGTTTCTGAAATAAAAAATAAATAACTTCAAAATTTCAAGTGGCTATAACTCCGAAACAATTCGACCGATTTGGCCCATTAATTTTCCCGAAAATTCTTGAATATAAAAAAGTGGCAACATTGCGCATACCTACAATTTTTTTCAACCATTTGCATAAAAAAAAATGTAGAAAAACACTAACTCTGGCCTCTAAAAGTCACCCATTTATATTCCAGGTATTGTTTGCTCTTAATGAGGACGATAATTGAATTATCCATGTTTTGATTCATACCTTCAATTTTTCAATTCGATCAAAAGTGATAAACGAAACTAGAGACTCCATTGCATACCAGAGCACATCGGTCGCCAATTCGAAAAGCATTATTACAAAGATACGGAGACCAACGAATTGAAAACTTGCAAGTTTCATCTTCATTGCAATGCAATCAACATAACTAAATATGATAATTATTCAGAATTCAACAGCAGGTTTCGGAAAATTTAAAAATCTGTTACAACATATCACCCTCCGCAAAAATAGAAATTATCTTTTGTACAAAAAACAAGAAATTGAAAAGTAAGCCCTAAAAACATTTCCGATAGAAATTTTGGAACCGTATAGATCATACCTCAGTAATTTCGAATCTAGAAAAATTAAAGAGTGCATGAATGAGTGTCAATTTTAAGAAAATAGAAAACAAGAATGGGAATTGTGAATTTTTCAAAAATTTTTTGGAAATAAATTTTGGAATTTTTTTTTTTTAAATTTACTGACAGTATATTCCTGACAAAATTCGGCTCAAAGTTGCGCGTCGTTATACTCAGTACTTGTTGGAAATCTCTGTATATTTGAATTGGGATTTTCAATTAAATGGAAAAAACCTCATGGATTTTCAGAGTTATTTGAGAATTGACAAAAAAATTAAAAAAAATTTAATTATTCGGGTTTCTTGAATAATTTGGATTTTAATTTTGATTGAAAATTCTGTGATTTTTATTATTGTGATTTGATTGTAATGTTGGTGTTTTAGAGTACGACTATGATTCAACTCATTCGGTACTTCTTGTGATCTTCGAGGAAATTCACGATTCCCATTCTTGTTTTCTATTTTCGTAAAATTGACACTCATTCATGCACTCTTTGATTGTTCTAGATTCGAAGTTACTGAGGTATGATCTATACGGTTCCAATATCGGAAATGTTTTCAGGGTTTACTTTTCAATTTCTTGTTTTTTGTACAAAAAAAAAATTCTATCTTTGCGGAGGGTGATATGTTGTAACAGATCTTTTAAATTTTCCGAAACCTGCTGTTGAATTCTGAATAATTACCATATTTAGTTATGTTGATTGCATTGCAATGAAGATGAAACTTGCAACTTTTCAATTAGTTGGTCTCCGTATCTTTGTAATGATGCTTTTCGAATTGGCGACCGATGTGCTCTGGTATGCAGTGGAGTCTCTAGATTCGTTCATCATTTTTGATCGAATTGAAAAATTGAAGGTATGAATCAAATCATGGATAATTCAATTATCGTCCTCATTAAGAGCAAACAATACCTGGAATATAAATGGGTGACTTTTAGAGGCCAGAGTTCGTTTTTTTCGAAAATTTTTTTGGTGCAAATGGTTGAAAAAAATCTTAGGTATGCGCAATGTTGCCACTTTTTATATTCAAGAATTTTCGGGAAAATTAAACTGAATGGAGTGAAAAATGGAAAAATAACTGACAGCATTCTCGCTGAAAAATTAAGTACATCCCCAATTTCAAAAAATACTCAGTGAAGTCAGCGGAACGACCCCCCGTTTTCCCCTATAAAAGTCGAAATTTCTCCAAATTCTAATATTTCACGCGCCTATAGGCAACGTTTAAGCATGTAGAAAGGAGCCTAGTGGCATGACCTTGAGATATAAACGAGGTTTAATGACATTTAAAAGTGGCGGTGTTGCCTAGCTTTAATTTACTACCACGTGGTATTATTTCCTCTTAATGGAAATGGCTTTATTTTGGCCAGGGTAATATTCTGGAATTGAAGTAAGTAATACTCAATTGAGGTCATTTTATAAGGTTTTTTTGGGTTTTCACTCCTAATATGAAAAACTCAATAGTACAAGCTTCAAAAATATTTAATCAATGACTTGCTTCCATAGAACCTGTGAGTTCAATTAGTAAATTTTCCAATCAAATAATAGAATACCTAGAGTTAGTGTAAAGTGATGTGTACACTCATTCAATGGAAAGTTAAGTTAGTTATCGTTCTTTGTTGGGTATTGCTCAGTTGTTCGCTTCTATGAGATTTTGTCTTGATGTGGAACTGTGATTCCATCAAACATCGAGTGTGTATGTATGCAACAAGATTTAATTGGTTAACAACAATTTAAAGTGAATTTTGTATTTATTATCCTCGATACCAGTTTAGGGTACTGTTCAGAGAATTATGAATGTTGGATTTTTCGTACTTAAATGATTTAATTCAATGAATCGTTTAAAAGAAGTAAATAGTTCATGGATTAATGTAAAGTCTTACTATGGTTTTATGTCAACATATTTTTCCGATATTGTATGTATGGAGTCTTTCATACTTGAATTCAAATGAATAATATAAAGGAATATATTGAGAAGGCTCCAAAACAAGATACTCATTGAGTCTTTATACAAAAAAAAATGTTTGATTCATTCGTGTTCTATTAAGCTTTTAAAGTTTTCACGAATACATATGGATTATTCTGATGGTGGTTGAAAATAATATTTCTATGTTATTCGAAAACAATAAGAACTTCAACAGAAAATATCAGTCGAAAATATAAATTCTGAAACATATAATTACAGCTTGCATCACAATACTACATCTGTATATGATACAAACGAAATAAACGCGTATTTCATATATGTCGACAATATTCTGGCTAGGTATATAATTTGAAGAATGGTTGTATTAATTCTTCCGGCACTAAATGAGTGCTTTTGTGATGCAGGTTTGGATTTCAATTATAAAAGCTAAGTTCGAAAAAAAAATCTTCAGAGTATGTGGGAAAGTAACAACAAAAGTATCATTCTGAAAACTCCCAAATAAATATCCGATGAATCTGTAATTTGGTACACTTTCGTTAAATACACATGTGATTGCTAAAATTTATGGAAATCTCATTTCGGTTGAACTTAAAAAAGCTTTACCTATTTCAATCTGTTTTCAATTTGATCATTTTCATCAATTTGAAATTCATTGTTGTTCTCCTCTTAAACTAAAATTTCATCATCATCTGGCAACTGTCTGTTTCAATTTAGTTGAAATTCGAAATTGATCTCTTTTGGTTTAGGTTCCTAAAAATAGAAACTAAACATAGCTGATGATTGGAGTTCAGTTTCAAGTTTCGAATCGCATTAAATATTGATTTACTTTTCCTAATCGATTTCAGAATCACAAGATTCTGGTCCCTGAATGTATCAAGAAAATAATAATAATTCGGAAGAATTATCCCCCTAGAGCAAAATATGAACCACTACAGACATAATAAATCCTAAGATTACCGCAACACGTTTCGAACGACCTTGAATTGTTTTATCTCACCAGTATGAAAAACCCGATTATTCAAATATGCCAATCTGCTATGCTTTTCGAAACTTCCGTTATGACCATATGAAGCAACCTCTCTCCAAATAATAAAACGTTTGGGAATGTTTTTAACTTCGTCTCATAGAGAAATTTATAGATTTTCCATGCTGGACTTTCGTTCCCGTTCAGCTATCCAGGAATCCAGGTGTTGATCCCTCCCAACGCAGACTTCTTGATGGTAACGATTAGATAACCAAGTAATGATGGAATTAAATTCGATCATACCAGAATTTCCGAAAATATTGAGAAGATAAAACTCCGATGGGTGTATCTTCGAAATAATGGTACACATTACCCATGGAAGCATTCTCGAATTCAGTAGGAATTAAACCATATACAGAGTGAGTCACGAGGAACATATACTTCCACATCTCAAAAAACTTGAAGTTTAACTCATTCAATGGAAGACACTGAAAAGTAAATAGTGAAGATATCCCTTCAAAATAAGAATACATAAAATCTTGGATTTGCAAGAAAGTTGATGCTTTCACATTCTTGATACTTATTATCATTGATTGTCTCAGCCATATTCTAAAATCAACAGGGCAGGCTTCGAAAATTTTGAATTTTTTCGCCTTTTATTACCGCAGATCTCAACAAAAGCCTAGTAAAATTCATTTGAAATACAATAGCAAACTGAGAAAACAGTGTCCAAAAAATTTTAGGAGAGCACTGATGTGAGGACAAAGCTGCTCACGTCAGTATTTCTCTAGATATTTGTCGATGAAATTCCTGGATAAAAGGGTATTCCTCAAGTTATTGGGGGTGGATGAAACTATAACACGGCTTTCATGTAAGTATTTTGATCTGTATGTTTGAATGCATTTATGCTCAATATAGCTATTATATATTATATAGATTTTACTATCATTTGCATTAAAAGTTAATTAATATAAGACCATTACTTTATTCATTAGTATATAATATAAATGTATGCTTTCACGACCATATAGATTGATTAAATAAGTTCATATCTCATGTTTTGTCAGTTATTGAATTTCGATATGTTTTCAAATAATATCGAGAGCATGGGTTCGTCAAATGAAACCATAAAAAATGAAACGTGACGAAAACCTAAAACCTCCTTGTTTGCAGGTGCCGACAAATTCCGAATATTTGCGACAAACGGATCCATAATCGACCACTTGTAACGTAACTCACTAATATAAATCCCAAAACACCTTATTTGCAGTGACGTCACTCAAAAACCCGAAAACTTACTGGTTTGCAGGTACCTACAGATAAAATTCGAATTTTTGGGACTAGACGGGTTTGCCAAATTGACCCCATAAAATGTATATATTGATATGTAAGCCGATCCCACACTTCCTTTAAATTATAGAAATAGCTAATATTGCACGATAGCTTCGACAAGGCATCGACCGCTATCGTTCTGCTGAATCAGCAATTAGTATATAAGACCTTATTCTTATCAAATCCATCGAAGTCGATAGATATCAGTTGTGTAGAACGTATGTAACATTTTCTGAATAAAACTTCTCTTAGTATTTTTTAAAAAGTGGTTTTTCGAGAGCAAAAACATAATTGGCGACGAGGATGGGATGTTGCTAGTATTACTATAGAAAAGTATACGTGAATTTCAAATCTTTGAGCATCATCCAAAAACCCGAGTTTCTGAAACTGCGACGAAAAATCCAAAGTGAAATTCCGACCAAAAAATTAGAAGCTCAACCAGTGCAGCGATAGAAAGGCCAAGACGAGTTGCTGAATCCCTGAAGCAATTGTAAGGTGAACCAACCCTGACTTGATCTACCCTGCAGCCCTTGAGAAAATCACCCTTTGGAGTTTGGAGATAGCAGCCCAGACACAAGGTTTAAATAAGAGTAAGTTGATCTATTGCTTCCCTAGTTTTTCCTACTTCCCTAGCCCAAAGGAATAGAGTAATTTCAATTTTTATTGTTAAGAAACAAATTGAATAGAAATTTTTTTTTCTCAAAATTGATAATTTAATAAATAAATTTAATCAATTAAAAGTAAATATGACTCAACCAGCAGTTAATCAAGCCTCAGTAGATATTAATGACTTAAAATTATTCGGTGATTTATTACCAAAATTTGGAGGTAATTCTCACGAATTACAAGCATTTCTTGTAGAAATAGAAAATTACATAGAAACTTTTGGACGAACAAACGTAGCTAAGATTGATCATTACTGTTTTGCAATGATTAAGTCAAGAATTATTGGAGAAGCCCGTATAATCATAAATTCAGGACCTATCCCTAATAATTGGATAGAACTAAAACGTATTTTGATTGATAAATTCGGATTCAGAATTAATTTTGACGTTTTACAAGATACATACCAAAACATGAGAAGGTCACATAGAGAATCTTTACTTGACTTTATAGAGAGAATCAAACATACCAAATTACAGTTCGATTACCAACTGCAAATGCAAAATTTCACAAATAACGAACAAATGATTTATAGGAATATTTCGGAGAAAATCGGACAAAGAGTCATTTATAACAATGTAGATGAGAATGTTAGAAATCTATTAGATAGTAACAATAAAAACTTTGACGACACTTGCAAAATGCTGGAAAATCGCGAAATAAAAAGGCAACAATTAAATTTCAATCATTTTAAATCATTTTCGCAGAATCCTCAAATGAAACAAGAACAACGAAATACGCAACCCTACACAAACAATATCCCGAACCATCAAAACCAAATTACGTATAGAAATTTTCCCAATCAAATAGAAATGAATAGACAAAATATAAATCCAAATAATAATATGACTTTTCCAAGTCAACCCATTCAAATTCAACCTCGAATTCAACCTAATCAGAAATTCTTCACCAACGAACAAGTTTTTGGCAAACAAAAAAATGTTTTTGAACCGAGTCCAGATCAAAGACGAACTAACAAACCAGAAACAATGTCAATTAGAACACGAGTGTTACCACAAAAACGACAAAACGACTCGACAAGTATAGTCCAGAGAAAACCAAATTATCAACCTCGAGAAAATCATTTCAGGCCTAAAGCTCCAACAACTTTTATTTCGGAAGAATTAACAAACACAGAAGAACAACTTGAAGTAATTGAACAAGATCAAAATTTCAGTGATGAACAAGAATTTTATTGCCAAACTGAAGATCAAATTCCCGATTTATACCACGAAGATCAAAATTTTCAACCGCAAGCCTATCAGAGACACATGACCTAAATTTTAATGACGAAAGAATAGCTACTCTTCCTTTTATACAGTTAGAAAATCCTTCATGTAAACTGTTAGTTGATTCAGGTAGTTCTATTTCAATAATTGACCCAATAATCGCATATAACCATTTTCCAAATTCAATTTATGAAGAAGCTACTCAGTTCACAACCGCAACTGGTAAAGACTTCTGCAAAAACAAAATGTTATTTCCCTTAAACGTATTTGGCTATAACACAACTTATCCATTTGTCGTATACAAATTTCATCCCCAATATGATGGTGTAATAGGATATAATCTAATGAAAGATTTACAACTAAATTTAGACTTGAAAAACAAAATACTTACCAATGGAATTGTCTCTCATAAACTTCACTTACAACAAGTTAAACCCAGAGAAAAATTACCGATAGATTTAGATCATTTGAATGGAAATCTTAAAAACCAATTGACCAAAATTTTACAAAGTAATAAATCTGTTCTACAATTACCAGGACAACCTCTAAATTTTACTAATAAAATAAAACACCACATCAGAACCATTGATAATAATCCAGTTTACGTAAAAAGATATAGATACCCGGAAATTCATAAGGAAGAAGTAAAAAATCAAATTCAAGATCTTCTAGACAAAAATGTAATCAGACCAAGTATTTCTCCATGGTCTTTTCCTATTGTTATAGTTCCAAAAAAGTCAGATAAATCAGGAAAACAAAAATGGCGAATGACAATCGATTATCGAAAACTAAATGAAAAGACTATAGATGATAAATTTCCAATCCCTAATATCGATGAAATTTTAGATAATTTGAAGGATGCAAAATACTTTAGTACCATCGATTTAGCATCAGGTTATCATCAGATTGAATTAGATCAAGAATCTATTGAAAAAACAGCTTTCGCTACAGATAGTGGACACTTCGAATTTTTAAGAATGCCTTTCGGATTAAAAAACGCCCCTTCGACATTTCAAAGAATAATGAACAAAATTTTACAACCTCTTATCGGAAAAATTTGTATTGTATACATGGATGACATTTTAATATTTTCAAAAGACCCAGATAAACATTTGGCAGATATTCAAACAGTGTTAGAATTACTCAAGAAAGAAAATTTGAAAATTCAATTAGACAAATCTTATTTTTTCAAAAACGAAGTAATGTTTTTAGGATTCAAAATTTCGAACAAAGGTGTAGAACCTAATCCAGAAAAAGTAGAAGCAGTAAAAAATTTTCCAATACCGAAGACTCCTAAAGAAATCAAATCATATTTAGGCATGATAGGATATTATCGCAAATTCATTCCAAATTTTTCTAAACTCACGAAACCATTAACACAATGCTTGAAAAAAGACTCAAAAATAAATTTGAACGACCCGGACTATCAAGAAGCTTTCAACATCAGTAAAAACATGTTATTAAATCACCCTATTCTTAGATTTCCAGATTTCAATCAACCTTTCATTCTAACCACCGATGCATCAAAATATGCAATAGGCGCAATTTTATCACAAGGAAATCCACCGAATGACTTACCCATAGCTTTCGCAAGTAGAACTTTGAATAAAGCGGAAATAAATTATTCTACTATCGAAAAAGAATTACTTTCGATTGTTTGGGCAACAAAACACTTTAGACCCTATTTATTTGGTAGAAAATTCACGATCTATACAGATCATAGACCACTGACATGGTTATTTTCATTAAAAGAAACATCCTCAAGGTTAATGCGATGGAAAATAAAATTAGACGAATTCAATTTCGAAATTAAATATCGAAAAGGTGTTAATAATAATGCGGATGCCCTTTCTAGAATTAAAACGGAAGAATTCAATGTTAATGAAGAGGAAGATTCACTATCAGATCTAGAATCAATTATACCTCATATATCTCACGCCGATCTAAATTTACGAAAAGAAGATTTCGATGAACTTTTAAAAATTAGTGATGACGAAAATTTAGATTCTGAAACTATTCACTCAAACGAGGAAGATCCAATATTAGAAATTCCATATACCGAGCGTTCAATAAATGCTTTTCAATACCAAATTATATTCAAAAGTGGAAATCAATTTAACGTTTCCAAAATGAAATTACACAAAGCATCAAAATTCAGACTAATAGTATCCATTTCAGAAGAAACTCAATTCACAAAATTTCTGAAAGAATATATCTCTCCAGAAAAAACATATTGTGTTTTCTTTCAAAACAAAGATATGGAAAAACCATTCATTCAATACGCACAAAATTTATTCAAATCAGGAAGTTTCAAATTCAAAATCTCGAATACTTTCTTACAAGATGTAGAAGATGAAGAAGATCAAATAGAAAAAGTCAAATTATACCATGAAACTAAAACAACTCATAGAGGCATACACGAGAATGTAGAAAGCATAAAGAAAAAGTACTATTTTCCCAAAATGTTTTTTAAAGTTCAACAATTCATCAATAGCTGTGACATTTGTCAGCGTCAAAAATACGAACGAAAACCTAATAAATTAATTTTCAAACAAAATCCTATCGGTGAAAAACCTTTTGAACACTTATACGTTGACACGATAAACATTTCGAAAATTCCATGCCTCACAATAGTAGATTCATTTTCTCGACACGGACAATGTTTTATACTCAAAAGTAAAACAGCAGTGGAAATTATAGAATCACTCATACGATATTTTTCAAATCATGGTACACCGAAGAAAATTACAACCGATAATGGCACGGAATTCAAAAATATTTTATTACAGGAATTCGCTTCGACCCATAACATAGAAATCCACTATGTAACTAATTACAACCCCACTTCAAATTCTATTGTGGAAAGATTCCATTCAACCTTGATAGAACAAATAAGAGTAATAGAAGATAAAAACTTGAGTTTAAGAGAAAAACTAAATAGAGCCTTATTGAGCTATAATAACTCAATTCATTCCACACTGAAATATAGTCCCTTACAAATTATTAAGTCAGATTTGAATTATAGTCTACCTCTAGAAAACACAGATAATGAAAAAGTATCAAATTACATAGAACAATACAATCATAATTTAAAGGAAATTTCGGAAATTTTGACAAAAAACAATAAGAAAAATGAACTCAAAAGGCAGAAAGAAAATGAAAATAGAGAGGAAAATGTACCTCTAGACGAAAATCGCAAAGCATATCTGAAATTACCAGCTGACGCAAAATTAAAACCCCGATTCAAAGAGTCCAAAATAAAAATCATAGATAATATACTTATTAAGGAGCCTGATAAAGGACATGTTTATCATAAAAGCAGAATAAAACAGCGAAAGAAATAATCATCATTTGTTTCAGGATGGTTACCCTTCACATACTAATTTTCCTACTCTTTCTGAAATTCAACATTTGTCTTAAAACAACGGAAATTCGTAATAACATTATTTCATTCAATGGTCCCAAAACATATATAGTAGAAAAAGATCACATTCTTATGTATCATTATAATCTATCCCAAATGAACTCAATTTTAACTAAGCACGAAGAAATTCTAAAAAACATGACAAATTCTAATGAAACCAACGAAACAATGACACACTACCTATACGAGTTGACGTTGAACCAACTACTTTCCAATAAACAGACTTTACAAGAATTGATTCCAAACAGGAATAAACGAGGACTAATAAATTTAGGAGGAAGAATTTCAAAATTTCTTTTTGGCACATTAGATGACGAAGATGAGTCTCTTTATAAAGAATATTTTCAAACCTTACAGAATAATGTGAGCACCCTGAAAGTCAATCAAAATAGAGTTATTAGCGTAATTAATTCATTATCTGATAAATTCCATAATCAAAGTAACATAATGATCAGTCAGATAAATAAATTCATGAAACTACAACAGGTTTTAGACAAAATAATTCTTTTACAATTTGAACAAATTAAAATTTGTAAAATGCTATCAGAACTTAATACGGCTGTCAGTTTTGCCAGACTACATTTATTGCATGAATCAATATTACCCCTAAATTATTTCAGAAACTACATCCAAAGCAATGATTTATTAGAACATCTGATATACCTAAAAGATTTCTACTCAGTCTGTTTCACTTCAGTTAAAGTTCAAAATGAACAAATAATATTTGTAATTAAGGTACCTTTGGTAAATCCAATCCCTTTTGATACCTATGAATTAAAATTCATCCCTTTCCTGAATACCTACCCAATAGATCAACCGAAATATTTATTGGTCCATCAAGAAGATGTCAAATGGTCCCTCTACGATGAATGTCAGCAGGTGGAAGAATCAATGTTATGCCCTCAGAACAGTTTAATGCAACCGCCCCTGTGTTATAGTGAATTCGTGAAAGAAAAACGAGAAAATTGTGACAGAAAAAGTGCCCCTAATATGACAGACTTAATTTTACTGCCTAATGGAAATTATTTATCTATTTTTAATGATAAAGTGAAAGAAAATTGTTCAGGACAATTATCTTACGAACATTCTCCAGGAAAAATCCTGTTAATAGAAACAAAATGTGAAATTTCAAATGGCGAAAAAACATTTCGACCATCAACAACAAACCATATTTATCACAAATTTCAATTGATTGACTTAACATTGTCAAAAATTAAAGAATTAACCATAAAACCTATTAATTTCACAAATTTTAATGACTCAAACTTATACAACTGGAATTTACATCCAAACTTTATTTCCACAATTTATTTTTTAATAATAATCATTTCAATAGTAATAATCACTATTGCATTATATAAAATTTTTATAATAACTTTTAAAAAATTAATTGATCAACAGAGTTCAACCACTGGGATTGAACTCAGTTCTTTAAAAGGGGGAGGTGATATGTAAGCCGATCCCACACTTCCTTTAAATTATAGAAATAGCTAATATTGCACGATAGCTTCGACAAGGCATCGACCGCTATCGTTCTGCTGAATCAGCAATTAGTATATAAGACCTTATTCTTATCAAATCCATCGAAGTCGATAGATATCAGTTGTGTAGAACGTATGTAACATTTTCTGAATAAAACTTCTCTTAGTATTTTTTAAAAAGTGGTTTTTCGAGAGCAAAAACATAATTATATCAATAGGGTGATCCCCAAACCTTCATTTTGCAGATGTACGATATTGCCGCTATGGATAGGATATAGCGATAGAAAATACCAAAAAACCATTTGTGCCAAAACCGTTACTTAAAAGCAACCGAGGGTTTTAAAATAACATCAGGCAGGCAGACCGCTCCTTCCGAGATGACAAATCGTTCCAGACTATAGCAAGGAATTCTCTAGGTTTTACCTAGAAACTACTGGATTTCAATTTGATCTGATCTGAATTTTTGGAAATATTGGAAAAATAAACTTTTGAATGGGGACCTATATCTACGGAATCCTTGGATGGACTTCACCCGTTCACGAATTCGACCTTCGGAATTAAGCCCCAAACCTACTCTACAAATATCGAGTTTTTGAGTAGTTCCTTTCGGGAGTTATTGTGTTGACAATCGGCCGTTAGAACCAACATTTACAAAAATACAGACTAGACCGGATTGAAATCCATAACTTCGTCGAAAAATGACAGTTTGTAGATTCATACAGAACTTAATGATGATAATATGATTAGAAGATGACAGTACATATTGAATATCTGAAAAAAAAATCGGAATTATTTATTCAAATTGTTCCAATGACACGATCATCACGAAATTTCGCACAAAATGGTCAATCAGCATTTTCAAACTAGCTGCCTATCTCAATCAAACAATATGTGTATAGATATTACTATAATCTCCCATGTACCTTATAAGGTAGTGAAGAGAACTCAGAAACGTATTAATATGCGATAACGAGGGTTTGAAGAAAACAAAAAGGGAAGCGAATAGAATAATTTATTACCAAAATAATATATAAGCATTCAAAGCTTCAAAAAACAATAAATAAAAGTGTAAATGAAAAACTGAAATACATTAGAGAACACACATGCCAACAAAGGTCATAACGAACATTTCAATTAAATAAACATCGGATTCGAACATTTTAATATAACTTTTTTTAATTCGCCATGATATATAAGATTCTGAAAATGCATGGACGTCGAATCGGAATGGTTTGCGCGCTCGTTTATATTCATATCTGAATTGTCTCAATGCTCGACAAGTCTCAGTGGGGCAGAAATAGGTTTCATGTGTCAGTGTAACTCAAGAATCATACTATTCATTTAATCGACATTTGATCCTCTTTCTGTAGTACCCATAGCTAAGAAGCTGATTAATAAAATACTAGAGATACGATAAATTTATCGTATTCTTCTCAACATTTCGATTTTTTTTACAACTTCTTCTTAACCATGCGAAAACTCGTGTAGATATGGTACAACGCAATTTTAATTGAATCGGTATAATTTGGGATCTCGCAAATAAAATTCGAACGATGATATCTTCGACATATTTCCAACCCAAACATAACCTTATAAATTCTGCAGTCTCTAAGTTATATCTTTCGAAAATGATTGACTCTCGTGTGCACGCACAAAATATAATTTGACCGTGCGCGCAAAAATCCTCAACTCAAAATTGAATTACTCAAACAAACCTGATTGAAATTTTTAAACTTTTTCCAGCACGAATAATTTCCCGACCCGCTTGCTCGGTCACGTTATTTGCGGTATAGCACATACTATAAAATATAATGATAAGTTCCTGGTTCCTAATTTTCCTATAAATACCATCAACTGCGCCGCTGCATGGAAGTACCCCACATGCGAGAAAAAAAGTAGTATTTATAAGACAGGGGTGATTTTGATCAAGCCTATCGGTCGTAAACGTCTTCGAAATACATTACCCTTATCAAAGCCGGTGTGATGAAAGATTCGGCGAATAATGTGACGGTCTGAATCTCTTTGTCATGCCGCTAGCGCGAACATTAAACTCCCTCTGAACTTGCCGCTAATTGAGGTCTTCAGTGTTCGAATAACAAACATCTGGACGCGGGGAATCGTAAATCCACCGATAAGTGTAAATTTATCATCTGTTAATTTATTGGTAATGATAACAACTTGCCGCCGCATATTGTACAACAGGTGCATGCACTAATGCACCGCTCTAAAATATGAATGGACTTTGAAGTGAAGAAACATAATTTCAAGAAAAAAAATCTTAGTTTTGCGCCCCTAGTTGGTTGGTGCCCGTGGCAAATGCCTCCCCCTCCACGCCCTAGATCCGGCAGATGTTATGCATTATGAAAATTTATGATTAAATAATAAAACTAAGAAAAGCACTGCCGCGAAGGCAGCAGCTTTTGCGCGCATGTTCAGTGGACTCACTTTAATTTAATTTTTCTAATTCCTACAGAACGAAGTAATGAAATTCACAAGCCCATTCAAATCTAGAAATCTTAAATATATTTCAGTATCCGAAATTTTATCTTTTCTGGGATCAAAAGTTTTTTTTCACGGTCAGCCAATCGTTTTCTCCGGAACAAGCACCTTAACATCATAATGTCTGAACTACGTCTCAAGTAATTTTTTCTGGACGAGCAATGCATAAATCTCAATGAAAAATCATATACCAACCTATAACTTACTAATAATGCCTCTTTGAGCTTTTCAACCTGATCGATGCATTTCAATGATCGAAAATCCTGGGTTCCATTGGGAGAACTCATTTCCATAATTAATTGATAGACTTATATTTGGTATTTGGTACAAAGTATGAAATGAAACATGGGGAAATCCACATACATGCAAATTAAGGAAATAATACTCACTTGCTAAAAGTATCTTCGCATATATGGAGCTGGATACATTATCCAAAACAAATATGTCTTTATTCGGCAAATTAATCTCGATGTTACACAACCGAACACAATATTACAATAATTTCAATAATTATGATAAGAAATTGAAATGTTGTTGGTGAATTATGTCGATATTTTTGTGAAAGTATAAAATCAGCATTCACACCAAAATTTTTTCTGAGTGTTCAGCATAAAGTCTTTATGCTTCCAATGCATTATCCTAAGCATGACCGTAGGTTAAATGCGAATTTCCTTTTTGTTAATTCGAATATGTTGTTATATCTTAAATCCAATAATACTATTTTTTACAATACACAATCATAAACTTGTTAAACAATATCGAAGGTGGCAACAAATGACGCTGAAAAATCCTGGTATTGGTGTTATTGTTTTTATGAACGTCATTGCAAAGCACAACCTACAAGATATTAAGGCAATATCCTCGAGTTGGCCCAACTTCTTGAAATACTCAATCTTTCTAAAAAATTTGTGGAGATGAAAAGTTAGTTAATGACTTGAGCTTTTCAGCTATTTACTTCTAAAAGGGAAATTTTTCATCCAAAAAAGTTTTAAGAAAAAAAATGTTAGGTGTTGACTATTTCAACCTCCTCTAAGAATACTTCAGAAAACATTCCAAAATGTGAAGTTTTATTGACAAATAATATTCATCCAGTTTCGTGTCTTCAGCTTAATATACGGGGAAAGGTTTTTTCAAAAAATTTCCTACCAAATTCCTACCTTGATTTTTCGGTGTTATTCAGATACACCCTAAATATTTCTTCATATCAATCACATAGTTCATTCAAAAATTTTCAGTTTTTTTTTCGCTAGTTAAAACGGGGTTTGCTGGTTAGTGCGTGCGGGACCCCCTAAGCTCGATGCATTGCCCTGGTTTGCACCTGTGTATAGTATAGTGTACTTAAGATAATTGCTTTAGATCAACAAACAAAAAAACAAAAAACAATAAGAAGTATACATAAACAATTAGAAATATATACCGATATTGTCCTATGAGAACTCTTCTATGTAAAATGTTCGAATATGTTATAAGGAATGAGGAATCCTCGTTTTTCAAATTTATATGTAATAATGACATGAGTTCATGTTTCTCAAATATTTTCCTCACTGATCACTAAAATTTATATTTGGGTGGAAAATGTCGCACGATGCAGCGTTAAAGGTCATTCTGCGGTTAGGTTAAAGGAAGCATAATAAAATTCGGCTATATTTACAGTGATTACGTGATTAAGGTAAGGTTGAAGTTGAAGACAGAGAGCTATTGAGAAGGCCATGGAGAAGGCCAACGACCAATGAGAGGCAACGAAATGGCACCCTAAATGTAGAGGCGTTGACGCTACTTTATGATTGGCTCTTAAATGCATGCAGGTTTTGGAAGGGAAGATATTTTTCGGTGGCTACGAGTTGAAGAATCACTTACCACTTCTTGTAGTTTTGTTCTTGTTGCAGCTACTGCGTCAGGTTCAAGTGTTTCCACGTCTTCGAGTGAATAGGATTATAGTTTTGTTGTGCCAAAGATTGAAATAGTTGTATATTGTGATTTCATAATTTTTCGTATTGTGTATTAAACCCTCACTTATGTAAGTACAATTAATTATGCTTTCATCCTATCCTCTTCATGTTCAGTGAATTAAAATATCTATTTGTATATTTTTGTGATCATCTTATTCCGAATTTTATTCACTAGTCTTTAAATTATCTGTTGAAGGTTGAAAACCGAATTCAAATATTAATTATGTTCTTGTTTAATTGTAGTGAACATGTTTGAAAGCAGCAGTCCTGTAAGAGGTCGAGGTGAGATATTTATTTTTATTGAGGTTTTTGGGTTTAGGGGAACATGTTATAGGAAGTTTGCATTGAATTTACTTTTTTCCATAGATGAACCGATGTTCGGAGATTATTTCTTCTATCTATTCACTATATTCTATAAGTATACACATCAGGTAATAATCGCGAGTGTATCTTCCTCAAACTTCTGTGATGACTTATTAAATGAGGTTTCCTGGTCGGATCGGATTTCTTGGCGTTTATGATTTACGGAAATATGTATAAATATGTATGAAATGCGATTTTCAATGAAATGAAATAGTTCGACTACACCCATCTCGAACTAGACGAAATTATTTTATGGCGATACAAGCAAAAACATCTGTGAAATGCTGTGGCCCATTTCACGATATGATCAATTTCCTTCAATTTTTCCCTGACGGAGATATTGTTGATTTCCTTTCACTACTATGTTCATGTAGCTCATTCGGAATCACACGATTTAAGTCATTGTCATTTAGTTCGTCCTCGCTTGATCCTTTTCAACATTTTAAAATTAGGTGCCGTTTGGGACAATAAAAAAATATGAATATTTGTTATGGCGCTATATTTTTTTCGTTCCGACGATATATTTATATCCTTTTGAACCCAATATCTTTACGAGTTGGGAGTTTAAAATAGACAAAAATGTAAGTTCCAATGTCTTAATTGATTCGATATTCAATGTTCCTAAAATATTTGTACTAATTATCATCGTAAACTGTATACTGAAAACTGCATGCTTCCAGCGGTCCCATTTCTTGCCGTTTTTTGATAGATCGAATTTAAACATATTGGATCTGCAATTTTTATATATTTGAAACCTCAACTCGTAATATATTGTGTTTGGTAGAAAACAAATATATCGGAACGAAAAATAAATATATCGTCAAACAAAATGAATATATTGCTTAACTAATAAATATAATGGATCTTCAATAAATATATTTGCAAGTAGACTTACGTCGCAAACGCTGTCTCTTTCATTTATTCTCTCAAAATAATTTTCCCAATATTACGAAAAGGTGCTATGATGGCTAGACAAGAGAGTGCTTATCCACTTGTTGCGGGTATCTAAACACAATCGATTATAAATAACCTTTGTCATATTCTAGTGAGTGTCCTGATTGGTAGTGAAAAGACTTCAAAAGGTATACGCTCTTTGGTCCACATCATACACAAAAACGCCCATATGAAAAATAATTTCATTGTTGTGGGATAGCCAATAAGACAAGATATCGGAAAATAATCTGAATAACTACCAATCATTACACTTCGAAGGTGAAACACGTATAAATATAATATACCTGGTGTCCCACGAATACCGTTCGTTAGAATATTTTTGGAAGGGAATCAAAATTCACGTTTGCAATTTCTGACTTGAGCTTTCACTAGGGAGATGACTGAATGTAAATTTTTTGATATTCGTGGGACTTCCGGTTTTACGATTTTTAAATGGGAAGTCCCTTATTTCTTAACGAAAATAGATTCCTTATGAAATTCTGAGTTGTTTCAGTGTGAAATTATGGAATGTCTGTCAGGAAATTCTTTTTAACGTGAAATTTCAATAAAAATATTGAAAATGATGCTCTGCTGGAACATGGATATCTTTCAGGTTTTTATTTGGAAAAATGCCGTTTTTAGGCTTTTGCTAGGAATAAGAATAATGTTTCTGTAAAAAAGTCCGAATTGAAACTCATGATACAGGAGGCCTCAGAAGCGTTGACAAAGTTGGCAAGTTCGAAAACGTGTAAACTCAGTTGTACAATGTACGCGATCACATTTCGAATTTTATTCTTCTCAGAAAGAAAACTATTGTCTTGAAGGGAATTGAGGACATATTGAAATTCATTCAAGATTGAATTCAAGGAACTTCTGAATTTTTGGTTTTGCTTGAATTTTCAAAAAAATTGATATTAAAAATGTTATCGTGACTGCATATCTCAGAAAATAAGAAATTTAAGGGCATTGTTGCTATTTCCATACCTACATTATGTTTCAACGTAGATTCTGATACGGCCATACAAAATGAGGTTCGCATTCGAAAAAATTGAGGTTTCACGTTTTCGAAATCGACAACTTTGACAACGTTTTTGCGCCCTCCTGTATCATGAGGTTCCATTCTGACTATTACGGCAGCAGCATTATTCTTACTTCTCACGAAAGCCTTATAACGGAATTTTTCCAAAGAAAAATCTGGAAGATATAAATGTTTCAGCAGAGCGCCATTTTCGATTTCTTCATTGAAGTTACACGTTAAAAAAGGATTTCCGACAGAAATTCAAAAATTTCACATTGAGATAACACAGAATTTCACAAGAAATCTATTTTAATAATAAAATATGGGACTTTCCATTTGAAAAACGAAAGTTGGTGTCACTTCTGGTGAAACCGGAAGTCCCACGAATCTGAAAAAATTTACATTCAATAATCTCTCTAGTAAGTCCGAAATTGCAAACGTGAATTTCGATTCCTTCCCAAAATATTCTAACGAACGATATTCGTGGGACACCCAGAATATTTCACCACATTCTTTCTTTTTTCCTCCCCAGTTCTTTGACTTATTGAATTGAGAGTTACAGTGTGAAGAATATTTTGAAGGGACTAAAACTACAATGAGCAATGAAAAACATCTATACCTTAGGGATTTCGTTCCGGTGGTTTTGGAAAAGATTTTGTTGAATGAATCTCATTCTTATGAAATCATTTGTAATGTTTTTCATTCAAAATGTAATGAATATTGGATATTTTGATACCTTTCTGACAGAGTGTCTCTTTGATGTTTTAAACACCAAAGTGATGCCTTACTATGATATTGCAACTCACCACTCATATGCTTCTTTTAAAGGCCATGTGCACGCATTAAAAACGCTGTTACTCTGATTGAGGAATGTCTATATTTGAGATTCGAGTGCATGAAATCGACTGAAGCAATAACAATTTATGTCCTGTTGTCGATTCAGGAATCGATCGCCAAATTTCTGAACCATTCTTCGATCAAAAACAAACAAAAATTCGGTAAATTATCGAATTCTCAACCCCTACGAAAATGCTCCTCCTAGAATGGTGGTTTACTTTCATTGCTTTCTATTTTTCTAATTGAAACTAAATTCGTTAAAAATATTGTATTCTTCTCGAAATACTCTTGCCACCATTTTTACAACCCCCAAATGCCTTCGCAAAGCAAAGCAAACTGTTACCATATTCTTTTCCTCCTGTATCAATTTTTGAGCGTTGAAAACAGCAAATCAATCGTCAAGAATCTCCTTCATTTTTTTCGACAAAAAGTTTATTTTTTGGCAAATTGGTGTGAATAAGAAAACTTTGGAGTAAAATACGACCTCCATTTTTGGTTTTTGCTTATCTTCATCGATCGAAAAATATTTTTTTCAAACTTTTTATTTGTAAGTTTTATTGTGATAGCTCCAGTTGTTTCAAAAACTCTGGAAATGAATATCGGGCCGTTCTGAAATTCGAGTAACTATTTTCAAATTTCGACGTCAAGGCCTGTGCCAAATTCCTCATGGATAGTTTTGAGGAAAAATTCGAAATATATTATTTTTAAATTTTTCACTGATATCATCCTCATGGAATTTTGCATTATTTTATGCGTCGGTCTTCTACAACTTCTTGAAAAAATTTCAATCCCATTGATCCTGAATTTCTTGAGTTATCTCAAAATTTCGAATTTTTCTCTTTTTTTTATCACCTCCGAAAATGATTATCGGAACGAATCAAAATTCAGTTTCTGTCAAATTTAGACTGCAAAGTCTGTGCCAAATTTATCTGATCAATAGGCAAAAATATCCGAAAAATTTTTCCTAAGAACTCGGAATAAATTGTTCTGAAAATTTTAAGGTTGATCCCCATAAAATTCGGTTCGTAGTTGAGCATATGTATTCTTCAATTAGATCCGAAGTTTCAAACTGATGCCAGCAGAACCTTTTACGCTATTGAAGAACGAATCCCATAATTCCTAATAGGCATTTCTCCGAAACGGTACTGTAGATATCAACCATTAACGAAATCAACCGATATAGGTACTCAGATTATTGACCTGACCTGTAAATTTCAAATCGCTAGGTCTTTTCCTTCAAGAGAAATAGTTCCTATGGACGGCTGAACAACGGACAACTGAATCTCTTCAGGAAGCCCAACCTAATCATTTGAGACCATTTTGGGTTCAAAATTCGAGAATTACTGACATTTGTGCACGATTAAGAAGAAGCGCGTGAAAAGATTTCAAGCTGGGTCCAGATGAGATGAATTTTGATGAATAGTGAGATTTACAGAAGGGCAGAATGTGATCTCAATCGTTATCGTGAACGCGGTCTTAACTAAAAAAAATTAAAAACAAAAATTTATTGAGATGTATGGGGTTGACTAAGTTTCAATAACTTGTCAATATCATTATTTTCTAGGTTTTACTGGGTTTTCACTCCCAATATCTGAAAAAGAACATTTTTTAATAAATTCTTCAATATATTGAAAAATTAATTAAAAATTGTTTTTCATGGAAAAATCCCCTAGCGGATTGCAGGATAGAACTTTCAAGGGCAGTTTCTGGGAAAACAGATTGCCTAATGAACAATACAGGAATGATTTAAACGATAAACAAAGAGAACTCTGACGTTACAGAGTACAAATCTGACTCTTATATCAGACAAACGAAAATTTTTTTGGAATTATTTTTTTTTCCGAGTTTTCGTTTTCAGACAAATTGACATTTCTATGAAATCACAGAAACACAGATTCACTTGGTTTCAATGTTTTTCATTTCTACCTCTTTTTAGAGTAAATTCAGCCAAATACACAAGGGCTTTTTCCATTAAAAAAATCAAATTATTTCATTTCAATGGTTTTGTTCTAGAAAAACCCAAAAAATTATGCAAAATCTTTCCAAAATAAGCTTCAATCGATGCTTCTCAATATCAGTTTCCATTGTAGGCAATATCAATGGCAGGTAGACCCTTAGTGTTATATATGTAGGCTGATTTTGCGAGCATATTTAAGCTAGGGAACAACATGGTATCGATTTGCTCAAATGTTTTCCAGATAGTGGTCTCCAACGACTAGATTCGATTCACTGATGAAGAATGTCAAAATAGATTTTTTACGGACAGCCAGCCCTTGTCACGATAACATAATATTACCGGAAACCATTTTACGCGTATCAAAACTAGTAGGTTAAAATACTGAACCCATCATGATGAACTTGGTTACTAGCTAGCAAATATTGATTTACAATGTGGTGAAAAATTTCGTGATGAGAACACGCTGCCTACTTCACATCATTGCTTTTCTGGTTTCGATTTTTGCGCGCATATTCTAGGGGACAGCGTGCTATCGTTTTGTCCAAATGTCTGTAATTTTCGATGATTGAGCCGAAAATGGACTTAAACGACTAGGTTGGACTCACTGATGACGAATCCAATGTCAAAATCGATCCTGTCTGGCCCGCCGTCACCGCAATAACGGGCGTACGGAGGACTCTATCGACTTGAAAATTTCAGGAAGGGTTGCATGTCAAAATACGTAGGTTGAGTTAGCTAATGGGCCGAATCGGCCGAATAGTTTCGAAGTTAAAGCAATTTTAAATTTTGAGGTTATTTTCCTCATATCTCAGAAACAACAGCAGCGATTGAATTGAAACTTGGCAGTTAGTTGAAGCATAACGACGCACAACTTAAGCAGAATTTCGTCGAAATTGTATGGTTACTAAATTCAAAAAAAAAATTTTTCAAAATTTTTTTCTACAAAAATTTTTTTTCTGAAAGTATTATTCATATTCGAGATAAATTTCAGTTATACTTTGAACTTCATATTTCACAGCAATGTACCAAATTTAAATTCGATACTGCCATTAGTTTTGGAGATATTAGGAAAAAATATGTAGAATTTCGTGGTTTTCTTCTCAATATCATTATTTTTTTTTGATATAAATCAAGAAATACTGATTCAATCGTGATAAAACTTCGCACCTAGTTTGGAAATATTGAAGGGCAACATTGTGCGAAATTTCGTGATGATCTTTTCATCAGAACAATTAAAAAAAAATTTCAAATTTATTTTTTTCAAATATTTAATATTTTGTGATCTTCTCATCATATTATCGTCATTAAATTCTGTATGAACCTTCGAACTGTTATTTTTCGATAAAGTACTGGATGTCAATTGGATCGAATCTGTATATTTGTAAATATTGAGAAAATAAAATTTTGAATGGGTATATCGGCGGAATCAATAGGTGGATTTTACCCATTCACGAATTCGGCCTTCGTAATTAAGGTCCAAACCTTCTCTACAAATATCGACTTTGTAAGTTGTTCCTTACGGAAGTTATTGTGTTTACTCAGTCAGCCGTTAGGCCGACCGTGAACACAATAACTTCCGGAAGAAACGACTTAGAAACTCGATATTTGTAGAGTAGGTTTTGGGCTTAATTACGAAGGTCGAATTCGTGAATGGGTAAAATCCGCCCAATGATTCCGTAGATATTCTCATTCAAAATTTTATTTTTTCGATATTTTCAAAAATATAGATTAGATCGAATTACAATCCAGTAATTTGACCTAGGGTTCTTCTAAATTGGATGATAAACATCATTTGAGCGAGGATCAATGCTTTTTCTGTGGATTAATAAAATTCCGACAAATTTTCAAATGCTTATATATTTGGGAAAATGACAAATCAGAATTGAATGAAAAGCAACTCCTCTGTTCACTTTCACTATATTTATTGAGGTAACCCCCAAGTTTCGCCGGACTATTACATTAAAACTAGTGTATTTCAACTTCGGCAACAACGCATTTTAATGTGTTCTGAAGAACTATTTCTTGGGAATTTCGAAAAGTATGGAAGTTTTACAGTGACCCGCATTCGTAAGACTACTATATTTTCAATACCGATGCATTTCAACACAGGTAACAACTTATTTAAATGTGTTTTGCAGACCCATTTCTTGAGAATTTCGAAAAGTGGGGAATTCCATAGGTCCGTCTGTTCGTTTTTTTCTGCTGGGTTAAACTAACAGACGGACCTATGGAATTCCCCACTTTATGAAATTCTCAAGAAATGGGTCTGCAAAACACATTTAAATGAGTTGTTACCTGAGCTGAAATGCACCGGTTTTGAAAATATAGTAGTTTTACGAATGCGGGTCATTAAACCTCAATAAATACAGTGATGGTAAACAGCGTAATTTCCTTTATTCTATTTTTCCAAGGGGTAATGAAAACGCCGACAAAGTGTTGTAGGTTTCTGTAATTTCAATGAATAAATCGGTTTCTTCTGCTTCTAGGTATGTTCACTACTTATTTTATGTTTATAGTGCCGATATAGACATAAACCTCATAAGAAGTATGCCTATAATATAGTCATTGCTGTTGTAAGTTTTCTTAATATAAACTGATAAGCATCCATGAATATCACTAATTTTGAACCTATAAAAAGCTCTGACGTGAGGTCAGGAGCTTTTACGCGCTTGTTCACATTCGGAGCCATTTCCTCAAGACATTTTGCATGAACTTTTACACCGTCATTTTTCAACAAGTGTAGAATTTCGAATCGATCATATCTGCATTATTGGTAATATTAGGAAAATAAAATTTCGAATGGCTTTATATCTAAGTAATTATTAGGATACATTAATTGTCTCAATTCCTAACCAATCAAATGCGAAGCGCTTCCGAGGAATTCCGAGAGCATTCGTGTGAAGTCGGTTATTGATCGGCTGGATCTCGGCGGGATTTCTCTTAACGCAATCTGTGTTTTGTGTTTTGTTTACTAACCTTTAATCGACTCACGACTTGATCATAGACCTAAAATAACAATGTTATATTAGGTCTATGGACTTGATACTTGCTACCACAGAAAACAAATATATACTTGCTACTGTTCTGTTATATTTTGAAGAATAATTAGCAGAGCAAACTGTCCAGACGTTTTGAAAAAGCAATTATCATTACTTTGCTACACAATTTGAGATTTTCCCCTAAATTATGGACACTGTAAGGTAGGTTTAATTTATGCATTATGGAATAGTTTTTTGATGAAATTTCGGGTTTCTTGCAGAGTGAATCCACACGGATATTTAATAAAATAAATGAAGCTTTCAGTGTTGCTCAGACAATAATTTAAAGAAAGTTGATTATCTTAGAATATATTAAGAACCTGAACAATATCTTTTTCGGGATATCCCAAAGATTCAGAATTCATCATGCATTGTGATAATTCATCGTGATATTCCTAGCACGTTCTCTACATCTAAATTTATTTATTAATAAAATGGTAATTGATACACAACGAGGCAAAAACATCTTAATTTTGGCCAATATACTGAATGAATAACATGTAGAAGTACTAATGTAAAGCACAATGTACTTTACTGTTTGTTTATAATAATATACCTTATCAAATGGTAATATACTGAATTAATGTAATATTATGTTTATTACTATACATTCTACTGAAATACAAACAGTTCAGTACAATTTACAGTACACCACATATACATTAACGTCTTGTGGACAACGTGAGATGATGACAGTTTTGTTAACTTCAGATACTTCCAAGCCGAAATTCAATTCAAACTGGCGCCAAAGAGACCACGCCCACATCGATTTTGATTGGTTAGGAATTGAGACAATTAATGTATCCTGTAATTATTGAGGGGATTTTAACTTTTCACGAATTAGACCTTCTCAATTAACCCCCAAACTTGCTATGAAAATATGGAGTCTTGTATAGTCGTTTTTCGGATGTTATTCTGGTTAATACGACATATTTTTCCCTAATATCTCTGCGAATGATCATCAGATTAAATTGGAATTTAAAAAAACTGTTGACGAATACTATCTTTAAGGTCTGCGCCGAATTAAATCGAAATCTGGTTAATGAATCACAAAGACAAAGACATTTTTTTTTATGAATATGTGGATAATTTTCGAAAAAAAAATCTTAGTTGCGCGTTGATATTCTCCAAATAATTACGGAGTTTCGATGTGATTTAAACTTCTTAAGATTTTGAGGAAAATATCTCAAAATTTCTAACAACGAAATTTGACATTGATTTTTTCGGGAGTAAATATCGTTTCGAATTGAAATCTTAAACATCGTTGTTGAATATTGATTTTGAGGTCTATGCCAAATTTCGTTGAGATCTGTTCAATATTTTCCGAGAAAAAAAAAATTTTGCAAAAAAATTTGAAACATTTTGGAATAAACATTTTTTAAAAATTTTCTAACAATTGGACCCATACGAAATTCTACAATGAGTTTCGCCTTGGTGTTTTTCACATAATTACGAAGTTTCGGGATGCCGGCTGGACGGGCAGAATCAAATTTGACCACAGATTTTTCATAAGTGAGTTCAACTTCGAAAGATTTCAACAATTTTTTTCATTATAGACATATAAACAAAAAAGTTGAGTTTGAATTTCGAAAAAATTTTCTCATGAAAAATCTTAGAAAATTGAGTACATTGAAATAATGCTATTCAATTTGGCAATCGGAAGCAAAAAATTTCAACTTTTTTCCGCCATTTTTTTCAGAATTCTACATAACAATTGAATTGACCTGTATCTCGCTTATGCTTCGAAAACAGGGTATATGTCATAAGGCAAAAATGACTTTTCCAATGTCATTTATACGGCTATAAGTTTGACTAGTTTATGGTGAAACACCCTGTATATTCGGATCATTGGCTGCTTTCATCCCTCCGTAACTAAGCCCCAAGCCTAACTACTCTATTAATGTGGAGTCGCCTAGTCGTTCTTTTCGACAGTTACTATATTTGTGGCTAGATTAACTGCCTATCGTGACTTTGTTGAGTACCGAAAAAATCTACCTATAGAATTAAGAAGGTGAAATTTGCGATTAACTTATACCCAAATTGTTATTGTTGCCGATTCCGATTATTTATGAGTTATGGAACCCCTCAGAAGTAAAAAGTAAAGCGTTTGTGCGAGTTAGCAGACCGATTGTGTTATTTGTAGGCTTTGTTACTCATTCCTTATGCCACGTCAGGATCAGCACTGTAGATTGTCTACCCAACAGCGAATTTTTGTACGGTCCCCTGAACACAGGCATAAAATTATTTTTCGGCCTAGGGCTTGATCCCGAAAAGTTTCCCATTCAAACCCCATTTATTTTTCCTATATTTCCAAAAAGGCAGATTGAATCGAATTGAAATTTAGTTCTTGAGAAAACTTGCTGCATCAAGGTTAATTCTGAATTTCGTGGGAACTTCATGAACCGAAGATCATCAATTTTTTCCTCAGGAAGAAAAGGATGTATGGCGTGGTCAATACGGCGTGAATAGATCACCGCTTTGGCAACGAATTTGAACATGCGCGTAAAAAATGCTTACTTGACGTCAAAGCTTTTCTATAATTTTTCAATGAAAGACTTAGTGGAAGCCCTAATTAGACATTATAAGGCTACAGCCATTTCTGAAAACGGAGAAAATTACAGGTTGCCCATTTTGTACGACCCTCGATTTCCCCTCCATCTCATATCGCCTCCTTTGAGGTGTCCAGCGTGATAACGCCTACCTGGTAACACTTATAGGGCGTGGTAACGCCTATTGGGCGTGATAACTTCCATGTTGAGAACCACTAGATATGAATAATACATACAGAGAATATTATGAGGTACAGTTAACATCTCAAATAATTCGGAATTTGGTTTATTATTTGATAAAATCGAAAACTGAACCTTAATGGTCGACCAAAAAGAAAAAAAATTCAGAAAAACACTGACGTGAAGTCAGCACCTTTTACGCGCTTGTTCACATTGCGAAATGGTGACTTAGAAATTTCAATGAAATAGGAAAATTTTGAAAAAAAAATTTTTTTTTCGAATTTTTCATGGATAATTCTTCTTATTGACACTGTTCATATTCCAACCAAGTTTCATCTCGATCAGATGAATATTTCTCGAGTTATTGAAAAATCAAAATTTCAAATAGCTGTAGCACGAAAACCAATTCGGCAGATTTGGCCCATTAACGGACTCAACCGAGATATTCAGGATCTAAACCTAACCTGAAAATTTCAAGACTCTAGGTCCTTCCGCTCGAAAGTTAAAGCGCACACGGCCGGAAGGACAGAATCAATTTTGACCACGGATTCTTCATCAGTGAGTCCAACCTAGTCGTTCGAGATCAGTTTCGGCTCAAAATTCGGAAATGACAGACATCGTGACGAAATGATAACGCGATGTTTCCCAGAACAAGCGCGTAAAAATAACCCCCATCCTTGAAAATTTCGCAGTTTACATTTCGAAGTATGTAGATTTGAATGAACTAATAAAACAATCCGTCCTTCCGTTGTCCGGGGCTTTCCTCCGAAAGTGCTGAACCGAAATCCGTGAAACTTGGTAGAAAAATCGGGTGTCACACGAGATTGATCCTCCAAGCTCTTCAGCAGGATCGGTGTACCCCTCGGGGCTCAAAACGTGGGTATATAAGGGAAAAAATTATTTCTCGAAAACTTACCACCGAATTTCCATGAAACTCTCAACGTTGATTAATGTTGCATAACTCAACCTAAAAATTTTCACCCGAATTATTTCCGATCAGTGGTTATAAAGAAAAACGCTGCAAATTATGTTGTGAAAAATCAATGAGTTCTGAATAATATATAAGGTTTTTTTAAGAAATCAATGGTATTGGTTTATTTAACTGATCGAATAATAAACCCTCGAGTAAAATTTGCAGCGCTTTTAAAAACTTTTCTTGTACTGAACCGAAAATGAGGAAGCCTATTTAATACCGTTCGTCTTGGTGGTGCCTTTGTTGTTCATGATTGATTTATTGAATGACATTTCCTTCGTTCAAATGCATTATCATTCTATTTATGAATTTTGTTGACAACTTATTTTGTTCAGGAAATCCATTCCATTTTCGAATATCAGAAGTGACTGAAATTATTTTAGATCTCCCATGAGTAGTTCTTAAATTTTTGTTTCGCACTGAGTTGGAAATTCGAATAGAAAATTGGGTGAATAACTCCTAATATTCCTCATAATAAAATTAATACCATATCGTAACTCGGAGGGAGTAGTTGTAAATGGAACGATAATAAATTTGTAGAAAAACATTTTGATCAGCACATTCATTATCATAACTGCAACAGAGAAAGTATTTGGAACTGAATTTAATGCTCCCCAATGTATAAGATCTCTCAGAAATATTACTAAGGATATGTTTTCAGTTCAATATAATTAAACTGACAAGATATTTTGCGAATAGCTATATCATCCATCAAGCGAACAATTTAACCAACTGCATCTTTAGCCTCGATGTTTATTTTTGGCATATGCTCTAGGGAAAAACGTCACAAATGTATGTATTTTCGAATTTTCTACCGAAATGGCCCAGCATAACAATAAAATACGACTAAATGAAGAATAATTCGATTGTCAGTGGGCTGCATCTAGTTTGTAAATGCTGAAGGGCAACTCTTTGCATTATTTCCTGATGATCGCGTCTTTAGAGCAATGTGAAAAAAAAATTTCAAATTTTTTGTTTCAAATATCCAATATCCTTTAATCTTCTGACCATATTATCTTTATGATATTCTGTATATGTACCTTGGAACTATAATTTTTCGATAAAATAATGGATTTCAATTCGATCTAATCTGTATTTTTGGAAATATTGGAAAAATAAAATTTGGAATGGGAATCACTTCATGGATTTTACTCCTTCACGAGTTGTTGAAAGGATATCACCAAAAGTGAACATGGGCGCAAAAGCTGCTGACTTCACGTCAGTGCTTTACTAGATTTTTTGAGAAAACTATTCGGCCTATTGAAATTCTGAAATATCTATCTGAATCTCATGTTTTCGATCAATACTTTTTATATCAAGCATTTTTTCGATATTTCCAACAGTTTTCGAGCGAAATCGAAGTGGACATAATAGATCTCCTGCATGTAAAACGACTTATCATATTCTTATGTTTTTCTCGTTCTATATCGATACAAAATCATAATGTATGCTATCACACACTTCAACAATTCTCGAATTCTGAATAATTCGATATTACAAATGGCCAAATCGGGACTCAAGGTCGAAGCGGGAAAAACGCGTCAGATCGCCTCTACGTCACTCGTTATTCTACGATTCACCGATCGATACAGCCGACGCTGCCTATTGGCTTCCTAGAGAGGAAAGTACAAGAGATGAAGGAGAGAGTCGATATATCCCGGTACATCACGGAAGCCGCGAAGTTTCGTCCGGTTAAGCCGATATGTGGAGCCAAATTTGAAAGAGCATTTTCTCGTTGAAAATTGACATTTTTGACGACGGTTAAAATTTTTGAGTAGTATTTCCGCTAGAATATCAGATTCCAATGATAAAAAAATCATGCAAAAGACCTATTGTAATTGCATTTTCAGGGCAGGCGATCATATCATAACATAACGAACTACATATAAGCGCATGATATCAGACTTTTCTGACAATGAAAATAAAATATTTTTGAAACGTGTATTGTGTAGGGGGATTGTTTCAAGAATGGACAACGTAGATGAAGAAGAACAGAAAAAAATGTCTATCACTTTTTGGAAAAATGTCCCCTACCCCATCCTGCACGCTGTCGAATTTTTGACCAGTTTATTTTATATTTTAAGGGTGTAGGGAATGTAACTGAGTGGATCATACATTTCAGCAATAAAGTTCACACATGGTGACACGATAGAGCTCTGTTTGAACCCTATTATACCTATAACACGATACGGTATTTGAATCGTAGATCGTGAAGCCGCGTCCAGATGAGTTGAAAGCTATCCTGATCCGATTGAATTGAAATTCGATACTCGGGCAAATTTCGTGAAGATCGTATGAACAAAACAAGAATTTGAAAATTAGATTAGATTAGATCAAATTAGAATTCTCCAAAATTGTATAGTTCAGAAATAGTCTGTCAAATTTCGAACGAACTTTCCAGTTATGTTATTTCGGAATTATTCTTGAAATAAAATATCGATTCCCAACTTTCTATTTTATTGTGTATATGTTGTCTAGAATCGACAAAAAGACTGACAATAAAAATTGTATAAAACATTTTTTTAGAGCAGTGAGGTTAAGTCAGGAGCTGATACGCCTTTATTTAAATTGGTTGCTAAAGCGGTCACCTATTCTCGATTGAATTGAAACTTTGCAGTTAGGTGGAGTATCATGACGCGCAACTTCGAGCAGAATTTTATCAAGATTGTACTCAGTAAATTTGGAAAAAAATTTTTTTCAAAAGCATTTTTTTCTTCGAAAACCTTTCACCATATTCGAAAAAATATTCCACCCAGACATTGAGCATTATATTTAACAGCAGTGTACCAAATTTCAGTTCCATACGATCATAAGTTTTGGAGATATTGGGAAGAAATATGTCAAATTTCGTGGTTTTCTTCTCGATATCGTTGTTTTTTCGGTGTAACTCAAGAAATACAGATTTAATTATGATGAAACTTCGCAGCTACATCGAAGTTGCTGAAAGACAACTTTGTTCAAAATCGTGATGATAGTGTCATTAGAAGACTTTGAAAAAAAAAATTCTGTGATCTTCCTACCATATTTTCTTCATTAAATTCTGTAAGAACCTTTGAACTGTCATTTTTCGATGAAATACTGGATTTGAATTCGATCTGTGTTTACGGTCGGCCGTTAGGATGACCGTCAACACAATAACTTCCGGAAGAAACGACCTGGAAACTCGAGATTTGTAGAGAAGATTTGAGCTTAATTACGAAGGTTGAATTCGCGGATGGGTAAAATCCGCTCAATGATTCCGTAGAAATACCCAATCAAATTTTATTTTTCCAATATTTCCGAAAATACAGATTAGATCGAATTCAAATCCAGTACTTAATCGAAAGAACCTAGAAAAGCACGGCCGTGAAGGCAGCAGCTCTTGCGCGCTTGTTCAAATATGTTGCCAAAGCGGGGATCTCCATTGAACATGCGCGCAAAAGCTGCTGCCTTCACGGCAGTGCTTTTCTAGGTTTTTTTAATCTTCTGTCGCACTCTTTGTTCATCGATGGTCTGGTTCTGATCAGAGTTTTTTTTTCAATTTTGGTGAAATATATTTGCTCTAAACTTTCAATCAACATCAACTAGTGTTATGGTTATCTTCTCCATTGATTGATACATTTTTTTATTTGTTTTTTTTCCCGATTATCGTATAGGCTTCATGGAAACAAAAATAATACAAATCCGGTTAACATCTGATGACTGTTGTATCTGTGATCTTCGGGTTTTTGATTTATGTTAAATTCGTTGTCGAATTCTGAGGGGTATTTTCTTTGTTTGTATTGGAAATATAATTCTTCACACTTGATCTTCCTCCTGGGGCCTGGAACAACGTATAGGTGTCCTGCTATATATTCAGAAAATGTAAAGTGGTAACCGATTTCGTCATCGATCATCATATAATTTCCTCATCCAATTAGACACAGGTGGAGTGCATAGGACAAGTCATAAATTAATGAAATAAATCACTAAATACAATTATAAATCAGAATTTCATCAACTCTATAATAACTCGACTAATTCAATGATTTTACCAAAGCAGGTGAATGATTGAACAGGATAATACTTTGATATTTTGCTGATGTTTCTTACTTAGCTGTATTCATTGTTCTGGATTTAGTATGGATATTTTTTTGAGATTCTCTATTCATAAGAATTTTTGAAATTATCTTCAGAAAACCCCATGTTTTGATAGAATAAAAGTCTCTTCCTACGAAAAGGAGTTTAATTATCATAATCATTTTATTCAAACTTGTCACTTAAAACACGACTATGTTGGTTTGTTTTTAATTGTCGTTCCTAATCGCTAGAATCCATTATTTGAATTTTGGATCTTAAAGGAAACGATGAGGAGAAAAGTTTTTTACCACGGTACTATCAATTTTTCTATTTTTCTCCCTGTTATAGCGTTCCACAGCTACGAATACGCCCATTCTTTCAATTGAAATCAATCAAAACAAATAAGGTTTATAAGATTAACGAATTACACTCCACAATTCAGAATAATGTAAGCTCGACTAGAGACTTTCAGCTAGTAGGGCACCAGAGAGTGGGGGAAGCTTGACATACTGCCAGTATCTGGTACATCTGGGTGTCTGCACTAGTGCCTCTGTCGAGTTAATTCTATTCTCAGTGGGTATGCGTTAAGCTGATGATAATTGTCCCGACCTGCCTGTGGATTGGCATCCCCCTGACGATACTTTACAAGAGGACATTTTTTATAGATACTAGATAAGTTACTTTTTGATAGAGTATCCGAAGTTACTTTGGGTATCTAGATACCTACTCTTCAAAAAAAGGAACTTAGATACGTATCTCCAAGTTTCTTTTCAAAAAAGATAAGATACTTTAAAAGTTCTTTCATATCGAAGGGTGGAGTTTCTCAACGTTTTAGATGAAGTACTGTATTTCTTGTTTTCTCGAAATAATTATTTTAGAGAATAGGAGAATTTGTAGGCTCAAATTTCATCGACGGCAGAATTGGAGATTGAGCCTTAGAAAACAATTACCCTAAACAATCAATGATTCATAGAGCATTAAATAATAGTTCATTGAATACAAAACTATTTTTTCTAATTCTCATCGTTCGAAGGAAAATTGAAAAGTTTTTTCTGAAAATCTGACCGGCACTAGTCGGTATAAATGTAGCACAACCATATCCAACAATTTTTGACACATAAGAACGAAGGTACTTTATTCCGAAATCGTTTTTTTTGGAAAATAAGTAGGATTTTCTTGAACAATTCAACGGCACAAATTCTTTTACGTATATCACAAGTTTTGTATATATTTTCATATCGAAAAAATGAAATTGCTGGGCTGACTTCAGTTTCGCTTTCGTGATTTCTCGGAAATCTCGTGAAAATACTTACGGCACATGTCAGCACAAAATTAACAAATGTTTTCCTCTTTTGAGAAGAAAATTATTCACTTAGGATTTCTCGGGAAATTCCAGGAACTTTCAAAATCGAATGGCACAACTCAGTATATGTATAGCCCAATCTTTATCGGCCGTTGAAACCCTGTTTTTCGAGAAGTGCTGGGCACAAACCAAGAACAATTCAGCATAAAAAATGTTTTCGATAACCGAAAAGGCTGGGCCAACTATACACACATTCGCCTAAAGGAACTTTTTTCAAGTTAAAAGAGTTTATTTTCAAAAGTATTTAAGATACTAGTTACTTTTCGCTGACGAAAAAAAGAAATGAGATACTAAAGCTTAGATAGTATGAAGTATTTGAGTTACTGTAAAGTAACTGACTCAAGTCTCAATCAAATCGCTTGGATAGTTCTTGAAATATCAGGGAAATAACCTAAAAACTTAAAATGACTATAACCATATGTCAACGAGTCCGAGACCTGAAAGAAACAGTAGCACGCTGTTCCCAGAACATGCGCTCTAAAATTGAATTTCCCTAAAGTCGTTCCCACTGAACGTATTTTTTGGAATTTCGTCTTTTCGAAAATCATTGTTGATTAGTTTCGGAATTTTAGGTTCAGATCTTTTGTATCCCTCTGCTCCTCTGTGGCTGAGTACTATACGATGCTTAAGAAGTGCCATACGTCACCGCAAAATGTTGAAGTAAATGAATGAACAACTTCAACATGTATATGTTGGAAAAATATAAAACATATTTACATATTTAATGAGAGGTTAATTCGACTGCGATGCGCCCCTCTGATACTCCAAAATCGTTCGTATTGTATTACATACAAAAGACGTTCTAAGAAAAGTTGTGGAAAATATTGTTTGCACCATAACGGAAATGATCTACCGATTATAGATTAGTGTGTTGCTATTCTGTTATAGACACACAATCACAAAGAAGGTTATTTTCATGTTTTTTTTAACAAGAACATTTCCATATTACTTTTTATTAACTTCCATATTGAACATAATAAAAAAAAGATTTCCGAAAATTTGGATCGGATCTGATTTACCAAATTCTATCAAATGTCTGGAATTGATTTCATTGAAAATCCTCTTGGATGTGAGAACACGTAAAGTCAAGTCATGGCGCCAATGGCGCATTTTTGACACTATGTATTGAATCTTGACGCAGGCGACGTCATTCAGGATGCCCATGAACACAATATGTATTATCACCACGGATGCGACTTTTTAATTCTGTCATTAAATATTATGGTATAATAACCTCGTTTGTGCAATGAATTGGATTGTTTGCTGTGGTTTATTTTTAGGATGGACGTATTTTTTTCGTATTTTGCCGTACTAAGGTTCGGTGCACACATAAGGTTTTTCCAGCTACGGCGCCGTTGCGGTGACGGAGAGGTCCGGTGTACACATCCGGTTTTTCCAGCTCCAGCTCCGGCGCCGGACTTACGGTCTGAAGAACACAGTATCAGTGGTAGAATGCACAGCAACGGCGCGGAGCCGGAACTTGAAGAACCGTATGTGTGCACCGGAACTTACGGGTGCCTCCTACCACTGTTTCCGTGTACTGTGTAAGTACGGCACCGCAACGGCGCCGGAGCTAGAAAAGCCGGATGTGTACACCGGACCTTATTCCTCGGTATCTCGTGACCGGGATTAGTTGCGCAGATCACAAGGTTTCAACTTATGTTTCACAGCAGTCAATGAGGCCAATGGTTATGGGAAATGTCATATTTCTTCCCTTTTTGGCTCTGTTGGGATACCCCTTACTCGCGAGATCCCATAGAGTTGGAACGCCATAGTAAAAGTGATAAATTATTATATGAATATTTTTTCTGAGCGTTTATTGATTGTTTATAATACTGTCCCTAGACTACAATAGTTTTTAGATTGCACTTGCACTTGAAACTTTTTGAAAATCACGCAATCTGTGGGCCGCATACGAAACAAATTCGAAAAAATAATTTGTCTTACTAATTGAAAGTCAGCCTGGCTATTCAAAATGATGCTGATGATTTCCAATCCCAATTACAGTTGCTCGCAGAGTCATCTACCAAGAATATCTTTTTCACACATAAATATCCGATTTTTTTTCACTAGGAAGCGATATAAAAAAGTAATATTTCGAATAAATGAAAAAACATTTAGTTGACATACCCCGCGAAATGGACAAACTAACATCTAATTGATTTTTTTCATTGAAACTCTAATATCACAATTATTTTGAATTACATTGTCTCTGACAAGAAATAAATTCAGTATATCAGAAAATTCCTTTGTTAGAAATATGCTCGGGCCGGCGACAGGTCGATGAGTATTTTAGATTTCGGTCTTTTGGATCTAAGATAATGTTATACAGCGTGTCCCAAGTCCGAAATATGTTATCAACAATTTTTTCAGATGATTATCCTACGTTTTGTATCACTATTCCTAAACGGTATATCAAGTTACGCATTACTACATAGAATACACCTGATGGTCCTACCTAGCTCCAGCATTAGCTTCTGAGGAGTTCTACAGCGGAACCTAGGAGAATCTGCAACAATACAATTCAATACTGAATATAAGATTTACTTTTGATTCCTAAAGGGAATTCTCCGTAATTCTGCAATACTAGGACCCATCCCAACTATCTTGGCTCAATTTTATTGTTCTTTTGAAGAACGCGAATCTATTATGATTATAACTGATTTCTTCTTTTTGGAATTAAAAAAATTACTTTAGGGTGATACTGAATATTGATGATGATAATGAATGCCCATGTGAAATAGTTATACTTCCGACGAAAAATTTCATAAAGCCGGGTCCAGATGGGTGTAGCGAATGCAATGAAATTTGATCAAGGATTCGGCGAATAGTGTGGACGGCACTCGAGCCAGGCCTCGAATAATACATTCAAATGCATCGTTCGAGTTTATAACCGAGTCTTGATGGAGCAGAAAGAACGCTGCCTCGAACCATAAAATTCCCTGTGATTTATGGCATTGCCAGTTCGCATTACACTCATCTGGACCTGGCTTAACATAATATTGTTTAGATTATTTGCTGGCTCTCCTGGATTGAACTATATACATCATCTTCGGCTTTTCAGGTGCCAAAGGACAAAGGCGAGTTCGACGTCAACGCCTTGCGATGTATGCCAAATTGGCCGACCGGAGATATGAGGGTAAGTTTTAAGGTACTGGTTCTAGAAAATTTAGTAAAGAATCCATCGTAGTCCCAAGAATAATGTCAATGATACCTGTCTCGAATTTCGACACGAGAATTCTCTAATCCACCAACTGACGAAGAATCCGTGGTAGATTCAAATTCTGAATTTTTCGAAGGGAGACCGATATATTCGTAGAGGCTTGTAAAGCCATCAGTCGAATTTCACTGAAATTTTGCGAAAAATCCTTTTCAACGAATTTCTATATATCATTAGGTCTGTTCATGAATTCTAGCTCCATAATTATGAGCTACAAAGCTGCTCCGCAAATTTAGAGTCATTTGTTTCGAGAGTTATTGTAGTTACGATCGGCTGTTAGGTGTTTATGCATTTTTGGAAACGGTGTAAAAATTTAACTTATTTTAAAATAAGTCTAGTACCAGTTACCATACTCACCTGTCATTGCGTCGACAAATCCAAATCAAATGAATATTACAAATAATGACATAATTTATTTCATACGACTTTTCTGTTTCAGACAGGAGAGCCCATGCTAGGGTGAGTACTCATTTTTGTTTCTGTTTATTATGAGCTTTCAGTTAAAAACATTGCAAAATAATAATTTCAACTTTCAATGAATTGAAGCAATCAGGTTGTGATACAATGCGGTTTCTCTTTACGGCGATAAGCTATTATTGTGAATATCTACAACAAAAAAGCTCTGTTTTTCTTCCACTTTCATATATTGGCTACTCATATATCGTGCAACATAATGGAAATGATTATTCTACTTTGGAAAACTGATATAGTATAAGATTTGCATAAACTCGTTCATTGTGAAAATCACATCGTTAATAACTGCTGCTGGACAGACAGATGGCAATTCGAATCTAATTTTTTGTCAATTACTTGGATTTTTTTCCTTATGGCCAACTTATATAGTACACTACTCGTGAAACTCGTGTGCCCCTGATGAAATCATCTTGTAGAGAAAAATTTTTGCTAGACAGGAATCGATTTTTCAACAATTACTACAAATTTTCAAAGTGGATTCATAAGGAATCTGCATTGTATTGTCATATTTTCGAAATTCGTCCTTTTCGATATAGTTGACAGTTTCTTTTATGGCTTTAGATGGTTCACCTCAAGAAATTAGTTTATATTGAAGGAATTGCTCACTCCTTTCACGCGCTTGTTCTAGGGAACGATAGAGTTATCCTGTCGCTCAAAGGTATGTTATTTTCGAATTCTAAGTCGAAAATGGTTGTACCCCCTGAACAAGAATCCTGATCAAATGTGATCATGTCCAGCCGGCCGTATGTGCCGTACCTCAAAATTTTCGGGGTTTTGTTGGGCGCGTAAATATCTTGTTTGGTTTCTGCGCGCACGTTCTAGGGGAACAACGTGCTATAGTTTTGTCCAAATGTCTGTAATTTCTGAATTTTGTGCCGGTATTGGTCTCATACGACTAGGTTGGATTCACTGATGACGAATCCGGTGTCAAAATCGATACTGTTCGGCCGGCCGGCCGACCATACGCACGATTGCAGGCGCACGGAGAATCCTATCTACATAAAAATTTCAGGGTTAGTTGCATTTCCAAATGCGAAGGTTAAGTTCATTAATGGATAAAATCGGTCGAATAGTTTCGGAGTCTAGCTATTTGAAGTTTGAGTTCATTTCCCTGATATTTCGAGAACCACTAGAGCGATGGAATTGAAACGTGGCAGTTAGTTGAGACATGAGGACTAGCAGCTTTTCGCAGAAATTTGGTGGGATCGTGCTGTCAGTAAATTTTGGAAACATTTGTTTTCCCGGAAACTGTTCATTACATTAGGAAATTCTGGTCGTTTCTTGAGCTTTATATTTTATAACAGTCCACCGAATTTCAGTTCGATACCATCATACACTTCGAAGATATTGTGAAAAAATATGTCAAATTTCGTGGTTTAACTCTAAATTCTATTTCAATCATGATGAAAGTTTACAGCTAGTTTGGAAGAGCTGATGGACCACTTTGTGCAAAATTTCGTGATGATCGTGGCATTAGAACAATATCAAAAAAACTTTCAAATCTCCTCATTATGCTATCTTCATGTATTTCTGCATGAACATTCGAACCGAAATTTTTCGATGAATTACTGGTCCAAACCTACTCTACAAATATCTAGTTTCTAGGTTGTTTCTACCGGAAGTTATTGTGTTTTCGGTCGGTTGTTAGGCCAATAATTCCAAAAATAGAGATTAGATCGAATTGAAATCCAGTACTTCGCTGCCATCTCCATTGAACATGCGTGCAAAAGCTGCTTCCTTCACGGCAGTGCTTCTCTAAGTTTTTTTATGCTTAAAATCGGCCTAACCGTTCAACTTACCTGACTTATTACCCATTTGAAATGTTGAGAATACTTTCTCAATATATCAAGAAATACGGATGCGATCAGATATCATATCATATTATAAACATTCTATATGAACCGTCAAACTGTCATTTCTCGATAAAGTACTGGATTTCAATTCGATTTAATCTGTTTTTTGGAAATATTGGGAAAATAAAATTTTGAATGCGTATACCTGCGGAATAATTTGGTGGATTTTACCCATTCATGAATTTCGCCCTCGTAATTAAAGTCCAAACCTTCTCTACAAAGATCGAGTTTCTAAGTTGTTTCTTTCGGAAGTTATTGTGTTTCCGGTCCGTAAACACAAACTTTTCAATTGCTCCGAGAATAAATATTGGAAAAATACAGAATATAGGGAGTAAATTTTAAGACTCAGTTAAATATTGCGTGCAAGGTTAACGCCAAATTTCAACTGATTGTTGGTCTGCAAAAAATAGATTTTATCAATATAAATCAGGAAAATTCTCTCATAAATTCATATTAAAATTTCCTAACGAGATCTTCACGAAATTCTGCATCCTGTTGCGCGTTGGTATTCTTCGAGTGATGTCGAAGTTTCGAATTGATCGCATGAATACTCTAATTATTAAAGAACTAACCTCCAAATTTCAAATGGGCATAACTCGAAAATCGTTCAGGCAATCCTACCCATCAACAACCTTGACTGACATATTCGGGCTCCAAACCCAACTTGAAGATTTCAAGTCGTTAAGAATTCCATTTGACCACGAATTCTACTTCAATAAGTCGAACCGAAGCGTTTCAAACCATTTTAGACAAAAACTCGAAATTTACAGATATTTGGGCAAAACGATAATGCGCTCTTTCCCAGAAGAAGGTCATAAAAACCTATACAAGCACTGTCGTGAAGGCAGCAGCTTTTGCTCGCATGTTCAATGGGGATGACCGCTTTGGCAACGAATGTGCACAATCTAATCTATCTGTCTAATCTATCGATCTAATCTGTATTCTCGGAATATTGGGAAAATAAAATTTTGAATGAGTATATCTGCGGAATCATTGCTTGGATTTTACCCATTCACGAATTCGGCCTCCGTAATTAAGGTCCAAACCTTCTCTACAAATATCGAGTTTCTAGTCATTTCTTCCGGAAGTTATTGTGTTCCGAATGAAATAACTTAGAAACCCGATATTTGTAGAGAAGGTTTGGATCTAAATTGCGAAGGCCGAATTCGTGAATGGGTAAAATCCACCCAATGATTCCGCAGATATACCCATTCAAAATTTTATTTTCCCAATATTCCAAGAATACAGATTAGATCGAATTGAAATCCAGTACTTTATCGAAAAATGACAGTTTGAAGGTTCATACAGAATATAAAGAGGATAATATGAAGAGAAGATCATAGACTATTAAATATTTGAAAAAAAAAATTGAAATTTAAATTCAAATTGTTCTAATATCACGATCATCACGAAATTTTGCACAATGTTGTCCTACAACATTTTCGAACTAGCTGCGATGTTTCATCACGATTGAATCAGTATTTCTTGAGTTATACTGAAAAAAACAACGATATCGAGAAGGAAACCACGAAATACTACATATTTTTCCCAACATCTCCAAATCAAATAGCAGTATCGAATTGAAATTTGGTACACTACTGTGAAATATGAAGTTCAACTGAGTGACTATACGATTTCGACGAAATTTTGCTCAAAGTTGCGCGTCGTTATGCTTCAAACAACCACCAAGTTTTAAACCAATCGCTTAAGTAGTTCCTGGAATATGAGGGAAATAACCTCAAAATTTCAAATGGCTATAACGAAACTATTTGGTCGATTCGGCCCATTAACAAACTCAACCGCGGCATTCTTATGCGCGACCTACCCTTCAAGTTTCAAGTCTTTAGCTGGCTCCGTTCGACAGTTATCGTGTCGCCGGCCGGCCGGACCGAATCGATTTTGACACCAGATTCGTCATCAGTGAGTACAACCTAGTCGTTTGAGACCATATTCGGCTCAATCATCGAAAATTACAGACATTTGGACAAAACTATAGCACGATGTTCCCCTAGAACATGCGCGCAAAAATGGAAATGAGCATTTAAATGGGAGCAATTAGTCAGTACTATACGTTTCTGAGATTCTCAGTGTAATTTTCATTTGGAAGCCTATATAGACCCTTTGACCATTCAGATATGGTTGGCCATCATAGCCTTAGCGGTATCACTCAAATATAACTATCGAAAGTTCAGCAATTGAAACTAAAATTTGTCTTGCTTCAGAAAGTTCTCGGAATATGATTGACTCAGCGAAAATACAAATGTTTCAACTATTGCGTAATAATAACGCTTTGTGAGTCAAGAAGTTTCTTAGATGAATAGGTATAATATAACATTAATTATCATTCATTTCACAGGAATCTTCCCAAGAGGAGAGTAGCTCCGGTGGAGAGGTGAGTTTCCAATTGAATTAGTCCTGATTGTGTTGCTCGTTTTAAGAGTAGCAATATTCATTCGACTCTTAAAAAACGTCTTCCAACTTTCCCCCTTCACTACTTAGAATTTCTATTTCTTCAATCATACTAATTATCACTGAAGGAATGAAAGTTCGTGTTCTCTGCATAAAGAGAGAATCTTTGCTTCGAAATTTTTCCGAGGAAGAAGAAATCAGGAAAGAAAAACCAAAACTAAATTTAAATTTGCTTGCTAACACAGATCGACGTGTTCATAAACAACAATCATCAATTAAACGAACGTGCAATTTCCATCAATAACCTACTTTTTAATTTAACTATAACTTCAAAATGATGAGATCGAAATACGATGGGTTTATCGAATTAACACACATCTTTCCAAAATAACCAACCTTTCCTTCACTAGCTCACAGCTAATTCCAACAGATGTACACTAACTCCTACATTGAACTCTATTCCACGAATACACAAACTACCCTACTAACTCGAATAAGTTCAACTCTCACATCGAACTTTTAGCAAGAGCTATATATGTCAGTAACCCTACAACCTACAACTGTACCTACATTGCAACCTACATTGTAGAGATTCTATCGGCTCCGCAACTTTCTTGGCACAAAAAAAATCTCACGATCTACCATCGCAAATACACTGTCCCGTCACCAAAAACGGTACTAGCAAATTGTACTCTACTCCAATTGATCAACCTAGGCATAGGGCTATTTAACAATAATTTGCCCCGAGAGAAAATCCGTAAGCGTTGCAGGATCTACATATTTCGGAAGAGCAATCCTAGCTGATCTTCGAATAACCACTGCTTGTATTACCAGAAAAATTGAGGCATCTGTCTCTCTCAAAAATTCAGTTTTTAATACATAGATTTTGCTCTATCTCCCACAAGTATTGGCTAGACCAAATTTCAACGCTACATTTTTTTTATCTCGAGTTTCAGTTGGAAAATTCATGAAAAATTCAGTTTTATCTTTCGAAAGCTTCAGATCGTACGAATGAAATAACTAGCATATCCAAAGCTACTTTAATTCATTGCTCAAGTTCTTATAAACCCGTTCCCGAAATTGAAAATGAATCTGGGTGAATGGTAGGTAACGATTGAAAACTCGAAAAATTTCCAACTCAGGTATTACAAAGTTATCGTAAACGAAACATGATCTCACTCTTGATTTCGAATTTGACTTCCAGGAGTTCCAGTATAGTCGTATCGGCGATATTTTTGATCTTCCCTCGTATCCAAGTTTGAAAGATTGAGAATATCTCAATTTGTGAATGTTAAGTGATATTTCCTGAAGATTTATAATGGTTGTTATAGAAAATTGTGATTTCAATCCGACTGAGCACCGAATACATCTTTCGGTAGAACGGATTCGGTCAGGACATTTTCTAATGTTTTCGGTTTATTATTTGATAACCAACCAATAAAAAATTTTAAGCCTCCCTGAAAATTTCACAGTTTACGTTTTGGAGTGTGTAGATTTGAATAAACGAATAAAAAAACACTGCAAATTTTACACAAAGGTTTATTATTTTCTTAGTTAAATAACCCAATATACCATTGATAACTCAAACAACTTAGAACCGAATGCTATGATTCATTTTCGACATTATTGGAAACTGGCAGCGTTTTTCTTTATAACTCAGGAACCACTTGTCGGAAATCATCCGGGTAAAATTTCATGAAAATTGGGTGATAAGTTTTTGAGAAATAATTTTTTAATTACTGTTGCATAACTCAACCTAAACAATTTTACCAGGATGATTTCCGACAAGTGGTTCCTGAGTAATAACGAAAAACGCTGCAAATTTCCAATAATGTTGAAAATGAATCATAGCATTCGGTTCTAAGTAGTTATCAATGGTATGTTGGGTTATTTATCTTAAAAAATAATAAACCTTTGTGTAAAATTTGCAGTGTTTTTAAATGGACCAAGATAAAAAAATCATACGAAAGTAAACCAACCAACCAATTCTAGTTCTACGCTAAGAGTTCAATGGGTATTGTTATTTTTCAAATTAGTTCTCCTAGATAAAGCAACATTTGCTATTTTCTCAATTTTTTAAATTTTACAGGAATATCGCCGACAACTTCATAGAGTGAAGTGGGTTCCTGTTGGAAGGGTGAGTAACTTTCTGTCGAATTCTAAACTCTAGGTCTTTTCTTCCAAGAGTAAGTATGTTCATGGAAGGGAGGGCATGAATGAATTAGAACACTATTTTGAAAATTTGTCCAAATGGTCTAAGAAGACATTTGAAAGTATCTCGTAATCTCGATTAGATTTTTATATGGAATTTTTTTCTTTGATATCAATAGCTCTAAGTTGAAATGGTTGTTATTTCTTCAATAGTTTTTTTGTAATTCAACAGGAGAGTTGCCTGCATCACAACAAAGGAAGGAAAAGGATTTTTGTTGAAGAGGTCAGTATCTTACACTGTTGAATTCGTACCTAAGTCTTTTTTTCCGAAAGCTGTTAACGAAGGACATAATTTCTTTTGAAATCAGCCAGTCAGTCGGCCCATTTTGGAAACTTGTTGGAAAGACCTAAGAAGACATAAAATAATTCCGACCAATTATTTAAATTCCCAAAATCTTGCCTAGAGTACGATGTGGGGACTTTCTTTTATATCAATAGTCCATGCATATTTTTTTCCTCCCTAAGGATTTTGACGCGAATTGATTTAGAACGACGAAGTTGGTCTCTCTGATGAATAATCTGTGGTCTTATTGAATTGTGTTAAAACTGTAATTTTTGAAGAAGGTGCGGAGCCTTAGTATCTTGTAGATATTGGGGTGAATATTGGAACAGTTTCGGAGCTATACCCATTACAATTTTGAGTTCCTCTCACTAATCAAAAAAATAGTGATCCAGACCTAAAGTTGAAAAATTCAAAACAAGTTTTTTTGAACATTTTTGAAGTTATTATTCTGTAGGTGTTTTCTGGGTTTTCACTCCCAGTATCTGAAACAGAACTATTAAAAATAAAATGAGAATTGTTTTATATATGAAACGCCCTTGCGGATTGCGGGATTGAACTATTTGTCGAGGGCAGTTCCAAGGGATAAAGGTTGCTTTTTGAATAATACTGAACCAATGGATCCGGAAAACAAAGTGAACTGTAACGTTGATTGTTCGTATTCTTTCAGAATTATTTATGAGGCAACTTTCTTCCTGAAAACTGTCTGATAAAAAGTTGAATCCTGTAATCCGTAAGGGCGTTCACCCTAAAAACAATTTTATTTAATTTTCAACAGTTCTGTTTCAGATATTGAGAGAGAAAATGCCGAATACTCCGAAAATAAGCTTCAATCGATATTGATGTTACGTTTCAGGATTAATTTCAAGATCCCGATGAAATCGTGTCGAAACTTACGAGTTGCATTTGACAACTTGAATTGAATTCAATGTAGATATCAAATTTCATGCGATAGTATGTATTTCCGAAAATATTGGGAAACTATTATTTCGAATGGCTTACCAGTTTCACTAAGCGAGAACCGACTCTCGCTACATTTTGATTCGGATATAATGAGAATGTTTGAACTTATGTGCCAAAGTCAAAAGACCAAAAAGTTTCTGAGATTAATCGCTAATTTTCATTGTTAACTTGATCCCTTTTTTTTCATTTTACAGGAGTCTTCATCACAGGAAAGTAGCTCCGACGGAGAGGTGAGTTACCTTTTGAATTAGTCCTAGTGCACCTTGACACCCTTACAAGCTATTGTGAAGGCACCTTGATCTCACTAATATTTCGAATTAATGATGATTAAAAAGTAAAATAACTTATTTCAACTTTATATATTTATTTTTACAACAATTGTTTCGTTATGATAACATGAATTCATCAGGTGAGCATGGTAACTGATCTCATATTTGGCATACAGTTTTTTAAATAGTTGAAAAATATGGTGCGAAATACAACAAAATCATGGGAATTCCTGGGTTTCAAAAAAGGTTGAGTAAGGGAGATTTATTTAGGTCCATTTGGTCGTTGAGGAGAATCTGCTTTTTATTGTACTTATTCATCTCCAACGCTTCCAAGAAGTTCAATTAAGGGTCTTACTTTCTTCGTGAAAAATTTCGAAATTGCTGTCGAAATCATGACCAGTCTCCAACAAATGTTTTGCACATGTTATAAAGCGGAAATAAGTTATTTTACTTTTTAATCATCAAGATGAATTTCCGACAAGTAAAGGCGGTGACAATAAAGGATTTCAAATTAGTTTTTTTTATGGTTTTGTGGTTGTTACAGCGAGACCTTTTCTGGTGCCCCTGTTATAGGAGCTCTACGTTTGAAACAGCCTTCAAAATACTGAGAATAATTCAATGATGTTGATGTGATCAGTGAATATACGGGGTGATTCCGGAGGAGACAGTCAGAATTTAGGGTTAGTTGGATTGGTTTATGGTTGAGGGGCTCTATTGAGACTATACAACGTCATATGTCTGATTCGACCGATTTTATTTTTGGTTTTGATCATCCGATTTTGATGAAATTTTCATCGTAGCACAATATGCATAAGCAAATTCAAGAATTCTCAAAATTGTTTCAAAATACGCTGTTGTTTTTGTTAATTCAGATTGGTTTTATAGGTTGAAAAACCACCGTGTACATTGGGTTTCCAAAACTTCGCTATCCGTTTCAGATTTTACCATTATGAGTCATTATTCAGGTGTATTCGATTTTTTTGGCACAACTCCAGTTTTGCGAAAACATTTTTCAAAAAAGAAAAATTCCGAAATTTCACTCCAACCGATTCTGCTTCTTTTGGTAACTTTGGTATGGCTATGGATTTTGATGAAATTTTGAGTAAAGTGCAATCTGAATGGGTACATTCAATGGTTACAACAATTTCCAAGAATGCAGGTATGTTAGTGTGATAATTTTAAATAAGAAATCCAAATTTAGTGTCCTCCACTGGTAATCAAGTAATCTAGTTCAGAAATTGCGGGAATAGGACAGGAATAAACATACAAATGACTTCTAGATCATATATTCAGCTACGTTTCGCAGATCTACATCTGCTTCCTCAGGCCTAAAAACATCAAAGTGACATCACTTATACAATGGTACAAACAAAACAGCAAATTACCTCTATAAAAATTAGAAGTTCTAAAACTAAAGAACGAGTCTAACATCAAACTTCGAGGTACAAAATCAATTCACAAGCAATCTTTCAAATATCCAGAAAGGTACATCAAGCTACAACGAAAAAACCTAACCATAAAATGGTCGAACACAGAAAATCCTAACCCCACGAAAACCGTCATGTCATATTACAATTGTCAACCACAAACACCACAAATTTCTTCTTTTTATTGATATGGCAGGATAGTGTACACAATTTATCAAGATTGTAATTTATTTCTTAATTACAGTCTCACCCTGTCTGTCCGCTCTGTATAAACATATATCTTGTCAAAATTGAATTATATAGTTTACTAAGATGTTCAGAATCAGATCTAAAATTGACGGAGTTGTTAACATTAATGTATATCATCTCTAAGATGTTCCTTTTTCTAAAGTGTTTTTCATTATCTAAAATTTTAACATTAGAAAAATCAACCCTGTAATCCTCTGTAAAAAAGTGGGAACACAAAGCCGTTTTCTCCCTATTTTTGACATCTCTGATATCACACTTATGTTGCCTTATTCTACTATGTAGATACTGTCTTGTCTGACCTATATATATTTTATCGCAATCCAAACAAGGAATCCCATATATCACGCTGGATCTTTGACCATAACTGATCGAGTCCTTTATTTTACTATACAAAGTACTAACCGTTTTCATGTTGTAAAAGATTAACTGATTATTTTCTGTTTTTAGAGTTCTTTTAATTTTTTGAGAAAGTCCAAGAATGTATGGTACTCTGAAATAAGCTTTAGTTTGAGTAGTTGTGGTTTCTTTTCTTTTCTTAATTTTTTGTAATAATTCTGGGACAACCTTATTAATTTTAATTAATTAATTATTTTAAATAAGTTGTGCAGGTTAGAAAACCACCCTGTACATTGCGTTTCAACACCCCCTTCATTTGTTTGAGATTCAACAATAACGAGTCATTATTGAGCTGTTTTTAATATTTTTAGGAAACTCTCAGAGAAAAAAATGTTCAAAAGAAGAACATTATCGAAATTTTGCTCAAAAGCAGTGAGAATATTCTGCACTGGTTAGTGATGCTATATCGTCGAAGCATGCAAAGCTGTTCGTTAGTTCGAAAAATATTCTTCACAAATTCAAAATTCATATTAAACTGCTCTTATTCTGTATAGAATCATTCTATCCCGAAAATCGCTCAATTCATTTTTTGCACACCTACGCTTTTCTCTAAAAGGATTATTTCTATGAGAAAGCTTTCGTTAAATGATTTCGTTCAATAATGTTCTCATCTGCGCATATCTTCAGTCATTGTCTAAATTAAATTAAACAGAATATGAGCAATTAAACATAAATCACGAATTTGAAAAGACTATTTCAGAAATTAGGAGCCGCTTCGCATCCTTGGAATAAACTGCTTTACTATTTAGTGCAATATTCTCACCGCTTCGGAGCGAAATTTGAATAATGTTCTTCTCAGAAATTTTTTTCTCGGAAAATCGGAAGTGTCCAAAAAAATTAGAAACACCTGAATAATGCCTCATTATTGTAGAATCTCAAAAGGATAAAGAAGATTTGGAAACGCAATGTACATGGTGTTTTTTCAACTTGCACAATTAAGTGCAAATTATCACAATAACATACCGACATTCTAGAAAAATATTGAATGTACTCATTCATATTAAACTCCACTCAAAATTTCATTCAAATTGAATGAGTCAAAGTTATCAAAAAAAGTAGAATCGGTTGAAGTGAAATTTTCCTTTTAAAAAAAATGTTTTTCGGAAAACTGGAAATGTGCCAATAAAATTGAATACACCTGAATAATGACTCGTAATGGCAGAATCTGAAACGGTTAGCAAAGTTTTGGAAACGCAATGTACAAGTTGTTTTTTCAACCTACAAAACCAAACTGAAATCACCAAAATAATAACAGCGCATTTTGAAAAAAAATTAAGAATTTTTTAATTCGCTCATTCATATTGTGCTACGATAAAAATTTCATCAAAACCGGACGAGCAAAGCCAAAAATGAAATCAGTTGAATCATAATAATAAATGAAATCGGTCGAATATCAGACTAATCGCCCTGTATACTCTTAAGAGACCTAAACATAAAACAAACATTGTTTCGAAACTGCCTCTACTAGTGTGAACTTACCCTGAAATCTGACGGTCTCCTCCGGAATCACCCTGTATAGTGATATTGATTGCTTAGTTAGAAATCAGAACTGAATAAGGCTCACTGCCAAAACGAAAAATTTTCAGAAAATTCAAAAAAGAGATAAACTTAATAATCTCTCTCTCTCCGTTCGGTCATGACGCACGCAGCCAGAAATACACACACGTTCTAGCATGCCATAAGGCGTATGTATGCCCAGCTATCACTATTTTATGCAGACTTGGACGGTATTGACGTATTTCTTTTGGGGAACAGGAGCGCTATCCATCTGCGTAAATGTCATGTTGGATTTAAATTTTTTTCCTGAGGTATTAGATTGTATGGTGAAATTTAAGTCCTACCGACCGACCAGCATTTCCGCCGTGAACGCTGTAACTTCCGGAGGAGATGATGTGAAGTTTGACCTTTCGATGTAGACCGGGGTCTAAATACTTCGGTTCTATTTGTTAATCAGCGCTAAACAGTTTCGGAATTACCGTTATGAAATTTTGAGGCTATTTTCTCAATAAATAGAGGAAGTTTTTCGAACATTTATTTGAAAAATGTTGTGGGAACTTTTTTCAGATTCCGCCGAAATGTTTCGAGCTAACATCCAATTCAGTGCAATAATTATCAATCTGATCGGATATTTTTTTTCGGAAACATTGTTGGAATAAACGCGCTTTACCCAGATAGCATATTTATATCGCCTGTATAATAGGACTTTCCCATATGACCGACCCGCGAGCATTTTCGAATATCAGTTAATTGTAGTCCTATATGAAGCATTATTTGTTTTTTTCTTCGAATATAGGTATATTTTTTGTTCATTCTTCAGGAGAGCATTCGTCGACGCCGACAAGGGAAAAAAAGAACGAGGAGTCCTGACTCAGAGGTGAGTTTAAATCTGTGCAGTTCAAGTTCTTCGTGCATTCTTTCTGAACGTTGTTATTATAGGAGTTAAAAAATTGAGTTTGACTACGAATCCCTCTAAGGGCCACTTGCATCGTATTACAAAATCAAAGATTAACTCCGTAATGGAAGATTAGGTACAACATTATTTTGCACCGTCACGTCTATCTCGCTTAGTAACCTTGAGTGACTGTTAAATTTAAACCACGTAATTTGAGGGGGGGGGGGGAAATATAATTTCGACTGGGTATATCTACGAAATCATAGGACGGATTTAACCCATTCACGAATTCGAACTTCGTCACTAAGCCCCAAACCTACCATGATTCTGCCCCATTCAAAATTTTATTTTCCCAATATTTCGAAAATACAGATGAGTTCGAATTAATATCCAGAAATTCATCGAAAACTGACAGGTCCTCACAGAATTAAATGAGGATAATATGATCAGAAGATCATAGAATATTAATTGTTACAATGACACGATAATCACTAAATTTTGCACAAAGTTGTTCATCAGCATTTTTCAGATACAAAGTTAGATTATGATTTTTGAAAATATTGGAAAATCAAAATTTGAATGGATATATCTGGGCAGTCTTTAGGTGGATTTTACTCTTGAACGTATCCGGCCTTCCTAACCCTGATGCAAACCCACTCGACAACTTTTTAGTTGTTCCTCACGAAAAAGCTTTCTAGAAATCTTAATTCAAGAATTTTATACTCTGTACTGGAATATTTTGTAGTATTTTACTAAACTGATTTTTGCTATCATCTAGTAGATTTGTAAATTCTGTTCAGATATTTTGCCACCTTCCTTATGAATATACTTGAAAATTGGATGAAACGCAAAGTGAGTATGTATGCGCGGACTGAACGTAGATCTTCTACTCTGCCAGATTGTTGCATCCGACACAAATGTCTCTGGTGATAGCATATGATGCTATTAAGAATTACAAATCTAAATCTCAGTGTTCCTGAAATAACTTTAATACTGAAGAAAATAATTTTGTAATCGTCAGCCGCGCTGTCGCAGTCACCAGAAGCGTCTGCAATTGTTATTTTTCAATAACAATAGTTGTCCCGAAACTGGATGAACAAACAAATCACAATTTCTACATCAATAAATTGCATTTGCTGAAAAATAACAAAAGAATTCGTATTTGCACATAATGATCAAGTTTTTCGCGATCCCAGAATGTATTTGAGAGAATGGCGTGCTCCTCTTACTCTTAACACTTCTGAATGATAGTTTGTAGTAGATGAAGTCTTCCTCTGAAGGTTCATTTAATGAAAGAGGAATAAAAGAAATATTGTAAGATACAAATCTGAACTTTATTCTTTATTCACATCTCGAAGCGAGCATTGATGTGTTGGATTTGTTCAATTGAATGAGTACTCCGATGTTGCTTGCATTTTCCGGGAACTCCATCAGGTCCTGAAGTTTTCACTTGAGAACCGATTTTGGTATCAAAACATTGACGCGGATTGCCTATTTCTATTCAAAATTTTACAGAATCAATGCAGCAGCAAATTATTTGACCGTAGTTTACATTGAGCAATATATTTCGTATGTGTTACATTTCAAGGACATAACAGATTTTATAAACATGAAGGCAGAAGTAGTATAGTTGGACGATGTTATGGCAACAACCGTTAAAGCCACAACTTCTGGATAAAATTTTTGTTGAAAAATATTCGATAATTGTAGATTAGCTGACAAATTAGCCTGTTACTTTTCGTATTTAATATTTTGTGTTTATTTTACAGCAGTACTCCCGCCCACCAAAAAGAAGATTTCCTGATGTTGAGGTAAGGTTCTTACTGATATAAAGATTAATTTCATGAAGTGACATGAGTGAAGATTGATGCACTTGCCCCCTCGAGTAGTAATAGTACTCAATTCTTACCAACTGAATTTGTGTTGTTGTGGTTTTTTCAAAATGTCAATTCAACAAAAGTCCTACAGAACCTAATATCGAAAGAGAATAATTCTGCAAATATTCTTGTTTATCTGATGAAGGAGTCAGATTTGTACTCTGAAACGTTACAGTTCGCTTTGTTGATCCTCTGTTCCGCAATTGTTCATTAGGCATCGTTTTATCTTAGAAACTGACCTTGACAAGTAGTTCGATCCTGCAATCCGCAAGGGCGTTCTCATTGAAAAAAAACAATTTTATTTAATTCTAATAGTTCTGTTTCAGAAAAAACCTGAAAAATGACTCAACCCATATTTCCTCTCATTTTGCGACCATCCTCGGGCACAGCGTGATATCGATTTGTCGAAAAGTGTGTAATTTTTAAAATCGAATCTGTCCCGCCTAGGATAGTACAACTGTCTAAAAGAACGAACTAGTGATTCTCATTGTAGTTCGCTCATTGAAATGCGGTGGTATGGGCCAAATCGGCAAAACATACTTATTCGAATTTTTGAGCTTATTTCCTGAATACTACTCACAGCATGAATTGTGTTGAGATTCTAAGGTTTGTAAATGAAAAAAAAGCCGAAATTTCTCTTCAAATATTTTTTTCAAAAACTATCTATCAGATTCTGATCTTGCACAAAACCTGTATTCACAACAGAGTACCAAATTTCATAATGCACAATTCCGTGATGATTCTGTTATCCGAACAATTCAAAAAAATTCGAAATTCGTTTCTTTTTTAGGAAAACAATTTATCAGATTCCGAATAAATTTCGCACATCCCATATTTTACAATAGTGTACTAAATTTCAGTTTGATGCGATTATAGTTTTGAAAGATATCAGAATAACTGTCATATTTTCTGTTTTTTCTCGGTATCGTTCCTATTTCAGGATCTGAATTTTTGAAAATATTAGAAGAATAAATTTTTGAAATGTCCATAAAGTTAGCAGAGCCACTTGCACGGAAGTCAATGAAATTCATCTTATTAATTGTCGTATATTTGTCGAGAATTTGTCGTGAAAGAAAAAAATTTGTCGCGCTCCTACTTTTTTTTTAAGGGGTGGCTCTGCTAACTTATTATTAAGTTAGCAGAGCCATTCTAAAATATGCATCGAATTCGATTTAAAATGTTATGAGTAATTGTCGGATATGTGTCGTAGACGATCTAACCTGAAAAAACCAGAAAAAAACATTTTTTATAGCTTTTTCATAGGTTTCAATGAAATTTTCTGGTTTCTCTGGAAATTTGTCAGGTTTGGCAACACTGCATTCGTAAATCGATATTTCAGGTATGTTTTTCGTATCATTATTGACTGATATTGGGTGGTATATGTTAAATCTTCTATTTCCTGAGATGAACAATTTTCGTTACAATGCTGAATAATGGAAATATTCCATTCTCACGGATATACATCGACGTAACTTTGTGATACAAGAAAATTGATTAGATGACCGTTTTTTCTTCCGGAAATGAGCTGAACGATTGAAGGACGACCGAAACATATTTGTCGTGAAAGAAAAAAATTTGTCAGGCTTCTAGGTTTTTTTTAAGGGGTGGATCTGCTAACTCAATATTAAGTTATCAGAGCCATTCTGAAATATGCATCGAATTCGATCGAAAATGTAACCATCTAGGCTGAAAAAATATTTTTTTATAGCTTTTTCATAGGTTCAAATGAAATGTTCTGGTTTCTGAGGAAATTTGTCATATTCAGCAACACTGCATTGCAGTGTTGCAGTGTTATCGGATTTGTCATCAAATCTAGTCCAACTTAGTCGTTTAAGACTATTTTCGGCTCAATCATCGAAACTTACAGACATTCGGACAAAACGATGGCAGAATATGCGCGCAAAAAAACACTAAAATCTTCAAGAATACCAGTAGGGAGTCGGTTCAGTCGAGGGGTGTGTGGCAACCTGCCGACAAAGACGCCTTTGTCGGCGTAATAAAGTGCGGTAATAAAACTAACAGTGACACGTGTGGCACCCGCATATTTCATCGAATCTTATTATAAGAATGATGAGATAGACTTTTATTAAGGTTAGGGTGAATGTTTACACATTTTCAAACTGCTGCATTAGCAAACCCGAGACAGGCTGTATGTTCAATAATCTGGGATTAAAACAAAATATGAAAATGTGGCCCTCCGATTTTGCCCCTAATGCCCCTAGCAGAGTGGCGCCTGAAACGACTGCCTCGCTGCCTCACCCCTAACGCCGGCCCTGTCCGTGAGAATGGAATATTTCCAGTATTCAGCATTGAAACGAAAATTGTTCATCTCAGGAAATAAAAGATTTAACATATACAACCCAATATCAGTCAATAATGATACGAAAAACATACCTGAAATATCAATTTACCAATGCTGTGTTGCCGAATCTGACAAATTTCCTGAGAAACCAGAACATTTCATTAAAACCTATAAAAAAGCTATAAAAAAATTTTTTTTCTGGTTTTTTCAGGCTGGATGGTCTACGACAAACACTCGACAATTACTCATAACATTTTTGATCGAATTCGATGCATATTTCAGAATGGCTCTGCCAACTTAATATTAAGTTAGCAGAGCCACCCCTTAAAAAAAAAGTAGAAGCGCGACAATTTTTTTTCTTTCACGACAAATATGTTTTGGTCGTCCTCCAATCGGTCAGCTCATTTCCGGAAGAAAAAACGGTCATCTAATCAACTTTCTTGTATCACAAAGTTACGTCGATGTATATCCGTGAGAATGGAATATTTCCAGTATTCAGCATTGAAACGAAAATACCCAACCCAATATCAGTCAATAATGATACGAAAAACATACCTGAAATATCGATTTACGAATGCAGTGTTGCCGAATCTGACAAATTTCCTGAGAAACCAGAAAATTTCATTGAAACCTATAAAAAAGCTATAAAAAAATGTTTTCTTCTGGTTTTTTCAGGTTAGATCGTCTACGACAAATACCCGACAATTACTCATAACATTTTTGATCGAATTCGATGCATACTTTAGAATGGCTCTGCTAACTTAATATTAAGTTAGCAGAGCCACCCCTTAAAAAAAAGTAGAAGCGCGATAAATTTTTTTCTTTCACGACAAATTCTCGACAATTATACGACAATTAATGAGATGGTTTTCATTGACATCCGTGCAAGTAGCTCTGCTAACTTTATGGACATATTTTTGAATGGGTTTATCTGCGGAATCATTGGGTAGAATTTAGCCATTCACGAATTTGACCTTCGTGAATGTGGTCCAAAACTTCTTTACGAATATCGAATTTCAAAGTTGTTTCTTATAGAAGTAATTGTTTTCACGATCGGCCGTTCGCCCAAAAATTCCGTGGATATACAAAAAGTTATTTTTCAATTTTTCCAAAAGTATAGATTGGATCGATTTTAAATCTAATACTTGATTGAAAACTTATAGCTTTTAGGTTTATTCGAATTTCGCGTGGACCGTATGGAAAGAAGACCACTAATTCTAAAGATACGTTTCCAGTGATCAATACATCTAGATCACTGCATGACTGAATTTGAACAAATGGGCGAAAGTTCACGTCAGGGCTTTTCTAGAATTCTTCATCTTAAAAGCATTTTCATTATTCAGTTCTGGAGATTAAAATTACCAGGTGTACTTCATCCATTATCCAATCCATAGATTCGATCCAAATAGCTATATCTGCTGAATTCGTCTTTCGTTATTGAAGTCCAAACCTGATCGACGAATATCAAGTTATCTCTCTTGAAAGTTCTAGTGTTTACTATCGGCCGTTAAGCTAATTGACAGCCCAATAACTCCAGACAGAAACGACTAAGATACTTTAACTTTGTGAAGCCGGTTTGGAGCTCAATAACGAAGGTGGAATTCGTTAAGGTAAAACCCACCTTGTTGTTCCATAGACATACCTATTCAAATTTCATTACGCCAATATTTCCAAGTTTTGTCATCTTCTAAGCATTTGGTCGTAACGAAGTCCTGCAAAAAAGCTGTCCTTTTCAAAATATTTGGAAAGTTAAATTTTGATTGGTTATTTAGCGGTATCATTGAGTAGGTACCAACCATTATTACATTAAATTCGTAATTGAGTCTCAAACCTACTCAGCAAATATACAGCCCTTCAGTTGTTAATTTCGGAAGTTATGGTGTTTAGGATCGGCCGTCGATCGATTTGTATTTATATTTCCAAATTGTTCGATATCCGTAATTGAAAAATATGGGACTCATTACAAGCTCAAATTCCACACCCTGTTCATTGGAAGTTTGGTATGGGTTTATCCACGGAAACATTGGGTAGGTACCCATCATATAACATTATTGTTGCATGTTACTATTGTTACGGAGTTTGTAATGCAGCCCCAACCTGCTCTGCAAATAGTCTCTTGAGTGTTCATTTCGTTATAGCGTTTACTATCGACCTTCAAGTCGACTGTGAACATAACTTCCGAGAGAATTTTACCGGAGACTCGATATTCGTGGAGTGAAAATGCGGCAATGATTCCGTAGATATACCCATTCAAGTTTTTATCTTTCAAATAGTTGCAAAAAACACAACTAGGTTGGAATTGAAATCGACTACTATACCTTTTCATCCCCAAATTGAGACTAAACAAATTCAGATTGGGAATATTCAATTTCATAATGGTACAACATTCGTTCTTGTGTGAATTGGAGTTCTACAAGCTTCTTCAGTTTGAACTATATATACTCCTGCTATTTCGTTGGTTTTTTCCTTTTGTTTTTTTGCCCACCTTAGGGCGGTTGACTTCTCGATAACCAAAGATACGCAAGTCCTTTCCCATCGTCTATTTCTTCATGGACTGAAAAACTTTATTTTAATTGATTCCGGATCTCCTTTCTCAGTATTTTCGAATCAGAATCTGGTTTGCAGTCATTCAATACACTCCTTCGACATTGAAGTGTTAATTTTATAAGGTACTCAAAAATCCGACTCAAAGAGCAACGGATGTTGTACCCATATGAAACTGATTATCAACAATTGGAAATATATATATTTCAAATTGGGAGTAATCATTTTGACATGTTTAGCAATTTGAAATATATAGGTATATTTCCCATTGGAACGGATCATTTTCATATGGATACAACATTCGTTGCTCTTTGAATTGAATTTTTTGATTACTTCATAAAGTTAACACTTTAATGTCGAAGTAGGGTATTCAATGAGGGAAAACCAAAGTTTAATTCTTAATTACATTCCTTACTGAAACGGAAGAGTCGGAATCAATTGAAAAGCAGAGAAAACGGCGATTGGAAAGGAATTTTTGAGTATCAAGAAATCAACCGCCCAAAGGTGGGCAAAAAATAAAAGGAAAATGCAGGGGCATAGTATACACTGAAAAAGCTCATAAGACTCCAATTCACACAGAAAAGAATGTTGTACCAACATGTAATTGAATATTCCCAATTTGAATGGGCTTAGCCTCAACTTGTTTTTGTTTAGTACCAATTTGAATATGTCTATTTCCAATTTGATTTTGTTAGGTGTCAATTTGAATTTGAAAAGGTATAGATAGAGAATTGACCAGTTTGAAATTCAAATGTGTTTCAGGATGTTAACATACGGCAACCCGAGAAAGAGGTAACCTAGGCGAGTTCAAAACACCTGATAGGTCAATTCAATTCCATAATACACTCTGGTTCATGTATCCACCAACAAATTCAATTTCTCATAACTTTTGAGCCTTCCTTTATAGTAGGTTGATAGTTGGAAAGTACGATTCACATCCACAGGTCCATCGATTTATATTTTTATCCCCAAAATATTCGACGTCGATATTAGGAAAACATGGGACCTTTTTCGAGCTGAAATTCAACACTCTGTATTTTTTAAAATTTGATTGAAATTTTTGACAGCGTCAGAAAATTTTGAATGTGAATCAGTTGATTCTTTTTTCTGCACGTTATCTTTCTCATCGAAAACTTCAGGGAAAGAGTCAATTGTATATTGAAGTTCCATTAAATTCTCAGAAAAAATGTACATTGTGATCAAATTGAATATTTTCTTTGTACCTCTGATTGCACATTCGTATTTCTTAATACCCCCAGTAAATTCGAGAAATACGTTATTGAATGCAAATAATATCTTTGAAATCAAAAACGATGAATAATATACAAACATGAAAACTTGAAGTGAATCATAAAAGATGCTCGAAAGTAGAACCATTTTGTTCAATGCACATTTTGCCCTTTTCAAAATAGACTCGTATATTTTTGATCATGCCTGCATGCGGTCGACGTCGTACTATCCACATATCATGAAAATTCTGATCGAAGGACTGTCTGACCAATGAGGTAAAGGTTCATTATACTGGAATCGAACTCCTTCAATTTCCGTTCCTTCAGGTGATACTGGAAGATGATTTTGAAGGAAATCAAAATTACCTGCAAGCCGTCTTGGTAGGATGTTTGGTCCAATCAATCCGATCTCATTGGTATTTCGTATGCCTGACCGCATGCGGAGTTTGTTCGAACTATTCATCCAAATTATCCATATTAAAGACATGGCTTTATCGGTTAATACAATTCTGTTGACCATTCTTGCATTTCGTGAAATTCACCTTCTGAAGTTAGTTCCACCAATTTCATCTCCTGGTTTTGATCTTTGTATTTTCTGAAGATGAGGGGTGGAGATATATTTCTTCAATCTACGCCACATATTCAAATGTGTCATGTCGGAGCATGAGCGATTCTTCTGGTAATAACTTCTGGATGTGTCCCTATCTTATCAGAAATATCTTCTTCGACGTCCAGGTGTCGCCTTTCTTTGGTATATTTCACTCTCGATAAAGGAAACCGACCATTTTGGCGAACATAATTGAGAACTGCAGAGGAGCTTCATGATACGTTAATCTTTTATTGGGCAATCTCTATTGATATTCCAGTACATCCGCACTACCATTACCTTGTCAATTCCCATACACGAATAAATATCAGTATTTTCTGAATTCGAGTATTTGTAAGACACTATGATGATACGGATTTAATAGTCATCAAAATTTTTATCAAAAAAATTCTGGAATTACATTTGGACAAAACGATAGCACGCTGTTTCCCTAGAACATGCGCGCAAAAATTTTCGCAGTTATCACGAAAAAACCTTTGTGGAACACAATACAAACCAGTTTCTCACAATCTAACCATTCTTTTTCAAATCTTTCAGAATTCAAAAAGAGTTCAATCCCATTGAACCTATTTTATAATAATTCAGTGGAATTTTGCTATTGAAATAAATCTGTCCCTGAAATTATCGATGGTAAAATGACGTGTGAGACAAAGAATTCTACTGAGTCGCATTGAACATTTTCTGTTCTAGAGTATTTCAATCAAAATCCGAAAGTTTCAGTATACAGAAGGTTTTGAATTTCAGCTTGAAACGAGTCCTATATTCTTGAAGAATGACCTGCAATTTTTTGAGAATTCAAACATGAATCGATTGACATGTAGAAGTGAATCGTATGTTTCAAATATCAACCAACTAAACCGGGTGGTTCAAAAGTTACCAGAACTTGTTATTGGAGAATACATGAACCACTCTGTATCTCAGGGAATTGATAAGACTTATTAAATAGAAGTTTTTTAGACATGCTTGGGGTAGCTCTGCTTCAGGATACCATATGTTTATTCACCAATGAAAAACCCCGTAAAAGCACCCGACATCCAGTGCTTTTCTAAAAATTCCACACATGTGATTTTTAACCAATCAGAACGTGTATTTCTGACAGATCACCATCGCAACGGATGAATTTTAGTGGGAGTTTTTTCCTCGTGGGTACCCAAAAACGAATTATACTGGAAATTTTTTGGACGTTTATCATGACAGAATATCTACAATCTAAGTTTTATTTGTACATATGATAATTTTTATTGATTTAAACTACAGACTTAGAAGTTTTCTAAATTCTTTGGACCATTAGGATTGATGTTTATATTAAAAATCTAGAAAATCACTGCCGTGAAGGCAGCAGCTTTTACGCGCATGTTCAATGTAGATGACCTCTTTTGAATGGGTATATCTACGGAATCATTGGGCGGGTTTTACCCATTCACGAATTCGACCTTCGTAATTAAGCCCCAAACCTACTCTACAAATATCGAGTTTCTAAGTGGATTCTTTCGGAAGTTATTGCAGTCGGCCGTTTTGAAATCCAGTACTTCATCGAAAAATTACAGTTCGAAAGTTCATACAAAATTTAATGAGGATAATATGATAAGAAAATCACATAATTTTTTTCCAAATTGTTCTCATGACACGATCATCACGAAATTTCACAAAAAGTTGTCTTTCAGCATCTCCGAACTAGCTGCGAAGTTTTATCAGGATTGAATCAGTATTTCTCGAGTTATACCGAAAAAACAACGATATCGAGGAGAAAATCTCGAAATTTGACATATTTTTTACCGATATCTCCGAAATTTATGATCGAATCGAACTGAAATTTGGTACACTGCTGTGAAATATGAAGCTCAAAGTCTTAAGTGGAATTATTTTTCGGATATGATGAACGGTTACCGAAAGTATGATCCTGACAAAATTTGGCAAAAAGTTGCGCGTCGTTATACTTCACCTAATTGTCAAGTTTGGATCCAATTGCCGAAGAAGTTTCTGAAATAAAAAATGAATAACTTCAAAATTTCAAGTGGCTATAACTCCGAAACTGTTCGACCGATTTGGCTCATTAACCAACTCAACCGCGGCACTCCAATGCGCGACCTACCCTGAAAGTTTCAAGTTGCTAGCTCACTTTGTTTGACAGTTATCGTGGCCACGGCCGGCCGGACAGAATCGATTTTGACACTGGATTCGTCATCCGTGAGTCCAATCTAGTCGTTTGAGACCGTTTTCGACTCAATCATCGAAAATTGCAGACATTTGGACAAAACGATAGTACGCTGTTCCCATAGAACATGCGCGTAAAAACGCAATCATCCTATACTATGGCAGGTTGATTGGAAGTTGCTTGGTTTTGATTTAGAGATTTTTGGATTGTTTTTGCAGAAGTTGAAGCAGACCTCATTGTGTATCAATGAGGTAAAAGAAGGGGAGGGAGCATATCCTATATTTCCCTTGTTCCAAAAGTGTCGAACAGTTTTGAGAACTTTCTGTGGATTTTCCCTTACCAATATGGCCGACAACTACAATGTGAATATTTGTATTCTGTGGTGTACAGCAAATGAGACAAAAATATTCGGTTCAAAGTCTGTCATATTGGTATGGGTAAATCCGTAAAAACTGTACTACACTTTTCAAACGTTATGCCCCCTCCACTCTTTTCCTACCTCCACGTTGTGTGAATTTGCAGATATGATTTCATGGAGTGGAAGTTGTTGGAAATAAACCCATTTGTTGTGGAATTTTCTTACCGAATACCACACGAGGTCAAATTAAATCCGGAAATTTTTTCTCGCTCATGAATATTTTTGGAAAATTATCCCTCGTCGTCGATTCGGGATAATTTTCGAAATATTTATGAGCTCGAAAAAGTTTCCGGAAATAATTTGACCTCTTGTGGTATACTTAGTGAATATTTCTTTTCATTTCTTCCCTCCCCTTCCATAAAACGAATCAGTGGGGATGAGGTCATCAGACGATCTATAGAATTTAATATTAAGAAAGGAAACATGCAATCCCCAAAAAAACTGTTCGGAAGCACTTAGGTCAGCTTTTACTTGCTTGATCTAACTAGTAAGCTATAGAAGTTACCCATCCTCGTATTGTCCCCGTCTACAACAGCTTCACTTTCAGTTCGATCTAATTTAGAATCATATGATCGTCACGAAATTTCAAATCAACCTACACAACGTTCTTTGTTGGCTTTCGGATATACAATTGTGGAAATGAAATTTTGATGAATTTATCTACAGAATCATTGGGTATATTTTGCCAATCCGACAATTGTTTTTTATCGGAAGTTTTATTGTGTTATGTTTATAACGGTTGGCAGAGTAATCGATCATGAACACAATTACTAATAGTAAGAAACAAATCATAGGCACGAAATGTAAGGAGCTTATGTGGAGCTCAATAACGAAGTTCTATATCATGTGTTGTTGGAATACAAGCACAGATTTTGTTATAAGAAATATCCTTTCCGAGAAAACTTATCCACTCCGGCAGAAACTTTGTACGCAGTTGTTTGTTACTGATTGTGAAGTGAATTGAAAATTTAAGTGTTACCCTGTGATCCCAAACATATTTTTTGGAATAGAAATTTCAATTATTTTAGGAAATATTGGTGGCCACGATACTAATGTATTTTCGCTAAAGCTAACCTATCTAACTGAGATGTCCTATGGGGATTTAACAAGACAGATCATAACATCACAGACCAACCAGATGAACGACTCGCGTTATTGACTTGGGAAATCTATGTGCAAGTGTTCGTGACCGTGAATCGAGCGTCGCCGTATAGAGCCGCGTACAGACACGGGAGCAGAGCTGCTCATGAGCAGCTCGCGAAAAATTAGACACATCGAGGCAGCCTTGAGCGAGATTGGAGGCCAAGTCGAGCCGCAGTGGCTCGCGAGCCCCTTTCCAGTAGTCAGTACAGTAGCGTAGTAAAACAGACGTGGATTATTTTAAGAGAATCATATTATTTAATGGGCATGATTGGGAAATATAGGTTTTAATGAAATGTGTTTGGAAATACGGAAAATTGATTAATGATTAAAATATTCTATAAGAATATTGAACATTATAAGCTTATTCACAATGATTTGACAACGAAATATATATTCACATTGTGAATCAACCGGAAAAGTCAAGAACAGAGTTCGTTCAACCCTTCGATTATTCCAAGTAACTCGAAGCCCCTCGAAGCTCATGCTGAATCGAAAAGTTACACATTATTATTCAAAACGCTCTTATCCATACTCAATCACAACTGTTTCAATTTTCATAGTGCCCTGGCGCTTTTTTCGAAGGATAGAATAAATTTAGCTCTCCACACCATCGGAAAAATAAATTGCAACTACAGTTGCTTTTTCCTCTTTATTTTGTTAATTTAGAATGAATTCAACTGTTTCCACCATCGGAAAAATTAATTTGCATCTGCAGTTGCTTTTCCCTGTTTATTTCGTTAACTCTTAAGTTTTTACGGCAGTAATTAAGAATCATCTAGGGTCAATATTATAGACTCAAAGTGGGTACTACTTTGATGAATACGCGTATAGCAAAATACCAGGGACAAATCTGCCGAAACATTTCATTATAGTTGAATTCCAAAAAAAAAACGAGATTGCTATTATATACCGAAATATATTTTTCATCTGACAAACAACCGACCGCGAAGTAATTATTATTATTTCGAATTTGTATTACTCTGCGAGAATCGTACGTTTTCTTGCCTCTGATTATATATTATTGACAGGATGAAAGGTTATTTTGAGCATTATATCTATTCTTTCACTGAGAATTATTCGGAAAAATATCCTACACGATTTAATTCACAAAATATAGCTCACAACTCGACCCGAATTTTTATTAAAATGCTAAAATGCTATTGCATTAGCACTATCCCATACAAACTATACTCCTATGAATAACATCAAGACGGACAGCGTCACGAAACTCAGCTGTGTGCTCTTGACATCGTAAAAACATTCCAGCGCTACTTGTTTGCCGTTCAAACTGAGCCTGAGGAATCCTTTGCCTCGCCGTATCATCCATCGGATGGGTCAAGTTTAGGGGCTCGCGGGCCGCTGTGCTCCCGCTCAAAATATCGTCTACACCTGCGAGGCAGACCAATTAACATGCCTCGCGAGCCGCTCAGCTCTTGTGACTGTACGCGGCTTATAATATAATTATATAGTATGATACCACAAGCATTTTGGGGTGCGTTGGGGTGCCCAATCACATTGCAGCTGGGAATACGCGATTTAAAGCCGGATCCAGATGAGTGTAATCCGAACAGCGAATGCATTAAAATTTGATAAACGATTCGACGAAAAGTGTGGACGGCACTCGAGCTCACCCTCGAATAATAAATTGAAATGCAGCGTTCGAGTTGAAAACCGAGTCCTGGGGCCCTATTTTTGAACTGATCCGAATTCATTTCGTCTACGAGCTCTCGCGGTCATGCGACAGTCTGGCAATGTGGTGTTCACGGTGTACTTGGGCAAGATTAATTCACGAAAACACCTTTTTCATTATAATTTTGAATGTTTGAGTGATTATTCTGAACTCTAAAATATTTTTTCAATATAAAAAAGCCAAATGACCACAACAAAGGGGGGAAATGATAAAATGCCCTATTTTTCAGGTGTGATGATCACTTTGCACGGTACAGAAATGACAAGAAGGCACTTGCGCACCAGTAAATAAACTTTCGCATAGCTTCGTTTTCAACTGAAATACATCGGATGAGTCGAAGCAGGCGGATTCAAATCCGCATGCGGATTAACTTATACGTAAACATGATGTGCACTGCGAATTTTTTTTTCTATTTCAAAAACCGTTTATTTGTCCATAGAGCAAACCTATTCATACACGCAATTAAAAAGTGATTTATTAGTACTTATACTACCGTTTTAATTTTTCACATTTTTGGCGCCTTATAAAGGATTCTCTTTGGTTTCAAAAAGAAGAAAATGCGAGAACGAGCTAGATATCAAAATAATCCCAATCAAGTTACTTCACCGTTTATGGGATATCAATTCGAAAACAGATATGCTAATATTTACCCTCAGTTTAAGGTTAAACATTTAGAAACTATATTAGAGAAATTTGCGTTTGTATATATGGATAATTAATTCTGTTCGTGTAGGAAAGGTGGAAAATCATACGTTTGGTTCAATCCACCAAAAATCAGTTATTTATATAAGACACGTTCAACCATATTATTGTTTGTTGCAGAATTGTTGTGAATTTTCTTCAATAATTATACCCTGTATAATATAGATGAACTGTATTTAAACCGAAAAAAAGTCATTCAGATAATCATTTAGGTTAAAACCCCAATTGGAACAAAATTGAAATTATCCTGCAAATGAGCACAAATTGAGATTAATTATTCTAGTTGAAGTGGATTTCTGTTGAACTGAGTCCATACAAAATGTCTATTGAGTTCAATTGAACTATACAAGCAACTTCTGTTGCGATCACCTATACAGTTCAAATTAGATATTTGAAATTCTATGTTCAGTATTCAGAAAATAAATCAGTTCAACCATGTATTTGTGAATAAAACACTTCATATTGTATATGGTTCATTTATTTTGATTTTGTAACTAATATTTTCTACATATAAATTACCAACAGTTTTTGAACGTTCGAAGTATTCGTAGGATTGTAGACATTTGAAAGTTTGCGTTTGCACCTTGTGCAGAAACTGCTATTCGACATCTCATATTATGTGGTATATTCACAGCATAATTCTATTCCTGAAGCTCTGAGTAATTGGTTTCAGACATTCTAGTGACCATATATCCATTTGATACCTGAAACAAAACTCAACATAAATATCACAAATAGAATTTGGGTACAATATAATATACATATATCCTTCCTTCAATTCACATCGTCTTTCGTACATCAACTTTCAGATATTCACTCCATCATTAATATTGGTTCACATCACGACATATCAAAAGAAATGCCCAAAAAAACAATTTCAAACTGTAAAATCCATCAAAAACAATAATGAGTATCCATCCACTATGTTTTTGTTTGTATGTCATGTGTGTCTACATATACAAATTCTAAGGAAAAACAACACGTTGCCAAAATGTTGCATTTGACCGAATCTAGACCTCACTTCCGCATGCAAAAGTGATTCGTATGACGCGAAAATAGTCGGAGCAGAAAGAGCGCTTCCTCGAACCATAAATCTTCCTGTGATTCATTGCATTCGCTGTTCGCATTACACTCATCTGGCCTAAAGCCGGGTCCAAATGGGTATAATCCGAACAGCGAATGCAATAAAATCTAATGAACGATTCGGCGAATAGTGTGGACGGCACTCACTCAGACTCGAATAATACATTCAAATGCATCGTTCGAATCGAAAACATAGTCCTGACGGAGCAGAAAGGACGCTGCCTCGAATCATAAAACTTCCTGTGATTCATTGCATTCGCTGTTCGCATTACACTCATCTGGACCCGGTTTAAGGTCGGCAGGCAGTGAAGCCCGCAAACAGTGGAGTGATTTCTGATTTGTCTTGTTGGTCGGAGATACCATAATGCTAATGTAGGGAACTATGGTGTGCAGGGGAGGTGGAGTACTGGAGGACCCGATTCACAGATTTACCACAACACTCATACCTGTCTTCAATGGAATCGAAGTATCGGACACTATTTATCCTCGGTCAGCTTTTTTCTTCCTTCTCACATTTTATTTTTTTTTTCAGAAAACTAAAGTTTGTCAGGGACCTAGCATTCATGGAAAAAAACTGGATAATCTGTTTAATAGGATTGACAACTTGGAAAGACAGGTAATAAATGTTAATTCGGGACACATTGATTTTCACCAAAAAATGAAATAGTCGAAGAGAGTATACCGTTTCAAATTGTAGCTTTTTGAGAAGTTTCATATCTATTGTTTGAAAACATTTTGTTAGTTTGGATTCTGAAATATCCGTTATATTCAAAACACAACGGATGAAGGGTGGTCACTACGAGAAAACTGATTTTCGGTTTGATGAAGACATTGCCGGGTATCTGGAACGAATCTCACAGGGATTCTTCAAGAGGATTTTTTTTTGGGTTGTACTCAATTCTTTAGCATTTAGTTAGTTATTTTTCCATTTTTCACCCCGTTCAAGTTTTTATTTTCCCAAAAATTCTGGAATATAAAAAAGTGGCAACATTGCGCATTCTTACGATTTTTTCAACCATTTGCACCAAAAATGTTTTTTGAAAAAAACGAACTCTGGCCTCCAGAAGTCACCTCGTTATATTTGAGGTATTGTTTGCTCTTAATTGCTTCTATTCGTTCTTGGTAGACTATCATTATAATGTACTCCATAAGAAATCTTTGGCAATCAACATTAATGGAATCGCATTGTTTAATAGCTTTTCACCTTTTTCCTTCAATTTGTACTCCATTCAAACATTTTATTTCTTTAGGAAATCCCTCAACCCACTGATGATGACTTCCGAGCTCTCACAAAAAGATTAGATCGATTGGAAAAACTGATGGAGAAATTCGCAAAAGAGGTAATAATGCCTATTTATTCAATGTATAGAATCTATCTATATTTTTTTGTATTTTGGACGGTTCCTATTTAATTCGAGGCAAATTGACTTTTGGTTGCATATACAGGGTGATTCATTAAGGTTGGCCACCGGCCGTATCTCGGAAACCGTTTATCCTATGACTTCCGGAAAAAAAATCTAATGACAAACTCGGCCCCTAGAAAATGATTAAAAATATTTTCAAGTTCGTAGTTCCCCACTAGAGGGCGCAATCTATCACTTGTAAAATATAATCTCATTTTTTACGAAATATTCTCCAGCTAACAGTGGTAAAGAATAATAAAATAAAAATCTATTCTTTCTATTCAACAACTTTTGTTTCAGTAATTTTTCTATATTTTCTATTTTTTAGTGATGGGATGTATAAACTTTTCTTCACGAAAAAAACATTCTTACTCCTGTATGGGTGAACCGATTTTCACGTAATTAAATTTCATTCGAAGGCCATCGAAAGCAGATCACAGAAACATATGACAACAATATACCGGGTGATCCAATTGAAAACTACAGACTGTTTTATCTCACTTCGCCCTATTTGTGCGTTTTACTGGAAAATTTCAAATGCAATGCTATGATTCTAACCGAGTGAGAATAAGCCAAGCATTATCACCTACTGACTTTTTGAAATCGTAGACAGATATCATTGGTCGTTTCGGAGTTATTGACATTTTTGTAAATTTTGATAAGTATTGATCAACCCTGTGAAATGCAGGCGGAATTTAGTTATTTCATCTCTAAACAATTAAACAATTAGATGAAAGGAGAAAACTCATCAAAACAACGAAACAAGCTGATTTAGAACCAGTAAGCTTTGGCGATACTGTACATTTTCGGTATCTATGGCTGTAAAAGTTTTTTAGGACGATTGCAAACCACTATTTTATGATGACCCATTATTCAAACGAAGAAGCATATGATATGCTTAAAGTTCATTTTGAATGTTTAGAAAATGCAGTAGATGAAAGGGAATACCCGATACGATATCCTGAAAGACGTCGTCATTTCAAAAGGGTATTCAATAGATTGACACGAAGAGTGCGAGAAACTGGTAAGGTTCAATATCTTGGAAGAAAAAAAAACGTAGAAGCCGTAATGAGGATAATATCATAAAAGTTTTGGCTTATTAACAAGACAAAGGTGCTTGAAATTTTATCGGAAGATCTTCCAATTCTTTTAGAAAATATTGCTATTGAAAGCAGGTTAGATATGTTGTATCAACAAGATGGTTGCCCGGCGCATTATGCTGCTAATGTTAGAGAATATTCATATAACGTCTTCTCAAAGAGGTATATTGGACGAGGTAGTATTTTTCCATGGCCAGAAAGATCACCCGACCTCACAGTATTAGATTTTTATCTTTGGGGGAGAATAAAGACTTAGTTTTCCGAACACCCCCCACTACAAGTGAGGATATTCAAAATAGATTTCGACAAGCAGCTTCTTCTCATACTGAAATTGTGGCCAGTGTCAACTCGACGACAGAAAGACTAAATTTATGTGTAGAAAATAATGGTAGACATTTTAAATATTTGAATTGATTAGGTGTAAGTGTTGTTTTTCTGTTCAAATATTTTCTATGTTGCTAATTTTTATTTTATTTTATCGCATTATTCTTATTTCATGTGTGTTGAGTATTTTGTTGCGTTGTCATGACGCATAAAGTCACTTCCTTGTTTATGCGCGCTCACGGAAAGGATCAACATTGATCAAAATTTACAAAAATGTCAATAACTCCGTAGGTGTCAGTAGGTGATAATGCTTGGCTTATTCTCACTTGGTTAGAATCATAGCATTGCATTTGAAATTTTCCAGTAAAACGCACAAATAGGGCGAAGTGACATAAAACAGTCTGTAGTTTGGATCACCTGGTATATTGTTGTCATATGTTTCTGTGATCTGCTTTCGATGGCCTTCGAATGAAATTTAATTACGTGGAAATCGGTTCACCCATACAGGAGTAAGAATGTTTTTTTCGTGAAGAAAAGTTTATCCATCCCATCACTAAAAAATAGAAAATATAGAAAAATTACTGAAACAAAAGTTGTTGAATAGAAAGAGTAGATTTTTATTTTATTATTCTTTACCACTGTTAGCTGGAGAATATTTCGTAAAAAATGAGATTATATTTCACAAGTGATAGATTGCGCCCTCTAGTGGGGAACTACGAACTTGAAAATATTTTTAATCATTTTCTAGGGGCCGAGTTTGTCATTAGATTTTTTTTTCCGGAAGTCATACGATAAACGGTTTCCGAGATACGGCTGGTGGCCAACCTTAATGAATCACCCCGTATAAGATTCCGAACCATTGTTCCGTACAGAACGCGTGCGTCCCACTATTCCGAAAAATGGTTATGTTTTCCCTTTGAGTTCTGAATTCACATTTCTATTCAGGTCATTTTGGGGGCCGTTAGCACAATTTTGGCCTACGTAGCGCCACCAGTTCCTTAAATGAAAATTATTTGGGTTCTCCGAGCGGAATCTTTGGAAGGCTATAAAACGAAAACCAATAGATATTTTTTCATTCTGTTTTCACACCAGTGTTCAGAATGAAAGTAAGTTCAACTTTGAAAGATTTTCAGATTGACTTTGAATTCTGGAAAAAATTTTTCACAGAAAATCTTAGAACATTGAGAACATTGAAATAACGCTAACCAGTTTGGCAATCGAAAACAAAACATTCAAACTCTGTAAGTTTTCCGCTATTTTGAAATTCTTTACCAGAATTCCACACAACAATTGAATTGACCACCAAAAAATACTAAGATGTGACCAAAAACCGTTATTTCAAAGGTCACGTATAAATCACCTCAGTTATCAGAATATTGCTCAAAGCTGACATTAAACACGCTGTATCTCGCTTATGCTTCCAAAACGGGGTATATGTCATAAGGCAAAAATTACTTTCCCAATGTCATCTATACGGCTATATACGTTTGACCAATTTATGGTTGAAACACCCTGAATAAAAATAAATATATAGGTAATATTTTGTGTATTTCGAAATCGGCTGATTTGGATGGAATTCTGTGAAAAAATTCAGCGTATTGCATTTCAAGTAAGTTATTTTACTCAGGAGAAGAATTTTCATGGTACTTTGTTTTGATCGTAAAAGTGATCATGTACTAAATCAAAGCGACGAAGATAGAAGAAATACCACAAATTGTTTCAATGCCACAAAGTATAGGATAGTTCGTGAAGTGCCTTACACACGTCTATTCTAAGGATTTTACTTCGGTTCAGTAAAGTTCGTACTGAAAGGAATTCGGAATTGGATTAGAACCAGACATGCGCACTGTGACTATATTGAGTGGGTAAGGATGTTCGGAATCTGTTCGTCATCTGACCCGTGAACATAGCTATTGAGGTATATTAGGCACAAAGGAATATTTCGTTACAAATTGCCATTGTTTTTAGGAAAAATATAATTCAATCGGTGATAAAATATACATCACTATGACATGAAGGATACAAAATTCAAACTTCCGCTGTAAAAAAGAGCTGGGTTGGTTGGTTCACTTCACGAGTACTGAAAACACTCTTGCTGTCAAGATATCTTGACGATCTTTCTTTACTATCTTTTGCCTTCCTCAGATACTCGTTGGGTACAGACGAATAGGCACGAATACGAGTTTGTGTACTCCAGTAACTTTTAAAAGTCTGTCGGTAAACCTTGAGTGTAATTTGATCCAGTTTTCGTAACTAGATCTCATTCAGATTGTTTCTCGTGGATTATTGCGAAGGTCAAAATATTTCTGTGAGACTTTGCTATTTTTTAAATATTTTTATCAAGGTTTTTATGTTTTGGGGGTAGTTAAATAATTCATCACTACAATACATAAGGTAAAATTACCTTTTTCCGAATTCGACCTTCGTAATTGAGGACAAAACTAACTCTACAAATATCAATCCTCTATGTTGTTTTTCCGAACGTTAATGTGTCCACGATCATTCACGTTAGGCTACTAAATTGGCCGAGATGGCTATTAAGGTTTCTTCTCATAACAAGTCTGATTCTATAATATATTATGTGTAACTGTTCATGAATTTCATGTCTCTTTTGATTTTACGAAATTTTTTTCACAGGAATGAGAGATTAAATATTGTTGGAAAAAATTATTTAATAATGCCGACGTTTCGTTGGATTTTCCCAACATTTTCAAGGCTGTAACAACATAAAGCTATTTGACACAACTCTGCATTGTTAAGACGAACAAAAGATTTGAGTTACCTAAATTAGCAGCTTTTAAACTGACATAGATGTAATGAATAAAATCTGGAGAACGAATCACCACTACAGAGACAAAACAAAACTCACAATCAGTTAAAAGCATGAAAATCCACTCATATATACGATTAAAACCATAAATTAATGAAATACAATGACATATCATGTTGATTTATTGATTTCTGGTTTTAATTGTATATACGAGTGGAATTTTATGATTTTAACTGATAGTGAGTTTTGTTTTGTCTCTGTAGTGGTGATTCGTTCACCAGATTTTATTCATTACATCTATGTCAATTTGAAAGCTGCTAATTTAGGTAACTCAAATCTATTGTTCGTCTTTCGGCATAATTAAATAAGCTTTTCCAACAATATTTGGTGTCTCATTCCTGCGGAGCAAACTTCGATTATGTGTAACATTATTCATTTTTGAGCGATTCATAAATTTTGTTTCCCATAAAGTTGTAAAATTTATATAAGGTAAAAAGTTTTGTCATTTAATTACGTGTTTCCTCTGGTTCTGTATCACCAGTTATATTATTCTCACCCGACATTGATCCTCAGTTTACCGGATTATCTATAATTTAAGAACTGTGAAAGTGAGTAAGTGATAGCATACATTGACGATCTTGTATCGAAATAGATTAAGAGGAAACAATACCACTTGGAAGTAAATTACAGCTAGGCAACCCAGCAACATTCAAATGTCATCAAACTTCGTTTATATCTCAAGGTCAGGCCGCTAGACCCGGACTACATTCTTAAACGTTGCCTATTGGCAAATGTAGATAAGCGCTACTCCCTCTGGTGACTATATGTGTAACCCGAGGTACAGACATTGTCATTGACAAGTTGAAAGGAATGTCGAGAAAATGAGAAAGTCTATGCATTTTTCTTGGTGTTTCTGTGGTTTTACAAGTGTTTCTACCGAGAAAAAGCAACCTCAAATGTCCCTTCCCATAGATTTCCACAGCTCGGTGAAAAATTTCGATTTTGTATGAAAGAAACTTCCTTTAACAAGTCGGGACTGGAAGTGTTGAAGAATCGATAAAAACCTTGGCAACTTGTAACTCAAAATTGGCAAACCAACAAACAAGATTTATGAGAGTCTATTACTTGCATTTTACCATGATGATCATTCTCATAGAGGTAAGCACGAATTGCTCATGAAATATTGGACCACATTCATGAAGACAATTGTTTCCCAGACCCCTAATCCAAGCAGAAAAAGTTACTTATGAGGAATGCTATGCCTTTCAGAATTCTGCCTGTTGAACTGATCATTAGGAACAGCGTAAATGTTTCGGTGAGAAAATTGACCGATTGAAACGAAACAGTCTGAACAAGGAAATATCTGGTAATGAATACTTCGCTCCAAGTGCTTCTTCTGATGAACTCAACGCTGTACAAAGGCTTATTGATCACAGCTTTTTCAAGACCAATCATATGAGTGTTGGAAGAATTTATTTGTCAATCCATATAAATAAGGCTTATGGTACAAGTTGCATTAGTTTTATGTGAATGTATGTTTTTAAACTTTTTGAGCAGTAGATCTGAGGAGGTATTTGATCAATAATCATGTTGGGTGGGTAAAAAGGTTGAAAGTTTATTAGTTTTGCAAATAACACGCAACATGCATCTTCTTGTACCACTTTGATTTCATCGGCAGAAGCACTTTGAGCGAAGAGACCAGATCTTTCCTTGTTGAGAATCTTTTGTTTCAATCGGTCAGTTCTATCAATAAAACATTCAAGTTGTTCCTTAATCAGTTCAACAGGCAGATTTCTGGAAGGCACAGCATTCCTTTTAGGTAACTTTCTCTGCTTGGATTAGGGGCCTGGAAAGAAATTGTCCTCAAGAATGTGATCAAATATTTCATGAGCAATTCGTGCTTACCTCTATAAAAATGACCATCATTGGTAAAATGCAGGTAACAGACTCTCATAAATCTTGTTTGTTGGTTTACCAATTTTGAGTTACAAGTTGCCAAGGTTTTCATCGATTCTTCTACACTTTCAGGCCCGACGTGTTAAAGTAAGTTTCTTTCACCCAAACTCGAAATTTTTCACAGGGCTGTAGATTTCTACGGGAAGGAACATTTGAGTTTGCTCTCGCCCAATAGAAACACTTGTAAAATCGAACGAATGCCAAGAAGAATTTTAACTTGTTATTGATAATGTCTGTACCTCGGGTTACTCTGATAGCCACAAGAGGGAGTGGCGCTTATCTTCATTCGCCAATAGGCGCGTGAAATATTATAAATTCCGAGAAATTATGACGTTTATAGGAGATAACGGGGTGTCGTTCTGCAGGCTTGAGTGAGTATTTTTTGAGAAGTTTTTTTGGGATGTTCTTAATTTTTTAGCGAGAATGCGCAGTGTTAGTTATTTTCCATTTTTCACTATTTTTCAGTTTTATTTTCCCGAAAATTCTTGAATATAAAAAAGTGGCAACATTGCGCATTCCTACGATTTTTTTTCAACCATTTGCACCAAAAAAGTCGTTGAAAAAAATGAACTAGAAGTCACCCCGTTCTATTCGAGGTATTTTGTGTTACATGCAAATGACCTTTGAACTACGAATTCGAAGAACCGTCAAATCATCCACACATGTAGAATTTTCTATGAGTGACATATACGATATGAAAATATACTCAAGTATTCAACAATTCTTGTTCTTCCTACAACTCGTACTTCATTTAGACATTTCACCTTTTTTCAGGATTTCCATAGCCAACTTCGGAAGATGGAAGAACGAGCCGAAAAATATACGAAAATTGTAGAATCATTGAAGAAAGAGACGACTGAGTTGACGCAGAGGTAATATTCGCCATGTTCGAGATGTTGAATTAGAAATTATAATAATAATATTAGTAATAATAATAACAATTTATTGATCCTTTGTGACAGATTCATAGACGTAAAGGATAAGTCAGATAGAAAAAAAAAGCAAAATTCAACTTAACGCCAATACAGCCCTTGAGGTAATTTTTCACTGTATGATAACATTTTTTCAACAAGATACCTTTGACATATTTCTTAATTTGCCAAAATTCAGAAAACTAATAGTTTATGGCAGATTATTATAAACTTTGATGCATTGATACATCGAAGACATCTCAAAAGGGTTGCATGAAGAAATATCCCAAAAAATCAGATATTAATTGAATCCATGTCCATCCGTATCAGTATAGATCGCACGACTCGGAGATGCCAGGTTGTTGAATATAATTTAATATATCCAATCCACTCTTCTAAGGTTTTAGTGCTGAAAATGTTTTCAATATTCGATCGCAATTTCCTGTCACATATCTTCAGTGATAGAATTGAAGGAAATAGTTAAAATCTTACGGCTGAACTATCTTTCATTTTAAATTTCAATTGGAAAACGAGTCCTCGTTACTTCCTTGATCATGATATATATGGTTGACGTTTATTATGCAGCGAATTCGCCAGGTAAAATAATATGCAACTTATTTGGAATGAACTGTTGAATTCATCGAATCAGATTTGCCCGGTTCAACAGGAATTGAAATAATTTGAATGATTCCAATAATGAAGAGAATTCGATTCTTTCTCGTTTCTCGTTTTTTTTTGCTATAATTTCATGCAACTATCTATGACGTTCTTGAACCCTGATATCACAATTTAGGCTTCATAAAAAGATTTATGGAAAGCGTCAATAAAAACCAATCGACATTGTTAGGAATTCCATGCTACCGGATTCCGCCTATGAGAGAGTTCATCCCATAGCGACGATCCGCTATTCCAATTGATGAGTACAAGCTTCTAAATCTATGAAAAGTGTTTCATTCAATTTTGATTTTTTATTTGAAAAAATCAAATAATAATCCTTAGTGATCGACCAAAAAAAAATTACCCCCTGAAAATTTCGCAGTTTGCACTTTGAAGTATGTAGATTCGAATGAACTCATAAAAATAAAACCGTCCGTCTGCCGTCCGGGGCTTTTCTCTGAAGTACAGAACCGAAATCCGTGAAACTTTGTAGAAAAATCGACTGAGATTGATCCTACGAGCTTTTCGTCAGGATCGGTGTACCCTAATGGCTCAAAACTGAGGGCTGGGGGGGAAAAAAATTATTTCTCGAAAACTGACGACTTCATGAAACTTGCAACGTTGATTACTGCTGCATAAATCAACCTAAAAATTTTCACCCGGATGATTTTCGACCTGTGGTCCCTGAGTTATAAAGAAGAACGCTGCAATTTGGTGCGAAAAACCAATGAGTTATGAAGGATACATCAGTAGTATTTTAAGATATCTACGGTATTGGGTTATTTAACTGGGAAAAAATAAAACCCTTGTATAAAATTTGCGGCGATTTCATTTCATTGTAGTGGCACTTCGATTGAACAAACCAACCAATTCCACTCGCATATAGGACTTATGTGCCTATTGAAATGCAAAATGATATTAATAGAAATACTTATTGAATATCTTCTTCGATAAGGAAGAAATAGTTGGTAGTGGCCGAGCTGAATCGAAATATTTGCCACTCTTACGCTTTCTGGCTGTTGTAATCTGAACGTGACCGAAATTACAGGTGTGATGATTTAATTGCCCTATTGTCCGAGAGGAAAAAAAAGGAGGTCGCGGAGATAATCCGACCGGCCGTAGTTCCCGTTCTCCAGCCTTCCGTAGTACCCATTCTCCAGCCTGCCGTAGTACCCGTTCTCCAGCCTGCCGTAGTACCCGTTCTCCAGCCTGCCGAAGAGCCTCTTCTCCAGCCTGCCGAAGAGCCCCTTCTGCAGGCTGTGGAGCAACAACTTCGGACGGAGGAAGGACCCCGTCGGCAGCCCGATCAACAGCAGGTGGATGAAGCGCTTCCGGACCAAGCAGACGTTAATGCGATGGTCGATGCACTTATTCGTCGGGTGCCAACACGCCAGAAGGACGACACACCCGTTCGATATGGCATCTCTCTTCAACCTAAAAAGAAACCGATATTAGGTAAGGTTCCTTGTTACTTATGATTTTTAGTGCTTCATCTCAACTTCATTCAGAATTATTCGGAGAACTATCCAAGATCATTGCATGGAATTCATTTTTGGTATATTATCAGTGAAGCCGAAAAAACTTAAAATATTTTGATGTTTTGGTTGCTCAAACGTCATGGATTCTTCATCGAAATTTTATGTAACTGATCTCAAATGATATCACTGATATTCAGTGATTTTTGAAGCCATATTTTTCGGTATAAATCTGATGAAAAATCTCGTTTGGAAGTTTGATCGAAAACATATCCGAATTTCAATTCCTTTTCTATCGAATTGTGATTTTAGAATAAATGAACAATGTCCTTCGCACATATGACCCTGAATTAAGCTAATAAGAATTTTAGCAGGCATTTGGGGTGCTTTGGGGTGCCAATCAGAATGCAGATATAGGATGACGTCACTCGCCGCTTTAGAACTCGCTTGAAGAGGTTATAAAATGTAAACAAACTGAAATTAATTTTTGGTCCTATTTATTTGATGAATAATTTCGTATTTGTTCCATTCAAAAATATAATCCAAGCAGTTTTTACAACAAAATCAATTGTTAAGTCATCTATGAGGTTTTTTCTTATGATGGAAGTCCTCATTATATAATGCTTTAATTGCACAACAACAAGAATTTGAATCGAACTTAGGTGGGCTCAATCATGATGTTTATTTCATATAATATAGAGAAATCGCAATTGAAGTAAAAGAATTACAACTTCCATTATTCAATTAAAACGATTGGATGTCTAATAAAATTCTATATGATTGCACAACCACAAGGATTAGAATCGAACAGAGTTGGTCTATTCATAGTTTGATTTTGTATTGAAATAAATCTCATTTGATTTGAAAGTATCACAACCTATACTTTTTCCAGTTAAAATAATTGTATTTTTCTGTTTGCATCATGAATTGATTTCAAAGAACAAGTTTTCGCCGAAATACCCTTTTAATAAATTACTGTTATATATCTTCTTCATTGATGGAATAGTAAAGCAAATATGGATTATACTTAACTTGCTGAGTTAATTTATGTCAAAAACAGTGACTGGAACAGTTTGGCAGACTTTACGTAGACATGGTATATTTACCACAATATAGGTACTGAAAACTTCACGAGTAACATATTTATATAAGTAATTATATCGATAATGTTATGGAAAAAATAAGATTATGTAGTTTTCAGAGGAATTATATTTCTTGTTTATAAATTTTTCCATTCCTTACACATTAATTCGATTGAATCCACAAATATTAGAAAAAGGCTTGCAATGAAATAGAACACCCATTGTTTCGGTAACTCAGTGAAAAATGAAAGAGTAGAGAAAATATAATAACAATTCGAACCAGGAAAAAGATATGTTGGAAGCACTCGAAGGCCTACCTTGGTAGATGATTCTTCCAGAAGGGTGGCTTGATGTTCCAATGAAGATCTTTTTCTTGGTTAAAACTCGTGAACAGTGAAAATAGAGCGACGTGAAAATAGAGCGAAGTAAAAGTATCGAACGAAAACTGACTGATCGAGAGATTCGCTTAGTACGAAATCTTTCGAGCGACTGACTACGTCATACATATGCTGACAGCCGTGAGAAAACTTCCAACACATTTAACGGTACAAGAAATAAATACAAATGAATAATGAATTGAAACTACCCCGATTAAAAGTTCGTTTCGAATCCGTAGAAATGGTCAGGAATGAACCTAAATATTGAAAACAAAGAATAAAATGAACAGAAAATACTAAGTGTTGCAGTAACACTCACAAACTCCCACAAGATTGTCAGGGTTTTCCTAGAGACCCATAAGTGTCAGCCACTACAAAGTTTCTCCGATTAAGGAAAACGGGTTTCCATAACATACTTCCAAAATTTCCATTTACTACAACCGAGATCTTCAACTCATTTTCACAGGAGTTCAAGATGAGACAGAATACTCGCTTTGGTATTAGAATTTTGCTTTTCAAATGGTTTCACCGTGAAATCTTACTCTGATCTTAATCTTGTGATTCCTGAATCTCGACAAATCCGTTTTTACATTTTGATTTTAGATATTCCAAACTCGAGTATTCAATTTGACAGCTGTTTTGAGGAAGCAGAAAGTGTGGTTATGTCTGTTATTTTTCTCAAGGTCGAAAAGACGCGATTCCCGCAAACGTCGAGTGATTTGCCTTGTTGGTCTTTGGTAATAGACACAAATATTGGGTTATACGGACGAAAACTCAACACCTCGATTCACCGACTTTAAAAGGAAAATGTGGAAAATCGCTCGGACCCGTCAATTTCTAATTCGGAGGGGTGAACAACTTCTCCGCTTCTTCCATTTTAGTATTTCAACACAAGAAGGGTGAGCACAACCCCTTGATTTTGAATAGGGATGGGGGGTGTTGCGATAACCAATTGTGAAGATCGTATCGATTACTATATCTGACCCTAAAATTTGCTTCAAAATATCCATCGATAATGAAACAATAGCTAAAATAATGAAAGAGTCAATGTGGAAATTATCTCGAGAATATTATTCGTATCCGACACAAGGTATCAGGTGTGAGAAGAAAATTCAACAATATTATGGCATATGTTTATTGAAGCTTTGTTACTGGTGGGAGAAAATCAACTTTTTATCATATTACAATGAAATTTGGCCCAAACCTCGAAGTCAAAATTTGTCAGTAATGATTTAAATTCAACAAATTCTTGAAAATTTAGTATTCCTTGGCGACTGTTCGTTCGATTATTATGAAATTTGGCACAGATCTTGAAATCAATATTCGACAACAGTTTTTCAAATTTCACTTTGATCCGATATTCATTTTCGGAGATGAAATTTCGTTGTTTTTCTAAATACGTAAATAGATGATCACTTCGGCAACGAATTTAAACGAGCGCGTAAAAGCTGCTGACCTCACGTGCTTTACTAGAGTTTATACCCCATCGTTGAACAATTTTTATATAATCACATATATCAAATCAAATACCACAACAATAAACCGCACTTAAAATTTATAAAGAAAGAATGAGCTCTAACCTCCAGTCATCACAGAACAACAAAGAATGACAGGAGAACCGTCAAATAAGGGATCTTTAATTTGAGTATGCCTGTCTTCTATCTTAGTTAAAGTTAGGGTGGCCCGTATTTTATTAAAGGCCATCCTTAAATGTTTTGTGAGTACGCATGCATATATGTCACAACTTTATTTAAGGTACGCCTACATTTGGGTTTCGATAACTCTCTAATCAAATAACAAAACAGTGTGTAACCACTCTCTAATCCACCTACACTGTTTGCGTCTAACGCACGTTTCAGAAACCAAGTTTCCTTTGTCAAAGACATATAGTTACTCGATATTTCAAAATGTCTCTATTCAAAATCAAGGGGTTGTGCTCACCCCTGTTAGGGAGTTGAAGTAACGGGGACGCAAAGAGCGGAAAAGTTATCCTCCCTCGAACCAGAAACTCAGGGTCCGAGCGATTTTCCACATTTTCATTTGAAAGACGGAAAATCGAAGTTTTAAGGTTTTTTCGGACCAGACTGTATCGAACCCTAAGGCCTGCACATTGTTTTCCGCTAGTGACTCATTTTTGCTCGCATGTTCTAGGGGAAAAGCGTGCTATCGTTTTTTCCAAATGTCTGTAAGATTTGATGATTTTGATTTTGATGATTGGTCTCAAACGCCTAGATTGGACTCACTGATGACGAATCCGTTGTCAAAATCGATTCTGTCCGGCGGGCCGTGGACACGATAACTATCGAACGAAGTAAGCTAGCAACTTGAAACTTTCAAGGTAGGTCACGCATTGGAATGCCGCGGTTAATTTCGTTAATGGGACAAATCGGTCCAATAGTTTAGGAGTTACAGCCATTTGAAATTTTGAGGTTAATGTACTCATATTTCGGAAACTACTCGAGCGATTGGATTCAAACTTGGCAATTAGGTGTTTACGCAGTCAGCCGTCCGGCCGACCGTAAACACAATAACTTCAGGAAGAAACGACTTAGAAACTCGATATTTGTAGAGTAGGTAGATTCCGTAGATTCAAAATTTCATTTTTCCAATATTTCCAAAAATACAGATTAGGTCGAATTGAACTCCAGTAATTTATCGAAAAAAAATCTAGAAAAACACTGCCGTGAAGGCAGCAGTTTTTGCGTGCATGTTCAAATTCGTTGCTGAAGCGGTCATCTACATTGAACATGCGCGCAAAAGCTGCTGTCTTCACTGCAGTGCTTTTCTAGATTTTTCATGTTTATATACTTAAATATATACCTCTGAAATTACGGTTCCACCGTTAATATGTGAACATCAGTGATAGCTATAAGAACTTCAAATCTCCTGAACACCTGAAAATTCCAATGTCGCGATTAGTTTTCTCGGCCCAGCAGTAATGGCTTGACTATTAAATGTGCAGTTTTTTATGTATATTAATTCATCAGTCAAATAACACAGTCCAAAAAGTTGTCATCTCAATGCGGAGTCATCTCGATCGCGATTGCACTCGTCATAAATAAGATGAGCTTCGAGTAATCGTTATTCGTGTAATTAGGCATTTTGTGGAAACTTTGGTTAAGAGCGAACACAAATGATGAGGTTGAATGAAAACTAACTGAGCAGATGTGAATTGTTGGTGTTAAACCTTTCGAATATTGGATTAGTTGATCAGTAAGTTGAATAATTCGAACTGATTGGGTTACTACCCATTTCCTATATACAGGGTGATTCATTAAGGTTGGCCACCGGCCGTATCTCGGAAACCGTTTATCCTATGACTTCCGGAAAAAAAATCTAATGGCAAACTCGGCCCCCAGAAAATCACTAAAAATATTTTCAAGTTCGTAGTTCCCCACTAGAGGGCACAATCTATCACTTGTAAAATATAATCTCATTTTTTACGAAATATTCTCCAGCTAACAGTGGTAAAGAATAATAAAATAAGAATCTACTCTTTCTATTCAACAACTTTTGTTTCAGTAATTTTTCTATATTTCCTATTTTTTAGTGATGGGATGGATAAACTTTTCTTCACGAAAAAAACATTCTTACTCCTGTATGGGTGAACCGATTTTCACGTAATTAAATTTCATTCGAAGGCCATCGAAAGCAGATCACAGAAACATATGACAAAAATATACCGGGTGATCCAATTGAAAACTACAGACTGTTTTATGTCACTTCTCCCTATTTGTGCGTTTTACTGAAAAATTTCAAATGCAATGCTATGATTCTAACCGAATGAGAATAAGCAAAGCATTATCACCCACTGACTTTTTAAAATCGCAGACATATATCATTGGTCGCTTCGGAGTTATTGACATTTTTGTAAATTTTGATAAGTATTGATCCACCCTGTGAAATGCAGAAGGAATTGAGTTATTTCATCTCTGAACAATTAGATGAAAGGAAAAAACTCATCAAAACAACGAAACAAGCTGATTTAGAACCAGTAAGCTTTGGCGATACTGTTCATTTTCGGTATCTATAGCTGTAAAAGTTTTTTAGGACGATTGCAAACCACTATTTCATGATGCCCCATTATTCAAACGAAGAAGCATATGATATGCTTAATGTTCATTTTGAATGTTTAGAAAATGCAGTAGCTGAAAGGAAATACTCGATACGATATCCTGAAAGACGTCGTCATTCCAAAAGGGTATTCAAAAGATTGACACGAAGAGTGCGAGAGCCTGTTAAGGTTCAATATCTTGGAAGAAAAAATAGAAAACGTAGAAGCCGTAATGAGGATAACATCATAAAAGTTTTGGCTTATTAACAAGACTAAGGTGCTTGAAATTTTAACGGAAGATCTTCCAATTCTTTTAGAAAATATTGCTATTCAAAGCAGGTTAGATATGTGGTATCAACAAGATGGTTGCCCGGCTTATTATACTGCTAATGTCCGAGAATATTCATCGTCTTCTCAAAGAGGTATATTGGACGAGGGAGTATTTTTCCATGGCCAGAAAGATCACCCGAACTCACAGTATTAGATTTTTATTTTTGGGGGAGAATAAATACTTAGTTTTCCGAACACCCCCCACTACAAGTGAGGACATTCAAAATAGATTTCGACAGGCAGCTTCTTCTCATACTGAAATTGTGGCCAGTGTCAATTCGACGAAAGAAAGACTAAATTTATGTGTAGAAAATAATGGTAGACATTTTAAATATTTGAATTGGTTAGGTGTAAGTGTTGTTTTTCTGTTCAAATATTTTCGTTGTTGCTAATTTTTGTTTTATTTTATCGCATCATTGTTATTTCATGTGTGTTGAGTATTTTGCTGCCCTGTCATGACACATAAAGTCACTTCCTTGTTTATTCAAGCTTGCAGAAAGGATCAACATTGATCAAAATTAACAAAAATGTCAATAACTCCGAAACGACTAATGATATCTGTCTGCGATTTTAAAAAGTCAGTAGGTGATAATGCTTGGCTTATTCTCACTCGGTTAGAATCATAGCATTGCATTTGAAATTTTCCAGTAAAACGCACAAATAGGGCGAAGTGATATAAAACAGTCTGTAGTTTTCAATTGGATCACCCGGTATATTGTTGTCATATGTTTCTATGATCTGCTTTCGATGACCTCCGAATGAAATCTGATTACGTGAAAATCGGTTCATCCATACAGGAGTAGGAATGTTTTTTTCGTGAAAAAAAGTTTATCCATCCCATCACTAAAAAAAAGGAACTATAGAAAAATTACTGAAACAAAAGTTGTTGAATAGAAAGAGTAGATTCTTATTTTATTATTCTTTACCACTGTTAGCTGGAGAATATTTCGTAAAAAATGAGATTATATTTTACAAGTGATAGATTGCGCCCTCTAGTGGGGAACTACGAACTTGAAAATATTTTTAATCATTTTCCAGGGGCCGAATTTGTCATTAGATTTTTTTTCCGGAAGTCATAGGATACACGGTTTCCGAGATACGGCCGGTGGCCACCCTTAATGAATCACCCTGTATATCGAATATAATGAAAATATCTCTTCTCTTCAAAATTTTAACGATTTTTATGAAATGAGTGATTTTTCATCAAAATGGGAGAGACAGGACAATATGACTCCACCAACGGTTCCTTTTTAGACTGGAAAGCAGCTACAACCATCTTTCTGATCATTCCGAATGAAAGTTACATGTGGGTAAACTCGAATAATCGTGGAAACCTTCAAGGTATCACTGCAATTAAATGCCCTAAATTACGTTAGAATCAAATGGACATTTTAAAAATATATTTGCAACAAGGAGTAATCAAATATCAAAACATCTTTGACATTTTTCCTACAATTCTTCTCATTTCGAAAATGTACGGGGTCAATAGTTACCTACTAAGATCTTCCTAGAGTCCAATTCTTTCGATGGTTATCCATCGTTTTTCGAATTCAAATCACGAAAGTCCACCTGTGAATTTCATTGGAAAAGGATTTGCTGGTACAGCCTTCGCACCTTTCCGCAAATTCCACAACTTGTATAACATGAACTAAGATCTTCCTAGAGTCCAATTCTTTCGATGGTTATCCATCGTTTTTCGAATTCAAATCACGAAAGTCCACCTGTGAATTTCATTGGAAAAGGATTTGCTGGTAAAGCCTTCGCACCTTTCCGCAAATTCCACAACTTGTATAACATGAAACCCCAAACAGGCTAGAATATCAATTATGAAAGGAATCTTAATTCCTCTTGATGAATATATGGTTAAGATGAAGAATCAGAAATTCAGTCGATGAAATCATAGTTTCCATACATATCCTACAAAATATGAAAGAATACAACTATTTTGGGGTTATATCACAGAAGACAATGAAAATATTCCAAATTTTCATACGGGCTTACCAACGTATCTTCCCACCAACTGCCTCCTCACCCTCAGGTTTAAAAAATATTTACTGCGCAACCTTGTCAGTGATGATATTAGAGACCAACCTGGTCCGAGATTTTAAAATCTCTTCGGTTGCCCGTTCTTACTTTGATAGGTAGCTGGGTTAAAATTTTACGTAGCGCGCTCGGAATTCAATATTCATTTGTATTTCTGAGGTGATAAATAATTTAACCGTCTTTGAAAAAATTTATATTCATATAAATGATAAAGGCATGGAAACAAAGCTTAGGATGAAACTTCAATATTAATTCGAAAAAGAAATGATAGTATATTTGCAGGCAGTCAGAGAATTTCTCGAATAACTAAAACTATAACTATAAAATAGGATATAGATCTTGAATTTTCCAGTTTTCCCTGAGGATTCTGGAAAATATTCATATTTCACAACGTAATTTTTCTTTGCTTCGAAGGGTAATTTCGCCGAATCTGATATTGTAGTTCAATCTTGTTGCTAAGCAGAAATATACAAGAGAACCAGGAAAGTACTGACATGAAGTCCGCAGCTTTTGCACGCATGTTCAAAGTAGACGACAGCTCTCGCAGCGAATTTGAGCATGCGCGTAAAAGCTACTGAGCTCACTTCAGTGTTTTCCTAGGTTTTTTCGAGTTTTCATGGCAGAAACAACGATACACATTATCTCCGGAAATTATGATGGTTTCAATTACAAATTTTGTCCACTCAAAGTTGCGCGTCGTGATGCTTCAACTGGCCGAAACTGTTTGGCCAATTCAGCCCATTAACGAACTCAACCGTCGCATTTTGAAATGCGACCCACCCTGAAAGTTTCAACCGAATAAGATCCTCCATAAGCCCGTAATTGTGGACAAAACAATAGCACGCCCCCAGGCAAAAGATCTTTGCATGTATTATTCAATCAGTTTCATGCTTTTAATACACATTTGCCAAACACATCTTGAAATCTTTTCGCCGAATGTATTACAAGGCCAAAATTGCGATTCTCTACCACAAAAATCTCTTAATTCAAGAAACCTGACGGAAATAATAGCCAATATGCATGGTCATACCTAGTAACTAAATATGAAGGAATATATGAGAATTAAAGGTATTTGTTTTATGTGTAATTGCTGAAGTTCTTTTTGCCCAAGCTACACACACACAAGTATAAGACTAGTCTTCTTACAATGGATCGAGGGGATCCCATAAAAATACTTTATCTCAGGTTGGGTACGATACAACTCGAATGAGGGTATTCTGGTTATAATTGGCGAATTTCCAACTCATGTTATTTTGTACCCACTTCGGTAAGAACAAATGGGAGATCTCAGAGATTTGGTATCAACTTGCGAAATGCGTACTGACCCTTCTGAAACTAGAAAAGAAATACATTTGAAAGCAAGGCATTAAATTACAGCCGAATTTTTCCGAACTTAATATCTGATCAGAAAACTGATTTTTCATTTTTGGTTCTGCTGGGTTAAGACTTTAAAAAGTCTTTAAAAAGGGAAATTCCCAAATATCAGGAAAATACGAACAGGTGATAACCCGTTCATGAGTGGTTTTTATGGATGCTGAATTATGACACTTTCAGTTCTTCAATGAAATTTCCATTGATAAAGGTTGGGTCCTGCTATTGTAACGCAAGGCTCGAAGAACCCAGGTTTTCTTTGTCTACTGAATAGAACTGAATTTTGTGAAACTTGTTACAGCTGGAATGATCGAAGATTATATAATACAGAGTAAAACGTACAAAATCAGAAATGTTCAAAGAAGCTCAAGGATCTCAAACATACTTTGTACTCCAATGAAGATTCACCTTTTATTATCATCATATTGATTTATCCCAGAAATAACATTTCAACCAATATTCGTTTTTGTTTCAGATTGGAGGGATATACCTGGGGTAAGATTTTTTATGTTTGTTCAATTTAAATGATATTGAAATTTTCACTTTAAGACTCTTAGAGGTCATATAGTGTGTTGAAATCCATAGAAGTTCTCGTTTTATTTCTATGAATTGACTTCGGCATGAGCTATAGCCGGTTTCTTCTGTATTGATCAACTGTTTGCATTGACTAGGGCTAATATATTTGCAAAGATTTTCATTTTAAACCAATAGATTCATAAGTGGTCGAAATATATTTGTTCCGTTCGACGATATATTTATTTTATGTGATATTCAATTTTCGTTCTGATACAGGTATTTTTATTTTCAGCAGAAATATTTTCAAGTTTCATTTCCAAATAACTAAAAATATAAGATTTTTAATTGGATCTATCTATCGCAAAGAGATGGCGCGTCGTCCGAAGCATACTGTTTCCATTAGTTGAATTTCCAACCAACTGGGAATTGTACGCGTGCCTTCGACGCGCCATCTCTTGGCCATTAGATAGACCAGAAAACCGAATATATTGGATCCCACATACATATATACTCAAAACACCCACTCGCGTGAATATACTGTATAATGAGTAATTATCGGCACGAAAAAACGATATATTCTGCAATAAATATATACACGATGTACCAGGAAATAGGTTCAAATCCCAGAAAATTTTCATTTCACAAGATATCGGAATTAAATTTTGGATATTAATACAACAGATTGTTCCTCCACCGACTGAAGTATTTAATGTGTTTCTATGACTTCCGGTTTGACCAGAAGTGGAAGTAACTTCAGATTTTCTTATATGAACTGAATTATATTTTTGCGTTGAATTTTGAGTGAATACTATCAGAAGGAAAGTAAGTTGAGGAAAAAATAAGGAAAAACTGGTTTTGTTTTTGACATCGAATCGATTGAAATCCTGGATTTATTAATTCTCACCGTTATTTCGATCAATGAAAAATTTTTCTCCTCAAAATTGGCCAATCACAAAATTATCACAAAATGGATGAATGTCTTCCTGAATTCTGATATCCGGATGAACGTGGGCGGAGCTTGATTGGAGGCCGTTTCTAGTTTGGGGGCGGATAAACAAACAGAGAAATTTCTGGAATTTTCATCAGATTTTATAGCACTCAAGGTTGAATATCTTCAGAACGGTTAAGGAGAAATTATAACGTATAAATAAATTTTATCAAATGATAGAATCTTATCTTGACGTGATTGAAGATATTATAATGATTCAAGATGAACTTTATCTACATTCTTCGTTATTCTTTACAGTTTTATGAATCAGTAAGTCAATGAATGGGAAATCGTTTCGAGTAGGATAGGAGTGATAACTGAAGAATATTTGTCATAGTTATAGAAAACTTCACAACATGGGGAGGACTTTTTTTCGTAATATTTTACCGGAGCAGAATCTGGAAAAAAGACGAAAGAAAAAAGTTTTATTTGACGCCAAAAATCTATGGTTGAATTTAATTTACTTATCATGTTATAGAATCACCATGTTTATTGCCCAAAACTATGTTTTTTTCGAATCTTGATTTGGAAACGGGTTTGAACGATTCAGTTAGACTCTCTGCGGAAAAAAACGAGATTCAAATAATAACTTCTCGGAAAATGGTATTGGTTTCCGAGTTGGATCCATTTAAGTTTTTGATGTTTATATCACTATCTTGGGAAATACTGCTCATGTGAATATGCCCAAAAAATTGAAATAAGGAAGTTTTTCACCACCTTATCCCAATGCTAAGAATTATCACTAGAGTAAAATTGAAGCTTTTCATATAGCCCTTTTTTTCAGAAAATTTTATTTTGATACACGAACGTCTTCATATGAATATGCCCAAAAAATTGAAATTAGGGTGATTTTTACCGCCTCATCCTCATGCTAAGGAATTTTCACTAAAGTCAAATCGAAGCTTTCCATATAGCAGATTTTTTCAGAAAATTTCATTTTGACACATAAACGTCTTCATATGAATATGCCCATGAAATTGAAATAAGGGTGTTTTTTTACCCCCTGCTAAGTAATTTTCACAAGAGTCAAATTGAAGCTTTTCATATGGCAGATTTCTTCAGGAAATTTCATTTTGATACACGAACGTCTCCATATGAACATGCCCAAAAAATTGAAATAGGGGAGATTCTCACCCCGTATCCCCATGCTAAGGAATTTTCACTAGAGACAAAATGAAGCTTTTCATATAGCAGATTTTTTCAGAAAATTTCATTTTGATACACGAACGTCTTCATGTGAATATGCCTAAAAAACTGTAAAAAGGGAGTTTTTCACCCGATTATCCCCATGCTAAGGTATTTTCACTACAGTCGAATCGAAGCTTTTCATATAGCAGATTTTTTCAGAAAATTTCATTTTGATACACGAACGTTTTCATAAAAAATCCTCGAAACATTGAAATGAGGGTGATTTTCGTCGCCTCCTTTCCATCCTTAGGAATTTTGACCATTATCGAATTGAAGGTCTTCATTTGTAGATTTTTCAGAACTTTTCATCATGATACGAGAGTGTCCTTTCATGAAAATTGTCAAAACGGTGAAAACACTCTCATTTTCACCCCATTATCCCTGCTAATATTATTTTGATAAGTATCAACTGAAAGAATTGCATGCATGTCAGTTTCTCAAAAATGTACTCGTATGGAAATATTTCCATTGATAAAACGCAAAATTAGGGAAATTTGGTGATGATAACACTCCTCAGCTGGAATAATGTTCGGGGCCTCTTTAATTCGTGTAATCTATAATAATTTTTCTATTTCACTCATTCATGAAATCATAGCATTACAATATATGTAGGTATTTTTAAATGTAGGTATTTTGTATGATTATCAACATTCCTGTCCATTATGCGCATGATGTAAGCAAAACATGGTGTGCTCATCTGCTCATCGGTGATCGCATGTGATGACTTTTTTCATTCAAATTCAAAGCACAGAATATATATTTCCTTGAATTTGAATGAAAAAAGTGACGTCATCATTGATAAATACGATCACAAATGAGCAGATGAGCAGATGAGCACACCATGTTTTACTTACATCATGGTTATGAGAAGGGTCCGTTGACGGACGTCTATGGGCATTCGTGCATACTCGAGAATTTCACATGCCAACTTTTCAGGCTAACTTCACGCTGGTTGTTTGTCTTCTTGCTTCAAGCTCAACCTCTCAGTTAGTACGGAGCAACACTTCCGTCACAGACTCAGTAATTTATATTTTGTTGATATACATGTTAAGAAGACAAGATAGAAGTGGATAAAGAAATTTTGAATTTCAAGGTTGCCTCTGGAAATGAAAAGTGTTCACATACTTCACGGCGAGACTAATTAATTTCATGAGCATGTTTAGTCCCTTCTTATTCCATTTTATAACAAAATCTTTCGCTGTCTAATAAAAGACACGATAATTCTTCAAGGGATTGATTCATGATGAAGAGGTTTTATTAACCTGAGGAAGAGTTGACTCTAACTATAAAAGTAATTTTTGAACATTATGGGTACCTCATCCACCTGCGCTAGTGGTACTACATTTGTTCATTTCCGCGGGCGTTGATACCATCTCCATTACCCTAGCTTTACCTCGGCAGGTGAGCGAGAAAGAACCTAGGAAAAAATATTCATGCCTACAGGCATGAAAGAGTAACGTCATGCTGGCCAACCGTTTGAATTATACCTGCAAATCACCTCCCTATTATTCGCTCTAATTCAACTAATAATTGGAAGATTGAAAGCTTATGAGTTATTAGCATGAAAATACTATCAGGAACCAGGAAGAGAAAGACCCTATTGATTGACATTTAAATAAGTTTAAAGTTACAGCACTGGAACGGACGAATTTTCACGGATTAGATCATTTATGGAATTAATTGTGGAAAATCATTGACTTCAGCAGCTTTTGCGCGAATGTTCAAATTCGTTGGCAAATCGGTCCTCATTTCACTTATTGATCACGCGAAATGCAGTTTTACTTCCAGATGGAAAGATTTGGCTATCTTCTGATCATTTTGTTCTCACGAAATTCTGAATGCACCTTAAAGCTGTCATTTTTCAATAATATACAGGATCTCAATTCGATGCTGTCTTTGTTTTTGGAAATATTGAGAATTATTATGATATTTTTGAAGGGTTTATCTACGGAATCATTCGGTGGATTTGACCTTCATTATTAAGCTTCAAATATACTGTACAATTTTCAAATGGGTAAAATCCATCCAAGGACTCCGCATACATACCTACCCAGTAATAATTTAATCTTCCCAATATTCCTAAAAATACATCGAATTGAAATCCATTACTTGAAACATGATAGCTTGAAGGCTTATGGATAACTTCGTGAGGACATTATGATTAGAAGATCGCAGAACAATAAGTATGTCCCAACAAATCCACCGGATTCAAATTTGCCGCCATTTTATTAATATATTAAAGTTCTAAGGTTTTTTGTCAGTTATCACTTACAGAAGACGCGATTCCAAATAATAGGGAAATATTCGAACAAAAAACGATGAATCATAGTAAAAATATATTGAAAAATTGGCGAAAGTTTCGGAAAAATAGTTTACCACATTAAATTTTCTATCGCAATAATGCGCTGAAAGATTTAATAGTGGGGCGTTTAGTTAAAATATTTCAGACGAAATTTACGATAATTGGCCACCAAGATCTGTAAACTTCTTTTTTTGGGGCTATGTGCGGGAAAAGATGTATTAGAATGAGTTGAAAAAGTTGAATATCATGAAGGGAAAAAAGGCGCGTTACATGTAGAATCGAGCAACATGTATGCCAAATCGTTATTCAAAACTTCAACGAGAGAATAACCCTGTGCCAGAGGTTTCGTGTTGGTCATTAGCTCGATGTTCTAACTCACGGATGATCGCTATTTTTCTACATGAAAATGTTGTTTCCTTCGAATTAACTAACAATGGAATGTCAACAGAATTCGTCATAAAGTAGCGCGTGGTTATGCTCCAACTCACTGCCAAGTTTCAATCTAATCAATCAAGTAGTTCCCTAAATATCACGGAAATACCGTTTAAATTTCGAAAGAATATTACCACGAATTCGTTCGGCGGATTTGCGAACCCACCTCATTCTGCGTATTCCCTGAAAGTTTCAAGTCGCTAGCATGAAACTGCTAACTTTCGATAGTTATCGTGTTCTCGGTCGGCCGGACACAATAGGTCTCTTGCATGCAACGCGAATTATCATATTTTTATGTTTGTCTCATTCTATATCGATACGAAACCATAATGTATGCTATCACACACTTGAAAAAATCGCGAATTTTGAATAATACGGTATTAAAAATGGCCAAATCGGGACTCAAGAGGTCGAAGCGGGAGAAACGCGTCAGATCGCCTCTACGTCACTCGTTATTCTAGGATTCACCGATCGATACAGCCCGACGCTGTCTATTGGCTAGCTAGAGTGAAAAGTACACGAGAAGAGGGAGAGAGTGGATATATCCCCATACGTCACGGAAACCGCGAATATTCATCCGTTTAAACAACCGACATGCGGAGCCAAATTCAAAAGAGCATTTTCTCGTTAAAGATTGAAATTTTTGATGGCGGTTAAAGTTTTTCAGTGGTCTTACGGATAGAATATTTGATTCCAATGATAAAAAAAATCATGCAAGAGACCTATTGATTTTGATATCGGATTCGTTATCTGAGAGTCTAACCTAGTCGTTGGAGACTATTTTCAGTTTAAAATTCCGAGAACGTTGGTCCAAAAAATGTCTATCGAAATGGGTACTTTCCTTTGAGTCCTTAGTGATAAAATATTATCATAATATATATACTCATATGGGTTGAGTCTTAGGGCCGGTATTATAAAACTTAACAGGAAGTTATCTTCAACTTTAACTGAAATTTAAGCAGTAATTTCCAGTTAAAGTTAGATTTGACGGTTATCTTCATCTGGTGGTTTGGGTATCAATTATAGTTAAAGTTAAAATTAACTCCTGTTTTTCCACAGATTCCCTGTGTTTTCCGCTGACATAAGGTGAATATAATCTCGATTTTATTGATGTTATGATATTTTCAGAAACATGTTAGCAAGATATATTCAATTCATTTTTAAAGAACATTTGATTCACCATGACGAAGATGACATGAATATTGTTGAACATCCTCGTTGAGAAATATTCACTTCATTTTTTAAGAACTTTTAAGTGACTATGACGATGATGCCATGAAAATTGTTGAATATCCTTGTTGAGAAAGGATATTTAGAAATCGGCTGAACCATCTGAACTTATGGGAAGAAACGGAATTCAAAAACAGATTTCGCTTATCTGAACACTCTGCACGCCTGTAATGGAAAACATATTCTTAGAAATCGTGCTTTGACGCTAGTGATGCAAATGTGTTGATTACACGCAGAGTTTATGCAGCTTGTTCTTTCTAGATAGTTGCTGGAGATTTTAGGGGTTTTCACAAATCAACTTTACTGACTGTATTATCAGAAATGTCTCATTGAAAATTGCATACTTATTATCTATTTACATCAAAATGCCTGCTATGAACCTCACGCGAGTAATAATCCAATCTCGAGAGTTCCTCATGGCATATTATTGTAATGAAAATATCAGTTACTCTTTTTGTTCAACTATTATAAGATGTAACTGAAAAAAAATCATTGGCATTTATTCTTTTCGGTGCCTAATATAACAGATAAAAGTTGTAAAGGCGTAATGAAGCATAATTATTTATACAAATTATTTAACTTTTAAGATGAAAGGAAATCATCACAATTTCAATGGATACTTTTCTTATAGTAATGGCCAAACTGGTAGCTGTACAAATTCTAGATATGAGGGCTCGATAACCCAGAGCCACACAAAACATTACCATATTTTTTAATTGAATGACAATTTTTGCAAATTTAGTGTTGAGATTATTACCACTTCCAGTGTCAGTTGAAAGTACTTGCCCGTTGGTGAAGAGTGAAGTATTTGTGAAAAAATTCTGTACCTAATTGGATTTGTACAAATTTTATTGTAATTGTTCAAAAATTCCTGAATTGAATGTATCTCATTATTGTCAAAGTTTTTCCTTTCCAATATATTCATTTCATTTTTTTAGTTAGGTGACCGAATAAGTACCCAAACATCCCTTCCATATTGTAAAAAGTATAAGAATTCTAAATTGATCATTGCAACTCTCCCTCAAATCAGTAATTCACTTTCTATTTTTATGGAAACCACAATCCATTAAGCTCCCTGATATATAGTGCGAATATTTGTCAATAAAGGTTTTGTTTATTCCTATCATGTTTTGAAAGGGAGTATATTTCCAAAATCCAGCTTTTCCAACCCAGAAATTGGTGGTTAAATTTATTACAGAATCTCAAATTATTTCATTCTCCTTTTCATAGAAATCATCACAGTATTTCTTGTCTATGATAGAAATGAGACTTTTATAATTCCGACATTTTTGAGCAAAAGTTAATTTTCAGTTAAAGTTAAAGATAACTTTCAGTTAAGTTTTATAATACCGGCCCTTAGAGGTAGAAGTTCATTCAAAGTCGAAAAGAGGGAAGTGATTTCAAGGTAGATTTTAACTCGACAGGAAGAATTAAAGCCTTCATTTCACATCAGTGCTTTTCTGGAATTTCATTGTATTGGTAATAACCTTTCTACAACTAAGTGTTATCGATTTATCACTCATTTAATTCGAGGGAAACATGCTAGGTTTGTTCAAAAATAAATACAAACATCTCGAACGTTGAGCAGGTAACTATCATATATCTATAAGATGTGACACTTACAGGACGGCATCCATAATTGAGAATCACAAGTTAGATTACAAATACAGTGGATCTGAAAGCCACTGACACAGACGTATTGAAATGGAACTCAATGCAATGCGAAGTATTCGTTCAGTCACTTACGCTACGACAAGATTAGGCCCTTATTAAAATGCTCGATTTGATATCAAATAACGTAATAAGTATTATTCATCAAAATGAAGTATATCACATGATTATTTATTGTTTGTACGAAGTCTACCTGTATATTAAAATTTTGTAGTTATCTTCAAACTTATTTTTTTTTTCATTCAACAGCCTAGCTGGCGGACGGATGATATGATTCCAGTTACAGAGGTGAGTTTTCCATTCAAAAGACTGAGTGCTCCTTGAATATCTTATACAGGGGTTAATTTAAAAACTTGCAAGGCCAATTTTATTACGGAAGGGATGTTTTGAGAGTGAACAACAAACATGTCAATTTTTATTCGGAGGTGTGGGGTTGTCACCCCTAAATTTTTGATAGGGAATGGAGGGTGAACTTTATTGAGTCCTTGAAGTAGTGTGTACCAATCAAATAAGATGCTCGAAATGATTTCTATTACTAGCCAAACAATAATACAGTCTATTTTCAACGGTTTGTCCCACATTGGCAAACGTTTCTCGGGAAATATTGACATGTACTGGCATTTTCTCTCAGAAAATCCCTTTTGTGACATAATTGGACTGTCAACTTTCCGAATTGATACCCTGTAGTAAACATTAATGTATTTCGTATTTTGATGGACCAATTTCTTGCTTTCGGCTCGAGATAATCTTCCAGATGAATTGTGAATCGATTTTATTATAGTTCAATTTGAACAATGAGTGCCCTTTATTTCATCACCATCTACTACTTACATATTTGTAGTCAAGTATACCTATTTAATGAAGTGTGTACCCTAGATGCATAGAATATATCAGGTGTCGACACTTCCCAACTATTACCCACTAAATATGGTTAATGAATTTTGTATGTACCTATTACTAAATACCTATTCAATTCAAAAGGTATGAATTTTGTTGCATACTTGTGTAGATATATCGAGGAAATGTTCATGTTTATTATTATTGAAAATATGAATTTCCACTTTGCTGGTCATGTTCATACGAATTTATCAAACGAACTTCAAAACAGACAAATTAGTTGTAGTATCTATCGTCCCAAATGATTTCTTGAGGTATTTTTGAAAACTCAACTCTGGAAGACTTCTTTTCCATGAACTAAATATTGAGATAATAAATATCTACCTCTTGTAATAAACAGGTATTCAAAAATATCAAGTTTCAGACTTGTATTCAGATACGAAGGAAACCTTTATATGTATCATCTCCATTCTGACTGATTTAAATGAATAATCATAATTTGAATTGGTCAAAATTAATTTATTCTCGGAAATTCTTGAAAAAAATGTATTGTCCACCTCGGAAAATCAGAAAGAAGTTCTGATTTGAATAGTTTTTATAGGACAGGTCGATAACTTACGTAAAAATTTCAGATTTTATATGGCAGATTTTCTTATTATATTTTCTTTTCATCTATCGGTGAAAACTGAAGTAGGACAACAAAGCCGTATTTCGACAACATTTGTACCTCATTTCGGACCCAAAATATGTCAAAGAGTGTCCGCACCTTGTAATCTATGCATCTCTTGTGTACCTATATCTCGCGGCAACGGCCTGTTGTCAAGTGACGGGGTATCTGTATTATTAGGTGATTGAAGATATTCAAATTTATCTTCTTGTACTATCACGCATTCGATCAATTTTTCCTTGTATCTTGCGAACTGTTGGTCGTAAATCATTCAGGAACATTTTTCAGATTCGCTGTTTCAACAGTTATCAACTTTCGATATTTTTTTGGTTTTAACCCCTCGTTTTTGATACAGCAATCTAACTGAATGATTTTGTACCAAATCTCATTTTTTTTTCTGCAGTACTTTCAGAGAAAAGTCAAGGATAGGGGACGTCCACATTCTCCAAATCGTAAACTAAAAATTTCAGAGGGTGTCGAATTTTTTTTACTTAGGTTTGTTTTTTGATTGAACCAAATTGTGGAAGACTGGTGCACAAAGTTAATGGTTCGGCAGTCTGCATGACCTCCTCTTCTCCGAAGTTATAGGCACACGCATCTCTGCTTTCCTCGAATCAGGTTATTAAGGCACAAGTCCGATTTGATTCGAACACTAACTGTCAAATCCTAGGGGCTGGAGGCCGGATTTTCACGAGTATATACTACTTTGATCCATAGAATTCATTTCTGGTGTGTGGGCTGGTCATCTCATTCCTCTCATTGTAGAATATTCTTTGTTCTTCTTGTGCCCTGCGAAAGCTCATTCTCGTCTTCCTGAGCCCTTCCAGAACTTTACCTCCGTTGAGAACAACTAGCTAGCTGACTAGCCCAACGCTTGCGCTCGTCTGAAAAAAGCAGATTACGACATAGTTGTGAGAGCTAATTTCTATGGGAAATGGGGATCTCAAAAATGACCTTACATTCTATCGGATGAATTCTCTAAATAATTAAAGTTCGTCTAGCAATAAGCCTAGTCCTAGTGCTTTCTTGAAAGGGCAACTATCCACATCAGAAGATGTAAATAGTGAAATTCTGTTCTAAATAATTTCTAAATTCTCAATATCAATTGCATAGACTGGAAAATAAATAATTTCTTGCTCCACCTTGTGAAGTTTTTGTTTAGTTGGTCTTCGGACAAAATAGTTATGCTTAATTATTTGGGTGAATAAATAAATTCTTCAATTTCTCTGTTACAGCTTTGGCAGGACCAATCAGTCGGAGTCATTCGCTTCATCGATTCTTCCAGTGACTCGTACGAGGAGGCAATGTGTGATCCAGTGAAAGAATACTCAGAAGCCGATGCTCGTGATTGGTAAACTTTTTCCATCTTTGAAGTTTCAAAACTCTGAAAGACCTCTTAAACTACCCAATTTCAAGGGGCCGTTTTATTGGGTGCCCGATCTGCCGGGTAGTACGTCGCTTATAGGTCTAGAGCAGTTTTGACAGTTGAGAGAGACTGGAGGACCCACAATAACCTAATATGCACTGTTTACCACGGGAAAAAGCTATTTATCTCAGGATTTCGTAGTCATTTGGAAATTCTGGACTGATATATTCACTTTTTTTCTATAAGGATAGTATGAATTTGGTGTATTTCATATGAAATTAGTCCCTGATTTCATGAACAAGCAAATATACAGACCTTTCGTTAGTTCAGTTGGACGTCTTTTTGTGAGTTGTAGTTTATTAAATAGGCACATCGTTACTTCATTTGGCTTAAATGCCGATCAGTGATGATTCACACCCACATTTTGTAGAAACAAAGAGGAATCTTTAACGAAAACTGGCGATTTTCAGAAAATTCCTTACCCTGAATAAATCGGCATACCCAAGCCAAACAAAACAACGTAAGAAATAAAGAAATGCCCATTAAGATCATTGTACATAATATTACTCGACAAAACATGAAAATCTGCTCACATTTCAATTTCATCGCATACCTGAATGTCAAGGTATGCATAAATGCTATATAATTCAAGTTTTGTTGATTGTGTAGTCTAATTTCCATCCTGTTTTTTACCGAGGTAACTGACAAATTGGAAATAACATTTATCCTGTTATTTTTCCAGTTTTCAAACTCAGTTATAGATTGAATGAATCAAGGAAATATGATAGAATTTTTCTAATTCTCTCTTTTAATTTTTTAATTTAATAATGGATTTTTAATTTAATAATGGATAAATTGAGTCCCTCTCCACATCTGGATAGTACCATTCAACTGAAAATACTTCAACAACTCATTGGTAATTTTCATCGATTTGATGTTGATTAATCGGGCTTGAATAATCTTAATTTACTTCGAAACTCTTAGGTTTTAAATTGTATTTCCTGCATAACTGAACCCAGTAACAAAAAAAAGCACCAACCAGCAAGAATTGTATTTATTCGAAAAATTCCATAATATTAATAAGGGTGTTACTGTTACAAGATATTAAATCCTTTGGATATAGTTCCTAGATAATGCAATAGTGAATATTTCTGTCCAAAATATCCTAATTCTTACAAAGTCACAAGCCAAATCGCATTTTTCCATAGTAAACAATGCATTTGAGGTTATTGTTGGTTCCCCAGTCTCTATCAGTCAAAACTGCTCGTGGCCTATTACAATTCTTTAGAAACCTGCCCCTGCCTGAATGTACGTTCTCGTCGTTGCTAGGATATTGCCCTGTATGCCGGCTGGTAAGGAGCTAGGCAGATCGGGTCCACTCGATCGCCTACCGCGCCTTAGTTATTGGCTAGTGTGATGGGTCTTTTAGTAATTTGAAAAATGACACTATTTCTATTCAAAAATCTAGAAAAGCAATGACGTGAAGTCGGCAGCTTTTACCCGCTTGTTCACATTGCGAAATGGTGACTAGGAAATTTCAATGAAACATAAAAAAAAAATTTTCGAATTTTTCCATGGATATTTCTTCTCATCGACACTTTCCAAGCAAGTTACATTTCGATCAGATGGATATCTTTCGAGTTATTGAAAAATCAAAATTTCAAATGGCTGTGCACAAAAAACATTCAGCAGATTTGGCGCATTAACGGATTTAACCGAGATATTCAGGATCTCAACCTAACCTGAATATTTGAAGGCTCTAGGTTCTTTCTTTCGAAAGTTATAGCGCTCACGGCCGGACGTACAGAGTCAATTTTGACCACGGATTCTTCATCAGTGAGTCCAACATAGTCGTTTGAGACCATTTTCGGCTGAAAATTCGAAAATTACAGACATCGTGACGAAATGATAACGCCTTGTTTCCCAAAACAAGCGCGTAAAATGAAAGTTGCTCCTTTTCAATGATCTGTCAGCAAAACTTCGTCATCAAAAATTTCGCTCCATTATACAGGGCGAGTCTCAAAGAACTGTACTTATTGCTATCACGTATAGAGACTACTCAGGTGATTATAAAATGATCGTTTAAAAATGCCCTCCTCTTTTCATAAATTTTATACAGGCTGATTTTCGGTTTTTACTGAAGACTTCAATCCGTCATGACTTTTGAACGGTTATCCCGAATCGATTGAAATTTTTATGGAATTTGTATCCTTGTCTGTCTTTTTCAATTTGTCGTTGTTGGTTGTTAGGCTGTAGTTGTTTTCTTAAAGTTCAAAATTTTAAATTATGACTGGATTGTGAATTCATTAAAGAACTTTAAACGAGCTTAATGGATTATCTCCCACTTTTTTGTTATAAAATTGTAATGAATTCATAATTCAGACATAAACCATCATTGGTAAGAAAAATTAAACCAAACAGATTGAGGAAGATAAAATTTTTATGGGAATAATTGAGAGGAAAAATTAACATAACCAATAACAATTATTTTTGATTATTCTAAAAATGAATTCCTCCAGCTTCCACACATTTCTGTTGTCTTAGATTTAAATGTCTAACTACCTTCCTGATTGTACCTGGATCGTAATATTGGAACAGTTAATTATTTTTCACTTTCACTTATTGGTGTTTGGAGGTTCTGCATACAAAAGTTCTTCCAGTCGTCCTCAAACGAAATAATCAATAGGATTTGAATCGGAGGACTTCGATAGCCAAGGAATAGGACCTCCAATCCATATCCATCTGGAAACGTATGTTTTATTCAGATGATGGCAGACAGCAACTTAAAAATGTGGAGGTGCTCTATCATGCTGAAAGTAGAGCTACCGAACGTCAACATTAGCTAATAGGTTGTGGAGAATATTTTGTGAAAAGTCCAAATGAACTTCTCCACTCAACGAGTCATCAAAGAAATGTGGACCTAGAAGTTGGTTATTGACTACCCCAATCCTTGTATTTACCGAATATCTTACTTGAGAGTGTCCTTCGCGGGTTGCATAAGGATTTCTTCGGCCCAAATATGGGTGTTTCTCGAATTGACAACACCATTCCTTGTAAATTGCGCCGGTCCTGAAAACGACACTGAATTTCAAAATGCTGTATGATGTGTTAAGGCAATACCCACCCTTGCTCCTTATACTGAATTCAATGAGAAAATTGTTGTTTAGAGCTAAGCGAAAATCATAACAGAAATTCATTATTCAATTGAAAACCGTACAATAATGTTAGGAAAATCTTTTTGGCAGTTTTCCACCATAATCATTCTGATTTCAATATTCCTCTTCAAACATAGAAAAAAACATACACCAGAGAGAAACTTTTGCGAAAGAGCGAGACAACAAAAATTTCCGAAGCTCTGGACCTGGATTTTCCGAATTATGAACGACTTGGTACCTGACAATATTTCCTGAAAATTTCAATCGATTCGGGATAACTGTTGAAAAGTTATGACGGTTTGAAGTTTTCGGTAAAAACCGAAGGCACTTTTAAATGATCATTTGATGAAATCACCTGAGTAGTCTCTATACGTGGTGGAAATATGTACAGTTCCTCGTGACTCACCCTGTATATATCTCAATGAATGACATTTTTTGCACGTTAGTTGATTCTGTGAATTCATAAGGGAACCTAGAAATTTTTTGTCCGCATATGCTCTCGATCCAACACCGGGGGCACACCCGTAGAATTGATTGGTTCTACCTTGTCTCAGGGCGATCCTCTGAGTAATATGCAAACATTCCTAGAACCTATAGATTGTGCTAGCCATAGGCGGATTATAACGTCAGAAGGGTCGGAGTCTGCCAGTGCCACTTCTTGGAGACGGCTTTGAGGGGTTTGTGGTTAGAGCGCTATTTAATTTAGGCCACTGGATATCAGTCTCGCGGACAACTGTTCTTGTTGCAACTCCCTTCAGTAGTGGGTTGCCTGGATCGGTCATGGTTAGGGGAGAAAGGCATGGAGCACTCCTACCGTAGTATCCGGCATGGCTGAATCTGGATCATATCCACACCTACTATGAAAGCAGCCAGCGTTCGAGGGGTCGGGATTTCAGTGTTGAAACCCTAGTATCCAAATACAAGTAGCTGGGAATAGAGTTTTAGGTGACTAGTATCCGAACTGTTTCCCCAGGAGCCACAAGTGCAATATTGTGGACCGAGTGCCCCCCCCCCCCTGCTCCTCCGCACATAGGCCGGATGCGTCGATGAGCTGTGGAAGTGGTAGAAGCGCTCATATATTATGTATATTATTTATTTCTTGGATCCTTCAGAGAATTCTAGACACAATTCATGCACAATGTCCTATACCTATCTTTAACTATTTCGGAAATATTAAGTGTTTTCAGATTTAGTGCAAAAATCAACGTTTTAAATAAAAATTATTTAATTTCACAAATTCGGTACATTACACTTAAAACCTAATAAGTAATACTGATTATTTCTTAATATTAAAAAAAACAAAAAAAAAACATTAATGTCAATGTAGGAAATGTTCAAAATGCTCGCCGCGAATGTCTTGGCAAAATGCAAATCTGGTGTAGAATTGTCTTCTAACGTTACTCAACATTTCTGAAAACACTTAATATTTCCGAAAAAGTTGAAGATAGGTATAGGACATTGTACATGAATTATGTCTAGAATTATCTGAAGAATCCAAAAAATAAAAAATATACAGGGGGTTACATTTGAAATAAGAAAGTTGGTATTGGCCACGGTCGCATGGAACACCCTATATAATTTTATTTTCTCGAAAACTATGCGCATTTAAAATCACAAATCGACGTGTCCGAGTGTTTTCCTAACACCCCCTCATTTATTCGTTATCGAATTTATTCCATTTGGCTGTTACACTCTGTATTCATAAGGTTGTAGAACTCATCGCTACGTCTGCGAACGGTCATAGGTGGGCCAGTGCCTGCTGACGTGGGTCTTTCTTTAACCATCTCGGTGTGATTCCATGGAAGGAGCGCAACCCTAGGATCGAAGAAAGACTAGCAGTGGATGGGACCGTCGTCTGCCGGTTTGTACAGAGTTGCGCAGATGCTCCATACGCCTGGTTAACTAAAAACTTCAATTCGCCGTGAGATATGAAACCATGTAGGATATTCGTGATCACTATTTCAGGAGATTCTCATGAAATACAAAATTGGTCGTTCCGATACATGATCGATGAAACGAAATAAGCAATGCTTTGCTTGATTCCAAATCTTTTCGAGATATACTAGAAAAAGTGAAATCTCGCTGATTTGTAACTCAGTGTTCAAGTATTCATTGATAAAATATGTTACGGGTTGAAATAAAAAAAAAATTGTGGCAACAAATTTAAACACGCGTAGAAAAGCTTCGAATTGACATCTGTGCATTTCTAGAAAAGTTTTTGGGAAGTTTGAAATTGATTTGATGTTGATTGGTTTTTCAGCTCGAAGAATACATTTAGAAAAAAGCATTTTCGAGGGGACCGTGATGGAAGAGTGGAATCGGGTCAAGAAAAATCGGACACTGAGAACAGGTAAAAGATATTTCCTTTAATCAAATGAAACCAATAATTCAATGTCGTCTCCAATAAGGAAAGTTTAAATGTAATACATGTTTCAGGCGACTATAGCCTGTAAAGCCAGTAAAGACAAAATTCCCATATTGGAGACTTCTGGAGTATAAAGACTCTCATGCTCTTCACCTGCTTGTAATGCAGTTTACGTCGGTCAGACAGGTAGATCCTTCGAAATCAGAATAAGAGAACATGAAAGAATTATTGAGAAGTTTAAAAGTCATGTCGGATCTTTCTAGGTTTGTACGAATAGATCCTTCTCTAATCATATTATTAATGAGAACCATATCTTTGACCCTGGTTCAGGTGTGGACATTCTGCATGTTGGCAATGAAAGGTATGACGTTGAATCTGAGCAAAATTTTAATATTAGTGATGTTTTGGGAAGTCATGACATAACCTTGTTTCACTTAATGGTCAAGTTCATTTTGATTGCCTTCCCTTTTTCAGATCTTTAATCATTAGTTAAATTTTGGTAACTTTCTGTGTATACAGCGCCACCTTCGGTTGAGTAGATGCACTTCGTTTAGAGGTTCCTTTTGACACGGTAGTTTTCCATTCTTGACAGGTTCTTAGAGCCTTTTTGGCCACTCTCTGTGTGATGTCGTCCTGATCTCCCCCTAATCTGTAGGATCGATGTCATTGATTTTAATTTTAATTTTTGCAGACGCCATTGCATTTTGGATGTTTTCCATATTCTGTACAATCGTTTATTATTATTGGGATTCTACCCTCAATTTTCGAAATTGTATTAACGACGTTTCCGTATTTTCGAAATGTTTTGGCGTCCAAATTGTATTAATTTTCTTGCATTAGACGAATTCCTGTGTAAGTATGTAATAAAATCGTCCATTTTGTTCCTAAGTTGAACAATTGATTTCTATTAGAGTTTCTTGATATTTGTGATTGAAGATGGGCGCCTAATCGCCCGAAACATGTATTATATTTAAACTTTCCTTATCGGATAATATATGTGTGGAGACGACATTGAATTTTGATTATCACTAACTCCACTTTGAGGATGGACTATATATTTCTTATATTTACTTTACACATTACCCACATAATCATCGATTTCTCGTCTAATCATACTGTTCATACGTCCGAATGTCCTTTTTTCGATTTTTCTTCTTATTTATGAGCATGAAAGATTGAACTGTGGCTAACTTCAATTATGTGCCTTAGGCGGATCGAAGTAGAATACCTGAAGTCTTTTAATATTCATGGTAGGTGCGAAGCCTAAATACTTGTTTGGTTTCGCTAATAGTTAAATTCGATCTAATAATTTCCAGGTGCATTCATCGGAATTTTTGATGTTTCCTCGATTTGATTGAACGGTAAATTGTTGTGGAATGCTGACTCGCAACATGTGTGGAATGTCGCGATTATCGTGTCGTTTCTTACATCTCGAAGAAATTTTATTAATTCTTCTCCAGAATTTTATATTTCTCAAAATATTTGTCGGATTCCACCCAAATTTAGCATTCACTTTGTGATCTCCACTACACAACCTTAGTACTATGTTGATCTGAATGAAATGATTTTGCTAGTTGCCATAATCATCTGATTTCCAAGGAATTTTGAATTTGATTTATTTTCCATTTGAGTTCAAGATTCTTATACAACTTTTTAATTACGAACCCTCACAATGGAGAACTGTTATGCTAGACAAAAGAACAAGCTTTTGAAGTTAATAGATCATTCGAAGAAAACATACTTGCATGCATGTATTGAAAAGAGTGGAGATGAGCCTGCTGCCATATTGGAAGCATGTCAATTATACATGTAGAGCAGCTTCGACTGGGAGGGAAATTGAGAAGGATACATATTGCGGTGAAATAATAACGAACAAAAAGGATATTGCATCAAAATTCAATGAATATTTCCGTATTTCGGGATCACAGCTTGCCGACTGAATAAAACAACCAAAAAATTTTTCAGTACCGAAAAAAAGGAATCGAAGAGAGAGTATATACCTAGCCCTGACAAGTAGACACGAAGTTGAAATTGTCATTGATACTGATAAAGAGGAAAAAAGCTGTAGGCGTTGAAGGCATAAAATCTTGTGTTTTCAGAGAAGTTCATAAGAGAATATTATATATATTTATTATATATTATTGCACACATATATATACATATATATTTGCATATATACATATATATTTGCACACATCATCGATGAGTGCTTGGCTGCTGGGATTTATCCTCATCCTTTCAAAATAGAGATCATGAAGTCAGTTCATAAGGTGGGATGCAGGATGGAGATGGCAAAAATCCAAAATCTTTGTTGTCAAATATTTCGGAGATAATGGAAAAAATCATAAATGCCAGGTTGACAAAATTCTTGCACTAAAAAGTATATTTATTGTCGGAGATCCAATATAGATTTCGTGCGGACAAGTCAACGGATGATGCAATAAGGAAATTAACTTCTTTTATATATAACGGCCTAGATAAGAAAACACCTCCTTCAACTATATATCTCGATTTATCCAGGGCTTTCGATACTGTCACTCACGAAATATTTGTCGGTAAAATGTATGACTATGGAATGATAGGATTGGCCCTGAAATTGCTGAGAAATTAACTAGCGGGAGGGAAACAGATTGTTTGTCAGAAGGAAAAGGAGTGAAGAGCATGATGTTGAATATAGAGTCCCTCAGGGCACTGTTCTCGGTCCACTGCTGTTTCTGGTGTATATCAATGACCTCCTGAGTGTGAACATATTGTATTGGGAACATTTATTGGTTTCGCCGATGATATATCGATCTCGTCTGGGGCAGAAACATGGACACAAGTGAGATTGAACGCTAAAAAAGATTTACAAAAAATATCGGACTGGTTAAGATACAAGAGGCTGACGGTCAGTGTGGCAAAGTCCAGCTTTTTATCTTTTTCATCTTATAGAAGGGGTCTTCCAAATCTAAGATCACCGAGGACGGAAAATGGAACCACTATACTGGAGAAAGAAAATGTATATGTCAGATACCTTGGAATTACTATAGACCAACACATGAGATGGGAATATCATTGCGAACAACTGGCTGAAAAGCTGCGACCTTTGTTCTATGTTCAAACGCCTCAGAGGGCAGATGGGATTGAAGCATCTTGGGATAGTATGTGTCGCGCTGGTACAGTCTTTACTAACTTATGGAATATCAGGATGGACAGGCGCGGTTGATTTGCATATGGAGCGAATCAACATCGCTCAGAGACTTATATTGAAAATGATACCTGGTCATGCATTGGTTTTTCCCACTGATGAAATATATCAAGTTGCTAGGTTACTGAATATGAGGCAGTTGTACTTCGCGAAAATCGTAGGACTCATAAAAAGGTCACCGAATTGTAAAAACTGTGAGCCAAAGATCTTGGACATATCTAGCGCCTAAGTTAAACTACACCCCATATAATTTAATGAATTGAGAACTATAATAACTTAAAAAAAAGTAATCCTATTGCTCCTGAACACAAGTCGCATAGAATAATGGAACACCTGCATAGAGGTGAAAGTTTTTGACTTTCATGCCTGTAAAGACGTTCACTCAGGTGACTGAGGTTCCTCAGCTTCCGATTTTCTGTCTCGGTCTGTTCAGAGTTTGAATGTCAGCGCATGTTGGGATAGGAAACTTTTCGATCTTCTTATTTTTATATTTTCTTTTGTATATGTAGTATAATTCTAAGGCCAGACAGGCGAGATTCTTAGGAAGTGAGTTCCTGTCACTCATATATAGTTTTTTTTACGTAGTTGGAATCCCTACTGTTAATTTGTTGGATGCTTCAAAAGAACTTTATCATTATTATATTATCATTGATTTTATTCTTAAAATTACAAAATTTTTGCAGATCACAAGACGCACTTACAGATGTACCACTTGAGCCAGAAAACACCGCAACTCATCAGCAGGTTTGTATATGCTTACAGCTCATTTTTGGGAAAACAAACAGATATAACGTTAGTTATAAAGGGTGTTCTGGGAGTTCTGTAGATACTGTACATAGTGAACATATTATAATCTGGCTATCTACAGAAATCTAAAGGGTGGTTTTTCGAATACATGGAAATACCTCAACAATTACCAGAGCCATACCTATGAACGAAATTTATATGAACTTAAAACGTTATTGACATTTGATAAGATGAACTCGTTATTCCAGTATAGTTCTCATTAATCCTCATTAAAGTTGTTTGAGTTGGAACTATCACCTTATAAATCGATTTTCAAATTCTAATATATTTCTTTCCGAAAAGTCAATAGATGAACCTCTAATTCTTGCATCTTTCAAACCTCCTTTCTCATGAAATTTCGAATTCGTACAGAGAACGAAAACGCAATTTATTATGCAAACCTCGTCAAATGAGTGGAATGCAACGCTGAATTTTTCACATTTTGTTAGGTGATTTGCTGTTTCCGACAATCATCTAGAGAAAAAGAAAAGATTCAATTCATCAATGCCTTCTAGTATTCTGGTTGAAACTGTTGTGAAAAGTCAAGATAATCCGCAGATGACTTCGGGGAAGAAAATACTATCTTGATTATCTTGGTTGTTCTTCAAGTCTGTAATCACGAAATGTATATCAGTGTCATCGTTTTTCTTGAATAGAAAACATAATCCATTGGAAGTAATATATTGTTACACTCAAAAAATCAAATAATTGATGTTTGGTCAGAAATACTATCCTTCTGATCGCAATGTCAAAAAGACATTGTTCACAGAAATGTTAAGTTTTGAATAAACAGAAATTCGTTGAAATAATAGGGACATGGATATTCATCTCCTTATATACCATCATGCTATCAGGTGGAAATTTAATTTTCCTAATCTAATGCACCCCATTCAAAATCTATATTGAATAACATCGAATTCTGAATGCATTTTATAATGTTCCTTCATTTCAGGTCGTTGAACCTTTAAGCCTTGATCCGGCAAGTCCTGGGTCAAGATACATCCGGTCCTTAAGTACTGCGTCAGTTGGTACAGGACCAGCAAGTCCAGGGTTGGCGAGGCCTAGGCCTTCAGGTCCTATGCCTGCTGCTACTACGTCTCCAGCACCTAGGCCTGCTAGTCCTAGCCCTGAAAGCCTTATGCCTGTCATCCCTAAGCCTGCAACTCCGTGGCGTCAAGGTTTTAGGCCCCCAACACCTTGGTCGGCAAAGCGCTGTTCTCTAAGGAATCGTAGGAGGTCAAGAGCTGAGCCGACAACCTCAGCATCCAAGCCAGAGTCTTCCAGCCCTGGGGTAAGTCAAACTTTTTTTTTATGACACTGGTAGGAACATACTATCGGATTTCAGTTTCAGTATACAGTTATACTGAATGAGTTTACAACTAGTAGTAGTATAATACTCAATGCTGAAAGCTGAGATCCGATTCATCGACGGAATACTTGATATTAGACAGTAAACGACCATAATTTCAATATTTCAAGAATTGGAAGAAATATTATTTGCTCTATCACTGGTTCAGATGATCAGAAATTATAAGATGAATTTGTTTGGAAATGATGTAAATGATCCCTGAAGGCATGAAAAACAGACACAGACACAGAAAAACCCAATACACTTCGCACGAGGAATAGTTTGGAGGATGAGTTACATATAAAACTCAGTTTCAAAACTCGATTAATAGTTGAGTTCCGATATTCCTGGACAGTACTTGTCAGTAAATTTTGACAGCCGATTTTACTGGCACTGATTTGGTAATTCTTCGTATCAGTACGAAGCGTTTCGAAATTACTGATACTGGCCAGTACTGATTGGGAATATCGGAACTCAACAAATATCTCCTTCAAAACTGCCAGCAATATAAGGGTTCTGAAATATCTGAAATTCTTCTAGTGATATGGGATTGCCAAAGTTTGGCCCAGATCATGTTGATACAGGTTGTGCTGAAATATACCAACCCAATTGTTTATTTTTGTTTTGTACTTGCCAACCCCTCGAAAATGCGAATAGGCAACCCGCGTTAATAACTTTGTGTTTGTGTGTTTGCCTAGAGTACCACCTAAGTTGAATATTTAGTTACCAGTTTTTCATTGAGTTTTTATTCGCGAATCTGAATTATTATTATAAAAACAGTCTTTGAACTTGATTGGTAGAAAGAACATAGTTACGTTGCTCAGTGGAAGACTGGTAAACCATAAAGATTTTTTTTTGTGTTTTAATATCAATTCATGATATTTGAAATATTTGAATCGGTCACCTTTTCTAATTTTAGGTAGATTTATAAGGTGTATATTTATATGCGAATACCTTTTCTAATTTTAGCAAATTAAATGCGTATTTTCATTTAGCCCTTTAATTGGTAAACCTCCCCGAATCACTATTTCACACCAACCAATCCGAATTGTTTTTCCGGAATTCAGAACGGCGTCGCTGAATTCGAAAAGCCAATCAAAATTTATATTCTTCCTCTACAATGTAAAATAGGGAAATTCCTTAGTTTGGGTTTCGTTAGTTTTTAAGCACTCTTCATTTGACCGTTGTATAGTAAACAACAATTCGATCTTGAATTTATATCCTTTAATTTTTGTATTTTGAACGCCGTAACTTCTCATTTGAAAGTCGCTACAACCTTACTATCGTAAGAGATAGAAGGAGGATTGTGCAAATTAATTGAAAAAACTTTCGATCTTGTCATCTAGTACAGATACAAGAAAATACATTTTTTTGCTACGTGTTAAAAGTGCGTTTTTAATACAGCTTAACAATATTTTCGTATCATCAGTGCAACGATATTGATCACCCAGATCAATAAGTTCAAAAATTGTGTCCTGATTATAGAAGCATCAACATTTCTGATGACGTATCAGAAAATATTCTTCGGTTGTGTTTTTATTTGGATAACGACAGAATTAATCAAGTTCGGTTTATTCATCCACAACGGGTCTCTATTATTGAAACTCAAAACACCTGAATAAACTAATTCAGGTCGAAACAGATACTCTGTAACTACAAAACAAGTTTTAATTCGATCAGTTCGATATTTTTCGCGGTATTGGAAAACAAAATATAAGAGGGCCATAACTCTGAAACCATTGTGCAGATTTTGCACTATAAGAAATGGGGACTGAGTATTAAGGATCACAAGCATAATGTACGTACAATCAATAATAATTTGTCGGCGCAATAGATAGAATTTCATTGTTTGCTCTACGTATTCTTGGGTGGGGAAAAAACGAAATCTAGAATGAAATGAAATGAATCACAAATCATCGGAATGTCGTCGACACAAAGAACACATCACTATTTTAGTATTTTCCATTTTATTTGGAGCACATGCCTGGGCAGGCATAAAGTACCGAACTAGTTCAGAATCGGCCTTACTAGTGAAATGAAAGTTGGTTCAAATAATTATACCCAGACAAGCTCTAAAATGATTTGTTCGAAATAAAGTCGAAGAACAAGTTTGAGCAATTTTTGACCCTTCATCAATTTTAAAGGGATGATTTGGATAAAATTGCTTTGCTAGGAATAAACATTTTGTAGAAAACCTTTATACAGAAGAGCTCGTTTATTCCGACAATGGGCCAAACTTTTATTCGGAATATACGTAAATTAATCGATATTAGAATATCATTTTCCTTGACGAGGATGGTTGGGTTGAGTCGAATAATACCAATGGCCATCAATCAATATTTGAGGGAATATCTGATCAAAAATTAGCGGTCCTCAAAAGAAGAAAGTGAAAACCGTCATACACGAAAGTGATTTTTTTAACGTAAATACTGACGATTGAATCATGGTATTCATAATCAATATTTAAATGTGCTTTTCCTCAATAAGCATAACTATAATCGGTCTCATTGTTCCCAGGATATCACTATAGGATCCGACCTCAAAGGAAAGCGCTGGACAGAGTCCGAGCGGAAGTTCATGGCTATAAGAGAAGCAGAGCTCGTGCAGGCAGGGGTGAAAGCTGTGAACAAGGAGTTGGTGAGTTGGTACCCTCGACGAACCATTGATGGTATCAAAGGTCAGAGGCGAAGGGCTGATTACAAAATAATGGTCCAGCATTTTTTAAGGTATGAATTGATTTCTGGCAAACCCGCAAGTTTTCCCGTCGCGAATATATCAATAAGATTCTTACATCACTGTATGCAGTTCGTTTTCCTGAACAAAAAATCTGAAGCCGAACATAGGCGGTCTCTCTTAGTTTGGAAGATATGGTCCCCCAATGTTCCAAATTTACACATTTTAGGCTTTCTTTTTCCACCATAAAAACAATCACTCACTTCTTCAATATAGTTCACATGTGATCTTTGAACCTTCAACTAACGATTAGCGACACTTTCTCTCAAAAATAATCAATATTTCATGGAAAAAAATCCAAATTATTGGACAACCACGTAACCTCTATTTCTACTGACTTCCACTCAATCGAAAAGTGAAGCATTGCCGCCAATTTAATCGTTCGGTACTTCCTCTTCCCGAACTTCGCCTCGTCGATCTCTACAACCTTTCCCGGTCCTCCAATCTTTCGGAGCGTACTCTGAAGCCATTTCAAACAAACCTGTAAACATTTTCTCACTGATTAATTTCGTTCTACTTTTTCGATCATATATTTACCTCTCGACAGTAGTTGCTCCAGTTCAACGCTGTATTTTCCGAGATGTCAATGTGATAACGCATTGTAGAGAGCCAGGGATGCGGTTGTAGACAGAAAAATGCAATAATTTAAATGATTTTTTCTACAGCTAAGGTTGAACGAAAGAAAGTTCCTGTTCTTGCGGACTTTTCGAAATGGCATTTTTCGATTTTTGTTTTTTTTTTTGGTCGGCTTTTTCGTTGCTGCCGGCCGCACGAATAAAACAACTTTTCTTTGTTTAACAAACAAATTGCACCACAAGTGGTGCAATAAATGGTGGCTTTCAAAACACCACACCCAATTCAAAAATTCACCATAGCCAATTCGACTCTTATTAAGTTAAAAACTTCGTGCCGCTTCATTATTTTTATTTTAATACTGAATACAAATTTTGGTATAAGCCCTTCAATCTCAATTCTGATCTCAACTGACGATCAGATGATCAGAATCAGATCAGGGATGAATACGGGGAGGGTCGAGTAAATCCCACTCAAATTTCCCCTCGCAAGATTTCGTTTGACATCAAATTTGTAGAGTTCCCCAAAATATTCTTTACCTATATAGTTAGATCTAAATAACTATAAACCTACACATCATATAACAACATTTAACAACTATATGTCTGTTTCATCCTTGTAGATTTCAATAAAATCGAAGTCTCATGTTAACTATCACCTGATTTAGAGAATTGCATTAAAGAACATATTTCGAATTTCGCGCCAGCAAACAATAATCTGTCATCGACGAATTCGCACGATAGCACGATTCCGAACGATGAAATTGGCGGCAATGCCAAACTTCACTTTTCGATTGAGTGGAAGTCAGTAGAAATAGAGGTTAAGTGGTTGTCCAATAATTTGGATTTTTTTCCATGAAATATTGATTATTTTTGAGAGAAAGTGTCGCTAATCGTTAGTTGAAGGTTCAAAGATCATATGTGAACTATATAGAAGAAGTGAGTGATTGTTTTTATGGTGGAAAAAGAAAGCTGAAAATGTGTAAGTTTGGAACTTTGGGGGCCCATTTCTTCCAAACTAAGAGAGACCGCCCATGTTCGGCTTCAGATTTTTTGTTCAGAAAAACGAACTGCATACAGTGATGTTAGAATCTCATTGATATCTTCGCGACGGGGAAACTTGCGGGTTTACCGTTTATTATTATTATTATCTATAAGATGATTTCATGGCATTCATTTTTAAAATACAATATCCGGCTTATGTCAGCCGCTGCGTGATACAAAGCCCATTCGATCAGCTTGATTCTTCAATATTTTTCCCAATGCCGTTGTAGTCGGCATAGACAAATGACTTAACAATGGAGCCGAACAAACGGAACTTTGGTTGTTAAGTGCTTCGAAAACATTTTTCACATATCTGGAACTCAATATTTCATAATTTCAGTTCGATCCGATTATAATTTTTGGAGATATGGGGAACAAATGTTTCATATTTCAAGGGCAAAGTTTACATGGAACTAAGCCTTGACTCATTGAAATGAGAACTTATTTCGTTTATAATGCTGGAAATTCACTTAGATATACTATTTCCCATTCCAGAATCTCAATGAAACAGGTGACCATATGTTTTTTACACCGTGAGTTCAAGAGATTTTAAGCGCTTGTTCAAATTCCTTGGCGAAGTGATCACCTATTCATACGTTTTGGCCACGCCAAACTCAGTTTTACTTCCTTACTGAAAGATTTTGCGATCTTCTTTCCATATAGTCTTCATGAAATTCTGCTTTAAACTCAAACTATCATTTTTTGATCAAGTACTTGATCTCAGTTCGATCCGATCCGTATTTTTGCAAATATTGGAAATACAACATATTTGAATGGATTCAGTGGAATCATTTGACGAATTTTACCCATTCATGAATTAGCGATTGAACCGAAGACCTACTGAGTATTGTAAAAGTAGTTTTTTTTCGAAGTTATTGTGTTTAAATATATATATCACGAGTACAACCGGAAGATTCTATTCAAAGGCTAGATAATTTTAGGTTTGGTGATTTATTATTGAGGAAGTAAAGTTAAATTTTACATATCATCGAAATTTGACATATTCTTTTCTTTCTCTTTTTTTCCTTTGATCTCCGAAAATGAATATCGGATCGAATTGAATTCTACAACATTTTTTTTAATATTGACTTCGTCTGGGCCAAATTTCAGAATTTGTTAAGCGAAAAGTGGTAAAATTTTTATAAACATTTTTAAGAAATTTATTCATAACTGAATTCACACGAAATTTTGCTTTCAGTTGATCATTTATTTTCTTTAACTATTCACAGAGTTTCAACCTGATCGCATCAGTAATTCTCGAGATTTTACAACAAGCATAACTCCGAAACTAATTGAACGATTCAACTCATTCACGAGCCTAACCGAGGTATTTAGGCTCTCAGTCTAACCAGAAACTTCAAGTCGCCAATTGCTTACCGAAGAACGTAAGAGCTCATGCGGCCGGACGGACGAATGGCCGGACCGACAGAATTCAATTTGACCAGGGATTCTTCATCATTGAGTCCAACCTAGTTGTTTGAGACCATTTTCAGGAAAAAAGACGAAAATAACATTATGACTTAACAATAACGCGCTGTTCCCCATAACAATAAGCTGGTATAAATTCAAGTTCATATACCATATGTGACCACGTGACATAAAAAATCCGTCGCCTCTCGTGTGTAATTACCGAACACGGCTATTAAATGAAATGCCTAAAAGATTTGCTCGTCTAGTAAGATAGATATTTCTCACATTATTCCATTATAGCCTACAGCATTGAAGTAAATCAGTTGCATGTAAGCTTTTCATTCTCGAAATTTTGTTTCCGCACATTTTCTAGGAAACAGCGTGCTTCCGCCCAAATGTCGACATTTTTTGTCGAAAGTCACAAACGACTGATGAAGAATCCGATGTCAAAATCGTTTCTGTCCGGCTACTACCCCGATTACTCGAGAACGGAAGGAGCTAGCGACTTGGAACTTTGAGGATAGGTTGCACATCAGAATGCGTCGGCTAAGTTCGTTAATGGATCAAATCGGCCGAACAGTTTTGGATTACTGATTTTAAATTTTCGAAGTTATTTTCCCAAAATCCCAATTTTTTTGAGAAATTCCGACGCGAAAGTACTGGTTAAATTTCGTCGGGATCGTAAATTAAAAAAAGATTTTTCAACTTTTGTTGAACGAATTATATTTTCGTGAACTATTTCAACGTTATTTTACAGAAACCTGGAAGTCACATCTCAACATTGTACTGAATTACAGTCCAATCCGATCCTTATTTTCGGAGATATCGAAAGTGAATATTTCTGATACCAGGGTATTCTTCCTGGTATCGTTGTTTTTTTCATAATATCTCAATACTTATTATTCCGATCATGATGACATGTTGACAAACGCTAATTCACAATTTCGTGCAAAACTTCCTGATGATGAAATAAATTTTACTAGCCTGCCCGTTAAACTAGCTCAGTGACTTACAGTAGCAACATTGTTCGTCCGCACATGAAACATATTACTTGAGTAAAATGCCTCATAGTGCGCCTAGTTAAAAACTCCTTTACTCCTGAATGTATCTAAAGTCTTCGATCTGACGTTGAAGATGCAACCTTTTACTCCCTATTTATTTATTTCAACTATACAATTGAAATATTAAGTTCTATTCACAACACACAAAAGTTCACAGTAAATCTGAGATGGTAAAGGATCCGGCACATTGGTTTTCAAAATGTAGCTCCGGTTCAAAGACAATACAGTCAAACTTCGACTCCAATTTTAAGATATTCCGGTACTAAGTAGGTCGTTTGGTTTTTAGATTTTCCATCCAAAGCGAACTCAAGTATTAAGATACTCCGGTACTAAGGAAGTTCAATTATTGACTCCGGAACTAAGATATTCCACTCAGGAAGGTGGTCTCTTTTTCACTCCAGAACTAAGATATTCCAGTCAAAATCAGCTCTGGTACAAAGATATTCCAGTAAGAGTAGTCTCCGGTACAAAGATACTACAGTAAAAATTAGCTCCGGTACGAAGATACTTCAGTAAAAATAAGCTCCGGTACAAGGATTGCATATTTCAAATCTATATGTTAGTGCTTGTAAAATGTATTCTCATTCCCAGTGACTATAGACATAATTGAAATTATTTACAAGATAATAAATATGATATGGACAGTTTTGTGCTCTCTCGGGCTTCACCACTCAATATTAGAAGCGTCATTAAGAATATAGATGAGTTGTTACTGTTCTTGAATAAGCTTTCCCTGGACTTTCACATTATGGTGCTTTCTGATATATTTCTTGTAGATGATTTAGATGTGTTAAAAATAGAAGGTTTCGATACTCTATACAATAAAGGCGAATCGAACAGAAATGATGGGGTAATAATATACATCAAAGATGAAATCAGCTACTCACACGTAGTAAAAACCCTGGGGAATGTAAGGGTATTGGAGGTCAGAGCGCATATTGAATCCAGGGATGTCATTTTAACAGCCATCTACAGATTCCCATATACTTGCCCAAGAACGTTTAACGAAGATCTTCAGGGGTATCTACGGTCACTGGCAGGTAATGATATGCACATAATTACGGGAGATTTGAGGCCAGACTCGGATATCTCCGGTGAATACAAAAATATTATGAACGCTTTCAGATATGAATCATATATGAATGAAATTACTCGACCACGGAGTAGAACTTGCATTGATCATTTCTACGTTAGAATAAAAGAAAATAGGGATATCCGATCATATCTTTTTCAATACGATATTACAGACCATTATCCCATAGCATTGACAGGGGACCTAACTCGGAAATCAACAAACGAGCCTTTCCAAAAGGAGCGATACAAAAAGTATATAAGTTACCCCGAACTCGTAATCGCCTTGGGGAAGGAGAGCTGGAGAGAATTTTATTCTTCGGAGGATGTTGATGAGATGACTGATGAGTTTGTTGGAAAGTTGAATAAGTATAATGTGGAACATACAGGGAATGTGAGACTTAGGGGGCAGAACATGGGGAGAAAGAAATGAATTACACCTGGACTTCTTACATCAATTGGCAGGAAACAGCGACTGTACGGGGAGGTTCAGAGGAGCCCGAGCGTTTCGCATCTGCGGAGAGAATATTTAGCCCATAAGAACAAGCTGACCAAATTGATAAAAGTTGCAAAGAGAGCCTATGCACAAAAGATGATAAGAGATAAATAACATGAACACGTCCAAGGCTCTCTGGAAGACTGTTGATTCCATCTGTAATTGAATCAAACCCGAAAAAAAAATAGCCGAAATTATATCAGCCGACGGATCGTCGCTGAGGACGAGAGAACAAATGGCTGAAAGTTTCAACACATACTATAGTACGTTGGGTCAAGCATTTGCAGAGAGGATTAATATTCCGAGCAATTATAGAGAAAATATCAGAAAGATAGAAAATTCGATGGCTCTGCTCCCTACTGATACAGGGGAAGTTTGTGAGGCGATAATGCAGCTGAAGAAAAAAAAATCTCCTGGACCTGATGGTATACAGGCGAAAACTCTGAAGAAGATAGCAGAGGTGATAAAACTCCCTTAACTCACCTGATCAACTGTTGTTTCAACTAAGGATACTTTCCCAGGAAATTGAAAGTTGGAATCGTGAAACCTCTGTATAAAAATGGAGATAGTTTGAAAGTGGAAAACTATAGACTAATATCCTTGACCTTTAGTATTTCAAAAATCATAGAAAAAATACTCAAAACAAGAATAATGAAGTTCTGTGAAAAAAATGATATTATTTCGCAACACCAATATAGATTCAGGGAAAAAAGGTCAACCGAGGACGCAATCCATCAGTTAACACCTTATATATATACAGGGTCTTTCACGAGGAACCTCACCCATATTTATACGGGAAACTACTGAACGTATTTTCATGAAATTCAGCACTCATAAGTATTTCACGATGCTGATGGAATCTAAAATATTTTCAAGGCATGAGCACCTCCGGTTTTTCCGGAAATGACGTCAACTTCCGTTTTTCAAATTAGAACACCAATTTTTTATTGCAGAAATAGATTCCTTAGAAAATTTCAATTTATTTTGATGTAACATTTTTCAGTTTTGGTTGGAAAATTCTCTCTGAGCGGGAAAATTCGAAAAAAAAATCGAAAATAGAGCTCCGCTGAAACAAGAATAACTTCGAGGTTTTTGGATGGAAAATTTTAATTTTTGGGATTTTCCAAGATGTAAAATTGATGTATCCACTTTAAAAATCGAAATCGCGATTCATGATACAGGGGGTGAAAAACTCGCTTTCAAAGTTAGGGATGACAAAATCGTGAAAAATCAATTTTTTCAAATTAGAACCCCATTTTTTTATGACAGATATTGAATCTACGTTAAAAAATAATGTGAGTGTATGCATCACATCCTTGCCCTAAAATGGATATTTTCTGAGTTCTTCACAAAAAACTGTTTTTTGTCTTGAATTTTCAGCTATTTCTTTTCCCTTCACGCCAAAAAGATGAAATTTTCAGGAACTGTTATTTGAACCATGCTGTAGTTTTTTCACCCCTTCTTGAAACCGACTTCAAGTTACTATTAGGAGAACCATGGCATACTCTCGCAGTTATAACTAGAGAAGATGCTCAAAGTTTTGACCGTTAATTTCTAGACATTTCTTTATACGTCTCAGGAATGCTTCGTGCGTTGCTCTTCTTATTTCATCGGGAGGAAGAGATCTGCAAAAGTGTTTAAAAACCAAATTGAGTTTCAGAACTATGAATCTAAAAATCTAAACAAACCTGAACGCATTTCTGACTCGTTCTATGCAGTCCTCTTTATCAGTCAGGGGAGTTGAGTAGACAATATTTTTTATCCTACCCCAAACATAATAGTCTAAAGGAGTTAAATCGGGAGAACGTGGTGGCCAAAGATGTGGACCATTGTTCGCCAACCATCGATCTTCAAATAGCCTGCAGAGGATATTTGACACATTGAGTGAATTGTGTGGAGGCGCGCCATCTTGTTGATACCATAAGTCATTATGGTTCTGTACTAGCGGCTCAATTATTTGAGTCAATATGTCAGAATATCTATCTTCTAAGGGAGAACATTCTTTAAATAATGCAAACATGTGTAGTGTTCTATCTTACCAGTTAAAGTCCCATCATAAATGTGAACATCGAGAATTGCATTATTTTTGATGGCGCAAAAAACATTGAAACTCTAGGTCTCTTGAAAGTTCCACTGTCTGAAGTGGTGGTTGTTCTCTTCATCCCAATAATGACTGTTATGCCTATTGAAAGAACCATTCTTTGTGAATTCAGATTCATCTGTCCAAATTATACAGTCCAAAAAGTTTTCATTCTCTTGAAATCGAATCATCATAGCTTCGCAAAACTCTGTTCTCCTGACGAAATCAGTTTCCTTCAAATGCTGTACCCTATTGAATTTATATGGGTGCATTTTATGTTTTTTTAATATTCTCCAAACACTCGATTTAGATAATCCCAGATCAATCTCGGCATCTTTGAGAGAATTTTAAGGATTCACACGAAAATATGCAAGAACTGTAATTTCGTTGTTCTCATCTCCTACTACACTTTTTTCTCTGTGTGTAGTTTTCTTAACGAAAGATCCGACATTTCTCAAGTTTGTCATGGTTCTGTTAATGGTATCTTTCGTTGGTCTGGGTCGGTCAGGAAACCTCTCAATGAACAGTCGAATCGTTCTATCTACAACTTTATTACATTCTCCATGAGGTAGAATGAGATTTAAATAATCTTCATTGGTAAAATTAGGCATAGTGATCGATTTTATAACTTAATACGAATTATCACCAAATTAATAGTAAACACAAAATGCTACTGAATAAAGAGGAATTTGGCAGATGTAATTAATGATATCTATCATTAAAAAAAAATAATGTAAAACATGGTAAGTTTTTGCATATGGTTCATAAGGAATTATTCATTTATCACTGGAGAGAAAACCGATGGCCGATTAGTTGAAATAAAGAGGTTTCCGATACAAATTCGAATCCAAATTCGCCATCTATTTAGGAACAACCTGTAACTTTTTTCTCTTGCATATTAGGGTAGTAAAATCTAAAACATGGTTTAAGTAACAGTTCCTGAAAATGTCATCTTTTTGGCGTGAAGGGAAAAGAAATAACTGAAAATTCAAGACGAAAAACAGTTTTTTGTGAATAACTCAGAAAATATCTACTTTAGGGCAAGGGTGTGATGCATACACTCACATTATTTTTTAACGTAGATTCAATATCTGCCATAAAAAAATGGGGTTCTAATTTGAAAAAAATTGATTTTTCACGATTTTGTCATCCCTAACTTTGAAAGCGATTTTTTCACCCCCTGTATCATAAATCGCGATTTCGATTTTTAAAGTGGATACATCAATCTTACATCTTAAAGAATCCCAAAAATGAAAATTTTCCATCCAAAAACCTCGAAGTTATTCTTGTTTCAGCGGAGCTCTATTTTCGATTTTTTTTTCGAATTTTCCCGCTCAGAGAGAATTTTCCAACCAAAACTGAAAAATGTTACATCAAAATAAATTGAAATTTTCTAAGGAATCTATTTCTGCAATAAAAAAATGGTGTTCTAATTTGAAAAACGGAAGTTGACGTCATTTCCGGAGAAACCGGAGGTGCTCATGCCTTGAAAGTATTTTACATTTCATCAGCATCGTGAAATACTTAAAAGTGCTGAATTTCATGAAAATACGTTCAGTAGTTTCCCGTATAAATATGGGTGAGGTTCCTCGTGAAAGACCCTGTATAAAGCGCTAGACAAAAGTAAATCGTGCTTATGCGTCTTCATTGACCTATCAAAAGCTTTCGATACCGTTTCACATGAAAAATTATTGAAAAAACTCGGTTCTAAAAAGAAAGATGTCCTCTTCATCCGATGTGACCAGCCAGATCGCCCATGCGAAACACAAACTCAACCGTCAACAGGGAAAGCGTTTTTAAGCAATTGATATTGACATCGGCAGTGGGGAGTTTTCTTGCAATTTAAATTGAAATTGCTAGTGAAGCGTTTTTTGCGATTGAAACTGAAATCTACAGTGGAGCGTTTTGTAACATTACAATGGTATTGTCATTAGAACAATCTCAACAAAAATTTTGAATTTTGCTCACGAATTCGAACATGCGCGTGAAACCTGCTGACTTCACGTAAATACTTTTCTACAATTTTGGTTGGATAATGTTGATTTTTAAACAACTTCCTCTTAGTAGGACGCATCTGTGAAATAAATAGTGAATCAAAATCTGATAATACGACTTATACCTTGATATTTTTTATTTCAGGGAAGAGGGATTAAGTTGAAGCTTACGTAATCTATGAACTGACCCAAAAAACTGGCACAGAAAATCAATTTTGAGGTGGCATTATCAGATTGCTCTTCTCCTGGTGAGTTTCTGTACTATACTGTATGCATCAAGTTATACATTCGAATCCTGACGAAATGATATTTCAAAGCTACCACTACCAACACTGGTAAATCATTATTTTTCTTCGATGATACGCTGCTGATTGGCAGTTTTTTCTGTGAAATCTCATTTCCTATATATTCGTCTCACAAGAACAAAAAGAAATAAGGTTCGATTCTGCAAGTTGTTCCCTGCTGAATATTTTTCGGAAGGATAAGTTTTGTATGAGAAACTCTTCGTATTTCGAGAATAACTTATCAGAAATGTTTTTAAGCGCTGCGTATCTATCATATTCAAATATCTCGGAACCCAGTGAAGTCTAATAATCGATCCAGAAAATCAATTAAGAATTTCTTTGCATGACATGAAAACATTTGTCCTAATTCAGAACACGAAGACTTCTGATGACGGAAGGGAAATTTGTATTTTATAATTTATGCTTCTATGCTCAACATGCCATATATTGCTCCGGAATTTAGGTGTCCCCATCAGTGATCCCATTGAATTATTTTTAAGATAACTTCTACTAACTCAACGAGAATATGGTATCGTCGAAGGGGTGCTATAGGGATGCAAGGTATCGCATCTCTATAGCAGCTCAGCAGGTCTTAAACGACTAGGTTGTACCATTGTATGAATACAATAGATTAAGAATAAGAATATATTTAGTTTTATGATCATATTATATTTGAAAAGAAAAATACGTCGAAGAAAACCTAAAAAACAAAATTAAAGGAATCTCTCAGATCAGACAATCGGCTTCCGTATTCCGTGATTGAATATGGCTCAAAATTTAACAGGAACGTTTTTGTAGAGGATTTGAATTCCTTAATGTTATTCATAACCTGATATTTTGTGGGTTATTTATTATAAAGTTTTAGGCACATATATTCGACATTCTTTTGTGTTAAAGAAAGAGAACAAATGGGCAAAAGAAAGGGGGTATACACGTCTTGTATTATTGGCATTTTCGTTACAAGTAAAATAATTTGGGTTCTTTCTTAAGAAAAGTAAACATTTTAATATTTACATCGCGATGGTTGTGAGTATTCCGTGACTTTAAAAAAATCCACGACAGGAGGCTCGGTTGGTCAAACCGGATATGGATCTTAGTGCTTTTTTTTGAATGATGAAAATGATGTTGATATCCGAGCTATTTCCCCCACACAATGATTCCATAAGACAGTGCCGACTGAAAATTTGAAAAGTAGACCATTCTCAGTAGTTCAGAATCTGCTTGCTGAGCCAAGACGCGAAGAGAGTAGAGTACGCTGTTGAGATAGGTGATCTGTTTACGCCAGTTCAAGTGATAGTCCATTGTTACTCCCAGAAATCTAGTCTTATTCGAAACTTTTATTGATTCACCATCAAGATTGATCATTCCTGTTTTTCCGATTTTTGAATGAAAGGTACAAAAAACAACACACTCTGTTTTGTTTGAATTAATGGTTAGCCAATTTACTGAACACCAGTTTGAGATATTGTGGAATTTTTTTTGGTGTGATTCTACAGTTTCTGAAATGCTATTTGCAGATATAAAAAAATAAGTGTCATCTACATACATGACTATTTCACTATTGTCTATCCCATCGATTATTGGGACTGGGGCAACTGGGCGAACACAAGTAGTATAGTTATTTATGTTGATATCTGAACATCCTCGACGTGATGTAGGCTATGAATAACGTTGGTCCGAGAATGCAACCCTGCTGTACCCCTACTGTCGGTTCTTTATCTGAGGATATGATATGGCCTCCATGAATTTCGAGTGACACCCTTCGAACCCTACCCTGCAAAAAGCTCCGGATTAAATTCAATTAGTTTTCCCTTATTCCATAGAGGTTTAGTTTCTCCAGCAATCTCTCATGGTCCACGGTGTCAAAGGCCTTGAATTGATTCATGAAAAGACCCATAGGTACCTCCCCAGCCTCTAGCAATCGAAGAATTGATCAAGTCAACTAAAAAACTGCTGTTTCTGCGTTCCTTGACCTAAGATATGTTGATGTTCTGAAAATATGTTTGATCTATGAAAAAAATTTTAGGGCCCCTGTACCAATATTTTTTCGAAAATTTGTGAAAAAGATGAAATTAAACTTATCGGTCGATAGTTGTTAAGATCCTCGATATTTCCTTTTTTGAAAAGTGGTTTCACTACCGCTATTTTCAAGGATTTGGGAAAGATACCTTCTTTGAAGGATCTGTTCATTATAAAGGCGAGTGGTTCTGCGATTATTTTTATTGATCCTATTATAACTGACATAGGAATACCATCGTATTCGAAGAGTTCATATTTTTCATTTCATATACAGCCTTGATTACTTCGTTTGGAGTTATTCTGAACAGAAATAACGATTTTGGATTTCGTGAGATGAGACGGAATTCGAAAGTACTCGTGATAATAGGCTTTTCCGTTTTCTATGACGAGTGGGCATTGATGAAACGTTTATTGAATGAGTTAGCTAATTGTAGAGGATTATCGGTCTTGATCAGATTGCCCTTATCAGTCTTTATTTTACGTCCTGTTAATTCGCTAATTAATTGCCATATGTTTTGGTTTTGTTGTTAGGTTGTTTACTCTACTTTCAAGGTAATTTTTATTATTATTTTTGATAATAGTATTATATTATTTTTGAATTTTTTTGTATACAATATTATGTCCTGGATTATAAGGAGATGCTATATAGAAGTAATCCAATTGATTTTTTGGATGTCTGACCTGATCAGATTCGTCAACATATTTTTTCGCATAATTATTTATATTTTTATGGATGAGAGAAGACACCGAGTCAAAAATAGATTTATATCTCCCGCAAAAACTATACCAGAGATCATCTACACTGCAAGGATTCCGAATTGAAGAAGGTAAGTTTCATTTTTCTCCACTTAACAGTCCCGTGAATATTTTCATCGTATTCTCATTGATAAGTCCTACCTGTTTCATTTCTGATCTCACGAAGGTCTTGGGGATCGGAAAAAAGAATATCTGAGAAGTGTGATCAGATAAATGTGATGACAATACTGCAGTTTCATGTTGTTCCAGATTTGTTATAATATTATCAACACAGGTAGAAGAAGTATAAGTAATTCGTGTTGGCTCAGATATTGTTTTTCGGGCGTTATACCCCTCAAGGATAGAAATTAATGTTTGTTTTTCTTCACTGCTGTTCAGGAGGTTGATGTTGAAATCACCGACTATGATCTAATGACTATTCCCTAATCGAGAATTTTTTGTGGCCGAGACTTATATTCGCTGCCGAACATTCGAAAACATATGGAATACTTTGTTTGGTCAAATCTGAGCGGTTCTTAGGAGATTAGATTTTCATCGCATTTTTTGATTTGTCTCTGATGAGTCGGAATAAAAAATGGTTTATTCTGGTACCTTCCGGCCAAAGCCTCGGATTCTTGATGTTATCAAAATTTTCTGTTGGAACCGTGAATTTAAAGGATAAATATTCCGAGGGTCTTTTAAATTGTAGTCTCTCACATGGGACACCTGTAAAACCACTTGTATTGAAATGAGGTTTCAATAGATCAGGCTTCAAAGCCTGATGTAATTGGCATACATGTAGGTATCCATATTTTTGAGCCCCCTTTATGGACATTTCTTCGTTTTTTTCCATTTCCAATTATGCTTCTGTCAGTACACCTGGATTTTTATTTTTCACTAGAGTAAATCCATCCTCGCCATTGTTTTGTGGGCAGTTTTCAATGGAAACTGAATTTACAATAGTATTTGGTTTGCTGTTGTTACTTTCAGAAGGTGTATCTGCCTTTCATTAGGTGTATTAACTTGATTTATAATTGATGTCACTAAAGCTACACCAGCATTTATGGCACACTTCAAAAATACATTGCTCAGAATTTTGTACACATTCCTTACAAATTTGCGTACCAAAGCAAAAATGTATTACAGCTCCCGATTTCCAGAAAAATGGCATGGGCCAGCTTTAGATTAAAGCTGCGCCACGCAGTCTGTATTTTCCAAGAAATGCAATATTTAGTCATCGAATTGGCACCAGAATTTCTTACAGATTTATTACAGATAAATGACAAGTAAAAAATTCAGAATTATTAACCCCAAGGGAATAGACACCCCTAAATATTGAATATTCAAGTTGAATATGCATCTAAAAGGTGGACGGTATGAAATATTCATCATACTTTCTGAAACAAACTTTAAACGAAATCATATTGTCCGATGATGGGGATGAAGCATCCCCGAACATATCGAAATTCCTATTACGTAATTATAGGAGCAACGATAAAAACTGCGTAATGTAATTTCCCGCGGACGGTACATATACTCGTATCTATCGGGATATTTCAACTCTCGAGGATATCACCGATTTTTCTTCGCTTCTAAAATTTATTGCAGTAGCCCACAATTCTTTAACATATGCTTTGCGGTTCAAACGGACTATTTCAATCAGAAAAATATGGAATTAGTAACGTGGTATGTGAAAAAAAATTCGAAATATTATGATGGAAAATTGCGGTATCACCGATTTTTCGCCTTTTCAAAAATTCATTACAGTAGCCCAAACTTCTTTACCACATGCTTAAGGATTTGAATGAACTATTTTAATCAGGAAAAGTAAGGAACTAGTATAGTAGTATGTAAAAAAAATTCGAAATTTCGATATTCATCAATTTTTCTCGTTGTCACAAATTTATAACAGTAGCCCACACTTCTTCAACACATGCTTAAGGATTCGAGTGAACTATTCAATCAAGAAAAATAAGGAATTAGTATCGTGGTATGTGAAAAAAAAATTCGAAATATAATGGTGGAGAATTTCGATATTCATCAATTTTTCTCGTTGTCAAAAATTTATACAGTAGCCCACACTTCTTTAACACATGCTTAAGGATTCGAGTGAATTATTCAATCAAGAAAAATAAGGAATTAGTATCGTGGTATGTGAAAAAACAATTCGAAATATAATGGTGGAGAATTTCGATATTCATCAATCTTTCTCTTTGTCAAGAATTTATTACAGTAGCTCACACTTCTTTAACACATGTTTAAGGATTCTAGTGAACTATTCCATCAAGAAAAATATAGAATTAGTATCGTAGTATGAGCAAAAAAAATTCGAAATATAATGATGGAGAATTTCGATATTTATCAATTTTTCTCGTTGTCAAAAATTTATCACAGTAGCCCACACTTCTTTAACACATGCTTAAGGATTCGAGTGAATTATTCAATCAAGAAAAATAAGGAATTAGTATCGTGGTATGTGAAAAAAAATTCGAAATATAATGATGAAGAATTTCGATATTCATCAATTTTTCTCGTTGTCAAAAATTTATAACAGGAGCCCACACTTCTTTAACACATGCTCAAGGATTCTAGTGAACTATTTCATCAAGAAAAATATGGAATTAGTATTGTGGTATGTGAAAAAAAAATCTAAATATAATGATTAAGAATTTCGATATTCATCAGTCTTTCTCGTTGTCAAAAATTTATAACAGTAGCCCAAACCTCTATAAGACATGCTTGAGGATCCTAGTGAACTATTCAATCAAGAGAAATATGGAATAAGTATCGTGGTATGAGCAAAAAAAAATCGAAATATAGTGATGGAGAATTTCGATATTCATCAATTTTTCTCGTTGTCAAAAGTTGACTACAGTAGCCCACACTTCTCTAGCAAATGCTCAAGGATTCTAGTGAACTATTCAATGAAGAAAATTATGGAATTAGTATCGTAGTATGTGAAAAAAAAATTAGAAATATAATGATCGAGAATTTCGATATTCATCGATTATTCTCGTTGTCAAAAATTTATAACAGGAGCCCACACTTCTTTAACACATGCTTAAGGATTCTAGTGAACTATTTCATCAAGAAAAATATGGAATTAGTATTGTGGTATGTGAAAAAGAAATCTAAATATAATGATTAAAAATTTCGATATTCATCAGTTTTTCTCATTGTCAAAAATTTATAACAGTAGCCCAAACCTCTATAAGACATGCTCGAGAATCCTAGTGAACTATTCAATCAAGAAACATATGGAATAAGTATCGTGGTATGAGCAAAAAAAAATTCGAAATATAATGATGGAGAATTTCGATATTCATCAATTTTTCTCGTGGTCAAAAGTTTATTACAGTAGCCCACACTTCTCTAACAAATGCTCAAGGATTCTAGTGAACTATTCAATAAAGAAAATTATGGAATTAGTGTCGTAGTATGTGAAAAAAAAAATTAGAAATATAATGATGGAGAATTTCGATGTTCATCAATTTTTCTCGTTGTCAAAAATTCATTACAGTAGCCCACACTTCTCTTACACATGCCTAAATATCCTAGTGAACTATTCAATCAAGAAAAATATGAAAGTAGTATCGAGGTATGAGCAAAAAAAAATTCGGAATATAATGATGGAGAATTTCGATATTTATCAATTTTTCTCGGTGTCAAAAATTCATTACAGTAGCCCACACTTCTCTGACACATGCTTAAGGATTCTTTTGAACTATCAATCAAGAAAAATAAGGAATTAGTATCGTGGTATTTGCAAAAAAAAATTCGAAACATAATGATGGACAATTTCGATATTCATCGATTTTTCTCTTTGTCAAAAATTTATTACAGTAGCCCACACTTTATTCTATTGAACTATTCAATCAAGAAAAATAAGGAATTAGTATCGTGGTATTTGAAAAAAAAATTCGAAATATAATGATGGAGAATTTCGATATTCATCAGTTTTTTTTTGCACATACCACGATACTAATTCCATATTTTTCTTGATTGAATAGTTCACTAGAAGCCTTAAGCATGTGTCAGAGAAGTGTGGGCTACTGTGATAAGTTTTTGACAACGAAAAATTGATGAATATCGAAATTCTCCATCATTATATTTTGAATTTTTTTTTTGCTCATACCACGATACTAATTCCATATTTTTCTTGATTGAATAGTTCACTAGGATCCTTAAACATGTGTTAGAGAAGTGTGGGCTACTGTAATGAATCTTTGACAACGAGAAAAATTGATGAATATCGAAATTCTCCATCAATATATTCCGAATTTTTTTTTGCTCATACCACGATACTAATTCCATATTTTTCTTGATTGAATAGTTCACTAGGATCCTTAAGCATGTGTTAGAGAGGTGTGGGCTACTGTAATGAATTTTTGACAATTCCATATTTTCCTTGATTGAATAGTTCACTAGAATCCTTAAGTATGTGTTAGAGAAGTGTGGACTTATTCCAAATATAATGATGGAGAATTTCGATATTCATCAATTTTCCTCTTTGTCAAAAATTTATTGCAGTAGCCCACACTTCTTTAACACATGCTCAAGGATTCTAGTGAACTATTCCATCAAGAAAAATATGGAGTATCGTGGTATGTGAAAAAAAAATCGAAATATAATGATTAAGAATTTCGATATTCATCAATTTTTCTCGTTGTCAAAAATGTATTACAGTAGCCTACACCTTTCACATGCTTAAGGATCCTAGTGAACCATTCAATCAAGAAAAATATGGAGTTAGTATCGTGGTATGAGCAAAAAAAATTCGAAATATAATGATGGAGAATTTCGATATTCATCTGTTTGACTCGTTGTCAAAAATTTATTACAGTAACTCACACTTTTTCAACATATGCTCCAGGATCCAAGTGAACTATTCAATCAAGAAAAACAAGGAATTAGTATCGTGGTATTTGCGAAAAAAAATTCGAAATATAATGATGGAGAATTTCGATATTCATCAGTTTTTTTTGCACATACCACGATACTTATTCCATAATTTTCTTGATTGAAAAGTTCAATGAAATCCTCAAGCATGTGTTAGAGAAGTACGGGCTACTGTAATAAATTTTTGACAAAGAGAAAAATCGATTAATATCGAAATTCTCCATCATTATGTTTCGGATTTTTTTGCAAATACCACGATACTAATTCCTTATTTTTCTTGATTGAATAGTTTACTTGAATCCTGAAGCATGTGTTAAAGAAGTGTGAGCTACTGTAATCAATTTTTGACAACGAGAAAAACTGATGAATATCGAAATTCTCCATCATTACACTTCTAAATTTTTTTTGCAAATACCACGAGACTAATTTCATATTTTTTTTGATTGAATAGTTCACTAGAATCCTTAAGCATGTGTTAAAGAAGTGTGGGCTACTTTGATAAGTTTTTGACAACGAGAAAAATTGATGAATATCGAAATTCTCCATCATTATATTTCGAATTTTTTTTTGCTCATACCACGTTACTAATTCCTTATTTTTCTTGATTGAATAGTTCACTAGGATCCTTTTAAGCATGTGTTAGAGAAGTGTGGGCTTTTTCGAAATATAATGATGGGGAATTTCGATATTCGTCAATTTTTCTCTTTGTCAAAAATGTATTACAGTAGCCCACACTTCTTTATCACATACTTAAGGATTCTAGTGAACTATTCCATCAAGAAAAATATGGAATTAGTATCGTGGTATTTGCAAAAAAACATTCGGAATATGATGATGGAGAATTTCGATATTCATCAGAAAAATCGATTAATATCGAAATTCTCCATCATTATGTTTCGAATTTTTTCTGCAAATACCACGATACTAATTCCTTATTTTTCTTGATTGAATAGTTTACTTGAATCCTGAAGCATGTGTTGAAGAAGTGTGAGCTACTGTAATAAATTTTTGACAACGAGAAAAACTGATGAATATCGGAAATCTCCATCATTATATTTCTAATTTTTTTTGCACATATCACGATACTAATTCCATATTTTTCTTGATTGAATAGTTCACTAGAATCCTTAAGCATGTGTTAGAGAAGTGTGGGCTACTGTGATAAATTTTTGACGACTAGAAAAATTGATGAATATCGAAATTCTCCATCATTATATTTCTATTTTTTTTTGCTAATACCACAATACTAATTCCATATTTTTTCTGATTGAATAGTTCACTAGAATCCTTAAGCATGTGTTAGAGATGTGTGGGATACTGTTATAAATTTTTGACAAAGAGAATAGTCGATGAATATCGAAATTATCTATCATTATATTTCGAATTTTTTTTTGCTCATACCACGATACTAATTCTATATTTTTTTCGATTGAATAGTTCACAAGAATCCTTAAGCATGTGTTCGAGAATTGTGGGCTACTGTAATAAATTTTTGACAACGAGAAAAATTGAAGAATATCGAAATTCTCCGTAATTATAGTTCGAATTTTTTTTTCACATACTACAATACTAATTCCATATTCTTCTGTATTCAATAGTTCACTAGAATCCCTAAGCATGTGTTAGAGAAGTGTGGGCTACTGTGATAAATTTTTGACAACGAGAAAAATAAAATTGATGAATATCGAAATTCTCCATCAATATATTTCGAATTTTTTTTTGCTCATACCACGATACTAATTCCATATTTTTTTGATTCAATAGTTCACTAGGAGCCTTGAGCATGTGTTAGAGAGGTGTTGGCTACTGTGATAAATTTTTCACAACAGGAAATATTGATAAATATCGAAATTCTCCTTCATTATATTTCGATTTTTTTTTACATACTACGATACTAATTCCATATTTTTCTTTATTGAATAGTTCACTAGAATCCTTGAGCATGTGTTAGAGAAGTGTGGGCTACTGTAATAAACTTTTGACAACGAGAAAAATTGATGAATATCGAAACTCTCCATCATCATATTTCAAATTTTTTTTTGCTCATACCACGATACTAATTCCATATTTTTCTTGAATGAAAAGTTCACTAGGATCCTCGAGCATGAGTTAGAGAGGTGTGAGCTACTGTTATAAATTTTTGACAACGAGAAAAATTGATAAATATCGAAATTCTTAATCATTATATTTCGATTTTTTTTCACATACCACGATACTAATTCTATATTTTTCTTGATGGAATAGTTCACTAGAATCCTTAAACATGTGTTAAAGAAGTGTGAGCTACTGTAATAAATTCTTGACAATGAGAAAAATTGATGAATATCGAAATTTTCCATCATTATATTTCGAATTTTTTTTCACATACCACGATACTAATTCCTCATTTTTCTTGATTAAATAGTTCACTCGAATCCTTGAGCATGTGTTGAAGAAGTGTGGGCTACTGTAATAAATTTGTGACAACGAGAAAAATTGATGAATATCGAAATTTCGATTTTTTTTTCACATACTACTACACTAGTTCCTCACTTTTCCTGATTAAAATAGTTCATTCAAATCCTTAAGCATGTGGTAAAGAAGTTTGGGCTACTGTCATGAATTTTTGAAAAGGCGAAAAATCGGTGATACCGCAATTTTCCATCATAATATTTCGATTTTTTTTTTTCACCTACCACGTTACTAATTCCATATTTTTCTGATTGAAATAGTCTGTTTGAACCCCAAAGCATATGTTATAGAATTGTGGGCTACTGTAATAAATTTTTGAAGCGAAGAAAAATCGGTGATATCCTCGAGAGTTAAAATATCCCGACAGATACGAGTATATGTACTGTCCGCGGGAAATTGCGTTACGCAGTTTATATCGTTGCTCCTATAACTACGTAATAGGAATTTCGATATGTTTGGGGATGCTTCATCCCCATCATCGGACAATATGATGTCGTTTAAAGTTTGTTTCAGAAAGTATGATGAATATTTCATACCGTCCACCTTTTGGATGCACATTCAACTTGAATATTCAATATTTAGGGGTGTCTATTCCCTTGGGGTTAATAATTTTGAATTTTTTGCTTGTCATTTATCTGTAATAAATTTGTAAGAAATTCTGGTGCCAATTCGATGACTAAATATTGCATTTCTTGGAAAATACAGACTGCTTGGTGCAGCTTTAATCTAAAGCTGGCCCACTCCATTTTTCTGGAAAACGGGAGCTGTAATAAATTTTTGCTTTGGGACGTAAATTTGTAATAAATGTGTACAAAATTCTGAGCAATGTATTTTTGAAGTGTGCCATAAATGCTGGTGTAGCTTTGGTGACATGTATAATTGGGATTTTGTGTTGCAAATTCATTCGAACTCTCACTGAGATCCGTATTTGTGATAGCATCTAATTTCAGCTTAGTTTTCGGTAATGAGCGTGCCCCTGAATTCTCAATCTTTTTCAGAAGCTTATTGTTTACCGTTTTCAGATCAGACACTTCATCGCGAAAAGAGAGATTTCAGATGAACTCAAACTCTCTATTATTGGAAGGAATAGATTCGTGAAAGAATTGGTTATAATGCGCTCAATGTTTTCAAAGTCATCTTAAGGAAGTTTTTGACTATCTGGCATCTTAGTTTTTGAGGTTATGCTTTCTGAACATTCAATGAGCATCCATCATTTTATTATTGACTTTTGCATAGTCTCTGAATCCTGTTATGTCAAGACACTGTGTATGGAATAAATGAGAACTTTCAACGGAACATTGAATAGAATCTAGAGTCATCATAACGACTGATTGATTTTGAGCACTTGTTGCACGTGACCGCCATTATGAACATTATAGAATGGTTGTAATCACTCATGAAGAATCCGTGATCAAAATTTGATCATGTCCGGCCAGATGTCGTCCGCCCGGCCTCGTGTGCCCTATCTTTCGGAAGAAATAACCCAGAGTCTTGAAATTTTCAAGTTAGGCTGAGATTCTCGATATCTCGGTAGAGTTCGTTTATGGGCCAAATCTGCCGAATGGTTTTTGTCATATAGCCATAGCAAAAATATAATATATATAGATATAATTTATCTGATCGAAATGAGACTTGGTTGGTAGATGTACACTATCAATGAGAATAATTAACCATGAAATAATCAGAAAAAAATTGTTTTGAAAATTGTTATATGTATTTTGTTGAAATTTCACTGGAATCTCAAAATCGCCATTCCATAACCGAGTACTTCATTTCAGCCCGATCAGATTTGTATTTTTGAAATATAAGAAAAATGAAATATCCAATCGAGGGAGCATCAATTCGTCGGAGCGTTAGTGATTGCGCAGAGTGCTTTAGGAAACTAGTCCGTGAGTAGTTATCTAATCTAAGCAGAGATCTTTAATGGATGACCTGATGTGTTGAGTATTCAACATTTCTATGCATTGACTTATAAACAGCTGCGTTCGTTAATTGCATCATAGATCTTATGGATTACTCTGAAATAAACGGAATTGTCTAAGTTAATATAACTGTTTTCTGTGGGATGGATAGCTTGGTTCTATCAAACTAAAATACTAGCACCAAAATTGTTTGCCGAGCGGTTGAAGTGTGTACTCCTCTTCATCTGGATGTAAGTAACTTACGATTCAGGAGCAATCTGAGCAGACTGCGGTAATAAACAAACGCCCCTATTATGTCAATATTTCAATGTTTTTATGGCATTGTATTCTATAATTAGAGGTAAATCAGTAAAACATCAGCTTTGTTCACAATAGCCAAGGACGTATAACGTATATTTATTTGGTTTTTAGGTTTTACAACAGGAAAATTCGGAACTTTCTCTTTCCAATCATGTTCAGACTCCACGCCAAGTCTGCCCAGGAATATCCGAAAAATTCTCATAAAAATGACCCTTTTTAGCAAAAGTTTTTCTTGATCTCCTGCACTTGTTCAGCGGTTTTGCCTGTAACGCGTTTAGTATTATTGACGAGTGAAATTGCGTGATAATGGAACTGATTAGATGTCCATAAAGTTAGCAGAGCCACTTGCATGGAAGTCAATGAAAACCATCTCATTAATTGTCGTATATTTGTCGAGAATTTGTCGTGAAAGAAAAAAAATTGTCGCGCTTCTAGTTATTTTTAGGGGTGGCTCTGCTAACTTAATATTAAGTTAGCAGAGCCATTCTGAAATATGCATCGAATTCGATCAAAAGTGTTATGAGTAATTGTCGAGTACTTGTCGTAGACCATCTAGCCTGAAAAAACCAGAAAAAATAATTTTTTATAGCTTTTTTATAAGTTTTAATGAAATGTTCTGGTTTCTCAGGAAATTTGTCGTATTCGGCAACACTGTATTGGTAAATTGATATTTCAGGTATGTTTTCCGTATCATTATTGACTGATATTGGGTTGTATATGTTAAATCTTCTATTTCCCGAGATGAACGATTTTCGTTTCAATGCTGAATAATGGAAATATTTCATTCTCACGGATATACATCGACGTAACTTTATGATACAAAAAAGTTAATTAGATGACCGTTAACTTAATATTAAGTTAGCAGTTCCACCCCTTTTAAAAAAAACAAAGAGCGTGACAATTTTTTTTTCTTCACGACAAATATGTTTTGGTCGTCCATCAATCGTTCAGCTCATTTCCGGAAGAAAAAAGGGTCATCTAATTAACTTTCTTGTATCACAAAGTTACGTCGATATATATCCGTGGAGAATAGAAAACCTGATGAATCGGCATCAGGGTCATCAGGGATATAACTTATTAGAAGTATACCAGACCTATAAGTGATTATTAACAATCTGTTTCAAATTTCAGTTTCATCTTATATTGAATTTCAGAGTCAAATTTCGTTATCATTTGAAAATTTGACTTATTTTCCTTGATATCTCAAGAAGTACTTATGCGATCAGAAATTCCGTGATAAATTGGAAAATACCAACGCGCAACTTAATGCGAAAGTTCTTGTGGATCTATTTCAACATTAAAAAAATTATAGAAAATCATTCGAAAATTTTCATTGCATTGATCAGATTTCAATGAAATCAATATTTACAACAGCGATTTTAATTGGAATTCGATCAGATATTTTTATATAAAAAAATATGTCAAATCTGGTTATTTCCACGATATGTCGAGAAGTACAGACACGATCAGATTGAAACTTCTCAAGTAGTTCTAGGATACCGTCGCGCAATATATGATGAAATGTCCTTAGGATTGGAATAAAATTGTTTCAAATTTCAGTTTGACCCGATGTGCATCTCAGAAGATATTGGAAACGAATAATGTCAAATTTCGTGGCAATTCGAATTTTTGGGCTTGTTTTCTCAATATCTCAGAAATAATCAACACGATCAGATTTTTTCAATTTTCAATACAATCATTTTTTTGGGTACAATTTTTTAGATTTCAGTGAAATATGGTACATTTATGGAGTCATTACCTAGCTTCAGAGTTTGAAATTGCGGGTTGATCATATATTGATCTTTGGAGCTGTATAGGGAAGATAATAGATATCAAACTTGTTGATTATTTCCTAGGTACCGTTTTTATTTCAGAAATACCTCACCAAATACTTATCTGGTCATGATGAACCCCCGTTAGTATTTAGAAAATGTTGATGAGCAAATTTGTGCTAATTTTTTTGATGATCGTTCAATAAGATCACTAAAAAAAATTAAAATTTTATTTTCAAGTATATGTGTAATATTTGGATGATTTTTACAAATTCGCCAATCAGGCCTTGGTAATTCAACTCAAAACTTACTCTACAATTATTAAACTACTGAGTAGATTCTGCCGGAAGTAATTTTGTTCAGTAGCAGCTGTTAGGCCTACCGTAAACACAATAACTTTAGGAAGAATCCACTAATGGACTATATTTGTAGAGTAGGTTTCCAGTTCAATTCGGATAGTCGAATGCTTGAAAGGGTTCATTTCGCCGATTATTCCTTGCATAGTTATTATATCCATTCAAAATTTCGGATCGAATTCCAGCCCAGTACTTGATCGGAAATTATAGCTTGAAGTTCATGCTGAGCTTCGTGAGGAACATATGCAAAGAAAAGATCTAAGATCTGCGTTTGGAGCAGTCAATACGGGTATATGTGGCAGTATTGGCAAATGAACAAGCGCGTAAATGCTCCTGACCTCACGTCAGTGCTTTTCTAAGTTTTTAGATGTACAGAATCGACAGCGAATTAACATAAGGCTTGGGTCATGAAAAATTCGTAAAGCTTATACAAAATATTTTTGCCACAATGGTCTATGAAATGCAGACCAATACCATTGTACGATGAAGCCTTTATACAAGACTACACCGAATGAAAAATGTGGCTTTCATTTACGGCTAGACACTTTCCACTTGGTCTACTCTTTAGGAAAGGAGTTTGCTCAATGATATGCGAATATTTGAGATGGTGGTTCTACATGGAATATGATTTATAATATGCGTATAGAATCTTTATGTGAATTTATGGGATTGATATTTCCAAAACTGTTGATATTTCAACGATATCCGCAAACGTAGATCTGATAAAAATGGATGCAAAATGGATATTTGCTTAGTAAATACTATTTAAGAATATTATTTGCAAAAATGTTATTGCTTGAATTTTCTATTTGTAACATGATGTTTTTGAGATATTGAACCGTTGCATTGTCCTTGAAAACTTTTTTAGGGCTAACAACTACTAATAACGAACAAAATAAACGTAGTTTCAAAACTTTTACCTCAACCTCGATGTACTAGAACAAACTCTTTAACTTGAAATCCACGTAGTATTATGCATGCTCTGTTCTCTCATCCTATAAATATTTCATTGCGAAATTCCACTAATTGCATGATTTTCTCTGGCCATACAACGGTTTTTTCATTCAAATAATTTTCATTTTAGCAAATACCCATTAGTGTTCCATATATGTTTTCAACAAGCTCAATACTCGTAATTATCCTGGACGTACGAGTATAGTATTATATTATTTGGATAATATACGTTTATGACTCTTACGTACGCTACTTATGAAATTTATTTATTCGAAAATTTATATATACATCCCATGCAGGAAATTTCGGATTTTTATGGTTGAACTTTGCGAACTTTTCTTGTTTGTCCATAAGGAAAAATGATATTTTATATAGAATACCCGACAAATTCTTTTATTTGATGAAAATGAATTTTATCTACCGGGTTAATCGAATAATGATATCAAATGTTCACAAGATAATTGAAAAAACATAGAAAATCACAGACATGAAGTCAGCAGCTTTCACGCGCTTGTTCAATTTCACGAATTCGGCTGCCATAATTAATCTTTATAAGTCTGACCTAACCGCTGATCGTGAATACAATAAGTACCGAGAGAATCTGCTTAGAGTCTTAATAATTGTAGAGCAGGTTTGGAGTTTAATTACGAACGCCAAATTTTTGAAACCCATCCTGTGGTCCAGCAGATATACATAATCTTGCAGTAGATGATCGAATATATAGATATTTTTCAAGTTATTACGGAAATAATTAACAATAATATTGATTAAATTAGCACGAAATTGAACATATTTTTTCCAATATCTCCCAAGATGAATATCCGATCAAATTTCGAAATTTGATATATATAAGTACAATTGTTGAATAGTGACCTCAAGGTCTGTACCAAACTCACGATAAAGTTATAAATAGTTTTCGAAAAAAACAATTTTTTCAACAGACATCTCGAAAGTTATGCGTTAGAATTACTGTTAAGGAAGTTCAATTTTGACAACCTCATTTCTTCTCGGGAAATTGAGGGAATCATCTCAAAATTTGAAATACCTAAGGAATTTGACATATTTATCAAAAAATCAAAATTTTAAAAGGCGATTTCACAAAAACCATTCGGCACATTTGACCCATTCACGAACTGAACCGAAATATTCAGGATCAAAATCTAACCCGAGATTTCCAAGAGTATAAATATAATTAATAATTTTTGCGTCATCTTGAATTTATATTGACAAATTATCTTGACATAATATCTGAATCAGAAAGAGGGACAGAAAAACCAGCAGGAAGCAGTGAATAAAATAACCTACATTTGCTCTCTGACCGGGAGAGTCTTTCGTCCAGGTCCGGTCTTCCAAGGGATGATATTTCAGATCCTCCTCGAATAATATCGAGAAATAGTTTCAGATTTTCGCCTCCTCACGTATTATATGGTTATAAAACAATCTATTTAATTTATTTACAGTAATGTTATGTGTTATATAGACCATAATTATGTTTATAGGGTGCGAGATTGTGATATCGCGAGTTGGCTTTTTGATTTAAAAAAACTCGGGAGGCGTGAGGATGAATTTGCATACCAGAAATACTTCATTCAACTCTTACTGCTGACAGTTTTATTAATAAACTAGGAGCCGACTTGAAATATCGCGATACGCGTACACTCTGGCCTGGAACGATGTAATTGTTTAGTTAAATATTATTTATTCGAACATAAGAACACGGAAGAATATCCTTGATAATTATTTATATTCTTCACCTCAACTCTACCATGTCAGTTCCTAAAATTCTAGCATTTTTCTCAAATCTTCGGTTTTTTTTCTCTTGAGTTTTTCGTCAGCTAGCTCCTTTTGTTATTCTTGATATATCAATCATCATTATAGATCTTTAAAAAGGCATGGTGTTGGTTTCCATATTAAAATACACAGAACTTTTCATTTGAATTGTACGGAAATTCATGCATCTAATCCTCTTGAGGTGAAATTCCCTTCGAATGAATATCTGAATTTTATTTTCAACTTTCATTCCAATATAATAAATCGAATGTTTTACTTGATTATTCTATTCACCGTGATAATTTCATACAGCATATCATAATTCTACCGAGGAGATTGCTTCAGGGTTGATATAGTTTATTTTAATTCTTCGTTTGTTTGATTCACAAAAGATTTCTGCGATATCGCAAAAATTTAGAGTAAATTATTCTCTCCTTATGCGAATCATTATTTCATTCTATTAGATACAAATCGATATAATTTGTAGATATGCAATCTTCCAAAATGTAGAAAAATGTATTTATAACACTCTCAAACTGCGACGACTTTATTTGTGTATAACTCCATTTCCCTTGGGTTTCATCTGGTTCTATACTAAACTTATAGAATAGGGTTAGAAATTTGGCGAGCTTGAACTCTATATAGAAAAATTTGGGCGACATTTAAACGCATTTGGGGAAAAACTGCGATAGAAGGCTAACAAGTAAGCTAAAGAAAAAGATTTTTTGATTATTTCGAATACAGTAGAATACGTTTATTATGACGCCGGCTATATTGACCAACCGATATGACGTAATTGCAGTGTGAAGTTTGGCATCCATATAAAGTTTCATATAACAGCGTTCGGATAAGATGACTCCGCTTATATCGACAAGTCATTTGTTAAAAACCAATTTGAAGAAATAATACTGAGCGTTCACTATAACCGGACATAGTATTCCCGAGCCTACGTACCCCTATGCGATATTTTCATGTTATTCAGCACTTACATCTCGATTTCTCTCGGTACAAAAAGGTTACCTCTTGCTAGAATTGATTGAAGTTCTATACCAGTTGTGATCACTTGATCATGAAATTCAGTTTATCCTAAATTGAGATGCTATGACGCGTTATGTAGATGTTAAAACTGTTCCTCTGTCTTGATGCAATCATTCTTTACTCCATTCACAATCATTCGATTGGGCCTGGAATAGAGTTTTCCCAAAGATTTATTACGAGAACTGAGATAGGTTCGAAATGCGATCACGTACCTCGTTTTTCACGAATATCTCAGATCTTATGATTTTTAGGGCATTAGTGTTATTTCATTTCAACACCTACATTATTTATCAATGTAGATCCCAGTATGGCTATAAAAAACTGAGATTTTAATTCGAGAAAATTGAGTTTTCACGTTTTCGCAATTGCTAACTTCGACAATAGTTTTGTGACCTCCTGTATAATGAGTGTCAATTCGGACTATTGCGACAGAAACACTATTCATACTTCTCGCGGAAGCCTAAAAACCTGGAAGATATCCATGTTTCAGCAGAACGCCATTTTCAATTCCTTATTGGAATTTCTCTTCGAAAAACAGAATCATTAATTAGGAAAGAGAGACACACTTGTTTTTATAATTATATTCTGAAACAGACTATCGATTTCGGCAGTAGGCCACCATCAGGTCAGCTGAATTATAAATAAAACAATAAATTTACAAGACGTTAAAATTTTACTACACCATCACGATTTGCTCTCTCGTCTTCGCTCATCGCTCCACTCTGTAAGAGCCCTCAGTTTTAGTTCAAAAAAATTGAGAGATGTATTACCAGGCCTATGCAGTTTAGTTTACAGAATAGGTCTCTTGCATGTTACACGAATTATCATATTTTATATTTTTCTCCTTATATATCGATACAAAATCATAATATAGGGTATCACACACTTAAACAATTCGCGAATTTTTAATAATTCGGTATTAAAAATGGTCAAATAGGGACTCAAGCTGGAAGCGGGAGAAACGCGTCAGATCGCCTTCTTTATTGTACGATTCACCGATCGATACAGCCTACGCTGTCTATTGGTTTGCTAAAGAGAAAAGTACACGAGAAGAGAGAAAGTGGATATATCCCGGTACGTCACAGAAGGTGCGAAGTCTCCTACGTTTGAACAGCCAATAAGTGGAGTCAAATTTAAAGATCCTTTTCTCGTTGAAAATTGAGATTGTTTGCAGCGGTTTAGGTAGTAATCTTTAGTAATCTTACGGGTATAATATTTGATTCCAATGATAAAAAAGTTTATGGGAGAGACCTATTGAAGGGCACAAAGCATTATGCATACGGAACGTACGTCGAGGAAGAACTGACGAGATTGAGACCAATAATCACAAAAGGCACAGGGGTGTTTCGGGCATACGTCCACCTCATTATTCATCACAAACTTGTATATTTAATTCTATATGATATACGTCGAAATGTTATTCCTGACTCGTTTAATGAAAATTCTAATAAACACTCGTTCAAATAGCGTTTTGACCCCTCCAAACGCATATTTCCTTCGTGATATGAAGATTGGCGATCTTTAATCCATACTGTACAAAATAGTTTGCAAGTTTGATAAAAAGTTTCAAAAAAAAATTTTTTTCTGAATTCTTCGATTCCATAAACATCACGATCTCAACAAATTTCTCAAGAAGTTGCGCGTCGTCATGCTTTATTTGATTTCCAAGTTTAAATCTGATCGCTCTGGTAGTTTCTGACATATCAAGGAAATAATATTAAGATTTAAAATTTCGTATCACTCCGAAACAATTGGGTCTATATATATAATCTTTCGAGAAAGGGTATCACATTCTTTGGTATATCACAGTGTTAGCAGAGGGAATGTGAACGGGGTACCATACATTTTTACATGAGCACAGATAACACTCTGACTCCCCGTATAAGTGTAGGAATTTGTTTAAAGAACATGGATGGCATCTTCTTCATTGGAAAATTTTTTCATCATCTTGAATTAGTTTTGACAAAATATCTTGACATAATATCTGAAACAGTAAGAGGGACAGCAAACCAGCAGGAAGCAGTAAATAATATTACCTACATTTGCTCTCTGACCAGGAGGGTCTTTCGACCAGGTCTGGTCCTCCAAGGGATGATATTTCAGATCCTCTGATAAACGGAGAACGCCACAGACCCCTTATATTAGCGAACCCTCTCCCATAGATCCATAATTGGTTATTTTACATTAGAGATATAATAAAAGATCGATATGGTCCACCAACGAAGTTAACAACCACATTCGAATGCGCGACCTACCCCAGAAGTTTCGAGGTGCTAGCTTGCTCTGTACTATATTTATATCAGTTTCCTCCTCCGACCGGCTGGCTGGATAAAACCTAGAGACCATAGTCTACGATCTTTAAATCATAATTTTTTCACGAAATTCTGTATGAACCTTCAACCTGTAATCAGGTACTGTATTTCTCTTCGATTCAATATTTATTTTTGCATATACTGGGAAAAGAAAATTCGAATGAGTATATCTGCCGAATCATTGAGTTGCTTTTACCCATTCATTTATTCAAATATCCAGTTTCTAAGTTGTTTCTTTCGGAGATTATTGTGTTAACGATCAGCCGTGAGGACGGCCGTAAAACGCTAGCTTTTAATCAAGTGTACAAATTCGAATGCGAAATTATTCGTAACCCCCAATCTGTCATTTCTCATCAAAGTACTAGATTCCAATTCGAACGGATCGAAATAATATTGGGAAAATAAAATTTCGAATGAAGGAATCCACGGGATTCAATCCTCCCCGAAACTGATCAATAGTTTCGTTCACGGTCAACCTAACAGTATAGAACTTGCTTGAAAATTAAACCCGGATAACAATAATGAAATATCATCAGGACGCTTCCGGGGCACCTTTCAAAGCTCCACAGCAGTGTTACCATCTCTACCGACTTCTCGGTAGATCTAGAGTATGTTCTGATATTCGAGGAAATCATCACTCTATAACGACATAATTCAAGTTATACGTTGACAAGTCTATAACGCAGAGCATACTTCATGTGATACAGATTTATGGGTTACAGGTTGCCGCGTCCTAAAATGAATCAATACCTGGCTGAGAACTGGAAGCAGTTTGTGATTCCCCTCAATATGTTCAGGTGAATCCCCAATCCTGATTGGTGACATGCTTTATATAAGCCCTAGCTTATATAAAACATGTCATCATATTTGCTCCAATATTTATCAGTTACATTCTGGTTGTTTTCTAGTTATTCGTTACTGGTTGGAGTTATTTTTGTATCAATTTTTGCCCAATACTTTAAATAAATGGAATTCAAACCTGAATAACCCATAAAATATGTGAAAAGGTATGTATTTTAAAAATCTACCGATTTTTTTCAGAACTTCCTCCCGAAACTGTAGGAACGGAAGATGTAAACACTGCTCCACAGTGGTGTATCGATCAAATAACATGCCAAGTCTTTTGAGTGTAATTTGGTTCGTTTGTTCTCATATAGGGTGTCCAGTGAACCATAAACAATATTTGAATTGGTGATAGACTGGGTCATGACCACTCAGAATATCTAACAAATTTTCAGGTGAAACTTTCACAGTTTTCGAGATGGTGGGAGTTTTGGAAATTCGTGAAAAAACGGTACCTTTCCTCGATGTTCTGGAGACCACGTCTCTAAATTGGAACTGATTCGAAAAATCCTTTTCCGGAGCATTGCTGATTATTGTTAATGCTTTCTGGAATTTCAAAAATTCATATCATTTTTCGAAAAATGGGAATTTTATTTATTTATTTATTTCTTGATTTGGGATACAAACAGGATAACTCCCACAATAGTATCCTCTAATACACAAATAATAGACATAAAATTTACAAACGTTGTTCAGTGAAAATTCAAAAAAACATCATTCATTGTTAAAAAATCAAATAATAACTATACATACTATAAATTAGCTCCTTATACTATAAATTACGCATTCTTGAAAATATTTCGCAACATTCCCTTAAACTTAAACAAACCCATTGTGAACACATCCAGATTCCCACAATACTTATTGAACAAAATACTCATTCTAATTACAGGAGAATTTTTACCAAGATTTGTATTACAAATGGGTGTTGCGAGCAGCTGCCTATTCCTAGTATTCCTAGGAGGTACATGATACGAAATCATTGATGTTAAATCAGATGAATCATAAAAACCACATATAACTTTGAAAATGAAAATTAAATCATTGTTTAGTCTTTTTATTTCTAATGATTGCATACCATACTTAATACGGAGCTCACCAATTCCCTCGTTCACGTAAACATTCGTAATCCTATAATGTAGAAACCTAATGAACCTGTTTTGAAGCCTTTCGAGTCTGATCTTATGAACATTATATTGTGGATTCCAAATAACACTGCCAAAATTTAATTTACTGTACACTAAACAATAAAAAACTGATTTCAAAGCTAACTCATCATTAAAATGTTTACATGTTCTACAGAGAAAGCCCAACAATTTACTACAGGAATCAATCAGATAGTCTACATGTGCATTGAAAGACAGCTTTGAATCGAACATCACGCCCAAGTCTTTCACTATATTCTCTCGGGTCAACTTAACGTTGTTTAAGTGGTAATCAAAATGCAATGGTGTCGCATTCCGCGTAAAAGAAATACAGACACACTTTTTGACGTTGAGTTCCAGCATATTGAGCCGGCAAAAATCAGCAAATTCGTTTAGCTCTTGCTGAACTCTTATACAGTCCCGGATGGTCACAACCTTCACGAATATTTTCAAATCATCCGCATATAGGAGAATATGACAAAACTTAAAACAAGATCTCAAGTCGTTGACAAATATAAGGAACAACAAAGGTCCCAAGTTAGAGCCCTGTGGTACCCCAGACGTGACCACGAATGGTGCGGATTTAAAACCATTCACCACCACTAACTGAGTCCTATTGCTCAGATAAGATGAAAACCATCTTAAAAGATCCCCGTGAATCCCGATTTTAGCCAGTTTAGTCATTAAAAGGTTGTGATCAATTTTGTCGAATGCCTTGGTAAAATCAGTATATACTGAGTCGACCTGTACCCGTTCGTCTAGGGCCCCTGCAATATATTGTGAATATATGACTAAATTTGTTTCAATGGATCGCCTCGAAAAAAAGCCATGCTGACAATCAATAATCGAGGTTCTCAAACTATTGAACAACATGTCATGAACCATGCTCTCAAACAACTTACAAAATGTCGATAACTTGCTAACACCACGGTAGCTTTCAACAGAACTTTTTTTGCCGGCGTTTTTATAAACTGGAACCAGAAGTCCAACCTTCCAAATGCCCGGAAATGTACCAGATTTAACAGAATTATTAAACAAAATTGACAGTGGAAAACATAATGAGGAGCTACAATTTTTAACAAAGATAGAAGGATAACCATCGAATCCAGCACCTTTATGCACATCTATAGATTTCATTTTCTGTAACACAGTTTCTGCCGAGAATGTTATACAATTCAATACATTTTTGTTGGTAAATTGACCAGATGAGTGGTAGACCTGCCGATACGGTTTGAATACACTCCTGAAATAGGAAGCAAATAGATTACAAATATCTTCACCGGTATTGGCAGATTCATCAGCACAAAACATTACATCTGGTATACTATTATCGTTTTTATTATCTTTCAAATAATTCCAGAATTTTTTTGGACAATCTTTCAAATCAGTTTGAACATTTTCTATAAAATTTTTAAAATCTTCTATAATATTGATTTTACTCAATTTTCTGAGTTGTTTGAATTTTTCATAATAATATGGTATCTGTAATTTCTTCCATTTTTTATATCGCCTTCTTTTGTTTTATGTACTGAACAGTGAGCTTCGAGAAATATTTGGGAAATCGTTTGTTTTTTATTACAATTTTTGGAACATATAAATCAGTACCTTTGGCAAGAATATTATAAAATATCGAAACAGATTCATCGACTGGCTTACCGACTAATAGAGATGACCAATCATGATCTGCAAAAAATTTATTGAGTCTGATGTAATTTGCTTTCTTGAAGTTAAAAAACGTTGAAATTTTATCACGCAGTTTACCAGATCTTGGAAAATGTATGTAAAATTCGATTGGTGGGTGGTAGCAATCAGGAGTAACCAAAGCAATATCACATTCATTCAAATTTGAAACTTCAACTTTTGTACAAAAGACCAAGTCAAGAATTCTTTCATTTATATTCTTTATGAAATTGTGCTGTGAGAACTCCGCAAAGGCTAAGAGATCTATCAAGGTCGAGTTCGTATTATCGATATTTGTTGAAATAAAATATGAGCCGCAATCACTGGATTTCCACTCAATGTGAGGAAAATTGAAGTCACCATATATAAGCGTTGGTTCACCCGCGAGGAGGTCCAGGTTTACCTGAAGTCTACTGGTGAAGCATGTCCTAGCATAGTCATCTCTTGGCGGTAGATAGACGCAACATATGTGCAGCTTCCAATTATTATGATGGTCGAAAATGGTAATCCACACATCCTCAGCATCACTTTGAAATCGCGACTGCTGAACAACCGAAATGTTGTTTCGTACAGCTATTAGCACACCACCACCGGACTTCTTATTACCAGCACATCCCGCATTTTCACGGTCTCTACGAAAAACACTACAATGTGATAAGTCAAAGATCTCGGAGTCTGATATTCCACCACACAAATTAGTCTCAGTAATGAGATAAACATCCGCACAAATGTTCTGTGTATTGAGCTTAAATTCTGCAGTTTTCGAGCGTAAACCATTAACATTTTGTCCGTAAACTAGCAACCTATCCATAACGTTGAGAAAAAGAAAAACAAAATTACATTCTATCGAGTGAGCCCCGACTCCTCACCAGAACAATTTTGGAGGCATCATCTTTTCTATAGAATACAGCACCATTTTTAACCCACACGTATTTATAGTTCTTAGCTTTAGCTGCAAGTCTGACATCCTTGAACAAAAGTTTATTTGCCAATGTTAAATGCTCATTGATATAAAATGCCTCAGACACATCAACCAATGATAACTTCGGGTTTCCATTATTTTCCATGCGTTTAGTCTTAGCCGCCATGAGAAATTTATCCCGCTCCCTGCGTGAAGTGAAACGTACTATTATATTCCTTCCCTGATTTCGCTCTGAATTCCGATTGGTTTGAACTCTATTAGCATAGTCGATGACAGATGATGTCATTTCGTAATTAATGTGCTCTCCAATTTTCTCCAAGATTTTAACAAGATTCTCGTCCCTTTTTTCAGGGACACCCTGTATTTCTATGTTGTTTAAACGAGAAACCTGTTCGGTGTCGTTGATTCTCTCCCGCAATTCTTCAAGCTCTCTCTTCATAGTGGCGTTCTCATTTGACAATTGGTCAGTTATTTTAATATAATTATTCATCTTCGCAATCTCAACCTCGAAATCGGAAATTTTGTTGCTGCAAAAATTAACGGATTCCAGTAGCAACGCCTGTTGCTCTCGTATCATCTTCAGCTCCGTGCGAATTTCCTCCAGTGTCCCCAGAGATGAGTCACCGATCCGTGAATCCTCCGACACACTCGCTTGAGGTCCCGCGAAGGACGCGCGGGTGCGACCCCGGCAATGTGGGCATGTCCACGAAATCCCCTCGATACGAAGATTATCAAGTTGTTGACCAACAACACCAACACATTCACCGTGATAAAATCGGTTACAAAAACTACTACATTGTAGACCGGGTCTTTGACGATTCACCGCTTTACCGCAGGATCCACATAATTTATTGGCCATTTCTGCCTCGAATTCACAAAATCAAAACCGGAATAGTTAGTGCAAGTATAGCCTTGTTGTCAGCTTAATTTCAAGCTTTTTAAATCAAATATCGAACAAATTTACGGAGCTCGCGAATAACACCTTCACGCTCGAACATACGTTTGAACAATGAAATGATGAATGAAATGATCGTTTTGAATTCTCGCTACTTTCATTCCCGATTTTCTGAAAAAAATATAACTACGTGAATGTGAACATTCACTACGGATATGTGCCCACTTTTTCAAGTTTCCAAATTTGTTTGAGAAATACTCTAATTTTTTCTGAAAAGAGCGATATTTTCGTCGCAAGAGAATGCGGAAATATTCTGGTATATCCTAAACTTTCACAATTTTTACGAAAAAAGTTTTGTGTTGTGAATGTAATGAGATAAATGTTGAAATAAAGATTAATAGTTATAAAATGTACAGGAATTTCCCGAAAATTAAAAAAAATATACAATTTCAAATCATCTTTCAAATAATATCTTCAGACCAGAGTTTCAGTGAATAAATTTCACTCACAAGTTCTATGAAAATGAATTTAATTGTTTTTATCCGTTCTGATGGTCACGACATTTCAGAACGTGCTTTGCCGCCTCACCTACGATACTCTGGGTGTAGATACACCATCTCAATTGTCTCGCTTCATTTGTATTCAGCAGTAGCGTAAACTTGTTCTCAATCAAATAGCCCAAGTGAAATAAATTACATAATTGCGCTCGAGAAATCTAGGCGGCAGCAAGATTGGTTTAGAGTCTCCAATCCATTATATTGGGTACATAAGACTCAAATATTATGGAACTTGTGGTTCGATACCCACTAGTAATTTTGCAATAGGAATCTTACGAGAGTAGCCTATAGTACTACTGGCCCTTGAGTTCGACAATGTTTGGGTTTAATGTACCTAGTACAATGGATGAGACATCCTAGACCATTTCTAGGGCCCCCACATCAATGAACTGAAATCTTTCGAATAACTTCACTTGGGATATTTGATAGAATAAGTTTAAGCAACACCTAATACATGCGATTAAAGAATCGTGGTAGAGGGGTATAACACAATTTATGCTTGAAACTCAGGTTTGAAAATATTAATTGAAAGAAGATTTGAAATTGTATTTTTTATTTTTCCGGAATTTCTTAAGTAATGGATTCATTACTAGTAATCATTATTCCATCATTTCATCCCGTTAAATTCGCAACAGGATACTGTTTTCGTCAAAATTGTGAAAGTTTACGATGGACCTGAATTTCCCCTCATTCTCTAGTAACGGAAATATCTACCCATCGAGAAACGAAGTATGTTTTATGCAATTTTGAAAATTTTACAAAATGCACATATTCATTCATATCTTAGGGGTCAACATTCATTTGGCCCTAATTTTTTCAAAAAATAGGTTAAAAGTTACGACAATGAAAAATGCAAGAAATTTCATCCTTATTTCTCGAAAAGTTATAAGAATTTTTGAAAACTTCTTTGAACGTCCAAAAAGCAACACTTATCAGCAATGTTCAGAACTATTATTTAGAATTAGTTTCAATTCAAGGGCATGATATCCAAAACCTGGAGAAAAGGTAGCAATTTTCACGCATTTTCAACATGCCCATTATCTCTTAAACGGCGAGAATTTCACCGGTCATGACCTAGTCTATCTCAAGAAATATATTCTTCCACCATGGACCAATGTACACTGAAGTGGTTTTGCGACAGTGCTACTCCAAGGCGTTTTGTACAAATACGAAAGATAAAAATGTATGCTCTTTGCTAGGATTGTATAGCACAACTGTCATCAGAATAAATGACTGTTCTATGATTTGAATACAAAACGAAGCAGTTCGTGCATGCGCAGGCATGTAATTTTCTGTTATAGGATCACAGACAAAGCTGATTTAATCAAAAGTATATTACGCAGGCTCGGCATAGAACAGAATATAGAATAATAAGAATTATTTTATGGCTAGTGAATTGAATTTTCAAGTTTTTTTTTTTGAATGAGTGTATGGCAATTTTCTTGATTGAAATTTTGCATTTATTAATTTAGCTTGAGATTATAATATAATATTCATAAATCAACTAATAGAACCATTGGTATCCTCTAATAAGAAAATAAATCGGACGGATAAATATAGACATAACAAACATAACTTCATTATTGTAAAAATAAGAAATATAAATATAAAAAAAAGGTTCTTCATCCAAAACACAGTGTATATGACTTTTATGAGATTCATGAGAATAACAAAACTTGAGAGCATATCACATATCAGTTTCATCATAAGGTACATAATCATTGATTTCTTTTTTTATATTGCAACAACGCCTTGTCAGGTTTCCAAGCAAGTAAACTCCATACAATGCCATTTCGTCTTTAATAGACGGTATAGCCGAATAAGTCTCTACTGCAAGGCAGTTTCCAGTCTTTGTTCTCATCAAATTGAGACTAGAAAATACTCGTTCTGCTGCAGCAGAAGACAGGGGCAACAACATGATTACCTGAACAATAATCATCAAATTTGGGAACATAGGTTCACCTTATAAATTTTTTAATTTGCACTACCTGCAAGATCATATTGATATTTTCTTTTACATGTTCATCGAAAGAGGTATCACTGAGCAAATTCCACTTATTATTTGTAGCCTCCATATCAACAACAATGTGGGAAAAAAAAATTATAAATTCAGCAATGTAACGTATGCTTCGCATACATACGGTTTCTGGAATACAATTCGGAGCAAATAGTAGAATTTTATCCTTGAGATCGAATCGATCTTTTATTTGAGTACCGATTTGAATGTAGAATTCCAAACACCTCAATTCGAAATCAGTCAGCTCTTGCATGCGGATGTCAAGGTCTTGGTTGAGTAATTCACCCACTTTGGCTCCCAAATAAATATTCCCTAGGAAAAGGTGGTTGTGAGGAACCGATAAATCGATTTAATCGTTAAACGACCCCATTTCAAAATCTTCCATTAATTCTTTCTTCAAAAAACATTTAATAAATGTGTTATAAAGAGCTTTAAAGTTTTCAAGCATCAGGGGCATTTGGACTTGGATGATTGAAATTCTACATTTACAGTATTTATTGATTTGAGGACCTATGATAAGAGAAATATATAAAGTTTATACAAACTATTCGTGAGGGCATTCAAAATTTGTTCAGCACTGGGCAACTTTTCCTCTAATGCTTCACTATGCAAAAACATTTGCAAAGAACTCCAATGCTCCAGTATTCTGTCCACCTCTGCCTGAAATCAAATAAATAAATAAATAGTCGTATATGTTCCACTCTCTGTCTCGATTAAATCAAAGAAACTTTCATACACAGATTCGTGTTTTCAATATAACCACGAGTACCGGATAGTTTTTTGTGCTTATATCTGTATAGTTTCATCAATGATAATAGAAAAATGAATACTTCTCAGATCGTTCACAATAACGCTTGTAAAACTTGGTCGCATATGTAGGTACGAAAAAAACTTTATTACCTGTAAAGAGAGCCTCCTGGTTTGACTTGGATGCAACATCTTATGGGGGTTTTCATTTGAAAAGATTTGTAATTCTCTTAGTGCAGCAGTCCTTTTCGATCTATATCCAAACTTCGAATAAAGATCCCTCGCAAATTGTTCCACAGTGCCCTGAACAAGAACGTGTGGCTGCAATTCCTTTCTGATTCTTGATTGTGCTCCTTTCATACTGCCTATCAGGAAATGTTTCAAAACATAAAAAAATTCTTCAGCAGTTCCACTCTCTGTCTCGATTAAGGGCCGGTATTATAAAACGTAACTGGAAGTTATCTTTAACTTTAACTGACAGTTATGTCCTAATATAATTGTCAAAACTGTCGGTTATAGTTAAAGATGACTTCCACTTAAGTTTTATAAAACCGGCCCTTAATCAAAAAAAACTGTCATTGACAGATTCGTGTTTTCAGTATCACCAAGAGTACCGGACACTTTTCTGTGATTTTATCTGTATAGTTTCATCAATGATAATAGAAAAATGAATACTTTTTAGATCGCTTTTAAAACTTGGTCGTATATGTAGGTACGAAAAAACTTTATATCACCTGTAAAGAGAGCCTCTTGGTTTGACTTGGATGCAACATCTTATGGGGGTTTTCATTCGAAAAGATTTGAAATTCTCTTAGTGCAGCAGTCCTTTTCAATCTATATGCCAAATATGAATAAAGATCCCTTGAAAATTGTTCCACAGTGCCCTGAAAAAAATCATGTGGCTGCAATTCCTTTGTGATTCTTGATTGTACTCCTTTCATCCTATCAGGAAATGTTTCAAAACATGAAAAATTTCTTCAGCAGTTCCACTCTCTGTCTCGATTAAATCAAAGAATCTGTCATACACAGATTCGTGTTTTCACTATCACCACGAGCATCGGACACTTTTTTGTGCTTGTATAAATATAGCTTCATCAATGATAATAGAACAATTAATATTTCTCATATCGTTCACAATTTCGCTTTTAAAACTTGGTCGTATATGTAGGTACCAAAACAACTTTATATCACCTATAAAGAGAGCCTATTGGTTTGACTTGGATGCAACATCTTATGGGGGTTTTCATTTGAAAAGATTTGAAATTCCTTTAGTGCAGCAGTCCTTTTCGATCTACATGCAAAATATGAATGAAGATCCCTTGCAAATTGTTCCACAGTGCCCTGAACAAAATCATGTGTCTGCAATTCCTTTTTGATTCTCAATTGTACTCCTTTCATACTATCAGGAAATGTTTCAAAACATGAAAAATTTCTTCAGCAGTTCCACTCTCTGTCTCGATTAAATCAAAGGATCTGTCATACACAGATTCGTGTTTTCAGTATCACCACGAGTGTCTGACACTTTTTTGTGCTTATATCTGTACAGTTTCATCAATGATAATAAAAAACTGAATACTTTTCAGATCGTTCATAATTTCGCTTTTAAAACTTGGTCCTTAATGTCACACGATTAGTTGAGTAGTTTTTTTTCTTTTCAATTTAATTTCTTTGGGAATCTCAGAGTCCACAAACACACTTTTGCAAATATCAGGAAATTTATTCATTCAAGAAAGCTATAAATCATGTTCACTGATGTAGCAATCAAATTGCAATTCAATCTCTTGAAGCAACATCTTTGTTTCTCTTTCCGAGTTTGGTAAGATTCTATCAATTTGTGGAGTAGTTCTTACCACATGCTCTTTCTTTATGAGATTCATTTGTCTGATCATTTGAAATTTTACCTCAGACAAATTTTTCTGCCATATTTTACAGAATGGAATTTTTTGTCTTATCAAGGAATGTAAATTCATCTCCAGTCGATTGAGGATCGAGAGTGTCCATTTTTCTATTTCTTTCATTTTCTACTGGCTCAGAAGGAGGATAATTTGCTTCATTGTCACCCTCCTGAGGTATTATAATTTCTTGCGCCGTAAAATGATAACTATGTTCAGCAGATTTACTTGCGACAGGTTCATTATCAGGCAGGATATTTGATGATGAACTTGAAGCTTCATCTTATCTTGGTGTTTTTTCATTCTTAGGTAATTTAATTAGGTATCTACAATAAATGATACAATAATATACAAATTGATAATTTATGTATATATAAATAAATACGTTCTTTCGAGCAAGCAGTGCATATAATACTTCAAAAATAGAAATTTTGTACAACGTGGCCTAGATTTATTTCTTAAGTCACGTGAATGTGGTAAGCACGTACGACCAAATATCGGATTGTATGGCAATTCGTTCAATTGTATAGCTAAAAAAAATCCATCGCCAAATTGGCGATGGAGTTTTTTTCGTACGCCACCGCCAGTCACTTCGGACTTCCTCGTGTCGTGCAAAAAGCGGCGCCCCGTTTCCACGCAAATTGATTCTTAATGCAAAATGTTCTACGTTATAAAATCGAATAGGAATATCGTGAGTGAATTGGGACGCAGATAGTTCTGTGATAATAAGTTTGAAACAAAAGAAATATTAAAGGATTCCTACGATATCTGAGGTAAACTTTTTTAATTTGAAGGAAAAAAGGAAATGATTCTGGAAATACACAAGCAACAAATTGATAGATATCAATCTTCACATCGACTCAACTCAAGATCCATGTGAAACATGCGAATGAAATTGCTTATTCAATAATTTTGATCGTGCATTTCGAGGAAAAATTGGGATAGTTTGGCATGTTTTTGTATGGTGGATACCGACACTAGGATATGATAGAATAAAATATGATTTTCACAACTATTTTACATATATTGGGAGTGAAATCCCACAAAAAAATACAAAATAAAAATGAAACAGAACTATTAGAAATTGAATAAAATTGTTTTTTCATGCAAACCGCCCTTGCGGATTGTAGGATTGAACTATTCGTCAAGGGCAGTTTCTAGGTAAAAGATTGCCTAATGAACAATATCGAAATTATACAAACGACCAGCAAAGGGAACTGTTACGTTTCAGAGTACAAATCTGACACCTTCATCAGACAAATGAGAAAATTTGCAGAATTATTTTCTTCAGTCGAATTGACATTTCCTAAAAAAACACAGCAACATGGATTCACCGATATTGTTCATTAGGTAACCCTTTTGCGAGAAACTGCCCTTGACAAATAGCCTGATCCTGTCATACGCAAGGCGATTTCCATAAAAAACAATTTTATTTCATTTTCAATAGTTCTTTTTCAGACAGAAACCTACAAAATGATGCAAAATCCTCCCAAAATATGCTTTAATCGATACACCCTCTCATATTCTTGCATTAATGAACGACCGAATATTTCGAATTCATCAATGGATTTAAATTCAATTCTCAAAAGGATTCTCCTCTCCTCGAAACGTCTATGGATCAATAAATGCCTGCTCATATATATATATATATATATATATATTAGCCGGTTCAAAACGTTCTTCTACATTGTCGGACGCCTAATCGCCATTTCTTCCTATCCCTGCAGTCTTCTTCTCCTAAGTTCCTTTCACTCATGGATTTGTGTACGGATTTTTGCCAATCTATTTTGGGTCTTCCTCTTTTTCTCGATTGTGCGGGCTGCCATGATTGTACTTTTTTTGGGAGTCTTGTTTCAGGCATACGTCTTACATGTCCGCACCATGTTAGCTGCCTACTCATACCGGCCGAAAATTCGAAAATTATTTAGGAGCACTATTCGTCGGTTTAAGAGGTAAAATACGTGAATTCAACGTGACTATGTATGTTAACACCCGCAGAATTTAAAATATAACATTCGCGGTCAGAAGCAATTCTCAATTCTATACGGGGAGTATTTTGATAGAGCAAAGCGATTAATCTCACAGAGTACAATTATATTAAATTTAACAATTTCATTAACTTCAGAAAAATCCATAAGATCTGTGGTCACATGACCAACCTAGCATTCCTATTTTTTTTCCTTCTGAGAATTTCTATATATTTATTAGTGAAAACGCAGGATTTTTTTTCGAAAAGGCATCATTGAGCACTCCATGATAATCAGGACCCTTGTTAAACGAAATCAAAGCAGCTCTTCATCTAGTCTGGTAGGAATATTTTCTTTATTCATTTACCTCAAAGGATTTGCAGGCCAATGAATTAATTATAATGTACTGCAAGATTATTGTTCATACTGTGAAGCAAACTTTCAATGTGTAGAATGAGCTGATGAATGCACACCTTGATACAAATCACATTCCTTCATTGCAGAAACGAAGTTAGTGCCTTTATTTTTACACTTGAAATATTTTATTTGTCATATTCTGCGTGTTGACCGAATACACGAAAAGGGCCATTGAGAATGTCATTCTTCCACTTTCTTCTTGAAATCAGTATTTTCCTTCAATCTATATTTCTCTGCCTTACTAATGGCAAATTGTAGTCGGTTGGCATTGTTTTCCACCTTTTTACTGGAGCTAAGTAGAACCGAAGCGTTTGTAGAAATGCTCCTTATTCTTTCTAAAATAAGAGAGAATCAGTATAATATCTAATATTTTTGAATGAAGAATCCTTAGATTTTCACAAGCATATGAATATATTTTGTTATTTCATAAACGGCTCGAACGATTTTGATGAATTTTCGAATAAGAAAACGCCGAGCAGACTTCGGCCGCTCAGGCCTACGATTCATAATATTATTAACTTACTGCTTATATCTCTCAATTTTGAAGAGAAGTGTTTCAACAAATGGTGGTTGTCAATTCGGAACATATTTGATCATATCCCTTTTTGGGATACCCTGTTCATTTCATTCTTGAACAAGCCCCCCGTTGAGCTTTACTGGATACATAAAAAGAAGAGTCATCGTTGTTGCTCAATAATCGAGAGAATTGAGACTATTGAGTTTTAGAGATACCCTGTATATTTCAATTTAACTATCTCACTATCTGCAAAAGAATGTGTCCTTCCCAGTTTTCCAATGAAAACTTGGTAGTTAGCTATGAAAAATCATCGATGCTATTATATACTTTTTTTTCGAACATCTGGACTGAACTATAATAATTGTTTATAGCAACATTTATCGCATAATAATAATTCAATAATAATCTGATCCCTTCAGAACCTTCGAACTACCTTCAGTACTATTTTGTGTTTTTTCGTGAAATATGATAATTCACCTTTGAATTTCAAGAATTCCACCAAAAAACAATTGGCTCACGTTAAAATTCAACCAGAACAACTCGAAATAATTATAACAAGTGTTAACAGTTCGCCCATAGCAATTCATTACTACGAGTAACTTCCATATCATATCCAATATGACAAATTATATTATTACGGTGCAATGAAAGACCTTTGCGTCAAAAACCTCCATAAGCATGTCACAGGCACCCGCCCACTGTCTCCATGCTGCAACGAATGAATGCAACGATACGTATGGAGAAATCTAAGAATCCGTAGAATAAGGGTGTCGTTTTGCATGCTTCAGTGATTATTTTCTGAAATTTTTTTCGGGATGTACTCAATTTCTTTGTGAGAATGCGCAATGTTAGATATTTTTCAAATTCGCTGCCAAGGCGGTCATCTTTTCACGTATTGCCCCACCAAACCACTTTTGGTGATCTCCTTTGAACATGCTCGCAAATCTGATCCCACGTCAGTGACTTTGTAGGTTTTATTTGTTGAAAGGAAAAACACATCTTTTGATGAATTCAATCGAAAAAATTTTAGAAAAGCACTGACGTGGGACCAGGAGGTTTTGCGCGCTTGCTCAAATTGAAATAAATTTTTTCGAAGTTTGCACTGAGGTGCCTTATGATATTCAACTTATACAGAGCTTCAATCTGATCGCATTTTTTTCTGAGAGTATTGAGACATAACGTAAAATTAAAAATATCAACGAAATTTGTGATAAATATTTCATTATTTCTCCAAAATTGAACATGAGTTCGAATTTAGATTTGAAACAGTTCTGTTAAATATTGGGTTTATGTTCGGTTTCAAATTACAGAGGTATATCTGATTGACGATACTAATACTTGCCGACTGATTTCACCCATTAACAAACTCAACTGAGATATTTTAATTCCAAACCTAATGTGACCATTGAAAGTCGTTCATTGCTTTCCTTTAAACTTTAGAGCACATAAGGACGGACGAGATGACGAACTTTCAGCATTTAAAGGATTCTCCTCCTGATAGTCTAATCTAGTCGTTCAAGAACACTTTCGAATTCGAAAATAATAAATATTGTGAAGAAACAATAATGCACTGTTCCCCAGAACAAGCGCCTAAAAAGCATTTTGTCGTCAGTAGTTCGAAGGGAATTCGTATATTTCTCTAAACTGAAGAGGAAATAATTGAATTATATCATAAAATTTACTTTTTTCTCCCGTAGGGACTCGCGATATTTGTTCACGTTCTTCGACGCTAACAACTGCAGAAGCTGAACCATTGCATGTTTCCAGTTGAAATGTCAATCTAAAAATGGAATGCGAAAAATAAATTCATATACATAACTGTGGTGTAAGAAAATAATAACAAAGACCAAAGAGAACACATCTGACGCTCATTGTATAATATACTTTCCAACATTTCACTACTCACTTCCCAAACCATTTAGGGTTGAATAAAGAGAAACATTGAAATAAGCAGCTTTTGCACGCATGTTTGAATTCCTGCGAAAAAAAAATGTTTTGTACTTATGACACGATCATCATGAATATTGGATACAATTGTGCTCTAGCATTTGCCGAATACCATATTCCATCATAGTGGGAGGAGTATTTTTGAGTTATCCATGAACCAACGAGTCCGCGAAATAAAATTCGACATACTTTTTCTGATATCTCCGTAAATCGAGACCGAATCAAACTAAAATTTGGTTCTTTTTTCTGATGTTTCTATTTCTTCAGCAATAACTGAAGGTTTCACTCGGGGGTCACTAAATCTTTAACTTTTTTTTTTCAGTTGATGTTAACAGAGGTTTTCTAGACTTTGGATAATCTTGAATGGAATTTCATTCCATTTGAATGGTTCATACCATGGAGGTAGGAAAAGTGTGGAGGGAGCATAACGTTTGAAAAATGTCACACACTTTTGAGAACCTTCTGTGGATTTACCCATACGAATATGACCGACTTTGAACTGAATATTTTCCTCTCATTTGCTGTACATCACAGAATACCAAAATACTATTTCATTTTCGGCCATATCGGTATGGGAAAATCCACAGAGAGTTCTCAGAAGTGTGTGACACTTTTGGTACGAGGGAAAATATAGGATATGCTCCCTCCCCTTCTTTTACCTCCGTAGTTTATACCAATAATAGGACTGGCTTTTTGCTCCATATAATGTCACCATTCTCTCGTTAATGTCCTTCGTGCTGCCCTCTTGAATTAAACTTCATGACTCTTCTGTATTAAAGTTGAAATTGAATGTCACAGAAAATTGACATTAGAAAATGTACGCAATGGCATTTTGTTCAACACTACACCAATTAAATAAGGTGTGAACGGAGGTGTTCTCAAAAACGAAATGAAAGAACTCTGTCAACTTGGTTTTTTGGGTGAAAGTTGAGAAAAAGAATTTACAAGATAACCTAGGATTCCAAGTATTAAGATAAGAATCTGAAATCGACATAGTAAGCGATCGATGCCAGTCCCTGTGCCATTTTGCAATAATAAAAATTATTTCCATGTTAATGTCTCCCACAAAGTTTTCAATACCATCATCTTAATCAATAGGTCGAAAAAAGTGAATATACAGAAAGCATTAATTATGGCCTTCACTAGTATATAAATTCAACACAAGTGCGTTGCGCAGGACTTAACCTCAAACGTCTCAAATTCCGAAATTTCTACAAATCGAAGTAACTTATGAGCTTAAAAATGCCTAACTCCAAAGTTTCCGAGTATTTCGCAAAAAAAAGAAGTCGACCGAACCTCCTCCGGTTCATTTACTCAGTTTCGCATAAGAAAATTCACTGAACTCTAATATGCTATCTGTATGGACAGACATTTTCCAAGTCCAAGTTGTCGATTCACAAGAAGTAAGAATTGTTCAGGAAATGTGTCTTTATAACTGAAGACTGGCTGATTGAACAATCTCTAAATTTTATTTGTCCGGTTGAAGTTTATGAACTCATACTTTCAATGAGAAATTATTATAACCAGTGTCTAGGTATATTGCTACCTGTTTATTCAAAATAATATCGAATACTAATTCTTTCACGGTTGCCTCTTTTGATAAAAAAAGTCATGTTTCGTTCTCGTCACAAAATCATTTATTGAGAATCTAATACTGATAATATGAAAAATTTTGCATGGGAACTTGCGTGAAAATCATTAATTTCTGGATTGTTCGATCACCCAATTTGTAGATATTTGATTCTGTAAAATCCTAACGAAATCTCCCCTGAACGAGTAACAGATTTGGTAGTGTTTGAAATAATTTTCTGGTCACGGACTAAACTTTGTATTCATTCAATTTTCTCTGAAATGGTCGAAAATTATTGAGTGTATTGGACAGAATATAATTGAATTTTACTACAAATTCTTCATCAGCTCATTGCAATCCTATGAAATCAATTCAACCTACTTCAATATACTCAAATTGAATGATAGCCATAACATAATATCTGTGAAAGAATTCTTCTACCGATTCTGCTCAGTTTGACTTATTGGACAAAATGGTTGAATTCGCAACAGTTGTTTAAGTGTTGAAGCAGGACTATTTTATTGTCGACGTGAAGAAAGCTTCAACTATTTCATTAGCTTTCCAGAGGAAAAATACATTTTCCTGTTGCTAGATTATTTCAAATTCAAAGGCATATTCAGAGACGAACCGTAAAATATCTCAAAAACGGAATCGGAATTCACCAGTTGGTCTTCATTTTATTACATCAAGCATTCTTTGTCCTTCCAGAAATGTGTACAAACTGTGCACATTGTGTACATTTTAAGAAGCTCAGAACTCTTGGTGTGATAGGGTTACCAAATGGTGAATGAATGAGTTTATGGTTTCCGTATATTTTTTCTGCATTCAATCAATCATATAGCCAGAACTGCAAGTTCATAATTTTCGCCCATTGTTTCCAATCCTAACGAAAGAATATGTAATTCTCTGGTAAAATATATTTTTACGTGCTCGTTCCAGGGTGATTTAATAGTGTTCAAGAGTTTGAGTTTTTAAAATTTGTCATTCCGAATTATTTGCATGATGAAGAATTTGTGGTTGGAATTTTCTATATCCGTCCACTGTAATTGCCCAAGGATAAGCGGCGAAGATTCTCATTTCCGAAAATTGTGTATAATTTTATTGAAAATGTAAACCTGAAATTCACTTTTCAGTTATTTCCAAATAAAAATGCGATTGAGTATACAGGATGAATATTCGACGGAATGTGAAAAAGATTTCGTTCGAAACGTCGTTGAAAGCGAAGGGTGCAATACCGCAAAAAGTATATATTTTTTGATGAACACTGAGTATTAAAATTTTTCATGAGAAATCGGCAACATTTTTCATATCACAGTACTTCTGAAACGATTATGTATGTAGTCATGTCATGTGAAATATTTGTCGTGAATAGTGAATACAAAAGGATGCAGATTACTTGGATATGAATTTGCCTATTGAACCGAAAAATTTTCTCTGATATAAACGGACATGGACTTGATGAAATTCTTCAATGTTCCCGAAATATTGATGAAATAATTCACTGCTACAATATAAAGTACTTTTTCCGCAAACAAACATATATCCCAAAGGAAAAGTCAAGATTTCCTAACTGTAAGGAAATACTCATTTCCTTACTGTAAGGAAATTATATTCCTCACAGTTGTTAGTGTTCTGCATAAATGGTTGAAAACACCTTGTTTAAAAGGAATTAATTTATATAATAGTTTAGTTCCGATATTCCTGGCCAGTACTTGTCAGTAAATTTTGACAGTCGATTTTACTGGCACTGCTTTGGTAACTGTTCGTATCAGTACGAAGCGTTTCGAAATTACTGATACTGGCCAGTACTGATTGGGAATATCGGAATTCAACTTATAATTCCACTCAAGCAGTATTCAACCAACTATGGAGGAGCAATTAAATTTTTATATAAGTTTGACAATTCAACATGAATATGTTTCCATAGTAACGCAACCAATTTCATTACGAATTTCAAATTCGTTCCATTTATTTATGAATGAAATAATTCGTGATTTTTTCGAAATTACCTGTCAAATTTTAAACGATTTGCGTAAAAAAGCAATCTTCACAGTCTTCCATGAATATTAGGTTTTTCCTACCCGGCAAGCAATGTACTATTGTGCACCGAGAAATCTATGTCTCTTTGCGTTCATATTCTGGGAAACATGATTTCGTTTGGTTCAAATGTATGAAACTTTCGATTTTTTTACCGAAAACGGTCTTGAACGACTAGGTTGAGCTCATTGATGACGAATCCGGCGTCTCAATCGATTCTGTCTGGCTGGTCAGCTGGCCATCCGAAGGCACGATCACGGGCGTTTGGAAAACTCTCGACTAAAACTTCCAGGGTAGGTTGCATTTCAGTTCGTTAATGTGCGGAATTGGCCAAACGCATTCGCGGGAATGATCATTTTCCTGATATTTCGAAAACTACTTAGGTTATTGTATCAAAACTAAGCACATAATTGAAGCAAAACTACGCAAAACTATAGGAGCGAAATATTGTTCAGATCGTACAGTAGGTAGATTTGAAAAAAAATTCAGGAAATTATCATCACATTTTTTTTTCGGAAACTCTTCATTGTATTCGTTAACACTTCTGTTGCTGTGAAATTTAGCATCAGTGTGAGAAATTTCAGTCTTTACGGTTATAAAGTATGAGTTATTGGTAAGAATGTGTCAAATTTCGTGTTTTTTTCCTCGGTATCCATAATGGAGCTTGGTTACCACTTCGAAAGTACTGATTAAAACAACTTTCTGCAAAAGTCAATGCTATCACTAGAATATTTTTATGGAGGTAGGAAGTAGGGTGTATTCATGTGGTCCGCCAACTACTTTGTATTGGGATAATTCTGTTCTAGCTGTTTCTTCATAAAATGTTTCCTTTTCAAACTATGCATGAATTATGAATTTTCAATATCGACTGCTGTTGTTGAAAACACAAGTAAAGGTGTGCAACATATTCTCCATTTGTAGGCTTGATTCTAATGTCCTAGGAATTCTAGATAGACTGGGAATCATTGGTAGGAGGACTAATGGAAAAGAAACACTGTATTTTTCAAGTGCGTCGAGATCTCATCAGTCTTTGCTGATTTCTTCAGGACTGCAAAAAACATCCTTTATTTAACATTTATTCACAATCATGTCTCAGTCAAGATATTAGTTATATTACAGTCATAAGATCTGAAAGGTCATAAAAACTATGAGTTCGTACAATCAACTTGAAAAACTTTTCATCGTTAAACACCAATATTGGCAATACCTATCATATGCTCTCTGTTAAAAATTAAGGTTAGGACATGGAAACTACAAATCGAGATGGGCGAGATTACACCTACTACTGTCACAACAAAGGTAGCCAATTCTCGTGATGTTCCTATTATTTTTGTTTTTATAGAATTGCAGTAAGTTAGTTATAAATGGAGCTCAAGTGTTTCGTATCAGAACCGTGTTAACCGTCTCATTAATTTTAATGTGTATTATTTCTCCCACTCCTCGCCTCAACCAGTCATGCGCATAATTTAACACAACCATATGTTGAAAAATACAGTTTCTCTTTTCCATTAGTCGTCTAACCAATGATTCCCAGTCTATGTTCTTAATTTTTAGAAATTCTTCATATTCGAGTTTGTCAATGCCTTCAAAATACGTTTGTTGGTAGCTCTATGTGTAGGAAGATATCTTCGCCAAAAGAGAACAATTTTCAGTTTCCGAAATTCATTGCAGGCAAGCCAGCTATAAAAGGAGAAAAAAAATGAAAAAATTGTAGAAAAATTAAATCTGTTCTTCTCTATGAACTCATTAGATCTCTCTTCGAACAAACAATCAATATGTGAACTTGAATATGTGGATTCGAAACCGACTCTGTGAGATCGAATAAACTATAGGGATACCTGCAAACGCGTACAAAAAACGCAAGCTCAATTATCCTATAATATGAGCTCAAGCCATCACGGAAATAATGTTTCCTGGAAGACGTTGGCTTTTCCAATGTTGTGACAACATCCATTTCCTCAACGTATAATTTGTCCTCAACATTGGGATGGACAAATTAATTTTTCTCTCTTCTCAAATATTTTACTGCAAGCCCATCTTAATCCGTTTTTATAATTTTCTAATAAATTGTTGAACGATTTTCTTAGCTAGGGAATTCTAGTATCACAAAATAATCATATGTGATTTTTCTCTAATCGATGAATGGAGTAGGAGGAAGTTTATGTTTTCCCAATATCAAATCTCCCAAAAAATATTCGGTTTTATTTTCGTCTTCTATATTAGCCTGGCTCTCAAATGTAAATGGTTTATCTGTGACGTCAGTATCGTGCAAGCTGTTGGTATTTATGTTGAAGTTTTCACAGATTTGGCCGGTTACACACTCGACATTTTCTCCTTTTTGGAGCCTTTAGTGTAGATTTTATAATAATTATAATGAACTCCTTCATTTCAGATACCAATATAATTCCTTTATAAAAAAAAAAATGAAATGACGTCTCATAAGTGACAAAAAAAGTAAATAAACTGAAAAATATTATTCGAATGGAGATAATCTGAAAAATTTGGTGGTTCCAATTGAACCTGCAACTTCTATATGGATTTCTTGAATTAACCCAAATTATGACATTCTTTAAGAACATTAGGTAATGTATTTAACATTTTCACACATGAATAATATGGACCCTTTTCTGTCATATTTAATTCATGATGTGAAAAAAAGGATCATAATTTCTTGTATTATTATAAGGTTCACCACACGCTTTATACATATTCCTATTCTCAAAAACGAACATCAAACTCTCATATATGTATAAACCAAATACAGTCAATATGCCCATGTTTCTAGATTGGCCTCTACAAGATTCTCTATAATTCATTTTTAAAATGTTCCTGATGATTCTCTTTTGGATCACAAATAATGAATTTTGCTGTTTTCTCCACAAAAAATCAATCCGTACCCCAAAGTATCTTCAATGTGCTCTCACCCATGTATAGTGGGCTAATGGCTTAATTCCCTTTATCCCACACTGGACAACTTCAAACATGTTTTCTCTATGTGTTCTTCCCAATGAAGACACCCATCAACAGATACACAAAAGAATTTTGTGTCCTATACAATTTTCACATCCTGATTTCCAAGGTTTATATAACCTGGAGCAGAATATTGTGACTGCCTCGTCCGAAAAAAATAAGACTTGTTTTGGATTCGTTCATCATCAATCCATTCAGAGAGAACCAATCTTTCAACATGCAAAATTTATCTTCAGTTTTTTCTATAATTTGTTTCAGACTATTTACCTCAAGTAAAACGTTAGTATCATCTACAAAGTTCGTCAATAAACCATCATGAACTGTCAAAGGAATATCATTTATGTAAACGATAAACAAAACCGGACCGTCAATACTGCCCTGTCTTTCATCTAAATATGAAGAGCAGATGTCTGATTCAACTTTATAATCCCCATTGCTAACAACAACTTGTTGTTTACTATTTGATAGAAAATATCTTATCCAAATAGCTTATCCAATCATTAGCATTTGCTCTTACAACATATTTCTCAAGTTTTGTCAGTAGGATTTCATGATTTACACAATCAAAAGCTTTACTTAGAGCTACGAAAAGTCCTAAGACTAAATCTTTGTTTTTTCAATGATTCAATATTGCATTCACAAACTATTAAATAGCTAAGTAAGTCGATGTACCCTTCAAATATGTTGACCTGGTCTCTTTCCAGTGTTCTGAAAGAGTTGTGGTTCTCAGCTTTCCTTACGTTTCCTCCTTTTCGCTGTATTCTCTTTTTCAAACTTCATTTCTATTAAGTAGCTCTGAAGTCAATACATTTTTCACTCCAATCAACTCTTGGATTATGAAGTTTCGAATTTGTAAGGCAACGCATTAATGACCGTAATAAACAACATCTAGCAGCTACTGTAGATAGGACAGCGATCTTACGCGGAATATTATGTGAAAAGCGTTTACATTCGATCAACTGAAGATCACGAGAGGGATTGAAAGTTCATTACTAATGAATAAACATTATCCTCAAGACCTGGTTGACTTCCGAAACCACTAGCTCCTCACATATCTAAACCTGAAGTCGAAAGTACCACTGAAACTGAAAATGACAATGTTTGTTTCTGAATGGGTGTATACCCATATGGACTTTGGAGTTGCCAATGTGAGGGAGCATGTTTAAAAATTATTGAAATAAGCCAAAAATTCTAAAATAACTCATCACTATAAGAGTATATCTAAAACAGAATTATTGAAAATGAAATAAAAATTGTTTTTTTATGAAGAACGCCCTTGCAGATTGCAGGATAGAAATAATATAAACAATAAACGAAGCTAACTGTGAAGATTCAAAGTACAAATCTGAATCTTTCAACAGAAGAATATCTTTCAGTTACGTCTACTTAAAAAATTATATGGTATAATTTATAAGATATGTTCACTATCCTTCCTGCTTTCAGTATTTTTTTTGTCTACAAAATGTTTACGGATCTCATATGGAATCGATCTTAATGTGGAATACTAAATACTATATCCAAATGTGCAATATAATCACATCATCTTTCCATGTCTGTCTTAAGACGAAGTTTTTTGAAGGCATATTCACCTATAACAAAAGAATAAATGAGTTAAACAAGTTCGAAAATGAATAGTTATGAGGAAGGGTACTGGCATATTGGAATATTCCACTTTTGAGCCCTACATAGTATCCCTCCATTGTAATTTCCCTTTCACTTATGAATTCAAACAAAAAGTTATGAGTTTTAAGACATAACAGAATTTTGAAGCATTAGCCATAACTTTGCTTCTCAATGAATAACTTAGTTTTGGAATGTCTCTGGCACTTCAATTGAGCTCAAAAAAGAATCAATTAGAATACAGATGGCAATTATCCTTTTACCGAAATCTTGGTATTCCTTAGTTGAACTCTTATTCTTTATAACTCTACCTCCTCCTCAACAAGACCTTCCTCTGCGGATCTGGTCATCAGGCTAGATTTCACCCTTTTATTCACCCTACTTTGGCAATCTGCTCCTATTATAGTAGGATCTATAACTTTTTCTAAGGCTGGTAACGCCAAAATTCGCTGGGACAAAATAAGTGGAAAGGTGCAGGATCACTTTATCGTTTGATCTTCCTTTACCAAATTTATAGTAGTATGTGTGAATGACCTTGAGCAATTTTTTTGTATTGTGATATATTATATTTTACTATTTTACATGAAAATAAAAACCATTTGATAATGCTGGCGAATCTAAAAATTAAGAGACGCAAGCATTTATTTCGGATGTAACAAAACCAGAATTGTGGCACAAAACTATATGAAGTGGACAATTAACACCCAAGAGTCGCGATTCTCGAAAATCTGAAAGCACAACATAAACGGATTTTGAATTCTTACACCAAATGATCACCGAACAGTGATCACCAGAAAATAATTGATGCATCCTTCACTATTTAAGAGAGACCGAAGGGAGAAACGCTAACTCAAAGGTTATATTTTCTTTGCGGTAATGACGAAGTATAAGAGTCATTTTTGATATATTTATCATTTCAACATTGTTGAACATATTTTACTACAAGATTACGTTTTTTCGCTCAAAGACGGATATGGAAAATTATATAACATGTTGCCTGATAAGCGAGGATGTTGAACATACAGAAAGCAGAAAAAATAACGGAATAGATGTCGATGAGCATCACAAACGAAACCATTTCGATATATGATCAAACCTCTTTCGATTGACAAAACGAAAGTAGATTCCGATTCTTTAATTTTTCTCGGTTTAATCTATTGTCAATCAAAGCATATAAAGTTCAGTCTGAGAAATATATCCGAAATCATAATGAATATAATACAGGGTGGTCCAAGTTGTGACGTCAATAATTTTTTTTTAGATTTCTCCAACCTGGGCGTTTCCAAAAATACCCCATGTATGTTTTACGATTTATTTGTAGTTCTCGAGATTTGATTTTTTTTGTGTTTTTTCGAATTTATTATGCCAGCGAGGTTTCGAAAATTCATATCTTTTTATGTAGTTGTTGGTACTCTGCAGATTCTTTTCGTGACATGATCGCCCTGAATGTTGTTTCAATATCAAAATAACGCAACTACCTGAAAATACTCGAAGTTACTCTAAAAAAGCTCGAAAGTAATCTCTTCAGTTTTAAGTAGGATCCACTCGAACATTCAACTTCGATTAAGAAATACAAAGAGGAGCTTCTGGCTAGGTTTAAAAACTTTGCAAGCTCCTGAACCACCAAAATCATCAGAAAAAGATAGTATTTTTTTAGCCTTTTTTGTTGTAATCGACTTTCGAAAACTGATAGACGAAAAATCATTGAAATAACATTTTTCTAATTTTTATCACTTTTATGGTAAACTGAACCCCAAAATATAATTTTGAAGTGATTTTTACTGAAATTCCTGTGCAAAAACTGTGGCTGGTGTAGTTTTCACAATGATTTTGGTCCCATCACTGACTGAAAATATGAATATATTTTAAAATTGGTAGTTGTGAAATGACTTGCTTTTGGAAATGAAAATGAAAAGCACAAATTACTAAAAAATAACTTTTTACTACAGGAAATCTCCAAATTCCCTTCCTTCAACTATGAATTCATAATCGTCAAAGGTTTTTGTTTTATTTTCCTTTTCACTTCTAAGATTTTTGTCCCAATTTTGTTGCTTTTCTTCGCTTAAACCAGTTCTTTGTAGAATCCTCTAATAAAAAATCGATTGGGTTTAGGTCTAGCGAACGCTCAGGCCTTTCGATCGGTCCTGCACGCCCAATTCATCTTTATGTAAAAATTAGACGTGCTACCATTATCTCATAGGAATTTCAATTGAAATTACTCTGAAATCACATTTTCAAGTACAATTTACCATCAGAATGATAAAATGTAGGAAAATAACTTGAATCGTGTTTCAATGATTTTGAACCTATCCGCCTTCGAAGGCCGATTACAGCAGAAAAGGCGGATAAAGTACTATTATTTCGTTATGATTTTCGTAGCTTAGAACCGTGTGAAGTTTTTGAACTCAGCCAGAAGCTGTTCGAGTGAATCCTACCGAAGACTTAAATTCTAACTTTCAAGCCTTTTTTGAGTAACTTTGAGTGATTTCAGGTAGCTGAGTTATTTTTATTATTGAAACAACATTCAGGGAGATATAAAAAAAATCTGCAAAATACACACTACATAAAAAGATATGAATTTTTGAAACCTCGCTGGCATAATAAATTGAAAAATGACAAAAAATTGTAACTTGATAACTACAAAAATCGCGTAACATGCATGGAGTGTTTTTGGATACCCACAGATATGAGGAATCTAAAAAAAAATTATTAAAGTCACCACTTGGTCCACCCTGTATAATCATTATATCCTTCCGATAATTGTGTTCGTTCCTATTCTCCTAAGTATTCAATCTTACAGAACTCTCTAGCATAACGATAATTCATCACGGAATCCATGGTCTCTGATTGGGTGGAATAGTTTTTGTTTTGAAAAAGGGAGAAGAAGCTAACCTGGGATCGCTCCATAGAGAATTTTCTATACTATAACCGCCAAGAATAGGTATCCTGCTGTGATTGCGGCGGAGGCTTTTATCTTCTAAATTCTTCTTCTTCTTTCCGGTCTATATTTCCTGTGACGTAGATTGTCAACTGTCTCGCCATCGCTTTGGTGGACGTCCGATCGGTCTTCTTCCATGGGGTTTGTTGTCCCTGGTGATCCTTGCCATTCTGTCTGGCCTCATTCTGTCCACATGCTGGTTCCATTCTCTCCGCCTCTTCCTCATCTTTCGACCCACATCGTCTGTTTGGCATTTCTCTCTAATAGTAGAGTTCCTCTGCCTGTCAGCCAGTGTGTATTCCGTTTTTGTTCTCAGGGTCTTAATTTCAGTTGTTCGTAGTATCCTCTTTGTAATAGACGTTTCAGCTCCCGTCTCCGCTTCGTATGTAATCACTGGTTTCCTAAATTAAATACAACAATCAATTTGAAAACATGTTTTATCTTCCTTAGGAAAAATTTCGGTATATAGACTATTTTACGAATTCATTTAGAAAATCTCAGAATATTAATATGCTTCTGAATATGTATGAATGAATTGGAGTAATTGAACCCTTGCCGCAAGAACCCCAATAACTCTCTACAGCATAAATTGTTTATATGTTTGGATATTCTTATTAACAGTGATGTTTAGAAGGCCCCTGTCAGAGATCCGCTATAACGGCGACTAAATGTGCACGAATTCCGCTATGAAAATATTCGCTATTATACAGATGTTTCCTTCATCCGTAATAATTTTGATTCAGTTACAATTTATCAAACGAGTGACTGGATACTATAAACTCATCATCTGGGATTATCTCCACAGGCCGACATATCCCCCTCACCCCTGTATTTATAATTGCATTAATAACTCTCACATCTTATGGTTACGCTCAACACGAACCTTTCAATCTCTTGTTGATCAGTATGGGTACGTTTTTATTTTCATCGAAATGATTAATCGATTAACCTCTATCTTTCTCTTCTCTGGTGGCGAACAAAAGAAGAGAGAGAGAGAGAGAGAGGGAGATACACCGATTAATCAGTTCGATGGAATTAAAAACGCACCCAATCTTACTTCATGTTGTGGTTTTGTTTGCCTTAGATCCGCTATTAGACAACTCATTTTGACTGCATATAGCAGTTGACTCTCATTTTTGGACCACATTTCCTGAGTTAACTGCTAGATATCAGTTAAAATGGTCTTATTATTGTTTCCTTCCTCTTAGTCGGCAGGGAGATGAATATTGGCATTTTGACTACAAACTCCATCGGATGTATGACTTCATGTCATACGTTGATATCAAACTCCTAACAAGCATCAATTTGCAATCCGAAAGAAAAAACATGCGAAAGTAATATTTCGGTTGAGACATGGCAGCCTCTAATCATTATAATACCACGTGTACGAGTAGTATTTCTAACAGGTAAAAAGTTCTTTTACAAGTGAATGAAAAACTGGAATATTTTATTTCATATAAATTATTATATCAAACTAACGGTGAAACTTGCTCCTGAAAATCTAGACATTCTAGACTATAGGGAACTACCGCTGAATGGCTTACTGTATGATAGACACAGTTATTTTTGAACTCGGAAGACATGGATTGACCGTGCACTGTAGTATTCCTAATCAATCAGTTGAATGCCTAGTACATTCCAAGATTTTATCAAGAAAGATATGAAGATGCCCTATTAATATGGATAAAATTCCGGAACTAAATTTTGATGTTAACTTCCACGGTGAAGCATGTTGAGAAATAGAAGCATAAAATGAAAAGGAATATTCTTTCTTTTATGACACTCTTCCATAATCATTGTTCTAAATAATCAAGACTTCTCGTTGACATGAACAACTACAAATAGTGCAGGAACCCACCCGTATTATGCGGTATGGTTTACAGAATTAGGTAAATGAATATTTGAAATCAGATTGTGCGGAACCTTGAGACGAAGCTGTTAAGTTATTCATCGATATCATTGAGGAGCATTCATTACAGAAGGAAAAACGTAGTATGAATTCGAAGACTTAACTTGATGGATACAGTATGCATACAAAAACATTCATTCTCATTCAGTTTATACCAGTATTTATTCCTACAATTTTGTGGTCAGTTCATATAACAAGAGCGTAAAAATCACAAAGGTATTGCAGGGCCGTGGCAAGGGTACGGCAAGGTTGGGCAATGCCCACCTCTGAAACACTATTGCCCTACCTTGAAAAGCATAAGCTGAATATTAAAAAAATCGTGAGGTCAATGAAAGGTTTGACTGCTCTACCTTCAATTTCAATTGCCTTACCTCTAAGTAAACTGTAGCTACGGCCCTGGGGTATTGAAAATTTATATTGATTTCTGTAAAATTTATAAATATTTGTAAATAATAACATTCATTTCAATTTCAATTGCCCTACCTTTAAGTCAACTGTAGCTACGACCCTGGGGTATTGAAAATTTATATTGATTTCTGTAAAATTTGTAAATATTTGTAAATAATAACATTCATTTCAATTTCAACTGTCCTACCTTTAAGTCAGCTGTAGCTACGACCCTGGGGTATTGAAAATTTATATTGATTTCTGTGAAATTTGTAAATAATAACATTCATTCATTGATGGCAGTATATTAATTAATATTTTATATCATATGTATAATACATAAAATGTTTCTACTATGAACACAAAAAATAGTTTTCCCTACATTTTTGAATCATTTGATACAAAGAATTACATTGCTTCTACAAATTTCATATGTACATATTTAAAAAAAAAATTATTGAATAATTTTATAACTCGTTAGATAAAAACTGCATAGGATAACTTATAGTTCGTCAGATTCATTACACAACAAATATATCCATAGTATAAATGCCAGGTGGATAATTAATGATCAAGATATGGAATGCTAACAGCCCCGATTTCATGAAAATCCACTACAAAATAAACATCATGTGTATGGATTGATTCACCTGATCAACCGTTGTCAGTTGATATGTTATGTGGCTTATTAAATTCTTTGAATCAAAAGTAAATAATATGTATACTGATTGGTTTTGTTACATATTACAATCAAATTTTGGACGATCATTCAAAAGAAGCGACGATAGAACTAGAAAATGTATTGCTTTGAAATATATATCAAAATGCCCGACGGCTCGTGATCCATTTGATAATTTGATGCAATTTGAGATTTATCACTTGGATATGGCAGTATGATTATTTGCCTATATACACTGAAAGAAAAATCTCAGTTATATTGAATAAACCTATGTTTCTTCCGAATTTGTTAACAATAAGTAAATAATATTCACAATGAATATGGCTGAATCAATAAAACTGTTTGTAATATGTTTTGATATTCTCTATAATCAAAGCATTTGTTACTGCAATATTCAGTTATTACAAAGAAAAGAAGTTAACGATAGATAATTTGTTCATTACAGAGATTCAAATATTTTTCATCAATAAGTTTTGGTATCTATAAAAAATGAGGTGTCTATTAATAAATACATATTCACGTTTATTACGATCGGGGTTGTGCAGAGTCACCTCATATCGTGTTCAGGCTCGTCGATTATCGTGTGTGGTGTCAATAATGGATAGTATCCGATCGTTCCATGAGGTCTGATTTTTGTGTCGAGGCTCTTAGCGTTCATGGTGATATTGAATTGGAATTGTTAAAGAAGAGGAAACAAATCAGGTATGTATACACTATTAATGTTTTCTGACCTGTTCACGATATGGGTAAATAATGCATCAAAAACCTTCTAAATGTGAATTTCGCGAAGACATGTCGAAATTTGGTTATAAATTCATTATGACTCAGGTATACAAAAGCAGTATTGTAAACCAATGAATATTAAGATAATTGACTCTGATTATATTTGTGAAACATGTTTCACAACTGATTAATTTTTCAGAAAATGGAATGAATCCTTTCCAACTGCCAAAGGAGATATACCTATGAGAAAGAAGAAAACTGAATGAGATGGGGCCTCGTACAGGAAATATGGTTCAAAAAAGGCTTGAACTCAACGAAACATATTTCTCGTGTGGATTCTATGCAATTTGAATTGATAAGAAACACCAAATTTAATTGATTGTATTTACGAATTCTCAAATATTCTCCTCTGTTGGAGCTATTCTTCAGGAAAAAAGTGAGTCAGTGACTGAATTTATTGTTTATTGTTATTTTCAGAATAGCTCTCATTTCTTGTTGCAAAACTGTCATGACATTTTATTCCTAACTTATTTGTGGTAAATATGAAGATATCAGTTAATGTTTTCATGAAACATAAAAATATGTACTGCTGCATTTATTCAGTGAATGGACTCTTCATTTAATTGTTATCAATGAGGAAATACGGCTTGTCGTACAATACCAACTGTCAGCAGTATAACCGCCTTCTGCATCCAAAATGAAGAATCGGAAGGTAGATGCATTTCTCGCGGGTGTTCTGTCGTTTTCCGGTGAACCTGGCCATTGCAGCTGTTAAGGGTTTTATTTCCACTTTTTGTAGGTGCCACATACTTTTTAGTTGTCTAGATAGTGGCTCATACTTCGCTATTTTTTCCCCGTCTCAGAGAGGTTTTGATCTAGTGGCACCGCAAAATCAATGATGTACGCTGTTTTTTTTTCTTTAAACCACACCACCATATCAGGTCTGTTATGCTCCACACCTCGGTCTGTAATTACGGTAGGGTCCCAGTACACTGTGGTGGTCTCGTTTTCTTGGATCGTTTGCGGGGCGCTTATATGGTGTGTCGTTAAATGATGTAGGAGGCCCTCCCTCAAGCACAACAGCGGATGCACTTTTTTTCACCATGCTGTTGTGGCGGGCAAGATATTTTGTGCCAGCTATTGCCGAGAATCCTGAGGTCAAATGTTGTAATGTCTCTTCTGCTTTGCAACATAACCTACACTTCGTTGAGTCGACTTGTTGTTTCATAATAACCTCAGTGTATACGCGTGTTGGCACAACCTGGTCCTGTATCACGAAGAATGTTCCCTCCGTTTGGAGGAACAGGTAGCCTTGAGTGGGGTAACTGTTCGAGCTCATTGGTTCAGGCTGGCGTAAAACCTCCCTTGCAGAGGTTTGAACTGCCAGTTCTGTCTCCACCTCTCACATAGTTCTTCAGGTGCAGGTTCTTGGATGTTGTTTTCCCCTGGTTGAGCGAGATAGTAACGTTGTGCTGCTACCCATTGCTGAACAGGTAAGTTTCTTTTTACGAAGTAGTTTCTTACTTTTCTTTCTTCTTTCAGTTAGGCACACTCCAAGCTACACAGTCCACAACCTTCCTCTCTGCGCGGTGAGTATAGCCTCTCTATCGCCGAGTTCGGGTGGAGCATGCCGTTCTGCGTTCAGGTGATTCTGATTTTCTGTCCAGCCTCTCCAACTCTGTCCTATACCTGGTAAGACTTCCAGCGGTGTACACGAATACCGGTATTGCCCAGATGTTACTGGCCTCCATTTTGTTTTTGGCTGACAATTGTGTAGTAAGAATTCTGCGAATTCTATTCATGAGCTGATCTTCCGTTTCCATCTTGTTTTCTTACTGTCTGATTTAAAATGTCTGCTGCACACAGAATACTTATACCTTTCCTCTTCTGCTAGCTTGGGTATTTTCCTTCCATCCGTCAAGTTTATATTTTCTTCCTCAGCCAATTTACCGCGTTTAACGTTTTCGTCCTCTAGATATTTATTTCAGGTCATCTATGTAGAATAGGCGACTGAGCTTGTTCCTTGCATCCATGTTGTAACTAAATGCAGATCTATTCAGCACATTACTGAGGGGATTCAGCGCAAAACAGCCACGGTGGGCTTAGACCATCTCCTCAAAATATTCCTCTCTTTATCTTTATTCCTGTGGTTCTGCAGGCAGTTGAATTATTGTTTCATGTCAGCGAGGTGAGCCAGATAGACATCAGGCACTTTAGAAGTTTTATCACTTCACGATTGACTTTATAAATTTCAAGTACTTCAAGTAGCCATGAGTGGGGATCAGAATCAAACGCTTTTTGGTAATCTATCCAGGCGACTGCTATGTTCTTCAGCTTTTTTCCCCTGCTTAGTGATGGCATTATCGATTCCTTACTTCCGCGACCTTTCTTCTTGCATCCATTCTGCTCCCAGCACATGATGTTATTGGTTTTGACGTGGATATTAATTTTGTGGCCAATGGTTGACGTGAGTATTTTATAGAATGCGGGCAGACATGTAATTGGTCTGTAGTTTTTCGGTTGCGTCAGGTCTCCTTTCTTAGGTATCATGAGCGTCATTTCCATGGTAAAGTATAATCAGGAATTATAGTTGGATTTTTTTTTGCCCCTGAATGAGCTGTCTCAGCTCTTTGTGGGTCTATGTTAGTGACTTCCCCCAGAAATTAAATTTCATCATATCGTTATTCAAAATAGAATTTTTTCCATGACGACTTCAGAAAAACTTTACGACAGATAAACATCACCTCGAAATGGTAGCAAAAACAAAAGAAACATAGAATTATGTCATCTTGGATTTGTATAAAATCATGTATGGTATATTCTGTATTCTGTGAGAATCATGGAACAGATTGAACTACACTAAGTCCATTTATTCTGTTATCTGTGACTACACTCAACCACACCCAGCTGCACTGAGAATTGAAAGTCATTGGGGTTGGTGTAGTTAGTGTAGTTCATGCAGGTACAAGGAACAAACCTATATTTTCTGTAGATACTGCTTTGTTTTTGCAATAGACAGTGTCACCACAAACCTCACATACTCTTTCTGGAATAATCGAATCCGCCATACTACACAGATAGGTCTTTGATTTCAGAGATTTGTCTCTAGTAACACATCGCAACAATCTTCTCGAACAATGCAATTGAGTATTAGATTTTGTTGGTGGTTAACGTCCATGTTTATAAATTCAACAAGGTTTCTCAGGAATTTGGACAGTAATTTATCAGAATCTATTAGTACATTACCGACGTTTCGAACCTTTTATCAAAAGTTTCATTCTTCTTTTGAGGTTGCTCTGATCAAATGTCAAAATAATATCAGCTGTCAGCATAAATTTCCGAACGTAAATTTTGTGACAGGTGAATTTTTGTACCTGGGCCGATGGTGCTGACAAAAACTCACCCAACCGTCACGTCGCCTAGTGCGCGCACGCCAATGCTAGTAATGAGACCCGGTGACGGTGACAAAACGCTACGGTGACAAAACGTCACCAGTGGGCCCACAGATAAATTATTATTGAAATGTAAATTAGAGGTTCACATAATTTTCTAAATAATGTCATATCCGACATGTATCTCATGTTTTCCAGTTCTGATTGAATATAATTGAAGATGCACTATATGAAAACGTATTTTGATGGCTATAATGATCATTAAATTCATATCGCAACTAATACCTGATTCCAGTACGTTGAACAAAAGGTTGAAGAAGGGATACTGAAATATAGATCATAAAATATGTTTTTCGTATTGGAATAATGATTGGAAAAACTGGTTATGGAAGTCTAGATATAATTATCAATTATTTATGTCAACTATTCACTAACATATAAAATTTTCCTATAAGAAATTGAAAAATAATGAATATTCAAATTCACAGAGTTCATAATCACAGGTTGGGAATCGAATTCATAAAACAGTAAGAATGAATAATATACTAAATCGTCATATTGAAGGAATTCTTTGTCATGATACATGCAAAATAAATGTGGCTATGTCAGATGTTATCAATCTGTTATCTATTGTCATTCAGGGCAAACTGAATGAACATCAAAGTTTGAAGTACCAATTTATCATCTTTCGATAATGATCTTGATAATTGGTAAAAGAATATTCCAGTATCCCGGTTCTTGTTCGGATGATTCGGATATGTGTTATTCTGTCCTTTATGTGATATCTGAACTAATCAATCCGCTGATACATCCTTTGATTCAATGGGCTCGTCAGATGCAGATATTTCTTCTATTACATACTTTTCATTGCGATGTTCAGTCTCTATTTTGATAGGCTTCAAATAACTGAGCCTCACTGTGTTTTCGACGTTGGCCCTGTAAAAATACACAGATTGTGAATTTGATTCATGAATCATAGAAATATTTTTCCGCATTATGCAATCGAAATTCTACCCTGTCTAGAAAAGGAGAACTGAACAATCAATATCGCGTGATTCATTCAAAAATAAAGCAACATAAAAGTTGCCAAAACGGTTATATTTTCACGTATTGATCGCGGCGAACGCATTTTTGCTTGGGGATAGGGATATTTGGCGATCTTCTCTGCATAAAGTCCTCATGAAATTCTGCATGAACCTCCAAGCTGACATATTATTTTTCAATCAAGTACTATATTTCAATTCGATCCAATAAATTTTTTTGCTGAATTTCGGGTCTGCATCGAATAACATGATTTTTGTCAAGTGAGTATCTGGAAAGTTGACGGATGCTATTCACTGTCTCTTCTAAACAATCATCACATCTCAAATTTGAGTGTTCCTATGTTGTGAAATCATTTTTTACGCGTTTGTTCTGGGACACAGCGCGTTAACCTCCAGCGCTAATGTCTACAATTTTCGATTTTTGTGCCGAAAGTGGTCCATTGCGATTAGGTTGGACTCCCTCAAGAAGAATCCTTGATCCAATCTAATTCTGTCCGGCACACATGAATACTTAGTTTAGGGGCAGAAATCGAACGTTTTAGAGTTATGCAGAAACTTTCAAGGTAGTTCGACAATATGTCAATAATTGTTTGAAGATCTACCTGTTGGGACATTTGAAGACGGATCGAAAATTTTCCTGATTTTTGTTGAATAAGCTGGAGTTATCAGAGACAATAGATTAGATAACGATATTTATAATGTTTCAAATATCAATCTGTACATTATTCTCTTTCGGAATATTGGGAAAGATATGTAAAATTTCGCTGATAATTGAAAATTTGGAGATTAAATCCTCAATACCTCAGAAAATACTAAAGCGATCAGATTGAAACTTGATAAGTAGTGGTGGAATACCGACGAGTTACAGCGCAAATTTCCGCGAGGATGGTATTTCTTTCAGGAATCTTTTTTTCCCGAGAAAATGTTCATCAGATTTCAATGAAATTTGACACGGGCCTTCAAGGCGAAATTTAACAATAGTGATTCAAATTTCAGTTTGATCCTTTATCTGTTTTCAGAGATATTGGAATGATTCATGTCAGATTTTGTATAGCTATTCAAAACTTTGAGATTTTTTCCTCAATATCTCGAGAAGATCTCTGGCTTTCCGAATGTTAAATGTTATTTGAAGAAGACCGACACATCATTTTCTGCAGAGCGGAAAAAATGTTGGTGGATGTGCCATATATGAAGGAAATGACACTAAGTACTTCCAAAATGTCGGAAATAGGGCGCATTCAATGTTCTGCAATTGGAGATGGGGTGAATATTGATGAAATCATAACAATAAGAATCTACAGGCCTCCAATCGGTAACAATGATTTCTTTTTTCGAAAAAATTAATACAATTTTGAACATTTTGCAACCTGAAAAATAAACGATTTTTTTCTTCACGAATTTCAATATTGATCTTTCAACATCGAGTGAAAATCAAACAGACTACACTAATAGACATATATAGACAATAGACTAATAGACAATGACATCTTATAGCTTACAGCAAACAAACTTTGAATATACCAGAATAACACCAACATCAAGCTAATGTATAGATACAATCTTCCCAAACTGTAAGCAAATCAACTATTCAGTAGAAGTCATAAACTCTGAAATTTCAGACCACAATGCGCAAAAATAAATATATGGAACCATGAAGAAGACAAAAACAACATATACAGGAGGCAATTCACATCCCACATAGGAAGTTATTAATATAGAAGAAGAGGATGTTAACAGACAATGGATGGCATTCTATTAAAGTTTCTTGAATTATTCAATGACACATTTCCAAACAATAATCAAGGAGAAGAAGGAAAACATGTTTCAACCAAAAATATCCAGGAATCGTGGTTATAATAAGTAAACTAGACATCTTGTTTGTGCTGAGTACTGAAAAACCGATTTAAAATAATGGAATCGAACGAAACACAAAATAATCAGATTTCAATAAGACATAAAACAGATTAATCTGAAACAGTGATATAAAGTTTGGATAAAAAAACCAAGACAGTTTAGAGTATTGTGAATTATGTCAAGGGGGGAGTTTGTCAGTGAACCACCAATAACAGAAAGTCCTTTAGATATTGCAAATTAATTAATAATAATGATGTTTATTAATATAATCAAAGGACAACAACAATGCTATAACGACAGATAATCACAAATAATCCATGAATTTAATAAACACAAAAATGACCACAAAAGGGCCAGGCACTTGTGCGCGGTAAATATGAATTTCTGAAATATTTACGTGTGAGTTATAATTATGTTTTCAAAATCCTAAAGAATCTACAAAAAAAATGAAACTTATGTGAAGGTGAGTGCTACTTCAATTTAAAGGCAAGATACAAAACTCGATAGGAAACTCTATACGAAATTATATCTGTTCCAGAAGACAGTCCAAAAAGTCCATCCCTGATGTTTAATCCAATGTCTTATATGGGTAAAGCAATGAATGCAATGAATGCAATGCAATGAATGTTCCATAAACGCTGTACAAAATGAAGAAGGAAACTATACAACAAACAAACAGAACTCAAAAATCTGACCAAAAATAAAAACGGCAGTGATTGGAATTCCAACAAGTATGGTGACGACCTCAATTCATGAGATAATAAAGCTTATAACATACATATTGCACAACTCGATCAAGAATGGTGTATTCCCTGAAAGACTTGAGCTTGCACTAATAAAACCAATTTTCAAAAAGAACTCTTGAAAACTATAGTCCAATAAGTATCCTCTCATCTTTCTCAAAAATACATAAAATAGTTATGGCAAAAAGAGTAATGCAATTTCTAGAAAAATGCAACACACTAAGAAAAAACCAACCTGGGTCTATAAAAGGCAAATCGACGAATTCTGCCATTTCACTTCTTGAACAGGAGTATGAGAATGATGCTGTGCAATCAGCTTGTTTTGTCGCGTTTTGATTATGGTGATGTAGTATATGGTTCTTTCATAAATAAGTGCGGATTCAGTCAGTTCAGAATCGGTGTTGCCGTCGCGTTCTCAATTTAAGGAGATCTGTCCCAACATCTGGCCACATAAACTTGAGATGGCTTTGAATGGATAACCGTAGGAGACAGCACTTAATGTGCTTCGTTCATAAAATAATTAGATCAAAGCAACCCTCATACTTATACAATAAAATGAATTTTAGACATAACGTTCATTCAGTGAATACAAGAGGACAGTTAAATATAGATATCCCCCGTCATCACACCACAAAGTTCAAAAGTTCATTTTCTTACCAGGCACCTCTTATTCATAGTTGTATTGATAACAGCGTCAAATTCAAATCAATCAGTGGCTTTCGAGTTCATACCAGAAACTCAATTTTACTCGGCCTAGTTTCTAACTCTCACTTGGATATATTTACTTCGCTATAATTATGTATGTAATTGTAAACATTTTGTTTGTTACATTGAGTGCATTGTATTTTCTTTTTTTTTGTCTCTCAGAAGGTTAAGGTATTATTTTTGATAGGTAAAAGTGTAAGAATAGCTTCTAGCTAAACTTTCACCTAATAAAGACGATTTATTATTATTATTATTATTATTATTATTATTATTCTCCAGTTCATCACGAAAATCGTCTTGAGAGGAAAGTAACCATCTTTGGACTATATCTAGATCGCTTAAAGACATATGACAGTGTCGATCATGATACACTGTTGGAAATATTGGAACAAAAGGGAATTAGAGGACAGCAACTAGAATGGTTCATATAATATCTGACATAACGTGAACCGAGAGTGTTGATAACCGAAAGAGGTGAAGAAATAAAATCGAACAACAGCATCAAACAAGGTATACCACAGAAAAGTGTATTACGATGTATACTATTTTTGTTGTACATAAATGACTTAATAGGGGTTACAATGCAAGAATTGATGGTACTTTCTGCTGATGTATTGATTTCGGATACAAACCAATTCACCAAGACAACAAATATTTATATAAAATAGAGGAATGGCTGAAGTCTCGCAAGCTCACACTGAACACAGAAAAAACATGTGCTTCAGAACAAAACAATCAACACAAATTATACCTGAAGAGATAAAATTGATGAAATTACTTCAAACTTCAGAGAACAACGAAATTTCTTGGAATAACATCAGATTAAAACCGTTCAAGGGAAGAACACATAAAAAAACAAACACCAGCTGAAACTCAGTTTGCTTTACAATCAGGGTATTATCCAAATACTTAAGAGCAAACAATACTACGTGCTGGTAAATTACGGCTAGGCAATACAGCCACATTCACCCCGTCAAAATCTCAAGGGAAGGCACCTGCACTTGGTTTAAAGCTTTAACGTTGCCAATAGCTGCGTGGAATATTAAAATTCGGGGTCATTCTGCAGGCTTCAGAGAGTATTTATTGAAATTTTTTTTTGGGTGTACTTGATTCTTTCGTGAGAATGTGCAATGTTAGTAATTTTCCATTTTTCACTCCATTTCAGTTCTTATTGTCCCGAAAATTCTTGGATATAAAAAAGGCAACATTGCGCATTCTTACAGTTTTTTTCAACCATTTGCACCAAAAAAATTCTTTGAAAAAAACGAACTGTAGTCTCCAGAAGCCACCCTGTTATATTCGAGAAATTGTTTGCTCCTAAGCATGGAACTATACAGAATTGTTTATTCTGCAAACTTCTAAAACTAGAGGTCCACTGTACAGATAACCCAAATATCACTCACAGTAACAGAGAAAAATTTCCGCTTTTCTTGTTCAAGATATTCAGACCGCACCTGAACTCGAATTGGGGCCGCATAAATTTCGCGGCCCTGGTGTACTTATAGTTTGTAGTTGATCAGGGTCCTTCGACAGCATTCGCTGTGCTTGTTTGTTCCTATATGAGGGTTCCGGCCAGCCTGGCCATGCTGCCGTGTATTTCGCGCACTCGAGATACATTTTCGATATTCCCACGGTCAATAAAGACGTATTCTGTTGGGGGCGGATGACGGATCGTTTGGAAGAATTTATGTTGGTTTTTTTCGTTGGAATATTAACTAACGGTTGTTGTTTCTCAATGAAATATCAACTAATTTGAAAAGAATTAATTGTGTAGTACGACAATATAGTTTTTTGGGGAGGGCGCGCGACCCAGCGGCCCTATTGAGCAACACCAACTGGTGAAGAATATTATTGGAGATATCTTTTTTCATAAAATATTCCTTCATTCAGCAGAAATACTGAAAGTAGATATGAAATCTTCATAAAGATAATCCTCATGCCTATACCTCATGTGATAGAAGTTTCGGATGACACAACTTCCAATTTTACCAAGTAACGAGTTTACAGTTCGAAAAGCATCAGACTCACCTATATCCTCCCTCATCTGCTATGTAATTGATTATAAATGCTACGCCTTCGGGATCCAGAAATCCATAACGTCCTACCACGCTGCCATTGGATAGTTTCTCTTCGCTTCTGAACTGAACATTGTTAGTATCTGGATCTTCAATATCGTAGCCAAAAGCATAGGTACCGTAGCCGTCTGAATCACGAAAATTATAATTATTCCACTCAACTTGGCTCAGTCGTCCCCGTCCATCTATTGTAGGAACTATAGCACCATCTCTAGGCAGAATGTAGCAGCAAAAAGCCTGGGGATGAATTGAAATGATAAGTTACCTAAGAACGCTGCAAATTTTTCAGTTCAAGATTATCTGCCTATATCAAACATGTAAATTAGATAGTAGAACATAGCGATTACAGCACGAATTCCAATGATGAATTATGAATTCGGAAATACCCTTGGAAATAATGAAACAACCGCTAGGCAGGGACGGGCCTAAGGGAGGGGATGGGCGGACGATCCCCCACAATGTTGAACTGAGTTGGCAAATTTTCAAAGCAGTTGGCAGATTTTCAAAGCAGTTGGCAGATTTTCAAAACAGTTGGCAAATTTTCAAAGCATTCGAAAAACTTTCAAGGCTGTTGAAAAAATTTCAAGGCAGTCAAAAAAAATTTCAAAGCGGTTGTAAAAATTTCGATGGATGGGATTGAAATACATATTCCCAAGACAATTGTGAAATATGAAGGAATTTGAATCTTTCAAAAATAAACCGGATAAAAGCATGCAGACAAGAGTAAGAGCGGGTATATGAAATAACTCCACCTGTACAAATTCGTGATTTGTGTTGACATATATTCAGGGTTTTTAGTCCGATATGTATAGCCGGAAATAAATAGTAGTCATCCCAATACCAAGTATTTCAAAAGATGAAACATTTTTCTCCTTTTGCGTTAACTCTTAGCAGGTACCGAGTTGTATATTTTTCAGTTACGCCGCATAGACTATGTCATCAAAATCCATCTGGTATCATCAATTTAAGCTGTTTTTATCAGTCGGGCAGAATTCATCATTACGCTCTACGTACATTGTGTTATAGTTTTGCGAAATAACAGCGTGAAAATATATGAAAAATGAACCGAAAAGGATTCGCTTTGGCTCAAAGATGTAAATTAGGACCAGGTACTTCCTCTTCGAATGAGATTTTTGCGTGCATGTTCTGGAGAACACCGTGCAATAGTTTAGTCCAAATGTCTGTAACTTTCGAATATTCTCCCGAAAATGTTCTAAAACAACTAGGTTGGACTCACTGATGACGAATCCGTTGTCAAAATCGATTCTATCCGAAGGGCCGGTCGTCCGTCTGGCCGATGACACGATAAATGTCGAACACAGGAAGCTAGCGAGTTGAAACTTTCAGAGCAGGTCGCGCATCGAGATGTGGCAGTTAGGTTCGATAATGGGTTAAAACGGCCAAATTTTTTCGGAGTTGTAATCGCTTGAACTTTCGAGATTATTTCTCATTAATTCTCATCGCTTGAGCTCCATATTTCAAAGAAGTGTACTAAATTTTAGTTTGACACGATTATAATTCTTGGGGATATTGAAAAAAAATTATGACAAATTTCGTGGTTTCTTTCTCGATTTTATTTCTTTCGGTATATCTCGAAAAATACTGATTCAATCATAAGGAAACTTGGCAGCTAATTTGTGAATGCTTATATTCAACTTTGTGCAGAATTTCGTGATGATCTTGTCATGAGAAAATTGTCAAAAAAAATTTTTGTATCAAATTATTCAATATTTTGCGATTTCCTGTTCATATTATCCTCATGAAATTCTTTCTTCAAGCTGACATTTTTTTAGAGTACTGAATTTCGATTCGATCCAATCTGTATTTTCACAATATGTATTTCCAAAAATGAAGATTGAAAAGCCAGAATGTACGTGATTGACAAAATGACAACTTGAAGGCTCATGCAGAATTTCGTGAAGATAATATGATTAGGGGTTTACCAGAAGTTTACCAATACGTGAGAAGATGACGGTTTCAGCAACGAATTTGAATATGCGCTCAAAAGCTGCTTTCTTCACGTCAGTGCTTTTTTCATTTTAATTTTCATTTCAAATATTTCGATAGATTATTTGTTTAATAAGGTACCATACTTTTCATCTCAATAAATGTTGAGTGATTCGGTTATTTTTCACTTATTTCTAAGTATTGCACCTTATATATAGTAATAAACGTCATTGGATAACCTTCGGTAATCTATTCCTTCAACGTACAGTTGGAAAATTTTCGATATTGCGGAAATAACGTTAAAATTCCAAATAACAACGATATTTGGCACATTTTTTCCTGATATCTCCGAAACTAAATATTGGATGGAATTGAAATATGGAACATTGTTGTTAAATACTGACTTTAAGGTTTGTGCCAAATTCCATTGAAATTCAATCGATATTTTCAAAAAAAAAAATTTGAATAAAATGTTTCTGAAATCTACATGAAATTCCGCTCTGAGTTGCGCGTTGGTATTTCAAAACTGTTCATGAAGTTTCAATTTGATCGAGTCAATACTTCATAAGATATCAAGGAATTAACCTCAAAATTTCAATTGGCCTAACTCCGAAACCGATTCTATCCATTAACGAACATAGCCGAGGTAATTGGACTCCAAACCTAACATGACAATTTCAAGTCACCAAGTCTTTTCCTTCGAAAGTTACCATTTTCGGCTCAAAATTCGAAAATTGCAGACATCGTGACGAAATGAAAACGTGCTGTTCCCTAGAACAAGCGCGTAAAAATACCCCTGTAGATTTCTGGAGGAAGCCAGAATTGATTTTCAAATGTCAATCCGTACTCACCAAGTCCTACTATTACTATGATATATACAGTTATACAGTATATCCTGAATTTTTCTGGGTGAAGTTGTTCGCCATGCCCGAAGAAAGTACATTTCGTGGCTGATATCCTAATAAAGAGTATACATATGAAGCGGAAGAATAAAACGTTCCAAAGCCACTTATTGCTACAATCATTCATGAAGACACTGTACAAGGATTAGAAATACCGGCATGCTCACCAATATAACAATACACGAAGAATTATTTACACAGGATCGATGTGGGTTAACCCATTTTCCGTTATCGACCTCGATGATTTATTGTTTGATTGAGGCAGTTATGTAATTAAATCTTTGTCGATTAATTCACACCTATATAAAAATCTCACTGCTCTTTGTTCAATTTGGAGAGAAGAATGGGATCAATTCGATGGGAAGATGTAACATAATTTTATATTGAAACGTTTCAAAACGCAATTTTTTTCGACTATATTTAAAATTCTTGCATATTTGTTTCAGCGGAAGGTCTTGCTCATTCTGTTACATTATCTGGTGCAAGCGAATTTCGGAAAGAGGAAGAGGTCTTCAATGTACATGAAGCCTTTTCCATATGTGAATCATGCAAACGCCAAATTATTCAACCAGTGGAGATGAAACTCTCATGGCGTCAGATGACGTTAGGATTTCACGAAACTCTCGAAACCTGAGATTTCTTGTCTCGATTTCGAGGCGAGATCGAGAAAACACTTCGAGATTTCTCATTCCCGAAAAAAATATATGTACTGCAATAAATCACAGCTCTTAATACTCCAGAAAAGAGAAAATCAAAATTCTAGAAAAGCACTGACGTAAGGTCAGGAGCATTTACGCGCTTGTTCAAATTCTAACGATTAGAGCAACACAAAATTTTGCACCTAGTTGCGTGTCGGCATTCATCACCTGATTTCGAAGTTTCAATCTGATTGAATTCGTTCTTCGTGAGCTATTGCGCAAATAACGTCAATATTCTAAATAACAACGAACGTTTGGCATATTCTTCTCCTTATATCTCCGGAAATGAATATCGGATCGAATTGAAAGTTGGATCTTTTTTTTCAAATACTAACTTTGCGTTTTGTATCAAATATCGTTACAATATAATCAATATTCTCAGAGGAAAAAAAAAGTTTCATGAGAAATTTCAAAAATTTTCGAAAAAACATTTCTTTCCTACAATTGGATCTACACGCAATTCTGCACTTAGTTGCGCGTTGGTATTCCAAAAGTGTTTACGAAGTTTCAATCTTGTAGATTCAGTACCTCATGAGATATAGAGGAAAATATTCGACAGATTCCATCCATTAACGAACATATTTGGACCTAATCTGACAATTTCAAGTCGCCAAGTTCTTTCTTCAGTTCTTTCCTTCGGAAGTTAGAGCACATACGGGCAGATGGACGGACAAGCAGAATCTAATTTGACCACGGATTCTTCTTCAGGGTGTTCAACTCGATCTTTTGAAATTATTGTAGGTTCAAAATTCGATAAATTCAGACATTGTTTCGAGACGATAACGTGCTGTTTCCTAGAGGAAACGCGTAAAAACTATGCTGAGTAATTATTTTACGAAGCCCGACCAGTGTTGCCATCACGTCATCAGTGAGTCCAACGTAGTCGTTTGAGATTATTTTCGTGCAAAAATTCGACAACTACAGACATTTGGAAAAAACGATAGCACGCTGTTCGCTACAAGATGCGCGCAAAAAACGTGTATGAAGGTTAACCATAAAAATATGTCTAAGGAGCGCTGACGGGATATTTCAACTCGCTTGCATTCGAGGAGAACTTTACGCGTCCTCAGAGGACTATAAAACAGGAATCACATCTGAGGAATCTTCAAGGACGAGGGAATACTCAAAAAAGCATTAACAACCATACAGAGTAGAGAAGACCTTAGGAAAACGAAACGTTCGCAAAAGCTTTTGACTAGACTTCGAAAAAATTTCAGATATTGGAACTAAGAAAAAATTTCGGACTCAAAACAAATTTCGGACTTGGAAAAAATTTCGAAAAGGAACCAAAATACCAAAACGGATCTTACAATTCCTTATGGGAATTTACATGTAAAAATGATCAAAATTGTGCTGCAACAGGTGTTGCATATCTACTTCACTGCATTTTTTAGATTTCGCTTTTCATTATTATAGGTTTTAATTTTACCTTTCATAGTTATCCCGCTTCGAGGTAATCAGCTGAAAATTCCTGCGTTATAATTCAAATTATCCAATAAAAATTATATCACGCATCCATTTACTTCGTCCAACTTAATGAAAAATAATTATACCTGTGTTTTTACGCGCATGTTCTAGAGAACAACGTGCAATCGTTTAGTCAAAATGTTCGTAATTCTCAAATTTTCCCGAAAATGGTCTCTAACGACTAGGCTCGACTCAGTGATGACGAATTCGGCCACAAAATCTATTCAGTCTTTCCGAGCGGCCGGCTGTAGGTACGATAACGTGAGTATGGCGAATCCTATCTATGAATTGAAACTTTCAGGTTAGGTTGCGTTGTAAAAAGCTACTCTTTAATTCCTTAGTGGTCCAAATCGGCCCAAATTTGGGAGTTGTTATTCGAATTTTTGAGATTATTTCGTCAATATTTTAAGAACTACTGAAACGATCGGATTGAAACTTAGTAATTAGTTGCAGCATGATAACACGCAACCTGTTGCAAAATTTCGTTTCTCCTCAAAAACTATTCATCATATGTGCGAGCAGCAAACCTGTAACTCTTTATTTCACGATGTTTTAGGGAATAGCGTGCTATCGTTTGGTGTTTGATTTGTCTGTAATTTTCGAATTTTGAGCCGAAAATGGTTTCAAACGACTAGGTTGAACCCACTGATGAAGAACCGGTGTCAAAGTGGATTCTATTCGGCAGGCCGTCCAACCGAGAACCCGATATCTGTCGAACCGAGCGAACTACTAGCGGCTTGAAACTTTCAGGATAGGTCTCGCATCCGAATGCCGCGGTTATGTTCGTTAATGGGTACAAGCGGCCCAACAGTTTCAGAGCCTTATAGCTATTTGAAATTTTGAGGTCATTTCCCTGGTATCGAAACTTGGCACTTAGTTGAGGCACAATGGGACGCAACTTCCTGCGAAATTTTGTTGAGATCGTACCGTCAGTAAGATTGAAAACATTTTTTCAGAAAAATTTTCATTATGGGGCAGTTCACTACATTCGAAAAAAATTTGCTCATACCTTGAGCTCCATATTTCATACCAGTGTACCAAATTTCAGTACTATATGTCCATAAATTTCAGAGATATTGGGAAAAAGATTTGGAGGAAATTTTGGACGTTTTTTCTCTCAGTATCGTCGTTTTTTTCCGGAATGACTGGAAAAATACAATCTCAATCATTGTTAAACTTGGTAACTAGCTCGAAAATGCTGATTTGCAACTCTTTGCGAGATTTCGTGATGTCTGTGTCATTGGAACAATCTAAAAAAAAATTTTTTTTTCAAATATTCTGCGATCTTTTGATCATATTATTCTCACGAAATTCTGTGTGAACCTTCAAGCTGTCATTTTTCCATCAAATATTGGATTTTTATTCAATCTTAGCTGAATGTTTGAAAATATTAGGTGTTCAAATTTTAAATGGGTATATCTGCGGAATCACGAATTCAGCCTACGTAATTAAGGCTCTACAAATATCGAGTTTCTAAGTTTTTTCTTTCGGAAGTATTTGTGTTAACTATCGACCGTTAGACTGGTTGACGAAAGCTTATTAGCAAATTCGTACGATTTCGTGATAATTTCAATTAGATTGAATTGAAATTCAAAATTTTGTTTCCACAACTTTTATATTTGAAGATCTGCTCATCATGTTTCCCACGAAATTTCGCAACAAATCTCCAAGTTGTCATTTTTTTTCATTGAAGTAATGGATTCAACTCGATCTGATCTTTATTTTCGGAAACACTGGAAATATGAAATTTTTGAATGGGTGTACATATCACGAATATATATTTCGTGAATGAGTTAAATCCGCTCAATGATTCCGTAATTATAACCATTCAAAATTTTATATTCTCAATATTCCGAAAAAACGCATATAATATCGAATTGAAATCCAGTACTTGACTTGTTTGGCTCTCTGATGATGAATCTGTTACTAGTATCGATGTTTGGCTGTTCGGCCGTCCGTGAACACGATTACTTTCCAAACGAGAAATCTAAAGCCCTGAAAAGTTGCAGGGTAGGTTCAGAGCCTAAATATCTCGGCTAAGTTCGTTTATAGGCATTATCGTTCGAGAACTTCCAGTGTTATTGACGTGAGCATAATTATGTGTTTTTGTCCCATAACTTCTAAAATGGACAGCTTCGTGCCAAGTTTCGTGATGATTAATCAGGAGATCAAAAAACGATTTCATCCCTATTTTCCCATAATATAACTGATAATCTAATGGAATTTATATTTATAGTATTCGAATGGAGAGATTGTTCGTTTGCCATAAATGACTTATGTCACTCATCCAGGATTCAGTTGAGCTCAAGAAATATGTTTGTCTTAAATATTCTAATTTTGCGATACTCTCGGAGTTCCTCACGAACTTGCACGCAATCATACTATATCAAAGAATGCAAAATATCATTTCAATCAGATTTTTAGGTTCGAAACTATAGAGAAAAAAAATAATGAAATTTTAAATGTGAACCGGAATGTGTGATATACGAATACGAAAATTCAATAAGTATAATCCACGTGACTTCACGTCAGTGGATTTCTTGAAATTTTCCAACACTCTTCAGAACGAAATTCTAATATCTTCATGATCGAGATAGAATACGAAATATTTTATCTCGATATTCCAAGCTGAAAGCTTACGCTTTGACTCTGACAGCATTTTATTATTTTCATAGGTAATAGTAGCGGTGCTCGGGAGCACTACGGTGCTTGGGAGCACTTTGCGGTGCTCGGGAGCACTTTGCGGTGCTTAGGAGCACTTTTTCGAATTACTAACCACTAAGCATCCTCAAAAAATTCTCGAAGCACCAAGCACTAAGCACCGGCTTAATAAAGTGCTTGCGAACACAGTGCTTAGGAGCACAAAATTGCTTCGAGTGCTTTCACGAGCACTAAGCACAAGAATTTGGCACAGCTCTGTAACCAGCGGAATCTTTAGGTGGATTTAAGGTATTAACGAATTTCGACTTTGTAATCCATACCTACTCTACAATAATCGAGTTTTTCTGAATTGTTCTTCTCGGAATTTTTTGTGTTTACAATAGGCCGTGTGAGGACGACTGTGAACACAATATCTTCCGAGAGAAACAACTTAGAAACTCAATATTTATGGAGTAGGATTGGGGCTTGATTACGGAGGTAGAATTCTTGAATGGGTAAAATCCGCCTGATAATTCCATAAATTTAACCATTCAAAAACTTATTTTCGAAAATACAGGTTGGATCCAATTGAAATCAAGAAGAGACAGCTTGAGGGATCTTGTAATATTACTAGAAGATCGCCAAGCTGCTTTTGGTGGGGTCAATACGTGAAAGCTTACCGTTTTGGCAACGAATTCGATCATGTGTGCTAAAGCTACTGACTTCACGTCAAGGCTCTTCTGGAATTTTTTGAAATTCTTCTCATAACTATTAAGCAAATGCGGTGTATTTGTTTCATCATTATGAAGGTGACATTCAACCGAAAGCGTTATCGTGGACATATTATCCTTAACGATACAAAAAATATATGCATTTGTTCAATAAGTTCAAGTATTACCTTATAATGACTTCAAAAATTCTGAAACATGTACATAATACGTTAAAATTAATTCTTCTGGGAATATAATGGTTTAAGTTCAGCAATGATGAACTGGTAGACCATAAATATTCATTACAGGAATTTATTTTCGATCTTTCCAGGAAAGATATACTTTCCGTCGACCAAAAATTCAACAGATCTTTGCCATCGATAGCACCGTTTGTCCTTACTTGTACATCGTTATTGGTCGTGTCCGTATTTATTGTCTATGGTCATATCTTCAAAAGGATAAAACTTGAACCGAATCTCGCGGGAAAATTAGACAGCTGTACAGGAAAGAACGAAAGCAGTGTTCCTGATTGGGTACCGCAAACGGCGCGAACGTATCTCGTCGTGTGTCGAGTCGAGTCGGTCGCCTGAACCTAACGCTAACGGCTAACAGTCAGTCGGTGGCACCGACTCGGTGCTCAGGCAGTCTGTAGGTCAGTAAAACATTCAGATCCAGGTTTATAAACGAAATCAGTGAAAGTTATTGAGTTCAATCTTATGAAAAACGGTAAGTGAAAAATATGTTGTAATATACTCGATCTTACTACCCATTTTGATAATTTGAAGTTTGGAACCAATTGAGAAATCATTTTTTCCATTACAATTCAACATTGAACAAATGGTCTAATAATGTCTAAAAAAAAACTTTCATAGACGACATGTTGAATACCCATCATATCTAATCTCTAACTTATGTTCATAAAATAACTATTCAGGTAGGAGCTCATTTGCTAATAATTTTGTAGGTATATATTGTTTAATTGATAAGATTTTTTTTGGTATTGAAATTAAGCTAAGTGGTTCTTCTCGCCACAATTATATCTTTCGTCTTAGGATAATGATTCACATGCCAATAAATCTATTTTTCAGAACATGATTTCTCAATAAAAATTTTGTACTGAATACGATATTTATTTTCGTCTTTAACAATCGAAAAACGAATAATATTTGAAGCTAATCGCTAAAATTATTTGTAGTCAGTTTTGAATTTCTGAGCTGATAATAATAGGGTACCTACCTCATTTGGAAATTCATTTGGGTTATGCTCATGTATAAACTGTTTGGATGAAATTCTGAACTTCTTGCATTCATTTTAGGTCCATCATTTTGTGGAAAAATAGCGTGGGTATATATCTTTGGATGTGTGCATTGAATTTTTTGTTATTGATACTTAGATATTTAAACGATGTCTGCTATAAATAGGAAAGCAGTAGTCAATAAAATAATTAGTATCCGACATTTGAAACGTAGGGCAAGAAATAATGCAAAAAAAATTTGCGAAGAACTTACATCAGTAAATAAAACCTCATTATTACATGAAAACATAAACGAAACTGTAGAGTGTTCAAGCACGTTTCGTAAGAAAGTTGACGAACGTAAAGAAATAGCTCAGAGTTTAGACAGGAGAAATGAAATACCCCAAGCTAGTGAAACTTCTGAAAAAAACGATATCATGCCAAACTGTTCCTCCCCTCATGAATATTTTGTTTTTGAAAGTGGTGAATCTAGAACCAACAAGGCATTACCTTCGTCAAATTCAAGTATGACAAAGCAGCAATTGGAAAAATTCGAAGAAAACAATTTTACAAGCGAGTTGAGGAAATGGGCATTAGAGAATAATATTACACATACTAGTTTATCCCAGCTGATCCGGTTGATAAAGTCTAAGTATCCTTTTCTGAGGGATGATCCTCGTACAATTTTGAAAACCCCCAAAACTTTTGATGGTATAAAGTTGGATAATGGTACAATGTTTTATTTAGGTATTGAAACTCAATTGATCAACCAGATTCAAAAGGTATCTTTTACGGATATCATCACTCTTCAGTTCAATATAGATGGCTTTTCTCCATACAAGAATAGCTATAAGGAATTTTGGCCAATTTTGGGAAAAATCGACAATTTAAAAAACCAAAAACCCTTTGTTATAGCTGTTTTTTGTGGCAGGGGAAAACCTTCTCCGATAGAAACATACTTGAACTCCTTCGTACATGAAATGAAAAACCTGTTGTTGAATGGATTAACGTTCAGAGGTAAAAAAATTACTATCAAAATATCATTTTTTTCGTGTGATGCCCCTGCACGATCATTCATTAAGGGACATACAAGTAAAAGCGGCTGTGAAAGATGTGTTCAACGGTCACAATATGATAATAAAAGACATTTCTATTCCGTGCATGAAACTGCCAGGAAAAGAATGGACTCCGATTTTCATTTGGAAATAAATGATGAGAATGATAACAGAAAAGGGGTTTCGCCATTATTATCTTTAAATATAGGTCTTGTGAGCCAGTTTGTATTGGATCCAATGCATTTGATCTATTTAGGAGTGACAAAGCGATTAATTCACAACTACTGGGTGGAGGGCACAAAAAAATTCAAAATTATAAATATTAAGCTTTTGGATAACAAAATCAAAATTTTGAAATTTCCTGATGACTTCGGGCGGAAGTTGAGTCTTATGTCGGATATCAAACGCTGGAAAGCAGTTGAGTATAGAACTTTTTTGTTATACTGTTCACCGTTTCTTCTTAAAAATCACCTGAATTGTGACCGTTTGAAACATTTTTCAAATTTGCATGTAGCTATTTGTATATTTTCCTGCAGGTTATTTATAGATCGATATTTCCATGTAGCTGAAGAAGCTGTAAAGAATTTCATTGAAGATAGCCCCGTAAATTATGATAAATATTTTGTTGCTTACAACGTTCATTCATTGATCCATATATGTGATGATATTCTGAAATTTGGAACCTTAGATAATTTTAGTTGCTTTCAATTTGAAAATGAATTGGGTAAATTAAAGAAGGTTGTCAGGGGTAAAAACCGTCCATTAGAACAACTTCACAATCGACTCCTAGAATCGAGAAATTGTAATACCAGCACCTCTTTCAAAACAGACGAAATCATTGCTAAGGGTAAATTTTCATGTTCCGATAATGATTTTTTTCAGTGTACAGATTTATTTCTACAGAAATATCATATTTCTGTAAAATATCCTAATAATGTTGTTATGGTTATCGATAAATATTTTTTCATCAAATCTCTTTATTTTATGAACGGAAGCTATTTTTTTACGGGGTCAACATTCAGATTTGCAACAGATTTGTATAATTGTCCTATTGAATCCTCAAAACTGTTTATTCATTATGTGAAAGGTAATATTAATGAAAATATTAATTTTTCAATCAACTCAATTGTTTGCAAAGGTATTGCACATAAATATAAAGAGGGTTATGCTGTTTTTCCTATTTTGCATACATTAAATCTTTAAGTAAAATAATGAAATGAGTTGCATCCATAGAATGTATACTGCTATTGAATTCAACGAAACGAAGGAATGTGCAATCGTTCCTTCGATTTGGACTATCGAAGGCTATTGTTATTGGCCGAAAAGAAGTACAAAGCAAATGTATGAAAACCTTCTTGCGAACCTCACTGCACCTAATCCAAGTTGGCCGAAATATAAAATAAAAAAAATTCTATTCCAAGAAGGTAAGATATATCCCTCTAGATTATAATCCATCAGAACGAATGCTATAATATAATTTGTATAGCTTGATTTGCTGATTACAATTTGATATGTTCTGATGCCAACTTGTTAAAATATTTTAAATTTTCATTGGCATTTTTATTGAGGGAAAAATGTTATTTACATACGTTCAAATAAAATATTTCTTTCAGACAATCTCGATACTGCAAAGAATAAACTTGAAAAAGTATTTGAAGAAAGTACGAGTAGTGGAAATGCTTTCGGTTCAGAAGACTTTCTTCATCCCATGATAATGGCAGATGAAGATGAGAGGGATGAGCCTGTTTATACAAATGGTGCTCCTACAAATGATGAAATATCTTCTGGATGGAGTACTCCATCCACTTCTTTCACGCTTTCCAACGATCCTAGATTGAGATTGTTTGAAGAAAAAATGATGTGCAAACTAGAGACCATTTATGAAGTTGTTCAACAAAACACCTTGAGGGTGCAACAAGTGTTGAGAGCGCTGAATCAAAATGAAAGTCATATTCCAGTGAAACCTGCTAGCTTCCCTGCATTGCCTCTCAAGAAAACTAAGGAAATGAAAGACTTTGAGCAAATACTAGAAGAGGATGAAACCAGTTTCAACTACTTGGTAAGAATGTGTAAAAATTTATTTCAACTTGAATTTTCAAGCACTATAAAGTGGCAGCTTGTCAAATAACATCCTCATCACGCATTTAAGATTAAATGGAACCATTTATTCTTTCAGAAAACCAGGCTAGCTTCAATTGGAGGATCATCGGTGAAAGCAGCAACAACGAACATGTTGAGGTTTTTGTTGACTAATAAATTGGCCAGAAAATTCAACTGGGCTGGGCATAATGACAAGAACGCGTTCAAAACTACGAAATGCTTTCAGGCTTTGAAAGGTAAGTTCGCTGTTTTATGAACTTAATTTTATTCAATTGAATACACTTCACATTCCCTGATTTTCAATTGTTCGAGGATCTCATTTTTGTACCGTTCCAAATGTGTCTCTTCTTTCCACTATTGGAAAATCGAGTCGAAAATTATATTGAATATAAATTTGACCAGAGGATTGGATGATTCACGAAAATGGATTAACATTTTCTCAGTTAATTAAAATAATTGATACATTTCCAGGTTGTATAAATAAGGCTTTGAGCTTTGTCGTAAGATATAGTCCAATACAAAACATTGTATCTTTGACAGGCCAAAGAAATATCCTTGATTAAACTATTGGAATCAATACTGCTCTTTTCAGAAAACTGTTGTATTTCAATACATCTACCAACTATATGTATCTTTTATACGGAAAGTAAACATACAATACAATGGATATATTTTTGTTTTCAGATGCCGTTTTTCTTCATTTTTCAAATGAAGGTGTAAGCGAGGTTGGAATTATAAAGGCCATTCAAGATTGGCTTCGGCTGGCTAACCAGCGATACAAATATTCCAAAGCAAAAAAATCTTAAAAGATATAGATGCATTGTATTATATTTTGAGATGTACATTCCATTTATTTGGATAATAAATTAGATATGAATCTACTTATTTTTTGTAAACTCTTCACCAAATTTGATTTTTCTATCCCCCCATCATTAATTCCCTAATTAGATATATCTACAGGAATCGATTCAATTACGGTTTCTCGTGACGTAAATAAGCGAACTAAAAAAATGTATTTCAGACATACATAATACCAATTAATATTACCTTTATTAGATATCTACAAATAACGAATAAAAACGTTTGCTTGTGACATAAATTAGAGTACTAAAAAAAATGAATTTCAGACATACATAATTCCAATGAATGGACGTTAATTAAACGTGAAAATTTAGCTCAGTTTTAGATTCTGTCTCCTAATCAACCTCTATTTTACATCTAAATAAATTATGAAAAACACATTTATTAGAAGGACATTTAGATATCGTTTTGACATCAATGGTCTTCTGAAATATGACTATCATTAGATGATCTCTAGAACATCTATTATGTATCTTATATACGTAACTATGTTATTTGGGTATCAAGGTGGCAGGCTGCTTCATGAAAATATTGCTTAGACTTCCACCTCCGTTACGCCGCCCCGACGGCCGGAAATTTGAAACTGAGTATTGTTTCGTCGTTTGCTACTCATAGACAACATATGTGCCAAATTTCAAGGTAGCAGGATTCTTAATAAAATATTGCGGAAAATCTTCCACCCCCAACGCTGCCCTACTAGGGTATTTTTACCCATCAGAAATCTCGCATGTTATACGTTGGCATTCTATCAAAAAAGCTAAATTTTAGGAATCTCACTTATTTTCGAGAAATCGAGGAAATCATCTCAAAATTTGAAATAGCCAAAAGAAATTTGACATATTTTTTCCCAACTTTTCTGCAGATCAATATTCGCTAAAACTGAAATTAGGAGCACTATTGTTATATTTTGTTTTCAAGGTCTGTGCAAATTTTCATTGGATTCTGATGAATAAAAAAATCGAAATTTTTTTAAATCGATATATGAAACTATTTTTGGCTCAAAACTTGAAAATCACAGACACTGGGCAAAACGATAACGCTTTTGTTCCCTAGAACAAGCGCGTAATGAAAGAAAATAACTTTTTGCTCAATATGTTTCATAAAATAAAAATCTGATCGAGTGGAAATGTGGAACATTGTTGTTAAATATTGACTCCAAGGTATGTGCCAAATTTCATCCGGATCTGATTAGAAAGTAATCTCTCGAAAAATAATGTTTTCGAAAAACATTTGTTTGAAATTTTTTAACGGTTTTAGATCATCTCAAAATTGTGAACGGGTTGAGCAGTGGTTTTCTTCAACTTATTAGGAACCTCCAATCTGGTCGCATCAATTAATGTTGGAACAAACCTCAACATTTCAAATTGTTATAACTCCGAAACCTTTCGGCCAATTTCGCCCATTAGCGAACTCAACCGAGATTTTCAGATTCCGAACATAAACTGAAAATTTCAAGGCTCGAGGTCCTTTCTTTCGAAAGTAAGATCACACAGGGACGGTCAGTCGGACAGAATCAAATTTGACCACGGATTCTTCATCAGTGAGTCCAACCTAGTCGTTTGAGACCAATTTACCCTCAAAATTCGAAAACTACAGACATTGTGACGAAACGATAACGCGCTGTTCCCTAGAACGAGCGCGTAAAAAGGAAACAAAAGTTGTCATTCAGGAAAAAGGTGAAACGTATGAATCAAAGGAACAGTCACCATGCGAGTCATTCAGAGGAGTATCTTGGACGGGTGTGAATGAAGCAACGGTTTTTTGGAAGACTATAATCGTAACTGACTGAAAGCAGCCGCTACATGTACGATTAGGTGCTTTTTGGAAAATATCTAATGGCGTGACTTGAATGAGCTTCATTCAAGATATTAATTTGTCACCCCTAAACCAACCCCCCAACCACCCCCTAAAGTGAAAAATAGCGTTATCCCTAAAACGACGTTTGCTGAAGATTTTTTGATGGAAATTGTTTATTTCGAACCCTATGAACACGCTCCATATATTGAAATAATTTGTGACCCCTTAATAACCCCCCCTAAGGTTGAAAATATAGCTGTCACTGAACCGATCGTTGCTGGCGATTTTTTGATGGAAATCGTTTATTTCGACCCCTATGAACACGTTTCATATAGTGAAATAATTTGTGACCCCTTAATAACCCCCTCAAACGCCCCCTAAAGTTGAAAATATCGCTGTCACTAAAACGACCGTTGCTGGCGATTTTTTGATGAAAATCATTTATTTCGAGCCCTATGATTACGTTCCATATAGTGAAATAATTTGTGACCCCTTAATAACCCCCTCAAACGCCCCCTAAAGTTGAAAATATCGCTGTCACTAAAACGATCGTTGCTGGCGATTTGTTGATGAAAATCGTTTATTTCGAGCCCTATTATTACGTTCCATATAGTAAAATAATTTGTGACCCCATAATAACCACCTTAAACGCCCCCTAAAGTTGAAAATATCGCTATCACTAAAACGATCGTTGCTGGCGATTCTTTGATGAAAATCGTTTATTTTGAGATCTATAATTACGTTCCATATAGTGAGATAATTTGTGACCCCTTAATAATTAACCCCCTCAAACGCCCCCTAAAGTTGAAAATATCGCTGTCACTAAACCGACCGTTGCTGGCGATTTTTTGATGAAAATTGTTTATTTCGAGCCCTATAATTACGTCCCATATAGTGAAATAATTTGTGACGATCGTTTTAGTGACAGCGATATTTCCACTTTAGGAGGTGTTTGAGGGGGTTATTAAGGGGTCACAAATTATTTCACTATATGTAACGTAATTATAGGGTTCGAAATAAACGATTTCCATCAAAAAATCGCTAGCAACGGTCGTTTTAGTCGTAACGATCTTTTTCCCACTATAGGGGGTGTTTAAGGGGGTTATTAAGGGATCACAAATTATTTCACTATATGGAACGTGTTCATAGGGCTCGAAATAAACGATTTTCATCGAAAATCGCCAGCAATGGTCGTTTTAGTAAAAGCGACATTTTCAAAGTTAGGGGCGTTTGAGGGGGTTATTAAGGGCTCACAAATTATTTCACTATATGGAACGTGTCCATAGGGCTCGAAATGAACGATTTTCATTAAAAAATCGCCAGCAACGGTCGTTTAAGTCATAACGATATTTTACACTTTAGGGGGTGTTTAAGGGGGTTATTTAGGGGTCACAAATTATTTCACCATATGGAACGTAATTATAGGGTTCGAAATAAATGATTTCCTTCAAAAAATCGCCAGCAACCTTTTTCCACTCTAGGGGGTGTTTAAGGAGGTTATTAAGGAGGCCACAAATTATTTCACTATATGGAACGTGTCCATAGGGCTCGAAAAAAACGATTTTCATCAAAAATCGCCAGCAACGGTAGTTTTAGTGAAAGCGATATTTTCTAATTTTGAGGGGGTTTTTAAGGGGTAACAAATTATTTCACTATATGGAGCTTGTTCATAGGGCTCGAAATAAACGATTTTTATCCAAAAATCGCCAACAACGGTCGTTTTAGTCATAACGATATTTTCCACTTTAGGGGCGTTCGAGGGGGTTATTAAGAGATCACAAATTATTTCAATATATGGAACGTGTTCATAGGGTTCGAAATAAATGGTTTCCATCAAAAAATCTTCAGCAACGGTCGTTACAGGGATAACGCTATTTTTCACTTTAGGGGTGACAAATTATTATCTTGAATGAAGCTCATTCAACTCACGCCATAAGATATTTTCCAAAAAGCACCTAATTGTAGCGGCTGTTTTCACTCAGATACAATTATAGACAGTTCCAAAAAACAGTTGCTGAAAAACCGTTGCTACATTCACACCCGTGTATCTTGGGAGCTCTCCTTTTTCTGTTGTACATGAATGATCTACCAGATACTGTGAAAAAGGTTGTAGTAAACCCCATAAGCTACCTTATGGTCAACTACGTGGAAGACACCGCTATACTCACTGTTAGTGATGCAGCGATTCTCTTTGAGGAAATACAGAAATGGTGTAACGAAAATAAACTCTATCTCAACACAAGGAAGACCGAGTGTGCCATATTTCATACACATAGATCGAAACAAAAGGTACCTGACAATTTAAAACTGAACAATACTAATATAATACCTGAAGATAATGTAAAATACTCAGGAATATATCTAGACATGAATTTGAAATCGACAGCACAATAGCACATCGATTACCTTTATGTTGAAGGTAATGAAAAATCATGTGTGCTAGAAATTACTCTCTGTGTATACTTGTCTGTATTCTTATCAGCTCTCTCCTATTGTATAATGATTTGGGGAAATAGCTCTATTCACACTTTGAAATTCAAGAGAAAATATAGGTACTCGTGCAGAGGAATCTTCAGGAAAAATGAAATTCTAACAATTACTGCGCTATATATACAGAAGTGCTTGCAGTTTCTTTCTGATCACAACGAAATCTTAGATGCTTACAAGAACACCAACAATACAAGAAATACCATAAAATTCATATATACCAAGGTTAGGTAGGCATTAACACAAAATAATGCTCAATAATAAAGTTAAGTTCAACTCTATGAAGCTCTTCAATTCATAACTGAGCAAATTACAAATGATTAAGGATTCCAAGACATTCAGTAAAAAACTGAAAGATTTATTGATAAACTGTGAGTCATATACAATGAAAGATTACTTCAATGTAATGAGAAGTGGAGGATAATCTCCCAATAAAATAATTTTTTCTTGGCAAATATTTCACACTTAATGTATAAAACATTAACTGTAGAAATATGAAATGAATCTGTTATTTATTATTATACTCTATTTTGACTATATTACTAATGGGATTTCAAAATTTTTCAATACCCAAAAATTATCGTGATTTACTTCTTGATCCAGATTTACTTCTAGACCTCGATCTGCTTCTGGATCCAGATCTGCTCCTAGACCCTGATTCACTTCTAGATCTTGATCTACTTTTGGATCTTGACTTAGTCCTAGATCTGGACCTGCTTCTAGATCTTGAAGGGCTTCTTGATCCAGAATGGCTTCTAGATCTGGAACGACTTGCAGACCTTGATTTTGATCTGCTCTGTGAACGAGACTTACTTCTAGAATTGGATCGTGATCTACTCCTAGATTTCGAACTTTTTCTCGAACCAGAGCCACTCCTCGACCTGGACTGGCTTCTAGATTGTGATCTTGATCTTGAACGGGATTTAGATCTTGATCTAGATCTTCGTCCTCCATCACTTTCGTCTTCACTGCTTGATATAGTAGCTTTTGAAACAATTCGAAGCTTTTGTTTACCACTAAGACCATCATCTTTGGAGCTTTTCTTTGGTTCTTGCTTCTTCTTAGCTCTCTTAACTTTCGGCCTGTCACTATCAGATCCTGAACCTTCCTTCTTTCTTCTTCGACCTCCACCACCACCAGATTTCCTTGGTTTCTTTTCACCCCTATCAGAACTTCTAGCTCTTTTTCTAGGTTTTTCTTTCTTCGCTTTCTTAGGAGCAGGTTCACCATCCAACTGTTCAGCGTCGCTGCCTGAATCACTGACCATATCTCGACCTTTACCTTTACCTTTTTTCCTCTCACTCGGCATCTCCATGAACAGTAGCGCATTCTTAGTCTTCTCTTTGTATTCTTGACGTTTCTGCAACATCTGTTCTTTGGTGAGTCTGCGCTCTTCCTCGACCTTCTTCTGTTCCTCCAGTTGTTTCAACTTGAAGGCACTGCGTTCATCTTCCTGTTTACGTCTAAGAATCCTGTCTTCTTCATCTGCCCTTCTGGCACGGGCGACGTGATGCTGAGCTTGGGACAAGAGATCTTTGCATTGTCTGGCTTCCATCACGGCCATGTTTACATTTATTTTTTGATCTTTGCATTCAGCAAGGTAGGTAAAGTATTTCATCGAAAGTCCCAATTCATGCACTGCTTGTAATACGATCTGAAGAGTAGATTTCTCATCCTTTAAAATGACCATCGCTAGTTTCTGAAGAACCAGGGCTATGTTGTAGAGGAGTACAGTATCTTGGGGTGCCACCCTGCGGGCTTTCAGCAACACCATCTTGGCCTCTTTCAATTTCGCAGCTCTGTAGTATGCCCTAGCTAGATACTGGAAGACTTCAACATTGTTGTATTTGAAGAACTTACGAAGGCAGTTCTCATACATCTGGATAGCGGAAACGTACTGCTTCTGTTCAACATAGATGTGTGCGATGTTGAGCCAAACATCACAGAAATCTGCGGTGGCTTCTCTGACTTGAGCAAAGATGTCTCTAGCTTCGTTGACAGCGTTTTTATGGGCTAAAACGCATCCAATTCCGTTTGAGGCCCAGATGTTTTTAGGATCTATTTTCAATACTTGTTTGAACAAGCCCAAAGCTTTCTCTTGGTGTCTCTTCTCTCTTTCCTTGTCTTTTGAGGACTGGTGGACAGTTTGGAGATAAACGTTACCTAAAGCGATCAAAGAATAAGAATCTTGAGAAGTGGCGGGGTTTTTCAGGATTCTCTCGTATTTTTTCTGCCCTGGCAAACATTCGGCTTTAGCCAAGTGAAGATTGGCTAGAAGAGACCAGGCGTCTGGATGTTCTTGGTTAATCCTAAGAGCTTCTTTGAGCCAATCCGATGCTTCATAAATGTGGCCTTTGTCTCGGGCCATACAACCAAGTCTCAAATAACAGTCAACATAGTTTGGATGTTCCTTCAAGATATCCTTGTACAGTTTTTCAGATTTGTCGAATAAGAACAAAGCTTCATTCAATCTGGCCAAATTGTACGTTATGGTTACCGATATGGAGTTGTAATACTGGGGATCATGTTCTGCTTCAGTTCTAGCTCTGACCAATGCTTCTTCCAAATTTTTCTTGGCTTCTTGGAGGTTACTCAATCGATAATGTAAGGCCCCTACATTATTTAAAATTTCTGTTGGAATTTCAGCCTGGACATCTTTTTTGAGAATTTGTACTGCCGTTCCATAAGCATTCAAGGAACCCTGTAGATCAGACTGCTCCAAAATCTGTGCTAGTTCTATCCATGCTTCTATATCATCTGGAAATTGTTCTGTTACCTTTTTCAGGTGATTTTTGGCGATGTCTCTTTTGGACTGTGAGGATGAATTTGCATAAATTGATCCTAAAATTTTCATCGTTTCATAATTGCCAGGCTGGGCTTTGAGTACTTTCTCAAAACATTGTGCTGCGTTTTCAGTATCACCTCTGTAGATGTACATCTGGCCAAGACCAAAATGAGGGAGCACAAAGGCAGCAGGGGCAAACTGAGTAGCTTGGTAATAATATTGAAAAGCCTGATCGTAATCACCTTGTACATGGAAAGCTCTAGCTAGTTGATAGCAACTTTCCGCCCTCATCGCCTCATTTTCCGTGTTATGAAAAGCATGCAGTGCCAAGTGTTGAACCTTATTGTAATCTTTCTTGAAGAAGAAATGATTTGCCAAATGATTCAATACCATGGGATTGGAAGAATCAATTGTATATGCTTTGGAGAGCATTTGGACACCTGACCTGATAGATTCAGGTTGTTGCAGATTCAGTTTTAATATTGCCAATCCCACCAAAGCACCAACACACTGATTATCCAATTGAAGAGCTCGGTCAAATGCTGATCTTGCTTTTTCTTGGTTACCTAGTTTCATGAAGCAGTGTCCCATACCTAAACGCACAGCTGCTGGACAATTTGGGTTGGTTCTTAATGCCTTTTTGTAGAAAGCTAAAGCAGCTCGAAAATCCTTCTTGTTATATGCTATACATGCTTTACCAAGCAAAGATGGAATATTATTTGGTGATTGATTAAGCACAAAGTTGAACTGAGCATCAGCTTGTTCCATTTTATCACCTTCCAACAAACAAAAGTATGCACGGCCAAGAAGATGGTTTTGATCATACATAATGATCTTATCAGCTGTAGTGTACAATAGGGTAGCTTTTGTGAAGAATTCTCTTTTTTTATCCTTATTTTTTTCCCTGTTGGCTTCTTGTACATAGTATGCAGCGAGCATATCAAGAGCTCGCATTTGATCTTTTTCATAATCTCTATATTCAATATTAGCATCTACCCGGGAAGCTTCAAGTATCTTTATGAAATCCTCAATTTTCCGTTGTTTATAATATTCCAGTGCTAAATTGACCCATATTGAGAGTTGTGTATTTTCTTGTCTTAGAATGCCCAAAACTTCTTCACCATCAGGAAGCTGGTCAGAATGCAATTCGATAACTTCGTCAGTATCGCGTAAAGGTATTTCAATAGCCCCTGACGCCATTCTGATCGAGGCCTTTTCAAGACCTTTGTCTGATTATGAACCAACACTATCAAAAGGATTTGAAGCTTTTTCTATATTTATTTACGAAAATAACAAACAGAAGGCGAAACGAGATTGACACATTTTGAAAGATTGAGGTTAACTAAAATCCACAAAATACAAATATATCATAGAACAAACTAATTTTTTCTTCGTCTTTCAGTGTCCCCGGAGATGTTAACTCCGACAGATGTTAACTCTTAACTTAACTTAACTCAGTTAACTCTTGGTGTGACGTCACGAATTCCAGCTAAAGTTAGATTTGCTGGGACATTCCGTCGATAGAGCATCTATCGACGATGCCAGCGCCCTGACCTGACTGTTAAATTTGGAACCTGGAGAGCTATTTTCGAACTCATCCGAATAGAGCAGTTCCAGCTATCTATGGTTCATCGAGATTAATCAGCTGATGGGGGGACAGCCTGTGAGCCTGTCAAACGTTGAAAGTAAAACAAGACTGTTTTTCCATTGTGTTTTTGTTCGACATGGCACTAAGATTTGTTGTAGAAATGTTTTTTCAAGACTCCATTGATGAAGACGATAAGACTGACTGTGAAATATGGGGTTTGCGGAGGAAACGGTACCAAATTTTACAGATCGACAGTTCCAGTCGCATTTTAGGATGACCCCCCACAACATTTGAAAGTTTGTACAGCAGACTTACCCAAAATGAATCATGCTTCATATGTGAACCGCAAAGGATATCATAGTATATTCAGGCAATATGTCATGAAAAAATGTTCATTGATTGCTATGCTGGAGGAGCGGGTTCAATTCATGATGCATGCTTATTTCGAAGATCTGAAATAAGTCAGAGATTGTAATTGCCATCACAAGGGCACTTGTTAGGAGACTGTGCTTATAGTCTAACTACAAAATTACTATTAACATTCAAAGACAATGGGCATAAAACCGAGGTTCAAAAATTTCCTTATATAAGACATTCACAACGAGGGTCATCACAGAAAATGTATTTGCACTTCTGAAAGGAAGATTTTGGAGATTGAAACTGCTGGAAGCTGTTAGACCTGAGCATCTTCCTTTGATTATCATTTCTGCTTATATTCTGCACAATGTTTGAATCTAGAAGATTTACCATCGAATTTGAATTGAGATGAAGAAATCAAGGAATATCGAATGATGAATTCGTGATGCCTAGGTACACAAGGTGTTGACATTGATATGGCAATATATATATATTCTTTTGAGAACGAGCATTACAATTCTAAGATATATCACAGTGTTAGCAGAGGAAATGTAAACGGGGTACCATACATATTTGCGTATGATACAAGAGCACAGATAAAAACCTCAGGAAAAATTCTGTCTCCCCGCATAAGTGTAGTAATTTGTTTATAGAAGATGGATGGCATCTTTTTCATTTGAAAATAATTTTTTCGTCATCTTGAATTCATTTCGACAAAATATCTTGACATAATATCTGAAACAGAAAGAGGGACAGAAAACCAAAAGGAAGCAGAAAATAATATTACCTACATTTGCTCATGACCGAGAGGGTCTTTCGACCAGGTTCAGTCCTCCAAGCGATGATTTTCAGATCCTCAGATAAACGAAGAACGCTACAGGCCCCTTTATTGGGGAATCATCTCCCATAGATCCATAATTGTTCATTTCGAACTAGAAATCTAATAAAATATCGGGAATAAAGTGAAAAACTTGTGACATGTATTATGTCAATTGATGAAAGGAACAACATTGCTAATGTTGTGTACTTAGAAAATTCATAATGAAATAATAAAGAGGTATTGAAAATCATAATTTGCAGCATTACTTTCAGAAAATTAAATATTCATTTCAGATACACAATGTATTTTGATACATTTATACAAAAAAAAACTATTTCGAAAGTTCTTGCAACTCAAAACTAAACTCTGTATACAAAATGTTGACAACTACTTCTTTGAACAAACAGAAAATATACCAGTCCAAAAACAAAAAGACTTAGAAATCGTCATAACATCTGATCTTAAGTGGGAAGCGCATATTACACAGATGAACAAAAGGGCAAACTCAATGATCTATCTTATCCAAATAGCCTTTAAAGATATGTCAGCGGAAATGAACTCCATAGGTCATATGTGAGGCCAAAGCTTGAATATGCTCAGACTATATGGAATCCATTTTACATCAAAAATATGGAATAGATAGAAAGGGTACAGAGACGAATAACTAGGATACCTCGAGAGCTTGGGGATATGCCCTATGACGAGAGGCTAGCAAAATTAAACCTGACAACTTTAAGAGACAGAAAAACCAGAGGTGATCTCATTGAGACTTTCAAAATACTAACTGGCCATTATTTGGGAGACATTTTTCATCTTAGTCAGAACACAAATTTGAGAGGTCACAATCAAAAACTTTCAAGTAAAAATGCAATAAACTTCTGCGGAGAAATATTTTTACCAATAAAGTGGTATACCATTGGAACTACTTGAGTGATGATGTTGTCAACTGTACCTCCAAAAATCGCCTTGACCACGAGTTGAGGTCTTGGACCTCACCCTTTTGCGCTACGGGGTATAGAAGGAGAAAAGACAGAAGAGAGGAAATGACTGTAATAGATTATAAGATAAAAGACTATATATAATGTGATAGTGTTCTATGTTGCATTTTGTGATATTGTAGATAACTGTTCAAACTAACACAACAGTCTCTTCGGTGTATACCGTCTACTGCCGTTAATAAATAATAATAATAACTATTAACAAGATGCTAAAATAAATGAAATATTCGGCAGAGAACAGAAAACAATCTGTTTGAAAATATTGACAACTTTGACATATTAACTGTCATGATTCTTGGTTCACCAACTTGAAGCACGGAGAAAGCAGAGTGTGCACCTAGTGCTTGCACTAGATCAAAACGAACGCTTTGGTTCACAAACTGGGCTTTAAAACGAATGCAATAAGGCGATTCGGTGCACATACGTGTCCGCAAACGCCCCTTTAGTGGGTAATTAATAGTAGGCAAGTGTCAACACCTGATATATTCTTTGCATCTTGCTTTATACAATGCTATTGATCAGTTTTCAATGAAATTTGTCACAGACCTTGGAGTCAATATTAACAACAGTAATTCAAATTCAATCCAATATTTAGTTTTGGAGATATAGGAAAGAAAACGTCACACTTCGATGTTATTTGAAATTTTGAGGTTGTTTCCTCAATGTGAATCTGCAGTATTTTTCTTGAATTTTTCAACCATGCATGCACTAAGACCAGTAGGAGAATTTAGGAATCGAAAACGTCTCGAATAAAATAATTAAATCTTTATTTCAAAGTGGAACGACTTGAAAACTAAAATTTTGTATTTATGCTTTATCTGTTGTTTTGAATATGGCACCAATTAAATTATCGCTTCTTTTAATTATACAGGTTCTATTATCGTTTTCAAAAGTTATTATTGGATTTTCATTCTGAGGTTCCAATTTAGCAGCAAGCATCGCCAGTGCAGCTATGACTCCTGAACTATCAACAGAAGCTTGTCCCTTTGCTGAAAATTAAATTATGGCATTATCAAGTGCAGATTTTTTTCTATAAACCATAATACCTCCTAGTCCTAGACCGAGATCATCAGAGAAAACACACCCATATACTCCTGGCTGGGACAACCTTCAAAAAAATTAACAGAATTTAATCAAAAGATTTAAATAGGTGATAGTGCCATGGAAGAATTTGGATGCATTTTAAAAATCTCAATATTTTGGTAATCGATATTCTTCACCCTATGAAAGAAAGACTTCTGTCAATCAAAAATATATCAAAGTATCCAAAAAAAATTTTTTTTGACATACCAATGGAAGTTATGAAAATTGTTTGTAAAATGATTGAAAAACTATCACAAAAAAAGTATGTGGTATGTTAAGTTGGAAATAAATACATTTGTTTGGGTGCAAGATGGTGTTCATTAGAATAGGAAAAATCGATTCTCGTGGTTTTTTGCTCTAGCTCAGAAATGTCCCTTTTTAGAAATAGAGTAAGCCTTCAATCACAGGATAACAATCTATTAAGAAATTAAGAGCATATAAGAAATGATTTTAATGTTCAAACTTGCACATAAAAGATTTGAAAGTCAGAGATGAGTACAAATATATAACAGTGGCCAAGAATTGGATTACAAGTAGTAATTTGTATATCGCTTATCATTTAGATCCAAATATTGGAAGAGCTTCAACGTTGAGTAACTTGAACAAGATTTCAAGTTGAAAGAAGAATTATCAATAATTATATAGCAGTGGGAGGATCATATTCATATATCAATTATAGGATATTTTGGGAGGATATTGCATTATTCTTCAGGTGTTTCCTCTCTCAGTATCTGATAAAGAACAATGAAAAATTGAATAAAATTGTTAGTCATAGAAATCACCCTTGGGGAGAGCAGTATTGAAATTTTTTGTCAAGGGGAGTTTATAGGAAAAATGGTGCCCAATTATCAATATCGGAACAATCAACAAAGTGAAGTTTCAGAGTCTAAATCTGCCTGTTTCATCAGACAATAACGAGAATATCTGCAGAAGCATTTTCTTTCGATAATTTCATTTTTCCAGACTTTGGTCAATGGTCATTAACAGTTCACTTAGAAGATCGTTTGTATTGTTCTTTAGAAACTGCCCTTGACAAATAGTTTCAATTCCACAGTCCGCAAGGACGTTTTCTTCAAATAACAATTTTTATACTATTTTTAATGGTTCTTTTCCAGATACTGGGAGATAAAACACCTGAAAAATAGGATCAAATTCCTAAACTTACGTCTCATCCATTACTTTATCTAGAGAGATTTCCATCTTATAAGAAGAAAAACTTGGTAAGGGTTGAATCAGTCAAATTTGAAATTCAAAGTTTCCAAATATTTTGATTCATCAGCTGGTTTATGCCAGGATATTGTTATTCTATGGTTTATAGCATAGTCATATATATATATATATTTGTATTCTGTGATAGTCATCATAGAATTTAGTATTTCGAACCAAGCAAGAATAACCTGAACTCGGAAATGGAAATTTGGAATATAATACTTAAAGAAAGCTATATACTTTAACAACTTATATTGACTAAAACTCCATTTTGAAAATGAATAGATTCAATAATTTCTAAAACAATTTCATCACTTTCAATTCAACCGCCCAAATATCTTAACGAAACTTTAGCAATAATAACGGCTATATAATTTAGAATGAAGTACTATATACCATCTGTACAGCATGTCAATGCCACAATGAACTGTATTATCTCTTTTGAATAATAATAATAACCTTTATTTCAAATCATCCCCAAAATATACAATATTTCATCAATATAACTTTCCTGTTCAGACACTTCAAATGAATATTTCACCAATCTATGACTCCCATGACTCCTGAAAACAATATTATTTCAATCAAAGAGTATATCAATCTTCATTTCAAATAATTACCTGGATAACCACATTTTGATCTAAAACCAGATTAAATATTTTCTGCTTCCTCTGATGTAGGCCATGAGACATATTTTCTTGTGGTTGAAGAATTTTTGGGATTGTAAATATTCCGTAGAATTAAGAACATAAGATGGAGCTACGTTGAAGCGGTCACTTGCTGATATTAAAATATCACCTCTGCCATGCCACGAAAAGCAATATCAGAACACATTTTTTCAGAGTAATCGGTTGTTCTCCCCCTATGAATTATCTTTCACCACAAGTGACTTCAGCTAATAAATGCAGCAGTGTATCCTTGGACATTCGAAAGTAATAATACCCTCGGTACCAAATTTACAATTCGATATCTTCAATGTTTATAAAGATAATATTTTTGAATATTTTCTTCGCCTTGAAACTTGACAATAATATTCATAACAAAATCCATTATATCCAAATATTGGAAGAACACTTTGAACAACTAACACCGAAACACGAAATTTCAGTTCAATACTATTTCCAAATAACAAGCATGGAGCAAAAACTGCAGTAAACAAACAAATAACCCTAAAAACTTAACCCTAAAATGACAAAAATCTGTCATCGGAGTTGACGTTTCTGGTTTTGAAAGAATCCATTTTAGCGAATGATGTCATTATGAAAGATCTTTCAAAAAATTGCTTTCATTTTTCAACGCCAAAATTCAGCTGAATTTTGGCGAGCCTATCTTTCAAACATTTTTCGTGTCTTTTGAACTATTCCTATTTTAGCGTCACAACAGTGACGTCACACGCAATATTTTTTGAAAACAGTTTGTAAAAATTGAAAGAATAGTTCGATTACTGTCAAATATTTCATAAATGGTATTTTGGCGTCGTAGCGGTGACGTCACAAGCAATAATTTTTGAAAATAGTTCGTAAAAATTGAAAGCAGAATTTCCCATATTTCAGAACATCACTCTGTCGACTATCATCTATCATTATATTGTGGTTATGTTATTTGTTATGATCTTTGAAGAAGTTGTTCTTCATTATTATACTGCATATATTATGCATTTGTGAAACTTTGTAGGAAGAAGGCATTGCATAAAAAAATGTCGGTTGTTGCATATTTTCGGCACATTCAGGTAAAAATGAGATACTGTTCATCATTCGGATGGCAGCAGTGCGAATTCAAGAACGATGTCTAGAGTAAAAATTGGAGGTAGATGAAGAAACTGGGACAATTGCATGGTAATTTTCGTTTAAAAGTTCTCTATATATTTCTTAAGATGTTCTTCCAATATTTTCTTTCGTTTTCGTTTAAGGTCCAACGTTTTTTGCTGACTTCGAAAGGGCCTTAAGTGTACCAGAACAACAATCGCATGAAAGTAATATTTGGAAGGGATCCAATTGCCCATCTGAGGAGGATAACCGGCCAACCCTCGAGGGAAAAGAACACCTAAAAGATCTGACGCAGTTGGAAGGACTGTGAGATCTGAAAAGAAGAAATATACATGAAATATGGCAAGATTTCACGAGCCTTCAGTTTTTGCAAATGATGGGATTATTCAAGTACCAGAGCATTGAATGCAGGGAACAGATAGCTCAATTGATAGAAGTGTTACAAAAAAAAAACATCGAAGAACAGGTCAACGGATAGTGACGATTAATTTTTCAGCAAGTTTAATTATGATATTTGTGAATATATTCACCATTTTTTCAAGATTAGTTTTTTTTGTGTTTGGAGTCCGATTCATTTCCATCAAACATTCTTGATTGGTGTGATAATTTATTTTTCATTATTTTTGTGTATATTTTCATTCCTACACAAATTGAAATCAGTCAAGAACATTCTTCAAGTTAAGTTTTTTGTTATTCGATATATTTCCATCAAATATTTTTTATTGGTGTGATGATTCATTTTTCATTATCCTTGTATGTATTTTAATACCTACACAAGTTGAAACCATTCTAGATCTGTCCGAGATAGGAGTACTGGACAAATTCTCACGGTATGTAATTTTACTGGAGTACTTATTAATCTGGTGCGCTTATTTCAGACTATTCTAGGGTTTTGGCTTGTGTATTATTCACTTCCATGTATCATATTCTAATACAAAGTATGTAATATATTTCATTTTTGAACATTTTGACTGATGTTATAAATAAAGTTTTATTATGTTTTTTACTTCTACTGTTTTATTGAAGAACGTTTTCAGTATTCAAATTGGTTTTTTATCATAAGCCTACTCGATAAATATCTTCAGGGTTGCCTTCACTAACTTACTGCCAAATGTACTCTGTCTTTATGAAATAGGTATATGCGAGGTTCAGAAACTTCCTACGAGTAAACTGATCGTACTCCAGAGTAAGTTTGTTAATGCCAGCTAGGATTGAGAAATTATACCATTTATTAATGAAAACATTTAATTTAGAATGAAGTACTATATACCATCTGCAGAGCATATCAATGCCATAATGAACTATATTATCTCATTTGAATAATAATAATAACCTTTATTTCAAATTATCTCCAAAATATACACACATACATAGAAGAAATGAAGTGAAATTGTGTTCGCAAAAAAAACGGTCCCAGCCTAGATCATCTCAGGCAATCATCCAGACTGTAGGGCTCCCGGCATTCCAAGTATAATATGAAGAAGATTGGGCCTGCTTCACTTCCTCGTGGTCTTCCTGAAATTATTTCTTGTTTATTAGAATATTCTATGTGATGTTGACTTCATCGAAGTAGGAGGTTATCCATTTCAGTGCTGATCCACCTATTCCATAATTTTTCAATTAAGAGAGTACTGTCAAGGCAATCATAGGTTTTTGTTAAATTGATGAACAAACAAAGAGGCCAGATTTCTATCTTCGAAAAAATATCGATGATCTGTGAAACTGCATTCTAGCAGGGTGTGAAACGATAAGAAATTTAGCAGGCATGTTTCATCGCATACGCATTTCAATGAAAAGAAGGGTAAATGCTTGTTTGAAGCTGAAGGCAATCATTTTCAATATTTATTATAATTGTATTGTAGATATTCGACCGGTTTTTGTTCATTGTTTGCTACTGTTTTAGTTGTAAAAGTCTTAGCCTAGTAGAATCATAATTTGGTTGGCTCTTGTTCAATAAAATACTATTTAACATGAGTTATGTTTTTCTCCTGAATGCTTGAGTTTTTGTGAAAACTTGTAGAGATAAAAAGTTAGTGAATGAATTGGGCTTTTAATCCATGTTTTTTTAAAAGGAAAATTTTCATCCAGAAAAAAGTTGTAACAAAAAAAAATATCTTAGGGGTTGACTATCCTCAATCCCTTCTAAACATGCTTCAGAATTGAAAAAATTCCAAAATGTGTAGTTTTATCGATAAATAATATTTACCAAGTTTCTTGTCTTCTGCTTAACATACAGGGAAAATAAAAAGAGAAACAATATTCCAGTGGGAGGTTTTTCAAAAAATTTCATACCAAATACCCACCTTGATTTTCATCACAGAGTAACCCATCAAATTATCTTTATAATCTTTCCTATTGAATTCACGTTGACAAATATCAGAATTCTCCATCTATATTAGAGTATTCCAAACGTATGTTCCACAACTGCCTGTGTTTTGCTGAAAGCATTTTCGAAATAATAATAATAATAATCTACATCTGTCCAAATTGTTGAATTATGCAATACCTTCAGTATAAAATTTTGTAATATTAAACTAACATGGAAAAACTGAAACATTCTATTATCGCATGCAGATCCTGGGAAGCCAACCATGATATCCATAAAAAATTTGTACTAGTAACAATTCCTTGCAGTTTGATGAAATGATTCCCGTTTTCATCAATATAACTTTCCTGTTCAGACACTTGAAATTAATATTTCACCAATCTATGACTCCAATGACTCCTGAAAACAATAATATTTCAATCAAAGAGTATATCAATCTTCATTTCCAATAATTACCTGGATAACCACATTTTGATCTAAAACCAGATTAAATATTTTATGCTTCCTCTGACGTAGGCCATGAAACATATTTTCCTTGTGGTAGAAGAATTTTTGGGATTGTAAATATTCAGTAGAATTAAAAACAGAAGATGGTGCTACGTTGAAGCGGTCACTCGCTGATATTGAAGTATCATCTTTGCCATGCCACCAAAGCAATATCAGAACATATTTTTTCAGAGTAATCGGTTGTTCTCCCCCTATGAATTGTCTTTCACCACAAGTGACTTCAGCTAATAAATGCAGCAGTGTATCCTTGGTCATTAGAAAGAGATAATACCCTCGGTACCAAATTTACAATTTGATATCTCCAATGTTTATAAAGATAATATTTTTGAATATTTTCTTCGCCTTGAAACTTGACAATAATATTCATAACAAAATCCATTATATCCAAATCTTGGAAGAACTCTTTGAACAACTAACACCGAAACACGAAAATTCAGTTCAATACTATTTCCAAATAACAAGCATGGAGCAAAAACTGCAGTAAACAAACAAATATTAACCCTAAAATGACAAAAATCTGTCATGGGAGTTGACGTTTCTGGTTTTGAAAGAAACCATTTTAGCGAACATCAAACTGATGACGTCATTACGAAAGATCTTTCAAAAAATTGCTTTCATTTTTCAACGCCAAAATTCAGCTCTATTCTATTTAAACCGTTGCACAAAATGGCAGTACCTTATTACCTATCTACGTTTATCAAGATGCACAGAGATGGGATAATTCAAGAAGAAAGACGATATTCTCAAGAGAGACAAAATTTAGGAAAAAAATCGCGATTCTTTTACTGTTCGGACAAATTCGTTCGTTTCATATCCTTCAAAATTTTCCCGGCATAATAGATTCAGGAAATTGACTGGCACTGGCAACCCTGCATGATATAGTGCTGTACGCGTACAAGCGTACGTCAAAAAGGGAAATTGTAAACAATGAGGATATCAATTTATTTCAACAATTCCTGGCAATTTTTGTGGCGAAAATTGCTTGAAATCTTTATAATGATACTTTTAAAACCAATATCTATCAAGGGAATGGTTCGTGATAGAGTGTAATAGCGAAATCCGAAGAATTTTGTGAATTTTTTTTGGAAAATCTAGAGGCGAGCGACATTTTTTGACTTCGGATTTGTGATTTTCATGCCAAAATTAGTAAGTACTGATTTTTTCATAAAATTTAGAGCGTTATGCGATTTCCTAGACAATTACCAAAATGAGACTGAGATTTTTCGATGAAACCATTTGAAAAGCAAATTTCCAATACCAAAGCGAGTGTTTTGTCACATCTTAAACTCCTGTAGAAGAACTCGATTGCAGTAAATGGAAATTTTGGAAAAATGTTATGGAAAACCCGTTTACCTTAATAAGAGAATCTTTGTAGTGACACTTATAGGTCTCTAGGAAACCACCCAGAATCTTGTGTCAAATTGGGGGGGTTCTATTTCATTGCAAACCTTTTCCTAATATGTGTGGATACAATCGAATTAATGTGTAAGAAATGAAGAAACCTTAAAAATTTATAAACAAGAAATAGATTGTGTTTAAAAACTACATTGTCTTATCTTTTCCATAACACTTTCAGTTATGACTAATATAAATATGTTATTCGTTAAGTTTTCAGTAACTATATTGCAGTAAATATAGGTACCATGTTTATGTGAAGTCTACCAAACTGTTTCAGACACTGTTTTTAACACAATTAAATTCAGCAAGTTGAGTATAATTGCTTCACTATTTTATCAATAAAGAATATATATAACAGTCATTTATTAAAAGAGGTGTTTTTTTGGCGAAAACTTGTACTTTGAAATCAATTTATCAAGCAAACAGAAACATACGAATGTATTACATGGAAAATGTATGGGTGGCGACACTTTCACATCAAATGAGATTCATTTCATATAAAATCAAAGGGTAAAAATACTTTGCTGACCGAAATAGAATCATACCGTCAATTTCAGACTTCTAGTAAGAATATGAGACTCATAATGCAAACCTAAGATCTATCGAGGATCACTTTCTTGCCACCATATTCAAAATTAAAATCCACCCCAATTTGGGGGTGGTTTATTCTTGTAATTTTTCAAAATAATTTGCTGACCGAAGGTTTCCAGTCGAAATATTTTATCAAAACGCTACATTATGATTGAATGTGGCATACTTTTTGTGCCACCATAAAAAGAATTCAGATCCGCCCCCGTTTGAGGGTAGTTTATTCTTGTGATTTTTCAGGAATCCTTGCTGATCGGAAATTTCCCGTGGAGATATTTTATTGAAACGATGTATTATGACTAACTGTAGCATACTCTTTGTGCCATCATAAAAAATATTCAGATCCACCCCCTAATAAGGGTAGTTTATTCTTGTGATTTTTCAGGAATCCTTGCTGATCGGAAATTTCCCGTAAAGATATTTTATTGAAACGATGTATTATGACTAACTGTAGCATACTCTTTGTGCCACCATAAAAAATATTCAGATCCACCCCCTATTAAGGGTAGTTTATTCTTGTGATTTTTCAGGAATCCTTGCTGATCGGAAATTTCCCGTGAAGATATTTGATTGAAACGATGTATTATGACTAACCGTAGCATACTCTTTGTGCCACCATAAAAATATTCAGATCCACCCCCTATTAAGGGTAGTTTATTCTTATGATTTTTCAGGAATCCTTGCTGATCAGAAAATTCCCGTGGAGATATTTGATTGAAACGAAGTATTATGACTAACCGTAGCATACCCTTTGTGCCACCGTAAAAAATATTCAGATCCACCCCCTATTAAGGGTAGTTTATTCATCGGATTTTTCGGAAATCCTTGCTGATCCATATTTTCCAGTAGAGATATTTCATTGAAACGAAGTAAAATAATTGCAAATCGGATACTCTCTGTGCCACCATACAAAAATTTCAGGTCCAACTCGTTTAAGGGTAGTTTATCCTCGTAATTTCTCGGAATACTTTGCTGACCGAAAATTTTCTGTGGAGATATTTTATTGAAACAACGTATTATGACTAAACGTAGCATAAGCTTGGTGCCATCGTGGAAAAAATTCAGATCCGCCCTTGTTTAAGGGTAGTTTATTCTTGTGATTTTTCAGGAATCCTTGCTGATCGGAAATTTCCCGTGAAGATATTTGATTGAAACGATGTATTATGACTAACCGTAGCATACTCTTTGTGCCACCATGAAAAATATTCAGATCCACCCCCTATTAAGGGTAGTTTATTTCTGTGATTTTTCGGAAATCCTTGCTGATCCATATTTTCCAGTAGAGATATTTCATTGAAACGAAGGAAAATAATTGCAAATCGGATACTCTCTGTGCCACCATACAAAAATTTCAGGTCCGACTCGTTTAAGGGAAGTTTATCCTCGTAATTTCTCGGAATACTTTGCTGACCGAAAATTTTCAGTGGAGATATTTTATTGAAACAACGTATTATGACTAAACGTAGCATAAGCTTGGTGCCATCGTGAAAAAAATTTAGATCCGCCCTTGTTTAAGGGTAGTTTATTCTTGTGATTTTTCAGGAATCCTTGCTGATCGGAAATTTCCCGTGAAGATATTTGATTGAAACGATGTATTATGACTAACCGTAGCATACTCTTTGTGCCACCATGAAAAATATTCAGATCCACCCCCTATTAAGAGTAGTTTATTCCTGTGATTTTTCGGAAATCCTTGCTGATCCATATTTTCCAGTAGAGATATTTCATTGAAACGAAGGAAAATAATTGCAAATCCGATACTCTCTGTGCCACCATACAAAAATTTCAGGGGTAAAAATACTTTGCTGACTGAAATATAATTATACCGTCAATTTCAGACTTCTAGTAAGAATATGAGACTCATAATGCAAACCAAAGATCTATCGAGGATCACCTTCTTGCCACCATATTCAAAATTAAAATCCACCCCAATTTGGGGGTAGTTTATTCTTGTAATTTTTCAAAATAATTTGCTGACCGGAGGTTTCCAGTCGAGATATTTTATTGAAACGCTACATTATGATTGAATGAAGCATACTTTTTCTGCCACCATGAAAAAAATTTAGATCCGCCCCTGTTTGAGGGTAGTTTATTCTTGATTAATGAGTCCGGTCCTTGAATACCAAATAGGGAACATGAGTTGTATTCACACATTCCTGATATAACTTTCATGGAGATATCCTTGCCGGAAATCCTTCTTGCAATTCTTCGAGAACTTATAGGAGTAAACTACGCTAGGAAGGCGGTCAGAACTGGAATTTTTGTATGTTGCCACAGATGGTACCCGATTTGCAATAATTATGCTTTGTTCCAAGGAAATATCCCCACCGGATAATATCCATCGTCAAGGACTCCCGAAAAATCACAAGAATAAACTACCCTTAAACAGGGTCGGATCTGAATATTTGTATGGTGGCACAAAGAGTATGTTAAGGTTAGTCATAATACATCGTTTCTATAAAATATCTCCACGGAAATTTCCGATCAGCAAGGATTCCTGAAAAAATCACAAGAATGAACTACCCTCAAACAGGGGCGGATCTGAATTTTTTGTCTTGTGCCACCAAGGGTATGCTACGTTTAGTCAAATGCATCGTTTCAATAAAATATCTACACTGAAAAGTATCAGCAAAGTATTCCTGGAAATTACGAGGATAAACTACCCTTAAACGAGTCGGACCTGAAATTTTTGTATGGTGGCACAGAGGGTATCCGATTTGCATTCATTTTACTTTGTTTCAATGAAATATCTCTACTGGAAAATATCGATCACCAAGGATTTCCGAAAAATCACACGAATAAACTACCCTTAATAGGGGTTGGATCTGAATATTTTTCATGGTGGCACAAAGAGTATGCTACGGTTAGTCATAATACGTTGTTTCAATAGAATATCTATACGGGAAATTTCCGATCAGCAAGGAACCTAAAATTTTTGTATGGTGGCACAGAGGGTATCCGATTTGCAATTATTTCACTCTGTTTCAATGAAATATCTCTAGTGGAAAATATGGATCAGCAAGGATTTCCGAAAAATCCGAAGAGTAAACTACCCTTAATAGGGGGTGGATCTGAATATTTTTTATGGTGGCACCAAGAATATGCTACGGTTAGTCATAATATCGTTTCAATCAAATATCTCTACGGGAAATTTTCGATCAGCAATGATTCCTGAAAAATCATAAGAATAAACTACCCTTAGTAGGGGGTGGATCTAAATGTTTTTTATGGTGGCACAAAGAGTATGCTACGTTTAGTCATAATACGTTGTTTCAATAAAATATCTCCACTGAAAATTTTCGGTCAGCAAAGTATTCCGAGAAATTACGAGGATAAACTACCCTCGATGAACGAGTCGGACCTGGAATTTTTGTATGGTGGCACAGAGCGTATCGGATTTGCACTTATTTTACTTTGCTTCAATGAAATATCTCCACTAAAAAATATCGATCAGCAAGGATTTCTGAAAAATCCGAAGAATAAACTACCCTTAATAGGGGGGTGGATCTGAATATTTTTCATGGTGGCACAAAGACTATGCTACGGTTAGTCATAATACATCGTTTCAATAAAATATCTCTACGGGAAATTTCCGATCAGCAAGGATTCCTGAAAAATCACAAGAATAAACTACCGTGTTAAACAGGGGCAGATTTGAATTTTTTGTATGGTGGCACCAAGAGAATGCTACGTTTAGTCATAATGCATTGTTTCAATAAAATATCTCCACTGAAAATTTTCGGTCAGCAAAGTGTCTCGAGAAATAACGAGGATAAACTACCCTCAAACGAGTCGGACCTGGAATTTTTGTATGGTGGCACAGAGGAGAATCCGATTTGCAATTATTTCACTTTGTTTCAATGAAATATCTCTAGTGGAAAATATGGATCAGCAAGGATTTCCGAAAAATCCGAAGAATAAACTACCCTTAATAGGGGGTGGATCTGAATATTTTTCATGGTGACTCCAAGAATATTCTACGGTTAGTCATAATACTCCGTTTCAATCAAATATCTCCACGGGAAATTTCCGATCAGCAAGGATTCCTGAAAAATCACAAGAATGAACTACCCTTAAACAGGGGCGGATCTGAATTTTTTGTATGGTGGCATCAAGCGTATGCTACGTTCAGTCATAATACGTTGTTTCAATAAAATATCTCCACTGAAAATTTTCGGTCAGCAAAGTATTCCGAGAAATTACGAGGATAAACTACCCTTAAACGAGTCAGACCTGGAATTTTTGTATGGTGGCACAGAGGGTATCCGATTTGCAATTATTTTACTTGGTTTCAATGAAATATCTCCACTAGAAAATATCGATCAGCAAGGATTTCCGAAAAATCACACGAATAAACTACCCTTAATAGGGGGTGGATCTGAATATTTTTCATAGTGGCACAAAGAGTATGCTACGGTTAGTCATAATACATTGTTTCAATAAAATATCTCTCCGGGAAAATTCCGATCAGCAAGGATTTCTGAAAAATCACAAGAATAAACTACCCTTTAACGGGGGCGGATCTGAATTTTTTTTATGGTGGCACAAAAAGTATGCTATATTTAATCATAATATAGCGTTTCGATGAAATATCTCAACTGGAAACCTCCGGTCAGCAAATTATTTTGAAAAATTACAAGAATAAACTACCCCCAATTTGGGGTGGGTTTGAAATTTGAATGCGGTGGCACGAACATCTCAATGTACACAACTCAGTTTTAGAGTTTGGTTCAATTAAATATTCTTTAAGGTCGTGATTTAGAGGATTATATTTTGGTCAGCAAATTATCCACACCCCCTTGTTTAATAAGGCTTCAGTCCACATCGTCTTTCGTACATTAACTTTCAGATATTCACTCCATCACTAATATTAGTTCGCGAGAGGATCGAAATAATTATTAAATCAAAAGAAGTGCCCATAAAAACAACTTCAAACTGTAAAATCCATCAAAAACATTAATGAGTATCCACTGTGTTTTCGTTTGTATGTCATTTCACCTTGGGGCTTGTAATGAGGATTGCCTACAAATACAAATTCTAAGGAAAAACAACACGTTGCCAAACTGTCGCATTTGGCCAAATCTAGACATCACTTTCGCATGCGAAAGTGATTCGGATGACTCGAAAATAGCGCCCCAGTCTAAATGATATGACTTGTTCTCTTTGTTAAAAAACGAGTGAATCAATAAAATGAAAAGACAGCTTTTCTGCTTTAGTTCTTTTGCATCATATTTCGAAAGAACAGAAAGGAAACAGATAGACATATAATTGATTTTATTTTCATATCACAGCAGCTCAAGATACACATACAAAATGGAAAATGTCACAGCTGGTTCAACCTAGCTATAGTATAGAAATGAAAAATATCGAGGTATTTTTATGAATAAATTTAACTATTATCAACTATAACAGTATATTTAGTTTTTGTTAGATCTCTTTGAATATAATTTTGTGTATAGTGTGAAGTAGGTACCTGCAGAAGTGCTCGGTAGTTTCTCTGCAGGATCAGCATTTTTCATCAAAATTCTCTTATTTTCATTTACACCTAAAAACATCATGACTTGAAGTTGGTTCCTAATGAATACATTGTAATTTACCCTTATGAAAATAAACATCTGCAGAGAAATGCAGTGAACATACTTTCATGTATTTCGTGACCCGTTTTCCAATCTTCAATTTCTAAATCTAGGCCTTTCTTCTATCATTGAGTTCCCTGCCAAATGCTGTTTCCAAATTAACTTTACTTTCATTTGGCTTTGGAAAAAATGAAAACTTGAGGTAGTAGATGGTCCTTTTTTCTTTGACCATGAATAACATTGAGTGAAGGCACAAAACAATAGTAATTTCGGGAGGATGCCATTTCGAATTAATACAATCAAAAATTTTAATCGGAAAGAAAGGAATCCATTGATGAATATTACAAACACATTCGGTATATCAAAATTTCAACTCGGAGAACAACAAAAAATCTCGAAAATGAACTCCAAAAGTAAGCAAAATACGTTAGAATAACAGACACGTCGAAAAACTACTAGCTTGGAAGTGTTCGTATTTCTATCGCCAGAAGGCGTATCGCTTAGCCTTAGCAGTAGTCACGGGGGTGAAGCGACGGTAGGAAAAGTAGAAACAAGGACATACGTTTCCACTTATTTTTATCTGTCAGAAACGTATGTCGTGGATATATCGAAATGAAAGAATGACATGACATTATGTCAAATTATATGCCAATTTCATTTTTGGCGTGTTTTGTGGCAGTTTGTTATTGATATTCAAAATTGAAATTAAAAAAATACCCGTGTAATATGAAGTTAATATCTTTTCAGGTGTAATATGTGTAACCATATTTATTTTCAGGATTCAGATAATGTTGAATTCGGAGGAATCATTTATGTATGAGCTCAAGCACTAATTTTTAACCATGATAAGATAAAAAAAATGGTAATTACTTTGACTATCATTACCTATGCAGTACAAATAATCCATCATTTAGGCATGTGTATTCACAATTTTTCAATCTTAGATTCTAGTGAAAACAGTATGAAAGTCCATCTTAATACAAAGGCTATGGCATAATGTCAGTTAATTTATTGGGTCATTGTATATACGCATAGACCTAATTTGATATGTTATTAGGTGTATGTATATTCGGCAATTCCAGCCTAAAAATCTTTTCAGTTGAACCATCAGAAACATAACATATATTTCCCATATTCTAAGAATAATAATTACTGGCCGGGTGCGAAAGTTTTACCTGGGATTATATCACTTATTATTCTCACAGTTCATAAATAAATATTCGTGTGAATATTCTACTAGCATAGTGGAGTACTACTTAATGAACTTCATTCAGGGAACTATCTTATTGGGAGTCTTATCTTTGAAAGATTAATTCAGAGTATTCATAGTTAATCTTTATTTCAATATTCATTGTCTAATTGTTGATTGATTTTCTAGAAAAGTGGTATTGTCAGGAAGGACTTGGACTGAAGATTTCTACATGATTTTGGCAGTTTCTTTGGACTTTTGGATGCCGTGTTATTGAGAATTAGTGAAGTGAATATATTAATCTTTGTGACAACATTAGGATTGTTGTGAATCAGTGCTAACCTTCTCAGAAATATTTCTTCAACCCTTATTATGGATTTATTTTGTTTCTCTAGGAGCTAATTGTATTTGTTTGGTCCAGAAAATCGCAACCTGTGTTATAAGTATTCATATTTAGTTAGGTAAAAGACAAATATCGGATACTTGTTTATCCTACAATTCAGTTTTTCACACACATGTAATTGCAAAAATTATTGTATTCAATAAACTATTAGGTGCGCAACTAAGTTCTCGCTGTTTTTTCGATGAAAATATAACTTTATTATAAAAAAATGGTTACAAATGAATCATTCAAAGTATTGCCCATCGCTAGACACAACTTTTTCCCATCTTTCTGGTAGAGCTCGAATACCTTGACGCCAGAAGTGTTCGTCTTTTGAGGCTATCCACGAATCAAGCCATTTTTTGATGTCTTCATATGAGTGGAACTGTTGATCAGCCAGGCCATGTGCCATCGAACGGAACAAGTAAAAATCGGACGGCGCAATATCTGGGGAATATGGCGGGTGGGGTAGAACTTCCCATTTGAGCGTGCCCAAGTAGGTTTTAACAGGTTTGGCAACGTGAGGCCGAGCGTTGTCATGCAGTAAAATCACTTTTTCGTGCCTTTGCTCGTATTGTGGCCGTTTTTCGCGCAGTGCTCGGCTCAATCTCATCAATTGAGTTCGATAACGTTCCCCAGTGATGGTTTCGCTCGGTTTCAACAGCTCATAATAAATAACACCGACCTGGTCCCACCAAATGCACAGCATAACCTTCGCAGCGTGAATGTTCGGCCGAGCCGACGACGTAGAAGCATGCCCGGGTAGTCCCCAAGATTTTCTCCTCTTTGGGTTGCTGTAATGAATCCATTTTTCATCACCCGTCACGATGCGATGAAGAAAACCCTTCCTTTCTTGCCGCTGGAGCAGTTGTTCACAGGCGAAAAAACGACGCTCAACGTCTCTTGGCTTCAACTCATAAGGAACCCAAGTTCCTTGCTTCTGAATCATCCCCAATGCATGCAATCGCTTGGAAATGGCTTGACGGGTAACTCCTAATTCTGCAGCAAGCTCTTCTTGAGTTTGGCACGAATCCTCATCGAGCAATGCCTCCAATTCAGCGTCTTCGAAGGTTTTGGGTCTTCCTTCACGTGGACGGTCGTCAACATCGAAATCACCGTCTTTGAAGCGACGGAACCAATCACGGCATGTTGTTTCGCTTAGAGCAGCGTTTCCGTACACTTTTTGGAGCTCTCGATGCGCTTGAGCTGCCGTTTTTTTCGAATGAAAAAAGAAAATCAACACTTCCCGCAAATGACGATTGTTTGGCACGAAATTCGACATTTTCACTTAACCAGAAGTATATAATGCGAAAACAAAATCACTTATGTGTCGCGGCGGGGTGTGGATAATTTGCTGACCAAAATATAATCCTCTAAATCACGACCTTAAAGAATATTTAATTGAACCAAACTCTAAAACTGAGTTGTGTACATTGATATGTTTGTGCCACCACATTCAAATTTCAAATCCACCCCAAATTGGGGGTAGTTTATTCTTGTAATTTTTCAAAATAATTTGCTGACCGGAGGTTTCCAGTTGAGATATTTTATCGAAACGCTATATTATGATTGAATATAGCATACTTTTTGTGCCACCATAAAAAAAATTCAGATCCGCTCCCGTTAAAGGGTAGTTTATTCTTGTGATTTTTCAGGAATCCTTGCTGATCGGAAAATTCCCGTGGAGATATTTGATTTAAACGAAGTATTATGACTAACCGTAGCATACCCTCCGTGCCACCGTAAAAAATATTCAGATCCACCCCCTATTAAGGGTAGTTTATCCTTGTGATTTTTCGGAAATCCTTTCTGATCGATATTTTCTATTAGAGATATTTCATTGAAACGAAGTAAAATAATTGCAAATCGGATACCCTCTGTGCCACCATGCAAATATTTCAGGTCCGACTCGTTTAAGGGTAGTTTATCCTCGTAATTTCTCGGAATACTTTGCTGACCGAAAATTTTCAGTGGAGATATTTTATTGAAACGATGTATTATGACTAACCGTAGCATATTCTTGGTGCCACCATAAAAGATATTCAGATCCACCCCCTATTAAGGGTAGTTTATTCTTGCGATTTTTCAGGAATCCTTGCTGATCGGAAATTTCCCGTGGAGATATTTTATTGAAACGATGTATTATGACAAACCGTAGCATACTCTATGTGCCACCATGAAAAATATTCAGATCCAACCCCTATTAAGGGTAGTTTATTCCTGTGATTTTTCGGAAATCTTTGCTGATCGGAAAATTCCCGTGAAGATATTTGATTGAAACGATGCATTATGACTAACCGTAGCATATTCTTGGTGCCACCATAAAAAATATTCAGATCCACCCCCTATTAAGGGGAGTTTATTTTTCGGATTTTTCGGAAATCCTTTCTGATCGATATTTTCTAGTAGAGATATTTCATTGAAACAAAGTAAAATAATTGCAAATCGGATACCCTCTGTGCCACCATGCAAAAATTTCAGGTCCGACTTGTTTAAGGGTAGTTTATCCTCGTAATTTCTCGGAATACTTTGCTGACCGAAAATTTTCAGTGGAGATATTTTATTGAAACGATGTATTATGACTAACCGTAGCATATTCTTGGTGCCACCTTAAAAGATATTCAGATCCACCCCCCATTAAGGGTAGTTTATTCCTGCGATTTTTCAGGAATCCTTGCTGATCGGAAATTTCCCGTGGAGATATTTTATTGAAACGATCTATTATGACAAACCGTAGCATAGTCTTTGTGCCACCATGAAAAATATTCAGATCCAACCCCTATTAAGGGTAGTTTATTCCTGTGATTTTTCGGAAATCCTTGCTGATCGGAAAATTCCCGTGAAGATATTTGATTGAAACGATGTATTATGACTAACCGTAGCATATTCTTGGTGCCACCATAAAAAATATTCAGATCCACCCCCTATTAAGGATAGTTTATTCTTCGGATTTTTCGGAAATCCTTGCTGATCCATATTTTCCACTAGAGATATTTCATTGAAACAAAATGAAATAATTGCAAATCGGATACCCTCTGTGCCACCATACAAAAATTCCAGGTCCGACTCCAAGCTTATGCTACGTTTAGTCATAATACGTTGTTTCAGTAAAATATCTCCACTGAAAATTTTCGGTCAGCAAAGTATTCCGAGAAATTACGAGGACAAACTACCCTTAAACGAGTCGGACCTGAAATTTTTGTATGGTGGCACAGAGGGTATCCGATTTGCAATTATTTTACTTCGTTTCAATGAAATATCTCTACTGGAAAATATCGATCAGCAAGGATTTCCGAAAAATCACAAGAATAAACTACCCTTAATAGAGGGTGGATCTGAATATTTTTTATGGTGGCACAAAGAGTATGCTACGGTTAGTCATAATACATCGTTTCAATCAAATATCTTCACGGGAAATTTCCGATCAGCAAGGATTCCTGAAAAATCACAAGAATAAACTACCCTCAAACGGGGGCGGATCTGAATTTTTTTATGGTGGCACAAAGAGTATGCTACGGTAAGTCATAATACATCGTTTCAATCAAATATCTTCACGGGAAATTTCCGATCAGCAACGATTCCTGAAAAATCACAAGAATAAACTACCTTTAAACAGGGGCGGGTCTGAATTTTTTTTACGGTGGCACCAAGCTTATGCTACGTTTAGTCATAATACGTTGTTTCAATAAAATATCTCCACTGAAAATTTTCGGTCAGCAAAGTATTCCGAGAAATTACGAGGATAAACTACCCTTAAACGAGTCGGACCTGAAATTTTTGTATGGTGGCACAGAGGGTATCCGATTTGCAATTAGTTTACTTCGTTTCAATGAAATATCTCTACTGGAAAATATCGATCAGCAAGGATTTCCGAAAAATCACAAGAATAAACTACCCTTAATAGAGGGTGGATCTGAATATTTTTTATGGTGGTACAAAGAGTATGCTACGGTTAGTCATAATACATCGTTTCAATCAAATATCTTCACGGGAAATTTCCGATCAGCAAGGATTCCTGAAAAATCACAAGAATAAACTACCCTTAATAGGGGGTGTATCTGAATATTTTTTATGGTGGCACAAAGAGTATGCTACAGTTAATCATAATACATTTTTTCAATAAAATATCTCCACGGAAAATTTCCGATCAGCAAGGATTCCTGAAAAATCACAAGAATAAACTACCCTCAAACGGGGGCGGATCTGAATTTTTTTTATGGTGGCACAAAAAATATGCCACATTCAATCATAATGTAGCGTTTTGATATAATATCTCGACTGGAAACCTTTGGTCAGCAAATTATTTTGAAAAATTACAAGAATAAACTACCCCCAAATTGGGGTGGATTTTAATTTTGAATATGGTGGCAAGAAGGTGATCCTCGATAGATCTTAGGTTTGCATCATGAGTCTCATATTCTTACTAGAAGTCTGAAATTGACGGTATGATTCTATTTCGGTCAGCAAAGTATTTTTACCCGTCGCGGCGGTTTGTTTACCATATGTCTAAGCTTGGTTCATGACGTTTTGGATATGTCAAAATCGACTAGCTCTTACTGCTAGAGCCATCTACTGACAAACAGCGAGAACTTAGTTGCGTACCTAATATTATTTATAAAGCTTTCTTCTAATTGAAGACAAAAATTCCTTTCCATTCAATTTAAATTTAGAACACAGAATAATCAGAAATATTAACTGAACCACAGAGCACCAATGTAATTTTAGAGAAAAATGACATATACTTCAACTGGCGGACACCCCCTAGAACCATAATGGAATATTCCCACTTATTTTATGACAGGAGAAATGTCACAATTGTTGCGCATAGTTTACAACACAGAACATCAAAATATAAGAAGTGCAACCTGCCTTGTAAACTATGCGCAATTCCAACTGACGTCACAACATGGCCGATGGGGGGACAGCCTGTCAAACGTTGAAAGTAAAACAACACAACCTCACTTTCCCGTTTTGTTTATGTTATGAAGTACAGCATTTTCAACAATTTCAGGATGAATTCACAAGTTAAAATGATTTATATTAATAGAATTGGTGGATACCTAGGCCAAGTTAGTGTGTCGTTGTGAAATTCAACATAAATACACCAAGAGACGAAGGAATACATTTCCCTTGTTTACATTGGCGAAGAGCGATTATTTGGAGATTTTAGTGATCACAAGTGAAATTTCGTGATAATGGATCTGATTAACTGATATTCAATCTCAGATGATAATCATTAAAAACGATAAAAATAAAAATTGCAGTATTTATTCTTGTCTTTTAAAGCCTAGAGTATCAACATCAGAGATAGCATTATAACTATTGAAACTGAAACAGTAAAATGTTTGGCTCATTTATTCCTGAAAATAAACAGCAGAATGAAATCCAACAAATGTATGGAATGGAAAAAATATGGGTTCCAGAGAACTTCTCAGTACTATTTCAAATAACATTATATGTTGCAAATTATCAAATTACTACAATATTGGACTGCAGTTGCTATGTCAGTGCTATCATAATATTCAATCATATATTTATTATACTATATATATGTTACAAATAAAATAATTCATATGAAATTTTTTCCTTGAACACCGATTTCGATTCATCCTCAAAAAATGCTTTACTATCCATATAAAATGTTTTTTATTATGCAGATGCAACGTTAAGGCTTTCATAATCTTTAATTGACAATAAGTTCAATTCGAAACATATTACAAACAACAAAATGTAGAAGTTCCATCCTTGGGTAGTCGAGCCACGTCGGAATGTGTTCGGTTGAGAACAGAGGAAGTTATCTGGTTCATTATCATTTGTAATACATACAATTTATACAACATATAGAGATGTGAGTGGTAAACAATCAGGATGGGTTTGTCCATCATAACGCCAGCTATCGTAGGTTGATATCATTCTTGAAATGTGTATAATAAACACGAAATATTCTTATCATGGTTATCTCATCATGATTTAACTTATTAAACAGAACAAATTGAATAGATAGTTTTAACATAATTCATTCACCAGTGTGGAAACGTCTCCAACGAACTCTACCATAGTTTTTTACTTTGTCAGAACAGTTGTTTCATTTTATGGCGAGAATATAGTATGATTGCCTTCTCTGCGATAGTTCACATAGTATTCTGTTTCTTCCAATACCAGATAAAATGTAGGGGAATGGGTCAAAAATGCAAATATAAAGTCTACAGTACAATATATCTGAAACATCGGATTCTTTCGTCTCCCGGTGTATTTATGTTGTATTTCACAACGAAACAATAACTTGGCCTAGCTATTCACCAATTCTATTAATATAAATCATTTTAACTTGTGAATTTATCCTGAAATTGTTGAAAATATTGTACTTCATAACATAAACAAATCGGGAAAGTGAGGTTGTGTTGTTTTACTTTCAACATTTGACAGGCTGTCCCCCCATCAGCTGATTCATCTCGATGAACCATAGATAGCTGGAATTGCTCTATTGTGACATTTCTCCTGTCATAAAATAAGTGGGAATATTCCATTTTGGTTCTAGGGGGTGTCCGCCAGTTGAAGTATATGTCATTTTTCTCTAAAACTACATTGGTGCTCTGTGGTTCAGTTAATATTTCTGATTATTCTGTGTTCTTAATTTAAATTGAATGGAATGGAATTTTTGTCTTCAATTAGAAGAAAGCTTTATAAATAATAGTTTATTTAATACAATAATTTTTGCAATTACATGTGTGTGAAAAACTGAATTGTAGGATAAACAAGTATCTGATATTTGTCTTTTACCTAACGAAATATGAATACTTATAACATATGTTGCGGTTTACTGGATCAAACAAATACAATTAGCTCCCAGAGAAACCAAATAAATCCATAATAAGGGTTGAAGAAATATTTCTGAGAAGGTTAGCACTGATTCAGAACAATCCTAATGTTGTCACAAAGATTAATATATTCACTTCACTAATTTACAATAACACTGATTCATCAAGGGATGGGAGCGGCACCCAAAAGTCAAAAAAAACTGCCAAAATCATGTAGAAATTTTCAGTCCAAGTCCTTCCTGGCAATACCACTTTCCTAGAAAATCAATCAACAATTAGACGATGAATATTGAAATAAATATTAACTATAAATACTCCGAACTAATCTTTCAAAGACTACCAATAAGATAGTTCCCTGAATGAAGTTCATTAAGTAGTACTCCACTATGCTAGTAGAATATTCACACGAATTAAATTTATGAACTGTGAGAATGAATAAGTGATATAATCCCAAAAATATATTCAGAGATCAGTTAATACGATCACAGTTATACAGGAGTATGATTAGGTGTTGAACATTTTTAGGGTAAAACTTTCGCACCCCACCAGTAATTATTATTCTTAGAATATGGGAAATATGTTATGTTTCTGATGGTTCAACTGAATAGATTTTTAGGCTGGAAATGCCAAATATACATATACCTAATAACATATCAAATTAGATCCATGCATATATACATACACCTAATAACATATCAAATTAGGTCCATGCATATATACAATGTCCAAATTAATTACCTGACATTATGCCACAGCCTTTGTATTAAGATGGACTTTCATACTGTTTTCACTAGAATCTAAGATTGAAAAATTGTGAATACACATGCCTAATTGATGGATTATTTGTACTGCATAGGTGATGATAGACAAAGTAATTACTATTTTTTTTATCTCATCATGGTTAAAAATTAGTGCTTGAGCTCATACATAAATGATTCCTCCGAATTCAACATTATCTGAATCCTGAAAATAAATATGGTGACACATATTACACCTGAAAAGATATTAACTTCATATTACACGGGTATTAAACTAATTTCAATTTTGAATATCAATAACAAACTGCCACAAAACACGCCAAAATGAAATTGGCATATCATTTGACATAATGTCATGTCATTCTTCCATTTCGATATATCCACGACATACGTTTCTGACAGATAAAAATAAGTGGAAACGTATGTCCTTGTTTCTACTTTTCCTACCGTCGCTTCACCCCCCTGGTTTACAAGGCAGGTTGCACTTCTTATATTTTGATGTTCTGTGGCAGTAGTTGCGAATCGTCGTATTTGTATTCTGTGCTCGTATGTCGTATCAGTCATAGACCTAAAATACCATGTTGTAGTTGTACTAGGTCTATGGTGTCAGTAATATCAGAAAAACTCTAAAATTTAGTAAGAAAACTAGAAAACAGAAATATGTGTTCATCATCATTGCTGAGACTCATTCTAATGATATGACTATAGTTTAAACAAAATGTGGTATGCAGCCCTTATCAGGTTCATCAGAAGAAGAATTATACTTGGAATCATCTTAGCTGTCTCGTTTATTTACTGTGTACTCAGTTACACCGGAAAAGTAGATTTGTTGAGAATATTGCTGAGTTTGATCTATTTGTTATCTTTTATTTCAGGGAGAATTTTTAGGTGGTACAGATGAGGAAGTACTCAATAAAAGAACCCATCCCTTTGTATGGAGAACTTTACAAGAACATAATATAACCGGGGATGATATCACCTGCCGAAATTCAGTACAAGGAATGGCGTTGATTGTTGATGATAGAGGTGAAGCTGCTTTAGACATACAAACTAATTAATTAACCTAAACCAGTTTCAAGCGAGTAACCAAAACAAAAATCGATTTCAAGCGATGGACCAAAAGCTCCGGTTATAGTTGTGGTTATCCAAACTGACATAAAGGCAAAGGATATCTGTCAATTTGGATAACCGTAACTATGACCGGAGATTTTGGTCCATCGCTTGAAATTGATTATAGTGGTTAAAACCAATCCTTTTTGGTCTAAACCATTTCATTCAAGTGCAATCGGTTACTCAATCGGTTTAGGATCTATGACATCATGAATCAGTTGTGAACTGCCACAACTGTAACGAAAATTTAGCATTTTAAACCCAGCTCATGAGTTTTTTTACATGAACTGTCCATTGAAACTGGGAAATATGAATTAGCTGAGATGCCTGAAAACGTGAGCAGTAATATATTTCTCCTCAAGATGTGATTACAATGGTGGATGACAAAATTGCCAATTTGAATCTATGGACATTATTTTTACGCGCTTATTCCAAGGTGCAGGAGCTTTATCATTTCTGAAATTCTGGTCTAAATTGGTCTTGAATGACTAGGTTAAGAATCTGAGGTCAAGTTTAATCCTGTCCATCTAGACGTGAACTATCATTTGCAAAAGTAAAAATCTCTTCTTTCAAAATTTTTTTGGTAGTCTAACGATAGTAGGATGTTTTGTTGTTGTTCCCTAATATCTCAAAACCTCTGATCTATTTGAGTAGTACTGCTCCTACTTCAGTAAATTGCATCCTTAAAAAAATAACATGAATTATTTCAGAAACAACCGTCACATTGGACAGATATAGGTTAGATTTCACTCTGAAAAGGAGATTTGTATGAACCATGAACCGCAAATAACCAAAAACATTGAGGTCCATCGCTTGAAATTGATTAATGTGTCAAATCATAATATTTAAATGAAACGGGGGGATGCTTGATCAAACAATATTTAATTTCAGGATACATTTGCCCTCGTCAAGAAGTTTCAGTAAATGGTTGTTGCAACAATGAGCTGCCTTTAGTAAACCAATACTCATGTGAAACTTGCAAGCCTAATAATTGCTGTGAAATCTATGAATATTGTGTGTCATGTTGTTTGGATCCAGATAAGGTAATTGCTATAGATTTCAAATGATGATAAGATAATATACCTTAGAATTCTTCTGATTTATACATTATGTTTCAAGTAACAAGTATCTATTAACTTTCATTTTCAAACTCCATAAGAACATTCTTTTCAAAATTTTATGGTTAATTTTTTGTGAAATGCCTGTCAACTTTGGAAACATCCTGTTTACAAATATTCCTGAATTGAGCATCCTGTATTGATGATTTCAGTTTTTCTTTCGATATTAATCATTTCCTGAAATGATGTTTGCAGAAAGATTTACTCGAAGTTCTTCTCGATAAAGCAGCTGAAGAAAACAATGTTATATATGCATCAGTATCTGATCATTTTGAGTTGTGTCTTGCGAAATGCCGAACAAGTTCGAAAAGTGTGCAGCACGAAAATTCCTATAAGGATCCAGTCAGCAAATTCTGTTATGGGAGACATTCCCCTGGATATGATGTCGAAGAACACTAGAATATAATATATATGTAGATCCCTTATATGTTTGTTCATAGGTCGGGGACCAGAATGCAATGTTACAAGTTTTTATCAACTGTAAAAGGAACTGAATTTTAAGAATCCAATTTAATCCGTAAACCAGTCAATAGTTATGTTTGTTATTTGATTAACTTTTTATTTTTATACATAATTTATTTGAAATATACAAACAAAAACAATTTGTAGTATCTGTAGAATTCTGTTCAAAGGCAGTTTAGGATGCGTAAGAATCTGAATTTTGTTTTGAATAGAGAACAATTTTTCTAAAAACAGGAATTGCACTTTGAATAGAAAATCTTCTTTATCTAAAGGAATTTGGAATAGAACCAGGGTAATAGATATACAGGGCCTTCCTTAATTATGGACTTATATTTGGCTATATATAACTTCATATGAACTAATGACTAAAAGTGCTAACATTTGAGATACAACGTGGTAAAGTTTCCAGAAAAAAATCTTTTTTTATAACCACAGTGATTGCAGTTGTTTCTCCTTAAAATTTGGTAGGTTTTCACTGATACATTTTCTGATGTATACTCCATTCACTTCTATAAACTGACGCAAAAACGCACCCGTATCTAAAATGCTTTATTCAGTATTCAAAAAATACATCAGTTCAACGATGAATTTGTAAATAAAACACTCCATATTGTATATGCTTCATTTACATTGATAGTGTAACTAATATTTTGTACATATAAATTACTAACAGTATTTGAGCCTTCGAAGTATTCGTAAGATTGTAGACATTTAAACGTCTGCGTTTGCACCTTTTGCAGAAACTGCTATTCGACACCTCATATGTAGTATATTCACAGCATAATTCAATTCCTGAAGCTCTGGGTAATTGATTTTAGACATTCAAGTGACCATATATCCATTTGATATAGAGGTGGGTAGTTCGTGAACGAACTAGTTCAAATGAACTATTCTTTATGAAGAACGAAACGAACTAGTCCCTGAAGTATGTACAGAATAGTTCACAGCGACAGAATAGTTCCCAGCGAACTAGATGAATTTATTAGCTAGACCGGGACCGGGATCGAAGACATGAACGAATACGATCCATCTGACTCGTTCACTGTGAACTATTCTTGATATAAGTGGAATCGTATCGTACCGAGTAATTATGAATGTGGGCAAGGACCTGAGCTTGAGGACGGTTATCTTTTGAATTCTGTAACTACGTTGCTACTTCCAGATATGCTGGATTAGATATTTGGATTTGGAATTCGCGGTTGTAGAATGGGCAATGTTTGAGCGTAGTCAGCGCTCATCAGCAAAGCAGCGGCCCTATGATAACAAATTATGATCTTTATAAGCCGCTGTAAAATATTTTTCAACTATTTCACCGTCGGCTCATCCCCTCGCAGTTTTTATCTTTATATTTGACGATCTTTTTTTTTGCACGCATGTTCTGGAGAACTCGTGGTTTCTTTTTGTACAAATGTCTGTAATTCTTTAATTTTTTCTCGAAAATGGTCTCAAACGACTAGGTTGGACTCAATGCTGACGCATCCGATTTCAATATCAATTCTGCATGACAGTCGTCTTGCAGAGGACACAATAACTGTCGAAAGAAACAAGCTAGCGGCTTGAAACTTTTAGAGGAAGTCGCATATCAGAATGCGACAGTTAAGTTTGTTAATGAGCCAACTAGGCCGAATTGTTTCAGAGTTATAGTCATTTGAATTTTTTAAATCTTTTCCTTGATATCTCAGTGAGCGTTAGGGTTGGAACTTGGTAGATAGTTGAAAACATACCGACGCGCAACTTTTTTTGTTTGGATCGTTTATAGTTTGATTGATTTGAGTCGAATTGTCCAAGACCTGAAATCCCCTGATAATACCCTGTGAACAAATTTTTCCCCAGAAGAAATCCCCAAGAAAAAAAATATCCAAAAAAATCCCCTCAATTTCGGGGAAAATCCCCTGATCTAGAAACCCTGATTTCGCATTAAACATTTTTTACTTATTTAATATTATATTTTATTGAATATTTCGCTTATTTTCGTCATATCTCAGAACCCTTCGAAAATCGTTCCTCGAAATAACGAGCAATTTCACTTATGTATCTCATGAAACCTAATAGTATTAATCAGAGCAAAGATTATAGAGATCTTCAAATCAAAGTTCATTTACTTCTGTTTATATAGTTTCGTGGTCTTTCGAAGAATCACGTCGCGATTCCTATTCGCACGATGCCTGTATATGTGCGTGAGCCGTGAACTATTGTGAACTAAAGAACTAGTCAGGTGAACTATTCCCAACAGTGAACGGGAACGATTGAACTAGATCCTCTCAGTGAACTAGAACTCCCAACTCTAATTTGATACCTAAAAAAACCTATATATTTGTATTCTGTGCTTTCTACTTTGGAACGTGGAGCGAGGTCGATCGCGACTGGAGCGTGGAACGATTGGAGAGTTACACGGTATTTTGGAACGTCGGTTACTTTGGAACGCGTTACTTCTCTGTTTTGGAGCGCGACAGACGGTTCCAGAGAAATACCGCTCCAAAATCGCGGTATTTAAATACCGTCACATCTCTACTTATTAATGTTTTGTGTTTTAGGCACAGAATACAAATATAGTTTTAGGCACAGAATACAAATATATAAGAAGTGCTAACTCCCTACTAAACCAGAGAAACAAAGTGTCCGCCATTTGTTGGTGTCATGGCGGGAATAATTTCGAATTACGGCGGGAAACTAATTTATTTGAATTATTTAACAGTAGTCATATTTTAAAATTAAACGAAAAGTTTTATTTCAAAAATGTATTGAAGTCATCGTATCTTACATATTTGATATAAAATGATGATTACAAATAAATCCATTAACAAATTATGGATTTATGACATAAAATTTTATATTTAATAATTGATTCCCTATCAATACAAAAGATTTTATTTGAATAACTAGTGTCCCACTTAAAAAATGTGTGAAATTGATTTTGGCTTTCTGGGCATTGATGAAAAACAATAGTTTTAGTTTGATTGAACACATAATCATGAAGATATGAAATCTAACTACAATAGTGTTGGAAGGTTTCAGTGCTTGAAATAATACATATATGCAGCTGTTTCCGTAGTGTATTCCATATGGATCTTCAAGGGATTATTGCACAAAGCATTTTGAAACGAAAAACCTCTATGAACCTTTTCCCACAGAATTTCAGAAAAAACAGTTATTAGTCTAATTCGACAAATTATTTATGGACCTGAAGAGATTTTTACCTTCATGTTTATGGAATACTTTCAACAAGCAAAGATATTACATGAAATTTTTCATTATTTAAAGGTCCATGGTATTCAAAACTCCCACAGATTCAGCAAAAGTATACCACTTTAGGTCATGTAAATCACTTTGGAAATACCTACATATAATAAAGATCTACTCAAAATAACAAAATGAATCATCTCTTCAATAAACTATTAATAAAATACATAATGATCCTAATAAAATATAGCTTCTTTTAAAAATAATTCCTCAGGTACCTAATTTCCGGCATTCCATGTGATGAGTTGGAGTATGAAACAAGAAAAATATATTAGTCTTATCAATCAAGTCTGAGTTTTTTCTCTACATAACTATCAGAAATAACCCTGAACTCAAGGATATCGCATCAAATATGAGAGCACAATATAAATCATCTATTCAATCAACTTGGAGTTTAAAATGTTGTGAAACAGGTTAAAGAGGTCGATATAGAAGTGGTATTGATTCCTTAACTGTTTGTAAAGCCCTGGGCGATGGAAAAATAATCTGAGGTAGTCCCATAAGTTAGTACTTCTCCTAAATTTGCTTCAATAAACTCAAATCTGCCATCTGGAAATGAATTTAGCAAAGAATTGAATACGTTCAATCCTCAACACTGATTTTAGTTCAAATAATTTTGAAAATATATTCTTCTGAATTTTTTACATAGAATCCTGATTTTTTCGCTGCTGAAACGATTAAGTTTCCAAATTACTAGTTAAACCTGTTTCAAAACAAGATCTCCTCAATGCTATCTGATACCCCCCATATCAGATAGCACCTGAAACTCCCTTTCAGAAAAAGTCTGTTTAATTGTTGAAGGATACAGTGACACAAGTTCTGCATCACGTTGATGATTGTTGTTTAAACCATCAATAATGTTCCCATGATTGTCAAACTTAGGCGCTATTTTGGAAGCACACAAATCCATGGTCCTCTTGAGTTTCATGCTTTGACAGACAGGAAAGAACATTTAAACGTAATCATATTATCAGTTTTTACTTGAACTAAATAGCAGAGTTTCTTTTTAAGTCAATAATTGGGATAGTTCTTTCGGAAGAATCTGATTCGGTAATGTTCATTGGGTAGATTATGGGATATAAATTTGATCCAATATTCCAATCGTAAACAGAGGCAACCTTTGTAATTCCTGATATACAAATAAATTTAAAAATAAATGCAGGAAACTACCAGACGAATTATTTCCAGCAGCTGTTACCTAAAATCAATATATTATCACAGATCAGGTCTATGATATTATTAATTAATTATTATATGCTAAAATAATCACAACTCCACAGCAAACAACCGCCATCATGACAACTTTCAGGTTAAGAATTTTTTAGATTCTCAACGCTGATTGGCTTGATAATGCAGATCAAAAGAGTATACCGTGATTTGCATACCGTGAATTGTTGGTGTCGTTTGACGTTTCTTGTTTCCAAGATTCGCATAGAAGTTTCACCCCCCTGGTAGAAAGTAACCGACGGTTACTCTGGAACCGACGTTCCAAAATACCGTGTAACTCTCCACTCGTTCCTCGCTCCAGTCGCGATCGATACCTATCTCGCTCCACGTTCCTCGCAGGGGCATGAAACTCCTAGTAGAATATTGGAAACATATTTATTCTGTGGTCCGACCCAATCAGAAGGAGACGGAAGATGAGGAAGTATAGCTTTCTCTGTCGGGACAGTATAAACGAAATTGACATTTGACTTTGACTTTTAATAGTTTTTGCCGGTAAAAGGAAAGTTGTTTACGTCGATTTGTGTAGTTCATTTTTAATATTTCTTACAGATTCGGTACGAAATTCATTTTATCTTTCACTATTTAGGTAATTTACTAGTTTCTGAATAGTCTATACAGCCTGTTATATAGTATCCTCATTTATCTTTTGTAAAAATGCTGTCCCCAGGTCTCCACAAATAGATGCTCCAAATGATCATAATTATGCATGTAGATATGAATATACTTGTTTAAGTTCCTTAGATAGCATCAATGCTTTCAGTAATGATCATAATTATGCATGTGGATATGAATCTAATTATTTAATTTCCTCATAGCATCAATACTTTCAGTAAAGTCTGAGATATCCTCAACATCAGATCAACCTTTAGTAGGAAGCCCCATTGTATCATACCCAACAAGCGATATTTCTAGTTCTGAAACTGGTTAAAATTTTACAGATAAACATTTATTTTTAGTCGAAAATAAACCTGGATTTTTGCATGAATTAGGACTCCACAAAACAGATTGGTCCCTTGAGCAGGAGTTCATGTACAAAATATATAGGACTCTTTCTTCGAAATTATCAAATATTTATTTAATAGGGAACTTACATAATTTGAAAAATTCATATGAGGCTGGTGAGTTTCATTGAAGAAAATTTAAATAAAATTACAATTGACTTTATAAACTCACAATTGAGAAATGTTGATAAGCCTCCAACAGGCCGTCGGTGGTCTTCAGGTGTTAAAGCTTTTGCTCTCTCACCTTATAAAAGGAGTCCAAATTATTTTATTATCTATGTTTTCAGCTTCCATCATCTCTCTTCAGCATCCATTTCTTTTGAATGTGGACTCCTTAAACCAGTTTTGGAAGTTTGGATCATATGATACAAGCTTTCCATTTCGACAATACAATGTGTACATATAAAGTTCTGAGCAGGATCAAAGAGTCTTATTTCAATTTCAGAGATTCGTACATAAAAATGAAAGTCAAGGTAGCAGCTCAACAACTAAGTCAAACCTAAATCAGGATCCTCTAGAAAACTTTTTTGGGCAGATAAGGCAGCATTTCCTTTGAAAGAATTCCAAAATCCACTTTGAGTTCCTTGAATGGTTCAAAAATTGCTCCTGACAAATAGTGCACAACTTTTAATGCAGGAGCATTTTCTAGTGACAATAAATTTTTATTTTATTTACTTGTGTTTCAGATATGATGGAAAACCTATGAAAAGTTTCAATAGACATTTTTCAACTAAAAAAATCCCATTTTGTATTAAGTTTCCATTTAATTTAAATATTTGGTTTTTAGGTTTTTACCACTGTTCCCAGGATCCAAGGATTAAATTAGTGGATTCACCAACCTTTGATGAAAGACTCCTTCGTATGTATCCGTAGATGACAATATTGTTATTATTGATTAATTTTGTTTATATGTAATGAAATTATTACTTCTTAAAATGTTAGGAAAATCTGTATATTCAACCGGAAGAAATAAATGAAAGAACATAATTTAATTAGTACATATATATATATAATTGATTAATTTCACTTCATATTATTTTGGTTCGAGTCGGAATTTCCTTTTTGTTCCCATTTCATAAAAAACAAGAAATTCCACTTGAATATGACGTGAAATTAATTTTCAATACCTTCTATCCTAAGTACAAGTCCAGCAGTCAATTCAAATATTCCCGCCACAAGCAAACTACTTCCAATTCTGTCCGTTAGGGTCGCTACTGAGCTCACTAACAAAACGAATACTTCCAATTTCAGCCGATAGAGTCGCTAGTGAGCATTGTTGATGTCAAGTTCTCTTTTCTTGGAAAAGAGACGTTTGGGCTCGCCGTAGCATGTACCCAGATTACGGTGTTCTTCGTTTGTATTCTTGTTGTCATCTGGTTTTTACCCTACGCCCTCCCTAGGAAAGGGAAAGAGGTTTCACAATACAGGGAAGACATAAAATAAACATATATCTGGGAGAAATGTTACTGTCACAGGTAGCCAAAAATTAGTAAATTAATGATTTACCTCTCTTCTTTTTTTACAATTTTATTCCCGATTTATCCAAAAATTCTATAATCAACTCAATTACTTCCTCTCTTTCAGAGAAGATCACCTCATATATATTTACAGGTAATGAAAAATCTAAATCCTGTAGTTTAGAATATAAAATTTCACAGTTATGCCTGTTCTGTTCACAGTCGAGCAAGATATGAGAGAGACTTCCTATCTCGCCACAACCACAGTTAGGGTCTGAGAGCACTTTAATCCTAAAAAGATGTTCGGGTATCAAACAATGGCCCGAGCGCATTCTTATGATTGTTGATAAAGATTTTCTTGGTAGATTAGATGCAAGCAACGCAAAAGGAAATCTTAGACTGTTTTTGTCCCTACTTCGCATATGAGAATAAATTCTACCCTTAATTTGCCCCCAGGATACAAGCTCTCTATTCCATGAATTTTTTGTTTCATTCATAATCCTTTTGAAAATTTGTCTGGGACCTCCTTTGTATTTTAGTGTGATTGTACTATCCCTGCCCAGATTTGCGAGTTTGTCCGCCAATTCATTTCCCTCAATACCGCAATGACTTGGTACCCATACTCCACAAATTAAAACACCCCTCGATGATAATTGCGCCCATAATTTTTTAACTCTTGCTGTGGTAACATCTATATTATACTAGTGAGCATGCCAACAAAAATATGGTTCCATCCATAGAATAAATGTATATTCTTCTGTGGTCCGCCTATAATGGCCGCCAAATTGTTTCCACAGATTAGCAGGGAGTTTGCACTTCTTATATATTTGTATTCTGTGGTTCCTCGGTTCCAGAATACCGCGAACAGAATACCCATCGCAATGCGATTACGTCTGTTACAGGAGTTACAGCTCTAGTGCGCAGTGCGCCTCATTAGAAACTGCGGATGTTTCTACTTCGTTATCAGCTGTTACATTTCCGGTACGGTGTTACATGGTTTACTTTCAGAAGGTGATATTGTGACAAGTAGTTCACAACACACAATCTTATGGAATATAATATTCCATCAGATTGTGTGTTATGCAAGTTATGCTTTCTTTTCGATAATTGCCATATTCATCAATACTTTATGCATATCCGTAGATATTATTTCAATCTGCTGGTGGAAGATATTGAAGGATAATAAGAATTGAAAATTTATTATGCAAAACATGTATTCATACGAAAGCGTAGAGCGGCCACATGTAAAAAAAATTTATAATTCTGAGAAAAAAGTCCGAATTATTCATAATTCGGAGATAAAAGTCCGAATTATTATAATTCTGAGATAAAAGTCAGAATTATACAAAATTCTGAGAAAAAAGTCCGAATTATAATAATTCTGAGAAAAAAGTCCGAATTATACCACAGAATAACTCTTTTAGATTATCACAGAGGTAGAATAATTTCCAGTTCTATGTAATATTTCTATGAGCCTTATACCGTGTCTGTTAGCATGTCACTACGTCACTAGAGCACCGTCAGCTGACTTCACACGGCCGCTGGGGGACAAACAAAGAGTAAAAACAGTTTGTAGACTGACAATTGCTATTATTGCTGATTATTGTCTATTTTCCATATGTACCGTAAATCACCATGGTTAACCCGGTTACTGAAATCCTGTCCCGTAAATGTCAGATTTACAGAATTACATGTTTACGGGACAGCGATCCTGAAAGCTGGTTAACTGAAATCTGTCACCAGAACAACCGACGATTTGTATCGGTTATAGCGGTAATCTTAAGATCATAGACAAGATTCTAATAGTTATGTTATGGTTGAAGTTTGTATTCTGTGGGTGGAAGTAAATATTAACGTTTGCTGTTTGAAACTTTGAAAAAAATTGTGAAGCATGTTGTTCTTTATTCAAAGCTCACAACACAAGTCATAACCTTACAAACAAAACTGACGAAGTGGACGAATGACAAGTGACTGTGAATGAATGGTAGAAAACGTGTCCCGAAAATAAGCTGGTAACCAATAACCAGACCTGAAAATCTAGCCAACCCGAGCGGTTACTATCGGGCATATACGGTACATATCATTTATGAGTTTGGAGTTGCTGTCAAACTTAAGAGGCTTGATATAAACATAATCTAGAAGATTATACTGTAAGATTTCCGAATTCTTTTGGAGAATCGAATAATTTCGGTTATATTATTCCTTTCAGGTTAATTGTATCAGATGATTTTATCGAAGCATTTTGTACTGATAATAGTAGGAGAATTGCTACGGAGAATTTCAATCGAAATGGTGAGTAAATACATCAATTCTCAAGAACTTAACAACTAAGCTTTCCACTGTTTCAGGGGACTTCATATTGAAGATATTAATCTGAACAACTAGAAGTTATCTATATATTAGTATTTTGATGCTACACTAGCCGAAATTCCAAACAATTTTGATTGTCCTATTGTAAAATTATATCTTGCCTTCAATGAAGAATACAAAGGAAGTCTAAACCAGATATTCAATCCAAAGCTCATTCCAGTCGAATGAAAATTCTGCAGGACCACTTGAAATAAATGCTTGTACAATATTTAATTTTATGTTACTCTTTGGGTTCGAATACCAGTTAAAAATATCGATTACATATCTTTTTCAAGTAGTGAATTTTGATTAAACACAATTTATTGGTGAGAGTTTGATATTCGAGTAATAACATAAGATAAATGTAAATATTTGCACAATGGTTTTAATACAATAAATGGGACAAGAGTCAAGATTTACACTTGACAATGTTTGTTTGAAGCTTAACTGATTGTTTGAGACTTTGCCGATATTAATCTTTTGGAGTCGACTTGCAGTATGTGGCAATCTCCTACTATGATAGGTCTGAATTTTCACAAACTTTTTAGGACTAAGATCCTCAATATTCAAAATTCTTCGATAATATCCAATTCAATCAACCTGAAAGGAATAATATAACCGAAAATATTCGATTTTCCAAAGAAATTCGGAAATCTTACAGTATAATGTATATAATCTTCTAAGGGCCAATTGCACCGTATTACAAAACCATAGATTAGGTCCATAAGCAAGGTTTTGGTACAAAATTATCTTGCACCGTCTCGTAATCCTCGTTAAAAGGCCTTAACAGACTGTTATATTTAAGCCTACGAATTTGGGGGTTTAAAAGAAGGATTAATGATAAGTTTCGGAATCTAACCCTACTTTCGAGCGATTTCGTACAAGTTTGACATTTTTCTGGACGTAACCTCCAGTTTGTTTACGTTTTTTTTTGTTTACATTGGACATTGATGGAGAACTCCTACGAGTTGATAATCAAATTTTGATTAAAAGTGGTTGATTTTCAGTTGATATTTATGAAAAATGATATAGGGAGAAACTGGCATCAGTAGGCATTGATTCGTATGTTTTAAAGCATGAAGAATTAACACCAGTATTTCCATTGAGTTCGTAAACTTAATGGTATTTCTATAAGCCTTCAACTATTTGAAATGAAAAAGTTACAATGATATGCTCATTTATTTCCAAGAGCGAATAGCAGAATGAAATCGAAGACATATTTGGAATGAGAAAACATAGTTTCATGAAGATTTTTCAGTACTATTTCATTCAGTGATATATTACGTGGAAAGCTATCATGTACTACTTCATTATTGTGCAGGTGCTGTCTCTGTGCTATCATTATCCTCTATTATATATTAATTGGACTCAAAATATAACTACAAACGAATTAATGTGAAAGAAATTGCATCCTCGTGTTAGACAATCTTCAAACGTACACCTTTGTCAATCCATCCATGATACTTCAATATTTATATAGAATACTTTTTAGTCTGCGGATCCACATCAGAGTTTTCATTATCTTCGACCAAAAATTAACTCAATTCATAATATACTTATAATAATTTAATAGAGTCTACTCTTAGGTGAGCCGTTCCTTATCGAAAAGTTGTTTCGGATAAATCAATACTATTCATTTTACAAACGCCAGGATTGTAATTCCACGCAGAAACTTAAATCTTGAGTATATGACTATAAATTTGAATAAGGTTTAAAGCCTGATGCAGAGGTAAGAGCACAGGTCTGTGGTAAGAGATCCCTATAGTCTTAATGATAATAAACAAGTCAGGAACATTACATGCAATATTTTTATGGAAGCTATAAAGTCTGTCATATATACTTTTTCGTTGGGTTTTTCAATAGATGCATCTTGATTTTTCATAACTTATGGAAATATGGTGGTAGTAACCCATAATAATGGGTTTCATCTTTTGAATTAAAATATTTCTCCAATTAGGGTTAAAATAAACAACATGAAGCTAGTCACAAGTACCAATTCATGAGAAAGTTACCAGATTTGTAGATTAATTTTAATCTAGTTACATTCAGCCTCGGTGCAAGACGAATATTTAAAGCAGAGTTTAATAAGTTTATCGTTGCTTAACTAACTGTAGCTTAAGACGAAAACGGTGCAATTGGCCCTAATTCGTTTGTAGTTATATTTTGAGTCCAGTTAATATATAATCGAGTAGAATGATAGCACAGAGACAGCACCTGCACAATGATAAAGTAGTATATGATAGCTTTCCACGTAATACATCACTAAATAAAATAGTACTGAAGAATCTTCATGAAACTAAGGTTTTTCATTCCAAATATGTCTTCGATTTCATTGTGCTATTCGCTCTTGGAAATAAATAAGCATATCATTGTAACTTTATCATTTCAAATAGTTGAAGGCTTTTAAAAAATACCATTGAGTTTACGAACTCAATGGAAATACTGATGTTAATTCTTCATGCTTTAAAAGATACGAATCAATGCCTACTGATGTCACTATCTCTCTATATCATTTTTCATGAATATCATCTGAAATTCAATAACTTTCAATCAAAATTTGATTATCAAATCCATTAACTCGTACGAGTTCTTCATGAATGTCCAATGTAAACAAAAAAAATGTAAACAAACTGGAGGTTACGTCCAGAAAAATGTCAAACTTGTGCGAAATCGCTCGAAAGTAGGGTTAGATTTCGAAGCTTACCATTAATCCTTCTTTTAAACCCCCAAATTCCAGGGCTTAAATTTAACAGTCAGTTAAGGCCAATAAACGAGGATTTCGTGACGGTGCAAGATAACTTTTTACCTAAGGGCCATTTGCACCGTATTACAAAACCATAGGTTAAGACCATAACCAAGGTTTAGTTAAAAAATTATCTTGCACCGTCACGTAATCCACGTTTAATGGCCTTAACTGACTATTAAATTTAAACCCTGGAATTTGGGGGCTTAAAAGAAAGATTAATGGTAAGCTTCGAAATCTAACCCTACTTTCGAGCGATTTCGTACAAGTTTGACATTTTTCTGGACGTAACCTCCAGTTTGTTTACATTTTTTTTTGTTTACATTGGACATTCATGAAGTACTCGTACGAGTTAATGGATTTGATAATAAAATTTTCATTAAAAGTTATTGAATTTCAGATGATATTAATGGAAAATGATATATAGAGATAATGACATCAGTAGGCATTGATTCGTATCTTTTAAAGCATGAAGAATTAACATCAGTATTTCCATTGAGTTCGTAAACTCAATGGCATTTCTTAGAAGCCTTCAACTATTTGAAATGATAAAGTTACAATGATATGCTTATTTATTTCCAAGAGCGAATAGCAGAATGAAATCGAAGACATATTTGGAATGAAAAACCTTAGTTTCATGAAGAATCTTCAGTACTATTTTATTTATCATTCTCCTCGATTATTATTAACTGGACTCAAAATATAACTACAAACGAATTAATGTAAAAGAAATTGCATCCTCGTGTTAGTCGATCTTCAAACGTACACCTTCATCAATCCATCCATACATGATACTTCAATATTTATATAGAATACTTTTTTATTCTGCGGATCTCACATTAGAGTTTTCATTATATTTGACCCAAAATTAACTCAATTCATAATATACTTATTACAAACAAAATGATTCAATGAAAAGTCTTTCCTTAGGTGAGCCGTTCCTTATCCGAAAGTTGTTTCGGATAAATGAATACTATTTATTTATTGATTTTACAAACGTCAGGATTGTAATTCCATGCAGAAGCTCAAATCTTATGATATAAAATATAAGTTTACTTGAGTATATAACTATAAATTTGAATAATGTTTAAAGCCTGATGCAGAAGTATGAGCACAGGACTGTAGTAAGAGATCCCTAGTCTTAATGATAATGAACAAGTCGGGAAAGTTACATGCAATATTTTTATGGAAGCTATAAAGTCTGTCAGATATATTTTTCGGTGGGTTTTTCAATAGATGCATCTTGATTTTTCATATCTTATGGAAATATGGTAGAACCCATAAAATGAGTTTCATCTTTTGAATTAAAATATTTCATCAATTAGGGTTAAAATAAACAACATGAAGCTAGTGACAAGTACCAATTCATGAGAAAGTAACCAGATTTGTAGATTAACTTTAATCTAGTTACATTCAGCCTCGGTGCAAGCCGAATATTCAAACCAGAGCTTAATAAGTTTATCGTCGCTTAACTAACTGAAGCTTAAGACGAAAACCGTGCAATAGAGCAATTCCAACTGACGTCACAACATGGCCGATGGGGGGACAGCCTGTCAAACGTTGAAAGTAAAACAACACAACCTCACTTTCCCGTTTTGTTTATGTTATGAAGTACAGCATTTTCAACAATTTCAGGATGAATTCACAAGTTAAAATGATTTATATTAATAGAATTGGTGGATTACTAGGCCAAGTTAGTGTGTCGTTGTGAAATTCAATGATGATAATCATTCAAAACGATATAAATGAAAATTGCAGTATTTATTCTTGTCTTTTAAAGCCTAGAGTATCAACATCAGAGATAGCATTCATTATAGGTATAACTATTGAAACTGAAACAGTAAAATGTTTGGCTCATTTATTCCTGAAAATAAACAGCAGAATGAAATCTAACAAATGTATGGAATGGAAAAAACATGGGTTCCAGAGAACTTCTCAGTACTATTTCAAATAACATTATATGTTGCAAATTATCAAATTACTACAATATTGGACTGCAGTTGCTATGTCAGTGCTATCATAATATTCAATCATATATTTATTATACTACATATATGTTACAAATAAAATAATTCATATGAAATTTTTTCCTTGAACACCGATTTCGATTCATCCTCAAAAAATGCTTTACTATCCATATAAAATGTTTTTTATTATGCAGATGCAACGTTAAGGCTTTCATAATCTTTAATTGACAATAAGTTCAATTCGAAACATATTACAAACAACAAAATGTAGAAGTTCCATCCTTGGGTAGTCGAGCCACGTCGGAATATGTTCGGTTGAGAACAGAGGAAGTTATCTGGTTCATTATTATTTGTAATACATACAATTCATACAACATATAGAGATGTGAGTGGTAAACAATCAGGATGGGTTTGTCCATCATAACGCCAGCTATCGTAGGTTGATATCATTCTTGAAATGTGTATAATAAACACGAAATATTCTTATCATGGTTATCTCATCATGATTTAACTTATTAAACAGAACAAATTGAATAGATAGTCTTAACATAATTCATTCACCAGTGTGGAAACGTCTCCAACGAACTCTACCATAGTTTGTTACTTTGTCAGAACAGTTTTTTCAATTTATGGCGAGAATATAGTATGATTGCCTTCTCTGGGATAGCTCACATAGTATTCTGTTTCTTCCAATACCAGATAAAATGTAGGGGAATGGGTCAAAAATGCAAATATTCAAATATAAAGTCTACAGTACAATATATCTGAAACATCGGATTCTTTCGTCTCTCGGTGAATTTATGTTGTATTTCACAACGAAACAATAACTTGGCCTAGTTATTCACCAATTTTATTAATATAAATCATTTTAACTTGTGAATTTATCCTGAAATTGTTGAAAATATTGTACTTCATAACATAAACAAATCCGGAAAGTGAGGTTGTGTTGTTTTACTTTCAACGTTTGACAGGCTGTCCCCCCAACAGCTGATTCATCTCGATGAACCATAGATAGCTGGAATTGCTCTATTGGCCCTAAACCTTGTTTATGGTCCTAATCTATGGTTTTGTAATACGGTGCAAGTGGCCCTTAATGTAAAAGAAATTGCATCCCTGTGTTAGTCGATCTTCAAACGTACACCTTCGTCAATACATCCATACATGATACTTCAATATTTATATAGAATACTGTTTAATCTGCGGATCTCACATTAGAGTTTTCATTATATTCGACCCAAAATTAACTCAATTCATAATATACTTATTACAAACAAAATGATTCAATAGAAAGTCTATCCTTAGGTAAGCCGTTCCCTATCCGAAAGTTGTTTCGGATAAATCAATACTATTTATTTATTCATTTTAGAAACGTCAGGATTGTAATTCCATGCAGAAGCTCAAATCTCATGATATTACAAAATATAAGTTTACTTTAGTATATAACTATAAATTTGAATAATGTTTAAAGCCTGATGCAGAAGTAAGAGCACAGGTCTGTAGTAAGAGATCCCTAGTCTTAATGATAGTGAACAAGTCGGGAAAGTTACATGCAATATTTTTATGGAAGCTATAAAGTCTGTAAGATATATTTTTCTCGATTTTTCATATCTTATGGAAATATGGTAGAACCCATAAAATGAGTTTCATCTTTTGAATTAAAATATTTCATCAATTAGGGTTAAAATAAACAACATGAAGCTAGTGACAAGTACCAATTCATGAGAAAGTAACCAGATTTGTAGATTAACTTTAATCTAGTTTCATTCAGCCTCGGTGCAAGCCGAATATTTAAACCAGAGCTTAATAACTTTATCGTCGCTTAACTAACTGAAGTTTAAGACGAAAACGGTGCAATTGGCCCTAAGTAAATAACGCGAGTGGTTTATCTGGTTGATCTGTGGTTTAAGTTCCTTAGGGCCGGTATTATAAAACTTAACTTTAACTGACAGTTATGTCCCAATACAACTGTCAGTTAAAGTTAAGTTTTATAATACCGGCCCTAAAACAATGCTATCTTGTATCGAAACAGTTCTTTTATTTAGAAGAATGGAAATTGTATCCATTTTCATCGAACAAGCGTGCAAAAACAATAATAAAAAAAACCTGGCAGATGTTTCAAAAATGAACATTAAAAATATTCGAAACTCCCATAGAGTATGACCTCCCCATTATTTTCGGTACGGCACCTGAAAGAAATAGGACCGTTAAATCCACGTTAACCACCAAAACGTTATTAATAGCGCACCGTAATAACATAACGCTTGCGCAGTTGTTTATAGATTATATGTTTGTCACGTCACAGAATAGAGAAGTGTGTTTGTATTCTGTGGATTTCACATAACCTCAATCGTCTTTCAAAATGATTGTCATTTTCGAGAAAACAAATAGAAAAAAGCTTTAAAGCATTGTGTTATTGGCAGTACATAATCAGACAAAGGTCTTGAAAAGGCTTTGATAAGAATGGCGTCCGGGGCTATTGAAATACCTTTACGCGATACTGACGAAGTTATTGAATTGCATTCTGATCAGCTTCCTGACGGTGAAGAAGTTTTGGGCATTCTAAGACAAGAAAATACACAACTCTCAATATGGGTCAATTTAGCCCTGGAATATTACAAACGTCGGAAAATCGAGGATTTCATAAAAATACTCGAAGCTTCAAGGGTGGATGCTAATATTGGATATAGAGACTATGAGAAAGATCAAATGCGAGCTCTTGATATGCTTGCTGCATATTATGTACAAGAAGCAAACAGGGAAAAAAATAAGGATAAAAAAAGGGAATTCTTCACTAAAGCCACCCTATTGTACACTACAGCTGATAAGATCATCATGTATGATCAAAACCATCTTCTTGGCCGTGCATACTTTTGTTTGTTGGAAGGTGATAAAATGGAACAAGCTGATGCTCAGTTCAACTTTGTGCTTAATCAGTCACCAAATAATATTCCATCTTTGCTTGGTAAAGCATGTATAGCATACAACAAGAAAGATTTTCGAGCTGCTTTAGCTTTCTACAAAAAGGCATTAAGAACCAACCCAAATTGTCCAGCAGCTGTGCGTTTAGGTATGGGACACTGCTTCATGAAACTAGGTAACCAAGAAAAAGCAAGATTAGCATTTGACCGAGCTCTTCAATTGGATAATCAGTGTGTTGGTGCTTTGGTGGGATTGGCAATATTAAAACTGAATCTGCAACAACCCGAATCTATCAGGTCAGGTGTCCAAATGCTCTCCAAAGCATATACAATTGATTCTTCCAATCCCATGGTATTGAATCATTTGGCAAATCATTTCTTCTTCAAGAAAGATTACAATAAGGTTCAACACTTGGCACTGCATGCTTTTCATAACACGGAAAATGAGGCGATGAGGGCGGAAAGTTGCTATCAACTAGCTAGAGCTTTCCATGTACAAGGTGATTACGATCAGGCTTTTCAATATTATTACCAAGCTACTCAGTTTGCCCCTGCTGCCTTTGTGCTCCCTCATTTTGGTCTTGGCCAGATGTACATCTACAGAGGTGATACTGAAAACGCAGCACAATGTTTTGAGAAAGTACTCAAAGCCCAGCCTGGCAATTATGAAACGATGAAAATTTTAGGATCAATTTATGCAAATTCATCCTCACAGTCCAAAAGAGACATCGCCAAAAATCACCTGAAAAAGGTAACAGAACAATTTCCAGATGATATAGAAGCATGGATAGAACTAGCACAGATTTTGGAGCAGTCTGATCTACAGGGTTCCTTGAATGCTTATGGAACGGCAGTACAAATTCTCAAAAAAGATGTCCAGGCTGAAATTCCAACAGAAATTTTAAATAATGTAGGGGCCTTACATTATCGATTGAGTAACCTCCAAGAAGCCAAGAAAAATTTGGAAGAAGCATTGGTCAGAGCTAGAACTGAAGCAGAACATGATCCCCAGTATTACAACTCCATATCGGTAACCATAACGTACAATTTGGCCAGATTGAATGAAGCTTTGTTCTTATTCGACAAATCTGAAAAACTGTACAAGGATATCTTGAAGGAACATCCAAACTATGTTGACTGTTATTTGAGACTTGGTTGTATGGCCCGAGACAAAGGCCACATTTATGAAGCATCGGATTGGCTCAAAGAAGCTCTTAGGATTAACCAAGAACATCCAGACGCCTGGTCTCTTCTAGCCAATCTTCACTTGGCTAAAGCCGAATGTTTGCCAGGGCAGAAAAAATACGAGAGAATCCTGAAAAACCCCGCCACTTCTCAAGATTCTTATTCTTTGATCGCTTTAGGTAACGTTTATCTCCAAACTGTCCACCAGTCCTCAAAAGACAAGGAAAGAGAGAAGAGACACCAAGAGAAAGCTTTGGGCTTGTTCAAACAAGTATTGAAAATAGATCCTAAAAACATCTGGGCCTCAAACGGAATTGGATGCGTTTTAGCCCATAAAAACGCTGTCAACGAAGCTAGAGACATCTTTGCTCAAGTCAGAGAAGCCACCGCAGATTTCTGTGATGTTTGGCTCAACATCGCACACATCTATGTTGAACAGAAGCAGTACGTTTCCGCTATCCAGATGTATGAGAACTGCCTTCGTAAGTTCTTCAAATACAACAATGTTGAAGTCTTCCAGTATCTAGCTAGGGCATACTACAGAGCTGCGAAATTGAAAGAGGCCAAGATGGTGTTGCTGAAAGCCCGCAGGGTGGCACCCCAAGATACTGTACTCCTCTACAACATAGCCCTGGTTCTTCAGAAACTAGCGATGGTCATTTTAAAGGATGAGAAATCTACTCTTCAGATCGTATTACAAGCAGTGCATGAATTGGGACTTTCGATGAAATACTTTACCTACCTTGCTGAATGCAAAGATCAAAAAATAAATGTAAACATGGCCGTGATGGAAGCCAGACAATGCAAAGATCTCTTGTCCCAAGCTCAGCATCACGTCGCCCGTGCCAGAAGGGCAGATGAAGAAGACAGGATTCTTAGACGTAAACAGGAAGATGAACGCAGTGCCTTCAAGTTGAAACAACTGGAGGAACAGAAGAAGGTCGAGGAAGAGCGCAGACTCACCAAAGAACAGATGTTGCAGAAACGTCAAGAATACAAAGAGAAGACTAAGAATGCGCTACTGTTCATGGAGATGCCGAGTGAGAGGAAAAAAGGTAAAGGTAAAGGTCGAGATATGGTCAGTGATTCAGGCAGCGACGCTGAACCGTTGGATGGTGAACCTGCTCCTAAGAAAGCGAAGAAAGAAAAACCTAGAAAAAGAGCTAGAAGTTCTGATAGGGGTGAAAAGAAACCGAGGAAATCTGGTGGTGGTGGAGGTCGAAGAAGAAAGAAGGAAGGTTCAGGATCTGATAGTGACAGGCCGAAAGTTAAGAGAGTTAAGAAGAAGCAAGAACCAAAGAAAAGCTCCAAAGATGATGGTCTTAGTGGTAAACAAAAGCTTCGAATTGTTTCAAAAGCTACTATATCAAGCAGTGAAGACGAAAGTGATGGAGGACGAAGATCTAGATCAAGATCTAAATCCCGTTCAAGATCTAAATCTCTCTCAAGATCAAGATCTCGTTCAAGATCACAGACTAGAAGCCAGTCCAGGTCAAGAAGTCGCTCTGGTTCTAGAAGAAGTTCAAGATCTAGTAGTAGATCACGATCCAATTCAAGAAGTAAGTCCCGTTCACGAAGCCGATCAAAATCAAGGTCGGCGAGTCGTTCCAGATCTAGAAGCCAGTCCAGGTCAAGAAGTCGCTCTGGTTCTAGAAGAAGTTCAAGATCTAGAAGTAGATCACGATCCAATTCTAGAAGTAAGTCCCGATCTCGAAGCCGATCAAAATCAAGGTCCGCGAGTCGTTCCAGATCCGGAAGCCCTTCTGGATGATTTCTGTGCCTCCCTATTCACAGATACTATAAATTGTTCTTTATTGTTTGTTGATTTCAAATGAATTATGTAAATAAATAAAAAAATAATCAAATAACAAACATAAATATTGACTGGTTAACTGTTAGTATTAAATTGGTTTCTTAAAATTCAGTCTTTTTTTCAGTTGATTGAAAATTGTAACATTGCATACTAGTCTCTGACCTATAAAAGAACAAATAAGTGATCTAAATAATATATTCTAGTGTTCTTCGACATCATATCCAGGGGAATGTCTACCATAACAGAATTTGCTAACAAACTGATCGGATACTGATGCATATATAACATTGTTTTCTTCAGCTGCTTTATCAAGAAGAACTTCGAGTAAATATTTCTGCAAACATTATTTCTGTCAATGATGATTAATATCCAGACAAAAATTGAAACAAAACAAATGTTCTTTTGGAGTTTGAATAGGATGTATACTAGGTGGTTCTTGAAACGTAATGTGTAAATCAAAAGAATTATTAGGTATATTATCTTACCATCATTTGAAATCTATATAAACTTCCTTATCTGCATCCAACAACATTACATACAATATTCATAGATTTCACAGCAATTATTAGGCTTGCAAGTTTCACACGTGTATTGGTTTACTGAAGGCAGCACATGCATTGGGGTAAAAATACTTTGCTGACTGAAATAGAATTATACCGTTAATTTCAGCCTTCTAGTAAGAATATGGGACTCGTAATGCAAACCAGATATCTATCTAGGATAACCTTCTTGCCACCATATTCAAAATTTAAATCCACCCGAATTTGGGGGTAGTTTATTCTTGTAATTTTTCAAAATAATTTGCTGACCGGAGGTTTCCAGTCGAGATATTCTATCGAAACTCTACATTATGATTGAATGTAGCATACTTTTTGTGAAACCATAAAAAAATTCAGATTTGCTCCCGTTTGAGGGTGTGGATAATTTGCTGACCAAAATATAATCCTCTAAATCACGACCTTAAAGAATATTTAATTGAAACAAACTCTAAAACTGAGTTGTGTACATTGATATGTTCGTGCCACCACATTCAAATTTCAAATCCACCCCAAATTGGGGGTAGTTTATTCTTGTAATTTTTCAAAATAATTTGCTGACCGGAGGTTTCCAGTTGAGATATTTTATCGAAACGCTATATTATGATTAAATATAGCATACTTTTTGTGCCACCTAAAAAAAAATTCAGATCTGCCCCCGTTAAAGGGTAGTTTATTCTTGTGATTTTTCAGAAATCCTTGCTGATGGAAAATTTCCCGTAGAAATATTTGATTGAAACGATGTATTATGACTAACCGTAGCATACTCTCTGTGCCACCATAAAAAACATTCAGATCCACCTCCTATTAAGGGTAGTTTATTCTTGTGATTTTTCAGGAATCCTTGCTGATCGGAAAATTCCGTGGATATATTTGATTGAAACGAAGTATTATGACTAACCGTAGCATACCCTTTGTGCCACCGTAAAAAATATTCAGATCCACCCCCTATTAAGGGTAGTTTATTTTTCGGATTTTTCGGAAATCCGTGCTGATCCATATTTTCCACTAGAGATATTTCATTGAAACATAGTAAAATAATTGCAAATCGGATACCCTCTGTGCCACTGTACAAAAATTCCAGGTCCGACTCGTTTAAGGGTAGTTTATCCTCGTAATTTCTCGGAATACTTTGCTGACCGAAAATTTTCAGTGGAGATATTTTATTGAAACAACGTATTATGACTAAACGTAGCATAAGCTTGGTGCCACCGTGAAAAAAATTCAGATCCGCCCCTGTATTAAGGGTAGTTTATTCCTGTGATTTTTCAGGAATCCTTGCTGATCGGAAATTTTCCGTGAAGATATTTGATTGAAACGATGTATTATGACTGACCGTAGCATACTCTTTGTGCCACCATAAAAAATATTCAGATCCACCCCCTATTAAGGGTAGTTTATAATTGTGATTTTTCGGAAATCCTTGCTGATCGATATTTTCCAGTGAAGATATTTCATTCAAACAAAGTAAAATAATTGCAAATCGGATACCCTCTGTGCCACCATACAAAAATTTCAGGTTAGATTCGTTTAAGGGTGGTTTATCCCCGTAATTTCTCGGAATACTTTGCTGACCGAAAATTTTCAGTGGAGATATTTTATTGAAACAACGTATTATGACTAAACGTAGCATGAGCTTGGTGCCACCGTGAAAAAATTTCAAATCCGCCTCTCTTTAAGGGTAGTTTATTCTTGTGATTTTTCAGGAATCCTGGCTGATCGGAAATTTCCCGTGGAGATATTTTATTGAAACGATGCATTATGACAAACCGTAGCATACTCTTTGTGCCACCATGAAAAATATTCAGATCCAACTCCTATTAAGGGTAGTTTATTCATGTGATTTTTCGGAAATCCTTGCCGATCGGAAATTTCCCGTGAAGATATTTGATTGAAACGATGTATTATGACTTACCGTAGCATACTCTTTGTGCCACCATGAAAAACATTCAGATCCACCTCCTATTAAGGGAAGTTTATTCATGTGATTTTTCAGGAATCCTTGCTGATCGGAAATTTCCCGTGAAGATATTTGATTGAAACGATGTATTATGACTTACCGTAGCATACTCTTTGTGCCACCATAAAAAATATTCAGATCCACCATCTATTAAGGGTAGTTTATTCTTGTGATTTTTCTGAAATCCTTGCTGATCCATATTTTCCACAAGAGATATTTCATTGAAACAAAGTAAAATAATTGCAAATCGGATACCCTCTGTGCCACCATACAAAAATTCCAGGTCTGACTCCAAGCTTATGCTAAGTTTAGTCATAATACGTTGTTTCAATAAAATATCTCCACTGAAAATTTTCGGTCAGCAAAGTATTCCGAGAAATTAGGAGGATAAACTACCCTAAAACGAGTCGGACCTGAAATTTTTGTATGGTGGCACAGAGGGTATCCGATTTGCAATTATTTTACTTTGTTTGAATGAAATATCTCCAGTGGAAAATATCGATCAGCAAGGATTTCCGACAAATCACAAGAATAAACTACCCTTAATAGAGGGTGGATCTGAATATTTTTTATGGTGGCACAAGGAGTATGCTACGGTAAGTCATAAGACATTGTTTCAATCAAATATCTTCACGGGAAATTTCCGATCAGCAAGAATTCCTGAAAAATCACAGGAATAAACTACCCTTAAACAGGGGCGGATCTGAATTTTTTTCACGGTGGCACCAAGCTCATGCTACGTTTAGTCATAATACGTTGTTTCAATAAAATATCTCCACTGAAAATTTTCGGTCAGCAAAGTATTCCGAGAAATTACGGGGATAAACCACCCTTAAACGAATCTAACCTGAAATTTTTGTATGGTGGCACAGAGGGTATCCGATTTGCAATTATTTTACTTTGTTTGAATGAAATATCTTCACTGGAAAATATCGATCAGCAAGGATTTCCGAAAAATCACAATTATAAACTACCCTTAATAGGGGGTGGATCTGAATATTTTTTATGGTGGCACAAAGAGTATGCTACGGTCAGTCATAATACATCGTTTCAATCAAATATCTTCACGGAAAATTTCCGATCAGCAAGGATTCCTGAAAAATCACAGGAATAAACTACCCTTAAACAGGGGCGGATCTGAATTTTTTTCACGGTGGCACCAAGCTTATGCTACGTTTAGTCATAATACGTTGTTTCAATAAAATATCTCCACTGAAAATTTTCGGTCAGCAAAGTATTCCGAGAAATTACGAGGATAAACTACCCTTAAACGAGTCGGACCTGGAATTTTTGTACAGTGGCACAGAGGGTATCCGATTTGCAATTATTTTACTATGTTTCAATGAAATATCTCTAGTGGAAAATATGGATCAGCACGGATTTCCGAAAAATCCGAGAAATAAACTACCCTTAATAGGGGGTGGATCTGAATATTTTTTATGGTGGCACAAAGGATATGCTACGGTCAGTCATAATACATCGTTTCAATCAAATATCTTCACGGGAAATTTCTGATCAGCAAGGATTCCTGAAAAATCACAGGAATAAACTACCCTTAATAGATGGTGGATCTGAATATTTTTTATGGTGGCACAAAGAGTATGCTACAGTTAGTCATAATACATCGTTTCAATAAAATATCTCCATGGGAAGTTTCCGATCAGCAAGGATTCCTGAAAAATCACAAGAATAAACTACCCTCAAACGGGGGCGGATCTGAATTTTTTTTTTGGTGGCACAAAAAGTATGCCACATTCAATCATAATGTAGCGTTTTGATAACATATCTCGACTGGAAACCTTCGGTCAGCAAATTATTTTGAAAAATTACAAGAATAAACTACCCCTAAATTGGGGTGGATTTCAATTTTGAATATGGTGGCAAGAAGGTGATCCTCGATAGATCTTAGGTTTGCATTATGAGTCTCATATTCTTACTAGAAGTCTGAAATTGACGGTATGATTCTATTTCAGTCAGCAAAGTATTTTTACCCCCCGTTTGAGGGTAGTTTATTCTTGTGATTTTTCAGAAATCCTTGTTGATCGGAAATTTCCCGTGGAGATATTTTATTGAAACTACGGATTGCGACTAAGCGTAGCATACGCTTGGTGCTACCGTGAAAAAAATTCAGATCCACCCCCTATTAAGGGTAGTTTATTCGTGTGATTTTTCGGAAATCCTTGCTGATCGATATTTTCCAGGAGAGATATTTCATTGAAACAAAGTAAAATAATTGCACATCGGATACCCTCTGTGCCACCATACAAAAATTTCAGGTCCGACTCGTTTAAGGGTAGTTTATCCTCGTAATTTCTCGGAATACTTTGCTGACCGAAAATTTTCAGTGGAGATATTTCATTGAAACGATGTATTATGACTAACCGTAGCATACTCTTTGTGCCATCATAAAAAATATTCAGATCCACCCCCTATTAAGGGTAGTTTATTCCTGTGATTTTTCGGAAATTCTTGCTGATCGATGATTTCCGGTGGAGATATTTCATAGAAACAAAGTAAAATAATTGCAGATCGGATACCCTCTGTGCCACCATACAAAAAATTCAGGTCTGACTCGTTTAAGGGTAGTTTATCCTCGTAATTCTTTGCTCTAATGAGGGTAATTAATTCTTGAAAATCTTCGGAATAGCCAGCTGACCGGGCGTTTTCAGTAGAAATATTTCATCAAAACAATGCATTATTGGTTTTACCTTGAATGGGTGTATGTATTTCTTCGTAAAACTGTGGTGATTGGGGGAATTCTATACAAGGATATTTATTGGAGTTATCACCAGAATAAAATACCCTTAAACAGGGGCGGATTTAATTTTTTTGCATGGTGGCATCAAGCGTATGCTGCGTTTAGTTAAAATGCATCGTTTCAAAAAAATATCTATACTCCATTCACTTTTATAAAGTATCCCGGTTGGCCATGATTTAGGTCTATCATGTTTTTGTAACTAAAACCAAGGCAGGTTGGCGCTCCTGAAATATCGACAATAGTGATGTTCTTTCGTACTGAACGAAGTGATTTATATAACTTCAATCAGAAAGATCAGTTGAAGCGATCGTTCTTTCGTTTCAATCAGTTCCCCCTTCCACAACTCTAAAGTGATTGCAAATGATTATTCTAATCGCGGAACAAGTTCCATCAGTTCAATCAGTACGAAAGAACACTACTAATGTCAAAATAATTCGACGCGAGGTTGCCAATTTCTACTCTCTTTCAATAACAAATATCAATTCAGCTTCAGCCATAATAAACTAATAAATTAACATTTCGCTTTGATTGTATTGTATTGAGCCTTAAGTAGGTAGTTCATGTTTGAATTGAACAAATTCCTTAATGAATAATTTCAAAAGTTATATATTTCGTGGAATTGTTTCGATAGGAAGTAGTACATTGAAAATGAACTTGGTATATCCTATGTTGGCAGAACATTGAATTTTTATGCACGAAAATAATATGAATTATACAATATCTCATTCAATGCTATTTGCTATTTGCTTTTGTTCTGGGAAATTAATATTTGAGTTGAATTCAAAGTATGTCCATAAAACATAATTCCATATTGCTTTTGACTCGAGTACTGCATGATAGGTAGTTTTCATGGAGAATTCATCCAGCCCAAGGAACACAAACTTCCCGGCGAGATGTCTGAGAAGTCCTAATCCAGCTTTCACGAGAACTCCTTAAGTGATTTCCTGAAGTGATCACAAACACAACATGATTTGGGAATTCGCAATGCGAGCTCCTAAAGTTATCGCATACGTAACCAGAATTAGATATTCACAATGCGAGTTCCTGAAGTCATCTCTCAGATGTAACCAGAATAGGAAATTCGCAATGCGAGTTCCTAAACTCATCACAGACATAACGAGAAAGAGAAATTCGCAATGCGAGTTCCTGAAGTCGTCTCAAATATAACCAGAATAGGAAATTCGCAATGCGAGTTCCTACGGTCATCACAGACAGAACAAGAAAGGGAAATTCGCAATGCGAGTTCCTTAAGTCTTCCCAGAGGTAACCAGAATAAGAAATTCGCAATGCGAGTTCCTAAAGTTATCACAGACATAACCAGAATAGGAAATTCGCAATGCGAGTTCCTAAACTCATCACAGACATAACGAGAAAGGGAAATTCGCAATGCGAGTTCCTGAAGTCGTCTCAAATATAACCAGAATAGGAAATTCGCAATGCGAGTTCCTACGGTCATCACAGACAAAACAAGAAAGGGAAATTCGCAATGCGAGTTCCTTAAGTCTTCCCAGAGGTAATCAGAATAAGAAATTCGCAATGCGAGTTCCTAAAGTTATCACAGACATAACCAGAATAGGAAATTCGCAATGCGAGCTCCAAAGATCATCCCGAGTGTAACAACAATGGAAAATTGTCTTCGTTCCGGAAGTTATCCCGAATTTTTTACGATATTCCTCGTGCGAAGTTTGAACATAGATAAATTGCAGATAATTTCATTTCGTTGTCCACTATTTAGACAACGGCAAAATATGTGTTTGATTCATAAGAACGAAATAAATGACTTCGGAGAGGCTTCCTAGAAACCAATAGGATAATCGGCAAAAATACCAAAAACAAATCAGTTAAAACATAATTCACATTGACTCTATCATATTTTGTTACTGGCTTTTATGGTGCCGGATTTCCGGAAGGTTATGATGAAAAATTTTGTGGTACAAGATCACGGCGTTTTTATACATTCGGTGGAGAAGTAAATGCATTTCAGGTTGAAACCTGTATTAACAAGTAAGAGGTGTCTGAAAAATTTATAGTTCTGTTACTGAATATACCTTCCTTATACAATGTTTTTATACTAAAACTAGTTATCGTCTAGTTTACCAGTTGATAACGAAACGAACCTAATTAAGTAGCATTTATGATTTCATTCATCGCAAAGAAAGCTCTCTTTTTCACATTATCATATTTCTGGATTGAAACTCACTACCAGTATCGGTAAGACAACGGCAAACTTGTACAACATTCTGCGAGTGGAAATAACGTTCTCAAATCTGAAGAAAATTCGAGAATTCTCGGAAGAAAACAGAATACCAAAAATTCAATCGAAACTACTTCATATTTTTGCGCGCATGTTCTAGGGGAACAGCGTGCTATCGTTTTGTCCAAATGTCTGTAATTTTGGATGATTGAGCCGAAAATGGTCTCAATCGACTAGGTTGGACTCACTGATGACGAATCCGGTGTCAAAATCGATTCTGTCCGGCCGTAGACACGATAACTGTCGAACGAAGTGAGCTAGCAACTTGAAACTTTCAGGGTAGGTCGCGCATTGGAATGCCGCGGTTAAGTTCGTTAATGGGCCAAATCGATCGAATAGTTTCGGAGTTATAGGCATTTGAAGTTTTGAAGTTATTTATTTTTTATTTCAGAAACTACCTGAGCGATTTGATTCAAACTCGGCAGTTAGGTGAAGTACAACGACGCGCAACTTTGAGCTGAATTTCGTCAGGATTATATTGTCGGTGATTTTTAAAAAAAATTTTTTTCGAAATTTTTTTCCAAAAAAATTTTTTTTTCCGAAAATATTCATCATATCCAAAAAAAATTATACTCACGCTTTGACCTTCTAATCTCACAGCAATGTAACAAATTTCATTTCGATACGATCATAAGTTTTGGAGATATCGGGAAAAAATATGTCAAATTTCAAGTTTTTCTTCTCGATATCGTTGATTTTTTCGGTATAACTCGAGAAATACTGATTCAGTCCTGATTAAACTTCACACCTAGTTTTAAGACGCTGAAAGACAACTTTATGCAAAATTTCGTGATAATCGTGTTATTAGAACAATTTGAAAAAAAAAATTTCTATGATTTTCTCATTATATCATCCTCATTAAATTCTGTATGAAACTTCGAACTGTTATTTTCGATGAAGTACTGGATTTCAATTCGATCTGATCTCTATTTTTGTAAATATTGGAAAAATAAAATTTTGATTGGGTATATCTACGGAATCATCGGGTGGATTTTACCCATTCACGAATTCGGCCTTCGTAATTAAGGTCCAAACCTTCTCTACAAATATCGAGTTTCTAAGTTTTTTCTTTCGGAAGTTATTGTGTTTACGCAGTCGGGCGTTAGGCTGACCGTAAACACAATAACTTCCGGAAGAAACGACTTAGAAACTCGATATTTGTAGAGTAGGTTTGGGGCTTAATAACGAAGGTCAAATTCGTGAATGGGTAAAATCCGCCCAATGATTCCGTAGATATACCCATTCAAAATTTTATTTTTACAATATGTCCAAAAATACAGATATGATCGAATTGAAATCCAGTAATTTATCAGAAAAAAAAATTCAAAAAGCACTGCCGTGAAGGCAGCAGCTTTTGCGCGCACGTTCAAATTCGTTGCTGAAGCAGTCATCTACATTGAACATGCGCGCAAAAGTTGCTGCCTTCACGGCAGTGCTTTTTGAAATTTTTCACAAAAGATTCGTCAGAATATCGACCAATCTGAGATCCGTTGTTTTTCCTCAAGAAATCGCATCAACACATTTCTCATTCAAATACTACGAAAGCGTAGAGGGGCCATGGTAGAATTTTATTGAGGAATTCATACATTTATGTATGAATTCATACATTAAATGTATGAATTCATACAAAAATCTATGAATTCATACAAAAATGTATGAATTCATAGATTTTTGGATGAATTCATACAAAAAAGTATGGATTCATTGGAAAATATATGAATTCATACAAAGAAGTATGAATTCCGCAGTCCACCGAGTGTAACGTATTAATGATATTTTCTTCGGACATATTTGACGTTTTTTCTTGATTATTTCACTAAAGGAAGTTGTTCAATCCAACAGAAGTTTCAGAGCGGAAATTGAATAAATTAACGCACGGCTAGGGTTGTGTTATTATAATTATTTCTGAAAACTCCATAGCGATTAAAAAAGTGATTTGTGTAGCGGACCTAGAATGAACTAATTCCGAATTAATGCAATATCTATAAATGAATTCGATGCCAAACCAAAACTGCATGAATCTTTCAGAGACCTAAGTTTATTGTTCATTTTACTGGTCCTAAACACGATAACTTCCGATTAGGATAAAACTGATACACATGCACACAAAAGCTGCTGCCTTCACGACAGTGCTTTTTGAATTTTTTGATGAACTACTGGATTTCAAGTTTTCTATTCGATCTAATCTGTATTTTTGGAAATATTGAAAAAATAAAATTTTGAATGGGTGTATCTACGGAATCATTGGGCGGATTTTACCCATTCACGAATTCGACCTTCGTAATTAAGCCCCAAACCTACTCTACAAATATCGAGTTTCTAAGTCGTTTCTCTTGGAAGTTATTGTGTTTGCGGTCATCCTAACGACCGACTGCGTAAACACAATAACTTCCGAAACAAACGACTTAGAAACTCGATATTTGTAGAGAAGGACCTTAATTGCGAAAGCTGAATTTGTGAATGGGTAAAATTCACCCAATGATTCCGCAGATATACCCATTCAAAATTTAATTTTTCCAATATTTCCAAAAATACAGATCAGATGGAATTGAAATCCAGTACTTCATCGAAAAATTACAGTTCGAAGGTTCATACAGAATTTGATGAGGATGATATTGTAACGTTTTCTTGGTTTTCAAAACGTTTAGAATGATTAAACTATTTATTTACACTATTTACACACTATATATATATATATATTCTTTTGAGAACGAGCATTACAATTCTAAGATATATCACAGTGTTAGCAGAGGAAATGTAAACGGGGTACCATACATATTTGCGTATGATACAAGAGCACAGATAAAAACCTCAGGAAAAATTCTGTCTCCCCGCATAAGTGTAGTAATTTGTTTATAGAAGATGGATGGCATCTTTTTCATTTGAAATTAATTTTTTCGTCATCTTGAATTCATTTCGACAAAATATCTTGACATAATATCTGAAACAGAAAGAGGGACAGAAAACCAGAAGGAAGCAGTAAATAATATCACCTACATTTGCTCATGACTGAGAGGGTCTTTTGACCAGGTTCAGTCCTCCAAGCGATGATTTTCAGATCCTCAGATAAACGAAGAACGCTACAGGCCCCTTCATTGGGGAATCATCTCCCATAGATCCATAATTGCTCATTTCGAACTAGAAATCTAATAAAATATCGGGAATAAAGTGAAAAACCTGTGACATGTATTATGTCAGGATGACACACTACTATTCCAATAACTAAACAAGTATTTCTATTAAAGTCTGTTCACTATTTATATCCACACTAATTTATTTTCACTGAACTCTTTCCGCTACGAATCACTCTGCTGAATTGGTCCCTGTGCTGACCGCGCCTACCTTTTTATTAGCTGTGGAATTTCCAGCAGTTTCCAGAATACTCTAGAGCGAGGCGGGTGACTCATAGACTGCTCGGTCCTTCTGGAGCATTCAGCAACATTCTAGAATAGACAGGGCCGTACTCGTCACACTGTCCCCTCCTTAAGCCTGTTCTGTCCCAGAACAGATTCCCTGAATTCCTCAGAGGACCGTGGTGAAATCTGCAATCGTTACCATTTCCACAGTAGCCCCTCTGATGGAAGTAGCAGTCTACGGTTTTGCTGGGCTTTACGTTTTGCTTTGGGTTGAAATTGCATACCAAAATCTCTATACCTGTCTTCTGGAAGACTACCTCGAGCATGCTTCGCACAACCCTCCAATTCAGTTGATCCAGTCCACAACCTAGTTTGGGGACAGCTAATTTCCTAATTCCAAAGCATTGCAGTTCTTCTTTCAAGCCATGCAGTGCTGTCCATAAATTCTGGTAGGTGGGCTTCTGATATGAGTACTGTTTGGTGACTACGTAATAAATGAATCGACCCTCTGACTTCAGTCTCAGGCATTTTCCGATTCTGGGCTGCTGTCTCATCAGTTCCTCTTGACGTCCAAATTTATTTCTGAATACTCTTGCAATTCCTCTACTCATCCTTAGATCCGCTGCTACACAATGAGCAAGAGAGTATTCCTCGGGCACTGTAAACAGGTCTTGATGAACTTCCTTTGTAACGCCAAACCGTGCAACTCGTGTTCCCCCATAGCTATTCTTGAATTCCTGAAAATCGTCACTTTCCTTCGCCGGAACCTCGATGAAACGTACTTCTTCTTCGTCATCCTGTGTTGACGCGTACGGAGCCAATCGATTGAAATGGACGACCTTCGGTTTTCCTCTAGGAAGCTTCCGTATCCGGTAAACTACATCATTTATCCTTTTCATGACTTCATACGGCCCTTCCCACTGTCTCTGCAGCTTCGGAGAAAATCCTCTTTTTCTTTGAGGGTTATACAACCACACCAGATCTCCTGCGGTGAACCCTCCTTCAATGGCCTTGATGTCATAGCGCATTTTCATCCTATCACTTGCTTGCTGCATTTGATTGCGCACCTTGTCATGGATGTAATCTAGCTTACTCCTCAATTTACTGACGTAGTCCTCTCCGGCTAAATCTTCTCCAGGCTTACAACCAAACTCTAGGTCACAAGGTAATCTTATTTCTCGGCCGAACATTATATTGGCTGGAGTTTCCTTGGTGGATTCTTGAACAGAAGATCTATATGCCATGGTGAATAGATGCAAATACTCATCCCAGTCCCGCTGGTGGTCGGAGACTACTTTGGCAAGATGTTTTCCCATGGTCCTATTCATTCGTTCTACCATGCCATCTGATTGGGGATGTAGAGCTGTTGTTATTGTCTTATTAATCCCCAATTTCCTACAAACTTCTTGGAATAATGTCGACTCGAAATTTCGGCCTTGATCACAATGCAGCTCTAGAGGTATTCCAAATCTGCAGAAGAATTCTTTGACCAATTTATCAGCAACCGTACCTGCCTCTTGATTAGGAATACCGTACGCTTCCACCCATTTAGTAAAATAGTCCATGGCTACCAATATGTATTTGTTTCCGTGATCTGTTTCGGGAAAGGGGCCCGCGATGTCGATAGCCACTCGTTCCATGGGAGATCCGACGTTATATTGTTTCATTGGGGCCTTCCCTTTGCCGTAAGGACCGTTAGCTGCAGCACAAGCTTTACATGTTCTATACCAGTCTTTAACGTCTTTCTTACAGTTGATCCAATAAAACCGCTGCCTAACTTTCTCCAACGTCTTAGTAATCCCGAAATGTCCACCTGAAGTTCCATTATGTAGTCTGGTCAAAACGTCTGTCACTCGACTCTTCGGCACAATCAACTGGAGCCTCTGTTCAGATCCATCATCATTCTCCCAACAACGCTTCAGAAGACCTTTATCGATCTTCAACGTTTCCCATTGTGCCCAATACGACTTAACATTTTGACTCAATCTGGATACTTCTTCCCAAGTAGGTCGTCTACCACTCTTCTTCCAACTCAGGATTACTTTCAAGTCTGGATCTTCTTCTTGTGCCCGTTGTATTTCTTGGGGTAGCCAATCATCTTCAATTACTGTGGTCCGTCTCACATCAGCTTTGTCTTCCACACGTGAGCAATGACTGCAATCCTCGGGGCAAGTTCGGTATCAAAGTCATATTCTTGCAGTCTTTCAATCCATCTGGCCACTTGTCCTTCCGGATTCTTGAAGTTCAGGAGCCACTTCAAAGCAGCATGGTCCGTTCTCAGCAGAAATTTTCTTCCGTACAAATATTTGTAGAAGTGTTCTACGGACTTGACGACTGCTAAAAGTTCTCTTCTGGTCACGCAGTAATTTCGTTCTGGCTTCGATAAGACCTTGCTGAAATATCCTATCACCCTTTCTTGTCCATCCTGAACCTGCGATAGAACACCCCCGATGGCTGAATTGCTAGCATCCGTGTCGAGCACAAACTTCCCTTCAGCTCTTGCGTAGCTTAAAACTGGAGCTGTGACCAGGGCCTTCTTCAGCTGTGCGAAAGCTTCAGCGCAATCATAGGACCATATGTACTCTTGTCCATCCTCTGTTAATTTAGTAAGTGGTTTGGCAACTTTGGCGAATCCAGATACGAATCTCCTATAATAGGTGCATAAGCCTAAGAAACTTCGCAATTCACTCTTGTCTCTCGGTATAGGCCATTCCTGCACTGCTTTGATCTTATCCGGGTCGACTTTCACGCCCTCTCGAGAAACTACATGTCCCAAATAATTCACCTCTGTTCGGAATAAATTGCATTTCTTTGGACTCAGCTTTAGGTTAGCTTCACGAAGTCGCTGGAAAACCTCGGATAGGTGGTGTAGGTGGTCTTGGAATGATTTTCCCACCACTATCACATCATCTAAGTACACCAGGCATGTCTTCCAGGAGAGTCCTCTCAATATAGTCTCCATTAAACGCTCAAATGTGGCAGGAGCGTTGCATAAACCAAAGAGCATCACTTTGAATTGCCACAGACCCGTTCCAATACTAAAGGCAGTTTTCTCTTTGTCTCTTGGATCCAAGCCAACCTGCCAATACCCACTCTTCAAATCCAAGGTGGAAAACCAACGTGATCCCGAGAGTGTATCCAGTGTATCATCTATTCTCGGTAAGGGATAACTGTCCTTCTTCGTAACTTGATTGAGCTGCCTATAGTCTACACAGAACCTAGTGGACCCGTCCTTTTTCTTCACTAACACTACAGGCGACGTCCAGGGGCTATTGGATGGTTCAATGACACCTTCTCTCGCCATGTCTTCAATAATCCGTTCAGCCTCTTCTCTTTTTGCCAGAGGAAGACGTCTAGGGTGCTGTCGGATGGGTTGTGCATCACCAGTATTGATTTTATGCTGCACAATATCGGTCTTTCCTGTTCTTTCGTCAGTGGCAAACACGTCCGAGAATTTCTGAATCAGTTTTCTCACTTCGGCTAGTTCATAACGGTCCAGATCTTGACATTTCGAGGTGAGAAGGGTCACCAGCTCTTCAGTATTCTTCTGGCTCTGCGAGACTCCTGCATTGCCAATCCCACCAGAAATATGGTACACTGGAACCCCTTGTCCAATCAAGGTATTCTTCTTCAGGGTGACCGGAAACCTGTTGACATTGAGTAATCGGATGGGAATACTGTCTATTATTCGAACCAATGCCTTTCCCAGTAACATTCCTTTAGCTAGGACTGCATCGTCACAGGGTTCGATCACTTTAACGCAGCCTTTTTTCGTAACGTCATCACATATACCACTCACTATGCCTTCACTTCGACCTGGCAACGTGATGTCCTCGGCCAATCGAATCCGATATATCTTATCATCCACATCATTGAACGGGATCTCTTCATTTCCCAGTCGAAGCACATCACTCTTCATATCCAGTTGGCATCCAAGTTTCTTAACTAGGTCCAATCCCAGGATAACTTCTTCCGTGATTTCAGCCACTAGAACTTCGTGCCTTGCTGTTGTATTTCCCAATTCAATAGTGGAGAGGACCGATCCATAAGTTGGTATTTCCTGTCCAGACGCAGTTCGAAGTTTGATCATAACTGGACGAATTTTAGATCCTTTAGCTATTTCTGGACGCACAATGGTTCTGGTCGATCCAGTGTCTACCAGAATTTTCACATTTCGATCATTTATTTTTCCGGGAACTACTATGCTGGATAAATCTGTGGACATAATTCCTCGGATTATCACTTCAGGGGTATCTACAGCTTGAGAAGATTTATGCCCCCCATCACCGGCCCTTTTCCGTTTACCTGCTTCGGCTCTTTTCGTACTTTTTGAGCCATTCTGCTTAGTATGCCCACCTTGATTGCAGTACCTGCACACAGCATCTTTTTTTTCATTACTCAATAATCTGCTGACTTCTTCTCTTATGACTTCTTCAACAGGTCGGTCTATTTCTTGGACTTGTCTCACACGAACTTGTCCTCTATGAGACGCCTGCTTCGCTGCCTCGAATTCTGAAGCCTGAGCTAAAGCATCATCCATGGTTTTAGGGCGTGCAAGTCTCAAGGCTTGTTGTATTTCGCTGTCCTTGATCCCATCTACAAAGGTTTGGATGGATAGCTGTTCAAGGAAGCTGTCTGGAGCAGTTGGATACGCCAGCCTGACTAATCTAGCCACATCTGCTTCAAACTCCTGGAGATTTTCTCCTGTTTTCTGCACCCGGTTCTTGATTTGGGCATGATAAACTTGTTGTAAATGAGCATCACCATATCTCATCTGAAGTTTCGATGTTAGAACTTCATAACAGGCCTGTTGGCTCTCCGGAATCGTTTGCAGAATGTTGAGTGCCTCTCCTCGTAGAGCTATTATCAATGCTGTGGCTTTTTCGTTATCGCTCCAACAGTTTGCCATCGCAGCAGCTTCAAATTGTTTTTGGTATGTCGACCATGGGACTTTTCCATCAAATGTCGGTGGCTTGATCTTCATTTTTCCACTTTCGTCATTATTTTCCATTTTCATGTTACCATAAGGTGATGAAGCCGGATAATCTTTTCCAATTGACATTCTTTTCAGGGACTCTATCATTTTAGAATGCTGTTCAATTATTCCCGTTATTTCTTCAAATTTTCCGTTAACTTCTTCATATACTTCGTCAAATTTTCCGTCAACTTTTTCATAAACTTGGTCAAATTTTTCGTCAACTTTTTCATAAACCTGGTCAAATTTTTGGTCAACCTTATCGAAATTTTCATGCACCTCGTCCATTCCTTTCTTCATTTCATCCTTTATGGTTTCCATTTTCTCATCCAATTTGCTTGCAAATTGACTCACCAGTTCATTGCTGTTCCTAGAATTTTCTTCCATTTTCTCATTGATTTTCTGAGAATTTTCTTCCATTTTCTCATTGATCTTCTGGGAATTTTCTTCCATTTTCTCATTGATCTTCTGGGAATTTTCTTCCATTTTCTCATTGATCTTCTGGGAATTTTCTTCTGCCTTATTTTCCAGTTTATCCATTTTCTCATTGAGTTTACTCAAAAATTCCATTATCGCCTGCGTCTCCATTGTGCTCTGCAGTCTTGTAGTCACTGGCATAAATTTCAATCAATAGAGCTTATGTACTAATTCGAGCGATGTCGAACCGCACACCTGACACCAATGTAACGTTTTCTTGGTTTTCAAAACGTTTAGAATGATTAAACTATTTATTTACACTATTTACACACTACTATTCCAATAACTAAACAAGTATTTCTATTAAAGTCTGTTCACTATTTATATCCACACTAATTTATTTTCACTGAACTCTTTCCGCTACGAATCACTCTGCTGAATTGGTCCCTGTGCTGACCGCGCCTACCTTTTTATTAGCTGTGGAATTTCCAGCAGTTTCCAGAATACTCTAGAGCGAGGCGGGTGACTCATAGACTGCTCGGTCACGATTATCACGAAATTTTGCATAAAGTTGTCTTTCAGCATCTTCAAACGAACTGCGAAGTTTTATCAGGACTGAATCAGTATTTCTCAAGTTATACCGAAAAAAACAACGATATCGAGAAGAAAACCTCAAAATTCGACATATTTTTTCCCGATATCTCCGAAACTTACGATCGTATCGAACTGAAATTTGATACACTGCTGTGAAATATGAAGCTCAAAGTGCAAATGGAATTTTTTTTTTAATATGATGAATGGTTTCCGAAAAAAAAAATTTGAAAAAAATTTCGAAAAAACTTTTTTTTAAATTTACTGACAATATGATCAAGACAAAATTTGGCTCAAAGTTGCGCGTCGTTATACTCCACCTAACTGCCAAATTTGAAATCAATCGCTGAAGTCGTTTCTGAAATAAAAAATAAATAACTTCAAAACTTCTAGTGCCTATAACTCCGAAACTATTTGACCGATTTGGCCCATTAACGAACTAAGCCGCGGCATTCTGATACGCGACCTACCCTGGAAGTTTCAAGTTGCTAGCTTGCTTCTGTCGACAGTTATCGTGTCGTCAGCCGGCCGGACAGAATCGATTTTGACACCGGATTCGTCATCAGTGAGTCCAACCTAGTCGATTGAGACCATTTTCGGCTCAATCATCCAAAATAACAGACATTTGGACAAAACGGTAGCAGGCTGTTTCCCTAGAACATGCGCGCAAAAAGACGCATTCGTGAATGGGTGGAATCGATCAGCATTGAATTTCGCACAACTTTGCGTACCAGAGTTTTCCAACTCATTTCCAATCAGGTAGTTCTCTGAAATATAAAATTCTCGAGGAAAAAATCTCAAGAATCCTTTTTTTTTCTGATAAAATGCCAAGTTTCAATATGATCTTATCAGTACTTCTTGTGATATTAAGGAAATAACCTCAAACATTTCAATTCCTATATTACCTTCGAAATTATTCACATTTTGAAAGGCAACCTACCCAGGAAGTTTCAAGTCGATGGCGAATCAAACTTAGTCAATTGGGACCAATTTCGGCCAAAAAAGATCGAAAAATTTTAGACAATTTTGCAAAATTTTAAATTTTGTATGAATCCAACTTTTTTCTATGAATTCATACTTTTTTCTATGAATTCATACTTTTTTCTATGAATTCATTCTTTTTTCTATGAATTCATACTTTTTTCTATGAATTCATACATTTTTTTATGAATTCCTAGATTTTTGAATGAATTCATACATAAATGTATGAATGTATGAATTCCTCAATAAAATTCTACCATGGCCCCTCTACGCTTTCGAACATTCATACCCGAAATACGAATGAAGATTGAATATAAATTCCGACCGCGTTAAACAATAATCGAAGTAATCTAACCACCAGACGTAAGAACCGACAATCCAAGTGTCTTTGATATACGTTATCGCTTGGAAGTGTTGATCACGGAATCCCTGGTAAAATAGATCTGTAAATCCTCACCTTGGCTTCATTCCTTGAGGCAATTTGTAAGGATTTTTAATCTGTGCAGCAAAATGCTGTCTGCTAAGTCTGCTATTTTCACATAGCAACCCCGCTGAAGTCAGCACAAAATCATCATTATCAGAAAACTTTCCAGATATATAATTCAAATGTTAATATATCTGTACTTCTGGATATTCCCACTAAGGGCATTCCCTGAAAATATCGCATGTCGTACTCCCAGAAATCTCGCGATGGGAAGTATTTGAGAATTTCTTAAATTTTTAGCCATGAGACATGCGATATCTTCAGGATCTCCTCGAGAATATCGCTGTGGCGGACATTTGGAGTAAATATAGCACTCCCTGTGACTTCTTAGAGAAGTAGAAAAAGTACTCTCAATGTTCTGAGAAGATATCGCCGGGATATCTTTAAAACCTCTCTGTGTTGCCTGGGAGATATCTTGTCATTACACCCAAAGATAACAAACTGAAGCTAAGCTGCATCCCAGTTTAGAAATATGTTGACCACAATCCAGTGTATGTATCATTCACGTAGATTCCCAAGACCTTTATAAATGGAGTTAGTTCTTTTGAGGTTAACTGTGACACAGGTTTCGAAGTACTACTACATTTTCATACTGGAATATTTCAAGTTGTGCAACAAGGTATTTAAATGACTTCTGTAGGCTTATTTCTTGAGAATTAAGAAAAGTAGGGAATTCGAAGTAACGGACTACTCAATCCATCATTTTTCAGTAAAATTCCAAAACACTCGATTTTTGATCGTACAAGAAAAAAGCATTACTGAATTTTCCAACCATGTTTACATACGTGAAATATTAACAGAGAAAAAAGTTTCTACAACATTCGCCAGGTCTTTGGAATTATTGAATTCACATAATATTTTCTCAAATTCATTACTTTCCAAATATAGATTGACATTTTGAGAAATAAGTAATTACTACGACCTCTTTGTAGAGAGGACAACGTTGTGTAGTTATCTGACAGGAAAATGACTATAACCTAACATTTTCAAAAAATACACGGTGAAATCTGTCAGGATGTCATGGCAAACCGGGATATGGTCACGTAGTTACTTCTGTCTGTCAACTCCAAAGAGAACCTCACTTTTTTTTTCTTACTTCTGTCTGTCAACTCAAAGAGAACTTCGATACTATCTTGTATCGGAAGACTTCTTTTATTTAGAAGAATGGAAATTGTTTCCATTTTGATCAAACAAGCGTGCAAAAACAATAATAAAAAAACCTGCCAGATGTTTCAAAAATGAACATTAAAAATTGGGTAGAATTCTCCACTTTGTTGGAAATTAATTTATTGTTATCGGGAAAGAAGTCAAATAAATTAATAAGGACTACAAGTGTATTCTTTATTGATATTTCCTAGCTTTCGTTCCTACTTTTGGAACTTCTTCAGGGACTGAAAACGAAATGATGTTACTTAAAATGAGCATTCACTTATAGAAGTGCTAAAAAATACTCACATTCAATGTGAATTTTGAAAACATAGAACCAACTACTATCTACCATATAATTTAATGTTTCATCAATAGCTGCAACTTCTGAACCATAATTGGTTACACAATAGCAATTATTAATTAAAATTTCTAACACTTTCTTTTGAAAATCTAAAAACAACTACTAATATAAGCTCAAATGCAATCTAAAAAAATTTGTGCACCGGTACAAAACGACAGGAGGAGTGACTTCTTTCCCGATAACGATATATGAACATTAAAAATATTTGAAACTTCCATAGAATATGACCCCCAATTATTTTCATTCTCGAATCTATGTTCATAAACTCATTCCATTTCACTCTTTCCAAAGAGATAGAACAGAACTACACGAGTAACCCTGCTCAAGAGGAAGGTTACGCGGTATGGTATGCGTGACGTCATCAATACGTCATAGTTACATAGTTAGCTCCGCGAAAATGTGGTAACCCAAGTAACTACATGTAACCACAATCTGTAGTAAGCTGTGGTTACAGCGCCAAAACTCGACTTTTATAAAAGTGAATGGAGTCACTGTAAATTTTCGGTCAGCAAAATATTCCGAGAAAGTACGAGTACAAACTACCCTTAAACGGGTCGGACCTGAAATTTTTGTATGGTGGCACAGAGGGTATCCGATTTGCAATTATTTTACCTTGTTTCAATGTAATATCTCTACCAAAAAATATGGATCAGCAAGGATTTCCGAAAAATCACAAGAATAAACTACCCTTAATAGGGGGTGGATCTGAATATTTCTTATGGTGCCACAAAAAGTATGCTACTTTCAATCATAATGTAGCGTTTCGATAAATTATCTCGACTAGAAACCTCCGGTCAGCAAATTATTTTGAAAAATTACAGGAATAAAGTACTCCCAATTTGGGGTGGTTTTGAAATTTGAATGTGGTGGCACGAACATCTCAATGTACACAACTCAGCTTTAGAGTTTGGTTCAATTAAATATTCTTTAAGGTCGTGATTCAGAGGATTATATTTTGGTCAGCAAATTATCCACACCCCTGCACCTTAAGTGAGAATCAGCTAAAATTTTGACTGATGTTCTTTGCCGAGGTAACTGACAAGTTGCAAATTTCCATTTGAGAGCGCACTTCTTTATTGAATTAATTCAGAAAATATGATTTTTCCTTTGGAACCGATAGAATTTTCTTATTTTTCTTTTTTGCGCGCATGTTCTAGGGAAACAGTGTGCTATCGTTTTGTCCAAATGTCTGTAATTTTGGATGATTGAGCCGAAAATGGTCTCAATCGACTAAGTTGGACTCACTGATGACGCTGAATTGATATTTGTTATTGAAAGAGAGTAGAAATTGGCAACCTCGCGTCGAATTATTTTGACATTGTCGATATTTCAGGAGCGCCAACCTGCCTTGGTTTTAGTAACAAAAATATGATAGACCTAAATCATGGCCAACCGGGATACTTTATAAAAGTGAATTGAGTATAGATATTTTTTTGAAACGATGCATTTTAACTAAACGCAGCATACGCTTGATGCCACCATGCAAAAAATCAAATTCGCCCCTGTTTAAGGGTAGTTTATTCTTGTGATAACTCCAATAAATATCCTTGTATAGAATTCCCCCAATCACCACAGTTTTACGAAGAAATACATACACCTATTCAAGGTAAAAACAATAATGCATTGTTTTGATGAAATATTTCTACTGAAAACGCCCGGTCAGCAGGCTATTCCGAAGATTTTCAAGAATTAATTACCCTCATTAGAGCCAAGAATTCCGAGAAATTACGAGGATAAACTACCCTTAAACGAGTCAGACCGGAAATTTTTGTATGGTGGCATAGAGGGTATCCGATTTTCAATTATTTCACTTTGTCTCAATGAAATATCTCCACTGGAAAATATCGATCAGCAAGGATTTCCGAAAAATCACAATAATAAACTACCCTTAATAGGTGGTGGATCTGAATATTTTTTATGGTGGCAACAGGATTATGCTATGGTTAGTCATAATACATCGTTTCAATAAAATATCTCCTCGGGAAATTTCCGATCAGCAAGGATTTCTGAAAAATCACAAGAATAAACTACCCTTATACGGGGGCGGATATAAATATTTTTATGGTGGCACAAAAAGTATGCTATATTCAATCATAATATAGCGTTTCGATAACATATCTCGACTGGAAATCTCCGGTCAGCAAATTAATTTGAAAAATTTCAAGAATAAACTACCCCCAATTTGAGGTGGTTCGAATTTTGAATGTGGTGGCACGAACATCTCAATGTGCACAACTCAGTTTTAGAGTTTGGTTCAATTAAATATTCTTTTAGGTTGTGATTCAGAGGATTATATTTTGGTCAGCAAATTATCCACACCCGTAAACTTCGGCGTAGCAGCAACTGGGGAATTACAAAGAGGAAAACGTAAGGTAATAAGTTGGCAGTTTTTGCGCGCCTATTCTATAGGGAATAGTTTGCTATTGTTTTGTCCAAATGTCTGTAATTTTCGAATTTTGAGGTTGGACTCCCTGTGAAGAATCCGTGGTCAAAAGTAATTCTATCCGGCCATCCGTGTACATAATAACTTCGGAACTGATGAAGTTAGGGCTTTGAAATTTCTTGGTTGGGTTCGGGTCCGAAATTCTGCGGTTAAGTTCGTAAAAGGGCCAAATCCATCCAGTAGTTATTGATATTTGAACTTTTCATTATTTTCTCCGTATTTCCGGAACCATATATCTGATCAATTCGAAACTTGGTATTCAGAAGAAGAATAATGACGCGCAAACTCGTGAGGATCGCGCCTTCGGAAAATTTATGAAAAATATATTTTGTGCGATGATGCGGACCGACAAATTTCTGATCACTTTAACCCTCGAACGAAACGTTGGTAGGGACTTGAAATTTTCGGAATATATTTAGATATGTGGTTTGCTTTTGTAAAAGGGCAAAATCGGTAGATCGGTTTCGGAGTTACCCTCACTTAAACTTCGTCTTATTGTATATTTAATATTTACGAAATTACAAATCCGATCCATTTCAGTTTTTAAAATGAGAACAATGACGCGCATGCTTTGGCAAAATTTCATAGGATCGTAAGATGAGAAGATTAAAAAAAAAATTATCAGTACATGTCGACTACGATTCAGCGACCATAGATAAATCCTCCCCTTTTTCTATGAACCGAAATATTCCCATCGGATTTCTGATTGACATAACTCAACGTCTCTTTGCGCGCATGTTCTGGGGAACAGTGTGCTGTCGTTTTGTCCAAATGTCTGTAATTTTCGATGATTGAGCTGAAAATGATCTCAAACGACTAGGTTGGACTCACTGATGACGAATCCGGTGTCAAATCTTCCGGCCGTCCGTATGCACGATTACGGTCGTACGGAGAATCCTATCGACCTATTTCGAAACACGATGGTTCGTTAATGGGCAAAATCGGCCAAACGGTTTCGGAGTTTGAGCCTTTTGAAGTTTTGACGTTATTTTGGCGATAATTCAAAAACTACTGAAACCATTGGGTCAAACCTTGGCAGTTAGTTGGAGTACAGCAACGCGCAACTTTTCGCGAAATTTTGTTGGGATCATACGATCAGTAAATTAAAAAATTTTTTTTTTCGCGAACTGTTCGCCACATTTGAAAAAAAAAGGGGGAACTCTAAGCTCCATATTCCACAGCATGGTACCAAATTTCAATTCGATACGGTTATTAGTTCCGGAGATATTGGGAAAAAATATATGAGATTTCGTGATTTTCTTCTCGATATCGTTGTTTTTTTTCGGTATAACTCAAAAAATACTGATTCAATCACGATGAAACTCCGCACCCAGTTTGAAGATGCTGAAACACAACTTTGTACAGAATTTCGTCATGATATATTAGAACAATTCTCAAATTTTTTCTTTCAAATACATATTTAATATTCGGTGATCTTCCTATCATATTATCCTGTTTAATTTCTGTATGAACCTTCGAACAGTTATTTTCAATGGAGAACTGGATTTCAATTCTATCTAATCTGTATGTTTGGAAATATTGGTAAAATAAAATTTTGAATGGGTATATCTGCGGAATCATTGGGTGGATTTTACCCATTCACGAATTCGGCCTTCGTTATTAAGTTCCAAACCTTCCCTACAAATATCGAGTTTCTAAGTTGTTTCTTTCGGAAGTTATTGCGTTTACGGTCTAGCCGTAAGGCCGGTAATATTATATGTACATATATGTTATACAGTTTATAATTATATTTTTTATGTTTTGTTTTTGAAGGTATAATATCTACACAATTATATTATTTTTTCCTTCTTTTTTCAATGTGATATTTTAATCTATATAATATTTTTTGTTTCAATAAAAAAAAAAACCTTGGACACACCTGATATACCTAGGTATATAAGTATATCGAGATAAGCATTCTTCATTCACACCCACTCCGATTTTTCCGATTAACTTAACTTTTGCTATGTTTCATGCTTTCATACGATGGGGCGCAAAACATTTTGTTGCTCACGCCGGCCCTGCTTCTGTTATTGATGCCGACATTGTAATGAAGTTCGAAATGCACCTTACTTGTCGAAAATAAATACCTAAAATATCCAAATATGAAACTAAATTGTCAATTTTCCCAGCAAAACTTAGATGACATTTGCTTCAAGTTGAAATGACAGAAGCACTTGGGCGTTGATTGGCTGAATGGAAATCTTCTGTTTCATTTTTTGGATGACGAGACCTCTTTGTCTGATTCCAAGATTCTGAACAAAGCCACATCCCCCTGGTCGGCACGAAGTGTAGGTCGAAGTCGAATTACAAGCATGCATACAATTTTGCCGACTTCAACTTGCGTGCCGGCACGAAATTCATTGTGACTAGATCATCCTTTTTGGTGGGGTAGGGGGATGGAAACCAGCCGTGAACTTCGCCTGATGCCTGACTAATTGCGTATGGCATCATAATTTACGATGAATGCTGGGTATGCATGGGTTTGTTGGATTTTACAATGATGACTTGATTAATAATAATGATGACTTGATTAATAATAATGATGACAATCAGAATTATGATAATAATACTAATATGATATATCATGATGTTGATGATAATGACTGAAATGAAATAGAATAAGAATGTATTGATGAAGATGTTGAAAATAACTTAAATGACGTAGAATTTAAATATGTTAGCGCAGATTATTTTGGATGATATTAGATTTTGTTATTTTATTCAAGTTTATTGATTTTTTGAGTGAGTAGATATTTCGTATTCATTATTGAGTCAAGATTTTATATTTTAAGTTACATTGTAATGGAAAATGATTATTTTGTAATGTTAGTAAACTATTTTACTTGATTGAGGTCAATCAAAGGGTCAGGATGGCCGAGCTGTAGTAGATGTAATCTATGGTGGTTCATACGAATGACAGTACTTCATATAGACCAGAGGTGATCTAAAAGTACATTCAGAATAGTGATGGACAATGCAGCAGAGAGACGTCTACTGGACGTCCATCTTTGGTCTCAAAATGACGAAGGAGACGTCATTGAAAAACGTCAGAGGGAACCCATATTGACGTCAAAATATCACATCCATAAGACATCATTTTCAAGACGAAAAAAGGACGTCTTGAAAATGAAGTTGAAGACATGTAAAATAAAAGAGAATTCAAACAACCTGTGCTAACACAGATGTTTTTTTAACACGTGTCAGTGTTCATTCGATAGCAGATAATATACTTCATGGTGATGCTGAAAATCCTCATACTTTTCGAACTAATAGTTGCCCGAGACAAGATTCCTACACGTAGCGTAGACCCCTACTCCACAGAGTTAGCTGCTAGACGGTGGTTTTCGTTAGGTCAGAAACACAGATTGCCAGAAACTGATCTGAGTATGAACGAAGACAGTATATTATTATATAAAAGCATGACTGACATTAAGTTTCATACCTATTAGGAATGGGGGTCAAATTTACTATGGAAAATGGATGGAAAACTAAAAATTATTTTCATAGATATTTAACCAATAAAAACGAGCGATCCTTGCACTTATATAAATGAATATATTTTGTTGATCTCGGAAACGGATCGAACGATTTTGATGAAATTTTGTTGATAGTAAGAATTCGGTTTTTTGCGTCCACCTATAGTGATTTTTTTTTCGAAAAAATGCGCAATCCAAAAGAATATATCCCAGCAAACAATTTTGGTCGGCATTATGCCGGCCCATAATATGCTGGCCAGACTAGGCCGTAACGGCAAGATGCCTGTGACCATTACCGGTCCACTTCCATAAGGACACACCGGCCATCAGTAGGACCAATGCCTGTTGGCCGATATTACAGCACCTTTTGTATGTTGGGCCTTTGAAGGCAAAACAGTGGCAATCAATGCTGGTCCGTTGGAAACCCGGTATGTTACCAACTCTTGAGGGTTGGTATTGGCCCACTGAAGATTAAGTACAATCGTTTTGGTGCACTCTTGACAATAGAGGTAATATTAATTCATTCCTTGGAAAAACACGTTCATTTTGAGAATTAAGGGCTTCTTACGATTTTCTTTTGATCAATTTTCAGTTGAGACTGAAGCTTAGTAGAAAGTATATCTTTAGATGATAATCAATATTGCATATCGTCCATGATGAACATGATTTAAACTTGAAATAATACTTTATTGTTACATCTTATTGTCATGAGGCTTCAGTGTCAACAGAAAGTTAATCAATATCAATACAGCCACAAACTCAAAAATGTCCAAATTAACATGTTTTTTTGAGGAATAATTCTACCTAAAAAGTCAAACATACACCTTACCAATAGATTTACAGACTTGTTCCAAAAATAATTCAAGGTTTTTGTTATCAAAATAGATATTTACATTTTTGACATATACCTATTCTGGGATAAAGAAAATTTTTTATGAGACTTTGTAAGAGGAACGTGTAACAGTTGAGAGTAAAAAAAAACAGAAAAATAGATAATCTGAAAATTTATGCTGATACAATGAACATTACTATCAGGAACATGAATTCCATGAATAGATAAAAAACGCAATATGAAAAACAAAACAGAATTATCTAGAAAAAAAATATCACAATGCTGTTTGTTTAAACAACAGAAAAAAATCTTTGGAAAAAGCACATCACAGTAAGAAATTATCACAGTCTTTCAGAGGAACAGTCATCTTTTTCTATGTTCGTTAATCTCCTTTTGTTTCTATCGCCTTGTCTATCAGGAGCTGTTCGAAGGCAGATTTTTACTACCGAGGCAATTTCTGCTTCAGTTGCATATCTCATCAGGGGATTTTGTCGAAGACAAACTGAAAAGAAATAAACATATTAAGTTCAAGGCATGACTTATGAATAAAATACAAGATAGATAGACAAGTACATTCAAAGACTCAAACATCCTGAAAATATGTTCACCAGAATGTGAACATTAATTGAAAATTAAAATTCAATATTTGTATACTGGAGTTAGTTGTCTAATAATTGTTCACATTATATTTTTTTGCCATTGTATGTCAAGCCAAAATAATAATATTGTTTCGATCCAACAATGTCATAGTTCAATTTGGTGGGTGTTTTTAAAAGTGTACAAGCACCTTTTGGTAAATTTGTGACATCTGGCTTGCTGGCGAACCAAGATAAAAGTTCATAGAGTGTCTCATGAGTAATATCTATTTCAGGAGACCATTTGACCAAAAAATCACTTGAACTTATCACATTTTCACGAACACTAGAACTGAAGAATTTATATCACTAACTGAAGAATCTGTATCACTATTCGAAACCTCAGATAAATACTCATGAATTGTAGGTTCCGTTTCGGTAACAGAAGTTGATGGAATAGGCTCATTTACATACGAACGCAATTCTGGCCTAAAGGTATCATCAGAAATAGAACTTGTGCATTGACTTGACATTGCCTCATCACTTCCAGAGAGGGAAACATATTTTTGCTTATTATTTATGACATCTCGAATAATTTTTGAACATGATTGCAAATTGCAAAAAGAGTTCTAAGAACTTTAACGGAGAGTGAGATAATTTATAACCTCAAACTTTTGTCATGCAAACGAGGATTAAGATATGGATATTATTAACACTTACCTCACTTCAGGTGAATCAGACATATTTTTCTTCTAAAGATTATTATCTGACAACTCAACAACAAGCACTTTAAATTGCTGGTAAACTTATCATAACATTCAAATTCCAAACAATCAAAACTTCGCCATCATAGACAAGATATACTGTTCGCCATTCTGACAGGCAAAGACAAGATCGCGGCTTCAAGTTGACAGTTGACGTGGTGGGGAAAAAAGCCCGGCAGATTAAAAAATTAGACGTCGTTCTTTGTTTGGGGACAACAGAATTTTGACCACAGCAAAAAATCAAAATGAAAACTTTCATTTCGATGATATTTTATGCGGCGAATTCAAAGCAATAAACAAATTCATATTCACAGATAACTCTCTCTGTTATCTGTGTCCATATTTCGGCTTGATTGGTGATGCTACAGTGCCAACATCGGGCCGGCATGTTCAGATTGCCGACTTGGCCAACGTCGGGCCGGAAAACTGCCGATGATTTCATTGCCCGGTACCGTTTTTATAGTATCAGGCCATTAGTGGCTGAATTGTATGTACCCGATTGGAGGATGCCGTTCATCGGGCCGGCATTTTACCGATATTGCTTTGCCGATGCCAGCATGTTGCCGACTTGGCCTTCATTGGGCCGGACGCCAGCCAGAGATTCATTGTTTGCTGGGATAGGTTCATATACCTATACTATATGAATATAAATATTACCGCTACAGAAATACTGGAGAAAGTTCAATTATCTAGGAAATTTCATTCGAGAGCTTCAGGAATACATTTCTTAGCCGACGCTTATCCAGATACTAGTCATGTTTGATACTGCTCGGTTTTTGGACAGTAGATTCCAGTCAAGTCAATAACATTTATTGGTACAATTGAATATATTTTGCGTATCTCAGGAACTGCTTTGACAATTTTTAGGAATATTGTATGAGGATAAGGTTTAGCATTTCGACTTCATTCTTATAAATTTGATTTTTTTGGTAAAACACAATTTAGCACGGAAAAAAAACGTTTCTATATCTGAATATATACACGGTATTATTTTCAGGTTTCTACTGGGTTTTCACTCCCAATATATGAAACAGAACTATTGAAAATTAAATAAAAATAGTTTTTTTATATGGAAAACGGCCTTGCCGATTGCAGAATTCAGCTATTTATCAAGGGCAGTTTATTAGAAAACAGATTGCCTAATAAACAATACCAGAACAATATGAACGATAAACAAAACGAACTGTGACATTTCAGAGTACAAATCTGACTTTCATCAGACAAAGTAGAAAATTTTCACTAGTAATACCTACTACTGGAGGTCGAATTATTTCCGGATTCAATTTGACCTCGAGTGGTATTCTATAAGAATATTCTACACCAAATGTGTTTATTTCCAACAACATCAATGTTTGTCTTCATCAAGTACTTGCAAAACGTAGAAGGTTTCGTCGACTTGATTATTTGTTTACCTTGACAACTCAGTGAAACTCTGAGCTAGAAATTATTTCTGTTCTGAATTTGTCAAAAACAGCACGAAGTAGAAAAATGTCTCGCTTCGGCCAAGAAAGAAAAGAAAATATTCGCCAGAATATTAAGCAGTTGCCCCCCGCGAATACTAGGAAATCGAAGGCAAGTGTATAGAAGCAGTTTATAAATTTTGCGCAGAAAAAGCTAAGCAGCTGCAGGAATATCTTTCGTCAAAAAAAATTGCAGTATAATTCGCTGTTGGGTACCCACGAGGACAAAATTTCCACTAAAATTCATCCGTTGCGATGGTGTTCTGCCAGAAATACACGTTCTGATTGGTTAAAAATCACATGTGTGGAATTTTCAGGATTATATTCTCGTTTATCTAATGAAGGAGTCAGATTTCTACTCTGAAACGTCACGGATCGATTTGTTTATCTTTGGTATTTTTCTGGTATTGTTCATAAGGCAATCTGTTTTCCAAAAAACTGCCCTTGACAAATAATTTAATTCTGCAATACGCAAGGGCGTTTTCCATATGAAAACAGTTTTATTTAATTTTTAATATTCTTTTTCAGATATTTGGGGTGAAACCCCAGAAAAAACCTGAAAAATGTTGCTAAATCCTCACAAAATGAGCTTTAATCGATACATGGTATCCCTAAATTTGGGTTTTTTTCTCATAATATCTGCATTTCACAAGATATTCATTTGAGAATTGGCATGGTTATTAGATTTTAGCGTTCTCACAATGTGATATGCAGATTTTGGTTGCAAATCTACAGATTGATATTTTTTCCGGAACACTGTGCCCTGTTATCCTCCAGAACTTTTTCAAGTGAGCCATTGTTAGTTTGAAAAATTTCAGAAAAAAAGCTCTGTTATTATGCTTAACTTTATAGCTTCTTGTAGTTTTGTCGAATCTGAATCCAATTTCGAGAAAAAATTCCAATCTCTCGAAATCCTCAGAAAACTCCGAATTGTCATAAAATCCAATGAGTAAACTGCGGTAAATGAATTCATTATTAGTTTTCATGGATATTTTCTGATCTGTAGCAATGAATCATAAAGATTGTACCTGCAATTCAGGAACAACCTGTATATGGTTGAAACCCCAGGAAAGCTCTGCCACCAATTGTACTTAACATACAAATACAAATTTTTCAATGCAAACACAGCACTACCTGACCTTGAAAAGACGTCTTTTAAAACTCAAAAAATGACCCTTATTATTAGTCAGAGACGTCGTGCATCATGTATGATAGAATTATATGACGTCATCATAGGTCACTCCGCTGCCCGGATAGCTGTATGACTTTAAAAAGACGTCTATATTGGACGTCGAAAATTTTGGCGTCTTTTTTCAGTCAGTAATGTGACGTCTTTTATAGGTCCTTTATTAGTCGGAGACGTCGTGGACGTAAGATGACGAAAAAATTACATCAATAAGACGCCATATTAGGTCAGTCTGCTACCTGGGGCACAACCGAATGAATTCAAGAATCGAAATCCGAATGAACGAATAATCTTGAGAATCGAATGATCATTCGAATGATTTTCTATTCGTTCTGAGTTCGAAGTGACACCTAGCGGAAACTTCAGGTAATATTTCCGTCAGGACAGATAACACTGGCTACCATGGAAATACCACAGCCGTCTTTAATTTCTAGAGACGGCTGTGGAAATACCTACCTGCACGCTTCCTACGCATTTCATTCGGTTCGTTCTGTAGAGAAATGATAATTTTGGGTAGAAAGCTGAATCAATATAATCATTTATCATAAGGGAAAAATTACATTTTAGTTTCACCTTGACGTTGAAAAGACTTCACATTACATATTACATGCATATTTCACACTACCACATATGGTCACTATACGATTGCAGTTGAGTACATAAATACATAATTACCCTGAGACAATAGTTCAATCAATTCCTCATCCATCATTGTCCTCAACCTCATACGACGAAGTACCAGAGACACCGCAAGTACTTGATTTGTTGAAAAGTGCCTAATAATCATGACAGACGAGTATGAACAATCTCTTGAGTGTTTTGAATATCCTGCCATTTCCTTGAAGTTGAAATTATACAACTACAAAAAGAGTCGTGCGATTTTGGCGGGAGAGAATCTGACAACTCAAATGTCATCGCTTGGGCGATAAACGCGTCATTCAGTTTGCGTCTACCTTTGTCAAGTTTGAATCACAGAACACATATGATATACAGGGTGGGCAAAATTCGTTGTCTACCGAAGAGATCTCGAGAACTATAGCAGCTAGAAATAAACTGATAACACATTCTCGAGCTCATTTTTCCTCACTAATCAGAATCTGAAAACTAATCCAGCCTATCGTTCATAGATTTTGAGTTATGAACGAAGATTGAGAAATTGTCATTTTCAATGATGCTGAATTATTCTCTCGTTTGAACTCTTATTCGAAATCTGTTCTTACATTCTACAGGCACTTTTTTAGGAGTAATTCGAATATAATATGATTGAATTTTTTAAACCAGCTATTTTCGAGAAATAAGAAAGATTTATGATTTTTCAAATATAAACTATAGTTAGGAAATGGTTTCATGGAGAAGAAAGAGCTCCAGTAGTAATAAATAACATAATCACAAGGACGAATATCTGTCGATAAATCAACAAATATATATATATATATATATATATATATATATATATATATATATATATATATATATATTGATCCAATAGACGTATCTAGTCCCGATATATCATACAGGCTACCTAAGACCCACATGATCCAAATGACTTTGACGAGTATATAAAGTGGAAATGAGTTGTTTTAAAATATAACTCACTAGGCAGCCTGAGAGGGGAAAGAATTTCTTTGAGACAAAAAAGTTGTATAGTAGACAACGTTTCTCAAACCCGAACCACATCGCCGACATTCCGATCCCTCATATACCACGCAAACATATCCAGCCAACGTTCGAAATCCCAGCGCTGTTGCCAGATTTTCGGGACCTATAGCGTCGATTGTGATGTATGAACGGGTTTAAAAAAGGAGGTCAACTTGTTGAATCATCGAATTTGTATAAGTTATGCTATGAAGAGATCCTAATGTCTACTCGAAACAAATTGATGATGAAAATTGAATCGAATGCGAATGAGATACTTCGGTCAAGTATTTCGATTACTTGTGATATTAAGATCAAATACTTTGTAGAATTGTGAAATATTTATTATTTTCTGAAGGTGTTCCAATCCTTATCAAATATTCGTATCCACTATGATTATAATATTATTACTCCTCGTGTTAATTTTTTCATGAGAAGATGCATTTAGCCATTGAAGTCCCATAAATAGTAAAAAAAAATTTCTTGGAATTGTTCTGATGACACGATGCTCACGAAACTCTACACACAGTTGTTCATTATTATTTTCGAACAGGCTACCAAGTTTTGTCATGCTGGAATCAAAAATTTTATTAGTTATTCCGGAAAAAACAACGATACCGAGGAAACAAAACACGAAATTTCAAAAAAAAATTCCAAATATTTCCTGAAGTTGAAATCGTATTGAATTGAATTTTTATGACAATTACAAGCAATACGATCCCAACAAAATTTCGCAAATAGTTGCGCGTCTTTATGTTCCAATTGATCGCCATCCTTCAATCCAATCGTTTGGGTAGTTCCTGAAATATCAGGGAAATAACCTCAAAACAAATGAATCCGAAACTACCATTTTAAAACCAACAAACATTACTGGCTCCATATTTATACAGTAACTAGAATCATTTAGTCTGGTTGATAAAATATTCAGAGGTCAGAAGTTGAAACTTTAACTACGGAACAGACTATATGTTGAAATAAAATTCAATTTTAATTAGTAAGTACGGAACAAATACATATTGAGATATAATTTTGTTTTAATATGTCGTTTTTTCCGTATTTCTAGTTTCAACTGTTGTCCTCTAAAACTCTTACTAACCTGAAATGATTTTATTAACTATGTGACTGCGAAAGTAGTAATTATAATTGGTTTGAAAGTGGTAGTACAGCCAAACTTACGAAACATCTCACCCTGCATTGCATGAAGGTTCCAATGAAAATTGAAGTTTCAAGACCATTATTCCTCTTCTATGTCAGAAATTTCAGATGAATTACACATATAGTTCAGAGGAATTCTCAAAATCTGTTTCTTTCGTCATTGATATTAAAATAGAAAATAAGATATTTTTATGTCAGGTTAATTCACATTTGGTGATCTTCTACTTATATCATCATCACGAAATTCGGCATGAACCTTCGTGCTGACATTTTTCCATCAAGTACTGGATTTTAATCTGATCTAATTTGTGTTGTTGGTGACATTCCAAAAATAAAATTCTGAATGGGTTATCGGCGGAAATATTAAATAGATTTTATTCATTCAACAATTCGTTCTCACGGCCGATCGTGAGCGGAAAAAACCAACTTAAAAACTCGATATTTGTAGAGTAGTTTATACCTTAATAACGAAAGCTGAATTAGTGAAAAGGTGAAATCTACTCAATGATTCTGGAGATATATCGAATTTTATTTTTCCGATGTTTCCAAAAATTCACATTGGATTGAATCGATATCCAGTATTTTATTGAAAAATGATGACTGAGGGTTCGTACAGAATTTCGTGAGGATATGATCCGAAGATCGCAAAATATAGAATATACGAAATATAAATTTGAATTTTTGTTTCGAATTGTTCTTACGACATGATCATCGCGAAATTTTCTAAAAATTTGTTTTTCGGACCTAGCTGGTCGTCATCATGATTGAATCAGTTGCTTACAAGGTATTCTGGAAAAAATAATGATACCGAGAAAAAAACACGAAGTTCCACATTTATAAACATGTACTGAAATTCGACGCGAAAGATTAAGCTCAAGGTCATAATGATATTGACCTGGTACTTTCAAGGCCTGTGTTTACAGGAAACACCGCCAAATTCCTAATTTTCTCGAGGTTGAGACATCTTGAATATTGATTCACGAAATAACTAAGGCACTACACTCTCATAAGTTTTCCTGACTGTGGTTTGTGAATCAGAGAGCTGAATGACTTAAGAAAATTTCCAAGATTTGTATGAGAATTTCATAATAAATATATTGAACTCTTTCAGCCCTTCACTATTAGGTAGTTGATCACGATTAAAAAGAATTTTTTATCACTAAGTTTCCCCTCCAACAACCTACTCCCAACCTACTGGTTTGGGTATTGGGAGGAGAAAAAAAACTCTAGCGAATAATGAGAATATAATTATTCCAGAGTCAATAATTTCTTTCAAGGAAAATGCATATCCCTAACGCTATGTTTAAAATCCCGGTATAGGTCACAGATTTCATCTCGGTATATTTGATTGCGTCACCTACATGCTGCACTAAGTGCCAGGATCTTGGCGCATCTCGATAAAAAATCGTTAGCGGTTTCTATTCATCAAAGTGAAACCTAACCTTATTTTTTACGCTGTGTCTAGACTCCCGGTAACCGTGATGAATTTTCGACATTGACTTTTGATGATGCTCCAGGTACCGAGATCTAAGTCAAGTTCGATATTTCGAATGTGTTTGTATGGTCATTTGGATAATTTAAAATTATGTTAATTTATACGGCCAGTTTATTTAAATCGAATTTACTAATTTACTTCGAGTCAATACGTAAATATACAGTTTGGGATGTAACACTAATGAAATAGGTATCTTTCATCTCACTTTTCTAAGTTATGTAACATGTGGGGTATTTTACAGAAACTTGCAACAGAGTTTGGCATAGACCTTGAGGTTACTATTTAGCAGCACAGTTTCAGTTTCATCGACTTATTTTCGGAGATATTAGGAAAAATTAATGTCAAATTTCGAACCTATTTCTTCGGTTTCATTTGATTTCCGGAATAACTCGATATGATGATCCGGTTATATTGAAATTTGGTAGCTTAGTGGCGGAAGCTGAGGCCTAAATTTGTGCTGAATTTCTTGATAATCGTTCCATTAAAATAATCGACACACAAAATTTCAGAATTTTGCGATCTTCAAATCTCATGGTCCTCACGAAGTTCTGCCTGAACCTTGAAGCTGTAGTTTTTCAATCAAGTACTGAGGTACAGAATTTTTTTCCCATGTGTGTTGATGATAATTTTTCGAAGATAAGATTTCGAATGAAAATATCTGCGGAATCCTTGGGTGAAGGTGAGCAATTCGCAAATTCGGCCTTCGTTATCAAACTGTAAACCTGCTCTACAAGTATCAAGTCTTTTTTGGGTAGTGGTCGAATTAACGATCGGCAGTAAGATCAACTGAAAACCCAATACTTTTCAAAAGAAACGACCCAGAGACTCGATATTTATAGGGAAGGTTTGGGGCTTGATTCTGAAGGCTCAATTCGTGAATGGAAAAGATCCGCCCAAAACATTTGAAAATATCCCCAATCAAATTTGTTCCATAAGTACAGATCGGATTGAATTGAAATCTAGTATATTATTAAAATGATAGCCTGAAGCAACGAAATTGAACAAGCACTTAAAAGCTCCTGAACCTGAAGTTCAGAATTTTTTTTCTGCTGGCTGTAATCAATCAAGCGTCGCTTTTCAAGCACTTTTTTTTCTCGTACAATTCCAAATTCTCCTCAACTTCCTCAAAATTTTTGAATGTTCTTCATAGAATGAAAACCATTTCAACAGTTTTTTCATGTTTGAAAACTCGGGAAAAAATTTCACTTTGACACATCAACGAAACAATTTGATAGTAAGGTCAGGTGTCACTTCGATGAACAGAAACCGCCCAAGGCTACATTTTTTACTGGAATTTGCTTGGATCCCGGTACCTTGTGCGTCATATGGGTGACGTCATCAACTATGCAATGATAAAATGTGTGACCGGTACCGGGATTTTAGAGACAGCGTTCAAAATATGCTTTTGTTATTGACTCTGGAATTTATGCGAAAAAAATCAACCATTAATTCCAACTTGTATAGCATGATTCAGAAATATACCACCAAAGTCTAGAAGAATTTTCAGTCAACACTAAGAAAATTTTGTTTAATAATTGTTCCAAGTCTATAAAAGGCTCCATTCTCACTCAATCGTGACAGAATTGATTTTGACACCGGATTCGTCATCAGGGGGTCCTACGTAGTCGTTTGAGACCAATTCCGGTTCAACGTTCAATTACAGACATTTGGACAAAACGATGGCACGCTATTTTCCAGAACATGCTCGCAAAACTAGTTGGAATAAGCACAGCTATTACTTGGCATGGAGATGGTAGTAAACCCTGTATAGTTCTGTTACTCGGGAATATTTTTTGTCACGAAAAGTGCAATTTATTTTATTGGCTCAATATCCCCATGCTGAATTGATATCCAATGAAACCAAACTGTATACTTCATTCTATTACGGTTTGAATAGACTAGATTTTTAACATTCACAAAACTCGGGAAAAGGACATTAAAATAAAGAAATGTTCGCTCTGTACTAGTTCAAATCATGTGCCGATAGTGAACGTTTTCAAACTGTATGATCCGAATTCGGATCTATGAAATATTGAATCGATAAAAATCACGAACATGAAAACTTTCCAAGCCAAATATGAGTCATTGCAAAAACATTTTTATCGACGCTTGTATCCTTCACCGGGCTGCATAAGTTTTGACAAAGTGTCGATTTTCGGTGTGTATGTCGAGAGGATGCAATATCAAATATTCGAGTTCCATGTAATGAATTTAAAATCAACGTTTCTCATGGCGACGGCATGCTATAGCGGGATCATATAAGCTCCGGAACTGTTTTTTTCGGCTTGCATATTATGTGGAAAAGCTGAAATATCCAATTCGAAGGTTCAGAATCAGGATGACTCATGACGATGACTCGCTATACCGAAGAACACTTCTGTGAACTTCTACAATCCCGCTGATGCTTGCAGCTGGCCGTCGTCATGGGGTATGTTTATTATGAATTTTTATTACTATGTTTAAGTATCATTGATATGGTTGTAAACAAGTAATAAAAATTTCGTTCCAACTGCGATCCAACTACCAAAAAGGAAACGGCTGAAACAGTTCGATATGGGTGCGTTTTTATTTTAATCAGTTGAAGCGATGAATTCCATCGAGCGATGAAAAAACGATTGACGTGACGTCATCAAATCTCTCGAAAAGTTTCTAAGCATGGGGTGGAATTAAAGACAGAAATCAGTGGATTCTCGATGAATTTCGGTTTTGGATTCGAATTTCAATGAACGGTTTTTCTGGTTAAATTACTGATAACGAACACTTTATATTATAATGTACAGAAATCAATTATTTCATTTGTTTTGCAGATATCCTATCATTCTGTGATAGTTATTTGCTGTATTTCTGCACATATTTTTATCAGAAATCATTATTATGGATGCGCAATTATTTCCGTTGTGAAAAATATGTTAGAAACTTGATGATAATTCTGCTAGTGATGAGGAATGCGTAATATTTGAATTGGAAAGGAAGAATAATGAAGGACATGTAAATACCAATAATTGTATTGAGGAAAATGTACCTAAATATCTTGTTTTTGTAGCTAATTTTTTCAAATCATCCGCACATCTGCACCATACATTTTTCCACTTTACACACCTAACAATATTCGATAAATCCACGAAAACTTCTGGTCAAAACATTGAAGTAATGTTAGAATTATCCATCAGTTCGATCGACCTCCGAGTAAGATGGATACGCTTAGTAATCAGAAATTAATCGATTAAACTACGTTGAAAAAGAAGAACACCCTGCTGAAATTCTTCGGGATTTCTCTGATGAAAATATAAACTCCGTGGTGCATTTACGATTAATCGATTAGATATCTCGATTAAAGTAAAAACGCACCCTATTTTCATTATGAAATTTCTATACAGATCTTGAAAATTAAATATTTCATTCATCATTACGATTCACAAACAGAAAAACCACAGTCATGAAAAGCTACACCAGTCCAGTGCCATCGTCATGTTCACTTCGTGAATCAATATTTTAGAGGTAAAGAACTTGAGACAATTTGTAACCCGGTGGTATGCTCTGTTAACGCAGATTTTTGAAGAATCAATTCTATGTCTACATCTTCCCGTTTTCCGTTTATTTTCAAAATAACGAAAGAGAGGCAATCAACTCACGTCGAGGATTACAAATGTCAAGAACTCTGAAATGTATGCAAGAAAAATTATCCGAAGTTAAATACTTGCAAAGGATAATTCAGGAATAGATAGCCAAACTCCAGAAGTGGAATGATGGCTGAGAGTAAATAAAATAATTAACTAAAACTAAATTAGTTTTCAATTCTCAACTCTCACAGAAATTAACCCTCCCGAGGCACGGAAGATTTTGGTCGATTTCAGTTTGTTCCTCAGAACCCAATGATCGAACAGAAACAAAATTAGGTAGAAAAATCTAGAAAAACACTGACGTGAAGTCAGCAGCTTTCACGCGCTTGTTCACATTGCGAAATGGTGAAATTTTAATGAATTATAAAAATTTTCAAATAAAAAATATTTTCTTTTTCAAAATTTTTCATGGATAATTCTTCTCATTGACACTATTCATCTTCCAACCAAGTTTCATTTCGATCAGATAAATGTTTTCCGAGTTATTGAAAAATCAAAATTCCAAATGGCTATAGCACAAAAATCATTCGGCAGATTTGGCCTATTAACGAACTTAACCGAGAAATTCAGGATCTTAACCTGAAAATTTCAGGACTCTAGGTCTTTCCTTTCAAGAGTTACAGGGCACACGGTCGGACGGACAGAATGTACAGATAGAATCGTATAAAAATCTAATACTTCAATGAGGAATGACCACTTCATGATCCCAGCGGAATTTCATGAGGCACATATCATTAGTCGATCACCAGATATAATTCTGATTTTTTTGATCGATCCAATCGAACGAACATCACGAAATTTCGCAACAATTTGCTCATCAGCATTTTCCAACTATTTAGATTTTTCATCATGTCCAGCCTAGTATTTTTTGAAGTATTTCAGAAATGACAACGATACCTAGTTGATAGTTAAACAATTTGAAATAGTTTTTCCAATATCTCCGAAGATTATAATACGAGAAACCTGAAATTTGAGGGGCTGATGTCAAATGGTGAGTTCAAGGTCTGTGTCGAATATCATCAGAATCCAATGAATTGTTTCCGCAGAAAAACCTCGAAAAAAAAATTGAAAAATTTTCGAAAAAAAATTATTTTTTGATTTTAAGTCCGTAACACAGTCACGAAATTCAAAGAATTGTTGCGCATCCCTTATCCACGACTATCTACGAAATTTGAATCTTATCGCGTTAGTCCCGTTTGAAATATTGGGGAAATAACATTGAATTTTCGAATAATCGCGAAATTTGGCATACACATTTCTTTACCAATATCTCATGGATTTGGTATCAGATGGAACTGAAATTTGAAGAGCTTCTATTGAATATTGATTTCAAGATTTGTGCAAAATTTAATTGAAATCAGATCTGTAGAAATTATTTTCGTCAAGAATTCTCGTCATTTCTTCTCGAGATATTGGGAAAATAACCTCAAAATTTCGAAATTCTCCATATCTATTCTTCCAAGAACGTCCTGAGCCGGTCGAAATACTTATTTATCGTAAACTCCCTTCTCTTTATATCGTTTGATCACTCCAGATACGTCACGTGACAAAAAAATCCGTCGTGTCTCGGCTGGAATTACTGGAAGGCTATTGTGTAGCAATAGCACTGTAACATTCCTCTGTTACTGATTAATTATTAAACTCCATAAAGAGAATATTATCCTTTCAAACTTTCTCGCAGCTTTCTCCCAAAATATTGAACCTCTCAATAGTGAATCAAATATGCTTAGTGATGACCAATTATTGTCTATATCTTCCTTTACAAACGGAGAATATCACCAAACTCCAAATGTTTTGAGAATTCGATACTTTAATTATTGATTCATGAAGGAACGAGCCTGATTCGAAATATTCAATTTTGAAACTCTGTATGAAAGATTTTCCATAAGGTAATGACCCTATGCCGAACTACAATACCAAAAAGCAACTTTCTATTTTATTGGTCAAAAAGATGAAATATCTACTTCAGAGTATCTGTATGGAGTCATATTATATGTTTCGAGTTCAACGCTCTTTACCCGGCGTCTGAGTTTGGATTTTTACTGTGTAGCTCGAAAATATAAAACATCTCATTTTCGTTCGGTATGGAGAATTCACAATAAACTTTCCCCATGACGGTGACTCCCCATAGCGGGATCGTACAAGTGTCCATAATAGAAGTTTCCAGGTTTGTATATCTCGCTGTACAGTGTTGCCAAGTTCAGGGACTCGAGACGTTGATTAACCACACGAATTATATACAGCTAGTTGATTCCCGCAAAAGCGCCCTCGCACTGGCCAAACCCTGAAACTTTCTGTGTATAATATGATGTATCACCGATTTTTTACACCCGGCTGAAATTTCGTTTATAGCATCCCCTGACCCCCCAGACCTCAAAAACATGGTCAGACGCTAAGAGACCCGGGACCGGGTCTGAACACGTCACTTTTGGACTGGAAAGGCGGTCAAGTGTATAGATTCGGGTCTGTATGTGCGGTCGAATAAAGCTATATATATATATTTGTTGATTTATCGATTTATCGACAGATATTCGTCCTTGTGATTATGTTATTTATAAACTATAGTCGAAAATTTCCTTATCTGGCTACAAAATTTTTGCTGATTTCAAAAATGTATCATATGTTGCTATTCACATGAATATAACATGAGAAAAAAATCAAAAACTTTTTTCCTGCTTTTCGATTCACTGTTGCATTATAAGTAGGCTGGCTTTACCATAGCGACCGTTGAATATGCAAATTAACCATAGAAATATTTTTTCAGCTACCGGTGGTTCCAATCATAGAAGCTCAAGTTCACAAAAGATAAATCATATTCAACGGTCGCTATGGTAACGCCAGCCTACTTATAATGCAACAGTGAATCGAAAAGCAGGAAAAAAGTATTTAATTTTTTTCTCATGTTATATTCATGTGAATAGCAACAAATGATACATTTTTGAAATCAGCAAAAATTTTGTAGCAAGATAAGAGAATTTTCGACCATAGTTTACATTTGGAAAATCATAAATTCTTCTTATTTCTCGAAAATAGCTGGTTTAAAAAATTCAATCATATTATATTCGAATTACTCCTAAAAGAGTGCCTGTAGAATGTAAGAACAGATTTCGAATACGAGTCCAAACAAGCGAGTTATTCAGCATTATTGAAAATGACAATTTCTCAATTTTCGTTCATAACTCAAAATCTATGAACGTTAGGCTAGATCTGATTTCAGATTCGGCTTTTTCAGTAAAAAAGTGCTCGAAAATGTGTTATCAGTTTTCTTCTAGCTGCTATAGTTCCCGAGATCCCTTCGGTAGACAACGAATTTTGCCCACCCTGTACAGCGTGCCAAAAAAGGAATCCAACTCGTCAATAGTTCTTGTACGAAGAATCATTAAGAAAAAAATCCTTGCACTCGTCAATTTTTAATTTCGAAAGTAGTTTATACCGGATTTTTTTTAAATTTGATATTTCTCACCCCCTATGCCTGGCATCCCACTCTTTTTGGTTCAAAAGGGAATATATGGGTTGTGATACATCACATGAAAGGTAATTTGTTTACCTATTCAGCGATATGATTGAAAGCAGAATTGCTTCCCAATAACAAATTGTAAATTATTTCGTATTCGTTATTGGAGAGCATGGCAGTCAGACCATTACTCTTTTACTGATTATTATTAAGGAAAATTCACGAATTCATGGATTTGTAATTCCGAAAGCAGGTCTCCCTATGCTTTTGAATTTGATATCTCTCACCCTTTTCCCTCCACACCTATACTGTTTTTTTTCAAATAGTAATATATGGATTGTGATATATCAAATGGAGGGACATTCGATTGCCAATTGGGCGGTGTGACTGAAACAAGAATTTGTTGAGCTATTCTTTTATTACAAAATTAACAATTTGTGATTGGTGTCAGGTTCTTATTCTTGAAATAATAAATATTGAAAAATATCCATCACCCGCCGATTTACATTTTCGAAGTTTGAGAAATGCATGCTGTTTTGAAGTGGGAGTTCATAACCCTTAACCCACAACAGTTTTTTTTGGAAAAATATTGTAGGTGATATGTCGCATCAAAAGTCATTCGATGACCAATTCAGTTATGTGAACGAAAATGAAGTTCATCATATCGCTGAATAGGTAATCAAACTACCTTTCATTTGATGTATGACAATCCGTATATTCCCATTTGAAAAAATTAAGTAGTGGAGTGCGTGGCGTAGGGGGTGAGAAATATCAAATTCAAAAAAGCATAGGATAAATTGCTATTGTAATCAAAACTCGATGGGTGCGAGGATTGTCCTTAATAATTCTTCGTACAAGAAGATTGACGAGTTACGTTACTTTTTTGGCATACGCTGTATGTAAATGCATGATGTAAAAAACAAGGTTTGCTGATCTGCAAAAAGTGACGTAAGCAAGATTAAAATACAAGGAAATATATATTCTGTGCTTTGAACTTGCATGTAGTTTTATACGTGTAAGTATCTTCAGTAAATTAACAAGAAGTTTCAGTGTATATTTCGCATAGCGTTTTTCAACAATTAACAATGATTATTAACATATGCACTCATCACACTATTTAAAAGTATAAAAAATAGTTGATAGCTTCAACGAATTTATCAGTTCTTTGTCACAAACAGAACTGCCGTACCACCATCAACGGAACATAGAAGGTTAAACTATCTCTGCGCACAAGGTGACAGTTGTCCGATTGAGAGGTTGCCTAATGGACGTAGCGTACTGCCACACTTGGCCAGTAGCGCTAACGCTAACAATACGTCATTTGAACTAGCGATCACAGATGAGCACACCATGTTTTACTCGTATATATGTAGGTATCTATATTTACTTTATGGTTAGAATTTTAAAAGAAGTTATATATTTGATGTTCTGTGAGTCAACCCACAGAACATCAACCCTTAACCAAGTTTTGTTATTATTAGGTTCATTCAGGTTCCAATAATGACTGTTCTAGGACTGTCAGGAGTTTGGTCACGTTCGGTTTTTGTTGAACTGTTCCAGGACCGACTTGATCTGCGTTCGGGTTTCCTCAGAATTTTCCTCGGACTGACCTAGAACTATCCGAGATTAGTACTCGCATTCGAGTGGGGACTTTTCGAGGATTTCTTCCGACGCATGGTCTGCGTGACTGTTGTGACAAAATTCGAAATAAATAACGTATTGATGGGTTGACTAAGCATTTGCATGCAAACAAATCTTGCATTTAATTAATATAATTGAATTCAATAGTTCTTCCTCATGAATGACGAGTTCTTGATATTTTACATACCGTCCTAATTCCAAAACATTCTTTATTTGGAGGGGACAATGATATCAAAATGAGTCTATGTTTGTTTGTTTGTGTTCGTTTTTAATTTTAATCGATTACTTAGTCGTTATAATGTATAAAAGTTTAATTTATCGTGAGATATTGAAATTTTTTCATCTTCATCATTTGATATATACAATTAGTTTTATATTCTGAAAAGGGATAATAAAATATAAGTATATATTTTGTTCTAGAAATGAAAAATGAGAAAAAAATTTTTTCTTCTTTATACTAATCAGATGATCAAAAGATTTGATGACGAATTGTCAATCGTATTCCGGTAGATTGTATTTATTCTATCACTTAGCTGATTAGAGTTTGAAAAAAATTTACTTGTCCTATAAGTATCATTTAAAGCAAATTTTGTGAGGATTTCGCATCATTTTTCAGGTTTTTTCTGAACCCTCACTCGCAACATCTAAAACAGAACTATTAAAATTATATAAAAATTGTTTTTTCATGAAAACTTCTGTTTCAGAAAATTGGAAGAATTGTATATATAAAAATCAAAAATAAGTTCAGTTTGCTTTAATCAGAGAAAAAGTCAAAACAAAAATCGAAAGAAAATAATATCTGAAAATTTTCTCCTTTGTCTGATGGAGGAGTCAGATTTGTACTCTGAAACGTAACAGTTCGCTTTATTGTTTATCGTTCGTATCGTTTCTGTATTGTTCATTAGGCAATTTGTTTTCAAAGAAACTGCCCTTGATGAACTGTTCAATCCTGCAATCCACAAGGGCGTTTTTCATGAAAAAACAATTTTATTTAATTGTTGATAGTTCTGTTTCAGATATACAGTTTGAACTGCTTTCAAGACATCCCAGAATAAGACTCGAAACTTCTCCTCATCGGTTCTGCGCCGTTCGAGACCAACCCTAGGATTATTTGATTTCATCAAATAATAAACCTTAGCGATCGCTACAATTTTCCTATTCGAATGAGCACCATCTGCACTACACAAACAGTTTTCATTACTTCTTTTAGTATGTCAAAAGAAAAGTGTATTCAACGATTTGATATATTTTTGATTAACGGAAGTCCTTTTTTTTAGATGAAAAATATCGATGATCAAAATATTGAGAGTTGTAAAAAGAGTTCAAATTCTAACATTGCACTATCAGGTATAAATCTTTTGATTCAATTCTTTTAATCGTTTTGCAGGTTGTCCCAACCAGGAGTATATGGGTGTCTTTTCTCTGATGATCATGGTCTAGGACTAGGAGGTATTATGATTAATAAAAGAAATCTGCACTTGACAATGCCATCATTTTATTTTTCGCAAAGGGGCAAGCTTCTGTTGATAGTTCGGGAGTCATAGCTGCACTGGCGATACTTGCTGCTAGTTTGGAACCCGAGAACGAAAATCCAATAATAACTATTGAAAACGATAAAAGAACGTGTATAATCAAAAGAAGCGATTATTTAATTGGTGCCATATTCAAAACAACTCTCCTAAAGTCTCTTCTCGTCTCGTTTGTGTAATCGAAGTCTCGTCTCGCAGTCCTCAGTTTCGTCTCGTCTCGAACGAGAGTCTCGCAAAAGTCTCGGAGTCTCGTGCCGATGGATTAGTTGATTGTAGTTCACAATCCTCAGTTGTTTGAAACATTCCATCATATATTTCAGAGACATTTCATGTTGTTGTTGCGTTAGTTATTACTTCTCATACCATTTCGATTTCCTTTTTTTTTATTTTTATTTTTTCAAAACAGGGATACAAACTGAAAAATTCCCATCATAGTTCCACTCATAAACTAAAAGAATATTCCAATCCACAAGCATGGTGTTTACATATATATGCATAAATTGAATTAACATTTTAAATTGAGAAATACCTTCTGTTGGAAAAAAACCACCTAATTTAAAAAAATATTCTTAATGTTTTTTTTGAAAATATAAAAGTTAGCAGCGAACACGTCGATCCCCCCACAATATTTATTGAATGAAGTGCACAATCGGTGAACCGGTGAGTTCCTACCGAGGTTGGTATTGAATGCACTCTCCGAGAGCAAGACTCAAGTACGAGTTGCTCTCGAAGGAACATGGAATGGAATCATTTCAACCAAGTCCAGCGAGTCAAAGAAATTCCTCATCAATTTAAAGGCGAATATTAATTCATTTTTTATTCTATGATGTTCAAGAAGTTCAATGTTGTGTTGAGAACGGACCCGATTTATACCGAGAGTTACAAACACACCTGAGACCCTGTAATGCAGAAATCTCACGAATTTTTCTGAAGTCTGTCGAGTCTCACCTTGTGGATGTTGTACAATGGGTTCCAAACGATGCTTGCAAAGTTGAGCTTACTATGAATAAAAGGCGTAATAGAGTGATTTAATGGCCTCTTCATCATCGAAGGTTTTACACATACGACAGAAGAAACCTAAAGATTTACTGCATGACGAGATGAGGTCATCCAAATGGAGACTGAATGAAAGTTTTCAATCAAAAATCACGCCTAAATCCCTTACTCTGGTGACCCTACTGATATTGATGTTATTCAAACAGTACTGAAAGTCAATGCGTGTAATATTTCTTGTGAATGATATTTGCATACATTTGTCAATATTTAATTCTAATTTATTATTCCGAAAATGCTTCCAGATCCGCCTGCATTTTTACGCAATCTCTAATGTTTAAAACTACTCTGAAAATGTTTAAGTCGTCTGCATACAGTAGTAGTATGAAACAATATCTGAAGATATCCTTCAAGTCATTCAAGTCAACCTAAGATCCGATGTCAAGAGCTTTCGTAATATATTATGTGTAAACTACCTGATTCGTTTCTACTGATCGTTTGGGAAAAAAACATGTTGTTCTTGTATAATTGTTGGTTTTAAATGATGCATCAAGACATCAAAGACGATTTTCTCGAATAGTTTGGCAAAAATTGATAGTTTACATACTCCACGATAGTTTCTTACTGAATCTATATGTCCAGAGTTTTACTTATAAACACCAATGTTCTCAAGCTATCAGTTTTTCAAATACAGAGTGTAAAATTTGAAATCATATTTTTTGTATTCGTGAATGAATTTTGAAATAATTATGATATCTGAGTTAGATTGTGGCATGTGGAAATAGCTTTCAATAGAAAAGTCAAATTTCATGTTTTTCTCTTTCGTAGGAGTGGCATCATATGCATACGAATATCGTATATGTCTCGTCGGTCGTTTGAAATTTTATTACTTTTTAGAAGGGAACAGCGCGTTATCATTTCATCACGATGTCTGTAATTTTCGAATTTTGAGCCGAAATTGGTCTCAAACGACTAGGTTGGACTCACTGATGAAGAATCCGTGGTCAAAATTGATTCTGTCCGTCCGGCCGGCCGCCCGGCCGTGTGCGCTCTAACTTTCGAAAGAAATAACTTAGAGTCTTCAAATTCTCAGGTAGGGTTAAGATCCTGAATATCTCGGTTGAGTTCGTTAATGGGCCAAATCTGCCGAACGGTTTTCGTGCTACAGCCATTTGAAATTTTGATTTTTCAATAACTCGAAAAATATTTATCTGATCGAATTGAAACTAGGTTGGTAGATGTACAGTAGCAATCTGAAGAATTCTCCATAGAAAAATTTGAACAAAATTTTTTCTTGCTGGAAATTTTCATATTTCATTCAAATTTCACTGAAATCTCCAAACCGCCACTTCATAACCGAGTACTATATTTCAGCCCAATTAGATTTCCTGATTTTTCGAGGAACAAAAAATCAAGAGAAAAGTTTAGGGAATTCATTTCGGAAATTCATATATTCCATTCCGTTTGAACTTTATTCTAATCGACACCGGAAACTCGAAGACTCTGTTTAAATCCAATCAGATATGTAGGTATTCTTTGAATTTTTCTTATACTAAGTTCAAAATATTTGTTCGCATCGAGTCGAAGCATTTGCTGGACCCTACAGTGACAATATGCAGGACAGCAGCGTCAATAGATCGTCAATCGACGCATTGCAGTCATTCAGTTTTAACAATATTATAATAAATTCATTTTCAGTATTGCATCGGGCTTTTATAAGTATGAATTTGGATACCAAGTATCCCACGAAAGTATCCGATACATATCTCTTTAGTTTTCGATACTATTGGATACTCAAAAGTATTAAAGTTGCACATCTCTATTCCTAAATAATAGTGATAACGAGGAAAGAACCAAGAACTCGACATGTTTTCACCCTGCTCCGTAGATCGGATCAAACTGGAATCTAACACCGATGTTACAGTACCTTTGTCTAAGGCCTACTATGTCTAGACAAGTTATCCCTGACATCACTGTGCGCTGTCTCACTGTGGACTACTACAGATTATGAGGAATTAGTTAATTCCTCATAATCTGATGAGGGATAAGTTAATTCCTCATAATCTGGATGGAATAGTCCAGATCATCAAAATTCTATGCACATCCGACTACTGTACGATCAAACATAGTAAGTGCCCTACTGACTACAGAGTTTTAAAAACCTGAGGGAGACTGAGACGTGCGATCGATGGAGAAGCGCTCTTAGAGCGTCCGCACACGGGTCGACGAGATGTGCTCGACTCGAACAGTGCGACGTCGGCAAGCTCGTACGTCATAAGTTCCGAGTTTATTCAATATTGACCATAGATAGTGCCGATTTCAAAATCAGCGGGTCAAAAGAAGGTTGTCAATTCGTAGAAAACTATTTTTTAAAGATTAATAATTATTTTGCTCATGGGCTGATTTCGATCATTTTTTTGCGTTGGGTTCAGTATGACAATGAGGTGGTCCCTCTCTAGAATAATATATACAGGGCAGTCCTGAGAGACATAAAACAGCATTATTGCTTCATTCGTTAGCATCACCAACTTTCTATTGAATGAATCGGTAGGAAATTTCCTACCTACGGCAGAATATTTATGGCAAAATACACAGGGTGTATCAAGAAGTTAATTTCCACAATTCTGCTGTTTATGGATATATTTTGATGATATCCCTTGGTTTGCATTCAGTATGGCTTCAGGGTGGGCTAATTTCAGAATGATATATATAGGATGTTTATCAATTAGAACTATTCTCCTGTTTATATATCCATTTTGATGATTTATCTTCCTCTGTGTTCCGTATGGCTCCACAGTGGTTTGAATTTCGAATGAGATATACAGGTTGTTCCAAAAATAATCTAGAAAAGCACAAACGAGAGGTCAGGAACTGTTACGCGATAGCTCAAATTCCAGAACAAAGTGGTCACTTATTTACGTTGACCCTGCCAATTGCAACTTCACTTTCTGATGGAAAGATTTGGCGTTCTTCTTTTCTAATGGTTCGCACGAAATTTTGCATGAAACTTCAATCTTTCATTTTTCAATCAAAAACTATATTTGAATTCAATCCGATCATTAGTTTTGGAAATATTGGTAAAATAAAAATTTAAATGGGCATGTCTACGAATCATTGGGACGGTTTCAACCACTCACGAATCCGGCCTTCGCAATTAACAAGCCTGAAACCTACTTCATAATATTATATTATATGTAATTATTAAAGAAGCTTCTTTCGGAAATGATTGTGATTACGGCTGGCCTTACCACTGATCATAAACACAATAACTACCGAAATAATCTACTCAGGGACTTTATAACTGCTGAACAGGTTTGGTGTTCAATAAAGAACGCCGAATTCGCGAATTGGCTAGGTATATTCACAAAATGCAGGTATATACATTAAAAATTTGATTTTTCTAATATCTCCGAAAATACAGTACGAATCGAATGCAAATCAAGAACTTGATGTGAATATGAGAGCTTGAAGGTTCATGCACAATTTCGTGAGTACCAAACTATGATAACGGGGAAATGAGCATGAAACTTATATTTTTTCCGATCTCCGAATATAAATATCCAATCAAATTGAAAATCGAAACACTTTTATTAAATAGTGACCTCGAGGTTCGTGCTAAACTTTATTGTTTTTTTTTGTGCTCATATATTTATCTCGTACAATTAGGTAAATGGTGAGGGGTTTTTGTGCATGATCGCACAAAAAATGTGAATTATACGGAGGTGGAAGTATAAATTTGGTGAACATCTACGCATTAGATGATAGTTTTTACGCGCTTGTCCTAGGAAACGAGAGTGAATAATTCCATCACAGAAGTCTGATATTTTGCATCGAAAATAGTTTTGAACGATTTGGTAGGACTCACATATGAAAAATTTTTTTTGTCATTTGCAATTTATCCGTTTGATCAGTCGTTAGTTGGACCATAAATACAGAGAATATTCGATCAATATCCATCTAATGATTTCAGCGATATATGCATCCGAGATTTTATTCCGCTAGTATTTCCAAATATCAAATGGAAATAAAGGTATATCGCTAGGAAATGAGATTCGAATATTTGAATATCTATTCCTGATTTTATCATTTTTCTTGTGATATGATTTCCACGAAAGGTATTTGAAAACAAACTACCAAGTTTCCTTTGATCGAATCAGTATTCAAATGTGCTCTCTAGCCTGGAAATTTCAAATCGCTGGCATTTTTCCTTTGTGAATCATCGTGGTAGAGGGCGCACGCGCCGACAGAATTGATTTTGACCCCAAAACTTCATGAATGTGTCGATATTAACCGTTTGAGCTTTTGGCTGAAAAATTCCAGAAACTTCTGGACATAAGCACGCCGTTATCGAGCTACCTGGAACATGCGCTCAAAAATGACGAATCATTGTTATTTCGGATAATAGATTTCGATTTTTTTACGAACTGGTCCAAGCACATACAATGGCCCTGATTTTCCGTAGTTTTCATGGGTTAAAATATTATATATATATTTTTTTGTGCCGAGACAGAGTTCAATTAATTCGAGGAGGTAAAGATAATAAGAATTCACCATTTTAATTATGAAGTCAGTATTATCCCATATTGTATTTTCCTTGCGTGAGGACGAAATCGGGCAATCAATAGAAAGATTCCATCATTACATGTATTTATATGATCAATTTCAAGACATGAAGCCTCAAAATCATGTTGATAATAATTAAAAATCATATTTGTATCGTTTCGTTATATCGGAAAGCTAGCGACGTACGAACCTCTCGAACTTTTTGCTTCCATGCCAGTCGCGTGAAACGAGGCATGCGTACGTTTCGAAACGAGCCGTGTACGGTGCCACCTTGAATTGCTTGGGAAGCCGATTCGAGAGACGAGACTGGATCGCGTCGAGCGCATCGGATCGACCCGTGTGCGGACACCCGACGAGTGAATCGTGCAACCCGTGTGCGGGGTTACCTTGAATTGCCTAGGAAACCGCATAGAAAAACGAGGCTGGGAACGCGTCGAGCACATTGGATTAGTGTTGGGTATGACGTACAAGAGCCGGCTCATTTGTCCCGTACAAAACACAGAAATGTCAGATCGCCTCACCGTTCATAAATGTAAGACTTCAATCCAAATGTCATATCATTGATTGGTTGCTCTGTGGTCACGTGTCACATTGTCATGAAATATTATTCCTCTGATCTGATTGTCATGTCATTTCATTAGACGAGCCTATTCTTTTGATCGAGTCATCTAGTCAATATTACAGAATTCTGTGTTGATATTTACGTATGATGAAAGAGTTCAACAATGCGAGGTTGTGTTGAAGTTTATGTTGTATTTCAGGATCTCTAAGAATGAATTGAAAAAATTCTTGGCAGAGAATATAAAGGTAATATAAGTGATTCAAACGATGGGATTTCTCCCAAAGTCATCGAGTCATTCTACCCTTTAATTCAATCTATATCGAACACTCTTACCAATTCAATATGACCATTTAGGACAATTAGGCTAATTATTGGAATGAATATGAATTATACTCCCGATTCCGAAATTTTAAGATAATGTGTTTTCACCTTGATCATTCAATATTAATTATCATAAAATAAAAAAACCATCAATAATCTTTCAATATTCAAATCCTGTAATGTATTATTGTCATGTCATGCTCTAAGGTCCGAATTCCGAATCAACCACACGAATCACGAATTGGTAAGACTGCATCTGCTGAATAGTTTGTAAGAGACCCACTGAAATGTAGGTGTCGCTTCATTGAACTATCGGGTTAAAATTTGTCCGGCTCATTTGAACCGGCTCACTGCACCGGCTCAGTTCGAAAATTGAGCTACTCTTACAAAGTCATTTTAGAGTCATGTCATACCCAACACTACATTGGATCGACCCGTGTGCGGACGATCTTACAATATCTTGAGAAGATTTACGAGGTCCAGCGAGAGCGCTAGCGTCACCTGCATGAGGCGGTGATGAGTAGAGTAATCTAATGGAGATGGTATGGTAGAACCCGCGTGTTTTAGGACGGGGCTGGCACAGAATAACAAAATCCTGGCCTTGGAGATCGCGTTCGCCACAGAAAATAAAAATGAGCAACTCAGAGCAGTATTTCTTGAGATACAACGAAGACTATTGATTACATTTCCATGAAATTAGTAACAGATCTTTGAGTCAATATTTAACAACGGCATTTGAAATTTCAATTCGATCTGATGTTAATTATTGGAGATGAAATATAATATGGTTTCGTGGATCGTTTGACATTTGTCATACATTGGAGGTAAAACAACCCTACTTTCCCGCTTTGTTTATGTTACGAAGTACAGCATTTTTAACAATTTCAGGATAAATTCACAAGTTAAATTGATTTATATCAATAGAATTGGTGAAGAACTAGGCCAAGTTATTGTTTCGTAGTGAAATGCAATATAAAAACACCGAGAGACGATGGAATACGATTTTTCATATACATTGTGGTGTAGACTTAAATTCGAATATTTGCATCTTTCACCCATTTACCAAAATTTTTTTGGTATTTGAGCAAATTAAAGCAATTCGTTATAAGAAAGATTTGATATGTTTCAAAAAATATAGCCTGTATTTTATAATAATGAACCAGATAACTTTCTAAACCGAACATGTTCCGATGTGGATCCGCTACCCAGGTATGGAACTTCTTCTACGTTGTATTGTTTGTAATTGACCATATAGTCAATTAAAGATTATGAAAGCCCTAATGTTGCATCTGTATAATATAAAAAACATTTCATTTGGATAGTAAAGCATTTTGTGAAGATGATCGGCTAACACAAGGATGAAGTTTTGTATGAATTATTTTATTTGTAACATTTATTTAGTATGATAAAAATACAATGAAAAGATTACGATATGAATAGTTCGGAAATTCATTCGTTTTACACTTTGCAGTGACAAGGGCGATAATAGTGATATTTCTTATCGAAGGTTTACGGAAATGAGCTTTAAAGGCAATTCATTCGTTGGAACGAATAATTCATTCTATATTCCAAAATTCATTCGTTTCAATTCGACATGTAATAGTGGGGTCGATAATTCTGGCTTCTTATGCTATTTCTATTAGAATTTTGAGAAAATGAAATATATCGCCAATTCATTCGGTGGAACGAATGATCATTGGGTATTCCAAATATCATTCTTTTATTGAATGATCTCCATATTATTAACGCATTAATGTGAAGTTGTACATTAGACACCACTTTGCATGTAATTTTGATAATATTATTTGAATTGAAAGTTTTGAAAAATCGAATTAAATTATGATTTTCTATTAACATTATCATTTTGCATTCGTAGCACAAAAGGTTGCTCCAACTGTAACTGTAGTAGTGAAAAAATAGGGCCTGTAGATTTATTGGATGGTTAAATGCATACGTAAAACATTTTTCGTTAAATCCATTGAAATTGAAAATGAAGTTGGGGGTACTTCAGGTTTAAGTGTGATGTTGCCGGAAATAGCCAACAAATTTTGGTCAGGAATATCGAACGAAATAAAAAGAAATGTTAATTACGATCCCGGGGGAAGTGCTTATTTATGATATTTATTCATTTAATCAATGACAACTGGAAATTCGACTAGAAATGTAATGAAAAATACTTGTAAATCTTGAATAATTGTAGGCAAATAGATAATATATTTTCCCAACCCTTAATGCAACTTATACAAAATAATGAGCGAATGATAATTAGAAAATCTCAAATTTGATTCAATTTGCAAAACCTTCCAATTCATATAAAATAATACAAAAGTAATTTACAGGTTTTATTCTCTTCCCTACTACAATTACAGTTGAAGCAACCTTTTCTGCAACGAATGCAAAATTATAATGATAGAAAATCAAAATTCATTTCGATTTTCCAAAACTTTTAATTCATATAAAATTATTAACATTACATGCAAAGTGGTGTCTAATGTATAACTTCACGTTAATAATGCGTTAATATGGAGATCATTCAATAAATGAATGATATTTGGAATACCCCATGATCATTCGTTTCACCGAATGAATTGGCGATAAGAGTTCATTTTCTCAGAATTCTATGAGAAATAGCATAAGGAGCATGATGTAAGCAAAACATGGTGTGCTCATCTGCTCATCTGTGATCGATTTACCAATGATGACGTCACTTCATTCAAATTAATATATATTTCCTTGTATTTTACTCTTGCTGACGTCACTTTTTTTCCAGATGAGCACACCATGTTTTTTACATCATGATAAGGAGCCAGTATTATCGACCTTACTGATGGATGTCGAATAGAAACGAATAAATTTTAGAATACAGAATGAATTATTCGTTTCATCGAATTAATAGCTTATAAAGCTCATTTCCGTAAACCTTCGATAAGGAATATCACTATTATCGCCCTTTTCACTGCAAAGTGCAAAACGAATGAATTTCCGAATTATTCATTCAGTCCACCGAATGAATTGCTATAACAGGTCAATTTCGCGAACGACTGAATTGCTAATAGAGGTCAATTTCACTAACTTTTCATATATAATATCAGTATTATCGCCCTTACTGGTGGATGTCGTTGCGAAACGAATAATTTTCGAATACCGAATGATTCATTCAGTCCACCGAATGAATTGCTAATAGAGGTCAATTTCACAAACTTTTCATATATAATATCAGTATTATCGCCCTTACTGGTAGATGTCGTTGCGAAACGAATAATTTTCGAATACCGAATGATTCATTCAGTCCAACGAATGAAATGCTAATAGAGGTCAATTTCACTAACTTTTCATATATAATATCAGTATTATCGCCCTTAATGGTAGATGCCCTTGCAAAACGAATAATTTTCGAATACTGAATGATTCATTCAGTCTACCGAATGAATTGCTAATAGAGGTCAATTTCACAATTTTTTCATGTAAAATATCAGTATTATCGCCCTTACTGGTAGATGTCGTTGCAAAACGAATAATTTTCTAATACCGAATGATTCATTCAGTCCACCGAATGAATTGCTAATAGAGGTCAATTTCACTAACTTTTCATATATAGGTAATATCAGTATTATCACCCTTAATGGTAGATGTCGTTGCAAAACGAATAATTTTCGAATACCGAATGATTCATTCAGTCCACCCAATGAATTGCTAATAGAGGTCAATTTCTTAAACTTTTCATATAAAATATCAGTATTATCGCCCTTATTGGTAGATGTCGTTGCAAAACGAATAATTTTCAAATACCGAATGATTCATTCAGTCCACCGAATGAATTGCTAATAGAGGTCAATTTCACTAACTTTTCATATATAATATCAGTATTATCGCCCTTACTGGTAGATGTCGTTGCGAAACGAATAATTTTCGAATACCGAATGATTCATTCAGTCCACCCAATGAATTGCTAATGGAGGTCAATTTCTTAAACTTTTCTTATAAAATATCAGTATTATCGCCCTTATTGGTAAATGTCGTTGCAAAACGAATAATTTTCAAATACCGAATGATTCATTCAGTCCACCGAATGAATTGCTAATAGAGGTCAATTTCACTAACTTTTCATATATAATATCAGTATTATCGCCGTTACTGGTAGATGTCGTTGCGAAACGAATAATTTTCGAATACCGAATGATTCATTCAGTCCACCGAATGAATTGCTATTAGAGGTCAATTTCACAAACTTTTCATATATAATATCAGAATTATCGCCCTTACTGGTAGATATCGTTGCAAAACGAATAATTTTCGAATACCGAATGATTCATTCAGTCCACCGAATGAATTGCTACTAGAGGTCAATTTCACAAACTTTTCATATATAATATCAGTATTATCGCCCTTATTGGTAGATGTCGTTGCGCAACGAATAATTTTCGAATACCGAATGATTCATTCAGTCCATCGAATGAATCACTGACAGAGGTCAATTTCGCAAACTTTTCATAGAAAATATCAGTATTATCGCCCTTACTGTGTTATCCCTGGTAGATTTCACTGCAAAACGAATGCAAAATCACTCGAGTTGAAATTTTGCATTCGAATGCAGCGAATAATTTCGAGAATCGAATGCTGCATTCGATTTTGCATTCGAATGGCCCATCACTACTGTTTTCCATACCCTGTACCTATATCACAGTTCGATTTCGGATATACCGTTTGAGGGAGTATCTAACCAATGCACATATATTTGACCATAAATAATTCCAGTGTGACTTGGTAAAACCTAATAATTTCAAATAATCTGTATGACGAATATTGGAAAAATAGAACTGTTTGCATGGCAGAATATATATCGAAAATCGCTAATATTTTCGAAGTACAGATCTCCATAAATTACCTTTTATTTTCCGTAAAGAAACAGAAAAACTGATGAAAACACAGGTTGCTATTTGAAAAAACAAAGTCGGAACCAGCCTAGCAGAAATGGAACACTCTGATTGAAAATATTGTCATTATTTCGAACTCCAGCAATAAGGTAATATAATAGAAAAATCAAGAAAAGCACTGACGTGAAGTCAACAGCTTTTACGTGCATGTTTACTTTAGCATTGTATGTCTAAGGGCCGGTATTATAAAACTTATCTGGAAGTTATCTTTAACTTTAACTGACAGTTTTGACAGTTATATCAGGACATAACCGGCTCTTAGGGCCAGTATTATAAAACTTAACTTTAACTTTAACTGACAGTTTTGACAGATATGTCCTAACATAACTGTCAAAACTATCAGTTAAAGTTAAAGATAATTTCCTCTTAAGTTTTATAATACCGGCCCTAAATACGAAGCTTTTAGTGATATCCTTTGATCTTTGCGCAAAAGCTGTTGACTTCACGTCAGTGCTTTTCTATGTTTTTGGAGTTATTCTGGAAAGAACGCTGCAAATTTCACACAAGGGTTTATTATTTTCTCAGTTGAATAACCCAATACTATCGATATCTCAAATAAATTTCATATATTATTCATAATTCATTGGTTTTTCACACCAAAATTTGCAGCGTTTCTGTTTATAACTCAGGGACCACTGGTCGGAAATTATCCGGGTGAAAATTTTGAGGTTGAGTTATGCAACGTAAATGAACGTTGAGAGTTCCATGAATATTCGGTAGTATGTTTTTGAGAAATAATTTTGTTTCCCTTCAACCTCCAGTTTTGAGCCCTCAGGGTACACCGATCCTTCTGAAGCTTGGAGGATCAATCCCGAGCGACATAAAATTTTTCTACCAAGTTTCACGGATTCGCATACTCCGAAATGTAAACTGTGAAATTTTCAGGGGGGGTTAATTTTTTTTGGTCGATCACTAAGGTTTATTATTTGATTTTATCGAATAAAGAACCAAAACTTCGATAGCGAGGAAAACAACACGAAATTTGACATATATTTTCACAATATCTCCAAAAATTATAATCCTATTGAATTCGATACACTTCATTAAAATATGAAGATGAACTACTTAGTGTTTTCATATGAGCCATGGATATGATGTTTAAATGAGATCTTATCGTCCATCGTATATTCACATGCTGAAATTCGATCCGATCGTATCTGCATTTCTGTAAATATTGGATAACGGACTTTAAAATGCGTTCTGTTCGATAAAAGCATTTAAAATCCCCAATTTTTTTTGAAGTTTTTCGCGGGTTTCACGAGATATCGTTTTGGTGTTTCTAGATTCCAACTCATCACGAAGTTCGAATTCCATTGAATCAGTTTTTTCAGAGGAATTGGGGAAAGAAACTTGGCTATGACAGTTGGTATAACAAAATTTTGTTAGAAATTTTTCGTTAACGAACTTAAGAGGAATATTCAGGTTCCAAACCTATCCTGACAGTCTCTACGGCTCTTATTTCTAAAGTTATCGTGGAAACATACAATCCTCCCAATCGCTTGGTCGATTGGAACCATTCATGATGTAGCAAAACACGGCGTGCTCATCTGCTTTTCTGTGATCGTATTTACCAATGATGACGTCACTTTTTTCATTAAACTTCAAGGATATATATATTCTGTGGTTTGAACTTGAATGAAAAAAGTGACGTCATCATTGGTAAAAACGATCACAGAAAAGCAGATGAGCACACCATGATCAATTTCAAGCGATGGACCAAAATGTTTTTGGTTATTCGCGGTTAACCGCATTGGTTATGTGTCAAAGGATATAATGACGTCACAACCAATAACCACTGTCATTTTCGCTTGAATGCGTTGGTGTAAACCACGAAATACAAATCCTTTTTGCGGTGTGAAAACTATTTTGACTTTTGATTCGAATAAAGGTCAAAGGTTTTGACAGTGTTCAGTTGAATTTTCGTATTCTTAATAATGAGAGAGATATTGCAACGTATATTAACGTTTAGGTTTTAACGGTCGTTCCAAAAGTAGACATATTGCTACACGTTTTTGTTATCGTTGCGTTAGTTGTCAGTTTGTTTGGTTACGTTATGTGAGACGTCAGATTTTTGTGTTACAAAATCCTAAAGTTTAATCATTTGCATTTCTACATTAGTTTTTTGATTCTGGATAAAATGAAAAAGGAATCGGAAGCGGAAATTTCAGCTGGTGCTATTGCAGAAGAAGATAGAACTAGTTATATTGCACAATATAATTGGCATGGTTCAAACTATTTGTAATTTTAAACTCTTCATGTTGCTTCCAAAAGTATTTCTTAATTCGTGAAAAAGTAACAACTATCCCTATATATGAAAAAATTTGCTGCGGTAGCACTTATAAATCCTAATGTCTAATATCAGTTGTGTGCAAAAGGTATTATGAAATAGATTTAAAGAATCCGAGAAAGTTGTGTAATTAACAACACAAAACATATTAACAAACAGCTTCTCTATGACAGTGATCGGAGCCGGAAGGACCCGAAGCTTAACGAATCCTTCCGATATAGAATAGCGCAACGTAAATTGCGGCTCGCAATTTTCCGTAAATAGAGAGATATTGCAGTGTCAAATTTGTGTGACATTATTACAGCAAACGTTATTTTTGACATCTAAGCATGCGCAGATTCATTTTCAGAATAACGCGACGTTAATAGCGTTAGCTTCTATCGTTATTTACAGAAAATTGCGAGCCGCAAATTACGTTGCGCTATTCTATATCGGAAGGATTCGTTAAGCTCCGGGTCCTTCCGACTCCGATCACTGTCATAGTGAAGCTCTTTATTAATATGTTTTTCGAAATTAATTCCACGGCTTCCTCAGATTTTTCAAATCGATTTTATAATACCTCTTACACACAACTGATATAAGACATTAAGATTTATTAGTACTACCACAGCAAATTTTTTTCATATATAGGTATTTGTTGCTTTTTCACGAATTGAGAAATACTAATGGAAGCAACATGAGCCGGGGTTTTAAATTAGGAATAGTTTGAACCATGCCAATTATAATGTGCAATATTACTACTTCCACTTCTCCTGTAATAGCTACAGCTGAAATAACCGCTTCTGATTCAATTTTCGTTTTGTCCAGAAGCAAGAAAGTAATGCAGAAATGCAAATTATTAAGCTTTAGGAGTCTCACATAACCAAACCAAACAAACTGATAAGTAACGTAACATCTGAATAAAGGACGTAACGGTAACAAAAACGTGTAGCAATACGTCTACTTCTGAAACGACCGTTAAATCCACGTTAACCACCAAAACGTTATATTTAGCGCACCGTAATAATATAACGCTTGCGCTATTCAAAAGTTGCAATATCTCTCTATTAGCGTTAGACGCTAACGCTATTAACGTCGCGTTATGCTGAAGCTGAATCTGCGCATGCTTAAATATCAAAAATAACGTTTGCGTTAATAACGTCACACAAATTTGACACTGCAATATCTCTCTAATAATGGATATTCTTGGTGAAAAGATAATAGTTTTATGTAAACAAACAGTAGAAATGTGGTGGAGAACGAATATTTATTGAGCAGAGCTACCATATTTGAAAAAATTATAATAATTTTGTGTTAGATTTCTTGAGAAGGAACTTTTCGTTTGGATCCCGATATAAAATCTAGCTTCGAATCGTTGCTGGAGGATAATTCGATGTTATTTTAGTGTCTGTTGCTTGGTGGATCAAAATGAACCAATTAAGTTTACTTGAATTCCGAAAGAAGAGGAAACATGTATTACATATAAATGATGTTATTTTTATATCACAGCAGCTCAAGATACAAGCTAAATGAAAAATGACACAGCTGGTCCAACCTACCTATGTAAAAATGAAAAATATCAATGTATTTATATGAATAACTTTAGCTATCATCAACTTGAATAGTATATCTAGTTTTTGTCAGGTTTTGAATCAGATCTCTCTCTTTGAATATACTATGTGTAGTAAGTGAAGTAGGTAGCTGCAGAAGTACTCGGTAGTTTCTCTGAAGGAACAGCATTCTTAATCAAAATTCTTTCATTTTCATTTATACCTGGATCATATCGATATGAAGTTGTTCTGAAATGAATACATTGTATTTTACCTTTACCTTTATGAAATCCAGGCCTTTCTTCTATCAACGATTTCCATGCCAGATGCTGTTTCTGAATTATCTTTACTTTCATTTGGCTTTGGAAAAAATGAAAACTTGAGGCAGTTGATTATACTTTCTTCTTTGACCATGAATTACATTGAGTCGAGGAACACAACAATAGTCATCTCGGGAGGATGCCATTTCGAATTTATACAATCGAAAATTTTAATCGGGAAGAAAGAATTCGATTGATGAATGTTACAAACCCTTTCTGTATACCAAAAGTTCAACTCTGAGAACAACACAAAAATAAGTATTACTCACCATTTAAAAGTAAATTGGATGTTTCAATATCCTCCACCTGAACATTTTAGTCAAGCTTGATAATTCAGGGAAATCAAATGAGTGTTTTGACGGCCATTTCAAATATTCCGTAGTTCCAACTATTTTGATGGACCGCTCGTGAAAAACAAGTCCAGAGCCCGGTTAAAACCGCAAAATTTTGGTTATAGTTGTGGTCCTTTCACAACTGATCCATGACGTCATGGAACCTAAACCGTTAGAGTAACCGATTTCGCTTGAATGAAATGGTTTAGACCAAAAAGGATTGGTTTTAACCAATCTGTTTTGGTTACTCGCTGGAAATTGGTTCATGTTTTACTTACATCATGGGACCATTTTGGGCGAAATCATAACGCTCGTGAAACAAGTGCGCGTAAATACCTTCAAATTCCGGAAAATCGAAACAGTCAGCCAAAATGATATATGACACATGTAATTGTCATCGAAATACATGTTTTAAAAATGTCAAGAGATTACTCTAGAGATCAAAAAACACTCAAATCCATCACTGCAAAATCGAGCAGATTAAAAGGTCACCACAAGACTGAAGATGGCACTACGTCAACTACGAGTCAACAGAGTCACGATTTGTCGAAAATAAACTATCTGAAAACTTCATCTGTGTTGGAATCAGATGTGAACAGTAAAAGTTCGAAAACTTCTTCTTGTTGGAGCGAAGATGCGAGTCATGCTTTGTACGATAGGCTGGCTGATAAGTTTTATGGCGTGCCAAACTTCAATAGGGACTTACATTGGACAAATGTTCATTTGGCAGGTATGTTCAATCCATGATAAGAAATGAAAACTCTAAAAAAGCACTTAAGTGGAGGCAGGAGCTTAACTCGATTGTTTCAATTTGAAGCCAGGGTGGTCACCCATCTAGGTATTGAGCACACATAGTGAAGTTTTACGTCGTCATTAGACGATTTGACAAGTTATGATCATATGATCCTCACCAAATTTTATGCCCTTAATTCATCAACCATATTTCAGAAATCAACGTGTTTTTAAACTTAATCTGGAGAAAAAAACTTAGGATTAGGAAACCTCTATATTTATGGAGAGCTATCTACGCAATCATTCCTCAGATATATATATATATAGTGTACCACCATAAACTGGTCAAACATAAATAGCCGTGTAGGTGACATTGGGAAAGTCTTTTTTGCCTTATTACATATACCCTGTTTTCAAAGCATAAGGGAGGATAATGTCAACTTAGAGCAACATCCTGATAACCGTGGTGATTTATGCGTGACCTTTGAAATAACAGTTTTTGGTCATATCTTAGTATTTTTTGGTGGCCAATTCAATTGTGTGAAATTCTGAAAAATGAATTTCGAAATTGCGGAAAATCTGCAAAGTTTGAATTTTTTATTTTCGATTGCCCATTTGGATAGCATTATTTCAAAGTACTCGTTTTCTTGAGATATTCCGTGAAAACATCTTCCCAAAATTCAAACTCAATTTTTTTCACATGTCTATAGTAAAAAATATCACCCAAAATTGTTGAACTCTTTCAAAGTTGAACTAACCTTCATTCTGAATACTGGTGTGAAAACAGAATGAAAATATATCTGTTGGTTTTCATTTTGTAGCCTTCCAATGGTTCCACTCGGAGTACTCGAATGATTTTTATTTTAAAAACTCAGCCTTACGGAGGCCAAAATTGTTCTAATAAGCCTCTAGAATGACCTGGATAGAAATGTGAATTTACCAACAAAGAAAAATTTTTTCAAAAAACTTTGGTGGGAATTGAACTCTCTCTTCACATTCAGTCGAATTCTGCTACCGTTCGAAGCATAGGTACATAGTGCCTTGTTATGTATTGTAAAAGCCAAATTCGGAAGGAATTTTCGAAATTGTACTAGAATTAGTATTTTCCTGATGGAAGTGGACTTTGTGCTTTTCTGTTGAAAATGTACGGTGAATAGTTCAATTGTACTGTAACGGCAGCCCTGCTAGCAAAGTGGCAAGGCGAGAGCTTTCTTCGATCGTGCATCGATGACTGGAGCCCCCACCAGAGATTTCACTCGCCATCGCAACATCGCCCTAAGATTTTGGTTCTTCCACTGGTCTATTTTATTCTGACCCTCGTCAGATTGACGCTGGACTTCGCATCTTACGAACGTACCGACCTTATTTTCCAAACCTGTATCAGCTATGTGAACCTGGCAATTGACTTTGAAATTTTTTGTAAGAATTTTGTGATCGATTGTACCCAGTAGGTACCCGATTGTACCACTTCCATTTCTGCTGAAATGCCCATCGTTTTTCCTACATATCAAATCGGAATTTTTTTCCCTTCAACTCGTGATTGGCCGGTAATCAATAGAATTTTTGTGCGAAAATTCTGTGGTCGATTGTGCCCGATAGGTATCCGATTGTACCACAAAAACTATCGTTTGTACCCCTAACTTTATTTTTATACAGCCATTTTAACTTCTGAACCCAACGGCACCAAAAAAAAGGATTCTGTGTCGATGTGGTCGATTGTACCCGGTAGGTACCCGATTGCACCACAAAAATTTTCGCTTGTACCCCTAACGTTTTCTTTATACAGCCATTATACCTTTTGAACCAAAAAAAATGAAATTTTTCCATGAAAACTTTGTGAAGGATTGTACTAGGTAGATACCTGATTGTACCACTTTTATTTTTGCTGAAATCCTCATGGTTTTTCCTACACATCAAACCGAATTTTTTTTCTCTTCATGTGATTGGCTGATAATCGATGAAAATTTTTGAGTGGAAATTCTGTGGTCGATTTTACCCTCTAGGTACCCGATTGCACCACAAAATTTTTCGTTTGTTCCCCTAACGTTTTCATTATACAGCCATTATAAGTTTTGAACCAACCAGCACCCAGAAAAAAATGGAATTTTCCATGAAAACTTTGTGAAGGATTGTACTAGTTAGGTACCTGATTGCACCGCTTTTATTTTTGCTGAAATCCTCATGGTTTTTCTTACACATCAAATCGAATTTTTTTTTCTCTTCAACTTGTGCTTGGCCGATAATAATAGATGGAATTTTGGAGTGAAAATTCTGTGGTCGATGGTACCCGGTAGGTACCCGATTGCACCAAAAAAATTTTCGTTTGTTCCCCTAACGTTTTCATCATACAGCCATTACACCTTGTGACCCCACCGGCATCCAAAAAAAAAATGAAATTTTTGCATGAAAATTTTGTGAAGGATTGTACTAGGTAGGTACCTGATTGAACCACTTTTATTTTTGCTGAAATCCCTATGGTTTTTCCTACACATCAAATCGAATTTGTTTTCTCTTCAACTCGTGATTGACCGATAATCGATGGAAATTTTGTGTGAAAATTCTGTGGTCGATTGAACCTGGTGGGTACCCGATTGCACCACAGAAATTTTTGTTTATACCCCTAACGTTTTCATTATATAGCCATTATAACTTTTGAACCCAACGGCACCAGAAAAAAGAATCTTGTGTCGATGTGGTCGATTGTACCCGGTAGGTAACCGATTGCACCACAACAATTTTCATTTGTACCTCTAACGTTTTCTTTATACAGCCCACCGGCACCAAAAAAATTGAAATTTTTCCATGAAAACTTGGTGAAGGATTGTACCAGGTAGGTACCCGATTGTTCCACTTTTATCTTTGCTGAAATCCCCATGGTTTTTCTACACATCAAATCGATGTTTTTTTCTCTTCAACTCGTGATTGGCCGATAATCGATCGAATTTTTGTGCGAAAATTCTGTGGTTGACTGTGCCCGGTAGGTACCCGAGTGCACCATGAAAATTTTCGTTTGTACCCCTAACGTTTCCTTTATACGGCCATTATAACTTTTGAACCCAACGGCACCAGAAAAAAGAATCTTGTGTCGATGTGATCGATTGTACCCGGTAGGTACCTACCTGATTGCACCACAAAATCTTTCGTTTGTTTCCTCAACGTTTTCTTTATACAGCCATTTTAACTTTTGAACCCACCGGCACCCAAAAAAAAATTGAAATTTTTCCATTTTTTTCAAGAAAATGGTGAAAGATTGTACCAGGTAGGTACCGGATTGTACCACTTACATTTTTGCTGAAATCTCCATGGTTTTTCCTACAAATCAAATCGAAATGATGGACCGATAATCGCTGGAATTTTGTGTGAAAATTGTACTCGGTAGATACCTGATTGTACCATTTTTGTTTGAAACGCTATTGTTTTCCCTACACACCAATTAGAAATCATTGAGTGGAAATTTGTGGTTTGTTGCACCCAATTGTCTACCCGAGGTTTCTTCTACATAGGAAATGTGAGACTTATCAGCAGCTCACAAAACGAAATGAATTCTTATGTCAGTATTCTGTGATCAGTTTTACCGGGTAAACCCGGTTCAACTTTTACAGAGTTCCCTTGGCGAACTATTAAATGCCGGATCAGAAATGTATCCGTTTGCTCATTCCTTACCTACATATTCCTCTCGCAATGGAAACTTTTCTCTGTCTTTAGTTAGGTTCCTGTGGGTAAGCGAATATTAAATGTGGTTAATGGTTACCTGATAAGTGTAGATTCTTTTACTGTCCCTTATATTATGTAGTATCAAATTACAGACACTTTATGGATATAATCATTTAATCGGGCGCAGTGACAAGCCCAGTTGTCTACTTTTATCTTACCGCTCAAGACAAAATTTGTCTTTTTATTGTTGTTAACATTTAGAGCTGACGTGAGGGTTATTCTACTTACCTGGTACAGTCCTTCACCAAGTTTCATGAAAAACTTTCAATTTTTTTTTTTGGTGCCGGTGGGTTCAAAAGTCATAATGGCTGAAACATAAGGGGTACAAACGAGAATTTTTGTGGCACAATCGGGTACCTACTGGGTACCACCGATCACAAAACTCTCACAAGAAAATTTCAAGGTCAATTACCAGGTTCACATAGCTACCTGTATTGGCGGAATATGACCATCAACGCACTCAACCGGCGAATTCTGATGAACCAGACACCCAGAAAATTCATAAACTCTAGATATCCTCTAGAGAATTATCGAATATTCGAAAGGGTGGACCGAAATAGGGTTTCATCGAGACGAGAAATTTTGTCTCGAAGGCACTTTTTCGACTCGTCTCGATAATCAAGACGAAAACTGAACAAACTCTCGTCTCGATGTCTTCCTCGAAGGCAATTTCCCGATCTCGATTCAAGTCTCAAAAACAAAAACTAAATGTTATTAAAAAAATGCTATTTATAGGTTCAAACGTATAACACAAGGTCAAGGCTGCACTAATAAACAGGATATTAAATTTATACAGGGTGTCCCGGGAAGAATGCGACAAACGGATACAGTGAATAGAAGACATCAAGGAGGACTCATATCAGAGGTTTTAATCGCCTGAAGGCCTTCTTCGTTTGGAATATACAGGATGATATTCATCTCATAGGTGAAATTTCACAGTTCAATAACTCTTGAACCATTTGACCGATTAATTTCAAATTTTGAAGTTTTGTCACCCTTTACGATCGCCATGTTTTAATATTTCTGGAATTAAATAAATCAGATCCGGACTAGGAAAATTTCAGAGTTTTCCTATTTTCGTGAATATTGGATCAACCTGTACGCGAACATCATGATTGTTTTTTGTTTTCGTAACCACAAATAATTAATTCATAATAAACAACTTAAATTTCTGATCGGAACAATCATACAGGATGATCAATAAACATTCTCTTATGAGTATAATATCATAGTTCGATAAATCTTGAAGTTATCGGTAAAATTATTTCGAATTTTGCAGTTTTGTCTTCCTTTACGAATGCTTTCCTTGAATTTTTCCCAAAATGAAAAACCAGATCCGGACTAGGAAAATTTTAGGCTTCCTATATTTCCGATCATATCGGATAACCCTGTAGGTTAAATTTCGTTTTTTTTTTTCATTTTTATGAGTGCAAAGAAGCAATTCATCAAGAAAATCGGAAAACTCCGCTTCGCATCATCACCTAGGATAGGGTCATCAATTAATATTATCTCGGAAGGAAACAAAATTGATTTTTTTTATTGGGTTGATTGATCTTTTACCCTGTAGTATTTTACTTTAATTATTTAGTCAAATTTTAGCTGTGACGCGAAAAAACTTAGGCTCAATTTCCTTATCAAAATTCAATTAATTCTATAATATAATTGTATATTGATTGATGACCCTATGTGATGGTGCGAAGCAGAGTTTTTTGATTTTCGTGGTGAATTGCTCCTTTGCACTCATAACCATGAGGAAAAAAATGAAATGTTGACGTACAGGGCGATCCGGTATGACCGGAAATGTAGGAAGTCTAAAATACCTATTTCTAGTCGGGATCTGGTTTTTCAGTTTGAAAAGAATTAAAGGAAAGCAGTCGTAAAGGGTGACAAAATTGTATCATTCGAAATAAGTTTATCAATAACTTCGAGATTTATCGAACTATGAAATTTCACTCATAAGGGGATGTTTATTGATCACCCTGTATGATGGTGCCAAGCAGAGATTTCAATTTTTTATTATGAATTAATTCTAAGTGGTTACGAAAACAAAAAAAAATTCTGTTCACGTACAAGGTGATCCAATATTCACGAAATTCGGAAAAGTCTGAAATTTTTCTAGTCCGAGTCAGAAATATTGAAATATGGCGATCGTAAAGGGCGAGGAAACTTCAGAATTTGAAATCAATCGGTCGATTAGTTCAAGACTTATCGAACTGTGAAATTTATCCCATGAGATGAATATCACCCTGTATATTCCAATCGAAGACCTTCAGGCGATTAAAACCCCTTAATAAGAGTCCTCCTTGATGTCTTTGATTCAGGGTAACCGTTTGTCGCATTCTTACCAGACGCCTGGATATATATTATAGATAGGTATATATATATTAAAAATTACGTTGAAATACAGAAGCTACATGCTATGAAATAAAAGCCACGTATAAGAAAAACCCTCCAGGTATCAGCACAAAAATAAAGAATATCGTTCTGAAAAAATCTAGAAACTGACTGACGTCAGGTCTGGAGCTTTTACGCATTCGAAGCCATTTCCTCGAGACATTTTGCATGAACCTTCACGCCGTAGTGTTTCAACCAAGTGCAGAGTTTCGATTCGAACACATCTGCGTTATTAATAGTACTGGGAAAATTGAATATCGTATCGAATTGGAATTTGGAACATTGTTGTTGGATCCTGATTTTAAAATATGTGCCAAATTTCTCCAAAGTCTGGTCAACACATTCCGAGAAAAAAAAATACCAACAAAATTTCAAAAACTTCCGAATAATTTTAAACTTAATTTTTTTTTACATTTTCTAACTACTAGATCAAAATGAAATTTTGCAGTTAGTTGCACGTTGGTATTCTGTTGTTGATAGATGCTTTCTTAAAAGTTTCGGTAGAATTTAGTTGAAATCTGATCAATTACTCCCAGGAAAAAAAAGTTTTCAACAAAATTTGGAAAATATTCGAATGAAATTTTTTTTGAAATTTTCTAGCAACTGTATCCACACACAATTTTGCATTGAGTTATGTGCTGTTATTTCAAAACTATTCACGAAGTTCCAATCTGAATGAATCAGTAATTCTTGAGATAGGTATCGAGGAATCAACCTCTAAATTTCAAATGAGCCTATCTCCGAAACCATTAACGAACTTGACCGAGATATTTGGACTACAAAAAATATTTGCCAATTTCAAGTCGCTAGGTCATTTCCTTCGAAATTTAGAGCACATACGGACGGACGTACGGCCAGACGGACCTAATTGAATTCGACCACGGATTCTAGTTAAGGGAGTCCAACTTAATCTTTTAAGACCATTTTCGGCTCAAAATTCGAAAATTATAGACATTGTGACAAAATGATAACGCGCTTTTGTATTGATCCAGTAGTTTGAAAACATGTATATTCGAAAGTTTTTTAAATTTTTGACGAAAATCTTGATTAGACTTCAACGAAATCTGGTACAAATTTTGAAATTAGTATTTAACAACAATGTTCGAAAGTTCAATTCAATCCGATATTTACTTTTGGAGATATAAGAAAAAAATATGACAACTTTCGTTGTAAAAGCTGCTGACCTCACGTTAGTGCTATTCTAGAGTTTTATTTTCTCTTTAATGATGTATTTAGAGCTGTGACTTATTGAAGCACATATATTTTTTTCAGGATCGAGAAATCTCCAAAAAATCTCGAAGTGTTTTGTCAATCTCGCCTCGAAAAAATAATTAGTCTCGTCTCAATCTCGTCTCGAAATCTAGAAAAGACGAGAAATCACGAATTTCGAGAGTCTCGTGAAACCCTAGACCGAAATGAGTTTGACAATGGAATCAATGGTCAATTTTGAATATAATTTGAACACGGACTATTTATCAGTTAGTGTCTAATCCGATCGTTCGAGATCATTATCGACTCAAAATTGGTAAATTACAGGCACCTGGGCAAACAATTCTATAGGAGCCCGGATAAATTCGTTGTTGAAGCCGTATTCCCTGAGATATTGGGAGAATGAAGATGGAATTTGAGATATGTTTCCGTAATATTTCCTAAAACAAATATCGAATCGACTTAATTGGTACACTATTTGAAATATTGCCTTCAAGGTCTGCGCCAAATTTCATGAAAAACTTTATAATTTTTTTTCAAATTTTATAACGACATGATTTACGCCAAACTCTGCATAAGTTTGCGAGTCTATAAAACAAGCAGGTACGAAGTTTCAATATGATCAGTACTGCTCATTGAAATACACGATAAAATACCCCCTAAACTGTTGGAACGATTTTGCCGATTACCTAACCTAACTGAGTTATTTCGGCTCCTTATCTTTCACATCCACTGATTTGAATTTGAAATGTATAAAATTCAGGCTCTTGGGGAAGCCATGCTTATGAATATTCCATATGGGAAGACGCCGAGAGGCAAACCAGGAGACTGATCAATTACAGTGATCTGGAATTGATAGAAGAAGAAGAGGATGGTATTCTGAGTGAACGCATCGTGGCAGCCTGTTCCAGCTATTTGGACAGAGCTCCCGAAACTGAAGAATATGTGTTGTGCAAGTGCGTCATGGTTGACAAGGTAAGTAGCAAATAAATCATGCGAAACGGCTGGAAATAATTATTGCGTCGGTGTTCAAAGACGAAATAGAAAGTTTGACCTTATCAATGAAATATGACACATCTTCTTCTGAGGGTTTCGAATATTGTTTTAATAATATCCAAAATTGACCTAGTAGGTGATCGATTGCTCCTGCTGCGCCATTTTGAAATACTGGAAATCTTACAGTTGGGTCTTTTACACTGCTGGTTAGATTTCTCTGTTCACTAAGACCAATCTATCGCCAAAAACATTCGACGACTTCTCTTTGTAGGCAGATACTCATTTGAAATAAATTTAGGAAAGCTTTAAGTAACAACAACAACAACACAGCGCCTATATAACATACATTTTTTATCCTACAAAAAACAAAATTCAACTTTTTTCCAATTTACAAATAAATAAAAATCTACTACAATAGTCTTTATTCCTTAAGGATTTTTTTTAGGTAACGGCTCATAGATTTTAGATTTTTTTGTTCCACTATTTCATTTGGTATTTTATTGTACTTGGTTATAGTGCTGCTGAGTGGAGAATTAAGTGCTCAATTATTCCTTGCTGACTGATTCCTGAATAAATTATTTTGTCTGGTTGGGTTATCATGACATTGATTAGCCCTTTTTATCAATGACTGTGTTTTAGTTTTTGGTTTCAATACAGTATATCAGTTTAATTTGCTCTAGTTTCTCAGTCTTTCAATATTCAATGTATGAGTATACACATTCAATTCAGAATGGGGGTATAATACTCCAACGAGTAAACAACTTTTAAGGCTTTGTTCTGCATACGATATAGTTTCTTCAGTTAATATTTAGATGCATAGCCCTAGCATACTATCAAATATATAAAATAGGGCGCCAAAGGAATCATCAAAATTGTGCCATGAGCAACGAAGCCACGCCCGAAAAAACATAAAAAAGATTTCGACGAACTGAACATCTAAATTTTTTAAGTTGGTTTCGTTTGAAAAGCACATAGTCGGTTTTCTTATTATGTTTCCATGTCCGCATCCTCACAATACCCATATGTCCGATTTCTCATTATTGCATTCAAGAATCGCGACCATACAGATTTCTAACGCCACCTCTGGATATCACCCCAGATAGCGTCTGAACGCTGCCAGGTCGCAAACAGATCGCGACAAGTGTGTGCTGCTCCACTAGTTCAGTGTAATTTTGTTATCGCCATCGCTTTCCATTTTTCCCCAATATTTCCGAAAACCAATATCGCTTCGAACTGAATATTTGCACATTGTTATAACATATCAATTTCTGGGCTTATACAAAATTGATTATTGAAATCTTAGGGATAGTTTCAGAAAATTTACTGGATTGTATTCTACAACTACCCAAAAAGTTTCAATCAAATAACATCAGGGGTTTTCCCAAGTCATTTGAGATCATTTTCGGCACGAAATGCGAAACATTTGGACGGAAAAATAGCCCGCTAATTCCTAGGATATACGCACAAAAATGTCGAGCATGGTCGATTTACTAGGATATAGTGGTTGTTCGATTGTATTTGTTGAGTTTTTTGCCATTCTGCTGTTAACTTTTTGAGAAAATCAATAACTTTCGAACACAGTAAGTCAAGCGGCTGTTCATTTTGAGCCGAAGAACTCATTGGAAATGGTGCAAATTCATTCCTGGGGCACAACCACATTTATGCTCCTGTTTTGATAGACATATTCAATATTTTATCATTTCTGAACATGGAATTCCATTTACAGTGTTAAATTTAAGACATATTCTACATTCTGTGTGTTTGTTTTTCCATTGCTAATTTCGAAAAGCATACTCGAGACGAACTGGAAAATCCGAGATCTGAATCGAAGAAACCGAAAGACAGATGACACAGTTGACCAACTCAGTCACAAAAAAAAATTACAATCACTTGAAAAAATCAAATTGTGCAGCTCAGTTGATCAGATCCCCCTTTCTTTCAAAATAACTCAACTTAGACTTCAAAACATCTTTTTGGTGTGTCCTATCGAAATTGATCTGTAAAATACTTCCTTCAGGGTCTCTGTGAAATATCGGCCATGAAAAACTTCCACTACATTCAATATCTGGATATCTCTAAGAATCGCATCTCAACATTGGAAGCTCTTGGTCAAATTCCTTTCCTGATGTATCTGGACGCGTCTTCCAACAAGTTGACGGAAGTACTCGATTTCAAGGCGCCCTTCAATCTGATGTACGCCAATTTGTCTTCGAATGAAATAAGGACCATAAGAGACTTATCTGATTTTTGGTCCCTCATCGTCTTGGATTTGTCTCATAACGAAATAGAAGTTATATCTGGTGTGCATAATTTGAAGTGAGTATTCCTGACATATTCTAGAATATAAAGGGTGTCAAGTGGGAATTTTTCAACTTTGGATAGCAATGATCTATCGATCATTGCTATCCAAAGTTATCCAAAGTAATGGCGGGGTGAGGTAGGTGGGTGGAGTATCACTCGAAGCGCGAGATTTGCGGATTTGTTAGTCCCTATGAGTCACTGGTCGGGAGCACACCGTGCGTTCTCTATCGAGTATTATATGAAGTGTGGTGAATCTTTGGTTCGAGCGCGTCACGGTTTTTGCAAACAGTTTGATATTCGACGACTAAGGGATGGGCCGAGGACGCAACTTATTTGGTCTAAGGGGAAAAGATTCGAACAAGAAGGGACAATGGTAAACAGAACTCCTTCGGGAGCATCAACGTCAGCAACAACGCCGAAACATGTGTCTCGAGTTCGGAATTAAATTAATCGAAATCCATGTAAATCGATAAGGAAAATCCACAGGCATGTTATTTTGCAAAATAAATTAAAACTCCATCCATACGAAATGCAAGTAATTCATGGTCTGAACGAAAGTAACTATCCTTCGAGAGAATTCTTCGCAAGAACGATGCTGAATCGTTTTCGGACAGCACAAAGGCTTGAAAACATTTTGCTCAGTGACGAAGCACATTTTCATATAGATGGATATTTTAATAAGCAAAATATACGATACTAGTCCCTCACCAACTCTTTGGAAGGGCATCAAAAAGCTTACACTGTTTAAAAACCACAGTTTAGTGTGCCATCTCTGCCAGTGTAATGATTAGCTCTTATTCTTTCAACCAAGGGAAAACAGTATCTGCTCCGGTACATTGCCGTATGATAGACACACTGGCGTATCTAGTCTCAGTTTTCAGGGGGGGCCGTGGCCCTTGGTATATATATGTATATATATATTGGCAATATATATAGATGTATATATATTTTAATGCTGTGCAACTTGAAAAATACGCTATGATAGTGCTTGAAAAATCTTAATATTACAATATACCGGGTGTCCCACGAATACCGTTCGTTAGAATATTTTTGGAAAGGAATTGAAATTCACGTTTGCAATTTCGGACTTGAGCTTTGACTAGAGAGATGGCTACCTGAAATTTTTTGGGATTCGTGAGACTTTCGGTTTTACCGGAAGTGACACAAAATTTCGTTTTTCAAATATGAAGGCCCAAATTTTATAATGAAAATAGATTCCTTACTGAATTATGACTTGTTTCAATGTCAAATGTTTGAATTTTCGATAGAAATTTTTTTTAACGTGAAATTGCCAAAAAAAAAAGTTGAAAATGGCGCTCTGCTGAAACATGATATCTTCAAGGTTTTTCATTGAAAATATGTCGTTTTCAGGATTCCGCGAGAAGTAACAATAATGCTTCTTTCACAATAGTCAGAATTCAAAATCATGAAACAGGTCACAAAAGCGCTGTTGAAGTTGGAAATTTCGAAAAAGTGAGAACTCAATTCTTTTAAATAAGAACCTCATTTTTTCATAGCCATAATGGAATCTACGTTGAAAAATAATATAGGTGTGGAAACAGAACCAGTGCCCCAAAATTCATATTTTCTGAGATATTCGTAAAAAACTATCACATTTCGAATTTTATTCTTCTCAGAAAAAAATACTGCCTCGAAGAGAATGGAGGACATATTAAACATTTATTTCAGATTGTACCCATAGAAATACTTGATTTACAGTTTGTGTGTATATTTGAGAATATGGATATTAGAAATGTAATCGCGACTGCATATCTCAGAAAATATGAATTTTAGGGCATTGGTGTTATTTCCACACCTACATTATTTTTCAACGAAGATTCCTTTATGGCTATAAAAACAATGGGTTCTCATTTGAAAAACTTGAGTTTTCACGATTTCGAAATTTCCAACTTCCACAACGCTTTTGTGACCTCCTGCATCATGATTTTCAATTCTGACTATTGTGAAAGAAGCACTATTGTTACTTTCCGCGGAATTCTGAAAACGACATTCTTTCAATGAAAAACCTTGAAGATATCCATGTTTCAGCAGAGCGCCATCTTCAATATTTTTTTCGCTATTTCACGTTAAAAAAGAAATTCCTTTCGGAAATTCAAAAATTTGACATTGAAAGGAATCTATTTTCATTATGAAATTTGGGGCTTTCCATTTGAAAAACGTAAGTTGGTGTCACTTCCGGTGAAACCGGAAATATCACGAATCCCAAAAAATTTACAGGGAGTCATCTCTCTAGTCAAAGCTCAAGTCCGAAATTGCAATCGTGAGTTTCAATTCCCTCCAAAAAATATTTTAACGAACGGTTTTCGTGGGACACCCGGTATATGATGAATATGCGATTCATACTGAAACCACTAATTATAATTATCTACAATAAATTTTTCTACGCTGTTGACTGAAACAATCTACAACACTTCCACATCAACATCCTTTTCAATGAACAATAAAGCCAAATCTGAATGTCTGTTTTTATTCATAGTTGTTCTCATCCAATTAAAATTCTCCTCATGGCAGAAAAAGACCTCTCGCATGTCGCGTTTGAAATAGGCAGAATAGTTGCAGCTCTAAAAAGCTGGTAGTAGTTTGGGGGGCCAGAGGTACATCAGGGGGGGCCTGGCCTCCCCTGGCCCCCCCTAAATACGCCAGTGGATAGACAGGTTCCTATGACCGCAATTACAGCTGCATCAAGGTAACAACAACCAAACACTATTCCAGCAAGATGGTGCAACCCCTCACACAGCTGGGGTGTTGATGAAAAAGTTGAGGTCAATTTTCCCGAATAAACTGAAAAGCGAGTTGGGAGACATTCCATGGCCGCCACTGTCGCCTGACCTCAAGCCTTGCGATTTTTATTATACGGATTACGGATACCTTAAATCAAAGGTTAACAATAATAATCCCCGGGGACAACTCAGGCCTTCCAAAACAATATTCGCCGTGAAATGCAAGACATTACTCCGGCGCTCTGCTGTCGCGTGATTGCAAATGTAAGCGTCAGACGGCAAGAGTGTTTAGAAAACTAGGAAAGTGAGTTCAGGGGCTTTTACGCGCTTGTTTAAATTCTTTCCCAAAGGAGTCATCTGCATATTGATCCGTCCAAAAGTTTTACTTTGTAATAGATTGTTTTGTAGATATTCTTTTCATATGGTCCTATGAACTTCTGCATCAACCTACGAGCAATCATTTCTCAAGCGAGTGATATGAATCATTTAGCGGATTTTACCTATTCACGTTCGCGGTCATCGTATTTGAGTCACAAATAAATGAATCTAAAAGCTATTAATTTTTCATCTAGTACTAGATTTGAATTGGATCTAATCTGTATTTTTCGGAATATTGGAAAAATACAATTTTGAATGGGTATACTTACGAAATCATTCAGTGAATTTTACCCATTCACGAATTCGACCTTCGTAATCAAGCCCCAAACCTTCTCTACAAATATCGAGTCTCTAAGTCAATTATCTCAGAAGTTAATTTGTTTGCGGCTGGTCCACGGATCGTTAACACAATAACTGAAATAATATGCCGATAGACTAGATAATTGTTGAGCACGTTTGGAGTATGATTTCGATTTGGGTCGAATCCGTGAATTGCTAAAATCCACCCAATGATTCCCTAGATATACCTATTCCAAAAATGAAGATCGGTTTGCATTAATATTGACTGAAGAAAAGAGTTTGAAGGGTCATTTTCGTGGGGACCATATGATTAGTAGAAAGCAAAATATAAATTATCTTAAAACATTTTCTTCAAATTGTTACTTATGAAATAATCATCACGAAATGTAGCTCATATTTGCACATCAGCAGTTTACAACTAGGAACTCGGTTTCATTATGATAGGATCAGTATTTTTTGAGTTCATCAAAAATAAGAACGATGACGAGGAAAGAGCCAATGAATTTGACATTGTTTTTCCCAATATCTCCGAAGATAAATATCGGATCAAATTGGAATTGGAAAACGTTATTAAAAACTGACTTCAGGGTCTGTGGAATTTTGTATTGAAAACAGATGAAAATTTTTCGAATTAATTTTTTCGGAAAGTTTGAAGATTTTCTAATCATCTTGAAATTGAAATTTTGCATACAGCAGCTATTTTTTTTGAGATATTGGAAAAATACCCTCAAAATTTTGGAATGCCACAAATGACAACAAATGTCAGATCAAACTCGAATTTGATGTACTGTGCTAATCTGATGAAAAATTTCCGAAAAAAGATATTTTTTCGAAGAAATATTTTCTTCACGTTCATTTATCGAAACGGACTCCCCAAAAATTCTGTATAAAGTGGTTTCGATCTGATCGCGACAGTAGGTACTCGTCGAAATATAAAGGAAATAACCTCGAAATTTCAAATAAGACCTAAATTTGTCATATATTTCATCACTGGCGTCGAGTACCCTACATATGACCGCCTCGTGCAGAGGACGCTAGCGCTGATGCTGCACCTCGTAGATCTTCTCAAAATCTTATAAGACTGCGCGTCTCCGTCTCTCTGGGTGTCTGGCACTCTAGTAAATTCCTATAACAGCAGTTCAGATGTGTGTTCACGTAAATGATCGAATTCGTGTCATGCTCTCTTGATGTGGACTCTGTGATAGAATACTCAATTTACTGCAATGGATCAAAACTCTTGTTATAGGTTAGGTTATCCAAACTGAAATATAGGCAAAGGAAAAAGGATAAACTGTCAAATCAGATAACCGTAACTATAACCGAGCTTCTGGTTCATCGCTTACTATGATGAGGAATAGGAAAACCTGACACCACTGTCTCACCTCAAGATATGATAAATGATATTGTAGTCGGTATGGGTAGACAAACACTGACGAGTTTAGAAATTACAAGATATTCTTGTTAAGCACTGACGTGAAATCACGCCCTTTAACGCGATTGTTCGAATTTTAGGTATTAGATCAACACTAAATTTTGCACCTTGTAGCTCGTTAGTATTCGTCAACTGATTGTGAAGTTTCAATCTGATTGGGTTCCTTATTTCTTGAGCTATTGCGGATATAACGTTTAAATTACGAATAAGAACGAAATTGGCATAGTATTTTCCTTCTATCTCCGAAAGTGAATATTGGATCGAATTGAAATTTGAAACGTTGTTGTAGAATACTGATTTTAAGGTTCGTGCTAAATTTCATCGAAACCTAGTCAACAATCATGGAGAAAAAAAAAACGAAAATTTGAAAATTTTCGAATAAATATTTTTTTTAAATTTTTTAACATTCGGATCCACATGAAATTAAATTAAATTAAAATTTCCAATAGGCCCAACTCCGGAAATATTCGACCGATTTCACCTATTAATCAACTCAACCGAGATATTTGAACTTCCAACCTTATATGACAATTTCAAATGGCTAGGTCTTCTCTTTCGAAAGTTAAAGCACATACGGACAGAATTGAATTTGAGCACGGATTCTCCTTCAGGGTTTCAACCCAATCCTTCGAGTCGATGTGGTTTTTTTCACATTGTATTTTGAAGTTGGAAAATTTACACTGAAGACCCTTTATTTGTGAATTTGTTCCGTTTTTGGAAGTTTCCGCTACACCATCAGCTAGAATTAACATCTTAATTCATGTCAATAAGCCATGGTCGATGAAGTCTTAAACACTTCGTTGAGTCAATAAACTCATCTTTCGCTAAGAAGTTGCTTTCAATATTATAACAATTAATAACTTTATAACCCTCAATAATTTTAGAGGGAGAAAATATCCAGTTCCTTGAAATTTTCAGGTTATAGATTCGATGTTCATAGGTTTGGAAGTCGTATAGGTACCTGCAAAATATTCCCGATGGTTTTGAGAATAAAAATTTAGTGGTCTGGATTTTCTCGATGGTTCTGAAAATACTGATCGTACACAAGAAAACCTCCGAAACAATATTTATAGAGCAGGTTTCGGAGCTGAATTACTAAGGCTGAATTATAATTTGAATGCAACCAGATTTCGCACTCATTATCATTGCTTCATAGAATAAGTCATTATTGTATATTGGAGTACTATATTCCAACTCAAACGGATCTGTATTTTTGGAAATGTTCGACAATATAGTGTTGACCTGAAAGCGGACACCACAATAATACAATAACGTCCGATGAATACTACTTAGAATTTTTTTTATAATCTGCTTGAAGATTAGTTCATGTATCAAATCTAATGTCTCGAAGGTTCATGCAGAAGTTTGATAATTGGTATTTAATTGAGGCATTTAGAATCCACGCTGGACATTTCAAGCGCACTAAAACTGTTTCATTGGTTCGAACCGTATTTTCCACAAAATATTTTATGAGAGTTACTGACCAAGATAAGGTGTTGAAAATTAATTCTGCCCGACGTGTTAGCCATTTTGCAACCATTTCACGGAGGATTTAAATTACACAATGTTAACGGTCTTTACCCCTACTTATATTTGGAACTATTCCGAGAATCAGAGTAGTAGTTTCTAAGAGGAAAAAATTCAAAATATCAGAGAGTCAATGCATGAATTTGGGACAAAAGATATTGTTATTTTATTCCAGACATCTTCGGGGTCTCAATCTATCCTTCAATTGGATCATGAAATTGGAAGGACTGAGTCACTTGGATCGAGTTCAATGTATGAACCTCTACAATAACATCATCAGTAGATTCGAAGTTGGCCCTGACGTCGGCTTGAAAACTATGACAAGACTCAAGAAGATCAGTCTAGCGAGAAATATGATTAATTCTTTGCAGATTGTGGAGAATGCTCGATATTTGCAGATCTTGGACATTTCTAACAATAGAATAGGTATGTTGTCATTTCGATAAATTAGACTTCACCTGTACCTCCATCAATAATATTTCGAATTCAAGAAGCTGTACGTGATCCCAATAAAAGTAAGGGTAGGATGCAAACGTGACTAGATATAACAAGTTCGTGAATGGGAAAAAATGTGCTTAATAAGTTCGGAGTTGATATAAGTGGATTTATATGCACTTGATATAAGGAACAAGATTTTACCATTTGTTCAATTCGGTAATTCTGAGCCGAATATGATCTCACCGATGGTCAAATTCCATTCTATCCAGCAGTCCACAAATGTGTTTTCACTTACGAAAATAAATTTATGCTGAATCCCATCAGTGTAAATCCATGTGAATATTGGCGTCTGAATTTAAGATTGCAGCGCCACGGTGGCCAGTTTAAGAACCTTGGGCAGAGGGATAGGAGCTAGATTTTTAAGTGTTTGCTTGTATATTTGATTGATTGAAATTCGATTTTACAAATTGTTCAAAGATTTTTTCAGTTAACAGAAGTGATTCTGTGTATACATATTCCATTTTTATGGAAGAGCTATGTATCATCTATTCTATTTCAGAGAAGCAATGCTACAACTACGGTTAGAAGTATTTTACTATCAACTTATTTCAACTCTAAACGGCAAGATTAATTTCAAATTATTGGGGGTATCTTGCAGGCACAGAAGCTAAAACTGTTCAGGAAGATGCATGTGATATTATGTTGCATGTTATTTCCAAAACTAATCAATTGTAAACCTACTTACCTACCCAACTTGTCTTTTGATCAAATACCCCCTCTGATCTACTGCTCAAAAAGTTTGAAACCAGATGTATTGTAAAATATACTTTTTGGACAAATAGACGAATACTCATAACTTTACTATTTATATAGGGAAGGATTGAATTCACACAATATATAGTGAATAAACTGAATACATTCACATGAAACTAATGCTTCTTGTACCGTAAGCCTTATTCATTATGGATTGACAAATAAATAAGCCTTTTTCATCGGCAGAAGCACTTTGAACGAAGAGTATTGTTGTGTGTGGAGTGAAGAATTTTAAGAATTTCACGTGATAAAGTTTAATGAATATGAGTTCAACAATTTATGAAAAACTTGTGTATTTGTGTTACAAAATAATATTTGTCGCTGTATAGACGCGAGTAGTAGGTGGTTCCGATGGTACTGCCGGGGTGTCGGGATTGGGGCAAAGGCGTCTGTTTCGATTCCCCCTGGTCCCGTCTCGTTCCTTGGGTGTCGATGGTGGATACGTCGGGCGGTGGACAACTGGGAAACATAGCATTAGACGCAACAAGTATTTATCACCACATATTTCCTTGTTGAGACTCTTTTGTTTCAATCGGACAGTTCTGTCATTGAAACATTTACGTTGTTCCTTAATGATCAGTTCAACAGGCGGATTTCTGAAAGGCATAGCATTCCTCTTAAGTAACTTTCTCTGCTTCGATTGGGGGTCTGGAAAACAATTGTCTTCATGAATGCGATCTAATACTTCATGAGCAATTCGTGCTTACCTCTATAAAAATGATCATCATCGGTAAAATATGCATGTAACAGACTCTCATAAATCTTGTTTTTTGGTTCACCAATTTTGAGTTACAAGTTGCCAAGGTTCTTATGGATTCTTCAACACTTTCAGGCCCGACTTGTTAAAGGAAGTTTCATTCACCCAAACTCGAAATTTTTCACCGGGCTGTGGAAATCCAAGAGAAGGGACATTTGAGTTTGCTTTTTTCCATTAGAAACACTTGTAAAATCACACAAATGCCGAGAAAAATGCATAAACTCTCTCATTTTCTCGACATTCCTTTTAACTTCTTAATAAAAATCCCTGTACCTAGGTATACTCTGAAAGCCATCAGAAGTAGTAGCGCTCATCTTCATCCGCTAATGGTAAGCAAGATTTTACGCGCTCGTTCGAATTCGATGCCAAAGAGGTCATCATTCCACGTATTGACTCCGTCAAACTCAGTTCTACTTCCTGATGGGAAGATTTGGAGATCTCCTTATGGAAGCTGTATTTTCGAAAATATTGGGCAAATCAAATTTTGAATGAAAAAAAGGTCATTAATTCTTTAGATCAGGAGGTAGAGTTGCGTTGGTCGAGGTAAATACGTTAAATGATTATCTCTTTAGTAACGGCCGTACCAAGTTTTCTTCTGATTAGACCACTATTTTTTCATCAATTCCTGATATAAAAATGGAAATAAGTAGTGATGCCCATGAGAGTCTCGTTTTTGAAAGTCTCGTTTCGGAAACGAGACGAGACTGGAGACGAGACCGCGAATTATTCATACACGATGAGACCAGACTTCTGTAAAGTCTCATTTCGTGTCTCTATCGAGAGTAGTCTCGTATGATTTCATATCGTTTTAAAAGATCGTAATTGCATCATTTATTTTTATTTCAATCCGTTGAATGATGATGAATCTCGAAAAGATAATTTTTTCCAACAGAGTTCAATCGATGAATTGGCAGTTATTACTAGAATTAAAGGTACTTTGAGGTCAATAGGACCGATAAGATATATACTCAATTTGAGAAGGACATGGAAAAAGTCGTGTTCAAATTCAATTATGTTCATCTATGCGTGAATTTGATTCATGAAGACTTTTTTTTAGAAATGAGCATCTCAATCTTTGCTTACTAATGAGTTGAAATGAGAAGATCAACAACATTTCGATATAATTATAATATTATATTCATATTTTTCAGTTTCATGATAATATAACTTATCTATGAATTCTTATAATTTTCAACATTGCATAAATATTTGATATCATCTATATAGCGATCACAATACATGTAATACAAGATTCGATAGTGAGATACACCCTAAAGAAATTGGGCAATCTGAAAAATTCTCATTCCTTTAGATCAACTTTTTCCGGAACTCTATGTGAAAAATTATCAAATCACCCCCTTTGAAATGCGGTACATCCCGATCCCATTGGACCTATATTGATAAGAACTCGCAATATTGTGGAACGTGGAAATTCTTTTCCTAAATTTTGGGACAACCTGTATATTTTTATTCAAATAATGTAATAAAACATGTAACAAAAATCCTAAAAATGCTTCCTTCATTCCTTTGCCGATGGAAGCGATAAATAAGGGTGAGTCCCTGAAATCAGTGGATGACGAAACATAAAACGTATTTTCATCTGTTGATGTTTATACTATACTAACAGAAGAAATAATCAAGGCTCAGCCTGATAATCTTTTCTGGAGAGTATTTCGACAGCTTTTCTCTAGAGACACCAAAAACCGATCAGGGCCCTAAAATGATCCTATTATTCAACACAAATCCATACGAAAAAAACCTAGAAAAGCACAGACGTTAGGTCAGGAGCTTTTACGCGCTTGTTCCGTTGCCAAAGCGGTCATCTATTATTGACCCTGCCAAACGCAGATTTTTCGTATGGTCGTCACGAAATTCTGCATAAACCTCAAGCTATAATTTTCGATAAAGTATTAGATTGCAATTCGATCCAAAATTTTGAATGGGTATATATCTATCTAAAGAATAATTGGCGAATTCAACCCATTCAAGCATTCGACCTTCTTAATTAAACTGAAAACCTACTCTACAAATATATTCCCTATGTCGATTCTTCCTAAAGTAAATGTGTTTATGGCCGCCTAACCACTGCCAGTGAACAAAATAACTTCCGGAAGAATCTACTCAGTAGCTTGATAATTGTAGAGTTACATAGTTTGTAGTTTAATTACGAATGCCAAATTGGCGAATCACTGAAAACTATCGAATGATTCCGCAGATATACCCTTCAAAAATTTCAGTTTTCCGATATTTCCAAAAACATAGATCGAATCGCCCTTCAATGAAAAATGCCTCCTTGAAGTTTCAGCCAAATAGGATCTACAGAACAACGAGCAAAATAACTCTTCCATTCAACAAAATGCAGGAGGATTCTTAAATTTTTTTTTGCTCATTGTTCTGTAGACCCTATTTGGCTGAAATTTCAAGGTGGTATTCTTCATTGAAGGGCGATTCGATCCATCTTTTTGGAAATATCGGGAAACTGAAATTTTGAAAGGTTATATCTGCGGAATCATTCGATAGTTTTTACTAATTCGCCAATTCGGCATTTGTAATTGAACTCCAAACTTACTCTACAATTATCAAGCTACTGAGTACATTCTTCCGTAAGTTATTTTGTTCACTATCAGTGGTTAGGCCGGCCGTAAACAAATTGACTTTAGAAAAAATCGACATAGGGAATATATTTGTAGAATAGTTTTTCAGTTTAATTAAGAAGGTTGAATGCTTGAATGGGTTGAATTCGCCAATTATTCTTTAGATCGTTATACCCATTCAAAATTTTGGATCGAATTGCAATCTAGTACTTGATCGAAAATTATAGCTTGAGGTTTATGCAGAATTTCGTGAGGACCGTATGAAAAAATCTGGTTTTGGCAGGGTCAATACTTGTATAGATGACCGCTTTGGCAACGGAACAAGCGCGTAAAAGCTCCTGACTTCACGTCCGTGCTTTTCTGGTTTTTTTTCTAAAATAAATTTCCTGAATTTTTCTATTGATTTGTTCCTCAGGAAAATCAGGAAATCTGATGATTGGGCTGAATTAAAGTACTCGGTTTGGAGATTTCAGTGAAATTTAAATGAAATATGGAAACTCAGGACAAAAAAAATTTTTTCAAATCTTTCTATTGATAATTCTTCATACTGCTACTATACATCTACCAATCAAGTCTTATTTCGATCAGATGAATATTTTTGAGTTATTGAAGAATCAAAATTTCAAATGACTGTAGCACAAAACCATTCGCCAGATTTGGCCCATTAACGAACTTGACCGAGATATTCAGGATCTTAACGTAACCTGAGAATTTCAAGACTCTAGGTCATTTCCTTCGAAAGTTATCGCTCGCACGGACGGCCGGACACAGGATCAATTTTGACCACGGATTCTTCATCAGTGAGTCCAATCTAGTCATTTGAGACCAATTTCGGTTCAAAATTCGAAAATTGCGGACATCGTGACGAAATGATAACGCGCTGTTCCCCAGAACAAGCGCGTAAAAATCGGTGGAGATAGAAAAGTGATATTTTGCCTTGCAAGAACATATATTCCAATATTCGCGCCCGTTTTTAACTGAAGCCAAGCGGAACCTACTTTCTAGAACAAGCACGTGTTCATTTCTAGCTTCCTATAATTCTTAGGCATAAAAGTTCTTGAACTTCTACTGGCAGGTTCTTTTTACCCCATAGGCCAGTGGGATCTGCAAATGTCTAACCCAACCATATGTGGCAAATCTCAAGAACTCCAGGGTGAAATCATAGAGGTCCACTATCTTTCTCTCTAACCGAGTGTAACAGGAATGAGGTCAACCCAAAAAAAAACTTAACTTTTTAAGTTATTAAATTGAAATTTTGGATACAATACATAATATTATTTTCCATCGCTTGAACAAGGTCTAACATTAGTTGGACGTAACTTTCGATTTTCTTATGAACTGGTGCTTATTCTTGCATATTTGAATTATACGTTCACTTTTAAGTGAGATGTCATTGAAAAAAAATTAGCATGAGAAGAAAAATTATTCAATTTCTTTTCTATTTCGATCAATTTCTTCTTTTATTTTGACTTCCGACTTCTGCTCTAACACTACTTCGAGGTTTATGAAATTTGGTACTCGTAACGATCATATGGTACCCAAATGGATACAGAAATAATGTCAGTAGTAGTAATCGAATTATATTCTTGTGAAAACAGGCTGAAAATCGAATGTTCCATCGAAATGTAGAAAAAATGTTCTCTATAATATTGCTTCATGGTTGAAAAATTACTAAAATAATTTCTCTATCCATATGGTTAGAGGGTATATGCGTATAAATTTCATGAACCTAGAAGCAGTAATTAATTTCGACCACATTATCAGATATTTAACTCTTTTTTTCTTCTTAAATTTGTTGAATATTCCTTCAAATACACATTGGGACCGTTTGAATGTCACTATTTTTATATTTTTTCCATTTTTGTAAATAATTAGCTGAATGTCCTTTCAAATACTTGCCTGTATATAAATATCTACTGTAACTTTCATTCTTCATACTCAAAGTTGAATTTTTTATGAGTTAAATTGAATTAGTTTCTGAAAAATATCTATCATCGTGTAACTTTTATCATTATTAGAAATAAGAATCGAACCATACTGAAATTAAGCCCACTGTTGTGTAATATGGAGTTTGTAGTTTGTGAAACTACAAATATCTGAGATATTGAGAGGACAATCTCAAAAGTTCAAATGACCATACCTCCGAAACCGTTTGGCCGACTATGCCCTCTCAACGAACTTAACGGAAATTCAGGGAGATCAAATCCATAGTTTTTGATTTCTCTATCATATTCTCCTCATGAAATTTTGTGTGACCATTGAATAGTTTATACAATGTTGATTCTATGGTGATTCCTGGTTATGTCCAGGCTGATTTTTTTGTCGCAATGACAGGGAGCATGGTGGATCTTTGCTGTACACGAAGAATGACTTAGAAGTGAGGAAATTATCGGTTTCTAAATTTTCTGAAGAAATGCATGTCGAGTTATGTGGTGTTACTATTTCAGTACGAGAGTCCCGTTTAGGGATTATAGGTGTTTACAGGCCCTGTACTGGTAATGTAGAACTATTTTTCGATAGGTTATATCATGCATTGCAAACATGTTACGACTCTGTTGATTTCATCTTGATATGTGGAGATTTGAATATAGACTATCTTCAGACTAACTGTAAATATTCTAAATGCTTAAGAGAAATGTTAGATTGTTTTGATTTGAAAGTGACATCAAGAGATGCTACAAGAGTGTTCACAAACAAAAATGGCAAAACTTCCACTTCAAAAGTGGATTACATCATCACAAATATCGCTCCACGAAATTATAAAGCTGTAGTGTTCGAACCTCATATAAGCGATCATAAGGCCATTTCACTTGAGGTCGATTTTAAGCCAACATACAGACCGAAATTGGCAACGCCTTCGTTCCGAGATCTAAGCGTAGAAAATTTGAATAACTTTGTCAACTCTTTGTCTGATTGTAGCTTTTCTGAAATTTATTTGCATACGGACGTTGACCATTGTTTTGAGTCATTTGTGAGTATTATTCAATATTGTCTTGAACTTTGTTGTCCTTTGAGAAGGACATCAAACAATATAAGGAAAAAATGGGTTACGCCAGAGATAATAGAAAGTAAGCGAAATCTGTCCAACCTTCACTGGGTACACACGAATATTAGATCGTTAGACACTTGCCAAAGATATAGAAATGCTAAATATCAACATAACTTGCTCATAAGAGACACTAAGTATAGATTTCATAGTTCGGCCATCGAAAATTCTGATAATAAAAACAAAACAGTTTGGAATATTGTGAGAAGTTTAACTGGTAAAACGAAAGAAGTTCGTGTGGGTATGACTATTGATGTGAATGGAATGATGTGTGATGATTCCGAACGGCTGGCCGGGGTATTCGCCGAACATTTTGCTTCTATAGCTAAGGTGAAATTGAACTATTGTTACGGCCACGACTTATCAAGGTCTTGCTCGGTATCACCCCTGATTAATAACAATTTTTTCTTTTATCCGGTCTCGGAATCTGAGGTAGAGGCAACCATCAGAAGGTTAAAAAATAAGAAAAGTGTTGGGGTTGATTCCATCTCGTCAAGAATATTGAAGGCTAGTGCTAATATCATAAGTGGATATTTTGCTTATCTCATTAATGTTTCCATCACAACCGGAAAGTTTCCAAACATCCTTAAAAAAGCGATTGTTGTTCCAGTATTCAAGAATGGTGACTTGCATGATATATCTAATTACCGCCCCATTTCTATTCTGAGCGTTTTTTCCAAAGTACTCGAAAGAGTCGTTTTCTCGAGAATGACAAATTATCTGAATAAGTTTAACATACTGAGCCCTGCACAACATGGCTACAGACAGGGTCACTCGACACAAACTGCCGCACTTAATTTTGTTGAGTCGGTCTATGAGTGTTTGGATAAGGGATTGCACGTGGCAGGAATATTTTTCGATCTTTCATCTGCATTCGACACTCTTTCTTCTGAGTTCATACTGGAGAAATGTTATCATATGGGTTTCAGGGGCATATTTTCTGACTGGTTGCGTAGTTTCCTTGTTGGAAGGACAATTTCTGTAAATGTGGGTGACTGTTATTCTGAAAGTCATTTGATCGGACTTGGTGTTCCTCAGGGCTCCGTGTTGGGGCCACTCTTATTTCTGCTTTTCATAAATGATTTACCTATTTGGTTAGCCTGTTTCTTATTAACATTATTTGCGGATGACGCGTCTGTGGTTGTCTCGGCACGGAGTCGGGGGGAGCTACTGAGTGCCTGTGAAAGTATTATTGATGAGTTTGTGAAATGGTGTCGTAAGAATAACCTCATGGTGAACATCGGGAAGACTGTGCGCATTTATTTCGGTTTAAAGAGCAGCGACAGGGAAGCACTGAATAAAGATTCTGAATGCACCAAATTTCTTGGGGTTTTTATGGACAAAAATTTGAGATGGTCTGCACATGTAGACCATGTGTGCAAAAAATTGAGTAACTCGTTTTATGCGATAAGTAGAATCAGGAACTCAATGCCTATCAGTTCTGTGATCAGTGTTTACTATAGCATAGTCTATAGTCACTTATCGTATAATGTCTTGCTCTGGGGTAACTCCACTGATAGTTCAAGGGTCTTTGTTGCACAGAAAAGAATTATAAGAGCAATTTTCAATTTAAGTCCTAGAACATCGTGTAGGTCAGTTTTCATTGAAAATGGCATTTTGTCACAGCCAAGTATCTATATTTTTAAATGTTTGTTATATGCGAGGGAAAATGAAAAAGAATGGACAAAGTTATCAAATCATCGTGAATATGAGACTAGAAATTCGCGAACTTATCTAATACCCAGGCATAGAACACATAAATTTGAATGTTCGCCTTTATATCAGGGTATTAAAATGTATAATCACTTACCATCTTCTATGAAATCTTTAAATGCAAATATGTTCAAAAAAGAAATTAAAAAAATGTTGCTAAAGAAGTGTTTTTACAGTGTGAATGAGTACTATACGGACAACTTAGTCATGTAATTGGAATATTTTGTGAAGTAATCGTAATCTTGACTTGTCCTATACACTATGTAGTGTCTCAATGGATTAAATAAATTATTATTATTATTATTATTATAAATGTTAAGACATCGGAAATTTGCTTTCCATATCTACAGGCCTGTTTCACAACTATCGAGTCTATCTGCAGATATACCCCTTTCAAATTACTTTTTATCCAATATTCCCAGAAACATAGATCCGATCGTTTTGAATTCCGGTTCTTTGTCGAAAAATAACTGCTTAATTGTTCATGCAGACTTTCGTGTCGATCATATGAATAGAATATCGCAAAATCTGGTCGGGATTCACTATTTGGATGGTTGACCATTTTGTTCAATATTCAACGAATACCTTGTCTGATCGAATTGACATCTGAAATTATCGTGAAATAGCGAGTAAAACGTTCCGATTAAATTTCGTGAGAATGATCAGTTAGGGGAGTAATGGGCCAAACATCCGAAATAGTCAATACCTGTAGCTGTTTGAATCAGTTGATCAGTCGAAAGAACAGTTTGTCAAATTTGCAGCATTTAGAGGGCACTTAAAGTGACCGCATTATAGGACGCTGCCCAACACCTGCTACATCTTCGACTCGAAGACCATATTCTGCTCAGTATCAGAAAAATTAATGACATTGTGAAATATTATATCAGTCCTGTTCCATAGAACAGATGAGTAAAAACTCATAGTTTTGGAAGAAATGATTCGGTGCCTTAATAAGTAAAACAGACTCATCCTTGAAAACAAAGCATGTATTATTGGATATTCGTTCTTTTATAGAGGATGCCGTTGAGCTGGTTTACCTGAAGGATCTGAGTCGTCTATACGAATTGGACCTGCGTGAGAATCCCATCAGGTTCCATAACAGATACTTTGACACAACAGTGAATTTCTGTAAAAGCCTTTTCATACTCGACGAGGAGGAAATTACGGCTGAGATGAAGGTGTTGAGCAGGAAAAAGTTCGAGATGAGCACGTACGAGTACGTGAAGCCCGGCACTCAGCACATATTGTTGAATGCTTACAACTACCCGAAAATTACCAAGTCCGTGATACCTTACTCTGATCCACCGAAGCCTATGATCGTTCTTGTTGGACCGCCTTCTTGTCTGAAAGGTCTCTTGGTTGACGTATGTTGTGAGATATTTCCACAGTAAGTACAATGGCATTAAATATTTAGGCTAGAGATATTTATCGGTTTCCCATCCAACCATCAGTCGATTGCAAGTAAGGAATGAGAACAAAAGGGGAGCTTGCATTCTGGTTGATGGTCAGTTGACAAAGACCGGCCAAGCTCTTCCTCTTCTACTTCTACCACCAAAAAGGTTCTCCCACTCAGTAAAATGGAATTGAAGAAACTGATAAGTCTGATATGTCTCACGGGGGGTGAATTATAATCTGCGGCATGTAGTGAATGTTTTCGAAGATATTTGTCAGAAAACTACAACGACAACCGAATATTTGCTTTGCGGTTGTCAATACGTCCATTGGAAAAGGCCACACCTCCTTGGCTCGTGATTTCTAAAATCTGAAACAAATGATGAACCCAGAAAGATAGTGAATATTTATTTTTTCAAATTGTGTCTCCTTGTAGGGATCATAATTTATTTAGAATTTCTGTTGAATAGTTACGTAACGAGAGGTGTTAATCACACGACACGGCCAAGATCAGAGGGAGAAATAGATGGTGAACAGTATCACTTCGTTACATACGATATCTTCAAAGATATGATGAGGAGAGGAATGTTTTACACCACTTCGGAGTATTTCGGTCATCTTTATGGTTTTGGTATGTATAAAAATATGCAAGATAATTTGTTGTGCATGACTCATTATTGCAGTGGATTCAATATAAATTGAATCGTTCTAGATATAACTGATCCGAGCGGAAATGATCCGAATATATACCACTATACCAGAACCGACTGAATTGGAACTGATCTGAGCTTGAGAGTCTTGTAACTCATTGTTTTATAGAGCTCTCTTATTTTTCGTAAGCTACAGCTTTGTTGTCTCTGTTCACTGTGAAGTTGAAATATGACTCTAGCCGTGGGTTTCACAAAGCTTGATCGTCCGATTAATGCTCTGATATTCTGTGGTGTTGTCAAAAATGAACTGAAATTGAGCATAGAATTGTCTTGATCAGAACAATCACGTTAATCAGAGCTTTGTGAAACCCAGTATAAATCAATATAATGGTGATTTTCGAACGTTCCCATTGTATAGGGATTATATATATATTATAATTTTTGCGCTATGTTATTGGACTCAAATTTACAACAGCTAGTGGATAGACCAACTCGTTACCGACGCAATCAAAATCCTTCACTTCTAGATCTCATTTTGGTCAACGATGATAGCCTCCTTTCCGAGATTACGCTGCATCCTCCTTTTGGACTATCCGATCATGCGACATTAGCTTCTACACTTCAGTTCACTTCTTCTGTTCCTACTCGCAGGCAAACGAAAACCAAAAATATCATAAGTTTTCCTGAGCTTAATCTTGACCTTCAGGGAGTTGACTGGGACTCAGTTTTTCGGGACCGGTCGGTTGACGATATGTGGGAGTCCTTCTCTGAAATATTGCACTCCTTTGTATCCAAGCACACCCGCGTCGTAAATAGCACTGTCTTTCCATCGAAACCATGGATAACTTCGAATCTTCGAAAGATGATCCGATTGAAGAGGACCCTCTGGCAACGGTACAGACGCAGCAGAACTGAAAATGATTACAATAATCATAGAAATTACTCTATAGATCTGAGAACCAGGCTCACGCAAGCAAAGCGAGAATATGAAGCATCACTTTTGAGTGCCCCGGATGGCAGAAAGAAATTATTTAAGTATGTTCGAAGCTCCCTTAAAACAAAAGTCTCTACTCCAATAGTGCGCGATGCCGCTGGAGAATTATGCGCGGATAACAGACGCTCTGCTGAGGTTTTGGCAGATTCCTTCGCCTCGTCTTTTACTGAAGAACCTCCCGGTCCACTTCCGACCATTTTATTGCCCAGATCTATAGAAAGTTTAGAGCAGATGTATTTTTCTGAAGGTGATGTAGAAAAACATTTGCTGGATTTGGATGTCTCGTCTGCTCCTGGCGCTGACAAGATATCGCCATATGTCTTGAAGAACTGTGCTCAATCTCTTGCTCTGCCCCTCTCTTTAGTCTTCAACCGCTCTTTCACCACATCAACTTTACCTAGAGAATGGCTCAGAGCATCAGTTACACCGATTTTTAAGAAGGGCTGTAAGACATCTGCTTCTAATTACAGACCAATAAGCCTTGTGTCTGTGGCTGCCAAAGTATGCGAGAGAATGATAACATCTGAGATTCTCAATTTTGCTATTGCAAATAATAAATTTCCGGAAAACCAACATGGCTTCTTACCTGGTAGATCGGTTATTACAAATCTCCTCAAATGTCTGGAAGATTGGACGAAGGCGTTGGATTCCAATACACCAATCGATGTTATTTACCTGGACTTTGCCCGAGCTTTCGATAAGGTTCCACGTAGACGTTTGCTTGCTAAGCTTGAGTACTTTGGAATTCGGGGAGGCCTTCTCTCATGGATTGGGGCCTTTTTATCTGAACGTCAGTTCTGTGTGCGTGTGGGTGAGTCTTTTTCAACTTCAAGGCCCGTTTTGAGTGGCGTTCCCCAAGGATCAGTATTGGGACCACTTTTGTTCCTTTTGTACACATCTGACTTGCCTGGGTTGGTCAAATCCTGTATATCCATGTTCGCTGATGATACAAAAATATATGCTACGCCTGGAACTAATGGTGATTGCCTTCAGGAAGATTTGTACACCATCCAGAGGTGGTGCAATGACTGGCTCATACCCCTCAATATTGATAAATGTACTGTCTTACACATGGGAAGGAGGAATCCTAGACAGAGATACACAATTAATGGTGTCACACTATCGCAATGCTCGAGCCACACTGATTTGGGTGTCACCATAACGGAAGATCTGAGTTGGTCGGATCATATACAGTCTACCTGTTCCAAAGCCTCCAGAATTTGCTATCTACTGGAGAGAGTGTTTGGAAGATGTTCCATCAATACATGCCGCTCCTTGTACACGACTTATGTGCGACCAATATTGGAATACGCTGGACCTGTTTGGGATGCGAGACTGGTTCGTGATAGAACTGCCTTGGAAAATGTCCAGAGGAGGGTAACAAGAATGGCTTTTGGTGTCGACCGTCCCAGTTACGAAGATCGGCTTAGAATGATGGAATTGCCCCGTTTTGAGGATCGTCGAATGCGAGGTGACCTCATTACAACATATAGAGCCTTGAAGGGTCTATTTGGAGTTGAACTTTCCAGCTTATATCAACTCAATCCCGATCAGCGTCTAAGAGGTCATCAGTTCAAGCTTTATCGCGAGAATTTTCATTGCGCAGCGAGAGAAAGTTTCCTACCTAATCGAGTTTTCCACGCCTGGAACCAGCTTCCCTCGGTAGTAGTGAACAGTGGTAGTGTTAATTCCTTTAAGAACAATTTGGACCATTTTATTTTTCTTTAGTTAGATGTATGAAGTTTCACACTGTATCTGTTGTCCCTTAATATGTATACTGAGTTTTATAGATTTCAATCTTAACTCTTATCTTCAATAAATAATAAATAATAATAATAATATAATGCAATAACTTCCCAACTTCAAGTTGAAGAAGGATTACTTCAGGATTAAGCAAAATCAGATATTTCTTTCAAAGAGAGCATCTCCATCTTTGAACAGATTTCATAAATCTGTTGTCCATATCTCTACCACTAATAGCTTCAAGAATGGGTTGAATAGACTAGGACTAGACTAAGGAGACTCTGGTTATGAAGCAACGATTCATGTGACTAGTACTGATGTTGTTTGTTACCTATTGGTTCGAGTTTTTCTTTGGCTTTCATACTTTTTTGGCATTAACTTTTACATCGTTTTTTGTTTTTTCTATTTCATATGTTTTTTTTTATTTTCTATGTGAAGGCATTGAGATGACATCGGTATTTACCTCAACTCTTATTTTAATATTCGAGAACAATAACTCTATCAGAGCTCTATAAAACTTCTGCCCATATCGAATTCAATCAGATCAATCTCTATCAGATATGGAAAAGTAAATGCCTACATACCGCGACCAGTTTTATCTATATTGTGCTTTTATAACCATCTACAGCTCAATCTGAGATGAATAAGGTTGAATCTAAGAAATCCGTCCTTATTTTACACGCTGACCTGAACGGGGCTTTGATGTTGAGAGCTCGAGGATTGAGACCAACTCTGGTTTTGACCATACCCAAGTCAGAGGGCATGCATCGAAAATACTTACGACGCAAGTATTATTGTCATTCACTGTAAGTATTGATCTTACAAATATGGGTATTCAACCCCTAATTAATTTTTAAAGTAAACTTCTGGAAATTAATCATTTCATTAAATATCGCCTCACTAGGCTGTCATGAAAACTATTTGTTTTGCGAAAAGATGAGCTCACAAAAATGTAACATAATTTCGGAGGAATTCTTCCTGAAGGGAATGATTTGGAAACTTGATATTAAAAGAATAAATTAATTGCTGAATATACAGGGCGTTTGAATGGTAAACGAACATACGGTAACCTGAAGTAGAGCTACCAAAGACGAGTCCAAAAAACCTATATATTGTGACGAGTACGGCCCTGTCTGTTCTAGAAGTCTCCTGACATCGCTAGAAGTTCCACGTATTATATAAGGACGGGCGCGGAGCAGAACAGGGAGTCATCGAATGGAGTTATTCGAAGCGGAAAGTGATCAGTGAAAATAAATAGTGTGGAAATAAATTGTGCACAAACTTTGATAGAATTAGTTGTTGAGTTATTTGTTATTAGTGTAAATAAGTAGAAATAAATAGTTTGATTATTCTGAGTGTTTTGATAAACCAAGAAAACGTTACATTGGTGTCAGGTGTGCGGTTCGACATTGCTCGAATTGAATGAACTCTATTGATTGAAATTTATACCAGTGACCACAAGACTTCAGAACACAATGGAGACATAGGCGATTATGAAATTTTTGAATGAAATTACTGAGAAGATGGATATACTGGAAAATAAAGCAGAAGAAAATTCTCAGAAAAACAATGGGAAAATGGAAGAAAATTCTCAGAAGATCAATGAGAGGATGAATAAAATGGAAAATTAGGCAGACGAAAATTCTCAGAATCTCAATGGGAAGATGGAAGAAAATCCTCGGAAAATGGAAGAAAATTTCCGGAATAGCAATGAATTGGTCAGTCTATTTGCAAGAAAAATTGGATGAGAAAATGGAATCACAAAAAATGAAATGTAGAAAGGGATGGACGAAGTGAATACAGTTGACGAAAAATTGGACGAAGTAAATGAAAAATTTGATGAAGTTGACGAAAAATTCGAAGAAGTATATGAAGAAGTTGACGTTAAATTTGAAGAAGAAACAGGAACAGCATTCTGAAATAATCGAGTCCCTGAAAAGAATGTCAATTGAAAAATATTATTCAGCTTCATCGCCCTATAGCATCTCGAAAACGGAAAATAACAGCGAAAGTGCTGAAATGAAGATCAAGCCTCCAACATTCAATGGAAAACTGCCCTAGTCGACCTATCAGAAGCAGTTTGAAGCTGCTGCGCTGGCAAACAGTTGGAGCGATAATGAGAAAGCCACAGCATTAATAATAGCTCTACGAGGAGAAGCACTCAACATTATGCAAACGATCCCGGAGAGTCAGCAAGTCGAAGTTCTTACATCGAAACTTCTGATGAGACATGGCAATGCTCATCTGAAACAGGTTTACCATGCTCAAATAAAGAACCGGGTGCAGAAAACAGGAGAAAATCTCCAGGAGTTTGAAGCCGATGTAGCTAGATTAGTCAGGCTAGCCTACCCAACTGCTCCAGACAGCTTTCTTGAGCAGCTTTCAATCCAAACCTTTGTAGACGGAATCAAGGACAGTAAACCACAACAAGCTCTGATACTTTCACGCCCTAAAACTATAGATGATGCTTTAGCTCAAGCTTTAGTACTCAAGACACCAAGAAATAGACAAACCAGTTAAGGAAATCATTAGAGAAAAAATCAGCAGATCATTGCGTACGAAGAAAAGGATGCTGTGTGCTGGTACTGTAATGAAACTGGGCATATTAGAAGTAAAAAAAGAGCCACAGCATCGGGTCAGTGATAAGGGGCATAAACCGACTCAAGCTAAAAACGCCCCTGAAGTGATAAGAACAGTTGCCTCAAACAAGATCAAGGAAGATGTTTTATTTAGAATACCCCGCCCCGAGAATCACAGCCATTGCTCACGTGCGGAAGACAAGGCCGATTTGAGAAGGACCACAGTAATTAGAGATGACTGGCTACCCCAAGAAATTCAACCAGCACAAGACGAAGATCCAGACTTGAAAGTAATCCTGAGTTGGAAGAAGAGTGGTAGACGACCTACTTGGTAAGAAGTATCCAGACTGACTCAAAATGTAAATTCGTATCAGGCACAATAAGAAACGTTGAAGATCGATAAAGGTCTTCTGGAACGTTGTGGGCAAAATGAAGATGGATCTGAGCAGGAGCTTCAGTTGATTATTCCGAAGGGTCGCGTGACAGACGTTTTGACCAGATATTGGTATGCAATTTCATCCCAAAACAAATCGAAAAGCCTAGCAAAACCGAAAACGAAATTTCTTTATTCGACACGTTGAATTGCTCATTGAAAATTTTGTGGAAAGATTTGATTCAATATTGACATTTCATTAAATTCTCAGAAAATTCATGGTTTTTGATGGATGAACGTCTTCAAAACTTTTTTCGCAGGCATTGTAAAAATCAATTGATCTTAGAATTATAGTGCTTTTAAATCTCTGCAACCTTTTTAAAACTTTGTGAAAGTCCAGGTTCAAGAGATTCACGAGACCTAAAGTTTTATGGCACCCTTCTAAGAAGATTTGATATGATTATACAGTATTAAAGGATTTTTACTGAATATTAAGTTCTCTTTATTCGATCTTGAAGATTTATTGGTTACGATATAACTTGAAATTTCACTGCAAGAACTTATTTTTCCATCAGCCATAAGAAAAAGTATATGAATATAATATCTGAAATACGAAGTGAATGCAGGAACGAACGGTTTAAATTTTTTCGATGAACTCAACTGTGATACCTTTAGAAAGGAGCGGGCCTAAGATATTTCAATCAATTTCAATTGAATTAAAAAAAATATGGAAAATTTCTTTCAATATTGAATTTTGGGTTATTGAAATCAGATATCCTTTCAATATTCCATATTTTCAAGTTTTGTGTTCGACTCATAAGATGTCCGACAAACCATTAAAAATATGGCGAAAAGTACAATAAAAACTTTTGTTGAAAATAAGTTCTCTCACGAAAAGAACATTATAGGGTTATTGTTGTTGCTATTTTTACGCGCGTGTTCTGGGGAACAGCGCATTATCATTTCGTCACGATGTCTGTAATTTTCGAATTTTGAGCCGAAATCGGTCTCGAACGACTAGGTCGGACTCACTGATGAAGAATCCGTGGTCAAAATTGTTTCTGTCCGGCCGGCCGTCCGTGTGTGCGATAACTTTCGAAAGAAAGGACCTACTGTCGATTTCACAAAATTTTTGACGTCCGATCAACTCGTTGATTAAGGTTTGCATTCGATGGTTGGTTTGAAAATGAACTGAAATGGAGTACAGAACTTACTGTTCACTGACAATCAAGCTTTGGGTTTCGAAATTCTCAGGTAAGGTTTTGATGCTGAATATCTCGGTAAGGTTCGTCAATGAGTCAAATCTGCTTGATGGTTTTCGTGTTACAGCCATTTGAAATTTTGATTTTTCAATAACTCGAAAAATATTTACCTGATCGAAATGAGACTTGGTTGGTAGATAAACAGTAGCAATATGAGATTATCAATAGAAAAATTTGAAAAAAAATTTTCTTCTCTTTAAATTTTCATATTTCATTTAAATTTCACTGATATCTCCAAACCGCCACTTCATAAGCGGGTACTTCATTTCAGCCCAATCAGATTTCCTGATTTTTCTGAGGAACAAATCAATAGAAAAATTAAGGAAATTTATTTCAGAAATTCATATATTCGAAAAGGCATATCTCCGATTCAGTTGAAATTTTAATCTAATCGAAAGCGAAAACTCGAAGACTCGGTTTCAGTCTGAACAGATATGTATTCTTTGAATTTTCCGAAACATAAGATATATAGAATATTTCTTCGCATTGACCGTACGCGACATCTACCGGTGAATAGTCGAAGCATTTACTGGGCCCTACAGTCACATTGCAGCAGCGTCTGTTAACACTCTACATATGCTTCATGACGTGATTCCCAGGAAGTTTTATCGGTACTTCCCAGTAGCGCATGAGCAGTTTATCGGAATAGTCACTACTCAACAACAGTGTTTCAAATTTCAGCTTGATCGGATATTCGTCTTCGGAGATATTGAAGTCAATAATTAACAACTCTTGAGCAAAAAGATATTTTCGTTCATTTAGCGCTTGTTCTAGGGAACTAAAAATTTATCGTTTGACCCAGTCTCTGTGACTTTCAACTTTTGAACCAAACATGGTCTTTATGGGTTAAAAACCTAGAAAAGCACTGACGTGAGGTAAAGAGCTTTTCTGCGCTTGTTCCGTTGCCAAAGCGGTCATCTATACAAGTATTGACCCTGCCAAACGCAGATTTTTCCATATGGTCCTCACGAAATTCTGCATGAACCTCAAGCTATAATTTTCGATCAAGTACTAGATTGCAATTCGATCCAAAATTTTGAATGGCTAAAACTATCTAAAGAATAATTGGCGAATTCATCCCATTTCATCCCAAGCATTCGATCTACCTAATTAAACTGAAAACCTACTCTTCAAATATATTCCTTATGTCGATTCTTCCTAAAGTTAATGTGTTTACTGTCGAGAAACCACTGAAAGTGAACAAAATAACTTCCGGAATAATCTACTCATTAGCTTGATAATTGTAGAGTAAGTTTGGAATTTAATTACGAATGCCGAATTAGTAAAACCTATCGAATGATTCTGCAGATATAACCTTTCGAAATTTCAGTTTTCCGATATTTCCAAAAACATAGATCGAATCGCCCTTCAATGAAAAATGCTGCACAATCGGACATATATAAATCTTTGAATAAGATGATTGTATTGAATTTTTATTATAATTTCCTATCTTCTTTAAGCTACTATCACATGCTTTTAATGTTCTAAAGGTGTGATACCCATATTTTGTTGACTACCATCGAAACTCATCACAGAAATGATAATTTTTAATTTGCTTATGCTTTATAGGTCATCATCATCTAGTTCGTGCGACCACATGTTGACATTTTCATTGTGACATTCTTTGGAATTGATGGTTTCAATCTGAATGAAAAGTTTCAGGTATTAGCTGTGCTATCATTTGAATTTTTCACAGATTTGTCAACTTGCTGCTCTGGAGTCCATAATGATTTCGTTTCTTTGATATCTGTTGAATCCGCTTGAATGTTTTTAAGGTTAAATCACACTCTTAAAGAACCTAATCATGAGGGTTATTATGGTTGACATCTATTACGTTTATGAAGAGGTTTAATTGGGGCTCTTAAAGATACTTCGAAATTCAGTCATAAAACCAGACGCTTTTCATCGACCTTCTATACAACTAAATATTTTTCTTCACAATAATAAGACTAAATGGTTTTATGACAACCACATTATAGATCATAATTGAACCTTCAGAAGATAAGGTAGTTTTGGAGACTAAATACTCTTTTTACGTAATATTAAAAGGTATCAATATAAGATAAGTAGTCTTGGAGAGTAACTGGTTTGAACCGAAGTAGCTTTGAAGTTCATAGATATTTATTCACATGCTTAAAACTTTATTTAAACCTTTCCGAGAGCAAATACTCTGAGAATTGCTTCTCTGGCAACAATAATTAATGATTAAATGAATTGAGTCTCAATAATGAATCACAAACGGAGTTGCAAAGTAACACTGGTTTGTTAAATTTCAATTCTCGCCCGTCTCAAAATATTTCTGATAGTTTTTTTGATTATGTCTGCATTAATCAGTGCTTATAGTAGGCGGCTTCGATAACCTTACTTGCTATTTCCTATCTCCTTATTTTTGATCTCTGACGAATATAAGTAAACATTTAAATGTTCCCAAATAAATTAATTGGCAGTATTTAAATCTGGTGACTTAAAAGTCCAGGTATGCAGTCTTCCTCTGCCAATACGCATGTTTCGAAATTGCTAATACAAAAAGGTCCTGACTATGCGTTTGCTGAAGAAAATACGCATGAGGTTGGGTGTACGAAAATGCAGTAAAGATTTCCGATGAACGTATGCATTCAAGAACACCATGATGTTCTCTTTATAAAAATCAATTGATTGGGTCAGATACCTTACCAAAACCGCTTACGGATGATATGTTTTTATATTCTCTTCAAAAGCAGCATCTTCCTATATTAATCGAAGGTCCGGTGTTTCGCATTGTTAAGTTTCTGCTTTTTTCAAATATCTAAATCAAAATTTGAAATTTCAATATATACAGTGTGTCCACGGATTGAGTGCCGGTAAGGTATAAATGACGAAAAATTTTCGGGTTGGACTCTGATATTTTGGGAATCGCTTCTGCTTGGTCTCAAACTAAGATGTTGAGAAAATGAGCCAAATCAATTAATATACAGGGTGGTTTAGAACTGATTCAATGAAAATTTTCAAGAATGAAGCACCTTTGTTTTAAAAGATATCGAGAAAGTTCATTGGGGAAAGTTGTTTAGTATCAAAAGACACGGCAAAATCTCGATTCTCAGATAAATCAATCAACTTTGATTTTGTAAATAGGTTATGAAAATATTTGATAATATTCATGGTTACAAATGCCAGACGTGACTTGAAACGTAAATTTTATTCGTCATAATCGAAAATTTTCCAGTTAAAAACATATCTCACGTATCGGATTAACAAAATGTTCATGACCAACTTATAAAGTCAAGGTAGGCTGATTTATCTAAAAATTGAGTTTCTGCAGCAGCTCGTCATTCCAAACAACTTTTCTCAATAAACTTTCTCGATATCTTTTAAAACAAAGGCACTTTATTCTTAACAATTTGCATTAAATCTAAACCACCCTGTATATTAATTGATTTGGCTCATTTCCTCAACATCTTAGTTTGAGACCAAGCAGGAGCGATTTCCAGAATATCAGAGTCTAACTCGAAAATTTTTCGTCATTTGTACCTTACCGGCACCCAATCCGTGGACACACTGTAGGGTGTTGAATCTCAACTTGACAAAAGTCCCATATTTTTCTAATTCGGACCTGGTATTTTTCAATTATTCGAACATGAATCGAATGAACTGTAAAATTCAATAATTCGTTCTAAATATCAACGGATTATACTGGGTGGTTCCAAAGTTATGAGCCATCGAAGTATTGGTGAATTCAAGAAACTCCCTGTATCTGGGTTATGGAAATGATTAGATCAACGATATACAGGTTTTTTGGATTCGTCCAGGGTAGCTCTTCCTCAGATTACTATTTGTTAATTAGCAATGAAACACCCTGTATGAGGTCGTATTCGTGAATTGGAAAAACCCATCCAATGATTCCGCAGATGTAACCATTAGAAATTTAATTGACACAATTTAATTTTGAACAGACCCCGATAAAGTTGAATACTGGTGCTTAGTTTTCTGGAAATCATCCAGTATTGAGCAACACTTATGGAAGGTCAATCGATCTGCTAACGAATTGGAATAAGCGCATAAAAACGCTTGACTGAACTTGAATTCTATATTATTATTCTTCTTTTTTTTTTTTCGGAAAGTTCACTATGCCAGAAACAATTATGCTATAAAAACTAATAATCCCAAAGCTGTGAGATGAAGATGATAAGGCGAATTTCTGTTCTCAACAAGACTTGTTAATTTTCATACCTGAATTCGTTGCTTCGTTCCACTTGTGCCGAGGGCTTGATGAGTTGTTTAAGTGGAGTGAACCGTTCTAACTACGTTACATTGATTTAGTATTGCCCAATATTCACTAAATTTAATGCAAAATCTCGAGAACGAAAACAAAAAAAATACTGTTTATGATTTATTCATCCTCTTCGTCTATGAAGTTGAATAAAGTGTGCTTCCAGTCAAGATGGTATACTGGAAGTTGGATTGTCTAAGACGAAAGCTTACGAGGGCCTTATGCGTATGAAAAAATACACACATAGGCATATTGTAATGGGGGTGAAAAAAATGCTAGCCGATCTCTTCAAGAATGTAAGCTCTGAAAACATCCAAGGATCAATTCAGAATCCAGATATGGTAATAACTGGGTAAGTTGATGATTTTTGCTATGAGCATATAATGCTTAAGAGATATAGCATGTACAGTAAAAATGGTTGTATTTCTGAGGTAGTTTCACAATTTACTGGATTATTTTCAGAGGTCTGACCATAAGGCAACTAATAGATGGAACTTGCGAAGATCTGAAGAATGTACTGTCAAAATCCAAAGATGAGTTGAATTCAGACAAAAAGAATGATGAGGTTTTTATTATCATTTTGTATGTTCATTTCGATAATTATTGTGATTTCGACAGTATTGGTTCACGATGAGAGAAGGAGAAGCTGATCAGAAATTGTTTTGTTTCCATGACTTGGATGAGAAACAGAAAGAAGTTCTCAGTAAACTCGGTGTGGATCAGATTATCGAGGATTTTTTATTGAAAAACGAGCAGTCTTCTGATGATGAAGAATTATCGTCTGGTGATATAATTAGTGCTCAAAATCTGATGGGTGAGTTCATGACAACTCAACAGCATACACCTATATAATGTAAATTATTGACATTCGATAAATCTTGGGAATTTACTGCGGGACAATATTTCAAGTATTTCCGATTTTTCGAAATGTTACCTTTTCTTCAGATAATTTTTGACCTAGTATCAGATTTTAATTCGATACTATCATTTGGAATATTGAGGGAATGAAGTTTTGAATGGATGTATCTATCGAATCATTGGTCGGATTTGAACCATTCACATATTTAGGGTAGGCTTAACAGACAATGGGTAGCACAATTTCTTCCTAACTTCTATTTCGTATTTATATACACACCGGCACAATTGGGAGAACGGACAAAATCTCAACGAAGTGTGTAGTTCTTTTTCTCTTGAACCCGTCGGCTGATTCAGGGGAATTTTTTTTCCTATTGTAGCATGATTCTTCGGGAACATAATTGTTCAGAAGGCGTCCTCAAAACCTCTGTTTTTACATAGGGGTTAACATGAAGTGTGAAAAGTAAGCTCTCATTTGGAACACCCTGTGGAGTGAATCCTTGGCAAGCTAGAATGTTTGAGAGCACTCAGATCTTGCCTGATCTCTTTTGAACATTTATATTTTCCATTCATTGCCATACCTTAATTTTGAGATAAATTACAGCTCTTTTATGTAAACACCGGTTGAATTAGGAGAATGGATAAAATCTCAATGAGTTTTGTAGTTCAGTTTCTCTCTCGTCTATTCAACCGATTTGATAACATTTTTTCTGTTATGCCGTCCTCAGTTGCTTTGTTTATTTATTTATACAGGTAAAAACAAGAAATTAAATCAGTACGCTTTTATTCAGAACACCTGTTTAGTGAAGCTTCGACAGACGAGAGTGCTTACGAACACCCAAATGTTGCCTAATCTTTTTGAACATTTCCACATTTTATTCGTTTCGATTGTACTTAATTTCAAGAGAAATTACAGCACTTTATATGGAACCTATTGTTTTTCCCGTCTTCGCATATTTTGGTTAGTTATTTGGTCCTATTGAATAATAAACCTTAGTGATTGACCAAAAAGAAATTACCCCCCCTGAAAATTTCAGTTTACATTTTGAAGTATGTAGATTTGAATGACCTAATAAAAAAACACTGCAAATTTCACACAAAAGTTTACTTTTTTCTTAGTTAAGCAACCCAATATACCGTTGATATCTTAAACAACTTAGAACCGAATGCGAAGATTCATTTTCGATATTATTGGAAATTTGCAGCATTTTTCTTTATTTTTCAGGAACCCCTGGTAGGAAATCATCCTGGTGAAATTTTTTAGGTTGAGTTATGCAACAGTAATCAACATTCAGAGTTTCATGAAAATTCGGTGGTAAGTTTTCGAGAAATAATTTTTTTCTCCCCTTCCCCCCATTTAGACCCCTTAGGGTACACCGATCCTGCTGAAAAGCTTGGAGGATCAACCCCGAGTGACACAGAATTTTCCTACCAAGTTTCAAGGGTTTCTGTTCAGTACTTCCAGAGAAAAGTCCCGGACAACGGACGACGGACGGACGGATTTTTTTTTATTCGTTCATTCAAGTCTACATAGTCCAAAACGTAAACTGTGAAATTTTCAGGGGGGGTTAAGATTTTTTTTCGTTGGTCGATCACTAAGGTTTATTATTTGATATTATCAAATAATAAATCAAAAATCCGTCCGTCCGCCGTCCGTTGTCCTGGGCTTTTCTCGGAAAGTACAGAACCGAAATCCGTGAAACTTTGTAGAAAAATCGTATGTCGCCCGAGATTGATCCTCCGAGCTTTTTAGCAGGATTGGTGTCCCCTTAAGGCTCGAAAACTTACCACCGAATTTTCATGAAACTCTCAACGTTGATTACTGTTGTGTAACTCCACCTAAAATTTTTACACGGATGATATTCGACCAGTGGTCCCTGAGTTATAAAGAAATGCTGCAAAGTTCTCACAAAGGTTCATTATTTTCTCAGCTTAATGTGCAAATTTTTCAGCGATATTTCTCACACTTCATAATCGCGAGTACCACAAGTGAGAAGTTGTACAGTGAAATAAAACAATTTTCAAGATTGTCCGCCAATATCAGCTAGTAAATATCATTTCCACAAAGTTTTTCCGAAGAAATTCTGAAATGCGAGCAGCCGTGTCAAGCCTTTTGCACTTCGGAATATTCATTCATTTCATTTCTTATTTCAATCCCTTCCTGGCTGGAAAAATTAAAGCTTTCCAAAATAGAATCATAGAACTAGAAAATATATTTCATAGTTAGACGGTAATGGCCGAAATTTTATGTTACGTCAATAATACACAGTGCTATGTCAAGGTTGGCGTAAGGATATAGTTACAATTTCTACCCAGAACGCACCCGATATACTAACTTGAACAAACTATAAGCCTAGGAATAATCAATAATCTATTTTAGATTCTATGAAATTTAAAATCATTCTAATTCATTAGTCTTTTGCAAGCGGCTAATGAGTGAGTTGGGTAGGAAATTGACTCAAATTCATAAGGTTATCCAAAATAAGATTTATGTAAATAGATTCGTATAAACTTACAGGTACACAAATGTTCAAACGAGTCAGGTGAATATTTCTCGATGTTTTAAAAATTTGTTAATCAATTCTTCATCTGCTTTAAGATATATGATTCCTTAGTCAACATGTGGAGATCCGATACTGGTTTCAATCGAATTACAATATTTTTCTTACTGAGAGTTCGAAATAAGCGTGAATATCATGATAATGAGCATGAATATGATAAAATAAATTGGGGGATATATGCAAAAAAAACAATAACAAACCTAAAATCCCATCAATTGTCGAGAATCTTATCCTAAGGTTAGAAGCCTTAGCTCATTTATAATTTTCAGAACAATGTTAAATTCCAGTAGAAATCACATCTACACATTTAAAATTAGCGGAAAATCTTGAATTTTGTTTTACGTATTGGAGTTAGTGTGAAAGATTGAGCTTATTTCCTCAGTATCAAGAAATACTAATGCAATTAGATTGAAACATCATCACTAGCTATGAAATATCGACGCTCAATTAAATGCGAAATTCCGTGAGAATTTTGTTGAAAAAAATGAATTTTTTTTGGAAACATTTTTTTCGGAAACATATTAATCTAAGTTCAATAAAATTTGGTACAGGTCTTAGAATCAACATTCAAAAACAGTGTTTCAAATTTCAGTCTGACCGATTTATGGCAAAAAATTTCATGGCCATTTTAAATTTTGAGGTTATTTCCCTAATATGTATAAAACTGGCAAACGCTATCTGATTTGAACTTCATTTTAAATTGTAGAATAACGACACACAATTTAATAAGTATGAAAAAGAGTAAGATTTTTGAAGAGGTGAAACGACTGTGGAACGTCTCTTCTCATTCAAAATATTATTTCAGATTATGCTACTCATTCAGCGTTCTGTATGTGGAAATGTTATTCAACTATACAAGAGTATTTATTGAGATTTCAATGTTTCACATGAATTTTTCCATAGAATTGTTTTTTTTGTTGTGAAAAACTAATGAGCTATGCACAATTAAAGATTTTATTTAAGATATCAATAGTATTGGGTTATTTAACTGAGAAAAAAAATTACCCTTGTGTGAAATTTGCAGCCTCTTTTTAATTCTCAGAGGTGGAATTTGTCCGCGTTGAAGCTCATGGATATATTGAATACATTCTTGAAGAGTATCACGTGCCATCTGGCGCAATTGGCAGCTGCCCAAATCGTAATTTGGGATGATCTGCTTCAAAAGACTTATCAATTATATTATTCTGAGCATGAAGAGACGGTTCCGTTCATAAGATCACGAGGAGGACCCATAGCCACACGATAGGCAGAACTGAAAATTTGACCTGTCAATTATTGTATATTCTTTTTGAGTTGAGCAGTACATTTTTTATATGAAACAATATGTGTTATCACAGTATTAGCAGAGGAGATTTAAACGGGGTATTATACATTTTTGCTTATGATACAAATGCATAGATGAAAAACTCAAGAAAAATTATGTCTTCCCGTATTACAGGGCTGGGCGAAATACATGCTTGGCTTAGTTGAAATACAAATTACAAAATACTTTCTTACGTAAAATGTTAAAAGGGTACAACCAATTCAGCTCAGCCAATTAATCGCTAAAAGAAGAATTTCCTCTCAGGAAGGAACACAAGATTTTTGAATGTGGTATCAGATGAACAGCCTTTTATTGGGGAATGAATGAAACCGGCTAATGAAAACAATCTTTCTACAGGTCCTGATGAGCACAAATTTGTTTTATATTGTATTAATACAATTTTTCTATTAGGTATTGTATTGATGTTGAGCTCTTTGCTCTTATCGTTTTTGGAAGCTGACTCTAACTCAATTTTGGAAGTCTGTGGTCGATCACTGTTCTTGTTCGCATAAACAATAAATCCGTCTTCTTCCTCACTTCTACTACTGCTATTCTCAGGCATTGATTAATCTTCTCAGTAATTTGCCTCTAAGGCATGAATAGCCAGATTTTGAATTCTTTGACTCTCTTCTGTTGTGATGATCTCTGGCAACCAACGCATTTTATAGCTAGGATGATAAAATGACGCCAAAATGGCTCTATTCACTTCAGGTAACATTTAAAAGAACTCTTCGAAGCTTCGTTCCGAACTCTCTTTCAGACATGATATAATAACTGTGAAATGTCTCAAATTGGAATCCTGCAGCTGATGCAATCTAGTTCTTATGGACATTGAAGATAATCTAAAGATTGTACATCGTCACTATCATTGTTAGATTTGTTGGTACTATTATCGCTATTGACCACTGTGAAATACTTTTCCACTTGAGATTCCGTCTCCATCGCTGCAGTCGTCCGGGAACGAGGAAGGAATTTGATTATCCATCGTTAAATTCTTACTAATAAATTTGTCAAATACACAGAACTCAAACAAGTTTAATGAAATCAACCATTTAAGAACAGACAACAAACCTTACGAGAAGTTCAAATAAAAAATACACTTTAAGATTTAACCTGTCCCTATTACAACTATTTCGGAAATGACCTTTGCGCAGGACCTTTCCTTCCTTTCCATTTGCCGAAAATATGATTGCTAGCAGAAGAACTAGATTAAGCAGATGAATATCGCGCCATCTGAAGGAAGGTTCAGGTACTCTTTTCTGTAGAGCGCTAAATGTATTTGTTCGAAAGTATTTCGAAGAAAAAGGTTTCGAATTACAAAATACAAAATACTTCAGCGTGAGGTATTTGAAATATCAATTACAAAATACATTTTCAAGAAGTAATGGATATACAAATACAAAATACGTATTGGTATATCAATACGTATTTCAATTACAAGTAATTGAAATACTGCCCAGCCCCGCCCGTATAAGTGTAGTGAAATTGTTGTTTGTTATTGAAGGGCTTCTTTTTCATCAAAAAAATGTCTTCTTTCCTGTTCAATGCAGATTGATATCTCGAAATCAAACCTGAAAACAAAAAAAAGCACTGACGTGAGGTCAGGAGCTTCTACGCGCTTGTTCGCTTGTTAACGATCAGATCATCTCAAAAGTGTGAACAGATTCCGAGGTGGTATTCTTCAACTTGTTACGTAGCACTAATCTGATCTCATCAATTAATTTTGGAACAACCCCTTGAAATTTCAAATTGTTAGAACTCCGAAACCTTTCGGCCAATTTCGCCCATCAACGGATTCTTCATCAGTGAGTTCAACCTAATCATTTGAGACCAATTTCGGCTCAGAATTCGAAAATTACAGACATCGTGACGGAATGATAACGAGCTGTTCCCCAGAACAAGTGCGTAAAAAAAGACGAAATAACCCATATGAACTGGTTGATGATTTATTACTCATTGAATTAATTTGAAGTTCACGATCTATCTCAAAATAGAATCAGAAACCGAATGAATTGCCTCGAAACTGTCGTCAAATTTATATATTGGACCACTATTAACTAAATATTCTATTGTTTCCCCTTCTTCGCCCCATTGGCACCTTCGACTTTGAACCGAATTCCATTTGAAGAGGAAACTATCATTATTATTATAATTATTGCGTATGAATCTGATTTAGAACGTGAAATTAACGTTTTGAATAGCAAAGCTCTTAAAGTTGTTTCTGATTGTAATTTCTCTTAAAATTGAGATATCGCAATGAATGAAAAATGAAAATGTTCAGAAAGGGTAAGGCAACATCTGAGTGTTAATAAATATTCTCGCTAGAGAACGATTCACTTTACAGGGTGTTCCAAAAAATCGGAGTAACAGAGAACTATGTCTGAACAGTTATGTTCCCGAGAAATCTAGCTTCAACAGGCAAAAAATTTGACTAATATCGGCCGAAGGGTTTTAGAGAAAAAGAACTACAAACTTCGTTTATATTTTGTCCGCTCCCTCTATTGTGCCGATGTGTATAGATTGTTTTCGGGTGTTCCGCGTTTGACGTGATGATCCGAATTAAAAATTGATGATTTGTCTTCTTTATTTCAGGGACACCATCGGTTGTTTTGAAGGAAATATCCAATCTCCAGAAATTATTCGATGATATCATTGCGAGTAGAAAAACATATTTGGAAATGCATTGGGCCAATCCAGGTCTTTTTGTTCAAGTGGTGAGTTGCAAAATTGATCTGTCGATTATAGTTTATTTGCACAGCATATCCACTATAACACTATCCCACAGACCTCTTTCAAAATGTCCATTTTCATCGCCCTAATGAAACATGTTTAAATTGAAGTCTGTGGGGATAAACAGTTTTCATTGAAGGTCGTTTCAAACTTCTGTTCCTCTTTGATTTTTTGAGAGTGCTGTTATAGATTTCGAACCGTAGTCTGTGTTGAGTGACGTTTTTCAACGTGAAAACATTTTAGAACATTGCTTAGCATATTATACCGGTTGTTCCTAAATAAGTGTATCAACAGTCAACTAAAGATTTCTCATAAAAATTTTTTTTTTCTACTAGTTTTTTCTCCGGGCTTTTGTTTCAGAGATATATAGGGTGCCAAAAATTTATATTTTTTCCAGTTTTTCCTCCGGGCCTTTGTTTTAGAGATATATAGGGTGCCAAAAATTCATATTTTTTCCAGTTTTTAGCCAATATCTCAGAAACCGTTTGAATTACAGGATTGAGCTTTTGTTCTTACATTGTCACTAACAATAGTTATTTTCTCGCACTTTACTCGGTTTTATCAGACGTGCCAGTGGCGGAGATATTGAATTTGCATGAAGGTTTCACTCTCCAACCTTCACTTCACTGGACAAATTTGCATTTGCACAGCAAATTCTGATGCGCCATGTATTTTACGTAAAACAGTACTCTGAAGTGAATCGTTTTCGAGAAAACTGGCATTTTCTGATCAAAAATTAAATTAAAGCAGTATGAAAATTAACACAGTTACCATTGAAATAAATGATCGCTGAACTGTCAAGTAAAAGTACTGCTTTAAGTTAATTTTCAATTGTTCAAAGTTGTCAATTTTGTTGAAAGTGTGTTGAAGTTCTAGATTTCAGTGATAATGAATATACATTAAACACGCAGTAATGCCAGAGCTGCACAACGTCTTTATTCACAGCGTTTCCCAAATCGTCGATTGCCGTCTTATCACACATTTTCCCGAATTGAGATGCGTCTAAGGAAAACCGCAACTTTTAAACCTAATAAAAGAGATTGCGGGCACCAAAGAAACAGTAGGGTGCCACAGTTTGGAGAACATGTACTTCAAATGGTTAGCGAAAATCCAAGAATAAGTGTTTTCACTTTCAAAAGGTGCCACCGGTACTTTCACCAGACTATGAGTCAAGATTGGAGTATTGTAGCTGGCTACTAGATAGAACTGCACAAACGCTCAATTTCCCAGATCAATTCTTTTTACTGATGGAGCCGGTTTTGGTAGAGACGGTCCCTTTAATACACATAATAATCATTTGTGCAGTGAAAAAAACTCCCATGGTATCTTTCCCCATGGCCATCAACACAAATTTAGCATATGTATGGGCAGGTATTATAACCAACGATTTGATAGATCCTTAAGTGCGCCCGCCAAGACTCACTGGCCCCATTTATTCAAATTTTCTCGAATAGTTAGCTGAATTATCAGATAAAGTCCCCTTAAATATTCGAGCACGTATGTGGTTTCAACATGACGCGGCACTTCAGAATTTTGCAATTGCTGTAAGAGAGTACCTCAACCAAAAATTTGGAGAACGATGGATCGGAAGAGGTGGTCCTGTATCCTGGCCCGCCTGGTCGCCGGATTTGACACCAATTGATCATTTTTATGGGGACACATGAAGACCATTCTCTATGAAACTCCTATTAACACCGTGAGTTGACTACTAGAGTTGAAGCCACAGAAGAGCAAATTAAAAATACGCCTCAGATTATGAACATCTTTCATAGGAACATGATCAGACGTTGTAATGCGTGCATTCAAGCCAAAAGGCGTAATTTCGAGCAATTCTTGTAATATTGTTAACTACGGCCGCTAAAAATAATGAAAAATAACTTTGCAATTTGAACTTAAAAACCTAATTGTCGAATTTTGTTGAAATTGATGAACTTGATAATTATCACTACTAACTTTTCCAATTACAAGAAATTTACAATGCGTTTTACAAATTGTTTTTGATCATAAAATGCCATTTTTCTCGAATACTTTCCTCATCAAATGCCTTGAATTAGGAGTTCCATTTTTATGTAAAACACATTGGCGTATAAGAATCTGCTGTGCAAATGCAAATTTCTCTGGTGGTGTAAAAATTGGGTGGTTAAACCTTTGTGCCAATTCAATATCTACACCACTGGCACGTCTAATAAAATCGAGTAAAACGCAAAAAAGTAGCTATTATTAGTGAGAATGTGTGTATAAAAACTCAATTCTGTAATTCGAACAGTTCCTAAGATATTAGCAAAAAACTGAAGAATATATAAATTTTCGACGCCCTGCATCTCTCAAAACGAAGACCCGGAGGAAAATATGGAAGAAATTTTTTTTTATTTTTTCATGAGAAATCTACAGTTGGCCGTTGATTCACTTATTTATGAACACCTTTATATTAATTTGAGTTCCGTTGTTATGCAATTTATGGCATTGTGTGTTCATAACTTCCCTGGAGTTATCTTTCTCAGTGTTGTTTTGATGTGTTGTTTGTACCAGCTATATCCTTGTTTTTCATATGTTATATTTGTTTGCGGCCGTGTTATGAAACTCACCTATTGACGCTATATTTTATAAATTATGTAACTTTTACTGTATGAAATGAATGATAATAATATAACAGTTGAGTTCCGATATTCCTGGCCAGTACTGGCCAGTATCAGTAATTTCGAAACGCTTCGTACAACTGTCAAAATTTACTGGCCAGTACTGGCCAGGAATATCGGAACTCAACTACTCTAATATCTAATAACGTTCCGAATCGACGTGACAATTCAGTGGCGTAGGCTTTGTGCAGTACAATCATTATATAAAGACAATGGTACAACAATGGTAAGCTTAATTCGAGGTATCCGAATTGATGAATACTTTGAAATAAAAATCACTTGATCTCTACCCATCTCAAAAATTGCAGATATGGTTTGGAAATAGTGTTTGCCTTTAGCAGGCCCGGGTTCGTTTGTAGTCTAAATGTTTGTAGGTTGATGTAGAAATCATATTCAAACCCTTCCATAACTGTTTTGTGCGAGAGTATCCTTTGAGCTCTCTCCAGCATTTATTGATTCCCCCTTTTAATATCATATTGCGGATTGTTTTTCTGAAACGGACTGTAACTATTTTAGCTTTTTTCGGATGATATGGACCATGCTTTGGATATTCTAACGGATGTATTGAAATTTTGTGTCCAGTCTTACCATCTGCGATCTCCTGTGTGTCATATGAAACATCATCCAAAAGATCATCCTTTGGTAAAAAAGCGCTTGGATCATTTGCGAAGCATGATGAGTTCGAAGTGAGTCAAATCGAATATTTCTTCTACTTCACCACCATATTGCATTCGTTAATGTCGCACCTTCTCTTGCTTTAATTGCAGTATTATTTAGTTTGCCCGATATACAAATTACAATCTATGTTTTTTTTCGTTTACAGGGGTATAGTTGCTAATGAAAGGAGGAATTGCAGAAAAAGTGATCTGAGTTTTCAAAATGTAGAAGGAAAAAGCTATACTGATGAAAAATAAAATACCGATATTGTATATTATCTAGTTGTTGAGAAATGAGACTTCATTCGAATTTGTTGTTGGGAAGAATTATAATGATAATTCAAATATAATTAATAATAAAATTGTGTTTACATTTAATCATAATATGAACATATAAAGACGATAAAAGTTTACTATATTCGATTGAGGTTGTAGAAAATGACATCTCCAGTGATTTTCAGACAAAAAATTAATTGTAAGAACCTCGCCTTCATCTTTTATTTTCTTCTTCGTCATTTTTTCGACGAAAACTACTTGAAAACACCAAAATTAATCACCGAATTAATAGATTGAAAACCTATCATTTCGTCGTTCGACCCTAGCAGAAAATATTGAAGTGTGAGTATAATTCAATTGAACACAGCAACTATGCTTTGTGGCCTGTACATCTGAAGCAGCGTCTAGATGTCCGGCCGTGTGCGCTCTGACTTTCGAAGGAAAGTACCTAGATTTCTTGAAATTTTTGGGTTAGATTTGGAGCCTGAATCTCTCAGTTGAGTTCGTTAGTGGGCAAAATCAGCCGAACAGTTTCGGAGTCATATCTATATGAAATTTCGAGGTTAATTCCTCGATATCTCATGGAGTGCTGATTGGATCAGATTGAAACTTTGAAATCAGTTCTTGAATACCAACGCGCAACTTGGTGCAAAATATTGTATGGAACAGAATTAAATGAAATTGGGCACAGACCTCAAAATCAATATTCTAACACCAACATTTCAAATTTCGATTGGATACGATGTTTACTTCCAGAGATATATGAAAAAAAAATCAAATTTCGTTGTTGTTGAAAATTTTGAGGTTATTTCCTCAATATCTCAAGAAGTACAGTGGCGATCACATCAAAAAATTTGTAATTAGTTGAAGAATATCAACGCACAACTTACTACAAAGTTTCAGGCGAATCCAATTGAAGATCTCATGTTGAAAAAATTTCACAATTTTTTCGTTTTGAGATAACCGCAATTGAAAGTTTGAAACGTCACTGTTAATTTGTTTTAGCTAAGCACATTCTTATCTTTTTGGTCTAATAAACGCTTAGGTTCGGTGTGTGAGGGCAATCCATATAAAAAAAATAAACAGTAGAAATCCGAAATAGGATAAGGACTTGAGAAATTCTTCATATATTAGACTTTCCATTTTCATAAGATGGCGGGCGATCAAGACGTTTCTGATCAAGAGTCTATCGATAGTGAGAAAAATTGCGAGAATATTGGCGATAAAATTTATAAATGTTGTGCTAAAGTATGTAGGAATATTTCTTGTAGTAGATGTAATTCAATCTACCACATCAGTTGTGCTAAAAGGCTGAAAAATGTGAAATTCTCTGGTGACAATATAGTGTGCTGTTCTGGAAGTGAAAACAAATCCAAGAACAAATGTGATGATGATAATTTGTCGAAATTTCAGCTTGAAGTTGCATATTTGAAGCAATTAAATAGCGAATTAAAGGAAATGAATAAGGTGCTAAATATGAACAATGCCCTTTTATTGGATAAAATAAATCTTGATGACAAATTATCCAATAACAATGATATACTGATAAAAAAATTTGAAATTCCAGAGACAAACATCATAAAAAAGGTCAACAATAACCTACAAGATCATAAGGTTAAAATTCAAAATCCCATTTCTCATAGTAATCATAATCATAGAGAAAAGTTTAATGTGACACCAGAACTACCCACGAAATGGGCTGACAGTTGTGAAAATGGCGTAGATAGAGGATCTACGGAAAATGGTAATATACCTAACCTCAAAGTTACAGATAAAAACCCATCTGACGGACCGGCTACAAGTGATGAAACTGAAAACATGAATACATGGACCACAGTACTAGGAAGAAAAGAAAAGCAAATCAGAAAAAGCAAGAAACCAGTTATGTTTGGCACTAAATCTGTTGCTGATTCTAAAATGAACGGAGCTAAGAGAAGGCGTTCGATATATGTTGGAAGGATCAGGGGTACAGATATTGAAGAGGCCGATATTAAAGAATATTGTAAATCAGTAGATGGTGCTGATCAGATTGTTGTGAAAAAATTGGAAACAAAGGGGACAAATTCAGCATTCAGCATGGGTATTGCCTCTGAAGAGGCTTATAGCATAATTTTCCATCAGGACTTCTGGCCAGAGGGAGTTCTTGTCAGAGAATATTCATTTTTGAATACTTTTCGGAGAGACCCAAAGACTCAACCGGAAGGTTAATAAATCATGAAGATAACCCTGCTATAATAAGAGGTCATCCAGGGGGTAATATGTTGTCTGTAGTTCACCAAAATGTCCAGTCGATCGGTAACTCAATCAATCAATTAAACATGCTTGTCTCAGATACTCTGAAGGATGATGAACTCTGTGCAATATGCATAACTGAACACTGGAAGACAAAGGAACAAATTTCTAATTTTGGAATTGCTGGTTTCATTCTGGCTAGTGCTTTTTCTCGTGATTATGATGAACATGGAGGAGCAGCCATCTATGTTAAGGAGGGTTTTAAATTCAGCGAAAGGTTGGATTTACTTAATCTTTCTGTCAAGAATGTTATGGAGATTGCAGCGGTGGATGTAAGATGCTCTGAAAGAGATCTTCTGGTAATGTCAGTCTACTCTTCTCCAGGGGAGACTGTTGGATTTCTAAAAGAATTTGAAAAAATACTTGAGATAGTTTCAAAATCGAACAGAACGATAATCATCGGTGGTGATTTCAATATCAACCTGCTCAACCCTACAAACAGGTACAAACAAAGATTCACTGACCTTTTGCATTCATATGGATTATGTCACACCATTTCTGAACCTATTAGATCATCTTCATGTATTGATAATATACTCACAAACCAGGTGGATTACCGAACCAAAATTGTTAATACGCATATGTCTGACCATAATACTGCACAATTAATAAGCATAAGTACTTCAGGGGTAATATCCAGGATAAATCGGTCTTGTAAAAGAATGTTGCAGGCTCATAGATTGGATGAATTGAAGCAAAAATTAAAGGCTATGGAATGGAGCTCTGTTTATGAACTTGATGATCATGAAGTCAATTTACAGTGGGAGGCTTTTCTGAAATCATTCACCTCTGAGTTCAATAGAATATGTCCCTTGCATGAAGTATCAACTAGGCATGGTCCAAAAAGAGCAGCTTTTTTCGCTAATAATGCCCTTAGAAATTGCAAGTCGAGGCTGGACATTCTTTACACCTGTCAACTCAGAAGTCCAGTTTTTAAGGAGACCTATAAGAAGACAAAGAAGGAGTATGATTGTTTACTTAACGGTCTGAGAACCAAAATATACAAGGATCAGATTTTGCAGTCTGACAACAAAAGTAAAAGTCTCTGGGCCACAGTTAGGGAAATAAAAGGAAAGGAACCAAGGAAGTTGCCGCAGCTATTTCATGGTCCTAAAGAACTTGCCAATAAATTCAATGGACACTTTACATCTAGTTCTCGCAAACCTACAGTTTATGGTGATTACACTCATGTCCCGGAAATTGAAGAAAACTTTGTATTCAATGAGGTCACTGAATTGGATATTTTGCAAATCTGTAAGGAAATGAAGAACAAGAAGAGTGCTGGTCCTGATGGTGTTCCTGCCACTGTCGTAAAACACTGTATGGATGAGATATGTAAGCCTATCACTTACATAATTAATAATTCCTTGAAGAATGGTATTTTCCCGGATGTTTTGAAGGAAGCTGTGGTAAAACCTTTGCATAAAAAGGGTGATGTCAATGAAATTACCAATTATAGGCCTATAAGTGTACTGAGCACTTTCTCCAAAATTTTTGAGATGGTTGTATGCAAACAGTTAACGGGTTTCTTTTACAGATACAATTTATTCGCTACGTCTCAACATGGTTATATGAAGGGTCGTTCTACACAGACTGCAATTTATGATTTCATCAAAGTTATTATTGATGCACTTGAATCCTCTGAGATGATTATTGGCCTTTTTGTTGATTTGAGTAAGGCATTCGATAGCCTCGATCACGATTTGTTACTGAGAAAACTTCACAAATATGGAGTCAAAGGTACAGCTCTGAAATGGTTTAGATCTTTTCTACTTAATCGTACACAAAGAGTTGTTATATCCGACCAGACCCGAGAAATTAAATCAGATCCCGCTGAAGTTCATTCTGGAGTACCCCAGGGCAGCATTCTGGGTCCTTTGCTCTTCATCATCTTCATGATTGATCTTGAACACATTATCATGAAACAACATATTTATGATAAATTACGCTGATGACACTAATCTTCTAATGAGAGCTTTGAAGTATCCTGAGATCGTACAGTTGATCAATGAGGTTATGGTTGAAATTTTAAAGTGGTTTGCTGATAATGGACTTTCAGTTAATGCCGACAAAACTGAGGTAACCCTCTTCAAAACTAGACATGCTGGTTTTGAGACCCCTCAAGAACTTAGATTGGAATCAGAGAACATCTCCTATTCCTCTTCAGTCAAGATTTTAGGAATGATTGTTGATCAATCATTGAACTGGGACAACCATATTACCGAGCTATGTAAGAAACTTACTAATATATGCTACTCTCTTTATGTTCTCAGTAACTACCTAGAAACTGATTCACTAAAGTCAATCTATCAAGCCGTCTTTGAATCAAGAATTAGGTATGGTGCAATGTTTTACGGCAGTTCATCTGGCCTAGAGTATGTAACTAGATTGCAGAAGAGAGCTGTAAGAACAATTCTAGGCCTAGGAGTGAGGGACTCATGCAGGAACAAATTCAGACAAAATGGTATTCTAACATATACAAGAATGTCTGCTTTTTCTTTTCAAGAATAGAAATCTCTTCACTGAACTTTCTACTGGAGCTTATAACACAAGAGCAACACTACTGATGTACCCTAAACATAGATTGACTCTGACTGAGAAAAACGCCGAGTATTGCAGCATAAGATATTTTAACAAACTTCCAGCTTACATAAGAACTGAATCCAATCTACGGCACTATAAGAAAAAAGTTTTTAAGTTATTATTAGAAATTGAACCTTATTCAGGTAGGGAATTTTCAGAATATCGTGTATGATTTCTTTTGTTGTCTTATTGACACTATTTCTTTTCAAGGTCTTACAATGTATATTTCATGTATGCCTTTATCAGAAATAAAGCTACATTATCATTATCATTATCATAGAATGTGTTGGATCAGAGACTTATAATTTTCTTGCATTTTTCTCAGAAGTATAGGGCTATAGTTAAAGCCATTCTCCAACAGATGCTACCATTATCTCGTTATCTGATGAATATGGACTCATCATAATTTTCCGTTGGAGTCTTCAATTGTTGAAACATTTTGAAAAATTTTTTTTTCGAAAATTATCCACATCCTTATTGAAAAAAAATTTTTTTTTTCTGAATTCATTAACCAGATTGCGTGAATTCGGCACAGACCTTGGAATTAGTATTTCACAATAGTTCTTCAAAAGTCAATCTGATCTGACGTTTATTTTCGGAGATATTAGGAAACCATCATTCAAATTTGTTTTTATTTGAAATGTTGCGATTAGTTCCTCGATATCTTAAGAAGAACAGACGCGCGATCATATTTAAACTATGTAGTTAGTTGAGGAATACCAACGCACGACTCAATACAAACTTTGGCGAGGATTGTGAAGGTGGAAAATTGTGAGAAAGTTTTCGCAAATTTTGTGAATTTTGTTGAAAAAATGTTTACCGAAAACTATTCATCAGATTTCAATGGAATTGGAAAAAACTTCGAGTCACTAATTCATAACAGTGTTTCATAGTTCAGTTTGATGCAATATTCATCTCCGGAGAAGTTGGGACAAAAACGTGTCAAATTTATTGGTTATTTCAACTCAAAAAACACTGATATAATGAAATTTCGAATGGATATTTTATGCGGAATCATTATATGATTTCACCATTTCGCTAATTCGGCTTGAGTAATCGAACAGGTTCAACAAATATCCAGTCTCTAAATGAATTTTCATTTCATGGTTGACAGGCCGAACTTAACAATAAAATCATCCGGATACATTCGAAAGAAGTGAGTTATGATATTTTTGTGGAGCTGGTTCAGCTGCTGAATTGACGACTGTGTTTTTCTGACATTTTTTGAATGAGATTTTTCCCAATGATTCACTCGATAGTTCAAACTACGGCCTATTATTAAAGTCATTTTTAGTGGTACAGTGTGAATAATATGCCATTAACTAAACTCACTATTTATTATCACATTTGTAATTGAAAATACTATGCTATCTATTTACATTTATTCTATCACATATTTAAAGCGATTTCAGTATCGTTAATTCTAAGTTTACATTTAGTATCTTTACAATGTTGTTGCAACAATCGGTTCAACTCCTGGTACGTATTACAGTGAATGAAATCTTTGGGACCAACGCCTTGGAAAATACTTGATACACTTGGTTTTAAGTTGAAGAATATGATTGCTTGATTCCTCTGGTGGAAATCGTCTATAAGAGATTTTATACCCTGTAACGAAAGACATTTTTACAAAGTAGCATGTTAAGAAGGTATTGTTTAAAAAAACTCATAATCCCTATTTTTTAAGGATTTGTCGTGAATGATTCTGATGAACATAAAATTTTCGTCAACAGTGTTGTTTTCACTTTCTGGCGATGGTGTTCAACATACTACTTTCAGTTTTTTCGAAGCAACTTTTTTACATCCTGTGAAAATCCAGTTCAAAAATAATTGAATCCGATGTCTTTGTTTTTCGAATACTCACCCTGGCTGCTGTGAAATCAGCTGCTTGTATATGCTTCGCATCTACGACAACTGGAATAGAGCTGGAACCTTGTTTGATTCCTGCTTTTGATACGGTACTTCTCACGTATTCCACTGATGGAAAGGCCAGGCTTCTATCAGGTGTGATTAGAAGATAATCACATCCAGATGTTGTCTGAAAATTTGAAGATTTGTTAGAAATTCTTGGATTCACTGTATATACTGTATCTACTCTCTCTGGTCATGAGCGAAAGGGTGGTTATTATGTTTAATTCATCTTCATTGTTGAGTTCTGATAACTCAAAAATAACAATCACAGTCCCATTCAAGCTGTAGTATTAGAAAAAAATCAAAAAGCTTTTAACCGGCACTCGGTATGTGGTGACAACTATATTCTAACTTTTCATCAACTCGACGCTATATAGCGTATGCCAATCACCTCATAAATTTCCATGTCGTTCCCGCAAGCATCGTAAACAACCAGAAAATATTTCAAATTTCGTGATGTGGCAGGTTATATTCTCTCTCTCTCTCTCTCTCTCTCTCTCTCTCTCTCTCTCTCTTTCTGTCTTCTCTTGTACCTTTATCTCTGGCGAGCTAATAGACAGCGTCGACTGTAACCAGGTTTCACCCAATTTGATCTTGCGTCTCGATTTGACCATTTTTAATACAGAATTAATAAAATTCGCAAATTGTTAAAGTGTGCGATGGCATGCAAACATTTTGATTTTGTATCAGAATAGAATGAAAAAAAAACATGAAAATATCATAAATCATGTTACATACAAGAGACCTATAGTAGATGTATATTTCTTTACTTACAGTCAATTTCTCAACACGAACAGATGGTCTTGCGGATTGATATAGCAGGAACATAATATTGATGGCAATTCCCAAAACTATACCAATCTCTAATCGAAGGAGGAGGCATCCCAGAAATGTGGCCAAGGCTGGTATGAGATCGGTTTCTGCAATAATAATGAGTTTTCACTCCCAATAAGTATCTCAAAATCAACTACTAATAAATGAAATCATTCATAAGAAACGCATTTGCGGATTGAAGAATTCGCAATATTTGTGAAGGGCTTTTTTCAGGAAAAAATATTACCTTATGAACAATAACGGAATAATGTGAACGAAAAAACCTGACAAATAATGCCGAATCCTTCCAAAATATCCTTCAATCGATAGATAAAAATCATATTATCATTATGTAATTAATTTTCCTCATATACTTTATTATAGCTTGAGGCTATAAAATGAAAGAAGGATTTTACGAAAGTTTGAGAATCTTCTGAAATGTCCCAACTTACTTTTCGTCCTCCACATGGGCTTCACAACTTGTATTTCGACCATGAAGACAACAGCAGCTATAATGATGCCTGCTAGAGACGCCTTCGGGATGTACGAGAAGCAAGGAGTGAGAAATTTGAGAGAAAACATCACGACAATCGCCGTATATATTCCACCAAACGTAGTTCTAACACCTGATGCGTTGTTCACTGCACCTCTTGATAGTGCCCCAGAAACAGGTATAGATTGAACGAATGATGAGGCTATGTTGCAGATCCCCAAGGCAAACATTTCTTGGGTTGCGTCGATGGCTTTTCCGTCAGCTGAAAATTATTTTTTTGTTATTCAAGACTGAAATTATAAAAGGTGTGACATAGAGTGAATAGAGTGTTACCGACAAATATGATGGTGTCATCTCATCAAAAATTTTTATGTAAAATAAGTTGCCAAGACTAACGAGCTGTCATTGTTGAGAAGTTGTCAGTTTTTCAACTAACTTAGTTCTATAACTTCGAAAACCCTACACCTTGGTCGAGAAGATTGACTTGTCTACTTCAAAGAACTGCTGCATGACACTACATAATTCTATGGGATTGCCTATAGGATGAAGGTGTAACAGGATAGCCATCTTTTTTACAAGGATTTTAGCTTTTTATAGCTGGGTCTCTTCAAAAAAGGCGACCAATTTTTCATGAAAAATTCTTAACGAGATGTGATTTTATATAAAGTGAAAAATGGTTCTTAATCGGCCGAGAAAGATAGATATCTCATCTTCAATTGTTATTCTTACTATTATCGATTCTCCAAGTTTCTCTAAAGAACCGTTCAGAATCTATATGCTTGTGCAACTTATATATGAAGTTACATTTCGGAAGAAAGATATGACCTTTGGTTTGAGAAATCGCTTAATCCCCTGTACAGGGTGGGCAAAATTCGTTGTCTACTGAAGGGATCTCGAGAACTATAGCAGCTAGATGAAAACTGATAACACATTATCGGGCTCTTTTTTCCTGATTAATCCGAATCTGAAAACAGATCCAGCTTATCGCGCATAGAACTTGAGTTATGGGCGAAAATTGAGAAATTGTCATTTTCAATAATGCTGAATAACTCGCTTGTTTGAACTCGTATTCGAAATCTGTTGATACATTCTACAGACACTTTTTTAGGAGTAATTCAAATATAATATGACTGAATTTTTTAATCTAGCCATTTCCGAGAAATGAGTAGGATTTTGAATATTTCAAATGTAAGCTATAGTCGAAAGTTCTCTTATCTTGCTACAAAATTTTTGCTGATTTTTAAAATGTATCATATGTCGCTTTTCACATGAATATTACATGAAAGAAAATTCAATACTTTTTTCCTGCTTTTCTATTCACTGTTGAATTATGAGCAGGCTGACGTTACCATAACGACGATTGAATATGCATTATCTTTGTGTGAATTGCTGAATAAATATTTCCATGGTTAATTTGTCATAGTTCTTAAGATTAGCAATAGCAAATCTGTTTATTATCCCTACTGTCCCGAAATATTTCAAATTACGAAAAATTGGATATGTTGGTATGCTATATTCAAGCGAATGGAAATAGCCGAGTTGCAAGGGAAGTCTTTTTCGAGGAATATGTAATAATATATCCATTATATAATCCATTATATAATAATATATATAATAGTTGAGTTCCGATATTCCTGGCCAGTACTTGTCAGAAAATTTTGGCAATCGATGTTACTGGCACTGCTTTGGTAATTCTTTGTATCAGTACGAAGCGTTTCGGAATTACTGATACTGGCCAATACTGATTGGGAATATCGGAACGCAACAAATGCATATTCAATGGTCGCTATGGTAACGCCAGCCTACTTATAATAATTCAACAGTGAATAGAAAAGCGGGAAAAAAGTATTGAACTTTTCCTCATGTTAAATTCATGTGAATAGCGACATATGATACATTTTTTAAATCAGCAAAATTTTGAAGCAAGATAAGAGATCTTTCGACTATAGTTTAGATTTGAAAAATCCAAAATCCTTCTCATTTCTCGAAAATGGCTGGATAAAAAAATTCAGTCATATTATACTTGAATTACTCCTTAAAAAGTGCCTGTAGAATGTATCAAAAGATTTCGAATACGAGTTCAAACAATCGAGTTATTCAGCATTATTGAAAATGACAATTTCTCAATTTTCGCTCATAACTCAAGTTCTATGCGCGATTAACTGGATCTGTTTTCAGATACAGATTAGTCAGGAAAAAAGAGCTCGAGAATGTGTTATCAGTTTTCTTCTAGCTGCTTTAGTTCTCGAGATCCCTTCAGTAGACAACAAATTTTGCCCACCCTGTACACGCATCCGGTTTTTCTAGCTCCGGTGCCTCTGTGAGGCCGAAACAATTCAATGCACATTTTATTAAAATATCTCCACGATGTGTAAATGGCTCGATATTGAACAGAGAATTGGGAGACTGTACCGAGATTTGCAGTGCCCTTGCATCCTAGAGAAAGGTCCTAGGCAAAAACGACCGTTGCGGCTGCACCGGGCTGGCCGGATGCGTACAACCTTACATCTAATACTGTGTACTTCAACTCCGCTTCAACTTAGAAAATCAGATGTGTACACCGGACCTTAAGGTTGAAATCGCCCTAAAAATTCAACTAGTATACTAGAGTGTCCTCATTTCAGATTTCAAATATCCTTGAGATAAACGGACCAGCTCGGGATTTGAATAAGTATAGACGTTCAATCTTTCATTCTTTTTGACGGATGATTGCAAACTCACCAAAAACTTTCGCTAGAGCCATATTCTCCAAAATGCTTAGCAATGGAACCACCATAAGTCCTGATCCCAATGTTGATGTAACTTCCATGAAGTTGCGAGTGATATTTCCTGATGTGATTGCAAATTGAGGTGGCATCAAGTCAGGGAGGCCTGGTTTTATGTACCCTGTAAATAAAACAAAATGAATTGATTTTACGCGATACCGCAGTATAGAGTTCGAATTATCGAAAAATGTTCAATTTTATTTCATTTGGCCCGTCGAAACCCTTATTATTCTGCTATTTACTGATTTTTATAGATGGAAATTCCCATCTTAAAACCTGAATAACGTAGAGCTGCAGATAAAAGGTAGTGACAAATATATCATTTACAGAAGTAGAATGAATAAGATATACCAACATACCAGTTAGTCTGAATGGTTGAGATCCATGCATTTCAAATAAGTAGGCAAGTGCTGCAGTTACGCAAACAACAATTATATTTCTTGCAGTTGATATGAGCCAAATGGTTTTATTCAGATATGCTTTTAGGGGTTCCTTCTCGTCTTCGCCTGATCCGAATTTGATATTTTTGATACTCTGAAAAAGGAAAAGAATTATGAATGACAGTTATTCGTAAAACGAAGCATTGGGTGATTCCTGAGTGCATTCTATAGCGTAATTCAACATTGGTTGATAGAAAACTTCGAGGAAAGAATATCGAGATCATTTCTGGTAGTTGACCTATGTTAAATTTTCCAATTTTGAGCCTCTTTTTCTAGCGCTGTTTCTAGGGAAAGCGAGTGTTATCATTTGTCCCGAATGGTAGCAATAGTTGAATGCTGACCCGAAAAAGCTCCATGGTAATTAGGTTGGATTAATCGAAGAAGTAACAGTGGTTGAATTGAATTGTCTGAACAGCTGGCCTAGAACACTGTAAATTCCTAAATGAGGGCTAGAGACTTAAAATTCCCAAAGCAGGGAAGCTTTATCCATATGAGGCTTAGTTAATATTTCTTCAATAACAAAAAGAACTGAGCCGATCAAATTGAACCCTTGTCAAGAGTTCCGTAAGAATTGTATCGTTAGGAAATGGAAGCCGCCACTCCTTATATTTTTCGAATCTTTCCTTCGTGAAATCTGAAAAAGAACTGACATGAAGTCAGCTGCATTTGCGCGTATGTTCAAATTCGTTGCCAAAGCTGTCATGTTGGTGATATTCTGATCATATTATCGCGAATTTCTGCATTAATCTTCTAGCTGTCATTTTTCAATGGACCACTGGATTTCAATTCGATCTTATCCTAACAAACACAAAATATAGCAATTGTGCAGTTACTGCATTACAAGTGCCACCGGAATGCAGTACATAAAATGTTGTATTGAAACTGCACAACCTCTGGATTGGTGATACTGCTTTCCTAAAAATGTAGTCTTTTAAATACAGCTGCTGTACAGCTTTTGTACAACAAAATCGAAATGCTATGTCGGTTGAGCCGTTGTCAATCGTCGTCGTCGGCCATGCTGTTTTGTAACGGAAATTTGTTCTTTGTGTCGTTTTTGATTCAAGCTATTTGAACTGACTGTTTGTTTCAAGTTGACTGTGTTGCAAGTGCGAAAAACAAGTGTATCGACATGATAAATTCCTAAAAAACGAAATGAGGCAAATAAGGTGTGTGGCTAAGTCAGTTTAGATGATGCCGTTTTTATCGGAACTGGAGTAAATAGATAATAGTAGAAAACACCTGGGTCTCTACCTGAACTGGATAGGGCCAACTAAGAAACAGAATTTCGAAGTACTAACATCAATGAAGGAATTTTAGGTATTTTATTCACACAAGGTAAAACTTTTTTTGTTTATTAACTCATTTTTCTTCACTTTAAGTTGCTGTACGCACAAACAAAGGGAGCAAAAATGATTCGCCAACCGATATTGAAACAGCCATCACGGTATGATTGAGAAATATGTACTACTCATTTTAGAGGAATTAGGTAGGAAAGAGAGAGAGTCACCCAATAATATATTATATTTATAATGTTTGATATCGCCGGCATTTCTGTAAATTCTAGTTTTTTCTATTGAAGTCATGTTCCTAGTGCAATATTTCTTTTATTAAGTTGAATTTGCTATGAATCACATTCCGTAATATGCTCAACATGAACTAGGTTAACCCAACTCCTAAGACAGCCAGTATGTTTCAGGAATCAGGCTCACCTCCGAAAAACCTATATTTTTCAAGTAATCGCATTGAAATTCTAAACATGCATACTACAGACTGTTTTTCATCGACTGAGGGTAAATAGAAAATTTAATTTTTTTATTTTATGAAGCTCAAATTCCAAGTGGAATTTTTTTTTGGATATGATGAACGGTTTCCGAAAAAAAAATTTTTTTAGAAAAAAATTCAGAACATTTTTTTTTTCAAATCTACTGAAAATATGATCCTGACAAAATTTGGCTCAAAAATGTGCGTAGTTATACTCCACGTAATTGCCAAGTTTAAATCCAATCGCTCCCTTAGTTTCTGAAATAAAAATAAATAACTTCAAAACTTCAAGTGGCTTTAACTCCGAAACTGTTCGACCGATTTGGCCCATTAACGAACTGAACTGCGGCATTCCAATGCGCGACCTCCACTGAATGTTTCAAGTCGCCAGCTCCCTCCTTTCGACAGTTATCGTCTCCTCGGCTGGCCGGATGGCCAGCCGGACAGAATCGATTTTGACACCGGATTCGTCATTAGTGAGTCAAATCTAGTCGTTTGAGACTATTTTCGGCTCAATCATCGAAGATTACAGGCATTTGGATAAAACGATAGCACGCTGTTCCCCTAGAACATGCGCGCAAAAAAGAAAAATGTAGTTTCCCGAACCCCTTCCTCTGCAACTCGTCCCGCACTTGAAGTTTATTGAACAATGATAATTGATTTCTAACTTCTTGATCTTGTACTTTTAGACGTTTTCATTCCAACCTTCACACCATTATACCGGGAACGACTTCATATTCCGAATAGTGATTATTTAAATTTTGTATTGTCGTCGTTGGAGTACGTTTTTATCACTACGTTCCTCACTAGAACTCGGAAACTTCGTTACAAATGATCGAGCAGGTAATTTGACAGACCCTCATTAGTTAGTATTTTCCAACCAAAAAACTTTTCAACTGAAAATTGAAATGAAAGATTAATGCAACTTTCAATCATCTAATAACATCATAGAAGAATCTCACAAAATATTCAGGCAACCTACTCAGTTTTTGTACTTATTATGTTGAACATTTCAGCACTTTTTTTGGATCTAAGGATGAGATTATTGTATCGAAACATGTCGTCATAAGTTAGTGAATCTAGTTCTACAAGACCAGAGTGTTTCTAGACTTTCAATACTTTTATCCTTCGTTATTGAGCCCCAAACCTACTCGATTGATATCGAGTTTCTGAGTTGTTTTTTTTCGGAATTTATTGTGTTCACGATCGGTCATTAAAAAAAAGATAAGATCGAATTCAAATCCAGTACACGATTTAAAATTACAGCCTGAAGATTCATATAGAATTTCGTGAGGAGAATTTGAACAGAATATCTTTGATATTCCAAATGAAACATCCAGTATATCATTATTGCTTTTTCCAATTCGCCGTAGCCTCCTGATTATTAATGTAAGTATCAATCTTCCTCATCCCCATCTCTAGTAGCTCTTGAGTACTTCATTGATGCATTCTTCTTTGCACTTAAACGTTCATTATTCCGGTAATCGAAAGCCTAGGAAACTGAATTTCGGAGATAAATTGAATACCATTTTCCGGTGAATGATTCGAGTACAGTGAAATACGTCCCAAAGCATTGAAAATCCGAGGCATATGCCCACTCTAACGTTTGTGAATTCATTATGATTGTTCTAAATTCCATGGATACTCAAAACAGAATGTATTTCAATCCATTAGCATATAAGAACTTGCTTTCAATCCGAAAACCTTACAGTTTGGTATGCAGGTTTGGAAAAGACAACCTCCATTTTGAAGAAATACCGGCAAGCGCTTTCTTCGGTCGTGTATCATGGATTGCATACCCTACCACACATATTCAACTTACCATGGCAAAAGAAGTCGTTTATTCGATATGGCATCGCACTGCGATTCTGATTTTTCCATTGGTCTATTTCATTCTGACCCCCTGACTCTCAACATCTCTAATGATATTCAGGTAATTTCTTTCAATCTTTTCAGTATATTTCTTAGAAGCCTCAGATTTTTAACAACACTGTATGATTTGAGACTAAGACGCGTTTTGTTGTACATGGATTATGCACGGAGTAATGATCAGTTTCCGAAATTTCAGCTTTCTAGGATTCCAAGTCACGAAATAATGAAAGTTTAAATGAAGGAATATCGAGAAAATATCATTTAGCATGATATCACTTCCCTGATTTCCAAAGGAATTAACATCTATCTTCGCAGTAAGTTTTGAGGTTTGACAAACCAACATACGTCTCCACGTAGATACTTTACAACTGCAAACCAAGTTTCAATTCAAGCAGATCAGTGCTCTTCTAGTTATTGAGGAAACAAGGATTTTAGCTTACTATAAGTCCCAAACAGGTAGGTGGATTTTGCCAATTCACATTGTTTACAGACGGTTACCAGACAGAATTAACATTTTCTAGAGAATTTTCTCCAGGGAATCCAACCTAATATAGGGTCTTTCAATAAGGACGGGTCGATTTTGACATGAAATAAATCAAATGTCTGTAATTTTGGATGATTGAGCCGAAAATGGTCTCAATCGACTAGGTTGGACTCACTGATGACGAATCCGGTGTCAAAATCGATTCTGTCCGGCCGGCCGGCCGGCCGGCCGTAGACACGATAACTGTCGAACGAAGTGAGCTAGCAACTTGAAACTTTCAGGGTAGGTCGCGCATTGGAATGCCGCGGTTAAGTTCGTTAATGGGCCAAATCGATCAAATAGTTTCGGAGTTATAGGCATTTGAAGTTTTGAAGTTATTTATTTTTTATTTCAGAAACTACCTGAGCGATTGGATTCAAACTTGGCGGTTAGGTGATTGCCATGGTGATTTGGCATTACTAACTGAATAAAAAAATATAGGTTAGAAAGACGACGTTAAAACAACATGGCCGCCACAGGCTGCCAACATCGACCCGTCCCTATTGAAAGACCCTTTATTATAAGACAATTTTCGGCTCGAAATTTGAAAATTACAGACGTTTGAACAAACTGTACCCGCTGTACCCTAGAAGAAGCGTAAGACTTTCACATTTAAAAAGTAAATGGACAACTTTGAATTACGGTTAACACGATCAAATTGTTATTGATCATCTTTATTTAAATTTAAATATTACGAATCCCGAGTTGAAGTTGAAATAAATTATAATTCAATTCGATCAGATCTGTATTCGTGAGTTTTGAGCTGCAATCCCCCTCTAAACACGCAGAATTTTGTTTTTCACCATCAGTACTAGGGCTGAAAATAATTTCTACCGAAATAAATGATCAAGACTCTATATTTTAATGCAGGTTTGTGACTTGAATCCATCAGAATCGTATAGCGAAAAGTCGTTCAATATTCTTCTAAAAATCATGTGAGAAGTCACGAAAGGTCGATATTCAATTTACCAATATGGACAAGGCAATATAGGTAACAAGTAAAACTTACCCGCAACAAAAGAAGGACAAGTATACTTCCAACGCCAAGAGCGGTATCAGTGAGACTTGTTTCCGATATGTGTTGAAAAATTTGTTCCCAAACAATCACAAAATCACCTCCTGGATAAGGCAAACCCAAGATGTCTTTCATTTGCGTAGTCGCGATGATGATTGCAGCTGCAGAGGTGAATCCGACGGACACTGGGCCTGACACGAAGTCTATTAGGAACCCTGCAACATGAAATCACATAAACTAGATTCAGATTTCGATGATGTCAATTGGTCTCCCGTTGTTGATAATTTAGGGTTAAGTTTCTTTTGAGTTATGTGAATAGTAGAAAGATTTCAGAAATCGCCTTTCTTTAGCCTAAATTGAATCTTGAATGTTCTAGGAGCATGTCGCAAACGTCACGAGCAACTTATTGCCTTAAGAACAGTACTCAAACAACACGAACGACCAACAAATGTGACTGCAAAGTTTCATAGTCTATATCTGACTCCTGTATCGGACAACAAACTAAAATTGTACGAATTATTACCTTGAAACCTTTTTGTATAATTTCTAGTTAAATGTCTGATGAAGGAGTTAGATTTTGACTTCGAAACGCTACGGTCATATTCGTCAGTCTTGTGTGCTATTTGAGTATTGTTCATTAGGCAACATTGTTTTAAAGAGTAGCTCCTGACATACAGAGTGACTGGTGACTTAAGGGGCAACAGCTCAGTGGTTATGAAGGACCTCAAACTGAATGAGGACTGGCTGTTGAAATGTTCCATTAGGATATTGGTTTCAGAGACACAGAGTGATTTAGGAAAAGATGCTTAAATTATGAACTCCCATATATTCGTTAATATAGCGAATTATTCGCTGATATTTCACACGCATTCTTAATCAACTCAAGAAGAAAAAAACTGAAAAATTGCAGGAACGTATTCAAAATTTCATTTTACACGTGCCAGGAGAAAAATATCACTCTGAATGTAAAGATGAAGAGTAAGAGTGTGAAGAGTAAAGACTTGTTTCTTGTTTGAATGGCACAACGTTTGTAAAGATTTCATGATATGTCGAAAATGGAATATTACAAGATTTTCATATTCACTTGATATGATAATATTCTTGATGAGTCAAAACACTGAATTCGAGGTGATGAAGTTAAGCCTAACTCATTTTGAGTATTTCTTTAACCCTTAAAATCAATTTTTTCTGGGAGTTTTCAGAATGAGTCAAAGTTATCTTCAGTATCTCAAATTCAGTGCTTTTGTTCTATCAAGAATATTATTCCATCAAGTAGATATGCAAATGTTGTAATATTCCAAAAACAGTCAACCAATTCATCTATTGATATTGGTTTGTGATTTTAAAGCCGTACTAACGACATACACATGATTTTCAATGTGTTGATTCAGTCATGTGGCCTGAGGAAGGTGGAAAATGAACTACCGAAACGATGCCTTACGATTAATGATTTTCTTTGGTTTCTTTAACCGAAAATCCCCACTTCATGTTGTGATATTCCCTCTCAACATATCATGAAATCCATACCAAATGTGTGCCATTCAAACAAAAACCAGATCTTTAGTCAATTTTTTCCGCCCTCTTCAAATTTCATTTCTATTTTTTCCACTCACATACCGAATGATACTTTCCTCCTGATAAGTAAATTGAAATTAATTTATACGGGCCTGCCACTTTTTTACTTTTTTTTCTTAAGCTAATGAAAAATGGTCATAGTAACAAGCCTGTGGAATATCAGCGAAAATTTGCCATATTAATGAAGATATTGGAGTTCATAATTTCAGCATTTTTTCATTGATCACCCTGTTCCTCTGAAACCAATATCCTAATGGGGACATTTGAATCCCCAATCCTTATTCAGTTCGAGGTCCTGCATGACCACTGAGCTGTTGTCCCCGACGTCACCCTTGTATAGTTTGAATCCTGCTATTTGTAGCGGCTAAATAATCATTTTATTGTATTCTTGAAAGTTCTCCTTCGGATATGAGAAACCCCAAAATATTCACTAATAGTTTAGATTTCAACTCGATCGGATCTATGAATTTCAAATATAAAAATCTGAACATTTTTGGATATATTATAATATATTCGCTCACGGATTACAACTTCGAAAGCAACCTCTAGATCTCCACTACTGATATCGAGAATGTGTTTCTTTTTATAGAGTTTGTGGTTACGATTGGTCGTTAGGCATGTTCCATAGTTGGTTAAAGCATCTGCAAATACTTCACGCATTACTTCTTGACCATAGATGAAGAACAATTACTATAAATGAATTCCTTACCACACTGAAAAATTCCCATGAAGAACACAACGCAACCACTCAGGAAACAGAGAATAGTTGCTCCAGCAGGTCCCATACCATGGATGTTCTCCCTAGTTAACAATGCGGAAATGGCTGTAGGTCCAATAGGCGAATCCTTCACGCTGCCGAATATGGCGTAAAAGAAACAACCCATAAAAGAGGAATACAATCCTGAAAAAAAAATTTGCAGCTGTATCACCATGATTTCAGAGAAAGAAGAAACACTTTGTAATTAAAACCATCTCTAGGGTTCATGTTGCTTCAAAACACAATCTTTTCAATGTTTTGGTTTAATTTGTGTATACTCTCTATACATAGATTTTTGGTTAAAAAAAGGCATCGCCGATGATTGCTAATGACCATGAACTGGCTGAACGTTTATGCTATAAGCTTATCGCTTTCACTGTTTACGAGTTCAAAACGGAGTAAGTTAAGCATGCTATCTATACCTATACAGAGACCTGCATCTCCTAAATGTGGTTTTGGGGATGCAGTTCATTTCACTATTGTTTCTGCCGAAATTCTAGTTCGAATTCCGAATTACAACCTTTTGGAACTTCAGGATGTAGCCCAGAGGTTTTCAGAGTGCGTCGAACTTGTCGATCACAACGCTCACGCTAACGTGAGCTGCTTTCCTCGTTCAACTTGCCTGCGATCGTTAGTAATGCTAACTCAAGTGAAATAGATTGAGTCCAACGCTCACTTATCGGCAACAGCCCGGACTACGGCAAAACGTAAACTCATCTCCCTACTAATTTGCCGTGTTCCGTAGCGGTCAAGTTCTGTCCATTCAATTATATTAATAACAAGAATTCCGGTGGGCCGTGGGATGGGATGTTGCCGATAGGTGAGCGTTGGACTTTATGGAGCCTTTCGGGCGGTCTGGGAAAAAGGTTATCTAATGAACAATACAGGAACAATGCAAACGATGAAAAAAGTGAACCCCAACGTTTGTACAACGTTCACTTTGTGGATCGTTTGCATTGTATCGCTATTGTTCATCAGGCAACCTTTTTCCTAGAAACTGCCTCTGACGAATAGTTCACTCTTGTAATCTGCAGGGGCGTTTTTCATAAAAAAATAACTTTGTTTTTTTTTTGAATTTCTGTTTCAGATTGTTGGAGTTAAAACTGCAAAAAACCTAGAAAATGACAGACTTTGATACTTTCGAGCTTCATGAATTCAAATGAGAAACTTGCATTCACTTGACGCATCATACAAAGCAAGTACATGAAGAAAGATCAATAGCTTTCTTTATAAGGGACAAAACAATCATGGGCTAGTAGTATGGTGGCGCATAAAATTCATTCTTGGTCACATAGCGCATGGCTTCATCGAGACCGAATGAACCTCATCAAGAGACAGATAGGAATAAAGGGCTGAAAAAGTGAAATGATGAGTGAGTTGACTGGTATATGCTGATGATATTATACAGGTTCTTCCTAGTATTAATGGAAAGAGATTCGGATGTAGGTTAACAACCTCAAAATAAGTTTCTATGGAGGTATTCCCAGGAACACTTCGTTTGAAGAGTAACGTTACTCCAAAGATTAATTGATCAGGAATTCATTTAAGTTTTTCAAAATGAACAAATAAAATTTTGCAGACGCATTTTTCAAATAGAGAAACCTTGGACTTTGTTTTCACTCATCCCTCATAACTTCAAAAGGATGAAATTGACAAGCCATATTTTATTTTTCTTCATTTCCTTTCATCAGGTTCCAACAGGGTTCTTACAAGAATATGCGTTGGAAAGAATGTTTCAATGAAAAACTTTGCTAGTTTTTGAGTTTTTATCGTGAGATTCATAGAATTTCCATAAAAAATCCATCGTTTGACTCGTTTTCGAACACATTCAACAACCTCATACCATTTTTCTTGTTGCGAAGGAACGACGTTTCGATTATTTGAATGTCGGTTCGACAATTCACATGGTCATGATGTCAATCTTCATCTTATTCCAAATAATCACAATAAATCTCTCAACAAGTCGACGTTAAGAGGAAACAATACCACGTGGTAGTAAATTACAGCTAGGCAACACAGCCACATTTAAATGTCATCAACCCTCGTTTATATCTCAAGATCATGTGAAATATTGGAATTTGGAGAAATTTCCACTTTTATAGGAGAAAACGGGGTGTCGTTCTACAGATTTCAGTGAGTATTTTTTGAAATTTTTTTTGGCGGATGTACTTAATTCTTCAGCGACAATGCGCAATGTTAGTCATTTTTCCATTTTTACTTCATTTCAGTTTTATTTTCCCGGTATTCTTGAATATAAAAAAGTGGCAACATTGAGCATTCCTACGATTTTTTCAACCATTTGCACCAAAAATTTTCGGGAAAAACGAACTCTGGCCTCCAGAAGTCACCCCGTTATATTCGTATTGTTTGCTCTTAACTTCAAAGCAACGTTTTTTTCAACGAACCTTCTTATTTTGAGGTCCTGAACCTACATCCAAATTTATTCCCATTAATCCTGGGACATCCTGTAGAACAAATACAAATAACATAGGTTCCTATTACCTCACGGTGGTAATAAGATGGAATAATCTATCCGTTTATTAAGCTTGGTTTGAATTTGATATAGGTTTTCTCGAACAAACATCTTACCGATTTGGGGTGGTAGTCCGGCAACATTGGCATAGGCGATGGCTTGTGGTATGACTGTTAAGCCAACAGTTATTCCAGCTACAAGATCACATAAGGCATAGTCTAAATTATAGGATGGTAGCCATGATAGAATAGGAACTCGTTTGTACAATACTTTTCGGGTAAATCCTTTCCTCAATTTGTCTTCGAGTCTTTCTTTAACTGTTGGTTTTGTTCTCTTTCTGAGATAAGATTCGTCTGGTATGTTAAAGATGGCGTTGTTGTTATCTGAAATGGAAAATTGAATCAGCAGTTACCAAAAGAGGATGTGCGAGAAACAGCAACATTTTGGCGGGGTGATGAAGAAAATTTTTGGAAAAATTTTCAGGGGTCATGTCATATAACACTACCTACTGTTTGAGTATGAATGAATGCTCGAAATTAAGTTCTCTATGGATTTTTCTATGGTAAACGAATTGGAGAGAAGCAGTGACGAGAAGTCAGGAGCATTTCCGCGATCGTTCATAATCATTTGAACATAATATGTCATTCTGTTTGTGATTTGGTAATTCTTCTTCCAACTATTATTCAGTAAATTTTTCGGGAGATTTCTTCAAGGAAATCTACAGGTTGTTTCATTGGTTGATAAACATACGGTAACCTGAGCTAGAACTACCCAATAGGAAGGTACGAAAAACTTATAGGAATATCTAATCAAATCCATAACTGAGATACAGAGTGGTTCAGTTATTCACCAATAATTTCAACTTTTGAGTACCTATGGTTCACTTCTACAGGTCGATCGATTTATATTGTGACAAGTACGGCCCTGTCTGTGCGAGAGTTTTCTAGACACCTCCGGATGGCTATGCTTCATCCGCCTGGTGTCTAGAACTTTTTGGCCATCGCTAGAAGTGCCAGGAGTTATATACGAACGGGCGTGGAGCAGCACAGGCATTCATTCAACGGAGTTATTCGAAGCGGAAAGTGATCAGTGAAAATAAATAGTGTGGAAATAAATTGCGGAAATACTTTGGTAGAATTAGATGTTAAGTTATCTATTATAAGTATAAATAATGGTTTAATTATTCTGGACGTTTTGATTAACCAAGAAAACGTTACAATATTCAAATTCTCTTTTAAAATCCATATCTGTATTTGGAAAATATGAGACTTCCTTCCAGCCGAGATTCAAAACCCTGTATACTGAAATTTTGGAATTTGATTTGGATATCTGGAAAGAGCAGAACATTTTCAATAAGATTCAGAAGATTTCACTGTACTGTATTCTGTTGATAAAAAACTTCAGAAAAAGATACAACTAATTATTGAAATTCCAGTACTTTCTCAGAAAAACCTTACACTGAGGTAAAATTAAATTTGTTTCTTGTGTATTACATTTTCATTTTCGATGTAGGAAACCGGCCATTTTTGTTTATGTATTTGAAAACTGAAGAGGAAGTTCTATGATATTGTAATCTTTTCTCAGCCGCACTACCATTCTCACAACAAAATTTTTTTTTGTGAATCATTCAGAATATCGAAAAATACGAATATCAATCGGTTCGAAAAAAAATGTTCCATTTAGAACGCCATGAAATAATTTCTGAGTGAATTTATGTACCACCTGTATCTCGGTTATTGTATTGATTAGGGCTATGATGTTTAGGTTTTTTCGACTCGCCTAGGGGAGCTCTAGCTCAGGTTATTGTCTGTTTATTCACTCATGAAACACCCTGTATGTTCGTTTTGAAAGTCAGGTGATAGTGAGCATAAATTTTATGGGTATATCCGACTATTCGCTAGTTAGTGAAAATATACAAGTTTATATGCGAATTTGAAGCTAATTATATTATTCAGCCAGACGATTTGATATGCAAAACCTTGGAATTTATTGGCAACAAAAAAAATATTTGAATTCGAAATTATCTAGGAAATCGAACAATAAATAACGATCCTTAGCGATTAAATTACTCTAGCTTCACCGAAAATTGATATTGGTTGCTTCTATTCCAAATTTGATATAGTATATGCATGTCGAAATCAATGCTCATTTAGATGGATTCATTTGAATATCAAAATATTCGTCAGAACATAAAATGGAATATTTGCACATCTGAAACGTGCTTACGCGCCTAGGATGTTAACTTGCTGGAACCAGAAATATGGTTGAATCAGAAACGGTCCATTGTTTTAGCACGTGTTGATATTTCCATGGAACTTTCCGTTGGGGAGATTTGTTACTTTATTGTGATGTTTTAGAATTATTGTTCGATACGTTGATACATCGTGAAATGAGGAAATTATTGACATTAATTAATATACCATGCTAAATCAGGCTACAAATAGTGTTCTGCAATCAAATGGCGAGTGAAAATCCATTTTATGTTTGTTTATGAATAGGTTTATATAGCAAATAAAATTCTACAAAAGCACTGCCATGGTGCCTTGATGTCAGCACTTTTGCGTGTATGCTTAATTATTTCGTTTCTGATAGCAAGATTTCACGATACCCTTTTCATATGGTCCTTATGAAATCGTGCCTTCATTTTCCGAACAACCTCTATCAATTTGATCGGTCCTGTGTTCTTGAAAATATCCCGAAAATAAAATTTTGCATTGATATAACTGCCGAATCATTGGGCGAATTTTACCCATTCCTGAATTTTAGCTCCGTAATTAAGACACAAAATGAAATCGAAACCTTTAACCTAATCAAAAAATGACAGCTTGATGTTTCATGCATAATATTGTGAGGTCTATATGTTAAGATTGGATAAGACACAAGAATCACCATCTTATTCTGACACTCTGATGTGTATGAATACTGTAAAAGCTAACGAGCTTCTGAAAAGTTTCATTGAACTCAGGGGAATCGGCAAATAACTGGTTGTTACCTAATGTTGACAATGTAATGACAACAAGAAACAACAGATGGAGACACAGATAAGGAACAAGGCCCAAACATAACAAAAGAAGAAGTTATGTACGCAGTTAAAACAGCTAAAAACAATAAAGCTCCAGGACCCGATGAAACACCAACAGAAATGATCAAATTAATTGCAGAAGATCAAATTGGAGTACTGGTAGATCTGTACAACACTGTATATGACACCGGAATCATCCCTAGAGAATGGCTCAAATCAACATTTATTACACTGCCAAAAAAATCGAACGCTAAGGAATGCAAGGATCATCGGACGATCAGCCTAATGAGCCATACCCTTGAGATATTTCTCAAAATTATACATCGAAGAATTTTTAGAAAAATGGAGCAGGATATTAGTGAAACACAATTTGGTTTCAGAAATGCAATGGGTGCTAGAGAGGCGCTGTTTGCCTTTAATGTGCTGTCTCAAAGACTCATGGACGTCAATCAGCCAATATACGTAGCCTTCCTCGATTATAACAAAGCTTTCGACAAAGTCCGCCATAATCATCTCATAAAACTCATGAGAGATAAAAACATAGACAGGAATGATATCAGGATAATAACATATCTCTATTTTAACCAGACTGCCAAAGTTTCTGTGCAAAATGAACTTTCAGAAGAGATAAAAATAAAACGCGGAGTAAGACAAGGATGCGTGCTCTCACCTTTACTCTTCAATTTGTATTCAGAAGATATAGTACAAGAAGCACTGGAAAATCAAAAAACAACGGGAGTGAAAGTTAATGCGAAGGTTATAAACAACATCAGATACGCGGATGACACAGTACTAATAGCAGAAACCCTGGAAGAACTACAAAGGCTAATAGATCTAGTAGTACAGATCAGTGAAGAAAGGGGGCTCACACTTAACACCAAGAAGACTAAATTCATGACGATCACAAAACACCAACAACAGCGAGAAACGTTATCGATCAAAGGGGAGCCAGTGAAAAAAGTCAGCAAATACAAGTACTTGGGAACAATTGTAAATAACAATAATGATTATTCACAGGAAATAAGATCAAGGATCGGAATGGCTAGAACAGTGTTTAATGAAATGAGGAATGCATTAACCAGAACAGATCTTAGTCTACATCTTAAAATCAGAATGCTTAAATGCTACGTATTTCCAGTACTACTATATGGAATGGAAGCCTGGACGCTTAAGAAATGCGACACCGACAAGCTGGAAGCATTCGAGATGTGGACATATCGAAGAATCCTCAGAATAAGCTGGGTGAGCAGAGTAACGAACAAGGAGGTATTGAGAAGAATGGAAAAAGAGAAAGAAATAATCAACACAGTCAAAATCAGAAAGTTGCAGTATCTAGGCCACGTGATGAGAGGGGAGAGGTATACGCTGTTGCAAACTATTATACAAGGAAAAATACAGGGTAAAAGAAGTATAGGAAGAAGACGCATCTCCTGGTTGAACAACCTAAGGCAGTGGTACAACAGTAGCTCAGTTGGGTTGTTCAGATCCGCAACTTCAAAGATAAAAATCGCCATGATGATAGCCAACCTTCTTAAAGGAGACGGCACATAAAGAAGAAGACCTAATGTTTCGATTCAATTAGAACGGGATACGCAGATGCAGTAACACGTGAAATTTTTCAGTTGCGATATAGTTCGAATTCTTGCATAATCATAACTTGGGTGGATGATTTTTATATTAAGATACTGCATGATATGGTCAAGTCAGCCTTTAAATGGTCTGATAGATTATTCGAGCTTGAACTTTAACCAGAAAGTTGAATTCATGATGAGTATTATAAATCTCAACACCGTTAAGAACAAAATCTGATATTGGAATAATTTTATTTTTTGTTTCGTTCGTGAAGATCCAAGATTGCAAATTTTTGAGGAAACTCATTAGTAGGTTTTTTTGAATTCGGGATAATTCTTCATTGAAATGAAGCGGATTCATATACCTAGTTGAAATGTTTATTAAATTTATAACGATCACATTTATATATCCATACGTTGTGGTACAGCACGCGTTTTTAGGCCATTCTCTCAATCAATAACCTAATACAGCCTGCAGATTTGATATTGAAAAAGAAGGCTTGGAGCTCGATATCCTACAACATTAAGAGATAAAATTTTCAAATATCTGGAATATTATTTCTTCAATACTTCAGGGAATAAAATCCAACGGATTCATAGAAGATTTCGTGACAATCATCTGATTGTGAGCTCGCAAAATCGATTCGTCAGGATCAGAAGGTGAAGCTATGTTCGAAAAGTCAGGTTTCGCTGGGAATTCGGACGAACCTTCACCCCGCCATTTTTAACATAAACATATTTCAGCTCGATATTCTTTGAAACTGTTGTGCAAATAAAATACCGATTGAGTAGATAAAGGTTAGGTTAGGTATTCCCAATTGGAAACTCAGAAAAATCGATCGATCGGTTTTAGCACGGAGATTTCTAAAAACTCTCGTGAGAAGCACTAAACAATAATATTTCATTCAAAATGATACATATCTCTGAAATACTCAGTTGTTCATTAATCTTAATGCTAGTTGAAATCGAATAGTAGACTTTATTCACGAATGCGATACTCACAATCGAGCAGCAAATTTCCTCTATGATATCGAGTTTCTAGGAAGTGTCTTCCGGAAGTAATTGTGTGTAGTTGACGTGAAGGCCAATTCAAGCGTCAAGACGAATTCCTTTTCAGAATTTGAGAATTACAGACAAATCATAACCTTCGCTCTTTGAAGGCTGATGATGGAATAAATTTAATTCGCATTGAAAACTATAGACCCTATTTGATTGAACCTCAAAAATATGTCTATGGAACGCTCAAGGGACTTTCCGAGCTTCCTTGCATTCGGGGAGCACATAAAGCAACCTTAGGTGACTATGAAACAAGAATCACGTATAATCAAGCCTTAAGGACGGGGAAATACTCAAGGAGAAACTATAAATACTGCCCTTAGTTCAGCTATATGAAAATATGTAAATGAGATGGGATGAGAATGCTACTGAATCCATCAAATCAATCAGTTTTGAGGTTCCCTCAGCAGTCTTTTCTCGTACAAGAAAAAAAGAATTTCCCATCATTTTTCTATTAGATTCTGCCCTTATGAAAGCATTTTGGATTGCTAACAAATCGAAGATTCTCTTCAATTGAATAAACAGACGATCTCACTGATGAATTATTTCAAAAGTTCGATGAATTATAACAGGGTGTTCAAAATCTTATGCCAGAGGATGTCTAAATATAGAGCACAAATAAGGCAATCTACTCAAATGAATATTTAGTTGTTTCTGTGTTAGAATTTGTTTTCTCTCATTTCGACTAACCCTGTATGACGCGTGAAAAAACACTGTCAATCTTTTACGAGGACAAAAGTTAAAAAATTAAAAAGATGTGTACGAGTTATTCAACATGTCTCCTTTGCCTTTCAGAAAACCGATGGAATTCATATAATTTAGTCATTACTTCAATATGAGCAGAACTGACGTGGATAGGCCATTACGAAAAATTATCTTTCGGGATTCCCAAATATAGGATAAATGACTGGAAAATCAAATCTTGAATCATCAGCAATGATGAGTAATTTTTCATTAGAGGATTACATACAATATAATAATGAAAAGTACTGGGTCAGTGTAAATGATTTCAACCTCGCGTCGTCTGGGAAGATCAACCCAGTACCTTCAGCCTTCATGCCGATCTCTCTATCAACTAGGCAATACCGAGACAGCCTCATCAAGGAATATATTGTCATAAAGCTTTGGGAGTGCATGAGGTCATGCTTGCCATGTTGGTACCCATATGGAAAAAATATGGACAGCCTCACCAAGTTAGGCATCAAAAGAAAGAGACAATCTAGTATCCCGTCTAGTGGAACGCATCAAAATTTTTATTATGTTCTTTATAATATACGTAATATTCTGTCACAGAAAGATTGTTTCCGGGTGCACGAGGCCCTGATTATGTCTATAACAGAGCGCGTTATAGTTTCATCACAATGTGTCTCAAACGACCAAGTTTGACTCACTGATGAATAATCAGTGTCCAAATTTGATTCTGTCCCTCCGACCGCCCGTCCGGTTGTGTCAGCTCTAGCTTTAGAAGGAAACAACCTAGAGTCTGGTTAGGGGAAGAACCTGAATATATCGGTTAGGTTCGTTAGTGGGCAAAATCCGACAAACAGTTTCGGAGTTATACCTACATGAAATTTGGTGGTTAATTAAACGATATCTCATGAAGTACTGATTCTATCGGATTGAAACTTTGAAGTTAGTTATTGAACTAACGTTCAACTTGATGAAAAATTTCGTACGAATCCATTTGTTTTTAAATCAAAAAAAATTATTATTCGAGAATTTTTCAAATCGATTACATCCACCCTTCATATTTATTTGGAAGATATCAACGCGTAACTACGGAAATTTTCTCAAAAATTATGCACATATTTATCCAAAAAAAATTTTTTTTCTGATTTGTTGACCAGATTTCAATTATTCCGGCACAGACCTTGAAGTAAGTATTCCACGACCATTTAAATTGGATCTGATGTTCATTTCCGGAGGAATCAGGAAAAAATTATGTCGAATTCTGTTATCATCTGAAATTTTCAGAATATTTATTGGGAAAACATGGAGAGGATACGAAGCATACCTGATAAACTTCAAACTTAGACCTGTCATATCAAATTTGAGATTAAACTATAACAACATGAGAACAATCAATTCAAATTTTTTCAAAACAATCCATCCAGGAATAGGCACATTCAAATTGACAAAGCTTTTTCGGGTTCAATCAAAACCGCACTAAACAATTATAATGAATGAAAATAGACAATTTTGGATAATGGTTAGTACAATCCATTCGAAATTAATGATTGTCACTTTGAAGTTGTCAATTGCCCATTCGAAAATGACTAGTCTCAATTCAAGGCTGAAAAAGTATGGATAATTAATATATCATATTGCTAATTAATGCAAGGATGAATGCTCGATGATAAATCAACGAATATTCTATCTCGATTTGAGCTAATCGTCCAGTCAACCAAAGCCTCCGCGCCGAAGAAATCTTGCACTTACATTTGCATCTACAAATAAATGAGCTTAAGATTCTCTGCACTTGAAGGTTAACGTTCGTAAGTTGACCATGAAATAGAGCTATTGCAATTTCAGCCACGAAGGCATCATCCAATAAGTATTAATTAACTAGAAACTTTTCGGGATTCAACAAGTGAAACTACAGGGAACGAATTCTTAGGATAATTCTCCGGTGTAAAGGCTTTGGTTGTTTTGATGATTCATCTCAGATCAAGGTGGGATATCCGTTGAGTTTTCGAAAAGTATTCGTGCGTATGTTTGTTTGTCAAGCCACAGTTCTTTCAACTTTGTGAATCATTCTCTTTGTATATTATTAATATCGAATCAATAACAACAACGGAATTATTACCGAATTTAAATATAATTAAAAGGCCTATTACACTACCCGATACCCCGGGCCCGGCAGACAGGGACCGTGTTGTGTAATAACGAACCGGCAGCCAGGATCCTGATCTAGGGCAATCGAGTGGACCCGATCAGGGACCTTATTCTTAAATGTGAGGGAATTACCGTTCTCTATCGTTCCTTCAAAAATGCACCGCCTTTCCCTGACAATAGCGTCGACACGCCTATTTTCTCCCTTTCCCGATTCAAGAATAGGGACCCTGGGTAGTTTCCTACCGCTTGAGAATCCTGACATACAGGGCAGTATCACAGTAACGCAAAGAGCCTCCATTCACGATTAGAATGGAAGTGGCCAGCATCTAGGGTGGTGTAATAAGCGACACCCGACCCGTCAGATTGGGCACCTAATATGCCGGGCTCTTGAGATTGGATGGTGAAATATGCCTTTCAGGAACACCTAACCACAAGTTTATTTCGTGTGATTCTTCTATGAAGTTTATTTTTATGTGGAGTTATTTTTTGAAGAATGTTATAGCTTTTACGAGTTGAAAGCGTGACTGTAGATCCATCAATGAAAATAAGAATGGAAAAACCGCTCTAGCTGCTCATCACTTCAGTGAAGGTCATATTTGGTTTCTAGAATGTCACCATTTCAGAAAGCGAAGGAACTTATAGAAAGATATGTATCGGGGAGATGGTGCAAATTTCTATTAATTACACAGTAAATTTGAGAACTGATGTACAGAATTTTAGTTCAAAACTATTGACGACGCAGTTTATGTTTACTCCTGAACATTCCAAAGGGTCTACTCCATATAAATAGGTAGATGCTCTATTTGTGTTGCAGGGAGTCTGACTTTGTTGCCTCCTGTCTTGTGCGCGGTTGTCTTTTATGTATTTGACTTTTGTATCCTGGTTTAATAGAGAAGAATTTCATGGCATTTTGTTTTTTGTTGGATTTGTATATTTCAATGTATGTTATAGTTCTAGCCTTGAAAAATACCAGAAAAAAAAGGTCGAAACGTCGGGAACTCATAAAGGAATTTCATTTCCTCAATCCCCTTAGCCACTAATTCAAATTATATTCGAAGAAACAGGACACTAAACCAATGATGAATAGTTGAAATAATTAGTTAGTAATTAGGTAGTTAGTGCTCTACTCGTACTTTGTATAATTCACTCAAATAAACAGAATACTCATTCTCTGAATTGAAGGTGTACTCACTTTTCTTCTGACAACCTAAACAAAAATTATCTTCTCTGGTCATTTCACTATTGGCTTCAAATCCATGATTCGTCTCACCACCATCAACTCCTCCAACCATGTAACTGGTCAAGGTGACTTGACTTCCACTGTTTGAGTCCGAGTTTAATTTAAATTTTGTCATTTTCAAAATTTAAGGAACACCACTTCGTTATTACCATCGAGGAAGATAGCACATTTCAGTAACAGTGATTAACCATTCATAAAAAAATTAACCGTTCACTTAAAAGTTGAAATTTGTCAACCGAGATCTCGAGGTTTTAATGACATTTCATTCGTTGTTGGGAATCTGGAGAATCAGCAATTCTTGCGGGGTATTCAAATCGAGATCGTCGTCTGCGATCTAACTATGGTCATATCTGAAACAAAAAAAAAATTTTTTAGTTTTTTCTCACATTCGGGGCATATAAATGTGTTTCTCATCGAATGATACAGGTTTTTTTCGAAACATGATTTCAACATTGTAATTAATTTCCCAGACTCAGTCGAATCTGAATCATCTTTGTACTTGAGTGCATGGCCAAGGTACCGATGTGGAAATATTTAAGTTCGTGAGTGTGCCCTCTATGGTTGTCGTGAATGTGAAATGTTATCGCGCCCTCTACCTTTGGGTAGTAGAATGCTGAGTTATATTCATGGCTATTAATTTACATTTCAGAGCAAGCTACATTAGGCCAAATTCAGACCGATTATATTCATGACTCAGGACATTTTCTTTTAGTGAATGGAAAGTATGGATACTACAGAGATGAATGTGTGTTTATTTCTTCTAGTTTTTGTAAGATGGTTGATTCAGTTAAGTACTAGACTTGGTTGAAAAATATTCACCCCAAACTTCCGAACTAAAACCACTCTTTATTCTGCCTATTTTCCTAGGAATTAAAAATTTTTTCGTAGCACAATTTCAAAGGTCCATTATGAAAAGTTAATACACATAGATTTAAATCTGTAGACGAGCGGAAAATTGAAATAATTCTAGATAAAAATGAGCCTTATTCATGTAGAATTTGCAGTGTGTTTTGTATTTGGACAAAATTGTTACCGATTTTGTGATGATTCAATAATGATGATGTTTTTATTTTACTTGCATATAATGGATCCACTGCAATTCCCTGTGATTATATTTATTGTAATCGCGAGAGAATAGAAGAATGGAAACATTAATCCATATGTACTCTGTGTCGGCTCTGACAAGCTGTGCCATAACGCAAAATGCATAGAGTATATATTTCAATCTTTTTGATTTATTCTTTTCATCGAGATTATAAAATGATTATGAATAGGTATGCAATATCACTCGTAACTTTGTATAGAAATGAGACTGAAAACACAACGAGCGACCTGCCTGGGACCTATTCTTGAATGTGATGGAAAGAACGTTCTCTATCATTCCATCAAAAATGCACAGCTTTTCCTTGACAACATCATCGTAACGCCTATTTTCTCCCTTTCTCGATTCAAGAATAGTGACCCAGGCCGCTTGCTATCTCGTTCTACACGTCTAAAATGTATAGGCAAGTATAGCAACCATTTTTCGACGACGCATTTTCGAAAGACTGAGATTCTGTTACAAGACTAATCTTCCACTTCGGCAACAATCGAAATCGTGAACTTCTGAAGGCTTTGGTATAACACTGTCCAGGACGAACTATTATAAAAATGTTCAAAAAATATGTTTTGGGAACACTTAGGAGAAGATTTATTTATGTGTGGCCGGATATTGTACACCAGCGAATACTTTCTCATGAAAACGCTCTTTGTCACACCGATATTTTCATTTTGGAATGTTTTACTTTTACTAATTCCTGTTGCTCTTCAGCCTCCTTACTCACCTGATCAAAGTTCTTACGACTTTCTACCTGGAAATGCCTTAAGTGGATTTTCGGAGAGCATTGAGAAGAACGCGATTGTTTATCAAGGGTATGTGTTAAAGCATTTCAGAAGTGCTTCCTTGAATGAAAAAAATTACTCTTTCGGTATGTACCTAACTGAAGAATAATAATCAAGTTCAAAAGAATTCTATAAGAGCACTGTTGTGAAGTCAGGAAGCTTGTACGCGCTTTTCAAATTTTGATATAACTTTCGCCTAGGAATTTGCTCCTACTCAAAATTCCATAAAACTCCTCATTTCCACCAAATTTATGAAAGAATTATATGAAATCAATCAGCTTACATATAAACATAAGTGAACTATATGGAAAGTCTAGTCCATAGACATGAAAACTTAGCCTCTAATTCTATGCTCTGGTCACAAAATAGATGAAAAACTGTATATTTGGAGGTCCGAATGTACCTGGGCAGATCTTAATTCAAGGCAAATACTTGCTGAGGGGCTGATTCACGAAAATTCTTAATTTTCTTGAATTTTCATTCGATTTTATATCATTCAACGTTGAATATCTCTAAAATGGTACGTTTGAGGAAAATAATAAGGAATAATTAAGTATTTTAAAATGATTAAAGATTACTTAAGATGGACATTGTCTGCATTCTTCATGCTGATTCCTTATCGTTTTATGAATCGGCGAGTCTATATATAACTATATCGAAGTCTCAATATTTCGTTCCCAGTATTTCAATATGAAGGGGATTTAGCAGTCTCAAGGAACAATGTAAAAAGGTATTATTTTATTCTATTAACGACAAATTTACGGCCTTTTTCAAACTGAAATAAAAAAAAAATGACATCTTAACTCATTTTCCAAAAGCAATGTAAAAGTACAAATTGAAAAGCTATGAATTAAAAGATTAAATAAAAAAGATAACATCACATAAAACATAACACACTAAATCCATGAAATTAGACTACAATAATTAAAATTCTAAAATATGTGGATGTAGAATAGAATATTCCAAGTCGAATCATATAATGGAATAGAATACCTGCACTCACCTCAGAATAATAATAATAAGATGTATATTATAATTTATAAAGAATATTTTGTCACCTTTCATCTATTACCAAAGGCACGACTAGTAATTAAATAAGAATATTTCCAGTTTGACATGTTCAGAAATTTAGATGTATATACCGATGTATATATTTCATACCAATGTCTAAAAACATCACAACAAACAAGTACTCGGTTCGGACAAGCTGATCACGTCTATCTCCGCTGGCCTAACAAATTCTGGTAGGTCAAACTCAACGGTGCTGTATCAGCTCTTAAATTCGCAGAATTTGGGTCTTTTTTTATGTATACCATCTCTTCAAAACAGCGTCTGAATGAATTATCATTTTTATCAAGAATTTTGACGTCAGAAAAATTGAATTAATGTTTTGTTGTATTTGCATGTATAGACGAGGCTGTTGTGTCTTTATTATTTTCACAGTCACGGATGTGTTGGTTAACCCTATTACACAAATATTGTTTTGCCTGCCCTATATATGTACCATCACCACCGCCACAATTAATCTGGTATATGAGACATGATTGTTTGTCTTTCACTATGTTGTCTTTTAGTTTAGAACATAGTTTGGAGTAAGGAGCTATTGTCCGAACCGAGTAGTTGTTTGTTGTGATGTTTTTAGACATTGGTATGACGATTGTCTCGGTGTATACATCTAAATGTCTGAACACGTGAAACTGAAATATTCTTATGTAATTACTGGTCGTGCCTTCGGTTATAGATGAAATGTGACAAAATATTATTTATAATTTCTATTATACATCTTATTATTATTCTGAGGTTGATTCAGGCATCTGCTTCCATTGAATGATTTGACTTAGATTATTCTATTCTACATCCACATGTTTTAGAATTTTGATTATTGTAGTCTAATTCCATGATTTCAGTGTGTTATGTTTTATGTGATGTTCTCGTTTTTAATCTGTTAATTTATGTTTAATTATGTAGTTTCCACATATGTAATCTGTAGTTTTACATTGTTTTCAAAAAATGAACTAAGATGTCAATTTTTTGTAATTTCAGTTTGAAAAAGGCCACAAATTGGCCGTGGCCGAAACGTCACTAATAGAATAAAATAATATTTTTACCACACTGTTCCTTTGAGACTGCTAAATCCCCTTCATATCTATAACTATTTATATATATATAATAGGAAACCGTCTGAAGTAGGATAAAAGTGATTACTGAAGAACATCTCTCATAGTTATAGTAACCATATCCAGTCTATAAAAACAATGTTTCTTTTTGAAAATTTCAACAGGCTGAACCTTTCAACAATAGCCGAATCTGAAAAAATGGTAAATGAAAAAGTGTTTTATTTGATGAAAGGAATCTATGGTTAAAACTGATGTACAACAAGAAGACTCACCCTGAATGAAAAACCTGAAGGGTATATTATTTAAAAAAAAAATGAACTTCAAGAGATGCATCAAGTTTTTTTTATGAAGAGTTACTAGATACCCAAAGTAATTTCGGATACTCGATCCAAAAGTGACTATTTTAGTATCTGGATCCTACTTCGAAGTCTCTGAAACAGCTTCGGTAGAAGCCAATTTTTAAACCAACATAAATCTTCTGCGTAAATATATCCATTATTATACCTATCACTTATTCAGAATGTCTACCGAACTATAAAATTATCATTTGGTCAGTCGTAATTCTTGATAATTTTTTTCAAACGGCCAAAAGACGTGGTCTCAAACCTCGTGATCTCGATTAAATTTAATATCACATAATCATTCATTAGGTGATAAGAAACAACAAAAGGTCTTGCATCACCTCTAGAAATTATACAAGCAATAGCGAAAAAAACATACAATGACCGTGAAATTCTTTAGTGTCGAACTGGTATCAACATCAGGAAATGGAACAAGAAGCGAACCATTATATACTATTTCAGAGATACCAATTCGTCGCCCTGTGAATATCAGAAGATCATGTGCTCTTACAGAACACTATGACAAATTTTATTGCTCTGCCTCGTAATGGTAATTTGCTCTTTTTTATTTATGTACTTATGAAAGCATTTTATATTATTACCCGAATATTGAATTTCGTGAGTGTGCTCTTTTCGTTCAGATAAAAAAAAACTCGGTCAGGGTCGGTTGAGTTAGGCACTATTTCCTAGAATTTAATTAAGTTCTTATTCGTTAATTGGTTTATGAAATTCAATTCTACACAATTCACACTTTGGTTTGATTTTTTCGAATACCAAATCAATACAATTTTACAGGGTGACACAGCGAGAAGGATAAGGAGCCAAGAAAGATCAAACTGGTTGCATACAACGAAAACTCTTGAAAACCACTGACGCTCTCAAGGCGATTGTTCGAATTTGTAGCCACAGCGGTAACCCTTACAGCTATCTACCTCGCCAATGCCGGATTACTTCCTGATGAAATGGTTCGGCTGTTGATTCACGAAATTTTTTATGAACCTTCAAGCTTTTATTTTCAACCATATGAATTCGATAGGATCTTTATTTTCAGTTATATTGAGAAAACATTTTTGAGCAGTTTATCTGCGAAATCGAAGGGTGAATTTGACTGTACATCTGAAGTTCCTGATTTTAAGTCTGCGGTTCATATAGCCATTCTACTCTTCCTTGAACACCCTGTGTAGATAACCTTACTTGCATAAAGTAAATGTGCGTTTTCGAATTCCATTGACATGTATTCTCTGATGACGCCTACTGATAGAATGATGCATTTCATAATTGAAAGAGAATAAAATACTGAAAAACTATGATAAATATTATTGTTGTGACTGATTCGGTAGGTAAGGTCAAAGACACTTGTGATTCACGGTAACTAAGTACACAAGTTCAATGTCTTCATCGAAATTCTCCTTCACAAATATCCGCATTTGGAGCTTCCAATAAGGAATTTTTCGAGCTCATTCTGGGAAACCGCACGTTATCACTTTGCCGAAATGTCTGCTATTTTAGAATTTCGTGCCTGAAATGGTTTTCAACGACTAGGGTGGACTCACAGATGTAAAATTCGGTTTTGATGGCCGTCTGGTCCGACGATAACTTTGGAATGGAACGGGCTAGTCTCCTGAAACAATCAGGACAGATTACGTATTGAAATGCGACGGTTATGGAAAAAGCGACCAAACAGTCTCAGAGTTATACAGCTGCAGGTACTCTTTTCAGATGGCACGCTAGTTCGAAGACCCTAACATGTGGTATTCAAGTAAAAAATTGATAAAAGGAAAAATTTCTTCGACTGTTATGATTTTGCAATATGAAAGTCGAAAGCGTTAGCATTCGCAAGAAATTCAGTTGAAATCTTATACGAAAAAAAACTATGATTCGCGATTCCGTTATTGATTATACTTCCTAATAGGTGATCCAGGCATCGATAAGATGACCGCCTGGCTTAGGCGTTCTGGATTTAAGTCTGTAGAGGATAAGTACATAAGTTCAAAGTGCCAACTATTGATCCAGTCAACGGACCGACTACGGTAAAAAGATAATGCTTGCTTTGTAAGTAAGTCTACAGTTCGACCGATTATATGGGGACGGGTGTTGTCTTCATGAAATTTCTTGGAAAGCGCAACCGTTAGGTCAGGAGCTTTTTTACGCATATTTTTTTGTCTTTTCACACCTCACACTCCCTTGAAAAATTCTACATCTGCCATCTTTTTTCAAAAATTTTTGAAGAAAGCGGTACATGAATCCTGAATAGTACTGTTGTGTTAAGCCTTTTTTAGCGTAACCAAATACTTAGAGTTTAAAGACGTCAAAATTATCATCCTAGTGGTGATTTTGACAGGGGTAGAACTATTGCCTGTCAAGATGTTGATTTATCCTTTCAGAAAATAAGCCGTTCTGTTGATTGTACTGCAATGACACTAATGCGTATGTGTCACACATATATGAATAAATCAAATTAGAGGAATTAGAAGAAAACCAACTGTTTAATCGAGGAGTACCACAAATGGTCAAGATAGGAATTACAGGCAACTGGCGAGACTGTTTTGTTACTACGCACCAAATAACCGATCAAAGGTTCGGAGAAGAAAGTAGCTACATGTACGATATGTCGCCGTATTCGCTCCCTTGTACTGTTTTCATACCGTCCACGACTAGTATTTCCTTTAACTGCGGAGCACTGTCGTTAACGTTTGAACTGGTGAAGAGGACAGCACTAGTTTGTAAGACACAAATCAATCTACTGCCTCATCCAAATAGCCATCGTCGAAAAGCGAACTTTCTCAAAGAAACTAACGTTGAAGTTCTGCAGTGGCCAACCCTTTCACCGGATTTAAATCCCATTGAACGTGTGTGAGATATGGGGGAGAGCAGACTTCAATTCGCACCAACTTCTTCAGACTTTGATACAGTTAATTCACGATATCACGAAGTTCGAGTAGCTTGGGACGAGTTGTCACAAGCAGACATCGAACATCTCATTTCGTCGATGCTTGGAAGTTTACAACAGTCTATTCAGCTAATCTGTCGCCGAACACATTATTTATTAATTTGGCTCAAATTTCAATGAAGTTTTCTGGAAATGATATCGCTCAAATCGTGATTCACTACATCAACAAAAAATAAAGTTCACTAGGTTATTCTATCTACATTCTCCCCTGAGTAAGTAAGTATATGAAAGAAATGAAATTTTGAAACCTTATTTCTTTCGAATCATTGTGTATATTTTTTTTCTACATGAATTCAATCTTCCTAACCGAATCCCATCGTTACTTTATAAATCTTGAGTCTCTATATCCCTTCATTGGGAGTTAAGTGTGTTTAAGGTCAACCTATCAACCGATCCTCAATCCCAAGGTTTTCCATAACTTCAACTCACTCCTTCCTGATATATTTTGTCACAGATAAATACTCAAGTCACCACAAAAATGGCTCTCAATGGAAAATGTCAGGTAATCTTGTGTCATGAAACTCTAATTAGATTTGTGAGGGACACACATTAAAACTGTTCCTCTTTGAGTTCGGATGGGCTCCTATCGAGGCTTCATTATTTATTCTCATTTTGTCAAGGCCAGCAAAGTATACGAAAAGATCCACTAATCATTTGCAATTTTTTGACAGGTTTTAATGCGATGAACGTTGAATTTTAGGCATGATAAAAGATGATTCTAAGATTAATTTTTTTTATCACAACTTAAAAAGGGCGTGTAACTAAGAACGATGGTATTCAATCATTCAAAATTGAACAGGCTCATAATGTGGTTCTAGACAAAACATGGTTATGGTATCATTTGACGTTATTCTGAAGATAGGATCAAGTTATTATTTATATTTGCATACCCACTTTCTAAAAAGCAAAGGATGGTAATTATTCATTTCATCAGTTTTGACCTGATTTATTGCTGAACTATTCAGGTGGTGGATGTTATTCTGCAAATATATTTGAGTCATCACTGAAACATTCCTTGACGGAATGAAGGTTGTTTGTAAATGGGGAATGATGTTTCAGAATTTGTGATGTAGGTAAGTCTATAAACAATTCCTGGATGGTTTTCCTGGAGTGAATTCAGATTAAAAAATATTAGGAACGTTCTTGAAAAAGTTCTCTTGTATGATAGCAGGATATTCAGAGTGTTCTGATGAAAATTTAATTCATTTTCTCAAGATGTTACTCCACTTATAATACTAACGATAGATGTGTAGAGGCCATACTGGGGACTTATTCCAGATGAAAATGAAATCTTGCACATCTTGTACTAAAAGTCTAAGTTTTATAGAGATATAATAATTTCTTCAAAAATATTAATGATTCACCTTCAAGAGTATATATTTTCTATAATTTCAAATAAATAAAGAATACAGTCGAAAATCAAATTTTATTTGATCGTCTGTTCCCAATGAAGTAAGTCATTTTTTGAATAAAAACCGATGGTCAGACTAAGCTGACAATAATCTGAGGATTGTATAAAGAATACATTATGTAAAGTCTACGAGTAAGTCTTTATACAATGAAATGACGTCAGTGCATTTCTAGATTCTTTTCAGTGATAATATCTTTACGAGAATTCGCATAACTCTTTGTGCCCATACTTTACACCTGCTTGCATGGTTTCAATTCAATCAGGATGAATTGGGGAGATAATATTTTGGATATATATTGAACCTTTTTCATTCACTAGTTCGACCTCGGTATTCAAACCCAGAACCAAATCTAATATATATGCTAAAATCTCACAGAAAGTTTAGGAGATATGAAATTCGACTTAAATCATTTGTAATGCTTTTCTTGTGCATACAATTGCAATTAATCGGATGGGTATTTTTCGAGATGGCTGAAACTCCGAAACCGTTGGGCAGATTTTGTGTGTTAGCGAATTACCTATCCTGAAAGAGCTACACACACAGATTCCAATTTAACTACCGATACTTTTTTCATCAGTTGGTACAATCTGGTTATTTGAAACTACTATAAAGTCAAAATTTTATTCCTAGAAAAAACGAGTTATCAAATAAAAATAATGACCTAATTTCATTTTTCAGATGAAGTATCCAAATTTTGTATGACTATTATAAGCTACTTGTTGATGTTCGTGAAGAAGGTTCGGGTTCCAATTACAGATAATTATAGGAATTGTGTATGAGTAAAGGTATGTCATACATTCATTAGAAATTTTATTGTTCAAATTTCACGAAAGTATGAATATAACGTCAATATTATTATCGTTATATATGTATATAAGTTTTTTTTTCTTTATATGATTGGGTATCTCCAATTGTTTATCACACTATCATGTATCAATCCATACTCTTAAATTTTTCTTATGAACAGGCTGAAGGTCTTCGGTCGATGGTCTTTTGGAATGATTTTCCAATAAAGAACTTTTATTATTATTATTTTATGAATCTAATTGGAATAAAATCTATGACTTGATTGAAAATTGACGGCTTGAACGTTCATACGAAATTTTTATATATATTATAGTAGGGGAGTGTGGGGCACAATTGAACACGATGCACAGTGGAACAGTTCGCGTACCGGACGTACTGAAGGTTTTAGTACAACGAAATTCCGGCAGGAAGCGCTGCGTGCTACTCCTAACAAAGCCAGCCAATCATCTCCTCCTCACCAGTTGCGTGCCAGACTTGACGTAGTAAGGTGCTGTTTTTCGTAGTGAAAGTAAATAATTTCCGCCAACGGATTTTCGTCTCCAGGTAAGAGTGATTTTTCAATTCAATCGGCTCTTATGGCACTTCATTGTACATGTATCCCTTAAGTTTTTGCCCGACTTTCGCACTTCAACTGCTTCATGTTCGTGGTAGACAGTGATGGGAACCGAAATGTCGTGTTTGGGGTTCCTTGAAACAGAAGAGATTGGGGCACAATGAAACATTTCAAGGAGCCCCATGAGTGTTTCATTGTGCCCCATGCGTGTTTCATTGTGCAGTTAGTATTGTTTTTTTTTCTTTTTGTTTCAGAAATGGTGCGAAATCGACAGCGGAAAACTAGCAAGGGGCTCTTCTTGGAAGATGACATGAAATCAGCAGTGGAAATGGTCATGAATGGAAACAGTTTAAGACATGCTGCTGCGTTGAAGAAGGTGAATTTTGTCACTTTATCAAGATATGTGAAGAAAAGAAGAGAGTATGGTGAGGGTAGTGAAGAAAATATGAAATATGCACCTAACTACTCAGTTAGGATGATCTTCACCCTAGAGCAGGAGGAGAAATTGGAAAACTACCTCATTATGTGCTCTAAGATGTTTTATGGCCTACCAGTTGAAGATTGCAGACGTGTGGCGTACGAAATAGCAGTGATGAACAAAATACCATGCCCTATATCATGGGAGAAGAAGAAAATTGCAGGCATTGATTGGTTTTACGGTTTTCTTAAAAGGCACCCCAAACTCAGTCAAAGAACTCCTGAGGCTTGCAGCTTGTCTCGTGCTACTTCGTTCACCAAGGCCAATGTAGATGTGTTCTTCAATAACTTGGAAATACTGTATCAACAGCACCCAGAGTTTGGAGATGGAACAAAAGTGTTCAATTTGGATGAAACAGCCACATCAACTGTTCAAAAACCCCAACGAATTGTGGCTGAAAAAGGCGTGAAGCAAGTGTGCAAAGCTACAAGTGGAGAAAAAGGCACTAACGTCACCACAGTGTCCATAATTTCGGCGTCTGGCAGCACTATTCCGCCAGTAATGATTTTTCCACGTGTTCATTTCAAAGACCACATGACTCAAGGAGCACCTCCAGGCACCCTGGGCTTGGCCACCCCTAGCGGTTGGATGACATCAGAACTTTTTGTGGAAGTTATCAAGCATTTCATTCGCCACACTTGCAGTTCTAGAGAGAACCCCGCTCTATTAATCTATGACAATGTAGAAAGTCATTTGTCCTTGGAAGCTCTCATGATGTGCAAGGAGAATGGTGTCTCAGTTTTGACTTTACCTCCACATTCATCCAACAAAATGCAACCCCTAGATGTTGCTGTTTTCGGGCCGTTTAAAACATATTATAATGCAGCCCTTGATTCTTGGATGATGCAGAACCCTGGAAAAACTGCGTGAACATAGCTCATCAGAAAAGCATGACACCTTCCAACATAATTGCAGGTTTCAAAAAAAGTGGGATATATCCATTTGACCGAGATGTTTTCACCGAAGCAGACTTCCTATGCAATTATGTGACTGATCGACCGCCTCCCACCGTTGTGGATGAGGAACCACAAAAGACCAACAGTTATGCTGTACCAAGTGATTCGCTCAACGGTTCCCTCCTTCGAGTAGAAGAAGGAACAGCTTCTCTTGAAGACAGAGAAGCTTCCCTCGAAGAACGAGCAGCTGCAAACCATACAGTCATCGGTGTCCCCGATCCAGAAGCTGGTCCAAGTCATGCTTTTCTATCTCCTGAAGATTTTCGTGGTTATCCAAAAGCAGGAGAACGAAAAACTGATCGAAACCAGAGGAAAAAAGGGAAGAGTATGATAGCCACTAGCACTCCAGAAATGAAAGCCATTGCAGAGAAGAAGAAACCGATTCAAACTTCCAGAATATTGTCAGTCAAAAGGAAGGTGTTCGGAAACCAACCGAAACCAAGGAAGAAAAAATCTAGTGAACAAGCTCCAATTCATTCATCATCAGAGGACAAAGAAGAAGACGATGGAGATGTTGAATATGCAGACACGGACGATGACATGGATATAGATGAGGAGATTTCTGCTGTTGAGCCTGACCATTTCGCAGTATTGAACCGTCTTCCTGTTTTAGGAGACTATGTTTTGATCGAGTTCAAGCTTAAAAGCCAATCCAAATTCTATGTTGGTCAAATCACCAAGATGAAAAACGATGAGGGGGACTATGAAGTTAAATTCCTACGATACCGAAAATGCAACACTTTTGTCGAACCTCTTGTAGATGACATAGCCACGGTTGATGACAAAGACATAAAGATGTTACTGGAAAATCCTTCTGTGGTTCAAGGAACTAAAAGGCAAAAAGGATTCATCTCATTCAAGGTTGATTTCGGCAGTTTGAACATTGGTTAAACGTAAAAGGATATCGCGTTTGTGCCTTCCTAAAATCAATATTAAACTTATTTTTCTTTTCAGATATATCTTTTTTATATGCCTTCCATAACCATTTATAATTCTGAAAATAAAGTTTTTTTACAAATTTTGGCGTTTTTTCATCCGTTTCATGGTACCCCATTCCCGTTATCATTGTACCCCAGGCATGGGGCACAACGATACAAAATTAGTTTTTTGGAAAATGGCCGCTTACGGTCACATAATGTTTCATAAAATAACGGTTCATGCATTTCTCTCATAGTTTAGATCCTTAGGTCATAGGAAATATTTAAAATATTGAAAAAAAAAAATTCAAGTGGGGTGATATGGTCAAAACCAACTTTTGCGTTCCATCGTGCCCCACCCTCCCCTATTATAGAATAGGAAGATCGCTAACTATTTTATATAAAGCTCAGAATATGAATTAATGTGCAAAAACTCCTGACTACTTTAATGATTTCCTCGTTTGTCTTTAGTATTGATCCAACCTCGATATTTTTCACGAAAATATTCCAATCGACCAATTTTATTAGGATGAATAAACCTTAGTGATCGACCAACAAAAAAAAATTACCCCCCTGAAAATTTCACACTTTACATTTTGGAGTATGTAGATTCGAGTGAACTAATAAAAAAAAAAATTCATCTGTCCACCGCACGCCGTCCGCCGTCCGTTGTCCAGGACTTTTCTCTGAAAGTACTGAACCAAAATCCGTGAAACTTGGTAGAAAAATCGTGTGTCGCTCGGCATTGATCCTCCAAGCTTTTCAGCAGGATCGGTGTACCCTAAGGGCTCAAAATTGGGAGTTGGAGGGAGAAAAAAATTATTTTTCGAAAACTTACCACCGATATCATCAATAATTTTTGAACGAAGAATTATTGAGGAGAATCCTAGCACCCGGCGATTTTGAATTTCTAAAGGAATTTATCCTGTTTTTCTTTGAATTTGATATTTCTCACCCCAAACGCCACTCGCACCCCACTACTTTATTTTTTCAAATTGGAATATATGGGTTGTGATACATCAAATGAAAGGTAAATTGATTACCTATTCAGCGATTTGACTAAAGAAAGAATTTGTAGTGCCGTTTTTCAATGAAAAATAGGAATTAATTTACAATTTGTGATTGGAGAGTACTGCAATCAGACAATTATTCTTTCAATAATTATTATTAAGCGAAATTGACGAATCCATGGGTTTGTAATTCCGAAAGCAGGTCTTTCAAAGCTTTTTTGAATTCAAAATCTCCCACTCTTTACGCTCCACACCCTCATACTGTTTTTTTCAAATAGTAATATAGGGATTGTGATATATCAAATAGAAGTACATTTCATTGCATATTGAGTGGCGTGACTGAAAAAAAAAATTGTTAAGCTATTTTTTCATTAGAAAATTAACGGTTTGTCATTGGTGTCAGGTTCTTATTCTTGAAAAAATAAATATTGAAGAATATCCTCCTACCCGCTAAATTCTATTTTCGAAGTTTGAGAAAGGCATGCCGTTTTAATGTTGGGAGTTTATACCCTTAAACATCAACCATTTTTTTTTTTTGGAAAAATATTGCATGGGATATATAATCAACGGTCATTCGAAGATCTATTCAGTTATGTGAACAAAATGAAAGTTAATTTCTGATTCAATTTGTATTACAAATCCATGGGTACGAGAATTTCTCTTAGTAATAAGGTAAGTGTTTCTGAGGCAAAAATTCATGTTGAGAAGTATACTGAAGTTGGGTTTCAGAGAATCTTGTAGAGGGCATTTTAAAGAGAACAAATTTTTAACATAATATGGTCTATATATATATATATATATATAGGGTACTCGTTTTCATGAAGGTTCATCAAGAATACTTCCACAATATTTTAACTGTAACAACAGAGATATATACTTGTACCCACGTCACTCTTTAACCTTAACAAAAAAGTCGCCCTTATAAATGGGCCTAAGGCTATTTAATGCTCTACCCCAAGGGTTGAGGAGGACATCCAACTTGAAAATTCTCAACTCTGTATAATGCAATTGTTGACCGCGATCAATATTCTTCGCGTGAATTTTTTGATTTTTGTGATAGTGAATTGTTTTCGGTTATGAATTCTGTTTTGACGAAACCAACCTTATTGTATTTCAATTGGCTTTTGATTGAATAAATATATCATTATTATTAATTAATAATAATTACCATTACTAATTAATAATTTAATGACTACAGTACCCTCCTAACTACAAATTCTAAATTATTTCCTAATTTTTCAATAAAAAACGGCACAAGCAATTCTACTTTGAGCCACATCGCTGAATAGGTAATGAAATTAACTTTCATTTGATGTATCACAATCCATATATTTCCATTTGAAAAAATAAAGTAGTGGAGTGAGTAATATCAAATTCTAAAAAGCACAGTATGAATTGGTTTTGAAATCAAAAATCGACGGGTGCGAGGATATTCCTTAATAATTCTTCGTACAAGCATTATTGACGAGTGACGTTACTTATTTGGCACGCTGTATAAGTTTTATTTGAGATATCAATGGTATTGGGTTACTCAACTGAGAAAATAATAAACCCTTGTGTAAAATTTGCAGTGTTTTTACATTCGAATGTACAATTTTCCCCACAGAAATTTAGTTAGGAGGACTGTGAAAAATAGTTCAATTCAACCACGAATTTCTCATCAGTACATCCACTCAGTCATTTCAACTGGTTTTCGTTTAAATATTATTTATTTCACAGAATACAGATGTTTGCGACATGCTTGAAGCGCGAATCAATGAATGAACTATTCAAATCCCGAAAAATTTCAATCACAAATTTCATAGTTATGATCTTATGATTCACTATATTCACCAATTTGACCTTCATATACTTTATTCGAACCTGACTAGAAAAAATGGTAGATCTGAATATTTGATGGTACCCAATTTTTAGAAAACAAATTCTACATGTAGAATAATTCAACGTGTCTCTCACAAAAGCTCATGAAATGGAAATCGTGAGTTCTGATTGATTAAATCCTATAAGTCGTGAAAAACATTATTGTTAACTGTAATTTGTGGAATTTTTATGTTATGAATAGAAACATGAGGGAAATTCATCAATTGGTTCGATTAATCATTTGATCATTGAATCGTAAGACGAGTATCCACATCGGTGTTTGTAGTTGAACGGACAATTTGTGTAATAGTCTGAGATCACATTGAACTTTCGCCTTGAAGTCTCAATAGTTATACAACAAAATTCTAAAAAATCACTGAAGTGAAGTCAGCAGCTTTTGCGAGCATGTTCATTTCGTTGCCAGAGCGGTTATCTTTTCACGTATTGGCCCCCCCTAAGGCACCTTTGTTTTTTCTGAATTTCCAATCATATTATGATTTTCTAATTATATTCTAATTCGATCCAATCTGTATTTTTGGGAATAAACATTTGAATGGATAAATCTACGGAACACGCCATTGGTTTGATTTTACCTATTCACGAATTCGACCTTCGTGAATTAGTCCCGAAACCTACTCTACAAACATCGACTTTATTTTAAGTCGTTTCTTTTGGAAGTTATCGTTTTTATGGTCCTACTCTCGGCCCATCGTAAAAAGTTTGTCTAATTGACGACGAAAAACGAAATTATCGAAAGAAAATAACTATTCTGAAATTTTTTCGTTATTGTCTGATGAGGGAGTCAGATTTAGACTTTGAAACGTTTCAGTTCACTTCATTTATCATTTGAATTGTTCTGATATTGTTCATAAGGGAACATTTTTCCTAGAACTACCATTGACAAATAGGTCGAATCCGCAAGGGTGTTTTTTATAAATAATATTTTGTTTAATTTTCAGTAGTTAACTTCCAGATCCAGGTCCGGCCGTTAGGCCGACCGTAAATACAATAACTTCCGAAAGAAACGACTCAGAAACTCGATATTTGTAGAGTAGGTTTGGGGCTTGATTACGGAGGTCGAATTCGTGAATGGGTAAAACCCGCCCAAGGATTCCGTAGATATACCCATTCGAAATTTTATTTTTCCAATATTTCCAAAAATACAGATTAGATCGAATTGAAATCTAGTAATTTATCGAAAAAAAATCTAGAAAAGCACAGCCGTGAAGGCAGCAGCTTTTGCGCGAATGTTCAATGTAGATGACCGCTTCGGCAAAAAAATTGAACATGCGCGCAAAAGCTGCTGCCTTCACGGCAGTGCTTTTCTAGATTTTTTTTCAATAAAAATTCAATATCTTCCGAATATTTGGTTTTTGTTGAAGGATTTTTGATTTTTTTACTACGAAAAGTGTCATTTTCGTAGGTATGCCATTTTGCTCGACGCATGCGTTCAAGTTGATTTTTCGCATGTTTTGAATTATTACAATTTAGTTGTTTTGGATTTTTTGACTCAGCTTCCAAAAGATTGTATGCCATCTTGCCTGCCTTTACTTTAATAACACAAAATATAGGAGTTGCGCTGTTTCCATAATGAAAAAATTCAATGAACTATAACAAAAAAAAACTTAAACGCATCGTCACAGAAACGAATGTATCATTAGACCATTAATACTCCCACAAATTCACTAACCTGAATGCACAGATATTTGACTAAATTGGTGAACCCTGCCTCTCGAGTTGCCTCAATTTCACGTTCATTTCAATGACCTCTCTGACTGATCCAGATAAGAGAAAATCAAATTAGTATCTTTGATGCCAGCTGAGAGAAGCAACCCCCAAACTTACTTGTGGGCTGCTGGGGTACCGTGTAGCTGTCAACTACAACTTCAACACCATGTATACCTGATCTAGTTTTCAACATATCATACAAATGATTACAAGTACTAGATTGCAATTCGATCTTATCTATTTCTGTGAGTATTGGAAAAATTGAGTTTGGAATGGTTATATATCTACGGAATCCCTCTGGTGATTTCTTCCATGTACGTATTTGACTTTGTTATCAAGCCTCAAACCTACTCTTTCTATATAGACTCTCGTCATTGTGTTATTGGGGAAACAATATTTCAGATGGCTTAGACCCTCAATGAATGTTTACCGATATATCTACTCCTTAAACCTCTGACATTTTAAGAGTTTGGGTCTTCTCCATCGAATGTTAGAGCATATATGGCTCATATATGATTCAGGTTAGGTATAGACGCCTACGAATTCGTCATAGGATATTTGTGAGCGTATGCCATATTCTGGATCTCCTTGTGTCGGAGTATCTCCTTGAAAAGTTACACAAAATTTCTTTCTTTGAAGAAACTGAAAATCATCATGAATCTTGTCATTTGAGATAAAATGATGAGGGCTTCGAAGTATAATATCATACTGTTTTATCGTCAAATCCCGTTACTTGCTTGTCACTGACAATGAATTGAAAATCTTCTATTGAAGAAGAACAATTATTTTGAGTAAGGTCATCTGCCATTAGAAATTTATGATTCTTGAACACGAGTAACGGATGGAATTGCATGAATTACGTGAATATATCACATTTCATGGGACATATTATCTCACAACCTGAACTTTCAGTGAAGCACGTGACTCGTATAGTCGCTTCCGGCTGTCCAATGATTGATGGTGGAATATATATAATTTATATAACACATGTAACAAGACATGTAATTTTAATTGACTAGAGATCAATTATTAGAAAAATAGTATGTATGAAATTTTATCCGAATGGCTGCAATGAAGTGTCGATGGTACCGCAAAAAATATAGATGTATTAGAACACTCAATTTTATAAACAGGATTATATACATTTCTGGCAATATATCAGTCTGGTGTAAATACTCTAGAACCACCTATCAATTTGATTGATCGGATATTTTTCAACTTATTGAGAAGATCAAATTAAAAATCTGAGCTGGGAGTGGAGCCGATACCTAGCTAGCGGACAAATGAAATTTCGTGGCGGGAAGATCCTAAGATACAAATTGTTGAGAAATTTGATGTGTTTTTCAGTGTGTTTTTTTAATGTGTTAAATTTTCGAATTTTGAGCCGAACATGATCCTGAACGATTAGGATAGACAATAATTCGTGGTCAAATTCAATTCTGTCCGGACTCATATGTGCTCTAATTTTCGGCCGAACGGTTTTGAAAGTTTTGTAATTCGTAAGGAAATATAGACGCACAAAATATAATGTGGATCTTATTGTCAGAAATTTTGTTTTCAATTTTTTTCCGCAAACCATTTATCCGATTTCTGTAAAATTTCCTTCGAAAACCAATACTGAACAACAGTTCAGCAAATTTCTGCTAGATCCGACAAATAAATATGTGAAATTTGGCTTTGGCAACGAATTTCAAAAAAGCGCATTTGAGCTCCTGATCTCACGTGAGAGCCTTTGTAGAACTGTTTTCTGGGTTTGCTACCAACCAATGTTCCAAACCACTCTAGGTCCACAACCGTTTTCACGATTTCGCCGGCAAATTCGGACTTTAAGGAATAATAAAAATGTTCATTCGTATTTAGATAACAAATATTTATAGAATTCTCATGTAATGCAGACAAATAAAAATGAACAGAGGCTCTCCTTAAAAGGTCACCTGTCTGTTCACAGCAATTAATTCATTGTTTAAGGTATTCCAACACCAAACGAAAGAACTAAATCTAAAGTCTGAGAATTTCTACGGACAGCAGGACATAATGGAATTTGACAACGAATTCTTCATCATTGAGTCCAACCTCATCATTTAAGATTACATTCGTAACAAAATGCGAAAATTACAGAAATTTAGGTGGATCAATATCGCTCAAGGTTCCTACAAATAAAAAAAATCGAAAATAAATATTGACGAAACTATAAGTACCTCAAATTCTACTGGAATTCTACAAGAATCTCCAAATTATGAGATTATAATTATTAGTTTGACAATTTGAACATATATACCCATTTGTATTTTTGAAAATATTCAGGAAAAGCACGAAGGAGTAAAACTCTCGGTATCGAAAGTATACTCTTCTGATTTCTTTTCAATATTGCCGAATATACAGAATATATCGAATCGAATCCGTGTTCTGAAATATTGGAAGGGTTATGCAGAATTTCGTTTGTTTCATATAATCGTGGAGTTCCTTATCTTTTTTGTAGTCTTATAGATCTGATAACTTCTGTTGCCAAAAAAAGATCAACTCGTAAAAAAAAACTAAAAGATTCAAGTTAAATTTTCAAAATCAACCTAACTGAATCATGTGTAATGGTCATGTAAAATATTTTTTATTCGCAATTTTCTGCGGTCAGTAGTTCACGAGGTATGTAAACTATTGATGAAAACGTGCAAAAATGTATTAAAATAATAAAAATCGGTGCGTTCCGGAAATAATGATCCTACCGTACAAAAACATAATTATAAATTTGCTTCATCTGATTATTCACATTCCCCTGAAGCATCAGTTAGGAACAGTTAGTTAAAAGCATTATCCAATTCGCATTTGATTCCCTACAGTTAACATCGATAAAGATCTACTAATTATGAAACAATTTCATTGTGTATTCGTATTCTAAACTTGCAAGCACCACTGGAATTCCAATTACGTGAGAATGTAATGGACTATTGACTTCGAACATTGTGAAAATCATCGTACAGAGGCGACCATGTGACTATAATATGCATTGTGATAATAATATAAAAAAAATTGTTGAGTTTAGTTTCAGGAATACAATAAAAAAAAATTAGGATGTGAAGTCAGTGGCTTCAACCCGCCTACTCAAATTTGAAGGCATTTGCTCTAGAGGTCCAACATAAATCTTTACGATATCATTTCAAACTCTTTGTCAATTCAATCAGATCTGAACCTTTGGAAATCCCGATAGAAAATATTTTCGAATGGAATTATCTGCCCTATCATTGGGTGGATTTTATCCATTTACGAACTCGACCTTCATTATTGAACCCAAAATTTGCTCTACGGATATCGAATCTCCAAGTGGTATTTTAGGAAATTGTTGTGCTCACGATCGACCAATGATTTCTCAGATATATTCATTCGAAATTCATTCGTGCTTTCATGATATTCTCAAATATTCTGATCCAATTGATTCGAATTGAAATATAGTATTTAGTCGAGAAGTGATGTCATAAAGGTTCATGCAAATTTCGTGAGAATCATCTTCGTGGAATCATCGGATTTATTCTCAACAGATTCCGCTTTTGTAACTTTTTATACTGTACAATAATTAATATTCTATGTAATTCCTCTCTGAAGTTATTGTTTTTAGGTTGAAACTTGCCATTGCCGATTGTGAATACAATTCCGCAAAAATCAATTCGAAATTAGTAGAGCAGTTGGCAGCATAACAGCGAAGTTCTTGTTCATGAGTCGGTAAAATACACCAAGACATTCCGCCATTCGAAATATTATTTCTTGAATATGGAAGGTTTGTGTCAAATTTGATCTGTATCTGAATAATGGTTTCTAACAACAACCATTCCCAACAAACATTATTAAGTTTTTGACTTTCTCATGTATTATCTTGACGAAAATTTGCACTCATTTGCGCGTCGACAAATTTCAACAAACTGCTGCAAATTTGGAATCTGATCGCTTCAGTATTTTTCGAGATACTGAGGAAAACCTCAAAATTTGAAACGCGTATTTCTCCGAAACCGAGAGATATTCAGGATACAAATATTTCTTAAGAATTTCAAGACTCAAGTTATTTTTCATCGAAAGTTGTCCGCCGGCTAGGGAGAACCGAATTTGACAACAGATTTTTCATCGGTGAATCTAACTTTTTCGTTTAGTAATTTCTGTTTTTGGCTTTTAATCTCGAGAACACCCATTTAAGGAGAGTCGGCCTCCAGGGCTTCATCGATTCCTTCAAACCATTCCGTTACCAAATCATTATTTAGTGTTGAATCACGATTGAAATTGAAAAATATCACAGTCCAATGTCGCACCCAGTTTATTTTCATCAGATATGGGCAAACGGATTACACCAACCTTATGGGACATACAATCAGGTACATTCACAAGGGTCACTACCCGAACTTGTGAATAACTAGACTGAAGTATGAGACAGAATTTGTTGCAAAAAATCCAAAAAGCTTTGACGTGATGTCCGGAGCTTATACGCGTTTGTTCAAATTCGTAGGATACCCCTAACGAAATGAAGGATTATACTAAATTTCGTGAGTACCATATCTATGGAATCATAGGGCAAATTCGATCCATTTAGCTTTGCTGAATTCATTTTCCTATCGTATATCAGGCATCTGAGATTTTCCTTCGATGGATTCGTGTTTCCCGAACGCAATTCTTTGAAAATTTTTTGGTCTCAATATTTCATTCTACGCCATAAACATTCTCATCTTATGACTTTATGATAGAAGATATCAGAATAAAGAATTTCGATTATATTTCTTCAATTTCTCCATTTACGCTATCCGAGTTCCTCAATTAAATTTCTCTTGGTGTTTGTAGATATTAAATCATTCTCTCATCAGTTTGTGTTTGAGAATTTGTACTGCAAGTTTATTTTCAGTTTCATTGAAATTTTCAGCTTCATTTTATCTGATGATTCGAGAGCATAGACATAAACTGTGGCAAAAACATAAACATAAAATACATAAAATCGATTTCTCATGCGGAAAGGTGAATCTGTCTAGATAAGAATATCGTATAGTTGCCCGTTATGTAGACACTTTATTTCAGCAGTATGTTGCATATAATTTCCGAGATATCGAAATTTCATGAAATACGTTTTTCATATTTTACAGTTTAATGAATCTCACACAATATTGCATAGTTATTCAGCTCTGTGTTCTCTCGGGTCAAGGACAAAACTCCTGATGGTCTACAGTCTGATATGATATGCAAGATCCCCTGTATGGATTGCAACAAATGCTACATAGGTATGACGCAATAACATCTCAAAAATAGAATTTACCAGCACAATTGACTGTAGACCCATCAATAAAAATAATAATGAAAAAACCGCCCTGGCTGCCCAGCACTTCGTTGAAGGTCATGATTTTGATTTCGGATGCGTCACCATTTTGGAGAGAGAAAGAAATTATAGAATGAGATGTATCAGGGAGATGGTGCATATTTCTGTGAATGACAAAGTCAATTTGAGAACTGACGTACAGAATTTGAGTTCAATATATCACAACATCTTAGATAGATATATGATTCGTTCTTGATTGAATTTCGTGATCGTACCGGTTTTTCTGTTGCATTGGATCACCATATGAGAGTCGAATTTTGTTTGTTTACATCATGATTATAATATGTCTTTCCACTGGCGAAATTGATGTTTCAAGAAAGAATGTAAGATTGATGAAATGTTTTTATTTGATTGATGAATGAATCTTTAGGGGTTCAAAACTGTTGACTACGCAGTTTATGTTTACTTCTGTACATTCAAGGGGGTCTACTCCATATGAATAGGTAGATGTTTTTATATGTGTGGCAAGGAGTCTGAGTTTATTGCCTCCTGCCATGTGCCCGTTGTCTTTTTATGTATTCGAACTTTGTATTTTGTGTTAAGAAAGACCAGAATAAAGGTCGAAACGACGGCATCGTATGAAGGATTTTTTTCCCCAGTCCTGTTAGCCACTAATTCATATTATATTATATAGATATTAAGGTTGTTACTATTCAACTGCAAATCAAGTTTCAATTCAATGAGATCGATATTTTTCGAGTTATTGAGATTAAAACAGGTTCACATAGCTGTAGCTCCGAAGCATTCGGATGAGTATTTGTGACATTTTGGCTCCAAATCTATTTCACAAATTTCAAGAATTTAGGTATTTCACTTCGAAAATTAGAGCACATACGGACGGACAGGTGACAGACCAAGGTCTTATATTATCATTTAAAACTATTGTTTGCTCGGGATCAAACTAAAAGATAACGCTCTTGTTCGTATTTGATGGAGGCCACATATACGCAATCGCGTTCATGATGGCGATCCAATTCTAGCCAAAACATCATATCATATCGCGAATTTTCGTCACAATATCCATTGAAATGGCCAAATGATTCCATATCGTCATGCGATCATTACAGATCGTGACTGAACGCTTCCAGATCGCAGACAGGCCTCGACGAGTGTGTGCTCCTCCAGTAGTTCAATATAAATTGTATGATCATTCTGATCACCATCACCACCGTGGATGTCATCGTGATAGTGATTGCGTAGCTCTGGCCCCCATTCAATGCAAAAATATCGTCACTGCCTGCTGTATACTTTCAGTGGAATGGGTAAAGAAACACATCGATTGTGAGTACATGAAAGTTTGGCAACGACAAACCAACAGAAGTTGTTCAACATTATTTTCTCGGTACGTTCAAATCGTTACAAAACGTATAAGCGTATCATAGCCAAGATTGGCAACTTCCAAAACGCAATATTGTAATCCTGTTCACGTGATAGAGATACGGTTCTATCGCAAGATTTATTATACTTCACTCTGAATCCGTTCGCTATCCGTGTAATGAATATAATATTTCAACATCTATTTCATCTTTATTCAATCGATTCTTTTCCACCAGCATGTTTACGAAGTTCAACGAACCATTCAAATCCTGTTTTATTTCAATGGTCGATTGAAGTAGGTAATCGCAAATTGTTGTAATGACGAGGTCAGAAAAGAATGAGTCGATCCTTATATTGTCCGGTTTCAGACGCATATTATTGCAAACAATTCGTTCGCTAACGGTCTCGAAATACAAGCTGTCCGAAAGGAAATGATGATCATTCAAAAAAACCCCCGAAACTCCTTTTAATCCTGAGATAATTCATTACTGTCCTCTATTCTCGGTGATTTAGTGTCACTTGTCATTCAGTTTGTTCTCACTGCTCCAGTGTGTTTCGAGATTCTTATACACCATAAAAATACCGAACACAAAAAAATGTCATGATTTGCCGCATTTCAAATCGAATTTTGTGTAAGAAATCTGAACATGTTAGACTCATGAATGGCTCATTGCATTCAAAAGCAGGCAGAATGTGGTAGAAGATTCGTTTCCTCTGGCCAACGATCAATATCTTCGAACGAACTTTTTCTGTTTCACTAAGCATTCCATACAAGGATTTCCTTCTGAAGCAATTTCTTGCCAAGAGCTCAAAATATCTTATCGAACTGTCGTTTTTCCCTGATATGGTTCAGATTGATATGTAATTAACTGTACTCCTAAATGCAAATTTCTACTACAAAAAAATATGTGGAAAAATAATTTTGGATTCCTACTGCGTATTCCCATGTAGTTCATCTTCATTGTGCTGCTATCGAGTATTCAGAATATTCCTTCAAAAAACACAATATCCTTACTCTCATACAGAGAGGGACAGTAATTTGGCGAAGGCTTTTTGCGCGCATGTTCTAGGAGAACAGCGTGCTATCGTTTTGTCCAAATGTCTGTAATGTTCGATGATTGAGCTGCAAATGGTCTTTTAAACGACTAAGTTGTACTCACTGATGATGAATACGGTGGAAAAATTGATTCTGTCCGGCCGGCCGGTCGTCACCACGATTACGGTCGTACGGAAGATTTTATCAACTTGAAAATTTCAGTAAGGGTTTCATTTCAAAATACGAAGGTTGAGTTTGTTAATGGGCCGAATCGGCCAAATAGTTTCGGGGTTGTAACCATTTGAAATTTTGAGGTTAATTTCCTCAATTTTCAGAAACTTGGCAGTTTGTTGGAGCATAATAACGCGCAACTTCGAGTGAAATTTGGTTGAAGTCGCATGGTTACTCAATCAAGAAAAATTATCTTCAAAATTTTTTTCGAAAAAAACTTTTTTTTCGAAGCTAGATAGTGAGTGTAAGCAAGCAGTAAATACATTATGAGAAATCAACAGTATCCAGATCATTGTATCATATACGGCATCAAATTGAAGATTATTTCGTAGAGACGAAATTATGGAGAAGCACTGACGTGAAATCAGAAGCTTTTACGCGCTTGTTCAAATTCGACCTCTTTTCCTCCAGACATTTTTGCAACGACCTTCTACCGTCATTTGTCAACCAACCACTTAATTAAAACTCGATTACATCTGTTTTTTCGAAAAAATTGAGAAATTAAAATGAATCCTATATCTACGTAGTCAGAACATAATTAAATGGATCACGAATTCTTCCTTAAGGAGTCCAACCTACTTGTGACGATTTTCGGTCCAAATTCCGGAATTTCACGAAACATTGGGCAAAACGATAACACACGCTGTTCCAAAGATCAAGCGCCTAAAAAAGGAATACGCCTAGGTCCTGAACTATTTTGAACTTTCCCTGACAGTCCCCTAGGAACTGATTAGTGAATGATGAAAAAGAGAAATACTCTAAAAAGCTACTGGCTATCGTTGAAACTGCGTTGTTATCAGAAACTGGTATTCTTTGAGGACATAACGATGGTGTATCATCGCAGAATCATAGAAAACTTATACGAAATAAGACCTGAAACATATCATTGTGCATATATTCAGTATTCTCTACAGAATACCAACCTCTCAATGAAGACATGGTTTTCCCAACCTGTACACGTATGTGTCTAGCCATGTGCACTACTATCTGCTGTTAAATAAAGGCAACACAGTCACATTCAAGTTTCATTAAACCTTGTAGATATCTCAAGGTCAGGCACCTGCCCAGGGCCAGCATGCTTTAACGTTGCCAATAGCCACGAGAAATATTCGAATTCAGAGAAATTTCGACGTTAATAGGAGACAACGGGGTGTCGTTCTGTAGGCTTTAGTGCTTACTTTTCGATCTCTTTTAAGGATGTACTCAATTCTTTTGTGAGAATGCGCAATGCTATTTATTTTTCAATTTTTCACAATATTTCATTTTTCATTTTCCCGAAAATTCTTGAATATAAAGAAGTGGCACCATTGGGCATTCTCACAATTTTTATCAACTATTTGCACCCAAAACATTTTTTTAAAGAAACGACCTCTGGCCTCCAAAAGTCACCTCAATATATCCGTAGGTACTCCTTACTCTTCAATGATACTTGGTCAGTTGGAAACAGGATATCATGTAAATGGTTGGCAACGATGAATCAAAATAGATGTTTTAGGCCAACGTAATCCTGGGGCTTATCAATCCATTCCATCCCATGCATAACTTAAATGATCTTAGTCCCTCAGATGACCTTCTGCAACATGTACAATTTGAAAACTATACATACATTCATGGTCTCGATTGATTTGCAGATATATATAGGTATTCGTTCCTCTCGTGACTCTTAATCAAGACTCACAAATGCCGGTAGGACATCCTTTTGGAATTTTCATGGGATGCGGGCAGCTGAAATTTTTCTAATGAAAAATTCTCTATTTTGTTGATTATGATTTCTTTTACATGTTCAATATATAATGAATTCGTGAACTTTTTATTCATTCTAAAAAGTCTGTCGGATAATTTCTTTCGAATTCTTTAAATTCATTGATGACTACTCAATATAATTCCCTACCTCACTTTGTCATTTAAAGAATTAGATATCGATGGGGAATTCTTAAATATTATATTATAACGAAAGATAAAATGTTCAATACGATTTTCATCAATAGATAAACTGATGCAAATGGGAGATTTTTGTTTATATCTCATAAATATTTCATGCGATGAACCAAACTTGCATTATTACGACTATACCAGCTTTCGAAGTATTTTCCTGAACGCTTCCTTTGAATTCTGACAGAAAAAGCTATCCTAATTGTTTCATTATTTGTTAGATCAAACAAGGAATTGAAAATACTGTCACCACTCAAAACTTCAAATATCGTTCAGCCAACAGACTGACGTCCAAAAGACGTTTGTTTCGTCATATCCAGGAAGCATCCATATTTGCTCATCTTGAGGTCTGAAAATGAAGTTCCGTAAACAAAATTATGTCCTAAATATGAAACAATAACTAGAGAATTGGTTTTTTGGAGGACATGTAAATGACAGATATATCCCAACTGCCTTCAAGACTAGAGAACTTCTGAAGAATTAAATTCGGGAGACATGAATCCGTCCAAATGTATTCGATCAGGTTGTACGATTTCAATCCGCCTAATCATTTTCTAGGTATGATACTCAAATTCTGCATGGACCTTTACGTCGGCATTTTCCGGCAAAGCACTATATTTCAATTAGGTCGGATCTGAATAAATGAAAGTTATTTACGAACTACCTTCGTAGTTAAGCTTCAAGTATGCACTACAGATGTCATGTCTCTGAGTAGATGCTTTCGCAAATAATTATTTGCCCCTTTATTTCCAAAAATCCGATAATGATAAAAAAGATAATAATAATAACTTATGATCCTGTGAGACATTGAACAATGTGTAGGACAAGCCAGAGTACAGAAAATAAAAATAACAGAATGAAATACCAGATATGTACGTGTTTGGTACTGAATCGAATTTTCTTTTGAGCGAGTATCGTATAGAATGAGGATTTGAGATAATTTATTTCCATATGGGAATCTCTTCTTGGTTCCTTACCTTCCCATCCCCTCCACATTTTTAACACACTTGAGTTCCCGCATCGACGAAGAACGTTATACCCTGGCTACCTCGGTAGACTAGTTGGCTGAGAGGTGGACTAGGGTGCCGAAGGTACTGGGTTCGAATCCCGGCGAGGTCATGGATGTTTGTCGTCTCGTTAAAATTATGAGAATAAAAGGATACAAACGAAGAACACCGTAATCTGGGTACATGCTACTACGGCGAGCCCAAAAAAAGAGGAAAAAAAAAAAAAAAAAAAAAAACGTTATACACTGTTTTTCATGGTTTATCGCAATTCTCAAAAGAAAAGCAAAATTGCAGTTTCGCACAAAAACTATTTGTTGGGTTTTGAGTTTGTTAATAGCAAAGTGAAAAGGACACATCGCTGTTTCAAGTGAAGAAGACGATTTGGTTGGAGGCGTTTTGAGTTCAAAAGGTGGAGAACACGAGAGGCAAGGGAAACCAGGTGAGTTCCTTTCTTACTTGACTTTTCCTGTTAATTGTTCATTGTTCCGGGTGGATATTTTCTCTCAAATCTCGGAAATTTCGCATACTTTTCTTTTCGGTTCAGTACAAAACCTGTGAGGCGGAGCAACCCAATTATCCATAATAAAAGAAATATAGTCGACTAAAACAACTTAACAAAATTGGATTGATCCGTAACAGTACGAATCACGTAAATACAGCGAAGAGGTATTCTTCAACGCTGTAATAGGAACCCTCCATAAGCAGAGTTTTCACTTGATTTTGAATCGTCTGAGTTGTGATTTAAGTTTACTATCTAAATGATTATACAGCTTGGTTCCTATTAAGGTAGGTGTTAATTCATACTAAGCTGTGTGGTGTCTGGATATAATTAAAACATTTCCATGTCTCGTATTGCAGTTGTGAAAATCGGAACTTTTTTCAATTTATGCTTATTCTTATGGATATGCAGTAAGCAGTTTAGAATGAATATACATGGAAACGTTAATATCTTAGAGTTATGGAACAATGGACGACAAGAATCAAGGGGTTTCAGTTCGAATAGGAGCCTCAAGATGTTTTTCTGACAGAAAAAGACTCGGTTCGCATCAACCGATGATCCCCACAGAACCACATTATAACAAAGGTGACAGTATACCATACTGAAATATAAACCAATCAAAGCATCTATTGGTTGTGACTTTTTGAGTTTGGAAATGGCAACTCAACTTCTTGGAGACGTAATCAACATGATGGACCCACCTATGATTTCGATCAACATGTAGCCCAAGGAATCTCACACAATCCGTTGACAACAGATCATCTCTGGAACATGTAACGACGAATGAATCGGTAATTGTAGTTGAACGGTTTTGAAATTTGAGAATCTTGGTTTTGGCCAGATAAATGACGAGAGAATTGCGACGATACCAGTCAGTAAAACGATCAACAATAGATCCACAAAGAGCCTTGAGTTCCCGCATACTATTCGCCCTAATTGCAATCGAGGCATCATCGGCAAAAAGTATCATTTCAGGCAAAATATAGTCTGGAAAATCGTTAACGAACAGTAAAAATAATAGAGGCCCCAAGACTGATCTTTGAGGGACTCCCAAGTAAGTAGAGAATCCATGGGAGTATTGCTCGTCAACCTGTCAATAAATTTTACGGTTTGATAAGAAGCTGTTGATCCAATTGAGAAAGACTCCTCTAAACCCCGGTTAATATAACTTATCTAGTATGAATTCATGTTGAAGCATATCGAAAGCTCGAAAAAGGTCGAAGAATAGACCTGCCACGTGATAACCTTCATCCAAAGAGGCATAGACAAATTCAAGAAATTCGCAGCAAGCTGTTTGAGTAGACCTTCCACATGAATAACCGTGCTGGCTATTGGAGAGTAACGAAAATTTCGTCAGATAGTCGTATATTCTACTATAAATAACTCTCTCAACAATTTTAGACAGTTGGCTGAGTAAGGAGACAGGTCGGTAATTAGCTACACTTTCAGTATCACCTTTTTTCTGAATTGGTACGACCCTTGCAAATTTCAGGGCAGATGGAAAATTGCCTGTACATACAGACTCATTTATGAGAGTTGAGATATGTTCAGAAATCAATGGAGAAAGTAGTTTCAATATTTCAGCGGAAATCATATCTGGTTCAGAGCTGTTATTAGCCCTCAGGCTGTTTATTATAGAAGCAACCTCATCTGATGATACAGGGAAAAAAAAAGAAGTTGCAGGACAAAAGGAATGAGTGGTACGCTGATTTGACAAAGCGCCATCATAATATTCGGTAATCAGGGATTTACCAGCTTCAGAGAAAAATTTGGCAAAAACCTCAGCCACTTCTCGTGGAGATGAGATTAGTCTATCATCTTCAAACAACCGTATATGTTCATTTTTATTAATTTTTCGACTCAGGTCCAGACTGTTTTATTCCAGTTTGCTGTTTTTAGTAAGATGTTTTAATTGAAATCTCGTTTTCATCGTTAAAGAAATGGATTATGTTGACATTTCGTTGATTTATATAGTTCGCCGGCCTCACGCGATCTCAAGTTTTAAAATAACCAGTGTACATCTTTTAGGCGATTCTGGGCTTCTATAATTTCAGAAGTCAGCCACTTAGGTTTTTGATTCAAGTGGGGATAGATGCGTTTCTGTGGTCAGGTAATCTCGAATGAACATCTCAATATATTGATAAAATCTTGAAACTTGGAATCAACCGATGAGCACGAGTAAACCACGTCGAAGTTTTCGTTGGAAATAAGGGAGAAAAGGTTTATTTATGTTCGTTGGTGACATTTGTTTAATAATTTGTGTTCTTTGAACTGCAAAAGGAAGCTTGATACAGAAATAGTCCGGATGGAATGATCACTGAGATTAGTGACCACATAATCAACTTTACTGCTGGAGGTATAACCATTTTTTTTAGGGAACACTCTAGTCGGTTCCATAGAAACGAAATCTAGTACTTGGAGGAAACATTTCAACCGAAGCAATAATGAAGATACATATATGATCAGAAGATCGTACAATCGATTCATCAGGAAGTAAAGTTTCGTATATTTGAGGTTACTCACAAGTTATTTTCAAATGCATCCACCCACTTTAACACATAAGTATCATACATTTCCGTGGAGCGTGAAAAATTTCAAATAATTAAAGCTAGAATAATAAATAATTCATCTATCCATTTGCAAATCAATGTTTATTAAAAATTTTTGACCTCATGATATGAGAAAACGAGAAGCACCTAGAAATGAAAATATTTCAAATTACTGTCATAATGAATACTGATAACAATATTTAATCTGGATGTTCGCATCCATCTTCTGTTGTTTCACCTGAACTCTAATGGGTACTCCGATGAAGGTCATAATAAACTTCCTACCTCCAAATAAATGAGGAAATTGTGAGAATTCTTCAAGTTCATGCAAACATTACATGTAATGGAAAAATGTTTGTCCGTCGCAATTTCAAATCTTGGAATGCGCGTGAAACAATCGATAATCATTGAAGTTTCTGTCGTTTCTACGAAATAGAGGAAGGAAGAATATATTTATCGTATTGGTAGATATTATCGATTACTTAATGGAAAATAAAATGTTTGTTAAATTCAATGTATAGGAATGTGTTTCTAAATAATTAGCTCACATGCATTTGAGCAATACATTTCAATTCAATTCATTTTGTGTTGAAAATATAGTGGCCTGAATAATATTTTAGGTTTTTTTAGGTACATTAGATATTTCGGACAGGTGGGTCATTGAACCTAGAATAATTTCAGCCGTAGTTCCTTGGAATAAGATCGCTATCATTTTGCCGAAATGTCTATAATGCTCGAATTTCAAACCCGAAATAATGAAGAATTCGCTGTCAACGTCCCTCAAACAAGGTAGTTTCCTGACCAACATCCCTCAAACAAGCTAGCTCTCGGAGAATTGAAGTATTGGACTCAGAGACTTCAACTTTGAGATTATTTCAAGTTTTAAATACGAGTACTTAGAAACATGTTTCAAATACTTGAAGTAGATTTACAGAATTTTGATCTCATTCTTTAAAATAAGCTTCAAACCTAATTCATAGATATCGATTCTCTAAGTAGTTTCTTCTGGGAGTTATAGGTTTCAAACATAGCCCAACCCTAAACAGGCACCTTAGAGAAACATTTACTAGATATTTGTGAGGTGGGTTTGAGGATATTCTGCGAAGATCGGATTTTAAAATTTAAGGCTGGAAAAAGCCTGTTTCTAAAGCTATATCAATTTTGAATTCTCATTTCCCAATAAAGTACTTGACTAAAGTCTCGACGGTATATACCTGCAAAGTTTGGTGGGGGACACACCATTGGAATGTCACACAATGATGTTGTCAGTCAAGCAGCTTCGAGAAAGGATATTACTTGGATAAGCAACCACACCGTCGCGAATGACATATTCATCTAGTGACTTTCTAGTTCCCTCAGAAGACATAGTTATCAGTTATAAGTCTATTGGACAACCTTATTCTTTGTTTGATGTCTGCTATGTTATGGTTCACTAATGAACTGTACACAGCACCGTTTGATTGCTGTATTGATAAAAGTTTCGTATTTGATTTCTTTTCATACTATTTTTTTTCTAGAAAAAAATTCTTTATTATAAATCGTGGACAATGAACTGAGAAAACATTCAACTATGGGTGAACGAGCTTACAAAAGATCTTAGCACACGTCAATGTTCACAAATTTTCTGAAAGATAATGAACCATCAATATTATAACTACTAATCCCATATCATTGCCGCACCAAGTCCTTATCTGCAAAACGTGAAACTCAACAAATGGATAAAAAAACAATGATTGCAGTTGTTTATATCAAAAAGATTGTTTTATGATCGAAAATCACGTCACGTGAATTCATCGATTAATTTGAAAATAGTCGAACACCCAATACGGAAACACGGTCTTGAAATTGTTTGTAATAAATTATTATCAGTTTTCACTATGATTGTTCTAGAAAAACCAATTTCGATCGAATGAAGCTGTTGGCTCAGTCATAATTTCTGCAGGATATTTAACACTTTCAAAATTGCTAACAACTCCGTTAAGAAAAGCGGAAGCATAATACGTTTCGATGGAAAGAATGAGATTCCTTGTATGCGACATGTATGGCATTTCAACAAAAAAAATACAGAATGTAACGAAGGTGTTATTGTACATCAATTAGAATATCAATGTCAATGCAGTCCAATATAATTCTAGGGCACGAATTGGAATGAATTCTACTATTATCATAAGTAAAACCACTTGAGATGAAATTTTGCTGGAAAAATTTCAGGATTGTTATGGAAGTTTGTGACTTGGCAATTTGTCGAATAATATTCGTATCAAAATAATTCACCTGATGGCTCGTGATGGAAAAAACGGTATGAGCGAAATTGCCAAGAAAAAACCAAACTTGAGTGAAATTCCACCTGCTCAAATTTCGGGTGGTATTCAACATAATTATTTCAAGACAAAATATGTAATACAATTCTTGAATTAAAGAAATGACAAAATTTCATCGCTGAAAATGATTGAGCAGTCAGCCAGAAATACTGATGTCAAGACCTTTGAATAAAGGTTAAGACAGAATCTATGAGAGAATGTTCTGCTGACTATTCATGACTCATAACACTCAAGAAAATATGCATCAACAATCAATTGTCGAGAAAGTTATCAGATAAAAATTCTATAGGAATATCCCAAACTTTGGAGACATAGAATTTCTTCTGGGACGAATTAAACCTTCGTAACTAAGCACCAAAATATGTTATTCAAATGAAGGCTCTAACTACATTCTTTTGAGGGATATAATATTCACAGTCACCTTTCGGCCGGTCGTTAACACATTTCCGGAAGTTATCAGGTTTCAATTCGAAAGATTGTGTATTTTGTCCACTATATAGGAAATGTGGAGAATCATCATTCAGATAAGTTTTTCTCTAGGAATATGACAATGGCAATAGTCCGCTGGCCATACATAATTATAATTATGTATAATTGATGCCATCGAACCTAGTTGTTTGAGATCATTTTCGGTTCATAATTCAGACAAAATGAAAGCATTCTGTTTCCTAGAAACAGTGACGTGATTTCATAAATCTTCGTTTGGGTTCATGCCTCTATTAAGGCCTTCAGATTTCACAGAAAAATTCGAGTCATTTGTTCATCAGTCATTAATACTGTCTAGAAAATACCTCACGACATTCTTAATGAACACCCAGCTAGCTGTTTAACAACCAACTCGTTACTTCATTTCGATTTGATTGAATTGGAACTCTTTGGAATACTGCCCGAATTATATGAACCTATGAACTGGATTTGCCATATTATATTCGAAATAAACCTCAAATAACTCAAATGTCTGTGTAATTTTTCCGGGTGGTATTCTGATAATATATATAGTAGCTTGGTAAAATTGAATTCATCCAAAAATTGGTCTTTAGTGAGTGTAATGTTATCCTTTGTGACCACTTTGGTCGAAAAAATGGCTGACAGGACTGGATGCAAAAATTGTCAAAAATTCTACCTTGGACTACTGGAGAGAATACATAGATACGACACAAAAAGATTGAACGACACAAAAAAAACTGCTCTAACTACACTTATCCACAATGAAAGGCATAAATTCAGCTTTGAGAGTGTTACAGTTTCGACTGTGAACCCATTTACAGTAAACAATTAATGAGCAACAATACAGTGAACTTCGGGAAAGACGTACATCTTAGTCTGGTTACAATGGTTGGATACTTGGTGATTATGTTAGTCGGAATTCCAGCTTGAACTGAAGAATAAAATAAGGGCCCTATATGCGACTGTGGAGAAAAGTTTTTGATCATATTTGTTTGTTTGAGTGGATTTTAATGCATAAAATGTATCTATGTCAAAGACTTCACACTGTACTGCCTTGGGTCTTGGATATAGTATTTTTTATGTTATGAAGTGATTGTTGATATTGTAACGTTTTTTTCGTTTATCAAAACGTTCAGAATAATCAAACTATTTATTTACACACTACTGTTCTTTAACTAAACAACTACTTCTATTAAGTCTATGCACAATTTATCTCCACATTATTTATTTTCACTGATCACTTTCCGCTACGAATAACTCTGCTGAATTAGTCCCTGTGCTGCTCCGCGCCCGTCCTTTTATCACTCGTGGAACTTCTAGCGATTACGAGCAGATTCTAGAGAGGCGGGTGACTCATAGACGTCTGGAGCTTTCGGGAACACTCTAGCACAGACCGGGCCGTACTCGCCACAGTATATTTGTTTGGCCGAAATATTTGGGAAATAATTTCATTGTGCTTGTCAATCAGATGGATGCCGGTTATTCGGTTGCACATATTTGCAGTGAGGAACACGTTATGGAGCTGGATTTGTATTCACGTCTGTAATATTTAGGTATGAATATATTCCATCAAGACATTTCATCAACTGGAATCGATCATATTTCGTATTCTTCAAGAATATACCAGACAATAAAGATCATCATTCCTTATAATCTAGTTGGAAATGAATTGGGACTAGGTAAGTGATAGGATAACCCTTTTGCTCAAGCAATTCATGTTAGTTCAGACTGGTATTTGTCATTCAAGCCATGTGATTCAAACCAAAAATAAATAAGATTTAAAACGTCCGCAATAAGAAAGTGTCCTAATTCCTGCTAATATTTTGTTAGATATAAAATTACGGACGGTACCAACCAACAATAATTTCAATTTTATAGTTTTGCAATTGTAGCAGCTACCAATGCTTAAAGGTAATATAAATCAGCCATAACTGTAGTAGTATGGTACCTACAAAAGCTATGTGGGTATTTAATCACATAAAACGAAATATATTCGCAACACATGATTTAAATGTAAAATATCGGTCCCGAGGAATACTTAAATGCTCATAAATCCTTCACATATCGTAACGATCATATGTTAGGTGACTTCCACTCCACTGCATTTCAGGGAGTAACAAGAAATAATAAGAATTATGATATGTACGTTCTTGAATGTTTTATTTCGAGGTTCGACGTTAATTACCACAGTGATATATTTTGCAGAAAAATATATATGACTTTTTCAGACAATTTGAAATGGGAGATGATATTGAGTAACAAGCTTTTCTACTTCTTATGCTCGTGTTTTTTAGAACAAGAGATATAAGTCGGCCAAGTGTCCATTATTTTCGAATATTGAAATCGAAAATGGTCTTACTAGGTTGGCCTCACTGTTGTAGAATCCATTAACCCCTTTCCAGCTACCGCCTGGGGCGCACCCGACAAGTCGTTTTCAAGTACGCGGGAGCGTCAGAATCCAGGGGCTCCACGCACTTCCCTGGAAAGCCACTATTGTTGAATTCATTCCTGTCATTCGACCGACAGAACACACTTTAAATTCCGAAGAACAAGACAGAATAAAATCTTGGGTAATGTTGCAGACCAAAAAATATTCCGTCGTTCGAATGAGGATTGCTTCCTTAAAAATAGAAAAAAGATCAGAATTTGTGGAAGCGAAAAGGAATATAAGAAGAATATTATGAGGACTGTATACACATACAAGGGTGTCTGATGACCAGTAGGATAGCGTTCCGATGTTTATATAGGACATCTGCGTGAGTTGCAAAATGGTATTTTCAAATTGCCTCACTACTTTTGTTTCAGACAAATTGTGTATTTTCCGAATATTGTGAAAATTTCAAACGGTTCTAATTCCCGAAATATCCAACAGATTTCCATGATATATTGTAGTTTTGGGGACAGGACATATTTGAATAGGATAAGAAGAATTGTGCCGAAATTGGAGGAATATTGTTGAAAATTTTATTTCAAATCACGAATTCGAGACACAGTCCCTCAGTTATGGTTTGAAAATTTATGATTGATCGATATTAGATATCGAAAAGGCATTCATCCTTTAAAATGGTACAAATAACCATCATCATTTTTTCACGTAAGTGGAGTGAAGTGTGCCTGGGAGTCCTGGGACGGCATAGTTGATTAAATGGCATATAACGTTTTCCTCAGTTGACGTTCAAAACTTGGCAACATTCGCATACGCAAGTTTATAATAATAAGTCAGAAATGGCGATCTGCCTGAGTTCAAGTCGAATCCGCTATTCTTCTGTTTAGTTAATGCGAGGACAGTTTGCCGAGATAGCCGAAAATTCATGAGAGTGAAATATTCCCAAATATATATTCCAAAAATCTGTCGATCGATAATTCTGCATGAATATATGTTTGTTCACTCGCATCAAGTTCTGTATGGAAACATTTTGTTGAATTTAATCTTTGGTTTTGCCGTTGTTATAAAGATTAGGTATCTCCTACTGGTTGAGTTGGCATCCATAGTATAAGGATGAGATGGCGTAGGTATGCCACCTCAACCTGACTATATGTCTGCCCCAGCAGAAGTAACATATATCACCAAGAATGTTGGAAATACTGTTCAAAAGGCTGACCATCAAGATCTTCCGCTATCCCTCCGGTAGAAATACCTTCAGAAAAAGTGAGTAGCTAGTCATCTACCGGCAGCTGGAGAAATACACCAAAACTGTTGTATTGATGAACCAGTGGATGATTCAAATATGAGGAACAACATTTCAGTCTCATATACCTAACCGGTCACTTCACTAACGAAACGTCAAAATATAAGAGAACAGAGATGTGCGGGAATTTGAATACCTGAAATACCAGTGGTAGAATTCGAAGTAGCCGACTGAGGTCTGAAAACCTAAAAATGTACTTTTTACAAATTCTGCGAGAAAAAAAATGGTGTTGAGACCGAACTTTGATAAAAATCACCTCGAAAAGTCGAAAGGCGTGTTATTATTGAGTTTGATGAAACAACAAGATCATTTCAGTGTGAGCGGTGGTGAAAATGGGGACCTAGCATGGATCTACTACACGTTTTTCTAACCTCGTTCGAGAGAAATATGCTCAAGATACAAAAGATGGTGCCAGTGGTGTCATGCATAATATACAATAGTTTGTAAAATGTTGAAATAATTTGTTTGCGATATCTGTAGGTCATAATTTATTATGCATGCCATCTTATCCTCATTGTTCCAGGGGAGTTCAGATCATTATTGTTATATTCTCTGGGATTATCAAAATATCCAAATATGAATATACCCTTGCATGGAATATACCTTGCACTACTTTTGTTCTCATCCTCACCTTTTCTGAATATTCATTTGAAAAGTTATAGTCTCATCTCAAATAGTATGCCATCTCAGACACACTACAAATACTTGCTTGAAGCCAGGAACATTTGCGTTTTTTTCAAATCTCTGGTAGCGTCGGAAACCCATCCAGCCGCTCCTGCTTGATGTCTTTGTACGAACAATATTCCTGCCTTATTATCACACGATCCTCATGGACTTTTGACAGCTCCAAGTCACCAGTTCGGAAACGGATTCGTCAACCCGGTCAAAAAAGTATTTTTGGAAGTTTTTCAAAGATGACATTTCGATATGGTAGCAGACCTTGAACTTCATGAAGAAATATCTTTGAGTGCCGAAATCTGAGGGGTAGCTGCTTAGCCGCAAGGAGTACTTCCCATGGTACTCCTCTTCATAGATGCTTTGGGTGACATTACTACAGCTCCTATGATGGTGTGATATTAACTCAACCTCAATCAATGAACCTGTATTCATTTCAAGCTCGATAATGTCGAACGAACTTATGACCTGCTAAGTATAATTCCTTCAATAATTACGTGGATACCCATTTAAAAGGTTTTTTCTCAATTTTTCGGAACATACTCATCTGCTCGATTTGAAATCTATTTCCTTATTATGAAATTAATATTTTAACGGTCATGCCAAGTTTCATGCAGATTCAAGCAGACGGTTGGAAACTGGAAACATTATTTTTAGTCTGGACATCAAGCAGGGGTGGACATGGTCAGTATCTGAATGAATGACTATATGTATTTATGGATAAGATCAAGAGTGTGAAAGATCCTGACTTCACTCAGATGACCATTTCGATTTTTTTCATAATGAACTTTCGACTAGGAGAATGTTTGTTATACGAAAATTCCGGAAATGATGACTGAAATTTGTATTTAATATGGGTGAATCTGGATTCATTTTTTCTGCACTTATGTTATCTGGATTCCAAAATTGACAATTGTATGCCCAAATTGCTGTTCGAAGTTTTTCGCAAAAAAAGTGAATTTTCCACTCCAAATATGGATCATGGGCAGGATTGTAACGATGACATTACAGATTTGAATGAGTGAAAAATTCTGCACAAATTCCAGGTTTGTAGGGAAAAAATATTATCGAAATTAGTCGAATTTTTCTAGCGCAAGAATATCAAAATTTCTAAAAGTTTTGGAAAAACCGTGTATATACAAGAGTAATGAGGGGGTTTTTCAAATACACTACATATACTAGCACAGACGTCTTCTATTTTTGATTAAGCACAGTATCACTTGTCACCAGTGAATCGTGAAATTGATACATCTATCAGTATATCATAATTTCATTATTTACGAATATAAAAATTCGATGAGAAAAGATTAAATGAATAGTTAATAATACATATAATGATGAAAAAAACAATACTTTTTTACTAGGTTATTATTTTAGTAGTAATTTTGTCTATGTGCCTATTATTTATACTTCTTGTTGATAACCTGAACGCCTGAGTTCAATAATTTGTTGAACATTCATTTGACGTTTACACAATCGATAGTTTTGAATAACTGTCTTTTAATATCGTCATTCCTTCGTCGCTTTTCCTATTTCGTTAATGATATATGGTTTGTGAAGATTGAATATTGTTGATTTATGTTTTTTGTTTTTTGCTTCGCGAGATATTTGACTCTATAGCATATGATGCCAACAAATTGCGGGCCTGAAGAAGCAGAAAGAAACTTGTGAAAAACGTCGCCACAAAAGCGTTCAACCATGATATCTTGCTTTACTCCTTGTTTTTATGAGTTCTGATATTCGCATGAAATCCTTCTGATCAATATTTCACAACGGAATACCAGATTTCAGCTCATATGTATTTTTGGAACAATACTATTCTGTTTGAAATCAGCTCTAAGATAATATGCCATCGAGATGGTTTATTTCCACACTATTTGTCATTTATCTAGTGCCTAAGAATGTTCAAAGAGCTAAATTTGAAATAATGAGAAGAAGCCGACTCTCGTGATACTCAAACATATACATTCTTTTATTCTTCAGTTTTTATCTGAAAAAGTAATTAATTGAAAAATATTATTTATATAGAACGCCCTTGCGGATTGCAGGATCCAAACTATTCGTCAAGGGTATTTTCTAGAGAAAATACTGTCCAAGGAACAAAATTGGAATAATTCAATCCATCAACGAAGTTAATCGTTTCAGATTCTATATTTGACTGTTTCATCAGACAATAGAAAAAATACGCATTAATCCTTTCGCTTTGTATTCTCGTATTTCGAGATTATTGTCAAGTTGACATTTTCGACATGTGCACAAAATATATACATTTGAAATAAGAAATCATTGAAAGGAAAGAATTCTTAAAATTTTCTATTCGTTTCCTGATGAAGGAGTCAGCTATGGACTCTGAAACTTTACAGTGCACTTCATTTGTTCATTTGCATAATTTGAATTGAGCCATATCTTTTCTAAAAACTGTCCTTGATAATTTTTTTTTCTGTATATAGGTAATTCTTGGAAATTCCCTCTCAGTTATTGGGAGTGAAAATCCGGAAAAATCTGAAAAAACTGCAAAAACATCTCAAACTATCTTTTAATCGATAAATACATTCCTGTCGTTATTTCATGTAAAAATATGGGAAAAGATTGTAAGTATATAGACGTCGCATATTATTATGTTCATGAAAATCGGAATATTCGCTTTTGAAACAATCAACCTGAAAGGAATAATCGAGTGCCTCTCAAGGATAATCTACGCACAAAGAGAAAGAATACAATGAGGAAACCAATCGAGAAACCATAAAATGAAAGGTGACCACAAATACTGACAAAAAAGCGGTTTTCTTCGTATAGAGTAAGTACTCAATATTATTATGTTTATCGATTTCAGCGAACTTGAAGACATTTTCTTACTGGAAATCAATATACGCGTAGCTGAAAGTCAATACATCCGAGGAGGTGCATGGTTCAATGTTGAAAAGTATATCCATTTCTCGAAGAAGTCCTTCGTCGATCCATTCGATTGTAATTAAATTTTTTGGAGTGAAAGTGTAGGCTGTTCACAGGAATAAAGTGTGTTCAATTTTCAGAATACCGAAAATACGTAAGACAACAATGCTCATTTAGATGGATTTCATTGCGTACCTAAACTTATGTCGATTTCAACCTGACGGTTACAACTTTTCAAGTTTGTTCCGAGAACAACAACTTGCCGAATTCTATTTAATTGTTGAATTGTCTGCCGAAAATGGTCTTGAACTACTAGATTGTACTCACTGATGAAGAGTCCGACGTCAAATTCAATACTGTCCGACCGGCCGTTGCCTCGTCAAACGTCGAATGCAATGAGTTAGAAACTTGAAACTTTCAGGGCTTGTTGCGCATCAGATTATCAGGATACAAAGGTTTAGTTCGTTAATGAGTTTTGGATAAATAGTAATTTTAAATTTCGAGGTTCTTGTCTCAATATCTCAGGAAGCATTTATACGATTGGATTGAAACTTCGTTTTGAGTTGTAAAATATCAACGCGCAACCTCATTCAGAGTTTCGTGAGGATCACATAACAAGAAAACGAAAAAAAATATTATTTTCTGAAGGAATTTTCATTTCATTTACTTCAGGGTCCCTGTTCTTTAAACGAGGAAGAGAGAAAATAGGCCTGTCGACGCTGTTGTCAAAGAAACGCGGTGCATTCGTGATAGAGAACGTTCTTTCCATCACATTTAAGAAAAGGGTCCCAGAAATACTGCAATACCGCTTCGGAAACGAATTTGAAGAAGCGCTTGATAGCATCCGACCACATATCAGCAGTTTTATAAAAACAATTTCCAGTATGATTTCAGACCATTGTGACCTTTTGAGTAGTAGATCACGTTTTCCTGAAATTTTGTAGAACTAAGCAAGTTTTCCTAAAGTTCGCATCCTAGCTTCTTCCTTTGATACAACCTGTATATAAAGGAAACTGTGTCGTTATATAAAATCATTCAGTCTCCTTAAACAGAAGCTGTGTGGGTTGCTTCAAAGTTCTCAAGTAGAAATCTCCAATATCGAAATGCGTCACAACGTAAGAATTTCGAATCACTCCAAAAGTTTTAACGAATTGCTTCGTCAGATTATAATTTAGAGCCATTGAATAATGATGAGAGAATCCCATTAGATCCTAATGATTGCCAGAGCCGGATATAGGACGTGGCGAGGAAGGCATTTGCCAGGACGCAAGCCAACTAGGGGAGTAAAATTATGATTTTTTTCTTTAAAATGATGACTTTTTGCGCGCATGTTATAGGGGAACAGCGTGCTATCGTTTCGTTCAAATGTCTGTAATTTTCAAATTTGGAGACGGAAATGGTCTCAAACGACTAGGTCGGACTCACTGATCACGAATCCGGTGACAAAATCTATTCTCTCCGGCCGAACAGAGCGAGCTAGCGACTTGAAACTTGTAAGGTAGTTCACGTATTGAAATGCCGCAGTCGAGTTCGTTAATGGGATAAATCGGCCGAACGGTTTCCGAGTTATAGTCATTTGAAATTTTGAGGTTATTTCCTTCATACTTCAGGAACTACTGAAGCGACTGAATTGAAACTTGGCAGTAAGTGTTGAAGCATAACGGCCCGCAACTGTGAGTAAAATTTTGTCGCGATCATATGATTACTCAATTTAAAAAAAAATTCATTTCAACATTTTTTTCGAAAAATTTTTTTTCTCCAGAAATTATCGATCATATACGAAAACAACTCTGCTCATACCTTGAGCTTTATATTTCACAGCAGTGTACCAATTTTCGTTCGATACGGCTATCAGTTTTGGAGATATTGGAAAAAAATATGTAAAATTTCGTGGTTTATTCTCGAAATCGTTGTTTTTTCCGGTATAACTCAGGAAACTCTGACTCAATCATGATGAAATTTTGCAGCTAGTTTGTAGATGCCGAAGGACAATCTCGTGCAAAATTTTGCGATGATTGTGTCATTAGAACAATTTAAAAAAAAAATGTTTTTTTCAAATATTGAATATTCTGTGATCTTCTTATCATATTATCCTCATTTAATTCTGTATGTATTCTTCGATGAAGTACTGAATTTCAATTCGATCTAACAGCCGACCGTAAACACAATAACTTCCGAAAGAAACAACTAAGAAACTCGATATTTGTAGGGAAGGTCGAATTCGTGAATGGGTGAAATCCGCCCAATGATTCCGTAGATATACCCATTCAAAATTTTATTTTCTCAATATTTTCAAAAATACAGATAAGATTGAATTAAAATTCAGTACTTCATCGAAAAAAACCCAGAAAAGCAGCTTTTGCGCGCATGTTCAAATTCGTTGCCAAAGCGGTTGTCTTCATTAAACATGCGCGCAAAAGTTGCCGCCTTCACGGCAGTGCTTTTCTGGATTTTCTTAGTTCAAGCTTCATAAATAGTTCAGAGCGGTGTTGTGGTGCATGCACCGGTTGTACAATGGTGGGCGACATGTAGTTACCAATTAAAATCCCATAAAGTAATTTTTACACTTGTCGGCAGCTCCACGATTCTCAATATACTATCTATGGGTTCGTTTCGGTTTCGAGTTCAGAACTGTTCGGGACGGTTCGAGTATGCGTGATTGCGATTTTGCTGGCACAAAATTGCAATCGCGCATACTCGAACAGTTCTGAATTGGTTCTGAACTCGGAACCAAAACAAACCTTATCTGGGACCCGCGCAAATCTCATAAATTACCAAGACTTTTTTGATCGAGATCATGCATTACATGAACCCACCCTGTTCTGAAATACTTCTCTTTTTTCACATCTAGGGTACCTAATTCTATGCAGCAGAAATTGCATCACTGCTTGTATGGTATCGATTTGAAAAAGAGGAAACTATTTTATTTTATGGCATTTGGAAATCGTCAAAGGCGGTCTGGAAATTATTCGCGCTGGAAAAAAATTCTCAAATTCTAATCAGGTTTATTCAACTTATTGAATAAATTTCTGAGCAACTATACCGGTCAAGATTGTGCAGCTTGTTATAATATTCATGAGAATTTTAGCATGCGAGAGGTTCATCCAGAGCGCTGTCATATCATTTGGATTTAGAACAAGTATCTGTAATTTCAAAATTACAGTTGATAATGGACTTGAACGACTGTTTGAACTCACTGTTCAGTACCTAATTCTTCGTCAAATTGTATTCGTCCGGCTAGTCATCCGTTCGTGAACACGCGATAATCGATAATTTTCGAAAGATATAACTTCGAGATTTTAAATTCACAAGGTATGTTTGGGGTTCGGGCTAGGAGATATCATCGTTCCATTTTTTTTCTTACACTTATAATATTATTCCAATACGTCTATAAGTTTATTTATTACCATATAAAGATATGGGGTTTAGTTGAAATAAAGAAGTTATTCAAAATATAATAAATACTTTCAATTATGAAAATTATTTGGTTATTGAAAAATAAATTTCCTCAAGGGCGTTTTTCGACACAGGCGCTAAAATCCTAGATCCGGTTCTGATGATTGCAGACATCGTAGGAGTCTACCGTATTTTCTTTTTTCTATTTTCGTATCTTGTGTTCAAACAGGCGCCACTCTTTCGATTTCAATCCGATAAACAGCATTCTGATAAAAGTGTGGAATTTGAGGAATGGAAATTAATGTTTTTTATGCGGATCTAAAGCCGTTATGCTGTTTTTATGTTTGTTATGTTCGAATTCGGAATCAAGAGAGCAGTTAACATTTGCACGAAGAACTATTGTGAGGAAAAAACTGTATCGTGCGATATTTTTAGTACCAAGCATAAAACGAGATCGTTATCGGTCTATATATGATTTTATTTCGAGATGATTTCTTTTCAGAAATTTGAGACCGATTTCAATGAGCTGAAATTTCTACAAATTTCGGAAAGCATCCTGTACATCCATCTTAATTAGGAGATTTCAGGCGATTTTAAATATCATTTTCCAATTCGCACAGATATCCTCTATATGCATCTAAACCCTGCCTGTCAGAATCCCACAATTAATTAACAAGCTTGAATCAGATCGCATCCGTTTTTCACTGAAAAGAGTACCTCATAATTTAAAGTGGTTGTATCTCTGTAAACGTTGGGTGGATATTGCCTATTAAAGAATAGCTATTAACATTTCTTGAAAATATCAAGACAATACGAGTTTTATCCTTTTCCTCAGATAAACAATTTTCGCCAGGTAATAAAAGGTGATTTATTAATCGACTACTGATTTTTGACTTGTGATTCTACGTCATGTTTTACGTTGATGATAAACTGGCCTACACCCATAATTTAATATCGACATTCTCTGGGCTTCATTTGATGATGTCATTACAATAAAACTTCTAAACTCGTGATTTTTCAACGAAAGTAGGCTGATATGGAAAGAAAAAATTAGAAAGCTCTTTTCTCCGGGACGAAACCAATCGATCTAAGTATAAATGGATATAGCGTCCTTTAAGCTACGTATATACGCGTGTAGTGAAGAATATTAATTAGTAGTATCGAGGAAATTGGTATAATTTATGGTGGGAACGGAAATTAACTGAGATGAAAACACGTGTTCATGTACATTCTAACATCTTTGAATATTTGTTTTCGGAATGAATCATTCGATGATATGTTTCAGTTGCTTTTATTTTAGATGAATGGCATATTAAGCGTATGCTTTTAGCTAGCTGTAATTTAATTGTCCAATTTTAAACGATCGCATCGTACGTTATATAAGGTTTATGTAAACAAAGATTTTTTAAGGAGTACGTAATGAACCTCCTCCTGAAGAATTGCCTTTAGATAATTTTAGAGTATTGGAAAAAATATGAAATTAATTCTTTTAATTTCTGTCTTTATCCACTTATTGGCCGTCAACCCAACCGTGAAAACAACAACGTCCGAAAGATAGAACTGTAGACTCGAAATTTGTAGAGCACATTTGGAGTTTTTTTGTGAGTATCAAAGAATTAAAAGGGTCGAATCGGTCCGATGATTCTGTAATTATATCCTTTCCAAATTTCATTTTATGAATATTTTCCCAAATGCAGATTCACTCTGACTGAAATCTAGTATTGTTATGGAAAATGCCATCATGAAGGCTTATGCGAAGTTTTTTGAGTATCATACTATTAAAAGTTCAGATAATCTTCAAGAAATTCAAACTGCGGTGGAGTGATCAATACATAAACAGACGACTGCTTTGACCACAAATTTGGAGAAGCTCGCTAAATTTCCTGACTCCACGTAAGTGCTTTTCCAAAATTTCCGAAAAATAAAACCTCATCAGAAGTCTCTAGCATTTTCAAGTCACAATTCAAAACTTGCATCAACCCAGATGATATCAAATCCTCTAAAAAATATAAAGGGTGATGCCAAAGTAGACGTGAAGCTCAAAGGAGGTGTTAGTATGACACATTTGCTGTCGTACGAGCTATATTTATTAGTAACCGAAAATCAAAATTTCCGAGATATCTGAATTCCAGTGATTTTCATCAGATCTTTGCAATTTTCAAATTCTACAATTTACGTATGCCAAAATTATTCAGAAAAATTGGCATCTTCCTCCTACTTTCCTCAGAAAAGATTGCGTTAAAAAACGTCCACTCGTTTCGTGTCAGCAGATTTTTTCACAAGCAACCTTTCGAATATCTGGCACTACAAATAATGAAGTATAATAAAAAGGGATCGAGATCCCAACTGTAATCATAGTAGTTCTTCATAAACATCTAAGCACAGTCTTATCTGTATCTTCCTTCATACATATCTTATTCAAGTCTGATGAAAATAACCCCATATCATAATTTATTTTGGTAAGAAAAAATTGACCAAAAATGAACTGAGGTGAGGAACCGTTTAACAATCACAAGAACTCAAGTATCTCGGGAACTGTTGATTTTCGTTACCAATAATTATGGCTCAAACGACAGCTCCTCAAAGGTTCCAGTCTAATTTGGAATCATCCTGTATACCTAATACAGAGCTTCGTTCAACACTGTTCCAACTTTAAATGAAAAAAATATTTTCGATACCTGCAAAATCTCGCATGAACCATCAAACTGTCGATTTCCAACCAAATATCAGATTTCAATTCGATCAAGTTTTGATCTTATGATCATTGGAAAAATGGCTGCAAGGGGCCAAGCGACCACTCCGTAAAGAACATTCAACTTCCGAAAACAATGACTCAGAGACCTGAAATCTCTTGGATGAAGTTGCAGTTATATATTTCATGTGACGATGCATTTATTTTTCTTTCAAGTACCTATATTCATTATGTACCAAACACAGTATTTACGAGTAGGGTGGTTCAAATATAAAAAAACGTCAGATCCAATGTATTTATTAATTTGATCTTCCTTTCATCTCCAAGAGATGGCACCTGGAAGGTATTTGCTACACATTTCAGCAAATGTGAATTTCAAGTTATAATTATAACTCAAATTACCAACTAGGAAATATAATGGGTTCAATGAAGATATATGTGTATAATGAAGATATCGGAACGAAAACTATACAGGGTGATTCCGGAGGAGACCGTCAGATTTTGGTATAAGTTTACACTAGTCAAGACAGTCTCGAAACAATGTTTGGTTTATGGTTGAGGGTCTCTATTGAGAATATACAGGCTGGTTTGTCCGATTCGACCGATTATACTTGCATTGATAACTTTGGTATGGCTTATTCGATTTTAATGAAATTTTCAGCGAAGTACAATATTGATGAGCAGATTCATAAGTTTCAAACTTATTTTTTCAAAATAAGCGGTTGTTACGGTGATATTTTCAGATTAATTGTGCAGGTGGAAAAAACACCCTGTACATCGCGTTTCCAAAACTTCGCTATATGTTTACGATTCTACTATAATAAGTCATTATTTGAGATTTTCTAATTTTTTTGGCACACTTCTAGTTTTCTGCGAAAATTTCATCAAAAAAAGACAATGTCGAAATTTCGCTCCAATCGATTCTACTTTTCTAATAACTTTGGTATGGCTCATACCATTTTGATGAAATTTGCAGTGTAGAACAATCTGAATGAGTTCATTCAATAAAACACCCTGTACATTGCTTTTCCAAAACTTTCTTATTCGTTTCAGATTCTACAATAATATGTTTTCATTCAGAGGTTTTTAATTTCTTTCCGAGAAAACATGTTTGAAGAACAGCATAATCGAAATTTGGCGCAGAAGCAGTGAGAATATTCTGCACTAGGTAGTAAAGCTGTATATTCCGAGGATGTAAAGCAGTTCTTAAGTTCGAAAATATTCTTTTCAAATTCCAAATTCATATTTAATTGCTCATATTCTGTATGAGATCATTCAATTCAGAATATTACTTCATATGCACATAAACCAAAAAACTCCGGAATCACCCTGTATATACCGTCACACGAAATGAATATATTAATCTACCTTATAAATAGTCTGACTCAAAAATGAATACCTATATCTGCGGAAACACAAACGGCTTCATCTACAAAAACTCCTGATTTCACATCAGTTGGTGAATCGAATTAATACTCAGAAGGCACTAATTCGAGAATTATTGAGTTATCGAATATTATTCTATAAACAACATTAAAATGAGGAAAGCTCTTAGTTGTTTAACTTTCGCATTATTAAGGTTTGCATGAACAGTTAGAGCAAAATTGATAACAAACAACTTTGTTCACATATTTAGCACTTTTGCCATCAAGTACAACGGTTACTATTATTATTTGAGCGTAAACTGGCGACAGAAACTGTTGCGAATAACTATTTGCTCCAATAACCGCGCAAATTGAAACGATTAAATCGAACGCAACATTATGACATAGTTTTGGTAACGAAATATGGAGTGTTAATTAAGTATTTAAATGAATTGTTAAGAAGTGACCACTTTGCTTTAGACGAACACAAGGAGAATATAGGGTGGAGCACTTTAACCGGGACGAAACATATTGGTATCATCATCCTCATCGTTATCTCTGGCATTTTTCCAGTGATTGATTGATTAATTTTTCTTTGTTCAAAAGAAAGCTTCATTTCAACATCATTCATTATTTCGGTAGTTGAAATTACGGATGTGAATTAACAATACCCGTGTATCATTTAGGTACATATTATAACGAAATACGTCCCAAAGCGTACAGGGTTTTTCGAATTTCAAAGCACTTGAGAGTACTGAAACGATATTGCATTTTTTCCGAAAGGAATTAACTCTAAGTAGTTTATTTCGGAAGTTTTTGCGGAGACGATCAGTCAGACTGCCAATTGAGTTAAAACATAAATATATCTACGGCAGGCCGGCGTATTTGAGTTTTAAAAGATAATGCTCTCATTTTGTTCTCTTCAGAGTAAAAAGCACCGAGTCATTTGACGAAGAACACCCTGTATCTCAGTTGTTTCGAAAGTTAGACTTTTTATTTTTGGAACGTTATTCTGGATTGTGAAGAGGAATGATTGGTGAAAATTTCAGTCGAATCAGAGCATTGGTTCGAAAGATACTATACTTGTCATTTGACGAAGAACACCCTGTATCTCAGTTGTTTCGAAAGTTAGACTTTTTATTTTTGGAACGTTATTCTGGATTGTGAAGAGGAATGATTGGTGAAAATTTCAGTCGAATCAGAGCATTGGTTCGAAAGATACTATACTTGTCATTTGACGAAGAACACCCTGTATCTCAGTTGTTTCGAAAGTTAGACTTTTTATTTTTGGAACGTTATTCTGGATTGTGAAGAGGAATGATTGGTGAAAATTTCAGTCGAATCAGAGCATTGGTTCGAAAGATACTATACTTGTCATTTGACGAAGAACACTCTTGTTTGATCCATAGATGGACTTCAGGGCTGTCTACTCAATATACTCATTTTCGAAATATATCCTGAACTACAGAGTAGATCGGATTTATCTGTTACTCCATTGTAAATCTGATAGATACATCCTGGAGGATTTGAGATTTCTGGTAATTTTCATAATTTTTCAAGGAATGCGATGTTTTGAATTCGCGCAACTACTTATTTTCGAATATCAAGTTGAAATTCGATGAAAATAGTTCTTATATTCAAAAAATAGTACATTCATAATCAAAGGGTTATACGAAACAATAAGATAAGGCGTATTTGGACTCAAACCCAAACCTGAAAATTCCGTTCACTATAATATTCTACTGAGAATTTGTAAATGGTCTGCATTTTTTGACGAAACTTATTATGACTAGGAACGAGTTGGCCTAAGCCAATAGGCATTACGAAATTATTCATTTCGAAAATGCTGTCGCTCACATAAGAATGACTAGAACACTTTATCAAGTATGACAATGAATTCTTTTTCAGTATATCTGATGTAATCGTCGGCCATTCAATATCCAAAAAGTATCTACATTCATTCGGACGGAATTACATTCCTCTCCATGAATTCTTTTCTTAGAGAACCTTCAGATTGCAACAAATTCCAAAAAATCTTGTAGGTTGTGCGATGAAGTATTTCACAAGTCCGAGAATAGTGTAGCCAAAATTCCTAAAACTCTATTTTCCTCGCAAACGCAATTGGTAAAAACAGAAACGGACTATCGTTTCTTGTTTCTACGTAATTGGTAATTCTACGTAATTGGTAATTTTCGGTAATTTTCGAATATTTTGAATATGTTTCAATTCGACCGAATGAAATTTCCCTTGAAACTGTTTTTCTAACAATGCGGAGGCACCTAAACAACAATTTCAGTTGAATTGGAAAATGCATATAGTTTTTAAAATATCAAAAAATGTCATAAATAAAAATCAGTTCATAGTTTTCAAGGAACTTTCGACTACGCCAGAGGTTTTTCGAAAAATCGACTTAGGTACTATGGTCAAAGGCGCCAATATTAGAGTTTCCTAAATGATTCGAAATCAGAAATACCATCGGCAATTTCTGTTTGCACCAATTCGTTGCGAGGGAATAAGTCCTCGGAAACATGCCATTCCTTTTTCGCTGGCTTCCATGGTTGTGGAGAGTAGTTCAGGGATATAGAATTTTGGCAAACCTATACATGAATATTTACACCTTATACTTTAGGCGATTCAAACTCAAAATTTGAGGGAACTGCTGGCGTGAAGTCAGGAGCATTATCGCGCTTGTTCGAATTGAAAGCCAGATTTGTCATCCTTTCAGATACTGACAACAACCAAATTGCCTTGAGTTCCTGATAAAAACAATTTTGTGTTCTACAAATCGCTTAACCCTAACGAAATTTAGGAGATTTCAACCCGTCATTCTTTTACCAAGTACTTGAATCGACATTTCTAGAGCAGGTCTGAAGAATGAACTCGTTGGTGGGTAATATCTAATCAATGATTCCGTAGACATAACAATCTTTTTTCTCGATAGTCCCAATGATACAGATGGTTTTTAAACTTTATATATAATGGTAAAGACGGCTTTAAAGTTCAGACTAAGTTGGGACATAATCTGAAGGGTTTTTTTCTGAGAAAATGAATCAGTTGAATTTCTGGTACCCCATACACACAATGCCTTAGTTTCAATTTGACGGAATAGGTATTTTTCGAGCTTTTCTTTTGCTATTTCCATGAGTATAGATCCGATTCATGAAAAATGCACATATATTTAGACTTCACTTTTGAGCAGATCCGACCACCAAAATTATTGAATATTAAATAATAAACTCACCAGGCTCTCAAAACAAGGAGATCAAAATACACAAATATTTCCACAACAAATCGCGAAAAGTTGAGAAATTCAAGACCGAACGTGTGAATAGCAACAAGCAGTACGTACCAACCACGCAGGTGATCGAGTGTAAACTGAACCGCTGAACTATTGACATGCCAAATGCTTGCAGTACCGATAGGTACCAAATAGGAGCACTAGGTGGTACCGAGATTCGATCACCGGCACGTGATCTCTTGACAGGCGAGTTTTTTATTGCATATGTGACTTGGCTATTTCTTCGACATCGGTGAAGGCGAAATAGAGGCCAATGGAAGAAATTGCAGAAGAAAGTGTTGCAAACCGAAGGTGTTTATGTCGTATGTTGGAGGTGTTGATTTGTCTCGATGTTGCAGATTTTCTCCTTTTCATACGTGGAAATGAAAATTTTTGAATATCTCAGCGATTTTTTTTCAAGCGTTCTCTGGAATGATCGCGTCTCATAATAATTCGAAGAATGTTTGATTTGAAAATATATTAAAATTGGTGGCTTCGGCACTTTCTTTGAAATACAAATTCGAACATATTCAATTATTTCTCTTCATTCTCGAAACACTCAACATAAAATTCCGTAAGCCTAGTCGACGGATCCTAATAGGGGAATCCCACTAAATATTTGATAGCCAGAATGAATCAAAAACCATAACATAGGAAAAAAGGGGGAACCGATTGTTGACGTTGCCAAATGATAAATAATAATTAGTAGAATCATCCTGCTGAATATTTATGCGTCTTCAGTGAACAAATATTTAGGTAAACATAGTGTTTCTAAATTGGAGAATAAATGAAGATGACGGATTTCTTGAGTTATTCTAAGGAATAAAGTCCCAATAACATGGGACCGCAAAAGTTCAATTTTCGAGATACATGGAGTTAAAGTTTTAAGTTTTTGTCTCAGGGTCTCTGCCCTTTGGAAGATGATTTGGATTATTCTAATAATTTCAAGAGAATAATTTGTTTCTCGGAATCGGTAGCAGATACGAAAACACGATAGAAAACCATAAAGTTCAGTAAGTATAACAACGAAGCTTATTTTCAAACAGTAACCCGCCAAAAAAAATTCTGGAGGAAAACAGGGAACCGAGTTCCAGAAAAAAATATTAACCTAAAGATTTGCAATCAAAACTGTCATATACCTAACGTGATGAAGAAAACCTAGAAAAGCACTGACGTGAAGTCATCAGCAGCGTTTACGCGCATGCTCAGAGGAGATGACCGTTTTGGTATCGAATTTGAACAAGCGCGCAGAAGCTGCTGACTTCACGTCAGTGCTCTTTTAGCTTTTTCGATCATGTACTGGATTTGGATTCGATCTAATCAAATCAAATTTTGAGTTGATAATGTATGGAATCATTGGGCGAATTTTACTCATTCGCGAATTCTACCTTCGAAATGTTTAAAAAGTAAGTAAAGACTGAGACAATCGAATCAAGTATTGAAGCTCCGAAATTAAGCCCCAAACCTACTCCACAATTATCGAGTTTCTAAGTTATTTCTTTCGGAAGTTATTGTGGCTAACGGCCGATGGTAAACATGATAACTTCCGAAAGAAACAAAGAAACTCGATATTTGTAAAGTAGGTTTGGGGCTTAATTAAGAAGGTCGAATTCATGAATGGGTAAAATCCGCCCAATGATTCCGTAAGTATACCCAATTATTTTCCCAATATTTCCCAAATACAGATTGGATCGAATTGAAATCCAGTATTGAATATTGAATATTTGAGAAAAAAAATTCGCGGATCGCAGATCCTTATACTCCAGCTAGTTGCCAAGTTTCAATACAATTGCTTCAGTAGTTTCCGAAATATCAGAAAAACCTTTCATATGGCCATAACTCCGAAACCGCTAAGTCGATTTACCGGTTAACGAACTCAAACTTCGCGTTTTGAAATGCAACGAACCCTGAAAAGTCGATTTAATCCTCCGTACGCCCATCATCGTGCATACGGTCGGCCGGACAGAATCAATTTTGATACTGGGTATGTCATCAGTGAGTGCAACCTAGTCGTTTGAGGCTATGTTCGGCTTAAAATTCGAAAATTACAATTTGGACGAAACGATAGCACATGTGCGCAAAAACTTGACAAAAAATTTTAAATCACAACACCTCATATCTCGAAAAGGAGACGTTTGCGGTACCTTGCTTATGGGATTTTCGCCTTCTAATTATGCAGGGAATTTCCTCTCTTCGTTTGTACCTTCAATTTAAGAACACTTTATGTAGTAACTCATAATGAAAACTGAAATTTGGTAACATTGAACTTTCACTGATTTTTGCGCAGATATTCCAAGAAATATCGTGATCACATATTGCCCAAATTTTGCTGACCGCCTGGAGAATTCCTTAATGAGCAAAATGGGTCTGAGTATTCCGTAAGATTCAAGTATTTTCACTCACATTTCTGAAATGTCTTCACAGTATTTGAAATTTTCAGTTGACTATGAGGCGCACATAGAGAAAGGCACCCGACTGACGTTATTCCAACGATTTTATTCCAATTCCGATATTTCCCATCAAAATTCTAAAATTCATATTTTTGGTGATATTGGGATATCAACTTTTTGAAGCGTGATAGTGCCCCTACCAAAAGGAACCTACCGTCATAACTCTGAACTGAATAATAATGGTAAGTGAAAATTTCCAGAATTAGATGCACTTAACAAAACCTTATAACACACAAGTTTGAACGGTCTGGCTTTCATTTTAGTTCATATTAAAACCTGTTGGATATTTATAAATGCTTTATAAATGACCTCCCTCACCATATAAAAACTAAAATTATTATATTTGTTGATGACACTTCATTTATTGTAACAGCTGAGAATCTGGATGAACTCACTGAATTATGTCAAACACTTTTGGTGTCTTTCGCCAATTGGTGTAAGCTGAATGCACTTGTTCTGAATTTAGACAAGACAAAAGTGGTCAAATTTGGTTTGAAGAAAGGAAATTATTTGGTTCTGAAACATGGTCAACATAGCTTGATTTCTGTAGAGACTATAAAGTTTCTGGGTATTTATATTGATGAGTGTCTGAGATGGTCTGAGCAGATATCGCATGTCAGCAGGAAGCTTAGTTCTTCATATTATGCAATTCGGCGTATTAGGGATTCTCTTCCTCTCGCTGCTGTTCTAAATGTTTACTACAGCTTGGTTTATAGCCACATGGCATATAATGTTCTAATTTGGGGATGCTCTGGGGATCTTACGAGGGTATTTATAGTACAGAAACGCATCATTCGAATGATATTCCGTCTCAGTCCACGAACATCTTGTAAGACTGTATTTGTAAAACATGAGATTTTAACAGCTCCATGTATATATTTATACAAATGTCTCTTATTCATTAAAAAGAATGAAGAGTACACTCCTAAGCTTTCCAGCGCTCACAACTATGGTACAAGGAATACTAGAACTTTTATTGTACCTAAACATAGAACAGCGAAATATGAGACATCAGCTAAATATAAGAGTATTATTTTGTATAATCATCTTCCTGATTCAATTAAATCACTGAAGTTATCTGCTTTTGGTAGGAAAATAAAATCTTTACTCCTAAGTAAATGTTATTATTGTATTAATGAATATCTTAATGATGAATGCATTCAATGATTTGTGATTTCATTTCCTCTCTATGTTATGTATATTTTGACTTGTCCTATACACTGTATTGTGTCTAAATGGATAAATAAATATTCTATTCTATTCTATTCTATTCTATTTTTCTAAGCCCTAGGAAGTTTGAATTTTCAATGCAGACTAGGGCCAACACACAAGTAACCAAAACACAAAAAAATTTGTGACTTTCTTTCTTGAACCTCAATTAAGGTTGTGTGTGCATGTATACATAAATTAAAGGTGGGTTGGAGGTAAGCTGAAATTCGGAATGCAGTTAATTATTGATAAATCTGTTATCTTCAAACACATCCTTCATAAAGGGGCGTACAGGTCCTGTAGAACACTTGATTTCTTCTCGGAGTCCTAGAGAGCTCAAAAACAACCAAAAACATTAATCCTTGGAAAAAACTCACCCTCCAACACTAACAATAGTTTTCACATTCTGATCTGTGGTGTCGCAAAAAATGAGAAGGTTTCGATTGTTTAGATAATGAAAATTACAACAATAAGAAATTTGTGAAATACGCTGTAGGTCCCTCATAAAATGAAATCCAGCCAACATTTATTGTACAATTGGTTGCCAAGATTAACGAGCTTCCAACTCTTTCACTACTGAGAACTCTCATCAAGAGCCATGCCACTAACACCACAAGGCCTATCTTTACAAGGTCCAGTTCTTCAAATGCTTAATTTGGTCCAAAACTATTTTTCGGTTGTTTCGCTATCGACTGACCCATAGAACTTCTCATTTCACTCAAGGTAAGAACTGACATTTGGAGCCGAATCAGACAAATGATTTTTAATTCAGCCCTGCAATTTTTCAATATAAATGTAGGGTTTGTAAAGTGAAATCTTGTGTATTCAGGCATTATAGAGTTGAGGGCTTCAATCCTTATGTTACCTGACAATACTGAAAATTTCATACAGAAGTGAAATTTTTGCGATCAAAAATTCATTGTCAGTGAGTTGAATAGAGACCATTTATCGGTTTAGAATCAGTAAGAAATTCAAAGAGCATTATGCATCTTTTTATGACTAATGATGTATATTGTGTTTTCTGAGCTTTGTGTCAATGGTATTTCCGATATTTGCATGATCTTTATTTTCCGCAAATGCCCAAGAAAATTCCAATGACGTCGAATTGCATAATCGTGGTGGTTAATCCACAATTTCTTGACCACAAATCTAGTTTCCTATGAATGAAAAACAATTAATAATTTTTGCGTTCATGTTCTGGGGAAGATATGATCATAAGGCCGAAATAATTTGGCTGGTTTGGCCCATTAAATAACTTAACCGCCCGTTCTGATGCGTGGCCTACCCTGAAAAGAACAGAACCGATTTGTTGACACCGGAATCGTCATCAGTGAATGGACTCACTGATGACGAATTCGGCGTCAAAAATTGGTTCCGTTCTTTTCAGGGTAGGCCACGCATCAGAATATGGCGGTTAACTTATTTAATGGGCCAAACCAGCCAAATTGTTTCGGCATTATGATCAATTTAACTGTAGAGATTATTTCTTCGACTGTTGCAGCCTAACGGCTGATCGTAAACACTAAGACATTTGGAGGAAGCTAATTGGAAACGCGATATTTATGAAGTAGCGAATTAGCGAATGGGTAAAATCAAAATTTTATTACCCCAATATTTTCAAAGATACAAATTCGGATCGGATTGGAATTTAGTACTTGATCTAAAAATTATACAGGGTGTTTCATCATGAACTGGTCAAATATATATAGCCGTATATATGACCTTGGAAAAGTCATTTTTGCCTCATGACATGACGTTTTCGAAGCATAAGCAAGATACCGGGCGTTTAATGTCAAACTAGGAGCAATATTCTGATAACTGTGGTGAGTTATGCGTGACCTTCGAAATAACGGTTTTTGGTCACATCTTAGTATTTTTTAGTGCTCAATTCAATTGTATTGTAGAAATCGGGAAAAAAAATTCTAAATGGCGAAAACCTACAAAGTTGGAATTTTTTGTTTTCGATTGCCAATGTGTATAGCATCATTTCAATGTACTCAATTTTCTAAGATTTTCCGTGAAAAAATTTTTCCAGAATTCAAACTCAATTTTTTTTTACATGTCTACTGTGAAAAAAAATTTCACCCAAAATTGTTGGAATCCATCGAGGTTGAACTCACCTTCATTTTGAACACTGGGTTTGAAAAGAGAATGAAAAAATATCCATTAGTGTTCATTTTATAGCCTTCCAAATATTCCGCTCGGATTACTTGAATAATTTTTATTCGAGAAACTGGTGGCTCTACGGAGGCCAAATTTGTGCTGATGGGTCCCAAGAATGAACCGGATAGAAATATGAATTTATCAAAAAAACAATTTTTTCGAAAAAACTTTGGTAGGAATCGAACTTTCCGCATTCGGAAAATAGGGTCAAATTCGCATAACTACCGTTGCTTCGTAACGGACGTCATAACAATCAGAATAAATTCAACATATACGCGGCCGTATTGTCCGTAAGTGAAGCCAGTTCGAATCCCATCGAAGTTTTTCGAAATTTTTTTTTGATACATTCATAATGCTATCCGCGTCATTCTGGGGACCCATTAGCACAATTTTGGCCCCCGTAAGGCCACCAGTTTCTCGAATAACAATTATTTAAATACTACGAGCGGAATGTTTGGAAGGCTATAAAATGAAAACCAATGGATATTTTTTCATTCTGTTTTCACACCAGTCTTCAGAATGAAGGTAAGTTCAACCTCGAAAGATTCCAACAATTTTGGGTTAAGTCTTTTGTTCACTGTAGACATGTAAAAAAAAATTTGAGTTTGAATTTTGGAGAAATGTTTTCACGGAAAATCTTAGAAAATTGAGTACATTGAAATAATACTATCCAATTTGGCAATCGAAAACAAAAAATTCCAACTTTGTAGGTTTTTCGCCATTTTGAAATATTCTTTCCCGAATTCTATAAAATAATTGAATTGAGCACTTAAAAATATTAAGATGTGACCAAAAACCGTTATTTCAAAGGTGACGCATAACTCACCACAGTTATCAGAATATTGTTCAAAGTTGATATTAAACACCCTGTATCTCGCTTATGCTTCGAAAACGGGGTATATATCATAAGGCAAAAATGACTTTCCCAATGTCATCTATACGGCTTTATATGTTTGACCAGTTTATGATGAAACACCCTGTATATAGCTTGAATTTCATGAGGACCATATGAATCTTTTCATCAGAAAGTACATCTGCGTTTGGCCCGGTCAATACGTGAGAATGAAATCGAACATGCACCCAAAAGCTGCTGAATTCACATCAGTACTTTTTCTAGAATTCGTGTATCACAATCGTCCTTCCCATGAAAAAAATCCAGTACCTACGTCCTAAAGCTAGTTGTCAAATGCATCTCCTCTGAATACTAAACATTACTTCTCAATCTACGAATCTTTTCATAATAATATAATATAAATATAATGTCGCCTTTATCGAAAATGATACAATAATTCTTCAGCTGTACCAAACTGGTACCAAACTGGAGCGAATTTTAGTCTAGGACTACTCTTACACTTCACTCCAAAATGGCTCAAAAATGTACATGTACACTGCTCCAACTTAAATACAAAAATATGATCGGCAAAAAAGGCAAGGAGAAAAAACCTCTAACTGAAACATCTCAAGGGAAATTCTGCACTAAATAATAATAATTAATAATGAAATGGATAAATGAATATTAATGAACTTGTCTCTGGAATAAAAGGGATCTCAGATGTGCCTTATATTGTGCAATTGTTGTTGAATGCCAATCCGAGTTCACTGCGTTAAAAATTTTTGCAGCATAGTAACAAAAAGACCTTTCAAACCTAGTGACGTCTATAGCACGTTTCGGAAATAATGATTCCTTCGTCGCGAGACATGTTTTCACTAGTGTTTTTTGAGCAGGCAGTCATTCATTTCCTCAGCGTCAAACTGCTGCAAATGTCATGGTGGGACAATTCCCTAGAAATTGCTTGCATATCTGCTGAAGTTCTTAGCAGTTTGACACTGAAGTGAATCAATCTTTATTTTGGAAGTTAAACCCATGCGCCGTACATACTGAAATCGAAAGAAATAAATGAGAACCTAAAAAATAATTTTTATTTGAGAAAAAGCAGTGTCGTACCATTTTTTTCTCCGAAATATCCAATGAGGAACAAACACAGATGCCACAGGTGGAAATTGTATAATTGTTTGTACATCAAAAAATGTATCGTTGTGCAGCTAAATTGGGTACATATTTTCATAGAAATATCTTCAATTGCATCCTTGTGGTTATAGAAGAAAGTTTCTGTTCCGTAAACCTTAACACCCTGTATCTCAAAGGATAGCATTTTTACGATGTACGTTCATAGGAAGTTTTTTTTTTAATTACTGAAAGAATTGCACCCTTGAATATAAGCATATCATTACGGAACACCGGTAAGTACTCTCACCAAATTCTCCATAAAGGTGAAACATAATTCAAGATCACCATCAGAAAAATTGAAATGAATATATTTCACAGCTTAGGGTTCTTTATAGATTTCAACTTTTTCTGTTTCGTCGTAATTTTCAATGCAATAATTACTGTTCGAAAGTAGATATATCCTTGACAAATGGTATGGTATGAATTTTTTTTTCCTTAAATACTCACCTATCTACTTTGTACTTTATTACGAAAGTAAAAAGTCTCCTGCTATTATCTTATCTATGTGTAGTTTTGAAATTCGAAACAAGTCATTAGGCTTATGTATTATGAATTTCATGAAGAGCATAGAATAGCACGGGACATGATTCATATATTCCAGACAGTTTCGTTTTAATGATTCAGAGCAAAAGTAAGTAGAATGTTGGATGTTGATTGATTTTTTGTTCGACGATATGAAGAGAATATGAAAATTAGAAGTAGACTCACATGGAATGGGTATGATATATCTAGCTCCCTCTATTGAGCACATTCATATCCTAAGGCTTAGAAGTTTTTTCAGACACTCTGAAAGAATCGAGCTTCCATATAAGTGAAGCCTTATGGAAAAATACCATTTTATCACCAATAGTAGAAGTGTCGTGACCCTGCACGATTTCCTCCTTCTTTTTGGAATTAATAAACCCTGGTATACTGAATTTGGACAGTATACTAGAGGATACGAATGCTCAGTAAACTAAGCGAGGACTTAGTCTACATGTCTAGACAAACTAATATGTATTTTATCTCATTTGGATAGCATGCATGAGGGTACCTCAATACGTTCAATTCTATCTCATGGCTGCGCCGCATCCGATCTTTGAATCTTTATTCAAAGCGTCCAATCATGTTTGGAAAGAGAAGGACTCTACGTTACGTTTGCTACTCCATTTACTTTTAGTTACTCGGATAAATTGGAACTTGGTACAAAGAATCGTATAAAGCTTATTCTGGGAGGATTTCGAATCATTTTGTAGGTTTTATTTTGGTTTTCACTACCAATATCTGAAAAAGAACTATTAAAAATTAAATGAAATTATTTTTTCATGAAAAAGGACCTTGTGGATTGCATGATTAAACTATTTGTGAAGGGCAGTTTCTTGAAAAATAGATTGCCTAATGAACAATACAGGAAAAATTCGAACGATAAACAAAGCGAACAGCGACGTATCAGAGTATGAATCTGACTCTTTCATCAGACAAAGGAGAAAATTTCAAGAATTGCTTTCTTCCGATTTTTCGTTTTGAGTTGATGCTTTTGTCGAATTGATTTTTTTTGTTGATTTGACGAAAGTCTCAACTCAAAACGAAAAATCGGGGAAGAACACAGCCAGCATTTTTCTTATTTTTTTGTTTTCACTACCAATAATATCTCAAGGAGAACTTTTGAAAATTGAATGAAACTTAATAGAATAGAAATCGTCCCTGCGGATTACGAAATTTGGAGCGTTTTTCAGGGACAGATTCTGAAAAATTGCTGTCTAATGAACAACATCCCAATATTACCAACGATCAACGAACAGAACTATAACAATCATTAAATATATAGATTTTTTTAATGATTGTAATACTAACCTTCATCGAGTGAACTCGTTTGAATTCAATATGGAACTATAACGTTTCAAATAAAATCTTAAAATACAAAAAAATGCATGTTGATCGAAACAAGTTCAATGACTGTCTGGGCGAAACAAAAATCCCGAATTCTAAAAAAAATAAAATATATTTCATTTCTGGGTAGTATAACAGCAAAAGACGAATAGTGTGAAAAAAGATTAACAATTGTATGCACCCCATTTTATAGGATTTATTTTATTATAGGGTTTTAATTTCATGAACATTTCATACATTAATTTTTTAATTTTCTGAAGTTTACTTCTTTTCAGTTGTGAAAAGGCAATTCATTAAATATACTCAGACAAGAATTATTACAATTTTTCTTAGTTTAGGATATATGTAATGTGGACTTTCGATTCCACTTGGATTCACATTATTGGCAAAAGATGTTTTCTTTGGAAAAATTAAGTATAGCATTCTCGTCTATACAATACATGCAATTAGGGTGGTTATCCGCGTTTCTCCACCTTTTACAAACATATATTTCAGTTTTTTTGGGCAGTCATGTATAGAACGTTCTGTAGCACATTCTAAAAACATTTCCGCATGAACAAGATATTCCTTTCGTGAGGAATATACTAAACATTTGTTTTTTCAGTAATATCCCCTTATTTGTCTGAAATATTTCAATAACTCTTCAAAATTGATTTATTTTCAGAAGTTCTCTATTAAGATCTTCATTATTGTCAGTGTTATGAAAAAACTCTAGGAAAGTGCTGGCGTAAAACCAGAAGCTTTAATGCTCTCATAGAAAATTGTAGCCATGGCGGTTACTCCAGGAATTGTTACAGCCAAATGCAGTTTATTTCCTGAAGAAACGATTTTGCGATCTTTCAGTCATAATATGTTCCGCACAAAATTTCACAAGAATTTTTCAACAAAGTAAAATACTTCGTTTTTTTTGGACCGATAGAGGAATACCAGCGCGCAGCTTTGCTCAGAATTTCGTGAGGATCCACTAGTTAGTAATTGAAAAAAAAGTTTTCGAGAATTGTGTTAATTTTAGTTAAAAATACATGTATAGTTTGATCTCTAATGCTCAGATTACGATTAATTTTGGTACAGATTATGGGGCTCATATTCACCAACAGTGCTTCAAACTTAGATTCGAATCGATGTTAATTTCCAAAGGTAAGAGAAAAAAATTTAAAATTTCGTCGGTAATTTAAGATTTCAATTGAATTCAACGAAAGTGCTTCAATTCTGATCCGACATTTGTATTCAGAGATATTACAGAAATATGAAAAATTTCTTGGTTATATTTGAAATCATCGGATTATTTCTCTAATATCTCTACAACAACGCACGCTATCAACGCTTCATTTTACTGTCAGTTATATAATGTAGCAACACATCACTCGAGGCAGAATTTCGCGAGGGTTTGAAGAGTAGCAAATTTGAAAGAAAAAATATTTTTCGAAAAATTTTCCAGACTTTTGGGAAAGATTTTTTTCGTTCAAAAACAATTCATCAGCCAGCAATAACTTTAGCACAGACATTGAAGTCACTAGTCAACAACAGTGTTCTCAATTTCAGTTTGATCGGTTATTTATATTTGGAGAAATTCCAAAATCAATATGTCAAATTTCTTGCTTATTTCTTCGGTATCATAGTCTTCATAGGAATAACTCACACTCTGATCCTGAAAAAGTTTCGTAACTAATTGGCAAGTGCTGAAGCCGAATTTCTCGATGATCGTTTCATTAGAACGAATCACAAAAATGAATCATCTATATATATATTTTACGATCTTTAAATCAAACGGTCCTCACAAAATTCTGCATGAACCTTCAAACTGTCATTATTCAACCAGGTACTTGATTTTAATTCGATCTTATCTGTAGTTTTGGAAATATTGGGAAAATAAAATTTTGATTATGTGTATCTGCGGAATCATTAGGTAGAGGTCACCACACCTGTTCTAAAATTATCAAGTCTCTAAGTCTCCCAATCGTTCGTAGATATACCGATTTTTTCCCCAATATTTCCAAAAATACAAAGCCGATCAAATTGAAATCTACTATTTGATGGAGAAATGATTTTTTTAAAATTTCGAACGATGCCATACTCACGAGCATAAAGTGACACGTCATTATTCCACAAACCATTTTCAAGTTGCAGTCCGATGGCATTAACACTTCTTGAGTAATCGAGGGAATAAAACGAAGATTTCAAATGAGTATGGCTACGATGCCATCGGGCAGATACTGCTCACTAACGAACTCAACCGTTACATTTTTATACATAACATACTCTGAAAGTTTCGATATATGCTAGTCGGTTCATTTTCAAAGTTTCCGTGATAAGTCTTTTAGGACCACCTCCGATCAAAATTGGAAATAACAGATATTTGTGCAGAAAGTTTTGTTTCTTAGACCAGCCCTCAAAAATTAGGGTTTCATTGAGACGAGAAATCTAGTTCCGAAGGCACTTTCTCGTCTCGATCATGGAGATGAGAAATAAATAAACTCTCGTTTTCGATGTTTTTCTCGAAGCTTTCTCGATTCGACACTCTCGAAATTTCGAGAATGCCGAAAACAAAAACTGAATGTTATTAAGAAATGCTATGTATAGGTTATAACGTATAACAGAAGGCCGAGGCTGCACCAAAATGCAGGGTTTTACATTTTTCCTGAAAAAAAATTACGTTAAAATACATTTGCTTTGAATTGGAAGCCGCGTTTAACTAAAAATATACCCGGTATCAGCACAAAAATGAAAAATATGGATCCAAAAAATTAAACGAATCCTTAATGTTTCCATTCAATCTTTCATCCGTACATTTGAAATATACCTAGTTACGAAAGTTGGAAGTTTTGAAATTGTTTCTTCGTTCATGAAAAGAAGAGTACCAGCCTTTGAATAAAGAACAACAGGAAGGAGCATAACGCTTTTCTACTTCGTATAAAAGTGGGACATAGGTGCCCATATTGAACCTCCAAGTATGACTCATGTTAGTTAGTTTCTTCAGACAAAGAAGTCTCGGAACAACTTTGTTCTCTCATCAAAGTGAAAGGAAAGTCGGCCATATGCAACATCCATCCCGGACCCACTTTGTGAGGCATTATGCTCCTTCCTTATGTTCTTTATTCAGAGGTACCAGCACCAGCAACAGTCTGTTGAAAAAAAATTTATCGATATTACGCAAATTATTTTTACCTCAATAGAAGGGGTCGCAATATTACATAGTGGAATTTATGCAAAAATAGTGGCATAAGTCTGCCATAAAAACATTCTCGAACCAATGTTGAATTTATGTTCCTTTTCCTTTATCGCATTTCTTCACCCTGAAACGCCGGACTGACCGAATAGTGTCCTATCAATCGTTTTTCGAAGTAATAAGAATTATCTTCTAATTATTGCAATGAAGAAATATTGAATACCATTCGACAAGACAAGAGAAAATTATTGTTCAAATCTAATAAAAATATAATGATAATCATTGATCACATACACATTTCCCGCATGTGTTTCGACCTGGCAATGGTTAACACCGCACCGACCAGGCATCGTAAAATTCTATCTTAGTACACTTTTCACGTTATAGTTTCCGTCTGTTGTTATCGAATTTTGAGACGAGAATGGTCTAAAAAGATTGAATTGAACACTCGGAAGAAGAATCCGTGGTCAAATTCAATTCTGTCCGTCTGGCCATCCATCTAATGTGCTCTAACGGTGGAAGGAAAGGACCTATCGACTTGAAATTATCAGAGGTTTATAGTCCGCAGATCTCGATTGAGTTTGGTAATGGGTAAAATCGGTCGATAGGTTTCGAAGTGAAATCCATTTACGTATCGACTAAAGCTTATTTTGAGAGGATTTCGCATCATTTTTTAGGTTCTTGCTGGGTTTTCACTCCCAATATCTGAAACAGAACTATTAAAAATTGAATAAAAATTATTTTTTCATGAAAAACGCCCTCGCGGCATTCCGCAAGGGCGTGAAAAAACAACTTTATTTAATTTTTGATAGTTCTGTTTCAGATATTGGGAGTGAACCCAGAAAAAACCTAAAAAATAAAATCCATTTGAAATTTGAGGTTAATTCCTCTATATCTCAGGAAGTACTGAATCGATCAGATTCATAATTTGTAAACAGTTTTGGAATACCAACGGGTAACCTAGTGCGAAACTTCATGTGGATCCAGTTGTTAGAAAATCTAAAAAAAATGTTCATTCGAAAGGTTTGCAAATTTTCGATGACATAGTTTTTTCTCCGAAAATATTGAATAAATTTTAACAAAATTTAGACCTTATAGTCAGCATTCAACAACTTTCCAAGTTTCAATTAGATCCGATATTCATTTGCGGAGATACAAGAGAAAAATAGGCCGAATTTCGTTGTTAATTCGAATTTTGAGGTTATTTCTGCAATATCTCAAGAAGTTCAAAGGCAATCAGATTGAAATTTCATGATCAGGAGGAGAATACTAATAATCTCATAATAATTTCTCGATCTCTGAAAAATTTCGAAATGTTTTTGATCTTGTCTCAAAAAAAAAAGTTAGTCTCGTCCCGATCTCGTCTCGAATTCTAGACGAGACGAGAAATCTCGAATTTCGAGAATCTCGTGAAACCCCATCGAAAAGGAACATTCAGTTAATGTGGATGTAACTGAGCCTGCGAGAATAATTCTTTTTACTGTAAATTCAGGATACAATATGTGTGCTCTATAATTGATTCCAATAAAGCGAATCGTTAGTTGACGTTGAAAGGAATGGGAATTACCTATAGATAAGGAACAATGAATAATTTCAGTCACATCCACGACTGGTACTCATTCAAATATCTATATATTATCCTTTTCCCAACCAATACTCAAACAATAAAATAATTCATTCACAGAAAGAAAGTCATATAATTTTTTCTCAACCGCTTATTTTGCACATTTTAGCCATATCAGTAATAAAAAAAAATTATTCGTTTGTGCTTGTTATTGTAATTGTAATGACCGTAGCATCACATGGTTAGGAAAATGAATGAGAATCACGCGGTATTTATGCAGAAAAAATATTCACTGGTGTCAACATTTTGGTATGCATAATCATGTCTTCGTTGTACCACCACAATTCTCAAACACAATAAATATAATGTACCATTTTCAATAAATTGACGCAATTATCATGCTTTACTACAAATAGGAAATATATACAGTTTAATAGCCTTATATAATGCTATTATCGTCTATTTCTTCAACATAATTATCTAAGTATTAGGTGATAAAATAAAGAAATATTTACAGAAGACATATGCGAAATATGGATATAAACATTGCAAAAAATTTATTTTTCAATGAAAGTCAAGGAAGGCTTTCCAATTCGTGAAAATCCTGGGGATTAATTGCAATATGAAAATTTTCTTCCACCAAGTTGTTCATTAGTTACAATAAAATTATGATTAAATATTTGGAAAGAGGTGTTGATCTTCATGAATGATCTTCATGAATGATCTTCATGATGAAGAAGAAAAGCGAACCTATATTCCAACCTATAGGATGGTATCGTTTAGCGAAAAACAGTATGGTTTAAAATTACCTCAATATTATCCCTAATATTTTCATGAAATTCGGCAGAAGCCTTTGATCGAGCCTAAATAGTCGTTTTCTGAAAATATTTCACTGTTGAAACTAGTGGAAGGATATATACTAGATATGGCCGTGTTATTCTGGACGGCACTGGTAAATGTGAAAAGTTGATAACAATGCCTCAATGAAAGTAAGGAAGAATATTTATACAGTCCCGGCGCCCATTCACTGTTGAGTCAATGAACAATGTATGCTGTGCCTAGAGTCGGGTAAGTAATCAGTAAAAAAGTCTGTACCAACCACACTTGATATCTTAAGTCGCACATGTTGTGAAATCGTGAAGGTTTTTATCAAAACCTAGGATAATGGGCAAAATAAAAAACAAAATAGTTCCTGAGGTATTTTTCTGATTTCACCATGCATATCCTGATTTTCGAGTAGGGGGTCAATAATTCAAATTTGTCTTGGATATTAATATGGCCTTGAAAGAATACTTTCATTTCGAGATAACGTAGAGGCCTATACTTCTTCATCTATCTTCATCTATCTATCTTATGAGTACATCAAAAATTTGTTTCTGGTGTTCAGGGGATTTTCTTCCCCAAAAAAAACACTATTATGTACTGAATCAATGAATTCACAATTTAAGGATCAGTTTCCTATTTTTCATTTTAACCATAGATTCCTCTCATCAAATAAAAGAATTTTTTTTACCACTATTCTAGGTTCGGCTCAGGTGAGAACTTATAAACATTTAAATATTTCTCAATGCACTAATAAACTCCAGCAATTTGTTTGCAAGTTCACTACAGATATTTCTTACGGTGATCTGAATTGCTGAATTACAACTAACCTATAGCTTGAATTTCAGGGAAATTTGATTGAGAAAACTCGTTTACATTTACTAACTCAATTCTTATATTTTGTCCTTTTTGAGGTTTTCTTGTGGAGAAAATATTTCACCTCACTTGACCACTGAAACACTAATCCCCCACTCGATATTCGTGCAATATCCAGTTGTTTCCACCATGAGATTCTACACAATTTAATTCTTACCCATTCTTTTATTGAAAATTCCATAAGTATTCCAATTTTCATCGAATTCATAAATGAATTATAGTTATCACTCAACTAATCTAAAAACGTTAATTGAACTCTAGAATTATATGGAAAGTCTGGTTCATAGACATGGACTATGTCTGTGGTCTGATCATCAAATAGCATAGACCTAATTTTTGGTCTATGGTAAATGAATTAATATTTCTGTAATTTCTGTGTTCTGGGTGAACGTAGGCTCAGCTTAAATTATGTCTATAGGAGCTCAGGGGCAGATCCAAGAAAATAGGAAAAACTTTTGAAATTTTTAATACACTTTTTAACTTTCAACGTTGTATATCTCGAAAACGAATCGTTTGAGGAAAAATAATGAGCACTGAGTATCATCAAATGATTGAGGATTTTCATCATGAGTTAAGATAAATTTTATCTGCGTTATTCATGCTAATTTCTTATAGTTTCATGAATCAGGGAGTCTATAACCTGAAAACCGTTTGAAGCATGATATTGATTACTATAGAATACGTGTCATAGTTATAGGAAACTTCTCAGCAAAATTCATTTGATTCGAAATAACCATGTCGAAGCTACAAAACAATTTTTTTTTTGAAACCTCCAACAACCTGTGTCTTTTTACCGAGGCCGAACCTGGATATATGGTTAATGAAAGTGTTTTATTTGATGGGAGGATTAGGGTTAAAATTGATATACAACTCAAAGACTCATAAGTACAATGCATGAAAATAGCTTATTCCATTCTTCGATATTCGCATGGAGGTGAAAAAAGTGGAGGGAGTACATTTATCCCATATTTTCTTTATACCAAAAGTGTCACATATAAATCGGCGATCTTTGTATGGGCGTGTTGCGACGGAAATAAGGTATATTTATTTGAATTTGAAGATTCCTCTTTTCACTTCAATGGCAATAGAATTCAGAAATAATGCTCGGTATAATAAAACAAAAAGCACTGACGTGAAGTCAGCAGCTTTAAGTGCTTATTGACATTGCGAAATGGCGACTTGAAAATTTCAGTGAAATTTGAATGAAATATGAAAATTTTCAAAAAATAGAACGAATTTGTTTTTCAAAATTTTCCATGGATAATTATTTTTATTGACACTGTTCATCTTACAACCATATTTCATTTCGATCAGATAAATATTTTTCGAGTTATTGAAAAATCAAAATTTTAACATGACTGTTACACAAAAACCATTTGGCCCATTAACGAACTTAACCGAGATATTCAGGATTTAAACCTTAACTGAAGATTTCAAGGCTCTAGTTCCTTCCTTTCGGAAGTTGGAGCACACACGGCCGGACGGCCGGCTGGACAGAATAAAATTTGGCCACGGATTCTTCATCAGTGAGTCCAAGCTAGTCGTTCGAGACCGCTTTCACCTCAAGATTCGAAAATTACAGACATTGCGATTTTTTTTGGGAAAAATTAACTATTTCGATTAATTTTTTACGCGGACTTGTCGAAACAGGAAAATGTCGGGCTATCGAGTGATTGAAGTAGAAGGAGAGAACTAATATATCTGTTGTCTCTGGTGTTTGGAGTCATTCGACAAGGATTCTCATTCGACACATTTGTGATATATGTGTGTAAGTTTAGTTTTGTGCTACACTACCTGTGAAAACAATGAAATGCTGTCAGAGTCAAAATGTCAAATCGTAAGCTTTCAGCTGAGAACATCGAGATAGAAGATTTCGTATTCTATCTCGATCATGAAGATATTAGAATTCCGTTCTAAAGTGTGTTAAAAAATTTCAATAAATCCACTGACGTGAAGTCATGTGGTGTATACTTATTGAATTTTCGTATTCGTATGTCACACATTCCGGTTCACACTTAATATTTTATTATTTTTCCTCTATAATTTTTGAACCTAATGATCTGATTGAAATGATGATTTGCATTCTTTGATGTAGTATGATTCCGTGCAGGTTCGTGAGAAATTCCAAGAGTATCGCAAAATTAGAAAAATCAAGAAAAATATATTTCTTGAGCTTTACAGAATCCTAGATGAGTAATTTAAGTCATTAATGGCAGATGACCTACCTCTACATTCAAATACTACAAATTTCAATTGACTCAGATTATTAGTTATATGATGGGAAAAATAGAAATAAATATTGTTTTTTGATCTCCTGATTAAACGGTCATCATGAAACTTGGCACGAATCTGTCCATTTTAAAAGTTATGGGAGAAAAACCTACAATTATGCTTACGTCAATAACTCTGTAACTACTCGACCGATTATGTCTATAAAGAACTTAGCCGAGCTATTTAGGCTCTGAACATACCCTTCAACTTTTCACGGCTCTAGATTTTTCCTTTGGACTCAGTAATCGTGTTTAAGAACGGCTGAATAGCCAAACATCGACATTGATAACGGATTTATTTGAGAGAATTTCCGGCTCAAAATTTCAAAATTACAAACATTGGGGCAAAATGGTAGCACTATTTTTCCTATATAACAGAAACGACTTTGACACCGGATTCTTCATCAGTGGTTTTGACCTAGTCGTTTGAGACCATTTTCGGCTCAAAATTAGAAAACTACAGACAAACCAAACACCAAACGATAGCACGCTATTCCCTAGAACATGCGTGCAAAAACGAGTTCGCCGTAGGCCATGGACTCTCTGAGGCATGCCTTCATGTTTCCATCATTTCGACAACATATTATTATGACGAAAACTACGTTGGGAAGTAATCAAATGTCGTTCTGTAAGTTTGAAATTTTAAACTGAGATTGGTTTCAAACGACAATGTTGGACTCACTTATGGAGAATCTGTAGTCAAAATCGATTCTGTCTAGTCGTAAACACGATAAATGTCAAAGGAGAAAAGCTCTGTTCGGGTTCCAAGTTATGGTAGGTCCTAGGATGGTTTTCAGACTTCGAGAAACCAATGTGCAGTGGCAAATCTGTTTTGAGCTTTTCTGAGATCGTCCTAGGACCTTCCTCAACTCGAAACCCGAATGAAGCACGAGAGACTTCGTTAATAAACAAAATCGCTCGAATGGTTCCGAAGATATTGGCGTCTGAAATTCCATATAATTCTTCTATACATGGACGTATGCGACCCTTTTCGACCAAAAATGCTAAAACTACAGACAATTTGCTGGAAAAGTCTTAAAACCGAAGTTTCATATTAAAAAGTGCTTAGTGCCCGGTGCTCGTATGTAAGCGAATTACTTTCTGAAAGTGCTTGGTAATCGCGAGCATTTCACAAAAATTGGGTGCTTAGTGCTCGAGATTCCGGAGCACTTTTCGAAAGGACTTAGTACTTTGTGCTCGGAGCACTTTCCATCAGTGCTCGGCACAGCTCTGATGCCTACTTATCATGGATGTCCGAAAGCGCTATCCAATGGCGAAGATAGTGTTACTTGCTTTACCTGTCATAGTGTTTTTCATCTGTTATGTGCTAATATCACCCTCAATGATGAACTGACAATTGTTGGACTTGGTTCCTAGTGGATTTGTCAGTATTGTGGTAACTCTAGACTAATAAACGAGTCGACAAGTTTCCTGGTGTTGCTGTTTCGCCGACTCCAGAAAGTGCCCCTCTTACAATGTTCAAAGATTGACAGCTTAGCTGCTTCCGTGACAACGCTGGACGAGCTTACTTCGAATAAGTCTTCGATAAGAGAAGATATTGCCGCAATTAAATTCACGCGGAGCTCATTGGTAGATAAGATGGCAGGTTGTATGTCTGGTTTAGCGAATCATGACAGTTGCATCCAGCAGCAGGATCAGCATATAGATGGTTGTGTTTCGGCAGTGGAGGCACTCAGTGTTGATGACACCTCAATAAGACAGCAGGTTGCTGTTGTCCAGTTAGTTGCTGGGACTCTGAGTTCTGGGGCCGTTGCTTTTTCATCGTTCGATCCGGGTGAAGTTATGGAGCAGATTCGTAAGTCCTTCAATATTTCAATACATCAGGTTCCTGAATCTAGTCCAGATGGTGACGTTACAACTGTTAAGAACATCATTGATTTCGTCTCTCCTTCATCATCTGATAACCGTGTGTCCATCACTAGGTTACGGCCCCAGAGTCGAAATGCACGACCTTCATTGTTGACTTTTTCTAGCCCTGGAACCGTTTGCTCCATTCTCGGGAACAAGAAAGTGTTATTATCCGACGCAACATTTGAGAGCTTCAAGATATCGGATGACCTGACCATTCAGCAATCCAGGCATCTGAAGAACCTGCGTGGCAAGCTCAAGCGTCGACAAACTGCCGGTAAGAACGATGGAACTATAAAATACGTGAAGGGATTCCCGATGATTGTGAATATTTTCAACTCAACACATCAAAAAAACTGAATAATTTTCATGACTGGTGTCTGATGTACATAAATGCAAAATCGCTGAAGAACAAGTTCAACGAACTGTGCGCACATGTTCAGCAGATTTATCCTGAGGCATCCTTATGGAAGCTTGGTTTCGTGACGATATCCCGAGCAGTGTTTCAGTATCCCAGACTTTCAGCTGTTTAGATGATGGTGCCAACGTTGGTTCCGGTGGAGTCTGCATTTACATTCGTGAGTCAACAATTGCTAATATCAAAGTTTTTCATTCTAGAGTTGATCTTCCAGGAATAGACAACTTATTCATTCATTTTTCTTGCCCAGGCTTTACTGCTCATTTTGGCTGTATTTATCGTCAAAGTCCCTCTTCATCTGACTCAGCTTTATTGGACCTTCTTTCATCACTTTCGTTGACGGAGCGTAATCTGGTTATCACGGGTGATTTCAACTTTCGTGGGGTTCAGTGGCCTGCCGTTCAACCCTCTACTACTGTTTACTCTATTACTGCTATGTTCGTCTCGATGATACATGACTCTAGACTTTCCCAACTTATCCTGAAGCTGAAGCCTACAAGATTCATGCACGGTCAGAACCCCTCTCTCTTAGATCTCCTCCTCTCAAATGATAAACACCTCATCATCATTACACATCCGCCACCTTTTGGGCGTTTTGACCACCTTGTCATAACAGCCAGATTTCAGTTTTCAGCCTTGCCTGCTATAACTTCCTCCGGAAAGTTGCGCATTTATTATTACAGCCTAGTTTACAGTCACCATGCATACAACATCAGAATCTGGGGCTGCGCTGTAGATTTCAACAGAGTATTCATTGCTGAGAAGCGTATAGTGCGAATGATTTTTGGACTTGATTCTCACACATCCCGCAGAACAGTCTTTGTGAAATATGGAATTCTAACTGCGCCTTGCATATATTTTTATAAATGTCTTTTGCTTATAAAGAAGAATGAAAAGGTAAACACTTATCTTTCAAGTTTTCACGATTATGGCACTTGAAAAAGTAGAATACTTCTTGTTCCAAAACATAGAACAGCTGAGTATCAAACATCAGCCAAGTACCAGAGCATTATTCTGTACAATCATTTGCTGCTTCAATAAAATCTTTGAATTTGTCAAGTTTTCCCAAAGTTATTAAATCTGTATTGTTGAGCAAATATTACTATAGTGTTGATGAATTTTTAAATGGTAGTTGTATTCAGTGATTTGTTTGATTAGTATATGACTTGTCCTATACACTTGTATGTGTTTGATTGGATGAATAAATATTATTATTATTGTTATGTAGACTATGAATCTTTGAATCTGCTGCTGTCCGGAATTGACTGGGATGATCTTCTTGACTCTGGAAATGTGGAGGAAGCATGAAAATCGTCATTCCACTTTGGAGAGCATTGCTTCAGCTAACACACGTCAACGTTTATCTGTATATGTGCCTGGGAAGCCTTGGTTGTCGGCAGACATCCTTGGGAAACTACGACTGAAAAAGAGTTTTTTGCAGCGTTACTTAAGGAGTAGAACCTAATTAAATTATAGTCGACTAAAGGATTCTCAAATCACTTCTCCTTCGCGATTGCAGAGGCTAGGACCAGATTTGTGGAGCAGTTGGCCTCCTCTGGAAACTCGAAGAAATTTTTCAAGCATGTAAGAGGTTGCATCAACTCAGAAGTGTCCATCCCCAGTGTCATCGATACTACCTCTTGAATTCAATGTTCCGAAGATTCCTATAGAACCAATGTATTCACGAATGAATTTCAAAACTCGTTTACACCTGAGCCAAACACTATCCTGCCTTCAATATCCAGACCGCGAGTTGGAGCATCTTTGGAATCCATCGAGGTTACTCTGGACGGGGTTATGGAGCAACTCGGCCCTCTAAGACGTCTCATCCTCCCCTGGTTCTGACCGACTTTCCGCCTCACTGTTGAAGAATTGTTCAGCCAATGTATGTTATTCGTTGAGATTTTTTCCAGGTCACTACAGCAGGGGCCTTCTTCGTGGCAGCATGCAAGAATAACCCCAGTTTTCAAGAAAGGTGATTGCTCCTGTGCTGGTAATTATAGACCGATAAGTCTGCTATCAGTGGTTGCTAAGATGTTGTAAATACTGATCACAAAAAAATTGATGTCCTTTCTTATTGATAACAAGGTGGTTCCTGGTAAGCAACATGGTTTTGTACCGGGTAGATGAGTTATAACCAACCTTGATGCCAACATACCTGTGAATGTAGTTTACCTTAACTTCGCAAAAGCGTTCGACAGAGTCCCTCCAATGAGACTTCTGGCCAAGTTGGAGCGTTTCGGTATCCGAGGGGCCCTTCCCATGTGGCTTGCCGACCATTTGCGAGGACGGTGGTTTGAGGTGAGAGTGGGGGAAGGGGTGTCCGATGTGAGAGAGGTGATGACTGGAGTCCCTCAGGGTTCAGTTTCGGGTCCCATCCTATTTTTGATTTATGTTGCAGATCTGTGTGCCATATAACGTTGTGATTCGTCTCATTTGCTGATGATATCAAGTCGTTTGCTAATGCTCTCACCTGCCATCATATGCTACAACTCGACTTGCAATCAGTGTTAGACTGGTCTCTTGATTGGCTCTTTCCACTGAATGCTTCCAACTGTAAAGTTCTCCACCTTGGCAGAAATAATCCTCGCCACGTATATTTTCTCGATGGCCATCCAATCGACTCTGTTTCCGAACATAATGATCTTGAAATAATTGTCTCCGAAGATCTATCCTGGTCTAAACATATTTCTCACGCCGTATCTGAAGCCAAGAAAATATCATATCCTATAAAGAGGTCATTTTCAACCTGCTGCCTTAAAACATGTAAGCTTCTCTATACATCGTATGTTCGCCCTATTCTGGAGTATGGTGATCCTGTTTGGTGCCCGACCCTGAGGAGAGATGAGATGCTACTTGAAAGTGTTCAAAGAAGTGCTACGAGAATTCCGTACGGTTTTCGAAGACCCTCATATGAAAAACGATTGAGTTTATTCGGTGTTACCATGTTCTCTTCGGCAGTGACTTGAGTGGACTTTTTGCCCCGAACTCCAACAATGTGCGGGGTCATGCATTCAAGCCCCGTCGGGAATGCTTTAGAACTTACTCGATAGGACTCAGAATAGATTTTTTAAAATTTTTGTTATATTTCATGGAATTTCTGTTTATTTCTCACTGGTTACATTTTATCTATTTTATTACTTGAGAATATTATAGGCCTCTCCTCCTAATATACTGTTGTAATAATAATGATAATAATATATATATATATATATATATATATTTAATGATTTAGGTAATGATCGTTCGAGATATGGTATTGTAAGGATAAGGGATGTCGATCAATGATTCGTGAGATAATTTCACTCTTTATTCATAAAGCCAAGCTTTCGAAATTGTTTAGTCTCTTCTTCAGGGCGACTGTGAAAAGCATACAACAAACATTAGATTCAAAACAAAAAAAAAAAAAAACAGAAACAAACAAGAACAGAAACTTACTGAATGCGAGGTTGATCTCAAAGTCTGCCAATCTTTTCGATTTTCCACAATTTTTCAATTTCCAAACGACAAAAAACATAGTCATACGCAATAAAACAAATAATAACATTGTCACATGTCATCTGTCATCCATCAACCGGACCATCGAAAAATGATCTGTTGTTGGAATACTCTAGAATATAGGAGTAAATTGGGCTCAGCCCCTGTGTATCAGTTTTCTTATTAATTTTACTTTTTTGATTATTTATATGGATCATCTCTAGAATACTTCTCTTTTTATAGTTAACATTATTATCTAAAATTTTAACATTATTAAAATCAATATTATGGGAAAACTTGTTGGCATGTACAGACAAGGCACATCTAGGATTATTAGTTCTTATGTCACTTTTGTGTAGATTCATCCGGTTCTTAAGCCACTGGGAGGTTTGGCCCACATATGTCTCATGACAATCATTCAGTAAGTTTCTGTTCTTGTTTGTTTCTGTTTTTTTTTTTTTTTTTTTTGAATCTAATGTTTGTTGTATGCTTTTCACAGTCGCCCTGAAGAAGAGACTAAACAGTTTCGAAAGCTTGGCTTTATGAATAAAGAGTGAAATTATCTCACGAATCATTGATCGACATCCCTTATCCTTACAATACTATATATATATATATATGTGTTTCGATTCATTTTTTAATGACATCAAGTTATTCTGTTTCAAGTTCTGAATAAAACATTATGTTTAAAATTTCACTATGAAAATTGAAATAGGATTCGATTACTCACTATAGTAACTATATTTTTTCATGCAGTTCGTGTTGCTCTGTTATTTCGAGATGTTTTGATGAAATGAATTCAAAATGGGAAAAGAATATATTTCAACGAAGAAGATGCCATTCATTATGAATATGACAGCTTATTCTTTGAACAAATTCCAATTTGCTTATACGGGAAGACAGCGTCCTTGATGAGGTTTTTATGCGCTCCTGTATCATTGGTAAAAATATATGGTTCCCGGTATACACTTCCTCTGCTAATAATGTGGTTTTTTCACACATGCTATATTGTTTGATATACCAAAGAAAGCGATGCTCGATCTCGAAAAAATATGAATTATTATGGTGTCTCTTTATGGATGATATCCTCCGATAATTACCTGGCAAGTCTCAACCGCAACCGAACAATTCGTTTCTCTTATGATAATAATAATAATAATAATAATAATAACTTTTATTCATCCTTTGAGACATTCACAATGTATAGGATAGGTCAAGAAAGAAAAAATGAACAAATCGACAGTGAACAACAAAATTAAGAAAATCTATCATCTAAATATTTTTTTACACTATAATAACACTTTTTTAACATAAGATTCTTAACTTCAGCACAGAAACTCAATCTGTTCAAGCTTTTACTGTAGCCGGTAAGTGATTGAACAGTAATAATGTAAAATGGAGATGCTTCAAATTTCGCTGTTCTGTGCTGAGGCACAGAAAGAGTATCAGCGTTCCTAGTATTATATTCAGGAACATCAGACAGTTTCCTATACTTCGACGAATTGTCCTTCATATACAGTAAGCATTTGTGAACATATATGCATGAGGCTGTCATTATTTTGTGCTCAATGAAGAATTGTCTACATGAAGTTCGTGGTGGGAAACCAAAAATAGCTCGAACAATTCTCTTTTGTATTATAAAAACTCTCTGAAAGTCAAACGAGCATCCCCAGATCATGATATCATATGACAGGTGACTGTAAACTGAACTATAGTAAACATCCAACACAGATATTATTGGAAGGCTGCTTCTAACTCTACGTATCGCATAGAAGGAGGAAAACAAGTTCCCACAGACATAATCACCATGACCGCACCACCTCAGATCACTATCCACTAACATACTCAAGAACTTCGGTCGACTAGCCCGAAACCGAAATACTATCCTGATGTTGAATCAATCAACAATAATCAATGATAGGTAATGGTAGTAATTGTCCAGTTAGTTACGAAAGAGCTGTGAGTTACAAATCCCTATTATCCCCTTGACTTCAGAAGTTCTCAAAAAATCTAGAAACGCACTGACGTGAAGTCAGCATTTTTTACGCGCTTGTTCACATTGCGAAATGATGACTTGGAAATTTCAGTGAAATTTCAATGAAATATAAAAATTTTCAAGAAAATTTTTTTTTTTCGAATTTTTCCCTCGGTAATTCTTCTTATTGAGACTGTTCATATTCCAACCAAGTTTCATTTCGATCAGATGAATATTTTTCGAGTTATCGGGAAATCAAAATTTCAAATGGGTGTAGCACGAAAACCATTCGGTAGATTTGACCCATTAACGAATTTAACCGAGATATTCAGGATCTTAACATAACCTGAAAATTTCAAGACTCTAGGTCCTTCCTTTCGAAAGTTACAGCGCACACGGCCGGACAGAATCAATTTTGACCACGGATTCTTCATCAGAGAGTCCAACCTAGTCGTTTGAGACCATTTCGGCTCAAAATTCGAAACTTACAGACATCGTGACAAAATGATAGCGCGCTGTTCCCCAGAAAAAGCGCGTAAAAACTAAAACATTCTTTCAAAATTGAGGATTATAAATTTTGGTTTGCATGGTTGGGGGAGGTACCAAAAAACACTCACACCTGATAGAGAACAAATTCTTGCGTGGATCGATGAACACCAGTTCATTCTCTTGATTGCCTGGAAAGCAGTACAGCTAATTTTCCAATAAACAAACAGTAGAAAAATTCACTTTTTAAATGTAACCGCAAGTTTTTTTGAGGTTGAGTTTTGATGCATCAGAATACTCATAAAGGTACCGAACAACAAACAATTTTTAAATAATTCTGTATGTTTTTCCACTAAGAAAGAAGTACGAACTGTACAGACGTTATCATCATCAACAAATAACAAAATACAATGTTCGAATTGTTCGAAGGCGGCAATGTTGGTAAGAGTAAATCTTCCTTTTGTTTACGTGACCTTCTCCAGACGTATTGCCCCCTCCACTCTCTTTCACCTCCATGGATATTCGAATATAATTTCAATATAAATCTGACTTTCAATTTTGGCGGAATATCTTTATGTATGCTACCTTCCAAAGCGACAAAAGTTTCCTCAAATGGGTAAAAAGGAGTCTAAATAAAGACCTTTCAGAATATGCTATAGTGGCAAATAAGGAAATAAACTTCAGAATTTGCCAAATTTTTCTTTAAGGTTTGAAAAGACTGGTGCTTATTTCTGTCTACAAAGGAAACTGGAACCTTGTTTACGAATTATATGTAAGATACCAATTTGATAAGGTTGTTGTCGTGTGCAATCAGAAAAGTTTCTTATTTTAGTACATGGAAAATGAATATCCGAGAAATATCATTCGAATGAATTTTTCATTTGGATAATGAAATGTCTTGTCAGTAGTTGAGTCTTTAAGGAAGTACAAAACCACATCAATTATTTTCTACTAGGAAAATTCGTCATGCAGGTACTTCCAGAGACTCTGAAAATCCTTGTCACGTTGCGTTCTTTCCTATAAATTTTTTTTATAATGATGATTGAGCAGAATTATTCAATCGAGCAGGTGATTGTTTACTCTTTTTCAGTCGAACAGCTTCATCATCTCCATGTTTTTCTGTTGCAGTCATATACAAGATCTGAAGTATTTGTTTCAAATTAATTCGAGGTGGATTGCACAACACATAATATATGGGAATTTATAGTGCTACTATACCGATCCTCCATTCATAGTCACGATATCTTTCTTCAGAATAAGCAAGAGAATTGTATTTTTCCGGTTGCTGAACCCAATCCGTCGGCCAACACTTAACCTGGATAAAACGTCCGTACGTTTACGTAACTCATCTGAAACATTCTTTTCATAATAACTCAAAAACTGCTAATTCAATCTTATTGACATTTGTTAATTACCTGTATACGTATGGAAACTCTAGAAACGATTTTTTATAATGGGTGTCACTGGAACCAGGCTCGACCTGGTTCATTTCACAAGATATCGGATTGAAATTCTGCACATTGATACCACAGATTGTTATCGATTGAGGTATACTAACTAGGCTTGTCTAAGACTTTCAATCAAAAATGGACATAACTTTTCATTTTCTTCTATGAACTGGTGCTTATTTCTGCATATTCGAATTATACGTTGAATTCAGAGTGAAATTTCGTCGAAATAAAATAAAATGACGGTTTTAATCGAAAAATTTTTGTTTTGATTTTGACATCAAACCAATTGGAATTCTGAATATATTAATTCTCACCATCATAACAAATCATTGATAACGAAACAGTGTGTAACTACTCTCTAATCCACTTACACTTTCTGCGTCTAAAGCACGTTCCGGAAACAAGTTCACATGCTGAACAAGTTGGGAGGGTGGTATACTGGACCAATAGTGAAAGGGTTGTTTAAAGACCATTAGAGTAGTGCTGGGTTATCAAGAGTTAGTCAGGTAGATATTTGGAATAATGGGTTACTCACGAGGGTAACATCATTGTTTAGCAATATATATCTTTATTTGAACATATGTATACTTTCAAGCTTATTTAAGTGAGATCTGCCCGAGCTTTTTAATAGCTTTAAGGATTTTTCTGAAATTAAATGACCGGTTGTTAAAACGTTTACACTTACTTGAATGCGCTTGAAGGTACGCATATGTTCAAAGGAAGAGATGTATTGCTAAACAATGATCTCAACCCCATTAGTAACTGATTATTCCAAATATTTACCTGGCTCACCCTTGATAACCCAGTACTACCCTAATGGCCTTTTAACAACCCTTTCCCTATTGGTCCTGTATATCACTTGTTCAGCATGTGAACTTGTACCTGTTGTCAGTAACGATGTCTCTGGACGCCGGAACTGTGGTTTCCGAAACGTGCGATAGACGCAGAAAGTGTAAGTGGAATAGAGAGTAGTTACACTTACTCTTTTGTTATCAGTATTCTATACACAGTGAATTCAAATAGTTCTTTCTCACAAATCATTGAAATATTTTTCGACTCAACATTCACCATTTGGATAGAAGTTACAGGTGTTTTTCAGTCTCTGTCGAGTAGTGAGTATTTTGCTCTGAGTTTGATTACACTACGACTACGTTCATGAAATTTTGCACTTCACCTCTTCGATCATACAGTAATTGGATAAAGAAGTAATATCAAGAATTGTCGAATGATAGTTTTGTGAATAAATACAGGCAAAAAATCGAATGCTCCATGAAACGTGGAAAAATTGTACCTTATAATCTTGCTCTTTGGTTGAATAGAATTATTTTTCTATCCAAATGCTGTATGATCAGAGAAGATGCGTGCAAAATTTCATAAATAATACCCAGTATAATAAGATTCAGAGAAGAAGGCTTACACCTTGCATGGGGATAAAATAAAAAACATGGAACTTCTGTCCAAGTGGTCACTTTGTTATGAAAATAAATTTTGATAATTAACAATAACGGTAGAAATTATTACATCAAGCATTCAATTCGATCCAAAGTCAGAAATAGAATTCGAATAAGCAAATATATTCATCAATTCATAAAAGACAATCGAAAGCTACGTCCACTTTCGGTCAAACCGGAAGACATCGACACACACATTAGTTACAGTTGATGGAAAACAATGTGTAGTATCCAATGTCCAAAATTTCGATCCAATATCTCGAAAAATGAGGTTCTTTTGGGGGAAACCTGATTCCTGTGACTCCCGGTATATTTACTATGGCATAGATTCCTCCCATATATTGCAAGAACAAGCTGCCATTTAATAGCTAAATAGGTATATCGGGTAGAAGATGAGGTATGTATTTCTGTTATTACTGCGGAACAGATTCACGATCTGTTGGCTATACATAGACTCAATAGCTTCCAAAAGAAGGGACCTTGAGACTCGATATCAAAGAGGTGAGATAAAGCTCAATAATTCCAACGGTCAAATTCGTGAAAAAATGAAATGCGTTCAATGATTTATACTGCAAATACCCATACGAAATTTCAATTACTCAGTATATCCGAACGTACAAAGCATTCTATTACAACAAGAAGCTACGCTAAGCTTGATCAATGCCTGGAAATAGTTGGCATCTCTGGCTTTGATGTTGAAGAAGCTCGAAAGCTCGTATAAATCAAGTGCATTTCTGGAAGTTATATATTTTTTGATATTCGATCGGCACAAAATTATGCAGTGGTTAATTCACAGTTACTGTACACAATTCGACAGGGTCCATTCCTAGACCCCCACTCACATGCAGACCTTGGTCCTTGCTCTTACTGTTAAAATTTAATGACTCTTTATACGCGCTTGTTCTGGGGAACAGCACGTTATAGTTTCGTCACAATGTCTGTAATTTTTGAATTTTGAACCGAAATTGGTCTCAAACGACTAGGTTGGACTCACTGATGAAGAATTTGTGGTCAAATTTGATTCTGTCCGGCTGTGTGTGCTCTAACTTTCGAAAGGAAGGACCTATACTCTTGAAATTTTCAGGTAAGGTTTTGATCCTGACTATCTCGGATAAGTTCGTTAATGGGCCAAATATGCCTAATGGTTTTTGTGTTAGAGATATTTGAAATTTTCTTTATAAATAAAAATATTTATCTGATAGAAATGAACATTGGTTGGAAGATGAACTGTGTCAGTAAGAAGAATTTCATTTAAATTTCATTGAAAATTCCAAGTCGCCATTTCGGCATGTGAACAAGCCCGTAAAAGCTGCTGACTTCACGTCAGTGCTTTTCTAGGTTTTTTTCTGTTGTCCCAAATACATGGAAGAGTAAAGAAAATTATACTGCTTTGAAACGAGCATGCGTGAAGAAGGTCTGAGGTGATTCGAATACAGGGATATATTAAATCATTCCGTCAGATATAAACACTTTTTCTCTACAAAACGAACCATTTTCAGGTTGTTGTCGAACTCACGGAAACTACGAAGACCACACCTGAAGGTCTAATAGGTATTGTACTCGGTAATGAATCGAATATAATGGAAATCTTTTTCGTTTTTTGCATCACTTTGCTCAGTCGATCGATAGAATTAATCAGTGAAATCATTCTTTGGAACAATTTTGTACGATATTGTCCGAGAATAGATTCCCATGAACGTGACATTGACTTCGGACGACAGTAATTTCATTCTCTTGTATGAAATATCTGATTATTTATAAGAACAGGCTCAAGCAGTGAATTTTGAAAAAGGGGAATTTCGTTTCTGCTCCACGCCTTTCGGAGTAGTTCACATTATTCTCCGACTTCGATGTATTTTCGACAAAACGAGAATTTCTCGACAGTTTCCCGGCTGTAGTTTATTCTTTATTAAATTTTTGGGGGCATCAACTGTTTCTTCAGAAGCATCACAACCTAAAGAAGTTGTTCAAAACTAGGTACCCTGAAAGCTTTATTTCCTCTTTTTTCAGCTCATTATAGTTTCGCCACAATGTCTGTAATTTTCGAATTTTGAGTCGAAAATGGTCTTAAAATGATTAGGTTAAATACCCCGAAGACGAATTCGTCCAATTCAATTCTGTCCATCTGTCTGTCCATTCGTCCGTAAGTCCGTCCGTCTCTTCATCCATCCGTCCGTATGTGCTCAAACTTCCAACTAGCGACATGAAATTGTCAGATTATGTTTGAACTCCAAATATCTCGGTTGAGTTGGTTGATGGGTGAAATAAGTCGAATAGTTTCGGAGCTGAGCCTTTTTGAAATTTAGAGGTTAATTACTTGATATCTCATGGAGTACTGACTCGATCAGACTGAAACTTTGTGGCAGGTTTGGAATACCAAAGTGCAACTTACTGCGAAATTTTGTATAGATGTAGTTTGTCAGAAAATTAAAAAAAAAGTTTATTCGAAATTTTTTTCAATTTTCCCCCCAGGGATCCAACATGTTTGCTGCTCTTCAATAGCATTCATCTCCTCTTGAATAGCCTCCTTTCAACCTCCTTTCATCAAGATTGCCTTTTCATAAGAATCAGGTACCTCACCCGGTAAACAACTGATGAAGATGCCACGAGCTCTGCTTCATCACCTAGATTGTGTTTAGGTAGTCTAGCTGGTTTTCTTTCGTTTCTCTTTATTTTCGAGAACGAGTTTCATTTGTATCGACTTTTGAGTCATATTGTCGTCTGTTGTCTGTGCTCTCTCTTTATTTTATTTTAGTTCTCACAATTTCGATTTCTTGATATACGTCTAATTTTTTTTTCATCAAAAATACCGGATCTTGCTACAACAAATGAATTATTCTCCATATCATTCAATTTATAAACATTATTACAATATCCAATAAAATTGTTTTTTTGGAGTGTGAATCCCATTTACCTGCATGATTCTCCTTCGGTATATAAGTAAATGCCGCAAAACCGAAAACCTTGATCTTACTTAACTGGATACCCAAACCATAAACTAGCTGGTGTAGTATTCCTAGTGAAGCATCTCCCCAGAATATATTCTTAAGAATTGATTCAAATATCGTGACATTTCCCATTTCTAATGATTGAATCATTTCAACACCCCGTTTTGTTCAGCCTGGGTACTGTATATTCGATTCAAATTCCCTTACTTTTGAAGAATTTTCGAAATTCTTCGGAACTGTATTCCACAACATTGTCACATCGAATTTTTATAGTTTCATATTGAACTTAAAAGTAACTTGAGCTACACATTCTTCAAATTTTTCAATAACTTCATCTTTATATCTCATCAAGTAGACATGATTACGTAATAATTCATATTGTCTCTTGTGGTCCGCAAACGTTTGAACAAAAATCACTTCCAGTATCCTTCTTGGTCTTCGTTCATCTGTCAGCTCAAACTGTTGACGTGTCTGCTTTACTTTCAAGCAAACCTCACATAACGATCTTGATGGATACTTCGAGGAATATCCCATTATTCTGTGCAACAAATCTTGATCTATAGTTACATTCGCACAGCCAAATCAACCTAGGAATGAAATGAGCTACATATAAATTTCCTCATAGTTTTCCTTCTAAGCTTACGTGATCACTGGATGATTTGTTGCTCCCGAGTCACATGATATTTTATTTCCATCTTGTGTTGTTTTATTCGCTATAAATGTTATTCCCTCATTTTTACAATTCTGACAGTTGACCCCATTTGCACTGCTTCTGCATTCACTTGTTTTGTGTCCTTGTTTTCCACACTTGTAGCATCTCAAATTGAATTTTGCTTTTTCTCTATCTTGTCTCCCACCTTGTTTTGGGTAAATTTCCCCTGTTTCTAATTGTAAAAGCAACTAATTCGTCATGTCGATCAGCATCATTTTCTCGTCTTAGCTTTCCTTTCACAGTTTGTTTTTGACAAATTGTGCAAACACCTCTCCTGGGCTTTCACTAAACATTAAATCGTGAGGGCTCGATAATTCTCAGGCATGGCTGCCAGGAGTTGACATATTACTCCAGGTTCCTCCAAGTTCCCTCCACTCGCATTGAAATCAGCAAAAACTTCGTCAAATTCCACCAGTAAATCTGACTATTCACCTTCCTTCAATTTCATATTTCGCAGTTTCCCCTGTAGATCAACCTGTATTGAGGGACCTCTTCGAGTGTACGTATTTCTCACAGTTTCAAACACTTCTTAAGCTATCTTCTCGTTACGCGCTTGTTCTGGGGAACAGCGAATTTTGAACTGAAATTGGTCTAAAACGACTAGGTTGGATTCACCGATGAAGAATCCGTGGTCAAGTTTGATTCTGTCCGTTCGGCCGGCCGTGTGTGATCTAACTTTCGAGAGAAAGGACCTAGAGTCTTGAAATTTTCAGGTTAGGTTTGAATTCTGAATATCTCGGTCGAGTTCGTTAATATGCCAAATATGCCGAATGGTTTTTGTGTTATAGATATTTTTATTTTTCAATAACTTGGAGAATATTCATCTAATCACTTGGTTGGTAGATGAACAGTAGGAACGAAAAGAATTATCCATGAAAAAAAATTTGTTTCTTGAAAATTTTTATATTTCATTGTAATTACACAGAAATCTTCAAGTGGCCATTATATAACCGAGTACTTTGTTTCAGCCCAATCAGATTTCCTGATTTTCCTGAGAAACAAATCTAGAGAAAAATTTGGGAAAATTCATATATTTATGACACCCTATCACCGATTCCGAAGTTGAGGTCAACATCAGCAACTCATCGACTTCTATCCGAGGAAGATTCAATTCGAGCAACCATTCTTCTAGTTGTTATGACGCGATATCGACTGGGGTATATGGAAATAATGATACGACGTCCCAGGATATTAAACGGTCGTTGTGACTTACGTTATACCGTTTCAACTGTTCTGCTAATTTCGACGAGTTTTTGATTGAAAGAGAAGGTTGAGATCCTAGTTAGTTGAATGCGTTAAGTAACCATTTCGCGATGTTGTAAGTTTATATTCGAAACTATAGGTCTCATTTGATTTCCCGGTTTGTGAATTTTTGGCAAGCAGTACATACGGGTTTTTTACTTTGAATCTATAAATCTCTTGCGGCATCAATATATGTATGCATTTTTAAAGGGTCTCGTTGACTTTAATCACGCATTTCTTAAGAGGGTTTAGTTTTATTTCCACGTAGGGTCCTTCCTTAATGAGTTTTTTTACTGACTTCACGTACTCTGATTTGGAAATGATCACGACCGAGTTGCCCTTGTCCGATTTCAAATAAAAACACCATTTTTTTCTAAGCGATTGGATAATTTTATTGTTGCTACCTTTTTTGTTTTTTACGGTTTTCGATTTAGGTTTCATCAAGAAGGATTTACATTCATTTCTGACTAAATTTTGTTCGGGTTGCGGCAATCAAAATATGGCGTTTTCAATCTCATCGACGACGGTTTCGAAATCTATGTTTTCCGGGTAAATACTATATTTAAGGCCCGATTTGTTAACAACCATATTTTGTTCGTTCGCGGTATCTTGTGAATGTTAAACTAAGGGACTCGAATTTTCAACAGTAGTAACGAGCTTCCTGAATTTGTTATTAACGGTTCGGATTTTCTTTTTCTTTTTAATTTCTATCACTTTTTCAATATATGTATGCCAGAAATCGAAATCAATTTCACACGAGTTTTTCGCTAATTTTAAATGAATTTTATAAGCTTGCACCTGAAGCATATCTAATTTATTGGCGTATTTCTCGCCAATAGCCGATTTTATCCATTTGAGTTCAGCGGTATTTTTATTCGAAATCGGACAAGGGCAACTCGGTCGTGATCATTTCCAAATCAGAGTACGTGAAGTCAGTGGACAAACTTATTGAGGAAGGCCCCTACGTGGAAATAAAACTAAACCCCCTTTAAGAAATGAGTGATTAAAGTCAACGAGACCCTTCAAAAATGCACAAGCAAAAACCCGAATCTACCACGTATGTACTACTTGCCAAAAATTCACAAACCGGGAAATCAAATGAGACCTATAGTTTCGAATATAAACGCTCCGACTTACAACATCGCGAAATGGTTACTTAACAAATTCAACTCACTAAGATCTCCACCTTCTCTTTCAATTACTCATCGTTAGTAGAACAGTTGAAAAGGTATAACGTAAGTCACAACGACCGTTTAATATCCTGGGACGTCGTATCATTATTTCCAAATACCCCAGTCGATATCGCGTTACAACAATTAGAAGAATGGTTGCTCGAATTGAATCTTCCTCGGATATAAGTCGATGAGTTGCTGATGTTGACCTCTCTTTGCATGGAGCAGAATGTCTTTTCTTTTGATGGTAAGTATTTTCAACAAACATTCGGTACGGCCATGGACCGCTCCCCTTTTTCAGCTAATTTTTTCCTCGGTAAATTAGAGAAGAAATTAATGAAGTCTAATAGAAATTTTCCTAAATTTTGGGCCCGATACGTCGACGACGTCTTCGCTATAGTCGACGAAAATTTTGATGTAGAAGAATTCATCGATATAATGAACAGTCAATACCCTTTCATTAAATTCACGTTCGAATTCGAAAACAACGGTTCCCTTCCATTTTTAGACTTAAAATTATCTAGAGACAATACCACAACAATTAGTTTCGACATTTATAGAGAACCTACAAACTCGGACTGTTATATTCTGGTCGACTCAGTGGCATCCTGGTCACATAAAACAGTGAAGTTGATTTCAACAAAGAACAAAATAAAATTTTCCAAATTGCTGAACACAACGGTTACAATGAACACTTAGAACGAAAATTAATTACCAACCATAAAAATAAACAATTTTTCAAAGACATAACTTTAATGAAAGAAACGGGAAAAGATTGAAGCTTTTGGAGGTTTGCGAGGTAGCTTCAACCTCTTTGGGGAAGTGTCACGTTTCGTCCCGGCTTAGTTTGGGGGAACTCGTCAGGGCATGCACCAAACTAAGCCGTTTACATGCCTACGTGAGTGGACACCCCTTGTGAGGACCACAAGGGAGTGTACCAGACCGTTGGGTATGAGCGTATTTCCGAGATCTTGAGAGGATCTAACCGGGACAGCGTGCGCGCTAGCGCCCCCTGTACTTTGACCGATCATGTTGGCCAAGCGTTACAGGTAGGATACTTAAGACGCAAGATGGTACTGCGCGCGCGACTTAAGTAAGAGCTGAAAGAGGGCGCTCGCTACAGGACTCCCCTTCCAGTGAAAGCGATACCAGAAAGATGTATCTGGAGGAGTGTGACCGAGACCGAAAAGGTGTTCTCCTCTAAAACGCGGCTGTGAGCGGGCCGTTGTGCCATTACTGCGCTGTTGAGCACGAGTCTACGGCATTCGATGCACGGTTGACCAGACCGTTTGTGTTGAGCCGTGTAGACTATGTGCTAGAGCGCTCTGCCTCGTCGTTCGAGGAGTGTGACCGATTTAGAGGAGGTCAGCTTTTGACGGAATGTAGTCATTGCCCAGAAGATTTCCCACAAGTGCGGCCGTGATGCGGAGCAGTTGTGTGCCTTTGAAATGTGAGAAACCCGGATTGAGAAACGCTGCGCCACTTGTGAGTTCCTCTACCACTCGATGTCGTGCAGTGAGCTGGGTGCATTAGTGAGCACATCATTGATAAGCGAGTTGCAGCACGAGAGCGAAGTGGCGATGTGGAACCTCCTTGGGGTGGTTGCCGAACCATCGCCGAGGGAGGAACGGATAGGATCACACAGTGACAAGCGAGGTTCTCACTGGAAGCGAAGATGATCGCGAAGGGACAGAAACTGTGACCCCGTCGTTGAAATGAATCACGTCGAAAAGTCACCACTGAAGCTTTTGGAGTCCAGTTGATTTTGGCCTTCCCTTTGAGCTTCGGTACCAGTAGGTCGTTGAGGGGTGATTGAGTGTCTGATATTCTGGGTATGAAACGACGATAGAAGTTTATCATACCTAGAAATCGTCGGAGTTCTTTGGCTGTGGTTGGTTGAGGATACTCCAAAATGTCGGTAACTCTATCTGGTAGTGGGCGAGTGCCTTCGGCGGAAATGAGGTAGCCTAGGAATTTGACTTCAGGCTGGCCGAAAACACATTTGGCTGGGTTCAGTGTCATCGAGTGCTCCTGGAATCTTGCGAAGACGATTCTGAGGTGTTCCATGTGTTCTTCTTCGGATTCTGAGGCGATTAGTACGTCATCGATGTAGCTGAAGCAGAAGTCAAGTCCTCGTAGTACTTCGTCGATGAATCGTTGGAAGGTTTGAGCAGCGTTCCTAAGTCCGAAAGACATGAATGGAAATTCGAACATTCCGAAGGGTGTCGTGATGGCTGTTTTGGGAACGTCTTCTTCAGCAACTGGTATCTGATTGTATGCTCGAACAAGGTCCAGTGTGGTGAAGATGCTCTTTCCTTGCAGGATGTGGGCAAAGTCTTGAATGTGCCTGACTGGATATCGATCTGGTATAGTGCGGGCGTTGAGAGCTCGGTAATCTCCGCAGGGTCTCCAACTGTCGGTTGACTTTTTTGGTGCCAGGTGTAGTGGGGATGACCATGGACTTTTGGATGGACGTGCAATTTCTAGATTGATCATGGCTTCAAATTCTTTCTTCGCCGCTTTGAGTTTTTCTGGTGCCAGGCGTCGTGGTCTGGATGACAGTGATGGACCAGGAGTTGTTTGAATGTGATGCCTTGTATGGTGCTTGATGTTCATCGGGACTCCCTCAGGTCTCGTTATGTTGGGAAATTCCATGAGGAGGTCGTGGTACTTGGATGAACCGCTGATTGTTTTGATGACCGGAATGTTGCACTGTGTGGCTTCTCCTCTGGTGGTGAGCTTAGTGGTTCCGTCCAGGAGGCGTTGGTTTCTCACGTCCACAAGTAGGTTGTAGAAACTGAGCAAATCGACTCCAATGATTGGCTTGGAGACATCTGCTACGACGAATCTCCGTGTGAAATTGCGGCGTAGTCCCAAGTTGAGCGAGAGGTTGATTGTGCCATATGTTGCGATGTCTGTACCATTGGCTGCTGAGAGGGTGTTCGCTACAAGATAATGGTTTCAGGGCATTTACGTATCACGCTGAAACCTACAAAAAAGTAAATGTTAAATCAGCCCTCCCAACCGCCACGAAAACTAGACAACTTTTGGGAAATACCTTCGATAAAATTCCGGATGAACTAAAATCAGGCATATACGAAATAAAATGTCCAGACTGCGACAATTCTCACATCGGACAAACAGCGAGGAGCATCAACATGACATTCAAGGAACACATGAGCCATATCCGTAACAACCATCCTGACAAATCGGCGGTCGCGAATCACGTTTTAACAACCGTCATTTAATTTCAGAAAAATCCGTAAAGCTATTAAAAAGCTAGGGCAAAACTCACCTGAACACTCTTGAAGGTATGCATATGTTCAAGAGAAAAGACAGATTGCTAAACAATGATCTCGCCCCCATTAGTAACTCATTATTGCAAATATTTACATGACTCACCCTTGATAGCCCAGCACTACACTATAATGACCTTAGCAACCCTTTCCCATTGGTCCTGTACAGCATCCTCTCACTAGTGCAACAGGTGCGCTTGTAATGTAGTTTGTAACGATATGTGTTTGACAAAGGAAACTTGGTTTCCGAAATCAGTAGTTACACACTGTTTTGATGTTGAGCAGCCACTCATTTTTTCATTACACGCTTGTTCTAGAGAACAAAACCGCTATCGTTTTGCCAAGTCTGGGATTTATTTATTTATTTATTTATCATACAGTGATGATTAAACGGGCAACTCCCATATAAAACAGCAAGATGCACAAACTAAAACTAACGTTCACAATTTCACAGAATATAAAAAAAATGATATCTGCTTCAACTATCAACCCAGTATCCTAAATAAATTGCGCCTGAATGCTGACAAGGTCAAACAAAAGAAATCAATATCCCCATGGAGTCTATTCCCAACATTAAAAATCTGTTGAAAAAAAATGTATTTGGTTTTTCGAGTTTTGAGCCAAAAATGGTCTTCATCGATTAAAAAAATTCGATTTTTGTTTCGAAAAATATTCTTCAGAATTCAATGGAAATTGGCACAGACCTCGAAGTCAGAATATAATAATAGTGCTCAAAATTGCAGATTTAGCGAATATTTATCTGCAGTGAAACTCAATTTCTCGAAAGGAAGCGAGGACTTCTTCAATAGTAATGCCAACGCATAAATTTAGGGATTTCAGTTGAAAAAATTGTTTTTTGGAAAACTATTCATAACCTTACCATGGAGTTTGGCACAGATCTTGAGGTCACTATTTAACAACAGTTCTTATATCAAAGATATCGGGAGAAAATATAATGAATTTGGTTTTGATTTCATCGGTATGATTGTTAATTATTTCCGAAAAACTCAAAAAATACCTATATATCTGATAATCTATTGCAAGGGTATGTATATCTGCGGGACCACAGGATGGATTTCAAAAATTTGCGGTTAGTAATTAAACTCCAAACCTGCTCTACATTCATTAAGTCGATTAACGATTAGCGGTTAGGCCAGGCGTAAAGAATTTAGTTATGGCAGCTGAATTTTTGTGATTGAACAGGCGCGTAAAAGCTGCTGACTTCGCGTCAGTGCTTTTCTGGGTTGTTTCAACTACTTCCAGCACATCGTCTGCCAAACACAGGACCATTATGTTCCTTGAGTGTCATTCTTCTTGAATTCAGATTTTGCTCCAGTATATTTAAAGCACCACCTTGTTCCAGAGAAATTATCACAAGAAATTCTCAGCTTGATAGTTTTTACTTTCAAATGGTTTGAGATTTGTCTGTTGTGAGTTCAACATTGCCAGTGATTCCGACGGTTCCAGAGCGATCCCAACTTCCATGAAATCTTTTGAATTTATCCAATTTCCACCCAATAACAGGACTGTAGAATTTTAGCAGTTCCCAAAGCTCAGTATGAGGATAGAAATTAAAGATGACCAAGATTTCTTCAGAGGGATATTTATTCCACTAACTAAATGATAACCGCCTTCTACGGAAAACTCAGACATCCTATATACGGTTAGATCACTGAATAATTGATCATGTCAACGATCACAGAGCACACGACATAGAAAAACTGACTGAAGCTAGATTCACACAATTGCCATACTAATAAATCCACCGAATGATTCCGCAGGCCTTACGGCTGATCATACACACAATAATTTCCGAAGGAAAAATATAAGAAACTCGATATTTGTAGAGGAAATTTGATCCTTAATAACGAAGGTCGAATTCATGAATGGGTAAAATCGATCCAATGATTCAGCAGATAAACCCATTCTATAATTAATTTCCCCAATATTTTCAAATATAAAGATGAGATCGAACTGAAATCCAGTATCTGATTGAAAAATGAAAGCGTAAAGGTTCATACAGAATTTTGCGAGGATGATATAATCAGAAAATCGCAGAATATTGAATATAAAAAATTGATTTTTTTTAAAATTGTTCGGATGAAATGATCACGAAACTTTGGTAGAAAGCTGTTCAAACAAGTTACGAATTTTCGTCGTGGTTGAATAAGTATTTTTTGAATTATTCCGGACTGACGGTATCGAGAAAAAATCTACGAAATTTAATATTTTTTTCCCAATATCTCGAAACATTACAATCGTATCGAACTGAAATTTGGTACAATGCTGTGAAATATAAAATTCAAGGTCTTAGCAAGATCTTTCTTGAATATGAAGAATAGTTTCCGAAAAAGTTGTTTCGAAATTCACTTATGGCACGATCTCAAAAATTGCGCGTCGTTAGTTTCAATTAACGGCCCAGTTTCAATCTAATCGCTTCAGTAGTTCCAGAAATATCGAGTAGATAACCCTCAAAATTTCAAATGGCCATAACTACGAAACTGTTGGGCCAATTTTGGTCACTTACGAACTTAGCCGTCGCATTTCGAAATGCAACATATTCTAATAGTTTCAGGTCGATAGAATCCTCCTTACGCCCGTAATCGAGCCTACGGCTGGCCGGACGGACAGAATCGATTTTGATACTAGATTCTTCATGAGTGAATACAACCTAGTAGTTTGAGACCATTTTCTGGAAACAAAATCGAAATTTACGTCACCTTTGGACAAAAAGGTAGCACGCTGTTCCCCAGAACATGCGCGCAAAAACGATAGTCAATCGAATTATTGTCAATCGAAAAGTCACCATCTTTCTCTTGCGCGCATGTTCTGGCGGACAGCTTAGTATTGTTTTGTCCAATTGTCTCTAATTTTCGATTTTTTTTCCTGGAAACGATTTCAAACGAATAGGATGGACTCAATGATTACAAATCCGGTTTTAAAATCGATACTGTCCGGCCACCCGGCTGGCCGACGACACGATAACTGTTGAAATTAGTGAGCTAGCGACTTGAAATTTTCAGATTAGGTTGCGCATTGCATTGCGGCGGTTGAGTTCGTTAAGCTGGGTCCAGTTGTGTGTCACGTGAACAGCGAATACCATAAATCAAAGGGAGTTTTATGGTTCGAGGCAACGCTCTTTCGGCTCCGTCAGGACTCGGTTTTCAACTCGAACGAGGCATTTGAATGTATTATTCGAGGCTGAGCTCGAGTGCGTTCCACACTATTCGCCGAATCGTTTATCAAATTTTATTGCATTTGCTGTTCGGATTACACTCATATGGACCTGGCTTTAGTGGAACAAATCGGACGAATAGTTTCAGAGTTATAATCATTTGAACTTTTGGAGATTATTTCCCTGATATTTCGTGAACTACTTGAGGGACTGAACTGAAACTTGACAGTAATTAGGAGCATAACAACGTGCAACTAACTTCTCACGAAATTTTGTTGGGATCTATCAGTGAATTTTAAAACAAATTTTTTTCGGCAACTATTCATCATATTACAAAGAAACACATACCTTGAAATTCATTTTTCATGGAAGTATACCACATTTCATTTCAATGCGACCATAATTTCTGGACATATTGGAAAAAAGTATTTAGAATTTGGTGATTTTTTTCTCGATATCGCTATTTTTCTGGAATAACTCAAAAACTACTGACCCAATCAAGATCAAACTTGGCAGCTGGATTGAAAATGCTGATGTACAGGTTCTCGCAGAGTTTCGTGATGATTGTGTCATTAGAACAGTTTGAAAATAAAATTAAATTTTTTTTTTCTTTTGAAAAATCCATATTCTGCGATCTTTCAATCATATTATCCCAATGAAATTCTGCATGAACCTCCGCGCTATCATTTTTCGGTGAAGTACTGGATTTCAATTCGATCTAATCTGTATTTTTGGAAATATTGGAAAAATAATATTTTGAATGGGGATATCTGCGGAATCATTGCGCGGATTTTACTTATTCACGAAATTGACCTTCATAATCAATCCCCAAACCTACTATACAAATATCGAGTTTCTAAGTCGTTTCTTCTGGAAATAATTGTGTTTACGAACGGCCGTTCGGCTTTTTTCGAACAAAAGTGAGCCATCCGGTTCATCACCAATCCATTGGATATTCGCTAAATAAACACCAACATGCTGCTGAGTCGTTCAATGTTGATTTCTTAGCAGCAACAGAACACTGGATAGAGATTTCGATTTGATTCAGCACTACAGGGTCTTTCACGAGGAACCTCACCCATATTTATACGGGAAACTACTGAACGTATTTTCATGAAATTCAGCACTTATAAGTATTTCAAGATGCTGATGAAATCTAAAATATTTTCAAGGCATGAGCACCTCCGGTTTTTCCGGAAATGATGTCAACTTCCGTTTTTCAAATTAGAACACCATTTTTTTATTACAGAAATAGATTCCTTAGAAAATTTCAATTTGTTCTGATGTAACATTTTTCAGTTTTGGTTGGAAAATTCTCTCTGAGCGGGAAAATTCGAAAAAAAAATCGAAAATAGAGCTCCGCTGAAACAAGAATAACTTCGAGGTTTTTGGATGGAAAATTTTCATTTTTGGGATTTTTCAAGATGTAAGATTGATGTATCCACTTTGAAAATCGAAATCGCGATTCATGATACAGGGGGTGAAAAAATCGCTTTCAAAGTTAGGGATGACAAAATCGTGAAAAATCAATTTTTTCAAACTAGAACCGCATTTTTTTATGGCAGATATTGAATCTACGTTGAAAAATAATGTGAGTGTATGCATCACACCCTTGCCCTAAAGTGGATATTTTCTGAGTTATTCACAAAAAACTGTTTTTCGTCTTGAATTTTCAGCTATTTCTTTTCCCTTCACGCCAAAAAGATGACATTTTCAGGAACTGTTACTTAAACCATGTTTTAGATTTTACTACCCTAATATGCAAGAGAAAAAAGTTACAGGTTGTTCCTAAATAGATGGCGAATTTGGATTCGAATTTGTATCGGAAACCTCTTTATTTCAACTAATCGGCCATCGGTTTTCTCTCCAGTGATAGATAAATAATTCCTTATGAACCATATGCAAAAACTTACCATGTTTTACATTATTTTTTTTTAATGATAGATATCATTAATTACTTACATCTGCCAAATTCCTCTTTATTCAGTAGCATTTTGTGTTTACTATTAATTTGGTGATAATTCGTATTAAGTTATAAAATCGATCACTATGCCTAATTTTACCAATGAAGATTATTTAAATCTCATTCTACTTCATGGAGAATGTAATAAAGTTGTAGATAGAACGATTCGACTGTTCATTGAGAGGTTTCCTGACCGACCCAGACCAACGAGAGATACCATTAACAGAACCATGACAAACTTGAGAAATGTCGGATCTTTCGTGAAGAAAACTACACACAGAGAAAAAAGTGTAGTAGAAGATGAGAACAACGAAATTACAGTTCTTGCATATTTTCGTGTGAATCCTCAAAATTCTCTCAAAGATGCCGAGATTGATCTGGGATTATCTCAATCGAGTGTTTGGAGAATATTAAAAAAACATAAAATGCACCCATATAAATTCAATAGGGTACAGCATTTGAAGGAAACTGATTTCGTCAGGAGAACAGAGTTTTGCGAAGCTATGATGATTCGATTTCAAGAGAATGAAAACTTTTTGGACTGTATAATTTGGACAGATGAATCTAAATTCACAAAGATTGGTTCTTTCAATAGGCATAACAGTCATTATTGGGATGAAGAGAACAACCACCACTTCAGACAATGGAACTTTCAAGAGACCTGGAGTTTCAATGTTTTTTGCGCCATCAAAAATAATGCAATTCTTGATGTTCACATTTATGATGGGACTTTAACTGGTAAGATAGAACACTACACATGTTTGCATTATTCAAAGAATTTTCTCCCTTAGGAGATAGATATTCTGACATATTGACTCAAATAATTGAGCCGCTAGTACAGAACCATAATGACTTATGGTATCAACAAGATGGCGCGCCTCCACACAATTCACTCAATGTGTCAAATATCCTCTACAGGCTATTTGAAGATCGATGGTTGGCGAACAATGGTCCACATATTTGGCCACCACGTTCTCCCGATTTAACTCCTTTAGACTATTATGTTTGGGGTAGGATAAAAAATATTGTCTACTCAACTCCCCTGACTGATAAAGAGGACTGCATAGAACGAGTCAGAAATGCGTTCAGGTTTGTTTAGATTTTTAGATTCATAGTTTTGAAACTCAATTTGGTTTTTGAACACTTTTGCAGATCTCTTCCTCCCGATGAAATAAGAAGAGCAACGCACGAAGCATTCCTGAGACGTATAAATAAATGTCTAGAAATTAACGGTCAAAACTTTGAGCATCTTCTCTAGTTATAACTGCGAGAGTTTGCCATGGTTCTCCTAATAGTAACTTGAAGTCGGTTTCAAGAAGGGATGAAAAATCTACAGCATGGTTCAAATAACAGTTCCTGAAAATTTCATCTTTTTGGCGTGAAGGGAAAAGAAATAGCTGAAAATTCAAGACGAAAAACAGTTTTTTGTGAATAACTCAGAAAATATCCATTTTAGGGCAAGGGTGTGATGCATACACTCACATTATTTTTTAACGTAGATTCAATATCTGCCATAAAAAAATGGGGTTCTAATTTGAAAAAATTGATTTTTCACGATTTTGTCATCCCTAACTTTGAAACCGATTTTTTCACCCCCTGTATCATGAATCGCAATTTCGATTTTTAAAGTGGATACATCAATCTTACATCTTGAAAAATTTCAAAAATGAAAATTTTCCATCCAAAAACCTCGAAGTTATTCTTGTTTCAGCGGAGCTCTATTTTCGATTTTTTTTTCGAATTTTCCCGCTCAGAGAGAATTTTCCAACCAAAACTGAAAAATGTTACATCAAAATAAATTGAAATTTTCTAAGGAATCTATTTCTGCAATAAAAAAATGGTGTTCTAATTTGAAAAACGGAAGTTGACGTCATTTCCGGAAAAACCGGAGGTGCTCATGCCTTGAAAATATTTCAGATTTCATCAGCATCGTGAAATACTTATAAGTGCTGAATTTCATGAAAATACGTTCAGTAGTTTCCCGTATAAATATGGATGAGGTTCCTCGTGAAAGACCTTGTATAGACTGCCAGGTTATAATCTTGCTTCGAGCTTTCGTAGAGATGAAGGTGAGGTGCTTTGTTTTTCATAGATGATAATATAGTTTTCAGGTCGAGAGTTGACATAAATGAATAAAGTAATCCTTTTATAATCGAATGCTGTGCTGCCCAGGTATGCTTAGAAAGAGAAATATTATAATGATCTGCATTTATTGTCCAAATTCCGCTAGTACTGATTTCGATATTTTTCTTGAAAAGCTATCAGAGATGTCTCGCTTCCTCTATGAGAGGGCTGCTATGATACTAACAGGTGACTTTCAATGTCAAGGTTCTATCGAAAACATCTACAACAAAGAACTTCACATCATTGATTGAAAATTTAGGACTTTAATTAACGATACATGAACCAACAAGAATCTGTAAGACTTCAGCATCTTGCCTGAAAAATATTATAACGAATATTGGAAATTATGCTAGTGTTGTGGAAGAACAATAACCATTCAGCTCAGAAATTCATATTTCCTTCTGCAGGATCAAAGAAGATGTTTTGTTGAGGAAAAGACTGAGGATTATCATTCAGGACACAATGAGGGTTTTTTTTTATTCTTTATCTAATCAGGATTGAACAGATGTGTGTGCAGATTTCCGCTGTGATGTGAATACGTTAACGAATTCTTTTTTCACTTTTCAAGTTCGATAAACGTTCTTCAACAAGTTTCGCAGTAAAGGTGGTAAATAACCATAGAATTAAAAGAATGTCATCGACATCAAGTAGTGTTTAGGACATGAAGAATATTTTGGACTAATTAACATAATCACAAGGACGAATATCTGTCGACAAATCAACAAATAGTCCCCCCTGATCAGAGCTATTCATCCAATCAACCAAAACATCTACACCGAAGAAGCGGATCCAAGGAGAATGGCTACAGTTGTTTCACAGTTGTTACTGATCATCAGGTCAACTTACCTTTCTTGATTAATTAAACTCCATAAAGAAAATAACCCAATAAGACCAGTAGTTCCATTCATTACACCCGCAAGTATTAAATTATCTAGAACTTTAATTCCAATCATCCAAAATGGAACGAATTTTTCAGCTATATATGCAATTAAAAAAAGTTTACAACTCATAGACAATATTCAACATATCCAACTAACAAAAAATTTTAAATTAATTTCATTTGGTGTCCAAAGTCTATTCCCTAGTATACCACCAATAGAAACAATAAAAATTATTGAAAGATAATTAATAAAAAATGATACCAATCCCATTAAAATTGAATTGAATTGCCTAGAAGTATGTATCGAACAAAGTTATTTTCAGTTCAATGAAATAATCTATGAGTCAAATGAAGGATTAATAATGGGAAACCCCCTCAGTTCAATTTTAGCTGAATTTTTCATGGACAATTTAGATTTCAAAATATATGAACATCCGATAAGTAAATACTTCCTTTATTTATATAGATACGAGGACGACATCGTTTGTTGTTTCAAAGGTACCGACCGACAACTAACTACATTCAAAAATTTTATAAATAAACTCCACCCAAACATCAAATTCACAGTTGAAATAGAAAAAGACAAAAGTATCAATTTCCTTGACCTCACAATATCTAGAGTAAACAATTCTCACGATTTAAGTATTTTTCTCAAACCAACTCATACAGATACCACAATTCATAATACTTCGAATCATCCTACCACCCAAAAAATGTCAGCATATAATAATTTCATCCACAGAGTTTTAAAAGTACCTATGAATCTTGATAATTTCAACAAAGAATTGAACATCATCAAACAGATAGCATCAAACAACGGTTATAATCCATCTCTTATAGACAAAATGGTATCCTATAAGCAGAGGATCATGATATTGGAACTCGTGTATCCAATCATAAAAGAGGACAAGACACAGAGGTATCTTATGTTTATGGATAATCTGAATTGAATATTGCTGAACATTTCAAAAATAATATCAATTGTAACGTTTCTTTTAAAACCTCCAATAATCTTAGTTAAGTTGTGAAAAACAATAAAAATCGAACAAATAAAGGCAATAGATCTGGAGTGTATAAGTTGACTTGTAGCGATTGCCCTATGGTATACATCGGTCAAACAGAAAGATCATTCAAGAAAAGGATCCATGAACATCAAAGAAGCTATACACCGGACAAAATTCAGTCAACATATGCTAAACGCCTCGAAGAATTCATGCATAATTTCAACAACAACTACGAAATTCTCCATGTTGAAACCAAAAGTTCAAGATTAACACTCTTAAAATCAACAATTAAATACAGATTTTTCTGTATAACCATTACATAATATCTTTCGATATTGATTTGATATCTTACGATATACTTTTATGTCTTCGACGTACTACGTCTTCAATGACAAAATTATTATATCAACTGGCATATAATGATCAAAGTAAAAAACTTGAGAAAAGTGTGAAAAAATGAAATACAACCTAAAAACAATACTAGACACAGTGTTTCATCTTCTATCTTTCGATTTAGAATCATCAGTAGCATTTATTCTATATTATACATCAAAAACTCACCACGTGTTTGTTAAGTACACTTCACTTCAATAACGGAAATAAGCAGGTTTGAGTCCATACGCATGCATGTTGTTTCAATAGCCTTTAACAAGTAGACTTTTTTGAATTTAACTCTTAAAATCGTTGGAAATCAACAGGTATAACGCCCGCAAAATTCTACTGAATGAACAAATGTGAATAGCTCTCCATTATTGAATATCTTTCTGTAACTTGAGAAACCCCGGGGTAAACCCCAAGTTATACTTACCTATAAGTTATACATTGTGGAAAAATTTGTCATATTTCGTGTTTTTTTTTCAAGATATCAATATTTTTTTTCGGGATTATTTAACAAATACTATTTCAATCATATTGAGACTTGGCAGCTAGATCGGAAATGCTAGTGGACAACTTTGCTCAAAATTTCGTGATGATCGTTTAATAAGAACAATTTGAAAAAAATTAAAATTTTTTTTTTCAAATATTCAATATTCTGATCATATCCTAATCATAATATTTTCATGAATTTTTGTATGAACAGTCGAATTATCCTTTTTCGATGAAGTACTGGATTTCAGTTCGATCTAATCTATTTTTTCAGAAATATTGGGAAAATAACATTTTAAATGGGTTTATCTGCAGGTCCAAACCTGCTATACAAATATCGAGTTTGTAAGTTGTTACTTCCGGATGTTATTGTGTTTATGAAAAAAACTTAAAATTCGTAGAGTAGATCTGGGACTCGATTACGAAGGTCGAATTTGTGAATGGGTAAAATCCGCCGAATGATTCCGTAGATACTTCCATTCAAAATTTATTTTCCAAATATTTCAAAAAATACAGGTTAGATCAAAAAACTATCAATATTTCCTGACTAAACAAACACGAACTCCTATTGTATCTGGATTCAGCAGGGTGTACAGTAAACAATTACCGAAGATTCTGCGTGAAACACTCAAACCTTGGTATAACTATCTCAGCTTGTTACATGTCACGGTATGATTTCATCGTGTTGATTTTTTAATAAATATGTCTTAGTGCAGCTGTGATATGAAGGCAATCAGAAAGCCACTATGGCATTTCTCCTCTTTCCATAGATTCTGTATACTAAACATGAGATAACGCTCTGGTTGCTGTGACGTTTTAGCTACATCTAATCCAGGAACAATATTTCATGGTTGTAATTCTGATTTAGTACTTCCTGATCTTTGTGAGTCTTCTTTAAGGGCCCAAGCAAAAAAAACTTGTTGTATTTGTTATCCCAGGGCTACTTTGAAACCCAATCAAGATAATGCCGCATAATTGTATCAGATGCAGCTAGGCACTCGCAATATCCACTTTACCTGTCTCCTGTATTAAATGCAGAGGTATTTTTCACCTTTCAACCAAAGAGTTGGAGTATCTGAGTGAGTACATGAACCAGCCTTTCCTGCATTACTTCAGTTCGTCAACTTTGTAGTGGCTCTATAGCCACCGGGGCCTAATCAACTTCTCCCTCTTTTTCGCAATAGGATAGTGATATGAATCAAGCCATAACAATCATGCATTTCAGGGAACTTATGGAACAGATGCGTAGTATGACAGCCAGTCTGGAAAGAGTTGAGAGAAGACATGACGATCTGTTTGCTAAACTTGATATCTGTTCTGCCACTGACAGATATTATGATACTCTGGTAGCCCACAAGTCTTGTATCTCTGAGTGTAAATGTGATATATCTTCCCATCAGAGTGCCAATACTTCACTGTCTGATAAAATTTCAAACATAACAGAAAAAGTAGTCAGTGTCGAGGCTAAATTATCTGCCAAGAAAAGAGGGGTTTCCTCTTAAGACGAGCCGAAGATCGTGGACATGATGGAGAAATATTTCAATGTCATCATAGCTAACCTTAAAAAATCTAGTGATGATAATGATATATCTATTATTCGCGACGTTATAGAGCTTCTATATCTTATTTTCAGTCAGTGTTCGAAAAACGCTGCAAAAATTCCTTTCAAGGATAAAACTAGACCACGTTGGGTTAAACTAACTTTCAGAATCCTCGAGGTGGTTTAGAGTATATTTCGTAAAAAATCATCTCTTCGAGGAAATTCGAAGTTTCGTGATGTCAGGATTCCAGAAAACAAGACTAAGAACAGGTCGTTGCACTCAACTCTCTTCGCAAAGAACTGAGAAGGAGACACGATCTTTGGGAGGATGATATCACCATCAAGTATACAAAGGGAAACCCATTGTATCGAGGAATAGAGGGGAAAAATGCTTCAAAATAATAATGTGTCTGAATGCTTGGCTCATGATGTACACAGAGATACAATCTCTCCCTTCCAAATTTCCTGAACTTCTGGCATTTGCTCATTTGAATATTAAATTAAAAAAAGGTTACTTGTTAAAGGCTATTGATACAACAATTAAATACAGATTTTTTTGTATTACCTTCACATAATATCTTTCGATATTGATTTGATATCTCACGATATACTTTTATGTCTCCGACGTACTACGTCTTCAATGACAAAATCATTATATCAACTGGCATATAATGATCAAAGTAAAAAACTCGAGAAAAGTGTGAAAAAAAATTAAATACAACCTAAAAACAATACTAGACACAGTGTTTCATCTTCTATCTTTCGATTTAGAATCATCAGTAGCATTTATTCTATATTATATATATATCAAAAACTCACCACGTGTTTCTTACGTACACTTCACTTCAACGGGAATAAGCAGATTTAAGTCCATACGCATGCTTGTTAAAATTGTGCATAGTAACAATAATGCCACAGATTTTACTCACACCTTCTCCCTTCCTTGACAAATGAAATGCGGTAAAAAACATTTTCCAAAATCTTTATAACCTCAAAAATTAAATGACAGTTGATATTGACCCTTGAAAACTATAAGTTTGCATTCAAATATTAAATTCAAAAAAGTCAACTTGTTAAAGACTATTGATACAACAATTAAATACAGATTTTTCTGTAGTACCTTTAGATAATATCTTTCGATATTGATTAGATATCTTACGATATACTTTTATGTCTTCGACGTACTACGTCTTCAATGACAAAATTATTATATCAACTGGCATATAATGATCAAATTAAAAAACTTCAGAAAAGTGTAAAAAAAATGAAATACATCCTAAAAACAATACTAGACATAGTGTTTCATCTTCTATCTTTCGATTTCCCAGCAAACATTAAAACGCAGCAAGAGTACAAAAACTGTACAGCGTTGCTGCACTTGAAGTGCAGCGATGTCCCGCGAAATAATTGCATCGAAACTGTACAGCTCAAACTGCAGTCGAAGTACAGCCACTATACAGCAGTTGTGGAGGAGCTATGCCTCGTTGTAATGCAGTTTGTACGTAGTAATAATGCACCAACTGTGCTACTTCGATATGAAGTTTCTAAGCAGCAACAATGCAGCAGAAGCTCGGCTGTATAACGAGACTCACAGGAATAAGACTCACTGCCGAAAAAATAATTATTTTTCAAGAGATTGAATTGAAACCTTGCTCATTGATACTTAATTATTAACCATCGACAGATGTAAAAAAAAAAGGTCTACGACTTCCAGTTTATTTGAAAATTGCCGAATAATTTAGATTTTCTTATATGATGTGATGTATATGTTTTTGCATAATCGACATCTATGCTTTACGGTAAAAAAAATTTTGCAATTTTTTCTGTATCCAGATATTGATTACTTTACAAAAAAAAATATTCAATTTTTCAGGAAATTTCATCAAAAACTCAGTATGGAATTCAAATATATAAAAATATACACAACATTCTTTGAAAAAATCATTCGGCCATTTCCGGTTGAAGCTAAAAAAAAATAAAATTTTCTATTTACCCTCAGTCGATGAATGACAGTCTGTAGTATGCATGTTTAGAATTTCAATGCGATTACTTGAAAAATATACGTTTTTCGGAGGTGAGCCTGATTCCTGAAACATACTGGCTGTCTTAGGAGTCGGGTTAACCTAGTTCATGTTGAGCATATTACGGAATGTGGTTTATAGCAAATTCAACTAAATAAAAGAAATATTGTGTACCAGGAACATGACTTTAATAGAAAAAACTAGAATTTACAGAAATATCGGCGATATCAAACATTATAAATATAATATATTATTGAGAGACTCTCTCTCTCGTTCCTATCTAATTCCTCTAAAATGAGTAGGACATATTTCTCAATCATACCGTGATGGTTGTTCCAATATTGGTTGGTGAATCATTTTTGCTACCTTTGTTTTTGCGTACAGCAAGTTAAAGTGAAGAAAAATGAGTTAATAAACAAAAAAGTTCTACCTTGTGTGAATAAAATACCTAAAATTCCTTCATTGATGTTAGAACTTCGAAATTCTGTTTCTTAGTTGGCCCTATCCAGTTCAGGTGGAGACCCAGATGTTTTCTACCATTGTCTATTTATTCCTGTTCCGAAAGGAACGGCATCATCTTAACTGACTTAGCCACACACCTAATTTGCCTTATTTTGTTTTTTCGGCAATTTATCATGTCGATACACTTGTTTTTCGCACTTGCAACACAGTCAACTTGAAACAAACAGTCAGTTCAAATAGCTTGAATCAAGAACGACACACAGAACAAATTTCCGTTGCAAAACAGCATGGCCGACGACGACGATTGACAACGGCTCAACCGGCATAGTAGGTGTGTGGTATAGCATCATAGAGAGAGAGACAGCGTTGTCTCATACAGCATCTCGATTTTGTTGAACAAAAGCTGTACTGCAGCTGTATTTAAAACACTGCATTTAGGAAAGCAGTATCACCAATGCAGATATTGTGCAGTTTCAATACAACATTTTATGTACTGCATTCCGGTGGCACTTGTAATGCAGTAACTGCACAATTGCTGTATTTTGTGTTTGTTGGGTTAGAATCATCAGTAGCATTTATTCTATATTATATATCAAAAACTCACCACGTGTTTCTTACGTACACTTTACTTCAACGGAAATAAGCAGATTTTAGTCCATACGCATGCTTGTTAAACTTGTGCATAGAAACAATAATGCCACAAATTTTACTTACACCTTCTTCTCTCCATGACAAATTAAATGCGGTAAAAAACATTTTCCAAAATCTTTATAACCTCAAAAATTTAATGACAGTTGATATTGACCCTTGAAAACTATAAGTTTTCATTCAAATATTAAATTCAAAAAAGTCTACTTGTTAAAGGCTATTGATGCAACAATTAAATACAGATTTTTCTGTATTACCTTTACAAAATATCTTTCGATATTGATTCGATATCTTACGATATACTTTTATGTCTTCGACGTACTACGTCTTCAATGACAAAATTATTATATCAACTGGCATATAATGATCAAAGTAAAAAACTTGAGAAAAGTGTAAAAAAAAATGAAATACAACCTAAAAACAATACTAAACACAGTGTTTCATCTGCTATCTTTCGATTTAGAATCATCAGTAGCATTTATTTTATATTATATATCAAAAACTCACCACGTGTTTCTTACGTACACTTCACTTCAACGGGAATAAGCAGATTTAAGTCCATATGAATGCTTGTTAAAATTGTGCATAGAAACAATAATGCCACAGATTTTACTTACACCTTCTTCTTTCCTTGACAAATGAAATGCGGTAAAAAACATTTCCCAAAATCTTTATAACCTCAAAAATTAAATGACAATTGATATTGACCCTTGAAAACTATAAGTTTTCATTCAAATATTAAATTCAAAAAAGTCTACTTGTTAAAGGCTATTGATGCAACAATTAAATACAGATTTTTCTGTATTACCTTTACAAAATATCTTTCGATATTGATTCGATATCTTACGATATACTTTTATGTCTTCGACGTACTACGTCTTCAATGACAAAATTATTATATCAACTGGCATATAATGATCAAAGTAAAAAACTTGAGAAAAGTGTAAAAAAAATGAAATACAACCTAAAAACAATACTAAACACAGTGTTTCATCTGCTATCTTTCGATTTAGAATCATCAGTAGCATTTATTTTATATTATATATCAAAAACTCACCACGTGTTTCTTACGTACACTTCACTTCAACGGGAATAAGCAGATTTAAGTCCATATGAATGCTTGTTAAAATTGTGCATAGAAACAATAATGCCACAGATTTTACTTACACCTTCTTCTTTCCTTGACAAATGAAATGCGGTAAAAAACATTTCCCAAAATCTTTATAACCTCAAAAATTAAATGACAATTGATATTGACCCTTGAAAACTATAAGTTTTCATTCAAATATTAAATTCAATACATACATGTACAGGGTGATTCATTAAGGGTGGCCACCCGCCGTATCTCGGGAACCGTTCATCCCATAACTTCCGGAAAACAATTCTAATGACAAAATCGGCCCCTAGAAAATGATTAAAAATATTTTTAAGTCCGTAGTTCCCCACTAGAGGGCGCAATCTATCACTTGTAAAATATAATCTCATTTTTTACGAAATATTCTCCAGCTGACAGTGGTAAAGGATAATAAAATAAAAAAATACTCATCCTATTCAACAACTTTTGTTTGAGTAATTTTTCCATATTTCCTTTCTTTTAGTGTTGAGATGGAAAAACTTTTCTTCACAAAAAAAACACTCTCACTTCTGTATGCGTGAACCGATTTTCACGTAATTTGATTTTATTCGAAGGCCATTAAAAGCAGATTACAGAAAAATATGACAACAACATACCGGGTGATCCAATTAAAAACTACATGCTGTTTTATGTCACTTCACCCTATTTGCGCGTTTTACTGGAGAATTTCAAATGCAATTCTATGATTCTAACCGACTGAGAATAAGCTAAGCATTATCACCTATTTATTTGTTAAAACCGCAGACAGATACCTCCAGTCATTCCGAAGATATTAACATTTTTGTAAATTTTGATGAGTGTTGATCAACCCTGTGAGCTTGAAACAACAAGGAAGTGACTTTAGTCATCGTGACAATGCAGCAAAATACTAAACATACATGAAATAACAATAATACGATAAAATGAAACAAAAATTAGCAACAACGAAAATATTTGAACAAAAAACAACCCTTATACATAATCATTTCAAATATTCAAAATGTCTACCATTTTTTTCTATACATAAATTAAGTCTTTCTTCAGTTGATACTGGTCACAGTTTCAGCTGCCTGTCGAAATCTATTTTTCATATACTCACTTGTAGTTGGGAGTGTTCGGAAAACTAAGTCTTCATTCTCCCCCAAAAATAAAATCTAATACTGTGAGGTCGAGTGATCTTGCTGGAAAAATAATTTGAATAGCAATATCTTCTAAAAGATTTCGAAAATTTTCCGTAAAAATTTCAAGCACCTTTGTCCCGTTAGGATACTATCGAAGAAAAATGGTCCGAAAACTGTTCCATCAAAAATTCCGCACCACACATAAACACTCCAGCGATTCTGATTATTGACTTATCTTTGCCAATATGGATTGTTAGATGATCAGTAGTGGCTGTTGTGTAAATTTACTTTACCATTGCTAGAAAAAGTAGCCTCGTCAGTCCATAATATTCTATGGACCAAGTTAGGTTCGACGTTAAGCCTTCGTTTCAACCAATTGCAAAAGTCCTGTCGTCTCTTTCAATTCTTGGTGCAAGACAACATGATACGGATGCAGTTTATGGTCCTTTAGTATCCTTTGAACTAGCGAATAATTCGATCCCAAATCACTTGCAATTTTTCGAATGCTCAGATGTAATTCAGCATAAACATAAGCCAAAACTTTTATGATATTATTAGCTTCTACGTTTTCCATTTGTCCTTCCAACATATTGAACCTTCCAAGTTTGTAACAGTCTTCGTGTCAATATTTTGAATACTTTTCTGGAATGACGACGTCTTTCAGGATATCGTATCGGGTATTCCCTTTCAGCTACTGCATTTTCTAAACATTCAGCATAAACATTAAGCATGTCATATGCTTCTCCGTTTGAATAATTAGGCCTCATAAACTAGTAGTTTGCAATCGACCTAAATTAATTTTACAGCTATAGAAACCGAGAACAAACAGTAACGCCCAAGCTTACTGGATCTAGATCAGCTTGTTTTGTGAATGACATACATTTTTGATAAGTTTCTTCTTTCATTTGATTGTTTAGATGATGAAATAACTCTAATCCTTCTGAATTTCACAGGGTTGATCAACACTTATCGAAATCTGCAAAAATGTTAATATCTTCGGAATGACCGGAGATATCTGTCTGCGGTTTCAACAAGTCAATAGGTGATAATGCTTAGCTTATTCTCAGTTGTTTAGAATCATAACATTGCATTTGAAATTCTCCAGTAAAACGCGCAAATAGGGTGAAGTGACATAAAACAGCCTGTAGTTTTTAATTGGATCACCCGGTATGTTGTTGTCATATTTTTCTGTGATCTGCTTTTGATGACCTTCGAATAAAATCAAATTACGTGAAAATCGGTTCACGCATACAGAAGTAAGAGTGTGTTTTTTGTGAAGAAAAGTTTTTCCATCCCATTACTAAAAGAAAGGAAGGAGAGTATTTTCTTATTTTATTATTCTTCACCACTGTTAGCTGGAGAATATTTCGTAAAAAATGAGATTATGTTTTACAAGTGATAGATTGCGCCCTCTAGTGGGGAACTATGAACTTGAAAATATTTTTAATCATTTTCTAGGGGCCAATTTTGTCATTAGAATTTTTTTCCGGAAGTTATAGGATAAACGGTTTCCGAGATACGGCCGGTGGCCACCCTTAATGAATCACCCTGTACATACATACACATATGTACCGAAATATTCGTTTCGAGTTTTTGGATGCGACTAGGTTGTTCTCCTATGTTACCCTATATGAATGGATTTTGCTTCTGACAAAATTAGACAAATTGCGATGATTGGCGTGGTCCAAAGTGGACCTCGTCGTCAGCTACCTTTGCGAGAGAGACTTCTTTCTTCTAATCAAATTCAAGACACTATCATCAATCCACGGCTTTGCAGAATAACATTTCCTTTGTTCCAAAAGTGTGTAGGATGCGATAATGTCCTCAAGCGTGTATAGAAAAGTAAACCACATGCATCCACACTTTTTTCAGCAGGAAATGAATCGCAGTTTTTAGACGATAGATCCTCAGAAACGGCATCATAATCGACATTTTTATAGTTTTTAAGTGGAAACGCTTGGTGGATGGAGACTGTAGCTGAAGATCAGTTGTTAAAGTTGGGTGGTCCGATTTTCCGAATGGTGGTAATTAGTCAATATCTGATATGATGTTTTATGAAGAAGAGTTCTAATGTTGAAGGAATCTGCCCAGGGCGATACCTGGTAGATTTGGTCACCAACTGCTGAAGTGCTGGGTTGGCAACTATTTTAGAGACTGGAAAAGATGGAGAATCGATCAAAGGCAAGTGAACCAGAGGCCAGTTCATATCACGACAATTGATTTACAAATTTCCACACTTCCGGGACGACTGCAGTATTAAGTCAGTAAATTACGATCCGCAGAACAAGGACTATATCGGTAGATGCAGCCAACCAATAGAGAAAAATTGAGTCCCGAAATCTTAAAGGAGAAATTATGTATCCCTGCTCAATCGTAAGGAAAGCCTCTGAAAGATTCAGATATTCAAGAACATACTTAAAAAAAAACCACCTCGATAACCCGGGCAAATAAGGTTGTCATCTCGTAGAAGCGTGTATTCTGGGATTTCTAAGACAGATTCAGCCACAGATGGTTGCATGAGCCATGACCTGCTCTTAGTCTTGTTTTCTGAAATTCTGACATCACGAAACTTCGATTTTCCTTGAAGAGATGATTTTTTACGGAATATACTCGAAACCACCTCGAGGTTTGTGAAGGTTAGTTTGACCCAACGTGGTCTAGTTTTATCCTTGAAAGGAATTCTTGCAGCGTTATTCAAACACTGACTGGAATAAGGAGATAGAAGCTCTATAACGTCGCGAATAATAGACATATCATTATCATAACTACATTCTTTAAGTTTAGCTATGATGACATTGAAATATTTCTCCGTCATGTCCACGATCATCTGCTTGTCGTTAGAGGAATCAACTCTTTTAATGGCAGATAATTTAGCCTCGACACTGACTACTTTTTCTGTTATGTTTGAAATTTTATCAGACAGAGAATTATTGGTACTCTTATGAGAAGATATATCATATTTGCACTCAGAGATATAAGACTTGTGGTCTACCAGAGTATCATAATGTCTGTCTAGAGTGGCAGAACAGATATCAAGTTTATCAAACAGATCGTCATGTCTTCTCTCAACTCTTTCCAGACTGGCTGCCATACTACGCATTTGATTCATATGTAAGTTCCCTGAAATGCCTGATTGTTATGGCTTCATTCATATCACTATCCTGTTGCGAAAAAATGGGAGAAGTTGATTAGGCCCCGGTGGCTATAGAGCCACTACAAAGTTGACGAACTGAAGTACTGCAGGAAGGGCAGGTTCATTTACTCACTCAGATACTCCAACTCTTTGGTTGAAAGGTCGACACAGTCAGGGTGAAAAATACCTATGCATTTAATACAGGAGACAGGTAAAGTGGGTGTTGCGAGTGCTTTGCTGCATCTGATACAATAATGCGGCATTATCCTGGTTAGATTTCGAAGTAGCTATGGGATAACAAAGACAACAATTTTCACTTGCTTGGGCCCTTAAGGAAGACTCAAACAGATCAGAAAGTACCAAATCAGAATTACATCAATGAAAAATTATTTCCGGATTAGATGTTGCTAAAAGCAATCAGAGCTACTCACTTTCAGCACACAGGATCTATGGAAAGAGCAGAAATGCGGTAGTGTCTTTCTGATTGCCCTCATATCACAGCTGCACAAGACATATTTATCAAAACAAACAGCACGATGAAATCGTACTGTGACATGTAACAAGCTAAGAAGATAGTTATATCAAGGTTTCACGTAGAATCTCCGGTAATTGTTTACGGTACACCCTGCTGAATCCAGATTCAAGAATAGTTCGTGTTTGTTTCGTCGGGAAATACTGATAGTTTGTATGATCTATCTATGAGAACTTCACAGATACATGCTGATTTGAATTATCATTGCGACAGTAACAACTCACATGAGGTAGCCAGCCGTCAGGCTGTTGTCTTGGCGAATAATATGTGGGAATTTTTTCCTTCCGATCATGTCATCATCTAATTATGTGTATTCTTGTTGTTTGCTTGAAAATATAAACTACTGTGTATTGCTTTATCAATCTTTCTGTAACCTTTTATTCTCACGTACCTCTTGTCAAAGAATATGTGTGATCCTATAGTTAATTACAAACAAATAAACAAACTTCATTCACCAAAAATCATCGTTACAGTCTATTCACAATGCAGTTGAGAAATGTCGAGAAGAAACAACAGCAAATATAAAATAGTGGATTATATTAATTTTGACTTATTCCTGACAAAAACTAGAGAATTGTGTAGGGTTCATCCTGTATCAAAAGTTGAATCTCTTCGACATTTTTCAAATTTGTCAATCTCAGTCATGCGTTCTGGTAGTGCATTGTATAATTTGGTGAACATATTTTATGTACAAGGTTTTTCGGTGGAAGAAAGATTATGATGAGGATCAATAAAATAATAATTTACGAACAAAGTGAAGTATTGCGGTTGTTTGTATACAAACTGTGGGCATTTAAATATAGATATAGAGGGCAGGTAGAATTAGTTTATCTTTTTTTCTGAAAACACCTCTACAAGTATCTCTATACTTCATTTTCAATATACTTCTTATGGCGAATTTCAGTACTCTGAATATACATACATACATCATGTGGGCTATTCCACCAGAACATAATACTTTAACTTAAAAGAGACTAGAAGTTGGAAAAATATACTGTCAAAAGAAATTCGGGAGTTAACTCAGTTCCTAGTACTCGCAGTGTGTATACCACCTCGTCAAGTCTTTTTTTTGAAGTTCAGCAATGTATTCAGCCCAGTCAAGGTTCGTTAATGATTGAGCTAGGGAATTTGGTATGATCTTTCAGTTCATTTGGGTCATCGTTGAGAGTAATCGACAAGCTCACAGATTTTCTGAGTTTGTGAGAGAAGATGATGAGCTCAGTTGTATTATGGTTAAACATCAGACTATGCGATAGACACCACAACTCGATAGTCCCCGATGTGCCATTCAGGAGTTCCTGCAGGGCCATCTGGACTTTCTCGAGGAGTACAATATTCGTGTCATCCGCGTAGTTATAAAAGAAATCATATAACAAAGGCTCTTGGCATATCATTAACGTGAACAAGGTAGAGTAGTGGACCCAGAATACTACCCTGAAACATACCTATCGTTATTTCAGTCATCATGGATCTATAGTCTATTCTATCCACGTTCTACTCAACATATTTTAAGCGTCCCGGCAAATAACTCCTTATTAAATACAGCTCTTCATCTCTAATATCATAGATTTCTAGTTTCATTAAAAGTATATCGGGAATAGCCGAATCAAAAGACTGAGGGAAGTTAATGAAATATCCCAGTAATAAATCATTTCCCTCCAGGTCCTCACTTAATGTCTCAATCAGTTAGTAAATGGCCGTTTCTATCCATGTGTACTTCAAATCGTAAGCACGGCAAGATAGCGGCGCCGGAGATGGAAAATCCGGATGTGTTCACAGGACCTAAATCCGACATAATGATGAAGCTAGCTTATAATTTGTCAAACCGTAGGCAAATAATTGCTATGTTGACATCCAGTGTTCGGTAATAGCCAGGAATTGTCAGTTTTGTTTCTTTAAGAAATAATTAAAGCTTGTATAGTTGGTACTTGTACATTCGAATGAATAAATTTTTCCTCCTTTGGTTGTTCTTGAAGTTCATAACTGTAGTAGAACAATATTTCAGAAGATGAAATTAAAAATTATTTATTCTTGTTTCTTTAGGCCATAAGTTGGGGTCCTTCTCTTCATCAAATGATGTTCACGGTACCGAAACCTTTGTAGCGATATAAATTATCGTTACTCACCAGTGGATCCTAGAAGTACCTGAGTAATAACCAAACCTTCAATAGAGGTTCTATTCGGGATTCCCAGGAATTAGTTAGGAATGAAATGTATAGATGTGCCGTTGCAAGTAATGTTGAAAGAAGTACCGGGAAATGCACAAGCAAACCCCTATTAATGTTTCGGTTCAGGATACTTGGGTATTGTAAAGGAATTCAAAATTAAAAGATATTGTATTGTAATTGCTTATTTCACTTCAATTCTTCATCGCCGTACAGATATTTCGGGTGCTTCTACGTATTTAATCTCAAAAAGTGTCGTCGAAGATAGGTGAATTATTGTTGTTGAGAAACTTTGCATGAAATGATGAAAAATATGGACGAATTACCAATTTCAAGTAGTTGAATGATGTCATACGCTCACTAGTCACATATTACTATTTATCATTGACCGAATCGTCTTACGCTTCAGAAGTTTTTATACAGAGTGTTTCATTGGTAAATTAACATACGATAACTGGAGGTAGGGCCACCCTAGGCGAATCTAAAAATCTATATTTAGTAGTTCTTATGATTTCATAACCCAGGTACAGAGTGTTTCTTGTATTGTATTGTGTTTCGATCGATTCATATTCAATTAATTGAGAATTTTCTGCACCGTATGAAAGAACTATGGAACTTCTATCATGCTGAGATTGAACACCCTGTGTTTTGAAATATCAGAATTGGATTAGAATATTTGAAAGAAGCAGAAAATTTTCAATTGGTAGCGATTTATTGTTTCAGCACACACGTCAAATTGCTTATCGAAAATTCAACCGAAAGATTTGATGCAATGGTGAAATTCCACTAACTTCTGGGAAAATTCGAAGGTCGTGATGAAATGAAAAAAAATTCTCGTCCTACCATTGGAAATAAGTATTTCTTGTTATTTCCAAGGATTCTTTCGAAAAACTCAGAATAAAACATCAATTTTGTATTCGAAATTAACAACAATTAATCACTAAATGAATTAAAGAATGAGAATCTCAATAATGAATTACAGAAGAAGTTTCCAAGTATCACTGTGTCACTGTCTCGAAATATAACTTGACTTTTGTTGATAATGTTTGGATCAATATGTGATTCATCGTAGGTGGCTTCCAGATATTACCTTCCTATCTCCTCATTTCCCTTCTTTGACGAATACATTGAACCTCTAAAATATTTCATCTCGAAAATAATCGACAGGATTTAAATCTGGTGATCTAGCGGCCAAGGTATGCGGTCCACTACTGCCTATTCAAATAAATATTTGGAAAGTTTTTCAAATGAGGTGGATCACTACCATTCTAAAAAAATCCGGTCCTTCGATTGATACAGAAAATTGCTTTTGGTGGGAATCTGAGTACTTATCGCCCGTAAGCAGTTTACGACACCGTACGTTTATTCGCAATTTGTACCGGATTTCAGTATACCCGACCTTATGCGTATTTTCTTCAGCCTAGTTTTGGTTTTGGTTTTGGATTAGCAATTTCGAAATATGTGTATTGGCAGAGATGGACTGCATAGCTACACCACTAGATTATCAGATTCAAATACTGTCAATTATTTCATTTGGGAACATATAATTGCTCACTTGTATTCGTCTGAGATCGGCAGCAAGGAGAAAGAAAATAGCAAGTAAGGGTATCGAAGCCGCCTATTATAAAGCACGTTATAATCCAAGCATGATCAAAAAAACTATCAGTAATATTTTGAGAATAGCGGGAATTGAAGTTTAACAAAAGGATCTTATTTTGTTACTCTTGTGACGAGAAATTTCTTCAATTCCATCACAAACTTAAAATTTTCTCAAAACTTAGTGGAATTCCACTATTGAATCAAATCTTTCCGTGAAATTGTCGGTAAGCAATTCAACATGCGGGATGAAAATCTACTGATTCCAATCAACAATTTTCTGTTTCTTCAAGATATTCAAATTCAATTCTATGATTTCAATATATGCAGGGTGTTCAATCTCAGTTTTACCAGAATCCCATATTTTTCTGATACGGACCTGAAATTTTTCAATGATTGATGATAAACCTGTATAAGTTAATCATACGCTTCATATATCATCAGATTATGCTCGGTGGTTCCAAAGTTGTGAGTAATAGAAAATTTAGCCGAATACAAGAAACACTCTGTATTTCGGTTATGGAATTGATGAGATCGACCACATAAAGGTTTTTTTGTCTAGTCTAGGGTAGCTCCAGCTCCGTTACCGTAGGTTCATTCACCAATGAAAACAACCTGTATAAACGAAGCTATCTTCTGTTATACCGCCTCAGTTTTCGCACTTTTTTCGTCTAAGTTATTGTGTAAACCACGGTGATATTGGGCAATTTTGAAAGGAGTGCCTTGTGTTGTTTTTCGTCTACAAGCTGAGCACGAACAGAAAGAAGATTAATTTTTTTTGGAGCCCCTTCTGCTGCCAGACCAGTGATGACTCGCCTAGGTTTCTTCATCCACCCATTGAGTTAAGTAATTCCATTCACAAGAATTCACTTATTCATTCATAATAACAACAATTATCCGAAATATATCACAATCGACATTTGCGATCAAGTGAATTCTAAAAATAAATTTTATTTCAAATAAAATCATATTTTTAACATCGTATTATCAAATCAGAATAAAGATATAGAGAATATTCCTGGATGTTTGCCAGGTGTATATAAGTGAAAGAAGAAGTTTACAATAAACGTTTTTCTACAATTTTCAGTATCATAAGTGTAAATCCTAAATGAATCTCTGATATATTAAGATAGACTTCTAGTCTTCGGTTCTTACTAATGGTGTTTTATCAGGAAACATTGTCGAGAAAGAATAACACCAGCATATTAATCCATATTTTGAGGGGAACATTTACTTTGGTTCTTTCATCAGCCCAATTTTCTCTTTCTTTCAAGGTTCAACTGTTGGATGTAGGAGAGAATACTACGAGGATCTTCAGTGGTGATTTGAGGAGGAATGTTTGGTATATGTGAAGCTCCTACTCTATAAAAGCTTTCACTTGGATCCATAGAATAGGGATATTGTGGTGGATAATTTGGTGTATTTGGACCACCAGCTATATGAAAACGTTGTGGAGGAAACCGTAATGGATTCGAAAATGTGGTTCCATAATGACTATCTTTTCGTGGTTCTGAAGAAGATATAGATCCATCAAAGATTCCTCCGTGAAGGTTTGGATATTGTAGCTGTGGAAGGTTTTCTGGTTGCCTCGGAATGTCTGGATAGCGGAGTTGGGGAAAAAAATTTAATTGAATTGAACTGTCGGCTTCGTCTACACGTCCTTTTGGGAATGAAAAAATTGAAGGAAACTCGGGACGATATAAGCCTTCCGCTATATTAGAGGGTTTCTTAGTTGGGAGTGGAGGTTGTAAAGAATATTTTGGAGGGCCAAAATTTCCGGTAACATAATCTGGCTCTTTTTCAGGTTTCCAGAGAAGAGGATATTTTGGAGGATCGAAACTTCCGGTTGAATAATCAGGCTCTTGTCCAGGATACCGGAATGTAGGTTGTGGAGGATACTTTGAATGATCGAAAATTACACCGTAACGATCAGGCTGTTTTGGGAATTTTGGGAGTGGTGGTTGTGAAGGATATTTTGGAAAATTAAAAATTCCACTTCCATGATCAGGTTGGTTTGGTGAATTGGGAAGTGGAGGTTGTGGAGGATATTTTGGAAAATCGAAAATTCCTCTTTCATGATCTGGCTGTTTTGGAGATTTTGGGAGTGGTGGTTGTGGAGGATATTTTGGAGAATTGGAAATTCCACTTTCAGGATCAGGTTGCTTTGGTGATTTGGGAAGTGGAGGTTGTGGAGGATATTTTGAAAAATCTAAAATTCCTCTTTCATGATCTGGCTGTTTCGGAGATTTTGGGAGTGGTGGTTGTGGAGGATATTTTGGAGAATTGAAAATTCCACTTCCAGGATCAGGTTGGTTTGGTGATTTGGGAAGTGGAGGTTGTGGAGGATATTTTGGAAGATCGAATATTACACTTTCATGATCAGGTTGTTCTGGAGATTTTGGGAGTGGTGGTTGTAGAGGATCTTTCGGAAAATTGAAAATCTCACTTTCATGACCTGGATGTTTCGGAGGTTTGGGGAGTGGAGGTTGTGGGGGATATTCTGGTAAATCTAACATTTCACTTTCATGATCATGCTTATTTGAAGATTCGGGGAGTGGAGGTTGTGGAGGATATTTCGGAAGATCGAATATTCCACTTTCATGATCAGGCTGTTCTGGAGAATTCGGGAGTGGTGGTTGTGGAGGATCTTTCGGAAAATTGAAAATTTCACTTTCTTGATCTGGTTGTTTCGGAGGTTTGGGGAGTGGAGGTTGTGGAGGATATTCTGGTAAATCTAACATTTCACTTTCATGATCATGCTTATTTGAAGATTCGGGGAGTGGAGGTTGTGGAGGATATTTCGGAAGATCGAATATTCCACTTTCTTGATCAGGCTGTTCTGGAGATTTTGGGAGTGGTGGTTGTAGAGGATCTTTCGGAAAATTGAAAATTTCACTTTCATGATCTGGCTGTTTCGGAGGTTTGGGAAGTGGAGGTTGTGGGGGATATTCTGGTAAATCTAACATTTCACTTTCATGATCAGGCTCATTTGAGGACGCGGGGAGTGGAGGTTGTGGAGGATATTCCGGAAGATCGAATATTCCACTTTCATGATCAGGCTGTTCTGGAGATTTTGGGAGTGGTGGTTGTGGAGGATCTTTCGGAAAATTAAAAATTTCACTTTCTTGATCTGGCTGTTTCGGAGGTTTGGGGAGTGGAGGTTGTGGAGGATATTCTGGGAAATCTAACATTTTACTTTCATGATCAGGCTCATTTGAAGATTCGGGGAGTGGGGGTTGTGGAGGATATTTCGGAAGATCGAATATTCCACTTCCATGATCAGGCTGTACTGGAGATTCTGGAAGCGGTGGTTGTGGAGGATCTTTCGGAAAAATGGAAATGTCACTTTCATGATCTGGCTGTTTCGGGAGTAAGGGGAGTGGAGGTTGTGGAGGATATTCTGGGAAATCTAACATTTCACTTTCATGATCAGGCTCATTTGAAGATTCGGGGAGTGGAGGTTGTGGAGGATATTTCGGAAGATCGAATATTCCACTTTCATGATCAGGCTGTTCTGGAGATTCTGGAAGCGGTGGTTGTGGAGGATCTTTCGGAAAAATGGAAATGTCACTTTCATGATCTGGCTGTTTCGGGAGTTTGGGGAGTGGAGGTTGTGGCGGATATTTCGGGAAATCTAACATTTTACTTTCATGATCAGGCTTATTTGAAGATTCGGGAAGTGGAGGTTGTGGAGGATATTTTGGAAGATCGAATATTCCACTTTCATGATCAGGCTGTTCTGGAGATTTTGGGTGTGGTGGTTGTGGAGGATCTTTCGGAAAATTGAAAATTTCACTTTCATGATCTGGCTGTTTCGGAGGTTCGGGGAGTGGAGGTTGTGGAGGATATTCTGGGAAATCTAACGTTTCACTTTCATGATTAGGTTTATTTGAAGATTCGGACAGTGGAGATTGTGGGGGATACTTCGGAAGATCGAAAATTCCACTTTCATGATCAGGCTGTTTTGGAGGATTCGGGAGTGGTGGTTGTGGAGGATCTTTCGGAAAATTGAAAACTCCACTTTCATGATCAGATTGGATCGGTGATTTGGGAAGCGGGGGATATTTTGGAAAATCTGACATTTCACTTTCATGATCAGGCTCATTTGAAAATTGGGAGAGTGCAGGTTGTTGAGGATATTTCGGAATATCGGAAATTCCACCTTCACGATCCGGCAGTTGTGGGGATGCTAAGAGTGGAAGTTGCGAAAAAAATTCAGGTAGAACAAATTCTTCACTTTGGAGATCAAGTTTCCCTCGAGACTCTGGGAGTGGAGATTGTGAAGAAATCTCAGGTGGAATAAAATCTTCAGTCTGATGATCAAGATTTTTTTGAGGCGCTGTCAGTGGAGGTTGTGGAGGATTTTGTAGTTGATCGAGAATTTTAGATTGATCATCAGGTAGTTTTGGTGATTTTGGAAGTGGAATTTCTGGTGGGAATACTAGTGGATCAGAATTTTCAGTTTGGTGATCAAGTTTTCTTCGGGAATCTGGTAGTGGAGCTTGTGGAGGATCTTGTTGTGGGTTGAAAATTCCATATTCATTATCGAATCGTTCTGGAGATTTTGGGAGTGGAGGTTGTGGTGGGAACTCTGGTGGATCAGAATTTTCACTTTCATGATCAAGATCTCCTTGATGCTCTGAAAGTGGAGATTGTGAGGGAAATTCCGGTAGAAAAGAATTTTCAGTCTGAATATCAAGTTCATTATGAAGCTCTGGAAGTGGAGATAGTGGAGGATTTTCTAGTCTGTTTAAAACCTCAGTTCCATGATTCTGTTCTGAAGATACTGGGGGTGTGAGTTGTGAAGGATATTTCGATAGATCATACAGTTCAGTTGTGACATCAGGATTTTGGGATTTCAGAGGAAACTTTCGTTGATCTGAATCTTCAGCCTCATCAAGAGATTCTTGTGGAAGTTTTGATGTTGGTAGTGGTGGTTGTGAAGGTGACTCTGATAGATTCGAACCATCGGTTCGAGTACCATCAAATTTTTTTCTCATAGAATCTATTAAGCTCTGTTCCGAAGTTTGAGATTTGTCAGGAAACTTTGGTTGATCTGAATCTTTAGCCTCATCAGGCGATTCTTGTGTAGGTTTTGAGGGTGGTAGTGATGGTTGTGGAGGTAACTCTAATAGATTTGAATCATCGGTTCGAGTTCCATCGAATGTTTTCCTCAGAGTATGTAGGAAGCTATTTTCTGGAGTTTGGGATTTCACAGGAAACTTTGGTTGATCCGGATCTTCAGCCTCATCAACCGACTCTTGTGAAGGCTTTAAGGGTGCTAGTGGTGATTGTAGAGGTACCTCTGATAGATTTAGACCATCGGTTTGAGTACCATCGAATTTTTTTCTTAGAGAATCTAGTGAGCTCTGTTCTGAAGTTTGAGATTTGTCAGGAAACTTTGATTGATCTGAATCTTCAGCCTCATCAGGCGATTCTTGTGTAGGTTTTGAGGGTGGTAGTGATTGTTGTGGAGGTAACTCTAATAGATTTGAATCATCGGTTCGAGTTCCATCGAATGTTTTCCTCAGAGTATGTAGGAAGCTATTTTCTGGAGTTTGGGATTTCACAGGAAACTTTGGTTGATCCGGTTCTTCAGCCTCATCAACCGACTCTTGTGAAGGCTTCAAGGGTGCTGGTGGTGATTGTGGAGGTAGCTCTGATAGATTTGGACCATCGGTTTTAGTACCATCGAATTTTTGTTTTAGAGAATCTACTAAGCTCTGTTCCGAAGTTTGAGATTTGTCGGAAAACCCTGGTTGATCTGAATCTTTAGCCCCATCAGGCGATTTTTGTGTAGGTTTTGAGGGTGGTAGTGATGGTTGTGGAGGTAACTCTAATAGATTTGAATCATCGGTTCGAGTTCTATCGAATGTTTTCCTCAGAGTATTTAGGAAACTCTTTTCTGGAGTTTGGGATTTCACAGGAAACCTTGACTGATCCGAATCTTCATCCTCATCAACCGACTCTTGTGAAGGTTTTAAGGGTGCTAGTGGTGATTGTGGAGATACCTCTGATAGATTTATACCATCGGTTTGAGTACCATCGAATTTTTTTCTTAGAGAATCTAGTAATGTCTGTTCCGAAGGTTGAGATTTGTCAGGAAATTTTGGTTGATCTGAATCTTCATCCTCATCAGGAGATTCTTGTGGGGGTTTTGAGGGTGGTAGTGATGGTTGTGGAGGTAACTCTAATAGGTTTGAACCATCGGTTTGAGTTCCATCGAATGTTTTCCTCAGAGTATTCAGGAAATTCTTTTCTGGAGTTTGAGATTTCACAGGAAACTTTGGTTGATACGAATCTTCAGCTTCGTCAACCAACTCTTGTGAAGGTTTTAAGGGTGCTAGTGGTGATTGTAAAGGTACCTCTGATAGATTAAGACCATCGGTTTTAGTACCATCGATTTTTTCCCTCAGAGAATATAGTAAACTCTGGTCCGATGTTTGAGATTTGTCAGGAAACTTTGGTTGATCTGAATCTTCAGCCTCATCAGGCGATTCTTGTGGAGGTTTTGAGGGTGGTAGTGATGGTTGTGGAGGTAACTCTACTAGATTTGAACCATCCGTTCGAGTTTCATCGAATGTTTTCCTCAGAGAATTTAGGGAGTTCTTTTCTGGAGTTCGGGATTTCACAGGAATCTTTGGTTGATCCGAATCTTCAGCCTCATCAAGCGATTTTTGTGGAAGTTGTGAGGGTGCTTGTGGTGATTGTGGAGGTAACTCTGATAGATTTGGATGATCGGTTCCATCGAATTTTTTTTTCAGAGAATTTAGAAAGCTCTGCTCTAGAGTTTGGGATTTCACAGGAAACTTTGGTTGATCCGAATCTTCAGCCTCATAAAGCGATTCTTGTGAGGCCTGTTTGAGTGGAGGTTGTGGTTGAAATTTCGTTGAGTTCAGGGTTCCAGCATCATCATATTTTTCTTCCACAATTGTCGGTTCTAGAAGATTGGAATGCTTCGGGAAACCGATTTCGTCTTCTTTTTCAGATTTCTCAAGCAGAAGCTGTTGAAGAATATTTGGTGGATTATGGACTTCATCCTTTATTCCTTGTTTGTTTGGATATGTTGCAGGTGCCGGCTGTACAAGGAGCTCTTCCTTTTCAGAAGTACTAATTTCATCATCCTGTTCCTTCTGAGCTTTTTGAAGATTTTTCGATGATGCCAGGTATCCAGATTCTTTTTCTCTTCCAATTGAAGGTTGCGGAATTCTCTGATTCTTGTGATCACCAGCTCTTTCATCGTGTTTATTTTGAGACCCCGGAAGCGGAGGCTGTGAGGGAATATTTGGAGTGTTTGTTTTAGGTTTATCGACAGAACTTTCTTCTAGATCCCTTTTCTTCCTCGATTCGTTTTCTTTCGAAAGTTTAGCGGATTTAATTAGATGTGCACCAGGTAGATATAGATAGCTACTAATATTAGAGAATGAAGTTATGTTAAGTTTCGATTGTCTACTTAAATGATAATTTTTCTGTGATCCTACGTCTGGAAGTGATTTTATATCATCAATGAGAGAATTTTGAAGGTTTGAGTTACTATTATTGTTATTTCTACCTTTCAGTGCTCCTTCAGTCGGATTGAGTGAATTTGGAAAAAGCTCCTTCAGGATCCGTTTTCTTTCAATTTCATTAAGCTCTCTTGTTGTTGAATTGGAAGGCAAACTCAGTGATGTGCCTGCGAACTCAAAGTTCGTGCCAAATGCAATCCTTTCAGTATTTAAATCGTTTGACCTCTGCTCTGGCCATGGTAGGATTTGAGAATTATTTGACTTTTCCCCAGTATGGGTTCGATGGTTGTGCTCCCGTAAATATTGATCATTTGTATCATAATATTTTCTTGCAGGTCTTTTCTCATCAGAGGATAAGGTAGGATTTTTTGTTGACTTCAAGCTAATATCATATTTTTCTCTTTTTTCCTGCTGATTTGGTGAATGTGATGTGTATGGAACTGTGTTCAGATTTGAGTTCCTGAAATATCTGTTCCATTGTTGTAGCTTCGTTTTGATATGTCTTGGGTTGAAATTTGGTGAAAGGTATTGAAATCCAGCAGGATTATGATTAATTCGATGTTTATTGATGTTATAATGGGAATGTCCATAGTTAATATGAGAATATTGTTTAATCAAGCTTGAATCCAAATGAGACCTTTTGTGTGGAAATTTTCTGGATGATCCTATAAGAGTTAGGTGATCGAACATTGTTTGAGGTTCTAGGTTGGAGGCAGTATCAGGAATAGAAAAAATCATACCCATAAAATTTTTTTTTTGTCTCACTAAGTCTGTCTCAATTAGATGATGTTCTAGTCGGAAATTACATGAAGCGGGAAACAAAAGACAATCTAGGTAGTTTTGGGTGTTCTTTTCAACCCATGCACTCATTTTTGTTTCAAAATTCTCAGATGTTTCATCTTTCCATTGGTCTATTGTAGTTCTATGGTTGACCAACTCCGAATGCCATTGTGAATATTTCTGATCACCAAATGAATCGCTCTTTCGGTTGAGATCATTTTCGTCGATTTTTTTTTGGTCATCATTTGTTGAGTAGAGAACTTGTTGATTCTTTAGGATGAATAAAACTATCAGAAACATTTCAGTTCAGTATAAAATTGATATTACGTTTTTGTCGTTCATACCGTTGTTCACTGATGTTTAACCGAAAAAATTTCGAAATGAATTGTTCGATTAATGTGATAGTAATAATCCGTGAAAAATCGACAGAAATTTATTGCGTGTGAAATGAGTATCAAATTGAAGCGATCACAATCGGCACTATAAGATTTTTTCGTTTATTAGTTTCAAATGATTATTGAATCGTTCAAAAATATGTTTTTTTGGATTTCGGAGGTTTTCATTGGTATTTCGAAAATATTGTATGTGCTGCTACTATGAATTACTCAGTATCTTCGATTTCAAATTGGTAATTCATGTTGCAACCAACATTTTTGTTGGAATGTCAAAATGCTACGTAAATATTCATATTTAAATTTGATCATTTATACTAATCAAAAAAAACTAATGAATCAAAATGAAATTTTATTGTAGAACGTAAAAAGATAAATTTTAAAATTCAAAAAATTTACAAATTGATATCTATGGAATTAAAACTACCGTCTCACAATTTATGTAGATTATTTCAGAGTTGAAAACATATTGTGTCATGATTGTTGTTGCTGGTTTCATCGTTTGTGTGTAATATCAATTAGTGATATTCCATCATTCAAGTATAATGCGCCCACAAATAACAATCCCTTTATTAACGAACTCTGTAAGGTTTCTGCGAAATTTCGTGAGCATTATGTGATGAAAAAATCGCAGTATTATTCAATTAGAAGTGAAACTTCCTTTCGGCTAACTTCTTTTCATAACAAGCACTCGAAAGCTCCTGACAACACCTAAGTAATTTTTCCAGTCTCGGGTCAGAATAATTTCCAAGGAATTCATTGCACTCTTATATAAAAAAGCTAGAGAAGCACCGACGTGAAGTCCGCAGCTTTCGCGCACATGTTCACTTTTGGTGATATCCTGCTGACTTCACGTCAGTGATTTTCTAGGTTTTTTTTGAAAAGCTATATTTGATTTCAATTCGATCTAATCCTATTTTGAAAATATTGAAATTATAAAATTTTGAATGGGTTTATCCACGGAATCATTGAGCAGATTTTACTCTTCATAATTAATCCTCAAACATACTCTACAAATATCGAGTTTCTAGGTAGTTTCTTTCGGATGTTATTGTGTTTACGATTGGCCGTTCGGCGTTTCTTGAACAAGGAATAGGAACAAAAGTGGACTGTCTGGTTCATCAAGTTGAGAGTTTCTTCCATCAAAACCTGCAATCCATTGGATCTTCGCTAAATAACTCCAAAATATGCTGTTGAGTCGCTCAATGAAGATTTGTTAGCAGTTACAATTACTAGAGAGGTTGCTTTGAGATTCAACACTATGGACTGACAGGTTATAATCTTGCTTCGAGCTTTTGTAGAGAATTGGTGGATAGGTAAAATCCACCCAATGATTCGGCAGATTGAAAATTACGGATGAGAACGATTTGAAATCCAATAATTCATCGAAAAATGACAGTTCGAAGATTCATAGAGAATTTCATGGGGATAATATGAACAGATGATCACAGAATATTGAAAATTTGAAAAAATTTGAAATTTTATTTCAAATTGTTCTAACGATACCATCATCATGAAACTCTGCACTAAGTTGCCCATTAGCATTTTAAAACTAGATGCCAAGTTTCATCATTATTGAACTAGTATTTTTCGAGTTATTCCGGAAAAACAACGATATCGAGAAAAAGCCACGAAATTTTACATTTGTATTTCCGACTATCTATAGGCTTCAACGAAACCCATCAGAACCTTGTGCGAGTTAGGATACCGGGTGTGTTCTGTGTAGGCTATGTTTCTTATTCCTTGCGCCACGTTTGGGGCAGCACTATTAATAAAACCCAACAGCTTCTACTTGGACGGTCCCCTGAAATCCGGAAAAGTTATTTCCCGGCCAAGGGCTAGAACCCCAGACCTCACGATCATGAGGCATGAGCTCTAACCACTAAGCTACCACCGCTATATCCCAATATCTCCAGAAATCATGGTCGTATCAATATGGAATATGGTACACTGCTATGAAATAAGATGTTTAAGGTATTATCAGAATTTTTTCGGATTTGATAAACAGTTTCCGGAAAAAAATTTTTGTCAGAATTTACTGACACTTAATACTCAACGAAATTTGGTGGGAAGTTGTGCGTTGTTATGCCCGACTAAGTGTCAAGTTTCAATTCAATCGCTCAAGTAGTTCTTGAACCATAACTCCGAAACCATTTCATCGATTTGTTCCATGAATGAACCCAACTGTCACATTCCAATGCGTGACCCAATCTGAAGAAAGTTAAGTTGTTTTTTCAGAGGAAGAAGTTCTGGGTTTCAAACGAAACCACTCTTTCTGGTTTGTGCGTTATTATATACACAGACATATTTAGCGTGTTAGATTTATCCTTGGGAATATCTGAATATTCCAGACAAAAGTCAGTAGGGATTGTAATTCGAGCGATAAGCTTAAGGTCGAAAACGCCAAGGCCCGGCTCAAATATCTAAAATAGGTTTTATACGTTTTTGTTCATATTTCGCCAGATCAATTATTTCGTATAGGCACTAGTCTAGTATATTCATTTTACAACTAGGAATTGAATTAAAATGTATTCTTCTTTGATCGTTTAGTTTGATTTTAAAAACTTTCGAACCTCCTAGACGCCAGATCCTAACGGTGCGTAGGACTTCGGCGGGGAATTCACAACAGTTTTTTGTCATTCGTGATGTAGAATGTGTGAAATGGAAAATAAAAACAAAGACATACAAATGCATCGGGAGAGCAATTCTTACTGAATTAGGAACCTTCATCTCATATGTCAATTTCAAGAAGATCGAGAAAGGGAAACAAGATGAAACTCAAGAATCTACGCGACCATTCCAAGATGTCCTTGATCAGAACAGATAATAAAATTTAGAATGATTGGTACCAGAAATCTTCTTTTTCAGAAAGAGTTTCGAATTTCAATTCAAAACACCTGTTCACACAGAAAATCAATATTATTAACAATCTCAAACGCATTAAAGCTGTCTGATGAAGAATTTCATGAATTTAATTTGACAAAATAAAATATATCTCGGAAAGAAATGATTATCCGAAAAAACTAATTGAAAAGGTTTTGAATGATAACATAACTCATAGTAATCCTTATAATAACAGATCTGAAGTTAACCAACAAAAAAAATTCGTCAAACTAACATATGTCAAAAACCTATCGGAAAGCATCAAAAATAAATTTTCTAGATTGAATTTAGAACTACCATTCAAGTCTAATAACACCATTCAGAAGTTTTTCAAAAAGATTAAAAGTTAAACCCAAAAAAAGTGGCTTAGAAACGTTATTTGTGGAATTTCTGGTAACGATTGCCAATCAACCTACATTGGACAAACGAGTAGATACATAAGGAACCGAATTAATGAACACAGAAGAGAAGATATACTTAATCCTTTGAATAGGAGAAAAGATAATAATACAGCATTATCCGAGCATGTCTACAATAACCTTCATTCTTTTAACTTCGAACTGAATTCAATAAAAATATTAGGTGTTGAAACTAACTCACAAAAACGTTTATTACACGAAATGATTTCTATCAGACAGGATAATCGTTCGATGAATAAAAGAACAGAAATCGATAATTTAAGTACGGCTCATTACAGTTTGACAGACAAAATTAGAAAAATAAATAGTTGAATTGCGAACTTATTCTCCAGTTCTGTGAGTTGGATTGCTTCCCTTTCTCGATCTTCTTGAAATTGACATATGTGTTGAAAGTTCCTAACTCAGTAAGAATTGCTCTCCCGATGCGTAGGTATGTCTTTGTTTTTGTTTTCCATTTCACACATTCTATATCACGAATGATAATAAAACCATTTGTTAAAAAACTGTAAGTTTGAATATTATTCTAAATATATACTTAGTAATTAAGATACATAGATGTTATTACTTTTGGTTTATTATTGGATAAAATCAAATAATAAACCTTAGTGATCGACAAACAAAAAAAAATTTCAACCCCCCCTGAAAATTTCACAGTTTACGTTTTGGAGTATGTAGATTTGAATAAACGAATAAAAAAAAATTCGTCCGTCCGCCGTACGCCGTCCGCCGTCCGTTGTTTGGGGCTTTTCTCAGAAAGTACTGGACCAAAATCCGCGAAACTTGGTAGAAAAATCGTGTGTCACTCGGCATTGATCCTCCAAGCTTTTCAGCAGGATCGGTGAACCCTAAGGGCTCAAAATTTGGAGTTGGAGGGAAAAAAAAATTATTTTCCAGAAACTTACAACCGAATTTTCATGAAACTTTCACCATTTACTATTGTTGCATAACTCAACCAAAAAATTTTTACCCGAACGATTTCCGACCAGAGGTTCCTGAGGTTTAAAGAAAAACGCATCAAATTTTTGGGGGAAAAACCCATGGGATATGAATAGTATACAGCGTGCCAAAGAAGTGACGTAACTCGTCAATAACTTTTGAATGAAGAATTATTAAGGAAAATCCTCGCACCTGTTGATTTTGAATTCTGAAAGCAATTTATCCTGTGTTTCTTTGAATTCTATATTTCTCATTCCTAATTTTTTCAAATTGGAATATATGGGTTGTGATACATCAAATGAAAGGTAATTTGATTACTTACAGTGATACGACTAAAAAAGAATTTGTCGTGCCGTTTTTCAATAAAAAATCAGAAATTAATTTACAATTTGTGACTGGAGAGTACTGCAATCAGACCATTATTCTTTTAATAATTATTTTTAAGGAAAATCCACGGATCCAAGGATTTGTAATTCCGGAAGCAGGTCTCCCTATGCTTTTTTGAATTCGAAATCTCCCACCCTTTACGCTCCACACCCCATACTGTTTTTTTTTCAAATAGTAATATATGGATTGTGATATATCAAATGAAAGTACATTCCATTGCATATTGAGTGGCGTTACTGAAAAAGAATTTGTTAGGCAATTTTTTCATTAGAAAATTAACAATATGTGATTGGTGTCAGATTCTTATTCTTGAAATAATAAATATTGAAAAATATCCTCCTACCCGCCGATTTCTATTTTCGAAGTTTGAAAAATGTATGTAGTTTTAGAGTTGGGGGTTCATAACCTTAAACGTCAACAGTTTTTTTTTCGGAAAAATATTGCATGTGATATATCGCATAAAAGGTCATTCGATGACCAATTCAGTTATGTGAACGAAAATGAAAGTTAATTAATTCAATATAAATTACAAATCCGTGGGTTCGAGAATTTCCCTATTTTCATTTCTATTTCTATTTTCGAAGTTTGAGAAATGCATTGTTGGGGGTTTATAACTTTAAACGTCAACAGTTTTTTTTCGGAAAAATATTGCATGTGATATATCGCATAAAAGGTCATTCGATGACCAATTCAGTTTTGTGAACGACAATGAAAGTTAAGTATTAATTCAATTTAAGTTACAAATCCATGGGTTCGAGAATTTCCCTTATAGTAATAAGGTAAGTGTTTCTGAGGCAAAAATTAATTTTAGAACTATACTGAAATTAGGTTTAAGAGAATCTTGTAGAGGGCCTTATAAGGGAACAAATTTTTAACATCATGTGGTCTATACGTATATAGAGTACTCGTTTCCATGAAGGTACTTCCAACACAAATTAAACTGTAACAACACTAGGCGCACATATACACATACTTGTACCCACGTCACTCTTTGACCTTAATAGAAAAGTCGCGCTTGTACATGAGCCTAAGGCTATTTAATGCTCTACCCCAAGGGTTTAGGAGGACATCCAACCTGAAAATCCTTAGAGTAAATTTTTTGATTTTTGTAAAAGTGAATTGTTCTGAGTTATGTATTCTGTTTTTACGGAACCAACCTTATTGTATTTTAATAAGCCTCTGATTGAATAAATATATTATTATCATCATTATTATCATTATTAATTAATAAAAGAATAATGGTCTGATCACAGCACCCTCCTAACTAAAAATTGTAAATTATTTCCTAATTTTTCAACGGAAAACGGCACAAGCAATTCTACTTCAAGCCACATCGCTGAAAAGGTAATCAAATTACCTTTCAGTTGATGTATCACAATCCATATATTTTCAGATGAAACAATAAAGTAGTGAACTGAGAAATATCACATTTAAAAAAGAACAGGATAAATTGGTTTTGAAATCAAAAATCGACGGGTGCAAGGATATTCCTTAATAGTTCTTCGTACACTCATTATTGACGAGTAATTTTACTTTTTTGGCACGCTATATAAGTTTTATTTGAGACATCAATGATTTTGGGTTACTTAACTGAGAAAATAATAAACGCTTGTGTAAAATTTGCAGCGTTTTCACATTGTCTGTGTCATGTTGATTGTTTTTGTATCGTTAACTTTTATTCACCATTGTCCATCTCAGAACCCTGAAAAAGACTTTGGAATAAAGTCGAACCCAGTCGGCATTGTTTTTGAAAGAGTGATTTTGTTTGAAACCCAGACCTTCTTCCTCTGAAAACACTACTTTATATTATAGAAATAGAAAGGTCTCAAACTGTTCAGTTCTAATCTGAAACTTTCAAATGGCTAGCTCGCTTCGTTCGATAGTTATCGTATCACCTGCCGGTCGGCCGGACAGAATCGATTTTGATGCCGGATTGGTCATCAATCATTCCAACTTAGTTTGAGACCATTTTCGGGAAAAAATTCTAAAATAACAGACATTTGGACAAATCAATAGCAAGCTGTTCCTCAGAACATGCATGCAAAAATATGGCGCCTTATGTGAAAAATTTATCATTTTTATGTACGTACGCTGTGCAGGTTATCTCCAAATAAGCATTTATTGTTCCAATAACCTCACAACAAAAAGTTTACCTTGTTTCCTTCTGTCATAAAACTCATTCTTCACATTTCAACATGTTATGAGGCCCAATATTTCAAGGAAAATTTCATTCCATAATATTATATGACATTACAACACAGAATGGCATAACTATACATAAGTTGCAAAGAAGATAAAGGGAATTCAAAGATGCGCTTTTGATTCGCCAAAATCAAATAATGAATATATAGATAGAATAGATTTGAATTAAGTTATGAAAAATCCGTCCGTTGTCCGGGGCTTTTGTCTAGAAGTACTGAACCGAAATCCGTGAAACTTGGTAGAAAAATCGTGTGTCGCTCGGCATTGATCCTCCAAGCTTTTCAACAGAATTTGTTGTGCAGTTTTTTTAAAGAAAAATCAGGAAATAAAATTTAAAGTTTGTAATTGGAGATTGCTGCAATCAGATCATTATTCTTTTTCTACTTATTATTAGGAGAAATTCACAAATTCACGGATTTGTAATTCCGAAAGCAGGTCTCTCTATGCTTTTTTGAATTTGAAATCTCCCACCCTTTACGGTCCACACCCTATACTGTTTTTTCAAATAGTATTATATGGATTGTGATACAAAGAATGGATGGACATTCGATTGCATATTGAGCGGTGTGGCTAAAAAAAAATATTTGTTGAGCTATTTTTTCATTGCTAAATCAACAATTTGTGATTGGTGTCAGGTTCTTAGTTTTGAAATAATAAATATTGAAAAATATCCTCCTACCCGCTGATTTATATTACCGAAGTTTGAGAAATGCATGCAGTTTCAAAGATGGGGGTTTATACCCTTAAACATCAACAGTTTTTTTTTTTTTTGAAAAATATTGCATGTGATATATCGCATCAAAGGTCATCTGATGACCAATTCAGTTATGTGAACGAGAATGAAAGTTGATTATTAATTCAATTTGAATTACGAATTCATGAGTTCGAGGATTTCCCCAAGTAATAATCAATAAAAGAATAATGGTCTGATTACAGTACTCTCCAATAGCAAATTGTGAATCATTTCCGAAATTTTCAATAAGGAAACGGCAGAACCAATTCTGATTTAAGCCACATCGCTGAATAGGTGATCAAATTACCTTCCATTTGATGTATCACAATCCATACATTTCCATTTGAAAAAATAAAATTGTGGAGTGAGAAGTATCAGATTAAAAAAAAAACAGGATGAATTGGTTGTAGAATCAAAAATCGACGGGAGCGAGGATATTCCTAAATCATTATTCCTACAAGCATTATTGATTAGTTACGTTACTATTTTGGCACGCTGTTTAAGGTTTATTCAAGATATCAATGCGTTTTTCCATTGAAGGTAGTGCTATTTTTTGGAAATTACGACCGGTCGTCAAGGCAACTGTCTGTCTAAACTGACTACATCAGACAAGGTCGAAAATATCCGGATGGAAGAATTTCTACCATATTTTTTTTGTATAACATTTGATTGCTTGTTCAAATATATTAATATTTATCCAGATTGTGCACATATACAGAGGAATGTGGTAAAGTGGCGGGAAGTTTATGGAGGTTGATACAAAACAAGCATAATCCTCACTTTAAGTCGGACTGAGATATATCAAGAGCTGGAGTTTCACAGAGACTAAAAACTGATTGAATCGGCCATATTAATAAACCAGTTCAACTAGAGTTTTTACGCTCTTGTTCTGGGGAACAGCGCGTTATCATTTCGTCAAGATGTCTGTAATTTTCGAATTTTGAGCCGAAATTGGTCCCAAACGACTGGGTTGGAGTCACTGATGAAGAATCCGAGGTCAAAATTGATTCTGTCTGTCCGAAAAATGTTTATCTGATCGAAATGAAACTAGGTTGGTAGATGAACAGTAGCATTATGGAGAATTCTCCATTGAAAAATTTGAAAAAAAATTTTTTTTTCTTGAAATGTTCATATTTCATTTGAAAACAGATTTTCCTGTGAACTTCATTGCTAAAATGTATGAACCATTTAGTATCATTTACTACATCCTTACAATGCAAAATCAACATGTCGTCAAAAAACCGTCATGTGCAGGAAGTGATGAGGGGCATTTTTCCAAAAACTGGCAAAAATAATTTTTCCGTTCATATTCATCTACGTCGAGCGTTCTTTATGCAGAAAAATTTCTATCAAAATATACGATGCAGAAATTCTTTATTTTAATTATCTAAAAAGTCGGATACCATGCGCTTATATGGAGTTCCTTATGATATAATCGCCTGCCCTGAAAATGCATGTTTAAAATTATGTTCATTTCAAGTTTGCTCGAAAACTGTTAGGAATATCGGAAAAATGCTTCATATATAAGGTGTTAACAGAGAACACTAGATTCAGATAGATTTTTCAAAATTTCAATAAGAACAATAGTTTTCTCAAAAAATAAGAAAATGTGTTGTTGAATCCCTTTCGCCGTGGCTGAACGTGAAAATGCGAATAAGGCTCTCTCGTGTAAACGGGTCCTGTATACCAGAAATGAGCGACCTAATGCATCGAAGCGTTCATAATGTTCAGTTTTAGGATCATTCAAGTAACATTCACGTTGTTCGCCCATTCTCAGATGTCATTATTTAAATAATTCATTTCTTATATGTGTTCGAATATGTTTATACATATTTTAATGAGTTTCGGTTAACTTGTTGATAAATATAGTTATTTGCATAAGTTGACAAATCAGTTCAGTGTGTTTGGTTGTTACACCAGTATTTTTGAAATCTCTGCTACCACTTTATTTCAGAGGCAATAAAGAACCTATGATGTGATTATTAAACACTTTAATTATCGGATGAAATTAATTTTTTCAGAAAAGAAATTTTGGGAGGATTTCGAATTCTGTTTTTCAGATTTCGCATACGGATTCTGAATTTGCAACTGAGATTATCAGTCCTCGGCATAAAAAAATTTCGCGAATAGTCAATTCCTACTGAGCAGATATTTTTCATTTCCTAGATCCCCCCTCCCTTACAACTGTAAAAATTATTTCGGTATATTTACATAACGATTCACCTATACATCTTGAGGAAGCTTGATCATCCTAAGAGTGGTTTTGAACCTAGAAAAATATACAGGGTGTTTCACCATAAACTGGTCAAACATATATAACCGTATATATGACATTGGGAAAGTAATTTTTGCCTTATGACATAAACCCCGTTTCCGAAGCATAAGTGAGATACAGGGTGTTAAATGCCAACTTTGAGAAGAACCCCAGTAGCACACAATCTTGGCTAAACATTGATTCAATATTGGCCCAATATAGATTCATCCTACATCGAAAAACGAGTATACGCCAATGTTGGCCCAATATCGAAATTTGTGATAAGGCCAATATTGTGAATTAGTACTTTTGCCAATATTGGCCCAATATTGGGATGAGTGGATTGTGCCAATATTGTTTATCAATGATAATGCCAATATTGGTCCAATATTGGGCATAAGTTATTAGCCAATATTGTAAATCACATTGCTACCAATATTGGCCCATTATCGGGATAAGTGGATTGCGCCAATATTGTTTATCAATGGTATCGCCAATATTGGTCCAATATTCGGCATAGTTTTTTAGCCAATATTGTGAATTACATTGGTACCAATATTGGCCCAATATCGGGATAAGTGGATTGCGCCAATATTGTTAATCAATGGTTTCGCCAATATTGGTCCAATATTAGGCATAGGTTATAAGTCAATATTGTAAATCACATTGCTACCAATATTGGCCCAATACCGGAATAAGTGGATTGCGCCAATATTGTTTATCGATGGAATCGCCAATATTGGTCCAATATTGGGCATAGTTTTTTACCCAATATTGTGAATCACATTGTTACCAATATTGGCCCAATATCGGTATAAGTGGATTGCGCCAATATTGTTAATCAATGGTTTCGCCAATATTGGTCCAATATTGGGCATAGGTTATAAGCCAATATCATAAATCACATTGCTACCAATATTGGCCCAATATCGGGATAAGTGGATTGCGCCAATATTGTTTATCGATGGTATCGCCAATATTGGTCCTATATTGGGCATGGTTTTTTTGCCAATATTGTTAATCACATTGCTACCAATATTGGTCCAATATCGGTGTAAGTGGATTGCGCCAATATTGTTCATCAAACGTATCGCCAATATTGGTGGAAAAGTTCTTTTGGCCAATATTGAAAATTACATTGCTACCAATATTAGCCCAATATCGAGATGAGTGGATGGCGCCAATATTGTTCATCCATGGTATCGCCAATATTGGTACAACATTGGGCATAGTTTTTTGGTCAATATTGTAAATTACATTGCTACCGATATTGGCCTAATATCGGGATAAGTGGATTACGCCAATATTTTTTGTCAATGTATCGCCAATATTAGTCCGATATTGGGAATGGGGTTTTAGCCAATATTAAAAATAACATTGCTACCAATATTGGCCCAATATTGGGATGAGTGGATTGCGCCAATATTATTTTCCACCGTATCGTCAATATTGGTCCAATATGGGGCATAGTTTTTTGGCCAATATTGTAAATAACATTGCTACCAATATTGGCCCAATATTGGGATTAGTATATTGCGCCAATATCGTTTATCAATGGTATCGCCAATATTGGGCATAGTTTCTTGGTCAATATTGTAAATTACATTGCTACCAATATTGGCCGAATATTGAAATAAGTGGATTGCGCCAATATTGTTTATCAATGATATCGCCAATATTGGTCCAATATTTGGTATAGTTATTCGACAGTATTGTAAATTACATTGCTACCAATATTGGCCCAATAAAGGGACAAGGGGATTATGAGTGTGAATCGTTTTCCTGTGGAACTTCGGTTAATGGCAAACTTTGGAGGCTTGCAATGGACATACTCTAGAAGAATATACTGTAAGATTTCTGAATTCCCTTGAAAAATCGAATACTTCTGGTTATATTATTCCTTTCAGGTTGATTATTTTGGACGATATATCGAAGCATTTTGTACATGTAATAGTAGAATTTAATCTGAACTGATGGGTAAATACATCAATTCTCATGAATTTACCGACTAAGCTTTCCACTGTTTCAGGGGACTTCATTTTGGAGATATTAATCCGAACTGAAAGCTATCCAGATAAGTATTCTGATACTACACAAGCCGAAATTCCGAACAATTTTGATTATCTTATTGTCTAGAGTCTAGAGGAGATATTCAGTCTAACGCGTGTTCGAGTCAAAAGAAAATTCTGCAATTTATTCAGGCGATTGGGACCAGTTAAAACAAATTATTATATATTAAAAAATAGGAAATCAAGTAACTCAGTATTAATCGAATATTCAGAAATAAATTCATTTATGCTAATTCTGAGGTTATTTCGCACTTACAGAATACTTTCAACGTATTTCACCAATGAAGGTACATAATTCCATAATATAGGTTATTATCTGTGCACAGAAAATTAAGTCACCCTGATCATCACACCTGTTGAGGTTGAACTAATCAATAAATCCTTAAAATAAGTATTAGTTATAATTTATATTTCCAACGAATAAATCTCGAAAAACATTCCCTTGTTATAGCCTCAGGGCCATTTATCGCCCGAGAGTGGCTTCCGTCTAACCAGATGCTGTTTTATTGCCCTTTGCTTACATTTCAAGGAGTTGTCGCGTATCATTCTTCGATTCACATTTTATTTTAACATAATATTCCTTTTTGCATCCCGATAGTTGTTCCATCCCTTCACTTCCTAATTCATTAGTGTGCAACGAATCTTTTTACGGGCTTGTTTTGGGGAACACGCATCATTAATTATTTCGTCACGATGACTGTAATTTTCGAATTTTGAGCCAAAATGGGTATCAAACGACTAGGTTGGACTCACTGATGAAGAATCCGTGGTCAAAATTGATTCTGGCGTTCGGCCGTCCTTCCGGCCGTGTGCGCTGTAACTCTCGAAAGGAACTACCTAGAGTCTTGAAATTTTCAGATTTGGTTACGAGCCTGAATATCTCGGTTGAGTTCGTTAATGGGCCAAATCTGCCGAATGGTTTTTGTGCTACAGCCATTTGAAATTTTGATTTCTCAATAACTCGAAAAATATTTATCTGATCGAAAGGAAACTTGGTTGGAAGATGCACAGTGTCAATGGGAAGAATTATCCATGGAAAAATTGGAGAAGAAAATTTTTTTTTTCGAAAATTTTTATATTTCATTGAAATTTCACTGAAATTTCCAAGTCACCATTCCGCACTGTGAACAAGCGCGTAAAAGCTGCTGACTTCACGTCAGTGCTTTTCTAGATTTTTTATAGTTAAGGTCGGCCTAACTGCCAAACGTAAAATTAAAAGACATTTAGAGACTTGATTTTTTTTGTTGAACCGGTTCAATTCCGAAAGATGAATTCGCGAACGGGTGAAACCATCCAATGACGCCACATATATATATAATTAATTACAAGAAATTCGACACATTTTTTTTCTCAATATCTCCAAAGATAAATATCAGATGGAACTGAACTTCGAAACACTGTTGTAAAATACTGAATCGAGGTTCTCACCAATTTTATTGAAATCTGATGAAAAGCTTCCGGTTGAAAAATTCTTCAACAAAAATTCCCAAAATATTTGAATACATTTTTACAGTTTTCCATCCCTACGGTCCTAACAAAATTTGTCAGTTTTAAGTATTTTTCTACTTACTACATAGTTTGAATCTGTTCGCTTCTGTTCTTCTTGGAATATTGAGGAAATAACCTCAATCTTCTAATATCTCCGAATATAAATATCGGATCAAACTGAAATTCGAAGCGCTGTTTTGAAATATTGATTTCAAGCTTTATCCCAATTTTCAATCTGATCCTGTCGATAGTCATCGAGATATTAAGGAAATATTCTGAAAATTTCAAATAACAACGAAATTTTACATATTTTTTCCTTAATACCTCCGGAAATAAATATTGGATCAAATTGAAATTGGAAAAAACTGTTGTAGAATACTCACTTCAAAGTCGGCGCTGAATTTCATCGAAATCTATTCAATAAATTAGAAAAAACAATTGTTTTTTCGATGAATATGTGAATAATTTTCGAAAAACAATTTTTTCTTGGTTCGCGTTAATATATTCTCCGAGTAATTACGAAGTTTCGATGTGGTCGCATATGTGCTTCTCGACATATCCAGGAAATTTCAAACAACGAAATTTGACTTTTTTTTTTCATATATCCCCGAAAGCAAATATCTCAAGTTTAAATTTGAAATTCCGTTTTTGAATATTGATTCCAAGGCCTGTGACGGATTTCATTAAAATGTTCCGAGAAAAAAAAATTTTTCCACAAAAATTTCAAACATTTTCGGGTAAACATTTTCTTCCAATTTTTTAACCACTAGATCCATACGAAATTTTGCGGAAGGTTTTGCTTTGGTATCCTTCTTATTATTATCATGTTTCGATCTGATCGCATTTGTTTTTCTTGATATGTTGAGGAAATAACGTCAAAATTTTTGTCATATTTCTCCGAAAGTAAATATCGTATCGAATTGGAATTTGAAACGTTCTTGTTGGAAGACTGATTCTAAGATATATGTGCCAAATTCAGTTGAAATCTGATCAACACTTTCCGAGAAAAAGAAATTTCCAATGAAAATTTCGAAAATTTTTGAATAATTATTTCTATAAATTTTTTAACAATTAGATCCATACGAAACTCCACACTTATTTGTTTGTTGGTATTCAAGAACTTGTCACGAAATTTCAATTCGATCGAATCAGTTCTCCATGAAATATCGAGAAATTAACCTCAAAATTTCATATACTCCAAAAATGTTTGGTCGATTTGGTCCAATAACGAACTCAGTCGAGATTTTCAGGATCTAAGCCCAACCTGAGAAATTCAAAACTCTAGGTCCTTTCTTTCGAAAGTTAGAACGCACACGGCCGGACGGACATAATCAAATTTGAGTCTAACCTAGTCGTTTGAGACCAATTTCAGCTCAAAATTCGAGAGTTGCAGACATTGTGACGAGACGATAACGCGTTGTTCCCCAGAACAAGCGCGTAAATACAGTGGAAATTACCGAATACATATTCATTCAAACCGTTAAATAAGGAAGTAAAAGGATAGAAACCCATAGGCGATTGAAAAGCTATCTGTGCAAAATGCCTCCATTCAATGTAGAACGAGAGCATCATTAAGGGGTTACAGGTTCCCCGTAAGTTCAGGTACGATGACGAATGACGACAGAGCGAGCTAATAGCTCTGGGAGCTACTGTATCGTTATAATACAAATTGTATGACAATTGATTAAAACATTTACAGATTGATTGAAGCAAACCCTATCCAAATGATGAATTGAAAAAATAGTTCGAGCTCTGAGCGACAAAAACATCGAAAAACGATAAGTGACAAACCCTTGCAAGGGCAATAAAATAACATCTGGTAGACGGGTGCCACTTTCGGTTGTCAAATAGCCCTGAGGCAATAACAAGGGAATTATTTCTAAGAATTATTCGTTAGAAATGCAAAATATAACAGATTATTTGTTAGGGTTTATAAATTATTTCAATACTATATTCAGGTGCAACGATGAGTGTGACTTAATTTTCTGCGCACAGATAACCCCTTATACGTATTAACCTATAGAAAATAATTTACCTTCATATAGGTGAAATACGATGAGAGTATTCTGTAAGTGCGAAACAAGCTCAGAGTTAGAACAAGTATACTGAATATTGGCGTGCATTGTTCATCTCGTAGAGGAACGATAATTCCATTAACAGTTTAGTTTATATTCGAAATAATTTATGGGATTGAAATAGGTTGGAAATGAGACACTAATTCATTCCTTCAAGCGACGTTTCGCGACTGTTTTGTTGCTTCTTCAAGCTTTTTAATATAGAATACTTATGAGTAAATCAACATAGTATAGGATTTCAAAAACTTATTTTCCTACCTCGGAAGCAGTTATTTGAATTGAAACAGTATTTTCATCGATATTGAATCGGAAAGATAAACAAAACTGACATATGACGTGACGAACATATGAATGAAATCCTGTTCTTCGATTCTCAGATGAATAACTTTTTGGATGAACAGGAACCACCACCACATCAACACATCAACTGCTTCGGAGGTAAGAAAATAAGTTTTTGAATTCCTATACTATGTTGATTTATTCATGTTGTTTCACTAAGTATTCTATATTAGAGAGCTTGACGAAGCAACAAAACAGTACCTAGCGAAAAGTGAAGGAAGGAATTATTCTACATATAAAAATTAATGAAAGGAATACGAGATCACAGTCGAGTGTACTTTATATTGTGATAATAAGATATTTTATAGCTGAAATTTGACGTGCCTATCTTTGAAACATTTTTCGTGTCTTTTGAACTATTCATATTTTAGCGTCACAATAGTGACGTCACACGCAAACATTTTAGAAAACAGTTCGTAAAAGTCGAAAACATAAGTTTGACTACTGTTAAATCTTTTATAACTGGTATTTTAGCGCCGTAGCGGTGACACCGGTGACGTCACACGCAATATTATATTCCATTTTAGCGAACTTCTTAATGACGTCATCAGTTCGATGGTCGCCTAAAACGGATTTTTCAGAACCTTCCGTTTTTTGTTGGTTAAAATTGATAATTTTCATCCTCATCAGATTTTGGATGCTATGTTTTCTTGCTCTCTTCAACGCGTGCGGAAATCATTGTAATTGATGAATAATGAAGTAAAAAAATCAAACCTTTTCCATATTTTGAAGATTCATACTTTCATACATTAATAATCACGAAATTTCACTGAAATGAGTGAAATATCAAATAACGCGGTCTCCTAACTCACACAAGCATAATAATCAGCAGCAATAATAAACCTACCTCTCCTTAACCCGGTTTGAAAAGCTTAATATTCTATTAAAGTGAAAATTTTCCTGAAATACTTATCTAACCAACTAAATCAATACAAAAACAGTTCAGAGTTATTCAGCGTTGGTCGCAATCAAAACAAATACAATGTAATATTACGCATCATAAGCCTGAACTCGTATGGTCATGGGTAGCCCAATGGTAGAGCTTTATACTTGCGGCGCAGATTGTCCGGGTTCTATTCCCGCAGCGGACGATTGGTTGGTGTTGGATTTTTCAGGTTGGTGGTTTCTCGTATTTCTATAGGTGGGTCGTACGTCAGAGTCTCAAGTTGGTGGGTTTCAGGAAGGTCGGTGATGGGGGGTGGTGGTCGGTCATGAGTTTCGTAGGGGGTTGATTCTGTGTGTACTTGAAGAACGCGAATATATTTATAATTTTTTACTTTTTGAATATTGGGCCAATATTGGTTTCCAATATTGGGCCAATATTGGTATCCAATATTGGGCCAATATTAGTATTCTATATTTGACCAATGTATATTTCCAATATTGGGCTTATGTTGGTAACCAATGTTGGCCCAATATTGCAAAAAGTCAACATTCATTATTGGGCCAATATTGGTATCATATATTGGGCCAATATGGATGTCCAATATTGGGCCAATATGGATGTCCAATATTGGGCCAATATGGATGTCCAATATTGGGCTTAAATCGGAATCCAATGTTGGCCCAATATTGCAAAAAGTCAACATTCATTATTGGGCCAATATTGGTATCATAAATTGGGCCAATATGGATGTCCAATATTGGGCCTATGTTGGTATCCAATATTGGCCCAATATTGCAAAAAGTCAACATTCTTTATTGGGCCAATATTGAGAAACTATGTTGGGCCAATATTTTCACAATATTGGCCCAATATTGGTCCAATATTTGTGTGCTACTGGGGAATTCTGATAACTGTGGTGAGTTATGCGTGACCTTTGAAATAACGGTTTTTGATCACATCTAAGTATTTTTTGGTGGTCCATTCAATTGTTATGTAGAATTCTGGAAAAATATTTCAAAACGGCTGAAAACCTACAAAGTTGGAAATTTTTGTTTTCGATTTCCAAATTGGATAGCATTATTTCAATGTACTCAACTTCCTAAGCTTTTCAGTGAAAAACTTTTACAAGATTCGAACTCAATTTTTTTCTTACGTGTCTACAGTGAAGAAAAAAATTCACCCAAAATTGTAGAAATCTTTCGAGGTTGAACTTACCTTCATTCTGAACATTGGTGTGAAAAAAGAATGGAAAAATATCCATTTTTTTTCATTTTATCGCCTTCCAAAGATTCCGCTTGGAGTACTCAAATAATTTTTATTCGAGAAACTGGTGGCCCTACGGAGTCCGAAATTGTGCTAATGGGCCGCCAGAATGACCTGGATAGAAATATGAGTTCATCAAAAAAAAATTTTTTTTCAAAAAAAATTTGGTGGGATTCGAACTCGCTCCACTTACGGACAATAGGTTTGCGTATAAATTGGATATATACTGATTATAATAACGTCAGTTACCAAGCCACGGTATTTCGTCGAATTTGTCCCTATTTTCCGAATGCGGAGAGAGTTCGATTCCTACGAAACTTTTTGAGAAAATATTTTTTTTCTTGATAAATTAATATTTCTATCCAGTGTTCAGAATGAAGGTGAGTTCAACCTCGAAAGATTCGAACAATTTTGGGTAGAATTTTTTTTCACTGTACCTACATATGTAAAAAAAAGTTGAGTTTAAAGTTTGGAAAAATTTTTTCACGGAAAATCTTAGAAAATTGAGTACATTAAAATGATGCTATCCGATTTGGCAATCGAAAATAAAAAATTTCAACACCGCAATTAAATTGACCACCAAAAAATGCTAAGATTTGACCCAAAGCCGTTATTTTAATGGTCACGCATATAACTCACCACAGTTATCAGAATATTCCTCAGAGTTTAGATTAAACACCCTGTATCCCACTTATGCTTCGAAAACGGGGTATAGTCATAAGGCAAAAATGATTTTCTTAATTTCATCTATACGGCTCTATATGTTTGACCAGTTTATTGTGGAACACCCTGTATACCAAAATCCCTGTTATAATTTTTTTTTGATAACCACTGGGATTTAATTCATAAAATCAAGTAAGAAACCAACATATAGACGAATATTCCTGATGCAATCACTTCGCAGACCGAGTGATAGTACTTCGAAATGGCAGGCAAGAATGTCTCTGGAGAACATCGTAGTTAAGGAAACCTAGAAAAGCACTGGACTTATTGGAAGTTATTTTGTTCACTATCAGAGGTTAGTCCTGCCGTAAACACATTAAATTTAGGAAGAATTGACATAGGAAATATATTTGTAGAGTAGGTTTTCAGTTTAATTAAGAAGGTCGAATGCTTGAATGGGTTGAATTCGCCAATTATTCTTTAGATAGATATAGCCATTCAAAATTTTGGATCGAATTGCAATCTAGTACTTGATAAAAAATTAAAGCTTGAGGTTCATGTAGAATTTCGTGGGGACCATATGAAGAAAAAATCTGCATTTGGCAGGGTCAATACTTGTATAGATGACCGCTTTGGCAACGGAACAAGCGCGTAAAAGCTCCTGACCTCACGTCAGTGCTTTTCTAGGTTTTTATCATTTAAATCCTTAAGATTTACTGTTAGAAGACAGTAGTTTATCGGATTCGAAAACTGAGGGTTTCTAGTAGCACTTGATATTAGCATATGTCAGTAAATTTTTATTCCAAGTAAATGAAAATTGTTGAACAATTCATGTAAATTCAATAAAGAACCAAGAAAAATAAAACACATCCAGGAGTGAAAATAATATGCATAATTATTGGGGGTCGATTACTCGATCCTCGATCAGTGAAAATGATTGAAAGACATTCATCAAACGAATGATATACTTCCGAGTATCATGAATTTGATACCTTCTATAAAAAGGATTCTTTTTTCATTTGAGCACACTGTCCAAACAAAATACAAAAGGACCCATTCAACTCAATTCTTCGAAGATAACACGAAGAGATTTCACGCACTTATCAATAACTAAATAATAATCTGAGGAAATATAAATGAATACAAAATGACAATTGCCGAATTACCGTGAATAATGTCATGCGCTCTGATTGGTCGACTGGTTGCGTTTGTGTCCGTGGCGAGAGTATGAAATAATATTAGTTTACCCAGTTTGGTCTAATGATTTAGTGGGAAAACAAATGGAAATAAAAGCACCACTGTTTCATGCACCTCAACTTTACATATAATTTTTTATGAGAATTCTTTAGAAACAATACGTTCGTGAATTCTGATTTCAAGCTGTATCTTCGGTTTTCGGGAGTTTCGGTTGTATTCATGATGTAAAATACATGGTGTGCTCATCTGAAAAAAAAGTATCATCAGCATGATTGAAATACAAGGAAATATATATTCTGTGCTTTGAATTTGAACAGAAAAAGTGATGTCATCAGTGTTAAATCCGATCACAGATGAGCAGATGAGCACACTTCATGGTTGTATTCTAAGCATTTCGGGCGTAACTTAGCAACGCCAATACAAATATCACCCATACTTGCCATAACAGTTCGATAAATGTTGCAATTCTGAATGTACCTATTATTCGAATATGTCGTACAGAGATATAAGAAGTAAGTTCATTTTTCCAAACAAACTTAGCATGAGAATTCGAAAAAAAACTGTCCTCCAAGTGAGAACAGTCTCTTTGAGCATTACAGGTTGACTTTGAATCAATAAAAGATGGTTCAAAAGATTCAATCGAAGACATTCTCTCAAATAATTTGCCTAATGAATCTAGGGACTGATTACTTGAAAGATATCGAATGTGTGTTCAACTTCCCGATTTACGAGTTATCCCCTCGTATTGTAAGATAATTTGAATTTTATCGTATTGAGGATTTGCTGCCTTTCATTTAATGTGCGAATGATATCTTCTGCAGATTTCCTGGAAATGAACAGAGCTCTGGGCTTCCATAGCCTGATTTCTGTAGAAAATTTCCGTTCGCCCAATTTCCCACTCGTCGCTGAGCTGTTGGTTTGGTTAGCGAAACGTTTCGATGCTGATGTCAACATACCACTTCAAATCAGCACTGAAGATGAGAGAGTTCAGTTAATAAGGAACGTTGCTCAGTTCATGGTGAGTCCTATTATTATTATGACGTTGGATTTTACCGGAGATCGTCGAAAATTTAAGTCAGAACATACACATACACATTTCTCTCATTCGTTGAAAGCACTTGAGTAAAATCTCTCGAATGTTCCTCGAAATTGGAGCGGTCGCCCATACACTCACTAACCCCGCTCTACGCTGCATGACCTCCAAATGAAACAATAAAAGTTTTATTTTCCGACCATATCGATACATTTTTGCCAAACTATCCTGAGCGGCAACGTACTTTGTAGCAGCTTACTATAGTTAGAAAGAAATGTATCGATATAATGCTGAAAAACTTCAGCATGATTGTATGAGTTATTTATTTAGAGTTCATGTAAAAAGAACCTCAAATCCGAGAGGCAAAACGTGCAATTCGACATAGTTTTTCCATTATCTTCATATATTTGAATTTAGTAAAACCAAAATTAGACTAGCTGCTATGAAATTAGGAGTTCAAGATCATTGCAAATTCTCCCAAAATTAGACTAGCTGCTATGAAATTAGGAGTTCAAGATCATTGCAAATTCTCCCTGAAGTCTGGTGACTAGTTTCCGAAAAAAATTTTGAGGGTATAATTTCGAAGAAGTTTTGTTTCAAACTGTTCTGAAGGCACGATCAACACGAAAGTTTGCAAAAAGTTGTGAATCAGCATTTTTCATTAGCTGTCAAGTTTAATTATGCCTGGATCAGTATTATTCGATTAATTTCGGGAAAAACAACCTAAAATTTCGAAATTTTTTTTCGATATTTCCGAGAATTGAATGCGGTTCAAATTGATATTTGATACATTGTTATAAAATTTCAATGTTTTGCGGCAAGTTTATTCTAATTATCTTTAATTCTAAATTTTTTTCGAAAATGGTCTCAAACGACTAGGTTCGACTCTCTGATGAGGATTTCGGTGTCAAAATCGATTCTGCCCTACCGGCAGGCCGTCCATATGCACTATTACGGACGTACGGAGGATTCTATCGACAAGGTTGGTTGCATTTCAAAATGCCACAGTTGAGTTCGTTAATGGGCAAAATGGACCAAATTGTTTCGGAGTTATAGCCCTTCGAGATTTTGAGGGTATTGCCCTTATATTTCAAGAACTACTGAGGCGATAAGATTGAAACTTCGCAGTTAGTTGGAGCATAACCAAGCGCAACCTTCAACAGAATTTTGTTGCGATCGTACGGTCAGTAGATTAAAGAAAAATTATTTATCCAAATGTTTTGCAAAACATTTTTTCCATAAACTGTCTATCATATTCGATAAAGATTTCGTATTGGGAGAATGAATTTTGAATGCATATATCTGCGGACTCATTCAGCAGCTTCCACCCATTCACGAATTCGGCCTTCGTAATTAAGGTCCAAACCTACAGCGTAAACATAATTGCTTCCGGAAAAAACTACTTAGTAAATCGATATTTTTGTGGAGAAGGTTTTGGCCATAATTACTTAGGTCGAATCCGTGAATGGGTAAAATTCGCCCAATAATTCGCAGATATACCCATTCAACTTTTTTTTAAATATGTTCTTCCAAAAATACAGACAAGATCGAATTAAAATCCAGTGCTCGATTGAAAAACCTAGAAAAGCTGCTGCCTTCACGGCAGAGCTTTTCTAGGAATTTTCCGAGGTTTTTTCTGGTCTGTATTCTTGAAAATATTGGACAATAGAATTTTGAATGGGTATATCTACGGAATCATTGAGCCGATTTTACCCATTCACGAATTCGACCTTCTTAACTAAGCCCCAAGCCTACTCTACAAATGTCGAGTTTCTAAGTCATTTTTGTAAGTTATTGTGTTTAACTAATAATTCCGCAGATATACCCATTCAAAATTTTATTCTCCTAGTACTTATTCCCTTGAATAAAGATTAGATCGAATTGAAATCCAGTACTTTATCGAAGAATGACAGTTTGAAATTTTTTTCGGATTATTCTGATGCCACGATCATCACGAAATTCGTACTGAGTTGTCCATCAGAATTTCTATACTGGCTTTCAAGATTTATCATGATTGAAATAATATTTTTTGAGTTATTCCGAAAAAATTAAGATATCTTGAAAGAAAGCCGAGAAATTTTACATATTTTCCATAATATCGAAAATTATGATCATATCGAATTGAAATTCGGTTCACTGCTGTGAAATATAAAGTTGAAGGTACGACTAAAATCTTTCCCGAATGAATCGAACAGTGACAGGGAAAAAAAATGTATTCAGAATTCACTGAAAACAAGATTTCACCAGAATTACGCAGAAAGTTTCAACTGCTAATGCTCCAACTTACTGCCAACTTTCAATTCAATCGCTTCAGTAGTTCTCGAAATATCAGGAAAATAACCTCAAATCTTCAAATGGCTTTAACTCCGAAATAATTCAACCGATTTTGCCCATTAAACAACTCGATCTTCGTATTTTGAAATGCAACCTGCCCTGAAATTCTCAAGTCGATAGATTTTGCCGTAAGCCCGTAATCGTGCGTACGGACAGCCAGTCGAATGGACAGAATCGATTTTGACACCGGATTCGTCATCAGTGGGTCCAACCTAGACGTTTGATACCATTTTTGGCTCAAGATTCGAAAATTACAGACATTTGGACAAAACGATCGCACGCTGTTTCCCAAAAAAATGCTCGCAAAAATGATAGCTTGAAGGTTCACGCAGAATTTCGAGAGGAAATGATTAAAAGGTCACCAAATCTTTTCATTAGCTAGTAGAGGTGCATGTGGCGTGGTCAATATGTGAAAAGATGACCACTTCAGCAACGAAATTGAATATGCGCGCAAGAGCTGCTTACTACACGTCAGTGCTTTTCGAAATTTTTCAATTAAGCAACATACATAAAAATTTTGCAATAAGTGATATACTTCTTACTACCAAGTTCTGATCCGAACACTCAAGTAGATAATTAATAAAGAATAACAAAAACTTCGAAACCATCTGGCCGAATTCGTCCATTAACGAACTCAACCGTGACATTCTGATTTACCTCGAAAGTTTCAAGTTGCTAGAGTTTGCCTACTTCGACAGTTATCGTTTCCTCGGCCAGATGGTCGGCTGGTCAGACAGAATCGATTTTGACACCGTACCATAACAGTGCTTTAACACCTCAACATTGAGAGGAGATGTGATGAAGTGTTTGTGCCATGGAATCATTAGGTTTGTTTTGGTTCCGAAATTCAGAACTGTCCTAGAACAGTTTTAGAACTGCGCAGAATCGATGCGCTGTGTAAGCCCGATTCTGAACTATCCTTGAACAGTTCTAAAAGCGATAAAACCAAAACACGAATTGAGTTCGGGTTCTCATCATCGGGATCGTAGAGGAAAAAAAACTTTCATTTGGGTTGGCAGAAAAGAGGAATGTTAATCATGTCTTATATATTGTGAGTGGTTTAATTGAAAATATCCGAAATTCCTTGTCGCACCATATGTAATATAGAAATATTTTTGGGAATACTTGCTTCCGCTTAATTTTTTTCTGAATTTTCTTCATTACTTCAATTATTTTCCGAAATGAACCAACAAATTATTGGTTTATATAATAATGAATCTAATGACGAACCTATTTAAGATATGTGCTTTTCAGAGAAAAATCAATTCGAAACATTATTATTCAATAGAGGGAGATGACTTTTGTATTCATAGATTTATTCAGGAAGTATAGGTTCATACATACAGGTGTGAAAAATGGAAATAAAATCCAGGTGTGAAAAATGGAAATAAAATACATAAGATTATCCTGGTAGGTCGTAGCGAAGGAATTATCCTCAAAAACAAAAGTTTAAATTTAACAGTTAACCGTTTCCTCAACAAATAAAACAAACAAAAACCAAATCAACTCGACGTCGAAAAAGTCAGGTTGACCATGTAAATCGTTGACAGCCACTCTACGCTTGTGCGAACTACCCAATTCTGAAGCAGTTCGGACTCTTACGTCCGAACTACTTTCACAGTTCTGGAACAGTTCGGAATCGATTCTGAAAATAATCAAAACAGGATTACTCAAACCCTGAACCAGTTCTGAAATGAACCGAAACACAAAATCGCAATCGCGCATGCGGAACCGACCCAGAACAGTTCTGAATTCGGAACCTACACAAACCTTGTATATATGAAAATAGGATTTTGAGAACGACCTATCTGGAAATGTTCGGTAGTAAGTACTACAGATTCAATTCAAAAGACCCCAATTAACTAGAGAATGACAACATACAATCAATATTTCCGTACACTAAGAAGCGATCTGCTGTCTCAACTCAGGGAAAGAAGATTTTTACTCATTAGTACCCCTCTTTCAAAGTAGTTTGAGAAAAAAAATGTCTCTGAGACAATCAATGGTTAATATTCTTTACACCATGCTACTAAGCCTATAAGCCTTCATACCCGCAGTATATCATGTCATCATATTCGGAACTATGTTTTACCCTTTTATTTCTTTTTTCGAAGTCTAAAATCAAATCGGGGAAAATATCGCGTAATTTTTTCCATTCAGAAAACTCAATTCAAGAATTTAACATATGAGACTTATATTTCAGGCGTTGAAGGCGAATATCAAACTGAACACGAAGAGACTTTATCAGGCAGATGGGTACGCCGTAAAGGAACTTCTTAAGATAACGTCATTGCTGTATGATGCACTCAATGTTAAGATTGATGATAAGGATGACAATTTCAACAGAAGCGATATAGATATGAGGGTCTTCGACATCTCCGATAAGGTGAGAACGAATTTCTTCAGGTTTTCGAGAGATTCTATTATTATTTTGAGAACTACAGTATACTCTCGTTCAAACAAAATCACAATCAAACAAAAAAGTAGTTACGTCAATAATTTTCTTTAGATTCCTTACCTAGAAATAATATATGTTACGCGGTTTTTTGTAGTAGGTATTTTGCGGATTTTTTCTTGTGGTATGATTGCTCTGAATGTTGTTCCAATGAAAAAAAATAACTCAGCACTCAGCTTCCTGAAATAACTCAGAGTTACACAAAAAAGGCTTGAAAGTTAGAACTACCCAAATCATTAGAAAAAATAGAACTTTATCAGCCTTTTTTTGTTGTTATCAGCCTTATAAGGCCAATAGGCTAAAAATTATTGAAACGTGAATGTTATTTTTTACTTTTTATCATTCTTATGGTGGATTAAACTCGAAAACGTGATTTTTGTGTGATTTCAATTGAAATTCCTGTGAAATAACTGTAGCTCGTGTAATTTTTACAATAATTTTGGTCCCACCACTGATTAAAAATCTGAGCATATTTCAAAATTGGTAGTTATGTAATTACTTGCTTACAAATAAAATTACAATTCTTTGTGATTTTTCGATTTATTATTCCAGCGAGGTTTCAGGAATTCATATCTTTTTATGTAGTTGGTATTGTGAAAAAATTTTTCTTGTTACATGATACCCTGAATGTTGTTTCAATGACAAAATAACTCAGCTTCCTGAAAATACTCAAAAGTCACTCAAAAAAGGCTTGAAGGTTGGAACTATAGTTTTAAGTAGGATTCACTAAAACATCAAACTTCAATTTACAAATACAAAACTGTACCAAACTGCCAAAATCATAAAAAAAAATAGTACTTTATTAGCCTTTTTTTGCTGTAATCGGCCTTCGAAGGCGGCCAGGCACGATTAAAGTTATTTTTCTACTATTTATCATTCTTATCGTAAATTGAACGTGGAAAAGTGACTGGAGAGTAATCTTAATTGAAACTCCAGTGAAACAAATATAGTTTGTATTATGTTCACATTAAGATGGATTCGGCGTGCAGGGCCGATCCAATGGCCTGCGCATTCGCCAGACATAAACCCCACCGATTTTTCCATTTGGGAATTCTACAAAGAGCTGGTGCAAGCGACGAAATGCAACAATTAAAGAGAATTAAGAAAAATACGTTTAAAAGCGAAAAGAAAAATAAAACAAAAATGTCGACGATTATGTATTCAAGTTGGAGGAAGAGATTTATTGTACTGAATAGTTATTTTTCAGTTATTTATTATGAGAATTACACGAGCTACAGTTAGTTCACAGGAATTTCAATTGAAATTATTTTGAAATTAGATTTTCGAGCTTAATCTACCATAAGAATTATACAAGGTAGAAAAATAACTTCAATCGTGTTTCAATGATTTTTAGCCTATCCTACTTCGAAGGCCGATTACAACAAAAAAGGCTTATAAAGTACTATTTTTTCTTCAAACTCGTTTTTGTATTCAATAATCAGAGTTGAATGTTTGAGGGAATCCTACTGAAAAGTTCTAACTTTCAAGCTGTTTCTGTGTAACTTTGAGCAATTTCAGGAAAGATTTTTGTCATTAAAACAGCATTCAGAGCAATCATGTCACGAAAAATCTGCAAAATACCTATTACATGAAAAGATATGAATAATTAAAACCTCGCTGGCATAATAAACTGAAAAAACACAAAAAATATAACTTAAAAACTACAAAGTATGGCGTTTCATACGTGGGTTATGTTTGGATATCCGCAGGTGTGAGGGATCTGAAAAAAAAAATATGGGCGTCACTAGTTGAACCATTGTGTATTATATCAATTCTTCAATTTGGGGCATTTCACTTCCTACCTCATTTCGATACCTTTATCGATCTCCTACCTCACACAAATACAGGGTGAGTCATGAGGAACTGATCACATATAGAGACTACTGAGATAATTAGCAAATGAGCATTCAAAAGTGCCCTCCCTTCTTCATGAATTTTATACAGGGTGATATTTGGTTTTTACCGCAAATTTTGATCGGTCATAACTGTTGAACGGTTATCTCAAATCAATTGAAATTTTCAAGGGATATTTTTCGGAGTAATTTCAGGAACCAACCCGTTTATAATTCGGAAAATCTAGATCCGGCTTTGAAAATGTTTGTTGTTTTTGTCTGTCGCAAAATTTCACCCGGTGTATGATTTTTAATATACTTGAGGAGAAATGTTGAAACCATAATGATTATGGAGGAAAACTGCCTTAAAGATTCTTTCCAATATTATTGTAGGATTTTCAATTGAATAATGAATTTCAGTGTTATTTTCGCTTAGCTTTAAATAACAATTTTCACATTGAATTCAGCATAAGGAGCACGAGTTAGTATCACCTTTACACATACATCATTTCCCAATTCAGGGCCGTTTTAATGACCAGCTAATGAAAATTTCTCGAAATAATTTGATCTCAGTTGTGGAACACCCTGTTTGGCCTTTAATTAAGAACTAAACAATTCTGAGCTGAAAAATTCAACAATTGCAAAGGCTTCATCTAGGAGATGAGATTCCACGTTTTCAATTTGCAGTCTGGATTGGTAATAATGATCTCATTGTCTATAGAAATTTATGTACCGACGAAACGCAATTTACAAGAGATGGTGTTGTCAATTAGAGGAACACTCATATTTGATTCGAAGAAAATCCCCATGCAATCCGAAAAGGATGCTCCCAATAGAGATTTTCGGTGAATTCATGGATTGGGGTGGTCAATAACCAGCTGATAGTTACACATTTCTCTGATGGCTCGTTGAGTGGAGAAGGTTATTTGGACTTTCTACAAAATATTCTCCCCAACCTAATGTTTATGTTCGACAGTTCTACTTCCAGCATAATGGAATACCTCCACAATTTTCGGTTACTGCCTAACAACATCTGAACGAAACATACGGTTCAGATCAATATAGAGAAGAGGTCCTATTCCTTGGCCACCAAGGCCCCCATATTTGAATCCTATTAATAATTTCGTTTTGGGATGACTGAAAGTGTATGTAGATCTCTCAAACACACGCCAAGAACTGATAGGAAAAATAATTATCTGTTCCATTATTATAAGGAACCATCCAGGTACAATCAGCAAAGCAGACATTTAACTACAAGACAACGGAAAAGTGATGAAGCCTGAGGATTTCAGTTCGAAAATAATCTAAAATAGTTATTATCGGTTATGTTAATTCATGATCTTGATTATTTTCATGAAAAATTTTTTCTTCTTCGTTCATGTTTCGTTTCATTTTTTCCAAACAATGATGGATCATGTCTAATTCATTGATTCATGACAATTATCATCACGAAAAAGTAGGAGATATTCCATTTAGCTTCTTTCAATACGTTTTTTTAACATTGTCCAGTTATCATCTGAAATTTGGAACTACTATAGTCTAACAATCATCAACGACCAACTGAAAAGGACGGACAGGGATACAAAACACTGAGGGGCTAGTCAAAGTGATTTGTCTCTTTTTGCACCAACAAAAATAAGCCACGGAATTGTAGCTCTTTGAAGCTAATAATAGAATATTTCAGGTAGCACGAAATAGTTTTATTAACGTCTTGTCCTTAGTTTTCGAAAGGCTAAGGGAAATTGCTGCATAATTTTGTGTACAAAGATTGTCTGAAACAATTGAAAGGTCAGGAAATTTTTTTTCAGCTCAGAATTGATTAGTTCTCAATAAACGGCCAAACAGGGTTTTGAAACCTAAGATCAAATTAAATTGAAAAAATTTCATAAGCCTGTCCTGAAAACGGCAAAGACTCAAGAAAATGCGGTATTTAGCGGTTTTAGCCAAGGTAATATGGCCTGACGATCAGTAATAACTATGAAATAGCTGTAGCCATTCCCCTTGGATCCGCTTCTTCGGTGTAGATGTTTTGGTTGATGAGATAATTAGCTCCGATCAAGATGGAATATTTGTTGATTTATCGAAAGATATTCGTCCTTGCTATTATGTTAGTTTTACCACTGGAGCTTCCTTGTCTCCACGAACCAATTTCTGTTTTTGTCAGATGTTGGAAGTTATTGTCTTGTGGGAGAACCACATGAACCCAGACAGCACAAACACGTTCTAAGAACGTTCATAGAAGGTATCAACAGAATCTCCATATATTCTTAGAACATTCTCACAAGAGGCATGTCATATTCTAAGAACGTTCTATGAACTATGAGATGAGAGAGGAACTCTGATTCTATAGAGGTGCTATGAACGTTCCCCAGAATATTCCAGAACGTTCTGAGCACATTCTAGAATATATCCCAGGAAGGTACTCACAAAATATCCTATTAATATTCTTTTAAATATTCTACGGAGGTTTTCATTTAATTTATAAGATATTCTTGGAATGTTCATTAAACATTCATACCACAATGATAACTTGTTTCCATTTCATCCTTAGTCAATGAAGGTTGTAGAAATTAGACCGAATTCATTTTTTCTCACAATATTTACAATACAATTTACTGATCGTATTATAGCACATATTGGGATCAAAATGAATTTTATATCGTTTTCCACCATTTTTCATTCACTAAGATTAATATGGAAATAAGTAATTGTTGTGGAATTTTTATTTTCAAAAAAACCTGATTTTCTTTTCATATAATATCACTATCCAATTATGAATATGCACTAATAAAAGTCAACAAAATTATCTGTATTCTAAAATATAATGATAAAGTACCTCAGACTAAACTCTCTACATGAAAAAATATGACATTACTTCAAAACTATAAATACGAAATTATCTTCTGATAGCAGAAAGAATATAAATACAACAGGAAAATTACCCATTATCACAAAGTATTACGATATTTCGAACATCTATATTTTAATAACAGGGTGAACAAAACACACTTGATTGACCTGTATTTTAAATGTGAATCGATATCTGAACTCATACTCATTGACTTGACTATTTTTGGATAACGACTAAAAATGTAATTATTATACCATGAAATTTGTACTCAAAACAATCATTCAATAACCTTGGTTCTATACTGGAATTAATTTAAGCGTTAGGACTCAAATTTTAAAATGATTCACCCAAATATTTCACAAGATCTTGAAGGTATCCAAACATCCCCATAGTAATTCCTCGGAATGGCCTACATTTGTTTCTATGATAGAAAAATATTGTTAATAATCTCATCTTCTCGTAAAATTCTGATGAAAAATATAATAAGCTTTTGGGCCAGTTCATGCATCACAGTCTTAGCCATAAGCAGTCTGTAGTCAAGCATAAGAATTGTTAAACGTGGTAATTTCAAAGGGTGCATCTATGCAGCATGGTCATCAGCATACTGAATCAGAACTACCCTCAGACATGAACCAAGGTGTTGTCCAAGACCGTGATACATAAATTGGCCCTTTGATAAGGCATTTTAAGTAAAAAAATAAATTTGTCCTTTCATCGGGATTTCCTGGAATCAAATACAATAAACACTCACCAACTCATCAAATGCAGGTCTCGTTGGAAATATTAATCAGATAATTTTGTTCACACAAATGCTGCTCTTTTAAATTGATCTCAATCTAATCTTTCATAGTTATGATAACCACAGAGTATTCGCTCAAAGTGACAAGAAACCTCCTATGTCCAAAGAAATACCTTTGGGACACCATGTTCAATATACAACCAACCTCACAATACAACAGCTTCAGATTTATCATTTGATAACCAATTTTTATCTGCAAATAAATTACACTGAAATGTGGGTATACCAAAATGTGCAATTACAAAGAGGATAATGAGTAGTGATTACCATATATCCCTTTATTTATTCTATAAGTTCTCAGGATTTCTCTATGTTCATCTCAAAGTAGATAGGGGTCCCATCAATAAGGTGATGTAGGAAAAAAATCTTGATTCACTTATTTCTGGAAAATCTTCATGTTCATATATATGTTATCATTTATTCACGAGTCATCGTTCAAATGGATACATTTGAGGTTGTTAATGTAACTGAAATAGTAAATCAGAAAAAATAGTGGTGTCTATACCAAAATAATTGTACTTACCACGCTAAGTTCCTGTACATCAACGCAACATATGTTCCTATGCTCTTCCTCTGACAAGAATATAAGATTTTAATTCAAATCATTATCCATTTCATATTAATTACAGATACAGCAATTAATTTTTCATTCATTCATTCATTCGTTCATGCTATGGAACTAACCAATTAGGTTATTGCGCGCAGTCTCTAAGAAGTAAATTTTTGCAATGTACATATATCATTCATACTCTTTCACACTGTACGGTAGACAATTTTTATTTAATTGAACACCACAAACATCCATTACCTCGCCGGGATTCGAACCCGGTACCTTCAGCATTCTAGTCCACCTCTTCGGCCAACTAGGCTACCGAGGTGGCCAATTATTCATATTTATTCTTGACTTGTCAAAATGGAAATATGAATGAAAGGGTTGACAAATGACAACTCAGTTTTTGGACTCAACTCTAAATATTTATCCAGTTTATAATTTATTGGAACACGTTCTGAGAACGTTCATGAAAGCTTCCCGCTAGAATGTTCGAATTACTCCTAAAAATATACTACAATGTACTATGAATATTCTTCAAGAATATTCTGAAGATGTTCGAAACATCTTTTTCGAAAATGGTGAGAACGTTTTTGCTCGCATGTTCTAGGGGAACAGCATGCTATCGTTTTGTCCAAACGTCTGTAATTTTGGATGATTGAGCCGAAAATGGTCTCAATCGACTAGGTTGGACTCACTGATGACGAATCCGGTGTCAAAATTGATTCCGGCCGTAGACACGATAACTGTCGACAGAAGCAAGCTAGCTACTTGAAACTTTCAGGATAGGTTGCGCATCCGAATGCCGCGGTTAAGTTCGTTAATGGGCCAAATCGGTCGAATAGTTTCAGAGTTATAGGCACTTGAAGTTTTGAAGTTATTTATTTTTTATTTCAGAAACTAATCAAGCGATTGGAACTTGGCAGTTTGGTGGAGTATAACGACGCGCAACTTTGAGCCAAATTTCGTTAAGATCATATTGTCAGTAAATTAAAAAAAAAAATTTTTTCGAAATTTTTTTAAAAAAAAATTTTTTTTTCGGAAACCATTCATCATATCCAAAAAAAATTATACTCACACTTTGACCTTCTAATTTCACATAATGTAATAAATTTCAGTTCGATACGATCATAAGTTTTGGAGATATCGGGAAAATTCGAGGTTTTCTTCTCGATATCGTTGATTTTTTCGGTATTACTCGAGAAATACTGATTCAGTCCTGATTAAACTTCACAGCTAGTTTTAAGATGCTGACAACTTTATGCAAAATTTCGTGATAATCGTGTTATTAGAACAACTTGAAAAAAAAAATTTCTATGATTTTCTCATCATATCATCCTCATTAAATTCTGTATGAAACTTCGAACTGTTATTTTCGATGAAGTACTGGATTTCAATTCGATCTGATCTGTATTTTTGGAAATATTGGAAAAATAAAATTTTGATTGGGTATATCTACGGAATCATTGGGTGGATTTTACCCATTCACGAATTCGGCCTTCGTAATTAAGGTCCAAACCTTCTCTACAAATATCGAGTTTCTAAGTTGTTTCTTTCGGAAGTTATTGTGTTTACGCAGTCGGCCGTTAGGCTCAATAAGATCGTATTTATTCATGGCAGGCAATGTCACATGTATATAAGTAATAATTATATAACCATCGTACAAAGAAAAACATAAAAACACTTAAAACATTAGGGACATTCAAAATTAGAAACAATGGAAATAAATAAGATGTATTCTGTGTGATACATACTGTAATTTCCTTCTATAATTTCAATGGCCTGCCAGCGTAAGACATAATTTTTGAACATTATTTAATTAGTAATTTTTCGAAAGAATTGTTAATACTTCTATACAATTAGAAAAACTTCACTAATATGAATGAGATTGCACACATGAGAGTTCAGGTGAAAACTTCTGATGTAAGCAGTAATAATAAATTCAAACAAGTCTACTTATTGAGGCTATCAATACAATCATTAATAAAGATTTGTTTGTAATTCCTTCACATAATATATGATCTGATATTTTCATCCAACGATTTAAACTGTAAAAATTTGCGCAGGAAAGTAATTTTGGCTGCAACATGTTTTTGTTCACATAAAATTTTGCGTTCATTTACCCTTTTGTATTTGTAACCCATTGATTTTAAAATTTTAAAAAGTGATGTCCGTCCTCCGTTATATTCCAACTGTTCCTTTGCAAAAGTGAGTAGTGTATCAATCGAAAAGTGTTCATTTTTCAAATTATAATTCCAAATTTGTCGTTGCAGATCTTTTTTTCAAAATAAAGTCTGTAGTCAGTGTCATTTTGTGTGCTCCAATAAAAGGATATTCCTTGTCGTCTCTTTCACTTAAAATCTTCCTTATTGTGTTGATGTGCTGCTAAAAAATGAATATCTATTCATATAAAATATAATTCCTTGGTTTTCACTCACATACGTCGAAAGTGTTGGATAGCTTGTGTTGAATTATTGATTCCGAATTATCAGGGTTACTATCACAAAAAGCCGATTTCAATTCTACATAGCCCTTCCTGATACTTTGCCTCTGCTTCTTCAAAACTACCTTCGGCATTTTTATTAGTTTGCAAGCGTTATTATGCTGAGATTTAGAAATCTAGAATCGATTTATATTGATAATAGTAGAAATTGAAATTTGGCAACTGCTTTTGACATTGCCGATATTTCATTAGTGCCAATCTGCGTCAGTTTCAAGGGAAAAAACTTGATAAACCTAAATCATGGCCAACCGGGCTACATTATAAAAGTGAATGGAGTATAGTTATACTGCAGTACTCCATCTGAAAGGTGACAAGTATCGAGATTCCTATTTAGTGGTTTTATCCAAAGAAAGATGGCCTGACGATCAGTTATAACTGTGAAACATCTGTAGTCATTCTCCTTAGATCCGCTTCTTCGGTGTAGGTGTTTCGGTGGATTGGATGATTAGCTCTGATCAAGGTGGAATATTTGTGATTATGTGAGTATTACTACTGGAGCTATCTTTTCTCCACGAACCAATTCCTATCTTCGTAAAATGGTGTATGTAGTGTAAATGTGACATTTACTCTTGGTCCTTATACTGAATTCAATGAGAAAATTGTTATTTAAAGCTAAGTGAAAAATATCACTGAAATTCATTCTAATTCATCCCCAATTGAGAATCGTACAATAATGTTAGGAAATATTCTTTTGTCAGTTTCCTTTCATAATAATTATGGTTTTAATTTTCTTAAACATACAAAAAACCATACACAAGGTGAGATCTTTGTGAAACACAGAAACAACAAAAATTTTCAGTGCCCGACCAGGGTTTTCCAAATTTTAAACGAGTTGGTTGTTGGTTCCTGAAAGTTCTCCAAGACGATATTTACTGAAAGTCTCAATTGATTCGAGATAACCGTTCAAAACTTATGACGGATCGGTAGAAAGCGAAAATCAGCCTGTTCAAAATTTATGAAGAGGAAGAGGCACTTATAATTGGTCATTTGATATTTACTTGAGAAGTCTCTATACATGGGGGGAATTTGTATAGTTCCTCGTGACTCACCCTGTATATAGCTTCTCAGGGCCGAAGCGAAACATAGGAGAATCGGCAACAATATCAACATCAGTATCAATATTAGTTAAGAATTCCAAAGGATATTTTTCTACAAGCATTCAAAACCCTAAGCGAAAATATTCACCACGAAAGCGGAATAATTTCAACTTTTGGTCACTAGAGACCAAAATTACCCACCTACCCGTCTATGTTCTTTCACTTCATCGTGTCATCATTATATAATGTTAATTTGTCTTATTTATATAAATTCATGATTTCTAAACGGTGAATGGAACTCAAGAAATCTTTGTTTATAACTAATCACTTTCAAAATCGGCAAATCGAAGAAAATAAATCTCCTCAAGATTAATTAAATGGAATACTGACAATCACGAACATTCAAATTCAGATATGATATTTCATGGATATTTTGGAAACTCGACTTTCTTGCAATTTTTCACAGTTATGCACAGATTTGAAGACGATCTCAGTTCCCATTCAGATATGTTTGTAGAAAAAGCTTAGTGTTTAACCCTTCAAAATGAGTTTTTAGCTCTTTTCAGAAAATATTTAGCAAACTCGGTTCGACCTCGTTCGGAAAGTTGTTCTGTCTCCTCGAAAAAACCATGCTGTCGTTACTCGCTGATGTTTAAAAATATACTATTATTATTATTGTACTGCATTTTTCTGGTAATCCCAGGTTTTGAGGGAAACAGAAAGTCATAGCTCGATAGAGATTATTATTATTATTATTATTATTATTATTTACAATATAAGAGTTAAGGATAACCTATATAACTCATAGAACTTAAATGAATTACTTCAGTGTGAAGAAACAATTGTTAAAAATAAACTCAATATCACAAAAAAAAAAAAAATTCCATTCACCACAACACAAGGAAACAATCACCAGTCACAATGGACCACCAGCTCTCCACGAGTCCCATCTATTTTTGAAGCCATTTACACTAGTTGCGTTGACTACACCGCTAGGCAACATATTCCATATGCGAAAGACCCTATTGCTCAGGAAATTCTCTCTGCTCCTTGTGAAAAACTTCTCTCTACTGAGCTTGTAATCATGCCCTCTCAGGTGGTTATTATTAAGAGTAAACAGGCCCGACATATCCACTCCAAAAAAACCCTTCAAAGCTCTAAATGTAGTTAGCATATCCCCTCTCAGCTTACGATTGGCAAACGTATCCAGAGCCATAAGTGAAAGCCGATTTTGGTAATCAGGTCTTATGATACCGTATGGAATCCGAGTAGCTCTCCTCTGAACTGTCTCCAGTAGATCTGCATCTTGGGCGAACGTGGGATGCCATACTGGACCGGCAAACTCCAGTGTGGGGCGCACATAGGTCTTGTAGAGCGATGCTAATGTGTGGTAATGACAGCGGTTGAAGCATTTCTGAATAAGGTAGAGGGATTTTTTGGCTTTATTCGTCGCCTGCAATATATGTGACCTCCACAGCAAATCAGAATCCACTGAAACTCCCAGGTCAACGTGAGTTGAGCATGATTCTATTGGACTCCCGTTCAGATAATAGATCTTCCTCGGGTTGTTGCTACCCAAATGCAGCACTCGACACTTAGAGTAATTGAGAGGTAATAGCCAGTCGTCAGTCCACTTTTTTATTATATTGCAGTCATTCTGAAGAGCATTACTAGACGTAATGGGGTTATTGTAAAATTTCATATCATCGGCATAGGATGCGCTGTCAGAAGATATCAAACGTGGCAGATCACAAACATAAACCAGAAACAGCAGAGGACCCAAAACGGAACCCTGCGGGACTCCACTGCTGACAGACGCGAAGGAAGATCTCTCCGAACCAACCTTTACCGAAAAAGTACGCCCCAAAAGGAATGCTTCGATCCATTTCAAAAGGGGGCCACAAACTCCATAATGTTCCAATTTATGGAGCAGACGTTTAATTGGCACCTTGTCAAAAGCACGTGAGAAATCTAAATAGACTACGTCTACCGGAATCTTCTTATCCAGAGATGCAGTCCACGAACCAACGCACTTCAAGAGACTCGCCAAAACTGATCGACCAGGTACGAAACCATGTTGTTCAGTAGGAATGACAGAGTTGTCCAATAGGAATTTAGTGAGTTCCGAAGTGATGATTCTCTCTAAAACCTTGAGTGCAGCTGATGTTAAGCTAATGGGTCTGTAGTTTTGGGGACAGTTTTTATCGCCTTTTTTGAAAATCGGAGTAACGGAAGATCGTAACCATGACTCTGGAAATTTACTCGATGATACCGATAGTTTATAAATCATCGTTAGTGGTGAAGTGATGGAAGAGGCACAACGTTTGAGCAATGTTGTGGTAATGCCATCAAGCCCAGGGGACTTTCCAGCAACAAGATTTTGTAGATGTTCGTGCACAATTTCCTCAGTTATATTGACGTTATTAATACTGTCAGCTATTCTTGGTTCGCTCATCTGTGGCAAGGGAGTATCTGGTTCGATGGAAAATGCTTCAGAAAATGTATCCGCAAAAGTTTCTGCAATCTTTGAATGGTCGGTCAGCAAAGTATTGTCATTGGTCCGCAGTGTTGGTACAGAAACAGTTGAGTTGAGGGTGTTGCGTACATACTTAAAGAACTTCTTCTTATTCTTGGACTGCCCCAGCTTGAGTTCAAATGATTTCTTAGCATTTTGGATGGATTCAGAGAGTTGTTTGGAATAATTTCGATGATTTTGGTAGTCTTGAGAGGACCTACTACGCCGGAAACGTTGCCACAGACTTCGTTTGCACCGAACCATTTTAAGTATCCTGTCGTTGATCCAGGGCTTCGTCGGATTCTGTCTCACGATTTTCTCACTAGAACAATCTTCAATCGCCCCCCGTATCTTCGACATAAAAAAATTCCATGCATCGTCCACATCGGTGCTGTCTAAGATTGTGGTCCAGTCACACCCGTCCAAAATTCGGTTGACCCCATCATAATCCACGAATCTAACCTTCCTCGCCTGATTCCGTGTTTGATTGGTTGATCTCAGCTGAATTTTTGTAGACAACACTACGTGATCAGACTTCGCAACAGGTGGAAGATAATTCAGATCAGACACAAGATCAGTATCATCAACTAGAATGAGATCGGGTGTAGTTGGAGATTGGTTCAACCTATATCTAGTAGGTTCTTGCACAATTTGATTGTAGCTACATCTGCTTAGCATCTCGACAAAGGGAAAAGATGGAGAGCCAGGAGATGGCATCTTCTGTAGAGGCCACTCTCGAATATCACCGAAGTTGAAGTCACCTGTTATGAGCAGATTTCTCCAAGTCTGAGACATGCCTTCCAAATGATCAAACACCACCTGATCATACAGTGACGGACGAGGACGATAAATGCAGCCAACACTGAGTGAAACGTTCTTTGATTTTATATCTAAAAAAATATTGTCAATGCCAGGCGTATTGAGCGAATACTCGGATACATTGTAAGAAGAGAGTATAGACTCCGAAAGGTATATACATACACCGGCATGACCCGGCGTTGTGACACTGTCACAGCGATACAGATGATAACCTGGAATCTTATAGCAGCTATCAGGAATCCCAGGGTGTAGCCAAGATTCAGTCAGAAAAATTATTATTGGTTTAAGATCCTGTACCAACAAAAGAAGTTCGTTGAATTTAGCAGGTAAAGATGCGAGATTGGAGTAAAAAATCGGCCATTCAACTGAAAGTGGATCTAGTTTTTTGATGCTCCTACCGAAACCGAGGCTGAACCCGCGTCCACAATACTTGGTATTCCCCTGATATATTTTATGGTTAGGTTGGTCTCACCACTAGAACGTCGAGATTTCAATTCCGCCCGAGCAACCTGCAACTCCCTTGATTGATATGGTGTCTTATCATCAGATATATAAAGTCTGTTATAGTCTTTATGAGCGGACAATAACTTTTTGTTGCGCAAGATTTTTCGAGAGCAGTTACTATCTTTGAATTCGACCTTTACCGGTCTCGGATATCCATCTCTAACAAGCCCTACTCGCTTAATCGCTGTAACGGCAGACACCAGGGAAATATCAACTTTCCCCACAATATCCAGTACGACTGATCGATCAGAATCGTCATTCTCGGCCTCGGGCAAACGACGGATCAAGACATTATTAGCTCTTCTCATGCGCTCCAGCACCTCGTTTGAACTGATCATGGGGGTTAAAGGTGCTGAGATGGGAACCGGAGGCGATTCTGTAGGTTTTTTGATCTTCAAACCCTCAATCTCAGTATCAAGTCTTTTTATGGCAGAAACAACCTCCCCAACATTGAGAGACTCAAGTTTAGACTCTAAGTTGTTGATTTTCGTCTTAAGATATTCATCCGAGTTCTCGAGGGCCTGAATATCCCGGTCATGTGATTCCAGGCTTATTGTGTGCTGGCTCAGCAGCTCCCCATGGGACTCTAGAGATTGCACGCATGCGCTTAATTGTTTGCTTAGATCACTCTGCGCCAACCTTATGGATGCAACATCCTCGGCGATAGAGTCTAGAATAGACACCTTTGCCAGAATAATATCGAGTTGACTAACTCCCGCTGAAGTATCTCGTACTGAAGAACCCGAGGCACTACGGAGATGTCTCGCCGAGTTAGTTGGTTGAGTAGACATTTCAGATAAGACAAAAAAAATTTTTTTTTTTTTTTTTTTTGATTTGCGAAGTTGGTTCGTGAAATGAGGGATAGGTAATAGACACAGGGATTACAACCTTCACTCTACTGTGGCCGATCAGAGAGACTTCAATAACGAACACAGGAGGCCGAGAAGAAGAGAGGGAAACACAGAGGTAAAAGAACAAACGAATATTTCAATCACCCTCGTATATTATTCGCAATCAGATATAGTTAGTTATTCATACAGATTCGATTAAGAATCAGATGAAACGAATTCCATGAGTTCTTTCGATTTTATCTCTTTTACATATGCCGATAAGATAAAGACTGGTCGGCGGAAAATGAAAGAATCGCAGCGAAAAACAAATTGATATTATAATTTATTGCAGTTTTAGATGATTTCCGAAAATTATTGCAAACAAAGTGCACACTCACCGGTCTTTCACTGAGGGCGAAAAAGAGATAATATTTTGAAAAGTTTCGTCTTAAACTTCGAATTCTTCGGAGAGCACAATATTCAACAACCGCCTTCACACGTTCAACATTACATATTTAAGTATATTATATTAAGTATAAAATATTTTCAGTTATCGTTCTCCAACCTCAATCAATTGGAAATCGGTCATGATAGCACAAAGAAAAGAATAGTATTGAAGAAGTAAGAATCATTCGCTCGCTAAGCACATTATTCTGAATCCACAGCTTTATTCTTTCGTAGGAATATGAAATCTGGAACTTAATTAATGTATCATATGTAATCTAACTTCAAACAGACATTGAATAGTTTTTAACCTATTTTTTTCCGAAAATTTCAATTCGAAGGTGGGAGAATTGAAGCTGTCTCGTCAGCTCGCATCTGAAATAACAACGACTGGTGCCTCCTTATTCGAACTACTCGGCAAAGAGGTGGATCTAAGGGTAAGTTGGGGATCATATACAATACATTCTGCCTCCTCACTCTTTTTCTCGATTCTTATCAGAACGATATGTGCGTAGATTTCGAGAGTCCTCGGAGGTTCAGGATAATCAACAATATCCTGCGGATGCGGACAGTATTACGCTCATATCGAGTTGAACATCCAAACTATACTCTAGTGCTGTCGTATGGCCAAGATGACAAGCGATCAGAAAAGAATCAAAATAATTCATGGATTAAGTTATACTTAATTATTCTAATTTTTCCAAAATACCACCGGAACTTGATCCTTATGTAAGAGTTTTTTCACGGGACTACTAAGTTTTGAAGGTCATCTACGAAACAGTCTTCAACTTTTCATCTTGAATTCAATGATCCAAAGGTTATTATCTGCGTAGATTCAATTCTATTTTGAAAAGGTTTCAAGAACAAGGCAGAATGGTGACATGAAACCTACGTTAGGAATTTAGTTGCAGTATAATTTCGAAAAACAAAATTATTACAGTGAAAAAAATTAATTGAAAAATTATCCATATGTTCTTCAATCAATATGTTTATATATTTTTGACAAATTATCGTAAGCTTCAATGAACTACTTAGCGACCTACGATAATTCGGCAAATATGTATCGATTTAATGAGAATGAGTGAATCAATGGTATGTTTCTAAATACTCATGGTCGGTTTCACAGAACAAATAATTCTGTTCTTTATTGTAGTCCTTTTACAACTCAACCATCGAATATAGTTAGTTGATACTTTTGTGATAGGTTATTTTTTTTTGATACCCGACAACACCAAAATTGTACAGGTATTTGTGATAATGCGAATTCATTATTCAAATGTTAAACTAGCTGAAGGTCATATATGCGCATTGAAAACTGTAGTTTCGAGGGGGTGAGGAAACCCCCCAACCCCCACCCCCCATAGTTTCGAGAATTATTTTCATGTGCAAACAGAATATTTCGTTCCAATCAAACGCTGTTCCTACTGTAAAGAAAATACAAGTTGGCAACTTTAATTTCCCGTAAGATCGTCGAAATTCCTCAGCGAGCTCAGTTAGCACAACTGTCATCTACTAAGTGTGTTTGATCGTCTACTAAAATTAAGTTTACTGATAGTCTCTAGTTTATCACTTCATCTCATTTGTGTGTTCAGCGATTTAGAGAATAGTTCCAAATAGTACTAAGGATCGGTCTCAAATTTGGTAATACAACTATAATTTAGTGTGCTGGTACTTTGAAATTATTATATGAGGCCTCAATCATCGACTTTGTCAGGAATGAATCTAAAAGCAGCCGAGAAGTATTCACAAACTTGCCACAATTGCTCTGGTTGTCTATCAATGTCTTCAAATGCACTTAATATCGATCTCTTAAGTGAAGAATTTTTTTTCCCTTCTTGGCGTATTTTTCATGTTGAATGTTTAAATTCTTAAGTCATTATTTTTTATAATCTGCTTAATTACGTGGTGGATTTCCATTTCAAACTCATATTCAAAAAAATTATTTATCCATTTGAAGTATTGGAAATATCTACATAAGGATTAATAGCATAAACCAATTGAATTTTAAAATGCATTTCCATTTTTCAAGTTCTATCTCCGCAATACAAACTGTCGAGATAATCATTGTGTAGTCGAAAAATAAGTCTTTGATTTTTGACTTTCTGCCTCTCCTACCAGGTGCATAGACAGAAAAGTATTTCCAGGCAGTTCGAGATAAACGAAGTGGAAAGCGGTATCAAGAAAGCCATAGATATGATCAACGGAGACATAAAAGAAACAACAGAATTGATCAATAATATTTCAGCAACAGAGGCAAACTTGGATGGAAAAATAGAGAGGAGAAAGGTAGAAATAGATCGATATGAAAAAAGATTACAGACTCTGAAGAAAGTGAGGTAAGAATCAAAGAGTTTATATCTGATTTAGCTGTCTGTTTACAATTTTCACAAGGATATTGGTTGCAATTCGACCCAGAAATGTGAGTTGAGATATTCCTTTTTGTAATTTTCAAGTGTGTTATAACCAGACAAAAACTCACAATCGATATTTTACATCCCCATTCCAATTGAAACCGGTTTTACTGTTAGTTAATTGAAATATAAATATTTTCTGGAACAATTAACTTATTTTTTTTTTCTATGCGAAATTACAATCCAATATTCAGTTGTTAAGAACAGACAATGTTCAATTCACCTACGGATATTTTATGTATAAATGTAATTCAATAGATTCAGAGCTTCCAGTGGCTTCAAAAACCTAGAATAATAACATTTTGGCGAATTGATAGTTTCGCTCTGAAACAAGCATTCGATAATAAGATCTCAATATTAAGATCGTTTCATTCATGGATGACCTTTTCACGAGGAGTAAGAATGAATCGAATACGAGACATATTCAGTATATAGCTCTAAAAAAATCATGATTATCGAACAGACCAAGAAGCCATTCTAACAATTATGTTCCCTGCAACCCTTATACTAAGGATTCCATCTTCAACCTCTTTACAGACCAGCTTTTCTGGACGAATTCACTGCCCTTGAAAGAGAATTAGAAGAACTTTTCGGGCAATATTCCACCAAGCTGAGGAGTCTGAATCACATGGAAAAGCTTTTCTCCGAGGTTGAGAGAGCTCATTATGAGAAACAAATATTGATAGCGTCCCCAAGGATAGAGACGATACCTTTCGACGACAAGGTCGATCCCAACCATGTTTTCCTCGAAGATGAAGATTTCGATCAGCAGGATAAATTCCGAAACAAACAGGAGAGGCCGCGAGCTGGGACTGGAGGTAATTCAATTTTCATTGCTCTTGTGAATATCCACAGTCTGCGTCGATATTGAAAATTTCAAGAATGGTGTTCTAGATTTCTGTTTTCCCATTCAGGAAGGTTTGTTAAATTAAAATGTTAGAGAATTGCAGATTCACTTCTCATGAAAACTTCCAAATTATATCTTTTTCTTGATGATCTTGATCTATTATATGTTAGAAATTATCTACCGAACTCAGAAAATAATAGGTCGACTCTATAATTTTACTTTTGATTTCCCTGGATTCTTCATCGAAACATTTGTATTTTTCGGCTTCGCCATACCCCCCTCCTGGACCTCTCCCTTCTGTATCGTCTACTCTCAATATTGTTATCTTTCTCACCCTCGACTTAGCCTTCGCTTTTGCCCCTACCCTTTTCTCAGTCTCAGATCTAGGCTCTAGCACCAGCCCTCTCCTCTACCCTTACTACGTCCTCACCCTCGCGACATTCCTCGTCCTAGCCCTCGCCTTCACCCACGCTATGCCCTTCATTTATGTCCTTACCCTTTTACATGCTATTGCCTTTTGCCTCGCTCCTGCATTAGTCCTCTTCTCACGATAATTCTCGACATCTCTTCAATGGAATGGGCTGCCGCATTGTGTTGTTGGTGCAAATTCGGTGAATTCCTTCAAGAACCGACTCGACAAGTTCATTCGAGACCAGACCAATTATTGAGTGACTGTGAATATGTGCTTTTTCTCTATTGTTTATTTTGTAGTTTATGAATTCCAATTAATTTTGTAAATTTGAGTTTATGGGTGAAAACCCCTACTCTTTATGTTTATTAATAATAATAATAATAATAATAATAACTTTCATCCTTGACCTTACCCTTGGCCTAACCCGTTCCTTCCTTCCTTACTCTCTTTCACTATTTCTTGAACTGTCCCTTTATTTAGCCTTCACTCCTACCCTTCTCCTCATTCAAGCTCTGGCTCTCGCCCTAGTCTTTGCCTTCTTTCTCGCCCTCTTCCTTGTCTTCAACCTTAATTTGGCCCTTATCCACTCCCTTGTTCCTCTAAGAGCTCCAGACATGTGTCTCGTAATATTCACCTTGTTCCTTATCATCTTCCTCGCCCTCGCTTAGCTTTCTTCCTTGCCCCCAGCCTCATCCAATCCTTGCTCCGTACCTCTTCCCCACCCCTCGCTTACTCCCTCTACCACGCACTTGCCTTCACCTTCGCCCGCTCCCTTGTCCTCCATTGTTCCGGCATACCTGGTTGCTCTATTCCTGTTTAATATTGGGAGTGGATTAATTAGAAATCAGTATGAATCATACGTTTCGTCAGGATTGCGACCGTGTCAGCCTACAAATTGTATTACATTTTCAACTTAATTTCACTTGCTTGCTGAAATTTAGAAGGTTGACCTCCCCCTAATGCATCTAATTTTGGTCTGCATAGAATTCAATCTATTCCGTCTCTTTTCGCAACGTAATGATTTTTTGATTTCTTGCTTCAAGGGAGAAGTCGGAATGAAAAACCGAAAGCGTTCGGAGAAATGCAACCACCTAGATCGGGGAGTGCCTCGTCCCTCGATCTCAGCAGTGATTCCGAATCTGACGATCTGATCTTGGACAAAGACGAGCCCGAATTGATGAATTCGGAAGACGAGTCGCTAGCGTTTGAGATTTCGGCAATGGAGAAGAAGGCTCCATCTAGAATAATGACCGGAAGCAAGCCACCACCTCAAACGAACAGTGATGACGATTTTTAGTACCCAGTACCAAATTATATGAACGAATTGGATGAAGGCAGTTTGTTGAATGATATTTAGAATTCATGAATTGAATACTTTCAATATTTTGATTATGTGCATGTTGTAAATTCATTTTATGTATAAATTTTACTCTCCGAATAAGTCAAAATGACGTTTCTTTACTCTCAAATAATGATATCCTCCATATAAATAGCCCTTGTTCTCCAAAACCTATGAATAAGTATTCATTTGACAGATAAAATATCAGTACCGATATTTTCCTATGTATTTGCATCGACTTTGGATGAAAGTGTGCTTATTTCGAAGACGAATGCGCTGGATTTGAAAATGGATTATATTTGAGCTTCTGAAGGATCCTGATATTGAGTTGATTGATTATATACCGTGATAATCCTTGATTGGAGTAGTATAATGCAAGGCCAAAATCCAACCTCTTCAACATTTGTGTGATGACCAATTGCACAAAAAAATCAAAACAAATCTTCATAATCGAACTGAATGGTACGTCGATACACAAAAGTGAATCAAAATTCAAGTTATTGTTTGAAATCTATCATTTGAAAATGAGATAACTAAACCAGTAGACTGCCTCGGTAGTCTAGTTGGCTGAGATTTCGGCTATAGCACACTAAGGCCAAATCAACATGGCCGCGGCGGCGCTCAGGAAGCGGTAGCGATATCGGCATGCATATTCATGTTTGAGCTGATCGAGATGGCTACAGCCTCCTGATTGCCACCGCGGCCGCTTTTGTGGAGTCCCTTAGCCTTTAGTCCCCTTCACTTGGAGAGGCATGCGTCTCTGGCTCTGACTTTAGCCACTCTTATATCCTTCTCTTGCACAAGGAATCACGGAGAGTCTTTTTGTCTCCTGTGCGGATCAGCGTGACCATCTGTAGTAGAAATCTCCTTTTTTAGTAGATTCCAAGTGATACGTGGTAGGTGACCTTTCCTCAGTATATTTTGGTAGATCTCTGCCTTCTACGACCGATAGGTACTAAATGGCATTACATTTGCAATCTTAACCACTGGTTCTGTTGGATCCCCGTTTTCGGTGAAAGAAATCAGTGACTCACACCAACTACCAGGAAAAATGAGGAAACATGAATCGTCTCGTTAGCACATCGATTCTTGTACTGTGTTTACTTGGTCAGATAAATATTATGTCACAGCATAGCACCCTATAGGGTGCTGAAGGTACCGGGGCCGAATGCCGGCTAGGTCATTGATGTTGTAAAGTGTCTAGGTGGTGGTTGTAGGAGGAGTACAGTTAAAGATAAAAACCTAGATTAGCTCTGACGTGAAGTCAGTAGCTTTTTCACTTTGGTGATATCCTTTGAACATGCGCGCAAAAGCTGCTGACTTCAAGTCAGTGATATTCTATGTTTTTTTCGATAAACTACTGGATTTCAATTCGAACTAATCTGTATTTTTGGAAATGTTGAAAAAATTGAAATTTGAATGGGTATATCTACGGAATTATTGGGCAGATTTTACCCATTCATGAATTCGATCTTTATAATTACCTAAACCCTAAACATTCTCTACAAATGTCGAGTCTCATTCAAAATTTAGTTCTTCAATTACTACAAAAATACAGATTCGATCGTATTGAAATCCAGCACTTTATCGAGAATTGGCAGTTCGAAGGTTCATACAGAATTTTCTTAAGATAAAATGTGTAGAAGATCACAAAATATTCAATATTTGAAAAAGAATTTTTTTTTTCGAATTGTTCTGATAACACGATCGTCACGAAATTTCGCACAAATTCTTCCATTAGCATTTTCAAACTAGCTGCTAAGTTATATCCTGATTGAATCAGTATTTTTTGAGTTATTCTGGAAAAAAACACGAGATTCTACATATTTTCCCCAATATCTCTAGAAATTATGGTTGTATCGAAATGAAATTTGGAACACTTCTGTAAAATATGATGTTCAATGTATGAGCAGAATTTTTTCTGGATTCGATGAACAGTTTCTGAAAAAAAATTCGAATTTTTCAAAATTCACTGACAGTTGGATCTCAACGAAATTTTCTGGACAGTTGTGCGTTGTTATGCTTCAGCTGACTGTCATGTTTCAATTCAATCGCTTCAGTAGTTTCTGAAATATCAGGGAATCAATCTCAAAATTTCAAATGACTTTAACTTCGAAACCATTCGACCAATTTGTCCCATTAACGAACTCAACCGCCGCATTTCAATGCGAGACCTTATCTGAACATTTCAAGTTGCTAGCATGCTTTGTTCGACCGTTATCGTGTCGTCGGCACAATTGAAAATTGGAAAAAATCTAAAACGTCAAACATTTGGACAAAACCATAGCACACTGTTTCCCAGAACATGTCAGCAAAAAAAAACAGGAAAAAAGCGATGATGTCTCCAGAAACTGATAAATGATATGCAATATCCCTATGTCGCAACCCAAAGCAATGCCAGATAATGAACCGCATATTTGTATTTTACCAATACTGTCCTATGTTTCAATTGAATCGCTCTGAAGACCTCAGCTTGAACAAGAAATACCACAAAATGGCTGTTTGAAATTTCGAAAATATTTCCGGAATGAGACTTGAATTGAAATGAACACGAATGGTAACAGAATGAAAAAATTTTAGTCTTAGCTAATTAAGAGGATTCCCAAATAGAACACAATTAAACATGATAGAACACAATTTTACTTGCTTATTTTGGAAACTTTTTGAATAATTATCAATAGTATTCTTAAATTATATCTATTCAACTCTATATTTGTACAATCGACAATCAGAAAATATATCGAAACTCCCTGCAATTTGTTTCCAGGTTTTTATTCTCAGCTTTCATAAGCACTTCTAAGCCCATTTTTTTATTTTCCAAGATAAATATTAATTTAGGATCAGCAGAAACCATCAATGATCCCCTTCAGGAATAAGCAATCAAAATTGATACTGTCCCCACCATTGAAATGATTACACAACAGAATAAATAGAACCGAGTAGGTATTAATAGAGGAATTAAATCATCAATTTATTTGATATTTGTTGTGAAAAAAGTGAATTAGTTTCATTCTTGTCCAAAAGATAGGATTTGTGAGACAACTATACTTTTTTCCTGATTTTTGCATGTTGGCAGTTCCTGTCTCAGACGTACTTGAATATCTATGGTGTAGTAATTTTTCGGAGAACTTCAACTGGAAGTACCAAAATAGTCTCCATATTTCAAATGCTTTTTTTATTATTTTTTGAAATTTTTTCAATTATTTTACAGATTGGGATTTGTCAGATAGTGAGAATTTATTTGAAGGTGAAAATACCGGCTCTCTGAGGTATGCAGAAAATAAAATTCACTATAACTCGAAACTAGGTATTCAGCAGAAATTTTCAATCCAGTAACTGAATGGTTGACTTCAAATCTACCCTGAAAATCTTCCGAGGTCTTTCATTTCTGGTGTTACAATGTCTATGGCATATCGAAGGATAGAATTGAAGATGAACAATTCATTGACGATATTGTTGAATTTTTATTTTATCTTCATCTTTCAAGATATCATTATTTTCGAAAAAGATTCAGCTCCCAAATTTTTCTAGGAATAGGAGCGTACATTCATTCCATTGAGTTCGAAAAGTTTATTTGCTATAAAATAATCACAAGGACGAATATCCGTCGATAAATCAACAGATATTCCCCCTTGATCAGAGCTAATCCTCCAATCAACCAAAACACCTACACCGAAGAAGTCGTTTCACAATTGTTATTGATCGTCAGCGGGATCTCTCGATACTTGTTACCTTTCAGATGGAACGCTGCAGTATAACAACGTACAGTGCGCCATCTGCCAGGAGCATCTTGCAAGTCCCACCTTCGAGTGCAGAATACTTTGACCGATGTGAATGACGTTCATCCTTTTCTCACATCAGGTCGCTGTAACTGCGATATTGCAGCTTTACAAAAACCGTCACGACATTGGAAACACTCGGTTCATGTGGATTCCCACAAGACGAAAACGTCCAACATCTAACAAGTTAGGAATTGGTTTCACGGAGAAGAAAGATCTCCAGTTATAATAAATAACATAATCACAAGGACGAATATCCGTCGATTAATCAACAGATATTCCCAGCGGTCCATCTGAAAGGTAACAAGTATCGAGAGATCCCTCTGCGGTTTGTCCAAGGTAAGTTGACCTGACGATCAATAACAATTGTGAAACAGCTGTAGTCATTCTCCTTGGATTCGCTTCTTCGGTGTAGGTGTTTGGTTGATTGGATGATTAGCTCTGATCAAGGGGGAATATCTGTTGATTTATCGACGGATATTCGTCCTTGTGATTATGTTATTTATTATAACTGGAGCTCTTTCTTACCCGTGAAACCAATTCCTATATTATTTGCTTTCTTCATTCGAAGCCTCATATCATAAGAATCTATAGAGTTGCGGAAGTTCTGTTCATCGATAATATCATCTCACAAAAAGTCTAATAAAATACTGACAATTTAGGCGGTGTATACAGGGTCTTTCACGAGGAACCTCACCCATATTTATACGGGAAACTACTGAACGTATTTTCATGAAATTCAGCACTTATAAGTATTTCACGATGCTGATGAAATCTAAAATATTTTCAAGGCATGAGCACCTCCGGTTTTTCCGGAAATGACGTCAACTTCCGTTTTTCAAATTAGAACACCATTTTTTTATTGCAGAAATAGATTCCTTAGAAAATTTCAATTTATTTTGATGTAACATTTTTCAGTTTCGGTTGGAAAATTCTCTCTGAGCGGGAAAATTCGAAAAAAAAATCGAAAATGGAGCTCCGCTGAAACAAGAATAACTTCGAGGTTTTTGGATGGAAAATTTTCATTTTTGGGATTTTTCAAGATGTAAGATTGATGTATCCACTTTAAAAATCGAAACTGCGATTCATGATACAAGGGGTGAAAAAATCGCTTTCAAAGTTAGGGATGACAAAATCGTGAAAAATCAATTTTTTCAAATTAGAACCCCATTTTTTTATGGCAGATATTGAATCTACGTTAAAAAATAATGTAAGTGTATGCATCACACCCTTGCCCTTAAATGGATATTTTCTGAGTTATTCACAAAAAACTGTTTTTCGTCTTGAATTTTCAGCTATTTCTTTTCCCTTCACGCCAAAAAGATGAAATTTTCAGGAACTGTAATTTGAACCATGCTGTAGATTTTTCACCGCTTCTTGAAACCGACTTCAAGTTACTATTAGGAGAACCATGGCAAACTCTCGCAGTTATAACTAGAGAAGATGCTCAAAGTTTTGACCGTTAATTTCTAGACATTTATTTATACGTCTCAGGAATGCTTCGTGCGTTGCTCTTCTTATTTCATCGGGAGGAAGAGATCTGCAAAAGTGTTTAAAAACCAAATTGAGTTTCAAAACTATGAATCTAAAAATCTAAACAAACCTGAACGCATTTCTGACTCGTTCTATGCAGTCCTCTTTATCAGTCAGGGGAGTTGAGTAGACAATATTTTTTATCCTACCCCAAACATAATAGTCTAAAGGAGTTAAATCGGGAGAACGTGGTAGCCAAAGATGTGGACCATTGTTCGCCAACCATCGATCTTCAAATAGCCTGTAGAGGATATTTGACACATTGAGTGAATTGTGTGGAGGCGCGCCATCTTGTTGATACCATAAGTCATTATGGTTCTGTACTAGCGGCTCAATTATTTTAGTCAATATGTCAGAATATCTATCTCCTAAGGGAGAACATTCTTTAAATAATGCAAACATGTGTAGTGTTCTATCTTACCAGTTAAAGTCCCATCATAAATGTGAACATCGAGAATTGCATTATTTTTGATGGCGCAAAAAACATTGAAACTCCAGGTCTCTTGAAAGTTCCATTGTCTGAAGTGGTGGTTGTTCTCTTCATCCCAATAATGACTGTTATGCCTATTGGAAGAACCATTCTTTGTGAATTTAGATTCATCTGTCCAAATTATACAGTCCAAAAAGTTTTCATTCTCTTGAAATCGAATCATCATAGCTTCGCAAAACTCTGTTCTCCTGACGAAATCAGTTTCCTTCAAATGCTGTACCCTATTGAATTTATATGGGTGCATTTTATGTTTTTTTAATATTCTCCAAACACTCGATTGAGATAATCCCAGATCAATCTCGGCATCTTTGAGAGAATTTTGAGGATTCACACGAAAATATGCAAGAACTGTAATTTCGTTGTTCTCATCTTCTACTACACTTTTTTCTCTGTGTGTAGTTTTCTTAACGAAAGATCCGACATTTCTCAAGTTTGTCATGGTTCTGTTAATGGTATCTCTCGTTGGTCTGGGTCGGTCAGGAAACCTCTCAATGAACAGTCGAATCGTTCTATCTACAACTTTATTACATTCTCTATGAAGTAGAATGAGATTTAAATAATCTTCATTGGTAAAATTAGGCATAGTGATCGATTTTATTACTTAATACGAATTATCACCAAATTAATAGTAAACACAAAATGCTACTGAATAAAGAGGAATTTGGCAGATGTAATTAATGATATCTATCATTAAAAAAAAATAATGTAAAACATGGTAAGTTTTTGCATATGGTTCATAAGGAATTATTTATTTATCACTGGAGAGAAAACCGATGGCCGATTAGTTGAAATAAAGAGGTTTCCGATACAAATTCGAATCCAAATTCGCCATCTATTTAGGAACAACCTGTAACTTTTTTCTCTTGCATATTAGGGTAGTAAAATCTAAAACATGGTTTAAGTAACAGTTCCTGAAAATGTCATCTTTTTGGCGTGAAGGGAAAAGAAATAGCTGAAAATTCAAGACGAAAAACAGTTTTTTGTGAATAACTCAGAAAATATCCACTCTAGGGCAAGGGTGTGATGCATACACTCACATTATTTTTTAACGTAGATTCAATATCTGCCATAAAAAAATGGGGTTCTAATTTGAAAAAATTGATTTTTCACGATTTTGTCATCCCTAACTTTGAAAGCGATTTTTTCACCCCCTGAACCATGAATCGCGATTTCGATTTTCAAAGTGGATACATCAATCTTACATCTTGAAAAATCCCAAAAATGAAAATTTTCCATCCAAAAACCTCGAAGTTATTCTTGTTTCAGCGGAGCTCTATTTTCGATTTTTTTTTCGAATTTTCCGGCTCAGATAGAATTTTCCAACCAAAACTGAAAAATGTTACATCAAAATAAATTGAAATTTTCTAAGGAATCTATTTCTGCAATAAAAAAATGGTGTTCTAATTTGAAAAACGAAAGTTGACGTCATTTCCGGAAAAACCGGAGGTGCTCATGCCTTGAAAATATTTTAGATTTCATCAGCATCGTGAAATACTTATAAGTGCTGAATTTCATGAAAATACGTTCAGTAGTTTCCCGTATAAATATGGGTGAGGTTCCTCGTGAAAGACCCTGTATATCAGGTATTTACGAAGGCGTAGAAGAGCCACTCTTTGTCGACAAAAATTTTTCCACCTAATTCCGACTTTAATCTCGGAATTAGACTAATTCCGAGTTTAAAGTCGGAATTAGTCTATAATTCCGAGTTCAAAGTCGGAATTAGTTTGATTCCGAGTTTAAACTCGGAATTAGGTAGAAAAATTTTTGTCGACAAAGAGTGGCCCTTCTACGCCTTCGTAGGTATTTGTCACATTTCAATATAAGAATTCCAGACAAGCAATGATGTGAAGTCAGCAGCTTTAAAACTTCGTAATAATTTGAAGAACACCAACGCGCAAAAGGTGCAAAATTATGTATTGATCTGTTACTTAAAAATCGAACAATCACGTTAAAAGACCTGTTCTTACGTCAGTTTAACAATAATTGCATGTAGTTTCTTAATTCATCAGTGTGTACCTATACCAACTACAATATCTTGAGGTGAGTCAGTACGTCAGTTTATCCTATTCCTTATAATATGGCGGAGTCCACATCAACAAAGCATGATACTAATTCGACCATTACGTGAACACACAACCGCAGAGCCAGGGGGTGAAGTTTTGTTCAGAATCTTGGCAACAGACAGAGAGGTCTCGCCATAAAAAAAATGAAAAGATGAGATATTCATTCAGTCAATCAACGTCAGAGTGCTTTAGTCATTTCAACTTGAAGAAAATCGATATATCCGTTGACAAATGTCATGTCATGAGAGTTTTTGTTTGCTACTGTGATGGAATAGGATGAAATGATTACAGTTGTATATTGACAATTTCGATTCACTCCAGGTTTGAAATTTCTATTTCAGAGTCCGCAAGCCACCCCCAACTAATGTGAAGTGAAAACATTCACCTTGATCGTTTCAGATAATGCATCATGAAGAAAATTATGCTGTAAAGAACATCACAAGTCATATTTCAAAGGTTTATATTCCAACTGAAATCTATTTAGGAATGGAAATATTGATTGAGGTCGATCTGAATACCTATGTGGAAACGGTCGACCGTAAACACAATAACTTCCGAAAGGAATAACTTAGAAATTCGATATTTCTAGAGTAGGTTTGGACCTCGATTACGAAGGCCGAATTACTGGATGGGTAAAATCCACCCAATGATTTCGCAGATATTCCCATTAAAAATGTTATTTTTCCAATATTTTCAAAAATACAGATTAGATCGAATTGAAATCCCATATTTTATCGAAAAATAATATTATAGTTCGAAGGTTCATACAGAATATCATGAATTGTTTCAAATTGTTCCAATGACACGATTATCACGGAATTTCGCACGGAGTTGCTCATCAGTATTTCCAAACTAAACTCCAAGTTTCATTCCGATTAAATCAGTATTTTTTGAGGTTATCCGGAAAGAACAACGATATTGAGAAAAAAAAACACGAAATTTCATATATTTTTTCCCAATATCTCCAGAAATTATAGTTGTATCGAAATGAAATTCGGTACACTGCTGTGGATATGATTTTCAAGGTACAAGGGAAAGTTTTTCCTGTATTCAATGAATATTTTTCGAAAAAAATTTTTTGAAAATTTACTGACAGTGTGCCTCAACGAATTTTCGTGAAAACGTTATTATGCTCCAACTAATTGTCAAGTTTCAATTCAATCGTATGAGTCGTTTCTGAAATATCAGGAAATTCATTTCAAATGTGTATGACTCCGAAACCGTTAGACCGATTGTGTGTCCTAACGAACTTAACCTTTGTATTCTGAAATGCAACTCTTCCTGGAATTTTCAAGTTGATAGAATCTTTCGTAGGCCTGTTATCGTGGTGACGGCCGGTCGGCCGGCCGCACATAATAGATTTTGACAACGGATTCATCCTCAGTGAGTCCAACCTAGTCGTTTGAGAGCACTCTCGGTTCAAAATTAGAAAATTACACACATTTGGACAAAACAATAGCACGTGGTTCTCCTAAAATACGCGCCCAAAAATGGAGAAATGTTAAAAAACATTAGAATCTTAAATAACTTCACAACGGAATATAATTGGACCATACGTCCATACCCTATAGGAATTTTTCTGTGGTGAATTGCTCATAGAATCACTGTATGAAATTTGGCCAGAGATAACATGCACACCCTGTAGAATCAGTAATATGTGTCAGTCCTTTATAATAAACTCGAAATCAGTATCTCATCTCAGCACAATTGAATGCAAATTGAAAAATTTCAAACTCAAATATAGGAAGTCCTGATATCCATTATATGTTATATATGCGGGTTTCAAGAAACCCAGTAAGCCTGCCGATGCCAACACAGTCTGTCATCTCTTGAAGGAACATGATGTTTATGTGGTTTGAGGAAACTCATCTACAATCACTCTAAGAGAACGTGTTGTTTAGAAAATTTTGTTCAGTTAGAAATCAACAACAGTGATCACTGTTTTATCGGATAGACAATATTCCGTGCTATGCCTGTGGGCGCATCAGAACACAGTAACAAAGCCGTCGAAATACAGACTGCTCTTATGAAAGCATTAAAGGGTAGCCGAATTGGGGGCTCCTTAGGAGTTTCTGAATGATCATAATATTTTTGAGTGTAAAATAAATAGGCATTTTTAATATTGATATGACCCAATCAATTATGGCTGTCTTTTCAAATTTAATGAAGATTGTGAGAAAACTTTGACGATGAAATTGAATTTGCTCCAGTTCTACTGATTGCCATAGAAATAATACCTGTAGCAAAGAAGGATTATTTTTTTTTTTTTTTTTTTTTTTTTTTTTTTTTTTTTCGGTTTCACACTTGCGTGGAGGTTTCAGGGTCGTCCGGGCGCACGCGCCAAGAACAACACCGTCTGTTAATGGGGATATAACACTTTCCGAATGATATTCACGGTTCCCAGTATTACCGCCTTCTGCATCCACATGATCGCATTGGGAGGCAGATTCAGTTCTCGAAGATGTTGGCTTGTAATTAGGTGGACCAAACCGTTACAACTTATGATGACAGGCATAATGGTGACGTTTTTCAGCTGCAACATATCCTTCATTTGCTGGCCCAGCGCTTCATATTTGGATATTTTTTCAGCGTAAGTTTTTGATAGGTTGGAATCTAGGGGCACAGCAAAATCTATAATGATGGCGCTTCTCCTCGATTTCTCCCACACTACCATATCTGGCCGATTATGCTCAACGCCTATATCTGTGATAATGGTCAGATCCCAATAGACTTTCGTACGCTCATTCTCCAGTACTGTTTGTGGGTCATACATATGGTGAGGTGTGAAATGTTGGATGAGCTGTTTTTGGAGACACAGGAGTTGATGGACAACCTTCCCCATATTTTTGTGCCGGGCCAGATATTTTGTGCCGGCTATAGTGGAGCATCCCGATGATAGGTGCTGGACTGTTTCCTCGGCCGCGTTGCATAGCCTGCATTTGGTTGTCTCAATTTGTTGTTTCATGATGTGTCTTACGTAGGCTCGGGTTGGCACAACTTGGTCTTGGATGGCCAAGAACGTCCCTTCCGTTTGTGGAAATAAATAACCCTGAGACAGGTATGTATTAGAACTCAGAATATCCACATCTGATTGGTGCAGGCTAGCATAGAAGCGCCCGTGCAGTGGTTTAGCTTGCCAATTTCTTCTCAATATTTCCATGGCGTTTTGTGTTACAGGTACCCCCCCGATGGCTTGACTCGTCTGTGTAGTGTCCTGATCGTATGCAGCTACCCATTGATGAACAGGTGAGTTTGTGTTGTGAAAGTATTGACAGATTTTTTGTTTTTCTTTTAGACATTATTATTTATGTATTAGGAGATATATACTACTCATTTGAGATATTCCAATAGAGGTATATTACATCACCTCTAGATCTTTGTTACAATAAAATTAGCCATACATTTTTTCCCATCGGGAATTAATGATATTTTAATTTAATATTGAAGTTCACATCAGCAAATGTGAGCAAACATAGATCATCATTGTTTTGTTTTCCTCCTAAACTACTTATTCACTAAGGATATCATAACATTAAGAATTAATGGAATAGTAGATACTTATCATCACAAATATCCGTTTTCATTCATGAAGGAAAAATTCGAATTGTTATTTATATCAAAAGATAATCGTTAATCTAATTTTCCATAAACATAATTATTAGTTTGGCGGCTAGAGTTACGTTAATTTCCGTATTTATTGACAGTCATCACAATGCCATGATTTTTATGTGCTGTTTAGACGGGAAAATCTACGACGAACAATTATTTCATGAATCATACAAGATCACGCACATTTCGAATAGAATTATTACAAAGAGTGTTGAAGTCAACAGAATCGTGCACCCTGCACGTGTAACCGAAGGAAAACTTCCAGTGGAATTATGAATCATTTCTTACGTCATAACAGACACGAGATTAAGATTTTTTCGCGTATTTCCTACTAAACAGAATAATAGGATACCTGCACAATATACCTACTTATTACGCGCATGTTCTAGTGAAACAGCGTGCTATCTATCGTTTCGTCCAGATAATAATGAAAATAATAATATTTATGTTTATTGATGTCTGTGACTTTCGAATCTTGGGTTTCAAACGACTAGGTTGGACTCGCTGATCACGAATCCGGTATCAAAATCTATACTCGCTGATCACGAATCCGGTATCAAAATATATTCTGTCGGCCGGCCAGCCGTACGCACGGAGTATTCCATAGATTTGACTAGGTTGATGGAAATAATCTGTCAAACGGTTTCGAAGTTATAGCCATTTTTATTCGAGGTTATTTCCCTCATAATACGAGAACTACTGAGGCGATTGGCAACTAGTTAGGACATAAGGATTCGCAACTTTTGGCGGAATTTTATCGAGTCTGTCAGTGACAATTTGCTCACACCTTGAGCTCCATATTTCACAGCAGTGTACCGAATTTCAATTCGATACGGTCAACATTTTTCGAGATATTGGGAAAAAATATGAAAAAAAAAATTTGTCGTTCATTTGTCAATATCGTTTTTCTTTAGGAATAACAAGAAAAAAACCAATTCAATCACGGTGAAACTACGCACCTAGTTTGAAAATGCTGATGAATAACTTTGTGCGAAATTTCGTGATGATCGATGAAGTTTGAAAAAAAATTCAAATTTTTTTATCAAATATTCAATATTCTGTTATCTTCTGATCATATTATCCTCATTAAATTATGTATGAACCTTTGAACTGTCATTTTTCGATGAAGTACTGGTTTTAGAATCGATCTAATCTGTACTTTTGGAAATATTGGGATAATAAAATTTTGAATGGGTATCTCTGTCCAACAGCCGTCCGTAAACACAATAACTTCCGGAAGAAACTCGATATTTTTAAAGTAAGTTTAAGGCTTAATTACGAAGGTCAAATTCGAGAATGGGTAAAATCCGCCCCTAATCGAAAAAAACCCACAAAAGCACTTACGTGAAGTCGGCAGCTTTTGCGTGATATCACCAAAAGTGAACAAGTGTGCAAAAGCTGCTGCCTTTACGTCATTGCTTTCCTAGGTTTTATTTCACGAAATTCGAATCGAAAAGGGTCTTGAACATTCAGAATGGATTGAATGATAAAAAATTGCAGACATGTGAAAGAAATGATAATCCTCCTGCTTCCTAGAACAACCGCGTGAACAAGAAAGTATCAAAAACAAATTAATTATAATATAATAAATTGTAATCTTTATTGGTACATATGAATAATGTATGAGGCAAGTGTCAATAGTCAACTGTTAGGATTTCACAAAATCTGAAGTGGTGATCCAAAGAATTCTACTTCACGATAGATTGGTGGTGTAAGGATCAAAGATGCAGGAACAACGATACTCTGTCAGTTCGCCGACGTTTCGGAAAAAATTATTTCCATCCTCAGGGCTCTACAAAATTTACGGAAAACATGATTCGTAACATTGATGAAGTTTTTCACAATAATAAAAGAAAAACGAGCAATACTATAAGTTATTGACTAGAAAAATATCTCAGAAAAGGTGGTTTTGGAATAATATTGACATACAAAGAAAAGTTACACAATTCAAAAGATAGCTTAGGATTAAAGTAAAGTTAGCGTACATATAAATATACAGATATATATACATACATAGATAGAGTACTTACAGACTGAACGAGTGTATCTTCCCAAAATAATTTTGTTAAGAACCAGATCAATTCTCCAATATTTCTTGTAAAAAGAAATCATAGCCGATTAAAAAGCGGGGACAAACAATGCAACCGATATGCAGACAGTACGCCGACAGACGGAGGTGAAATCAAAGGAACGGCGGACTCGAAACAGATTAGGGTAAAAAACGTAAACGCATGTATCAGGGGTCTCTCAGAAAGACTGTCAAAAATTATACAAAAAGAGAACGGTAGGGTGTCCTTCAAAAGCTCAAACACCTTGGGCAAACACTTTTTCAGTATAATCAAAAACCCCACACCAACTCTAATGAATTCCAACTTAGTTTATAAAATCAATTGTCTAGAATGCTCTCGAGTTTACATAGGACACACGGGCCGATATCTGAAATCCAGAATCCAAGAACATGTTAGGTCTGTTCGTTTGCCGATATCAAACCCCAAAACAGCATTTGCAGAACATTGCCTGAACGCAGGTCATCGCTTTAATTTTGAAGACGTCCGAATACTAAATAGGGAGCCATACTTGAGTAATCGTTTAATTTTTGAAATGTTACAAATAAGCGTCCATGACTCGGTAAACTCTAGAGCTGATATTCAACAACTCAGCCGATTTTATTTTTCTTTATTGAAAACAAGCAGAAAATTACGAAATTAACGATTAAAATAAGATGAAATTTCTAGTCCCTCTCAACTTCACTATCTTGGACTTCAATGCATCACATACACGCGTTTACCTTTTTTACCCTAATCTGATTCGAGTCCGCCGTTTCTTTGATTCCACCTCCGTCTGTCGGCGTACTGTCTGCATATCGGTTGCATTGTTTGTCCCCGCTTTTTAATCGGTTATGTTTTCTTTTTACAAGAAATATTGGAGAATTGATCTGGTTCTTAACAAAATGATTTTGGGAAGATACACATGTTCAGTCTGTAAGTACTCTATCTATGTATGTATATATATATATATATATATCTGTATATTTATATGTATGTTAACTTTACTTTAATCCTAAGCTGTCTTTTGAATTGTGTAACTTTTCTTTGTATGTCAATATTATTCCAAAACCACCTTTTCTGAGATATTTTTCTAGTCAATAACTTATAGTATTGCTCGTTTTTCTTTTATTATTGTGAAAAACTTCATCAATGTTACGAATCATGTTTTCCGTAAATTTTGTAGAGCCCTGAGGATGGAAATAAATTTTTCCGAGACGTCGGCGAACTGACAGAGTATCGTTGTTCCTGCATCTTTGATCCTTACACCACCAATCTATCGTGAAGTTAGGATTGCAGTTGGATTTATTGAATTTAGTAATTTGATGAGTTGAGAAATTAATGAATTAAACAAGGCACTTTATTCGCAATTATCTGGTTGACAACTAGTCAACGAATACTTATCAGTACTCGTTGACTAGTTGTCATCGATGTCAAGTCCTTGACATATCATATTCTATGACTCTTACAGTCAACAGTGTGATCACAAACATAAGTAAAATTGAAACGTGAAATCAGACCTTCACATATACAGTTAAGATATTTCCTCATTCAGGTACTGATCAACACTTTAATAAGTCTAAGCCAAGAAGAGACCGCTTATCTTTTTTTCAAGCGTTTCATAAGGACGAAATGGTATGTATACTAGGTAGGCACATAACTAAGGTGGGGAATAAATAATCGAGCAGATATTATAATTTCGATTTATTCGCTGCAGACAACAGAATAAATACAATAAATACTACTGAAATAAATACAAAAATAAATAAAAAACGAATATTTTTTGAAATAGCGATATTTCAATAAATTTTTTCTCCAACCAGAGGAGAAATCATGAAGTCTGAATCAATTCATTTCATATAAAAGTTGTGGACATTTCATTCAAACAGTAAACATATGAATCAATAGTAGATTATTTTGAAGCACCCTGATACTTCACTCAAGAAATATATTTTTCAGCTGAATCAAAGATGGAAGAATGATATGAATCAAGGATGCAGTGATGATGTAAATCGAGAGATTATAATGGAGAAGGAAACAGAAACAAGAATAAATTTTTAATTTTTATGAAACGAAGATGAAAATCAAATGGAAAATCGAAACGAAGAATAATAAGTTGAGAGTGTTATCAAAAAGAATGAAGATTTGGATTATGTTGGATATAATACAGTGCAGTTATTCCTGGAAAAATTTGAAAAAAAATTTTTTTCTCTGAAAAAAGCGAATCAAATGATCGTTTATGGGGTCAGTTAAAAGTTAAATTTCTACCTTAAGGTTTCTCAAAATAAGTAGCATCTACATTCTCGTTCTTCATTACTATATCATAGTCAAAGTCATTCAGTGCGTCTCGCTAATACTCTTTAAAAAAAAATGTGGGGTCAGAAGAATTCAACATATTTATAATCATTATCAAAGGGACAATGTGTTTTACAATGGACTCATGAACTTATTACGGAAATAAACAGTATATTCACATCATATATTGTATATGACATATAGATATACATAAATTAATATGATATTTGTTGACGAACAATGTCTATGTGAGAAATTTTATTATACGACGGGTCTTGATCCTACAACCTTTTAGGAGTGAATAGATTATGAATGATTGTCCTAAATATTTAGTAAAATATTTTATGTTCTGAAAAAACTACTTCCACCAAACCATTTCGTCTAAGGAGTCCTTCACCTAATGAATTTTTCCATGAAAGTGAAGTCATATTTCGGTAACGCAGTGGGCAGTGAACACTTACGTCGAGTTAAATTCACGTTAAGCCTTTGAAATAGTATTTCTGTTCGAAAGAAACATAAAAGTTAAAACAAGTTGAAGATGAAAATAAAGTTGGTCAAAGACATTCAAAGAACTTAATTGAATTCAGATTTACTGGGTGTGTACTAATACTATCATTAGGTACAAAAAGTTTGGAAACTTTTTCTTTTTTCCGTTAACAGAAGCGAATGTAGGTTCTAGAAATCATTTTTCGGATGAAATATTGAAAATATAAATATACTCTATAATGGGTGAATTTTTCAATGTCTACTCGAACTATATCATGGAAAATATAAATCGTCAAGTCGAAAAAAAACGATCAATGAACGACAGTAGAGATAAAGAAAAATAATTGAAAAATGTTACATTACAGTCCACCTCTTCGTCACGTTAAGTCATGTCATCAACAAGCCAACAGTCATAAACTGTAATTATAGCAAATTTGAATATGTTGAACATATCTTTGATGGTGATGGGAGGTCTATCCTTTAGGCATGTTTTGCAACAATGTTGGTTTTGATACCCCCGTTTATACAGGGTGTCCCATAACAACGTCCCGTTCACTCCTCAATGCTAGTTAGCTGAAGAATCATAATGAAGTAAGTAATGTATCAACTTCTTTTACATGATTTCAATTATTTAATGAAAGATTCATCTCATAAAACAATTTATACGAAATAATTCAATTTACTCAAAGTAAAAAAAGTGTAACCGGGAAGTCATCTTCAGACGACTCTAGCTCTTTGATGAAGCATTTTTGAATGGTATAGATCAAGGTCGAAAGTGTCTAAAATAATATCTCGAACATCCACTAAAACCTTGTCGGTATATTTATAGGTTTCACTGTATGTTGAATTCGTGAAAAAGTATGGCAATTGAGAGTATGTCCCGAAAAATGTTTTTCATGTCTATTTCGTCCTTTTTGTCGTTCTCAATAATATCGAAATTCTAGTCAGTTGAAGCTATTTAAAGAAGAGTGAGGTCTCGGTACGTATGTCCGTATCATGGCAAGCATTGGTTAAACAATGTAACAAGTACAGTCTGATTCCACAATGTAAGTAAGAATAATCATCTCAAATGATCTCTCCTTGGGAATTAACAAAACAAAGTATTGTGACGTCGGTATTCAAGTCGGTAGTTGACTGAACTCAAGATATACAGTCGAAGGATTGTTTCCAGTCGTCTTGTTTCGTCAAAAACTGTCATGTGGCAAAAGCATTCCAGTCCGTTAGAAGAAATATAAGTAAACATTGTGAATGAAAGCACATATTTGTAATGTATGTTTTAAATATATTTTGGTAGAGGTCGAATCAATTCAGGTATAATATTCAATTTTTATAATATTGAAAATTTTTGTTGTCTGCAGAAAATCGTAGCTCCACTGAAGTTGAATCTCTAGAAGTATGATAATCTCAGTTCATTGTTCAGTTTATTTTTGTCATCACAATAACATGATGTTATATTTGTAAATCATTCATGAAGTTATTTCTGTCAGTAGGTAAAGAAAGTATGAGTTCGAATGTTCTATAACGAATTTGTTAGGTAACGTCATTGTCAATTGTAAAGTTATCCTAAAATTCCAGTCGGTAGTCCGTTATAAGGAGTAATAGGTTATGTTATTGTGCTATCCAAAATTATTTTAATAACTCATTCAATAAGTAGAACATTTATAGTAAATCTGTATTGGTATTGTTTCTATTTTATTATTTCATGAGTGTTCTGTGTTGGTTATTATTTGTATGGTGTCCAACTTGTGAAGCGTATAGTAATGTCAGTATTTCAGTCAGTAGGTCGTTATGAGACTAATGAGTTGGTTTTAAAAAGTGAATATTTCGAATCAATTTCTCTTCATCTGCAAGTTTCTTCAGTTTTTTTGGGAGAATATCGTTTCATTGTCTTGTTTTCAACTAGTTTTGTCATTGCGGTGAGTGTAGTGGTGTCAGTAGTTCAGTCAGTAGTCTATTTCAAGAAGGATAAGTTGTTTTATTCCTGGGTTTAGCATAATTCCAATAATTTCGTCTGCACTTTCTTCCATGTAGTTCGACTGTGATACAATCCAGATTCGAGATTGTTTTATTTTCAAAAATAATTATTATGCAAATAGTAAGGTAACATGGTGCATTATAAGTGAGAACTATATCAGTTTCACAATTCCAGTCAGTAATCCAATACAAGAAGTATAATTGGAATTATTTTTGGACTCGCCAAACACGAATTTGAATGCGTTATCTTCGATGTGATCTTATTGTATCTATAGGTAGAATTCATTTAGTTTTTTTTTGTATGAGTACTGTCTAGTAATATTGTCACAACGATAATATACTGTCATATTTGTAACGATTCAAAAGAGATCAATTTGTCAGCGGTATATTTTATGTAAAAAGGCTGTCGTTGAATCTAGAAGATACATTGTCTCAGTCTTTTCTCTTGTAAGGGATCTGTCAGTATTGTAATAACGATAACATACTGCCTCAGTTGTGATGCGTATATGATGTCAGCATTCCAGTCAGTGGTCCAGTATGTGAAGTATAAGATCCAACAGACTTTTAATAATTATATTTGTTCTGAAGTATATTCGATATGTATTGAGTATTTGAATCTAAATATAGGACTTTTTCAGTTTCTTCATTCGTAAGTTTATGTCTAGTATTGTTATAACGATAACATGCTGTTTTATTTTCAGTCAAGTATACAGTAATGTCAGTATTTCAGGTAGTAGGCAAATAGAAGAAGCATGAGTTGAAATTCTGGATTCTATAATAATGTCACTGCAGTATTTCAAATGTTATATAACTGCAGTTGAATCTCAAAATATGTTTTTGTCCACTCCTTGTTTTGTGAGAGTTCTTTATGGCTTCGTCAACACGATATCATGGTGTCATATTTGTAAGGAGTATAGTGGTGTCAGTTCTCCAGTCAGAAGTCGAATAATTAATTTTAATTCTAGGTTCAACATAATATTCATAATAGTGTTTGGTCTGAAGTTTATTCATATGTGATTGTTTCTAGAAGTGGTATTTTTTCAGGTTCTCCTTTCGTAGAGTATCGTCATAATGTTAACAAGCTGTATAATTATTGTTGAAGTGTATGGTGATGTCAATATTCAAATGAGTAGTCCATAAAAAGATAATGGTTTTTTCTCTTGATATTATGTTACTAATATCATTGCAGTATTTTCTTCTACTATAATCTCCTTAGACAAAGGATTGCCACACAAGGTAAAACCATTGGAGATGAAATTTTGCCGGCAGAAATTCTCGATTGTAATATGGAAGTTTGGTGGTTGGCAATGTCGCGAACGACATTTGTATCGAAATCACTCGCCTAATGGCTCGTGATTTTGGAAAAAAAATTCAGGAGCGAAATTGCTGAAAAGCACCAAACTTGAATGTTATAAGAAAATTCCACCTCCTTGAATTTCATCTCGAGTGATATTCGGCATGACGAGAAAATATGTCGAATATTAATATGGTCACATACGAGAAAGCCGAGAAAACAACAATTTATGTGGTAATCAATGTTTCGAAAGAATGAATTGGAACATTGGTTGTTTAAATTTAAAATTCAGAATTCGGCAGTTGACTGTTCGACACATATTCGTCAACTAAAGGTTGATTCTCACTATACATTCCTTAGCCTTTCAGTATCCTTTCCGTTAAATATTATAAGGTGTCAAAGATGTATGCACACTAAACTTCCAGTTCCAGTTTGTATGGAACATACATACGAGGAAAGGAGTATAGAGAGTATGAATCTCAATTATTATTTCTAAACTGTCCTGATTGTATTCAGCCGTTGAATTTTATGAGTTGTATTATTATTATCATTATTATGGATAATTTTGACTGAATTATTATTATTCAAGATAATTTTGACTGTGGTTCAGTTATCCAGAAAACGATTCGATTTTCTTTTTCTGTTGAAGTTCTGATGATCTATATTTTTATTACTACATAATATGAGCGGAGATTAGATGAGTGATGTCAGTATCACGTTATAAATAATTCCAAAGAAAACGTCCGTCGAGTGAAGTGAAGTCAATTCACCTATTCCTGAATTCTTAGGTTTTCAAGTCAATAGTCTCTATTGAGAAGCTTATTCCATCCTCAATTCATGATAACTTTCGGTGTCCTTTTCGTCGAGTAGACTTGGTATTTATCAAGAGTCATCATCTTTCAGAGAAATCTGATCGGAATGTTGGTCCCAGCGTCATAAATTCAATAAAATTTGTTGAAAAAATTGTGCAATAACTTTTTATTTCTTCTTTCATCTCTTTGATCTGTTTAAATATTCTTTCGAGAAAAATACCGAACGTCTTTTCTGTCAGTCATTATGTCTATGAAGGTGATGACCTTTTATGAATTGATTCATGATTCTGGTTAACAATCGTATTTAATAGTAAGTTGATGAAACATTCTTCAATCTAAAGACGAAAGTTTGTCACAAAAGAAGGTAGTCAATCGACAAGACGTCTTGTGAAGTACGAATAATAATATCATACTGTTGAAATATGTCGCTCAGTTAGTCGATGTTTCATTCGACATGAATATATTGAGTCAGCATCCTTAGTAACTTCAAAACACTTGTGTCTGTCTATACCAACATTTGAAAGTATATCGATTAGTTTGGGGATATTCTAGTTTCCATGCTACTCGGAATTGATTTCGCGTTTTTTACCTACTTCCAGTTGTTGAAGTCATAGTAATATAAGGTAAGCGAAATGTTATTTTTTATGTAATTTTGTACTTATAAGTATGTGAGATAAATAATCCAAGATGTCATTTTTCATAATGATGAAACAGAAGAAAAAAATGAGCAAACCATAGTGGAAGAATTAGGAAGACGAATATCATCAGCTGAAAAATATGGGAAGTGAAAAAATTCATACATCCTGTTGCTTCACCGTGGAAACATAATATTAGGAGTAATTCCATATACTATCAGTAATAAGAATGATTTCAAATTACTCATGCTCGATTCCTTTCTATCACCATCCTACTTGGTATTTCATCAGCCGAATGAATGGTTGTATTCAAATCTGGCATGACAAAATCAACATCGCCGTAGGATTCATTCTTGTTGTAAGGTTTCCAGCGTGTCGAACTGAAAGGAAAGAATAATCAGAATATGATTCGATGCTCTCAAGATGAAAACGTTTAAATTTCTGCACAAAGATTTTTATTTTTGTTAGAATTATATATGATTCCTTCAGTCGAGCTCGTTGCGATTTCGAATATTTTTTCCTATAACCAGCTCGTAACCGGATGTCTCATTAGGTTCATACGAATTTGTACGCTCTCAAATGCAAGGAAGCAATCAAGAAATCTGACACAAGGATACCAATCAATGGACAATGAAGAAAGATGATCGGACATTACAAGTCTCATGAAATTGAGTTGAAATTAATTTGAATACTCACACTTGTTGATCTAGTGGTAACGACTTCAGGCTGGACTTAACTATCTTCTTCTTCACCAAATCAATGTTCACCAACCTTATTTTTTCATACTCTAAATCATCAATCCTTCCATTCACCGGTAATCTATTTTCTTTCCTGAGAGTTTTTTCCTCGCGACCCTCAGCTTCAGGATCTTCATCTTCATCATAATGACTTGAAGTCAAATCTTCATCATCTTCATTATCACTTTCCCTAGGCGGTTCTCGAAAACGTTTCCTATAAACGAGTCTTGAGCGAAAGTCCAATCTATCCTGATTATCTTTCGTATTCAACCTTTCAATATAAGCTATGGAATATGGATTACCCCCTTCCTGCTGAGGTATTTTGTCAGAATCTTTCACATTGTAAAGTCTGTCAATTTCGTCTTTATTTCCATTGTGCAAATCTGTCTGTTCGTAGTACGTAGGTCCTGAGTTATCGTAATAGCTGTCTGTTTCGTCGTACCTAAAATCATCGTCAGCATTATTTTGATCATCGGACTCATCAGAATTGTAGAAATCTACGTCTATTGAAGGTCTCCTTGAAGAAACTTCCACTTTTTCGATCGATGGTTTATTATAGTAGTAACCCACTAGAGTCTCAGTTTGTTCGTCGTTTGAGTATATATTCTGTTCCGAAGATGGGTGTGGTCTACTTTGTAATTTAACTGGTTGTAACACGTACGTCTCTCCGTTTAAACTGTAACCTACATTTTGATTTGGTCTTCTGTTTGGTCTGTTAATAACAACAACGTCATCGTCATATGTCTCTGGATTGTTTGGTCTATAGTTTGTCTGTAATGGTTTTTTAATATGCGCGTTGCTGTAACCGTTACCGTAGCCATTGCTATTTTGAGGTATAGCGTAAACTGTCTGCTGTTTTCGTTTAGGTGGCGTTGTGGGGTCTGGCGGGTAATACTGTATCTTTATGTTCACTTCAAGCGGAGTTTGGCTCTTTCGTGGTGGAGGTGTTCTAGGTAAGGGTGTAGTCGAGGACACCCGTCCAAAAAGGTAGGTATAGTCGTTTTTGTCACGTATGGAATAATATTTTCTTGTTGTGTATCGTTGTGGTCGGTACTGTGAAAACTGAGGACTTGGCATCTCGTCGTAACTGCTATAATAACCGTTATTATTTTTTTCGACGGCAATTGAATGGACAGTAACGTTCGAAATTGGTATTTTGAAATCTGGTCTAGGAGTGGTTTTCGTAACAGTATTTCGTCTCTTAGTCGTCGATTTCTTTGTCGTAGTTACTCTTTTACGCTTTCTGCCCTCCCACACATCCCTCTGTTTTCGGAAATCGTCTCCAAAGTCGAATAGATCCTTTATGTCACGGTTTTGTTGCAAATCATTATCGTCCAATGTTTCAGTTATGTCATTCTCAAGTTTCGTGGTATGGGTTGGTTCAATGTCTTCAGTCCACGGACCTAAGTCGAATTTGTTCATCAGAGCACTATCGCAGGATATTCTGACGTTTCTGAAATGGTCAGGTGAGAGAAAAACGAATGGTTGAACGGTTTCGAATTCACTCATTGTTTGGCAAATAATTTCTGATAGCGTCATCCTTCGTAGTTGGTTCAGTTGATCTCTGGTGAACGAAGAATGGAAACCTGGATTCTCGTACCAAAACCTATCTCCTTTTCTTAGATTCGAAAATTGTTGAGCTATTATACAAGCAAATGTGGGCCCAACAATTCCACCACGTACAGGCTTTTCAGCGAGGCCTGCAGTAAAAAGATCAATATCGTCAACATGTTCGTATATAGACCTCAGTCTATGTGCTGTTTCAATGCTGAGGACGTTTTGTAAATCCGTCCAGTCCCTTATTTCAGAGAGGCCACATGGTTTTCGCCAAGAAGTATATGGGGGAAGTCCGTGGTCTCTACCCCTTTGAATATTAATGGCAGCTAGGTCAACACCGAAAGGGGAGTTTGGTGAACGAAAGAGGTTTGTTGTGAGCTCTTCACAGATGAATTCGTCTCTTCTTTGAGATGGTTGGTTGACAAATCCAAGGAGAAGACGGTCAACTGAGCCGAAGCTCCAAATGTTCTCCATGTTCTCTTGCTCCTGGTGTAAGCTCACATCTGAAATATTGATGTTCAAGAAATATACAGACATGAGAGTTAAATTGTGTTTGATGAAGAAGTTGAATGAACCGCAGTCGCGATTGAAATTCTTCAGTTGATTTCCTTCTTCTCAAACAAGATATCCAGACGAAAATGATATGAAGCAAATCATAACAACACCAGTTCTTTTAAAAAATGATGCCAATGATGTAGAGATGAGGCATTACTTCCGAAATCTCCATATGGGGTAATTCATAGGATTGCAATAGAATGGATTTTCCGATAATTTTATATTCATGTTATGGCTTTCAAGAATTTACTAAGAAAAAAACATATTGTTATGGATCATCTTGAGTCGACAAACCACATAGCTAGAAGTTATGGAAATGAAACTTTGCCTCGGAAAACCCAGTATATTGCAGACAATTATCAGTTCAACATTACTTACTATTGAAAAGGGGTCTATGGTGACCATCAAATCTCACATAAGAATTCTGAACAAGGCTATGGCCGAATCGGAAAGCTGCCGTTCCGAAAGAATTGGCAATTGATGGATTTATCCTCTCGTCATAGCCACTGTAGAATGCATTTCGTTTCAGATTGAGCTCAAACGAATCCATAACTTCAGGCCCTAGAATCGAAATCAATCAGTTTGTCTCTCTAAATATTATTCTGGAAGAAGGACATTCAGTTTTTATCTTTACTTTCGGAGAATATTTAGTATAGAATGTATGACATGGCTTAATTGTTGAAATACTAGGTGTTTCAGCTTCATAATCCCTAAAATTCGAATGAAAATTTTTTTCTGAAAATTATTCTCGTCTTCGGTGAACCAACAACCTATTTTAATTAAGGACAAATATTCCTATTGAACGAAGGACATTTATGCATTATAATTATTATAGCGGGAATTCTAGAGAAACACTGACGTGAAGACGTGAGCTTTTTCGCTCTTTTCAACTTGAAAGCTATTTACTCATATTGATGCTTCACAACTACGAACAGAAGTCATTTTGGTTGAATTGGAATTGAGTTATTGAGGTAACAACATATCAAATCGCTAGAAAGTCTCAAACCGTTTGAAGGATTTTATCATAAACTATCTCAATCAAGGCAACATCACATTCGGACTCCCGGACAAAATTGAATTTCAACACAGATTTTTCTTCAATTTTCAACCTATTCGTTTAAGATCATTTTCGTTTCAGGAATACGAAAATTACAGGCATTTGACCCAAATGATGAGGCTCTTGTTATCTACAAAAGAGTCGTTTTTCGTATAATTATCTGCACACAATTGAAGTGATTTCAGAACAAAACATCTCTGCATTAGAATATTTGAGCGCTCATTCGAAGGAACAAGATAGTAATCGTTTTACCCAAATATCTGTTTACGTCGAGCTTCCAGACGAGATTATCCTAAATCGAGTAGTTTCAACTCATTGATGAAAAATTCAGTAAAAGTTTCAATTATCTCTGTCCGGTCGTTCACTAAAACGATAACTTCTGAAATAAAAACTTGAATTTTAAATTTTAGGGTAGGTTTGGGATCCCAAAGCATCAGTTGAGTGTGGCAAAAATTTTCCCTGCAGTTTTTGAGTTATATCCATCTGAAATATATTTCAAAAAAACTACTGATCTGATCGAATTAAATTTTAATCTTGGATGTGTAATCACAGACCGCAACTAAGGAGAATCGTTAAAATAGAGAAATACTCTCAATATCTTTGATTTCAGAAAACAGGGCAACAGGCGTCAGATTTTGTTTGAAGTTTGTTGAACTTCCTGCTGTTATTTTTCAACCGAAAACTAGACATCATCATGATAGAGTACGTATTTTGGAAATCCTTGCGAAAACGAAATATCGAATGAAACACCCTTTATATCTCCATAATAACAATTGGATATAAACCCATCTCATACTATGTTTGAGTGGATAACCAGAAGTTTCATTTTTTTTGGTATCTTGTACTCACCTACAACTATAGGAAGAAATTCCCGGAACGTGATGTGCTGTATCAATGCTCCCACAATCTTTCTGGTTTCCTGAAATATCCTTTCGTCACTCCAATGCTTGTTCATCTTCCCCAAAGTAGTAGCCAATTTGTTATGGTACCTGATCCAGACTGTATGCAAAGCTACAAGTCCGGACTGTTCGCCAAATCTCCCATCACCTCCCTCGAAACATTCTGTGGATAGAGCTCCGGATCTGCACAGCTCACCTCCTGGTGGGTCTGGAGGATTCAGTGGGCCGCTTCCAAGAGGACGTCCATATTGCAGTTTACCTAGGGTTTCAAATGGTTCATCAGATTCGCAGATAGTGGAATCTTGATTGATGCTTCATTCTCACGCGCTTGTTCTGGTGAACAACGCGTTATTGTTTCATCACAATGTCTTTAATTCTCGAATTTTGAGCCGAAAATTGTCTTAAAAGATTGGGTTGAACACCCCGGAGGAGAATCCGTGCTGAAATTCAATTCTGTTGGTCCATCCCTATGTGCTCTAACTTTCGAAGGAACAGACCTAGCGACTTGAAATTATCAGATCATGTTGAGACCACATATCTACGTTAAGTTCAGTAATGGGTTAAATCGGTCGAACAGTTTCGGAGTTACACCCATTCGAAATGTAAAGATTTATTCCTCGATATCTCATGAAGTAATGATTCGATCAGATTGAAACTTGGCATATGGTTTTTTAATACAAACGCGCAACTTAGTGCAAGATTTCGTGTGGATCCGAATATTAGAAAGAAGAAATGTATTAGTAAGTTTTGAAAATTTTTGTTGAATATTTTTTTTCCATTAGTATGGACTAGATTTCAACGAAATTCGGCACAAAACTTAAAATTAGTATTTCATAGCAGCGTTATGAATTTCAATCCTATCCGATGTTTACTTTCGGAGATATAAGAAATATTTTCTGCAAAATTTCGTTCTTAATAGGAATTTCTACGTTATATCCGCAATCCTACCATTGTATAAGTTGTCTTTATACAATGGTACTACCGACGCAAGTGATGAAGCAGAGAGCGCGCGTCTTGAGTAAGGGCTGAGAGATGACATTCGCTACAGAAGAATAAAAACGCGCAAATCAGAGCAGTATTTCTTGAAGATGCAATTGTTAAAAGTTTTGAGAAAATTTTTTGAACAGAATGTTGTCTGAACAGATTGTTTGCTTCGGAGACTATCCATTACATTTCCATGAAATAAGTAACAGATCAAGACAATATTTGACAACAGTATTTGAAATTTCAATTCGATCCGATGTACATTTTTGGAGATATTGGAGAAACAGCACGTCAAATTTCGACTTTACTCGAAATTTCGAGGTTATTTCCTTCATATCTCAATGAGTACTGACGCGGTCAGATTGAAACTAGTTGAAGAATACGGAAAAGGCCACTTTATCCGAAATTTTTGTCCGTTCCGATAAATGAAGAAAATATCTCTTCGAAAAATAGTTTTTCGGAAATTATCCATCAGATTCTTATGATATTTGGCATAGTACTTCAAACTCATGTTTGATTCGTCATTTATTCTCATTCATGGCGTTTTGAAATTTTGAGGTTATTTTTTGAATTTCTCAAAAAGAACTAACGCAAATAAAAATGAACTTCCTAGTTAGTTAAAGAATACCGACGAGCTACTATATGCAAAATTTTGTGGGGATGGTACGATTTAAAATTGAAATCAAAGATGATTAGAAAATTTTCTAACTTTCCAAAAACGAATAATTTGAAAAATTTTCTTCTGTTTTCAATAGAGAATCTCACAAACACAAAGTCAGTGTTTAATAACGGTGTTCTATTTCAGTTTGACCTTTGGAGATATTGGAAAAACTATGTCAAATTATTTAGTTCTTTCCTTGTTATCGCCCTCACTTATGGATGAACTCAAAAATATTGATCCGATCATAATAAAACTGAGTAACTAGTTGGAAACTGCTGATGTTCAAATAGGAGCGAAATTTGGTGATGATCGTATCATAAGTGACAATTTGAAGAGAAATGTGTTCAGATAATTGATATTTTGCGATCTGCTGATCATATGGTCGTCACGAAATTCTTTATGAGCCTTCAAATCGTTTTTTTCAGTCAATTATCAATATCAATACGATCCAATCTCCATTTTTGGAATAGGTATATCTAGGGAACCATTGGGCGGATTTTAGCAATTCGCGAATTCGGCTATCGAAATCAAACTCTAAACGTGCTCAACAATTATCTAGTCTATCGGCATATTCTTTCAGTTATTGTGGTATCGATCCGTGGTTAAATCGGCCGCAAACAAATCAACTTCTGAGAGAAATTACTTAGAGACTCGATATTTGTAGAGAAGATTCGAGGCTTGATTACGAAGGTCAAATTCGTGAATAATTCCGTGGATATACCCATTCACAATTTTATTTTTCCAATATTTTCAAATATACAAATTAGATCCAATTTAAATCTTGTACTTGATAATAGATTGTAGGTCGATTCATTTGGAACTCTAATGGGAAGGCCGAATTAGTGAATGGGTAAAAGCCGACAAATGATTCAGATATACATATTGAAATATTCCCAAAAATACTGATCGGTTCGAATTTGAATCTATCACTTGATTGAGAAATGCTAGCTATGAGGTTCCTGCAGAAGTTTAAAGGACTACCTATTTGAAATAAAGGACTCAGTGTATCAGAAAGTAAAACTGCGTCTGGAGAGGTCAATAAGCACGTGATTTCTGTGGGAACGAATTTAAAAAAGCGCGTTAAAGCTCACATCAGTGCTTTTCTAAAGTTTTTATTGATTCACCTCATTCTCGTTAATATTTTTTTTGTTTATGTGCTTGTCATGAAATTATTTTTGATCAATAACGTATTTAAGCCCAAAATAAATGGCAAGATGTGGCAAAAGATTTGAATTATTCCAAAGTATACAAGGAACCAATTATAGAAAAAAAAAAATAGGAGCACTGACGTGAAGTCAGGATCTTTTACGCACTTGTTTAAATTCTTGGTCAAATCTGCCCTCTGTTTGCGTATTGACCACGCCTAACGCAAGATTTGGCGATATTCATTTTACATGGTCCTTTGAAATATTGGAAAATATAATTTGAATGTATTTCCTCATCTGCATAATCACAGAACGAATTTTACCCATTCCCAAATAAGACCAGATTAAACTGAAAACCTTTTCTATAATTATCCAGTGTCTCAATCGTTATTGTACTTACGGCTGACCCAACCGCTGATAATTGTAGAATAGGTTTGGAGATTAATCACGAAGGCTCAGTACAAGAACGGAGGAAACCAAAATTTTCCCAATATTCCCAACCATGAACAATAAAAATAGTTTCGAATTGAAATCCAGTGCTTCAATGGAAAATGAAGATCTCCAAATGTGAAATATTCGGAAAAAACAATAAAATTTTTTTTGTTGATTTAATCGAACGATTATCACGAAATTTTTCCGTGATGTATTTCCGGAAATAACAAAGATACCTTGAAAATTAGCAGAAAATCCGTAATATTTTTTTTCCAATAAAAAAAATTTCAACGAAAATTTGGTAACTTTTTTCCTGAATTATCCAAGGACTAGACTCCATCCAGGTGCGCGTTGATTTTTTCAACTAATTACGAAGTTTCAATCTGATTGCATCGGTACCTACCGAGGTGATAAAATTTCACATATTTTTTCCTATATCTCCAAGAATGAACATCGAATCGAATTGAAATTGTAAATTTCAAAGTACGTGTGATTTTATCGACACATGATCAGTATTCTCAAAAAAAAACAACTAGATCCACACGAAATTTAACATCAAGTTTTGCGAAGGCAACTAAGTACGAAATTTTAATCTGCTCATTCTAGTACTCCACAAGATATCGAGGACCTAACCTCAAAATTTCAAGTCGGTACAACTCTGAAAATCCTTTCGGCCGATAAGGCGCAATGACGAACCTAATCGAAATATTCAAAAAACAAATAAAACCTAAAAATTTAAAGATTCTAGGGTCTCTACTCCGAATGTTAGAGCACACACGGGCGCAGGCGGCAATCCGGACAGAATTAAATTCAACTCTGAATCTTCATCAATGAGTCCAAACTAGTCGTGCGAAACCATTTTTGGTTTGAAATTCGAAAATGTCGTCCATCGATTTATCGTTTGAGGGCATACAATAATATTTCACTCACCATTTCGAAAGGTCCTAATTGAATCTGATGTTTCGAAATCCGATCCATAAATTGGGGAACCATCTAGGTAGGAAGTGGCTTGGTTCATTTGTTCTCTCCATCCCAAATCGCAGTCAAGACGTGTCGCTGGGGCACTTCTGGTGAACTCAAGACATTGAACACCAAATCTGCCCAGCAGCCAATCATCATTCGATACTTCTATGGGTAGGCATGAAGGGTGCTGAAAATGCATATCTCTATACTGAGATTACAGATCTCTTAACATTTGTTGAGAATGCTTTAACTTGGATTCAGCTCGAGTCAATAGTTGTTTTCCTTATACATATAAAAAGATAGAGTAAATAAATGAATATTGTAGGAATCACTTCAAACCGTTCCTAAATTGGAGGTGCAAATGAAGAGCTAAGATTCCTTGAGTAATTTTTGGTCCCATGAAAATTGAACCGCAGACGTTCCGTTTTCAAGAATCAGGGCGTTAAATTGAAAAAAAGTTTTTTTCTCCAAGCGTCTGAATATCACAAGATATTTAACGGAAATTTTGGCATAGATAGAAAGTTTAAGAGTTTAAACAATGTGGCCTTCTGATTCAGATTGAAAACCTGCAGTGATATTTTTTCCGGAACACTGTGCCCTGTTATTCATCAGAACTTTTATTTGGTGAGCCAATGTTGGTTAAAAACTATTGAGGCGAAGCTTTGTTGCTATACTATTCTTTATGTCTCTTTGTAATTTTGTCGTGTCTGATTCCGATTTCTAGAACAACATTCCATTCCTTCGAAATCCTAAGAAAACTCGGAGTTGTCATGAAATGAACTGAGTAAGCTGCGGTGAGTAAATTCATGATTAGTTTTTATGGATATTTTCTGATCTACAGCAATGATTCATAGAGATTCTATAAGCTCGTGAAATCATTTTGTGAAGTGCAGACACTATGAGAAAAATCTGGGAATTTGAACTTTAACACCCTGTATCTCGAAAATGAAACGAAACGTTTACAGTCCCATATTTATGGGACTTTTTTTCCTTGATTTATGCGGAAAATATCCCCTCTTCTATAGTGTATGCAATTCAGAAAAACCCTGTATCTCGGTATCAGAATAATAAAAGCCAATCGCTCAAGAAGCCATATAAAACACTGAGGAGATTTGAGAAGTTAGAGCGTGCCTTGGGGGAATCATTTGCGTTTTGTACAACCTTCATAACTGGGTACTTAGGTCTCTAGTTTTTGATTGAATTCTAGGAAAATATTTGTGAAAAAAATTAATAGATCTATGTTCAATTTACCTGAATTTCTGGTGGTAAAGGAACTTGCCCTGATCTGTCGCAACACCTGGGAATAGAACCGTTGAAACTTCTGGATTTGACCGTTGAAACCACGTCGTGATCGATGAACTGCCCCCACTGCATGAACATAAGGGTGACTGTCGGAAGCTCCACATCTTTATCCCTATGTATTCTTACACTGATGTCTCTTGCTGAAGGCAACTTGGATCCGGACTTTGATCTGCGGACTTCCTGGATACCTGCGAGTAAGAAATAATTTATAGGGATATTTGCAGGTGTTCATCTGGAGACGGCATAGGGTCGAATAACAAACAATGTATACGATATTTCCATTTATTGTAAATATGGACACAAAATGGTGGGCATTGAGTTTTTAGATATACCCTTAGCGTATATAGGCCAATGTGCACTTAACGGTAATGGGCCAGATCACGCCACACCGGGACAGAACGGAACGGGAACGGGATAGCGCTCAACGCTTCGGAATATTACAGATAAGGGGAATGTATTTCCGTTTCGTCATTCCCTGGCCCGTTGCCAATAAGTGGGCATTCGAATTATAGCTATAGTTTCTGAAAAAACGATTGAAGTCCAAGAATTACATCCTTCGAGATTTAATCTTTCCGATATTTGCGAAAATACTAACACGATTGATTGGTTCATTCTGAATTTTGTGAGGGTAATTGTTTCGTCAGTAAAACTGGGTTGTACATGGTCCTTCCCTAGATGGGTGACCATACTGGGAACAAATTTGAACGGGCCCTTTAAAGCTCCTGATTTCGGGCAACAATTTTCATATTATATCTCGAAATATATGATGGTCTTCATAGAAACTCACCATCGTTGTATTTAGGGAGAAGAAATCTTTCCATTGGTAGTAAGGAAGCTCCCCACCATGGATGGGCAGCATTGTTGCAGGTACCATCAGGGGTACGGAAGAATTTGGATGCAGGTTGACATCTTGGTCTGCCTCTGAGAGGACAGTCTTCTTGAAGAAGTCTTGATTGGAGAGCTTGTCTGAATACAGCATTCTTCACATCATCTGGGAAACTAAAAGGAAGAATTATTTATGATATAATTTTTTTTTAATATGTATGAGCAATAAGTAATGAACTTTAGTAACAGTTCATAGGATTTAATTAGGAGATATGGAGGATTAGAAGAGAATTTAAAATTTTTATAGAACTAGAACTGGGATGATCATTGATATGAAGAAATACGTGCCAAATCATAGAGGGGCATTCTAAATCCAATGCTCATCATAAAAGAAACACTAAATCGATAAGGATTTCGTTTTTTCAGATGGAATGACCTGAATATCATGAGATGTGTTGAAAAAGAATTTAAATACATCTCAAACGATTAAACATGTTCATATACCTCAATCGTAAGGTTTTTAAACTGAATACAAGTTTTCATACCAATGGTAAAATGTGAATCAATAAATTACACAAAATCCATCAGATATACGGAGAAGTGGGCTGTTTATTTGTCTAGTTGAATGAAAGTAGAAAATACTGAATTGAAATATCAAAGTTGTTTCTCCTTTTCTCCACAGGGTGTCTACAAAACTTCAAGGCCAGATTCTTCATGTGATTTCCACGAAAAATGTCACGTAACACAAAGTCGAAATATTGACGGTAATTCTTCAATTCAGCATTTAGTGTTTTTACAGAATATCTCAATTTTCTTTATAAAACCACACACAATCACACTCCAATTATCCTTATCAGATAAACAAAAACAATCCTAGGTGAAAATTCTCAATCATATTTTTCCAATAGGTTTATCGATGAAAAATGAATAATTAGGAACATGTTTTCTCTTCTGCAAAAACTACCCCATTTAGAGATCTTTCGAATGGCATATCAACTTCTGTACTAGCTGATTCTTTTCAGCCTCAATATCATGGCATACATGATAACAACGAAAATAATGAAATTATTCAAACCTGATTTACTTTCATTTTGAAGCACTTAATGAATCAGTTGTTTTTTCCGATTGAATATTGAAGTTACTCTCACTAGAACTGCAAATTTATCTGTCGATTCAAACGAATGGAATGAATTTCATAAATACATATTGAATGAAAGAATTGAATAGAGAGAGAGGACCAAATGCTGAAAAAACTTGCTATAAATAATTAAACAATCAACTCATAGCAAATGTTCGAGATGTCTACCGCCTGGTTCAATACATTTCACACATTTTTTCCTACTCAATCTACAACCCTGCCTAGTTCAGAACGTTTCTGACCCATTTCTGCACAATACAATTTGATTCTATATACCAGATCATTTCAAGTTTGAACGCTTATTTGATAAACTTTACCTTTAAATGTGCTCGAGACATAAAAATCGGAAGGAGTAAGATCAGGGTTCTTCGATGGCCATCTCACGGGATAGTACCTTCGACACCATTAGTCTTCAAAATATTCTTTTAGTTGATGCCAGCTATTATAAGCTGGGCATTTGAAACCCAATGTTTTGTCTGTTTTCCAGATGCATTCCATCCAGTATGTCTGTTAGACATATTATTCTTCCTGACCATCTCAACTCGGAATTAAATGAATGAATTCTGCAGAGTTGAGGCGGTTAGGAAGAATAATATGCCTGACAGACATACGGGATAAAATGCCTGGAAAACAGGCAAAACGTTTGGTTTCAAATAAATGGCTGCCCAGCTCATAATAGCCGAAATGTAAAGGACCAACTAAATGAATATTTTGGAGAATAATAGTTTAAAAGATACAGTCCAGTAAGATGGCCACCTAGGAACCCTGATATAACTCCTTTGGATTTTTATGTCTGGAACACATTAAAAGAAAATGGTTATCAAATAAGTGTTCAAACTCGAGATGATCTGATAAATATAGCCAAATTGTGTTGTGCAGAAATGGGTCAGAAACGTTCTATACTACGCAGGGTTGTAGATTCGGTAATAAAAAATGTGTGAGAGAACATCCGGTAGACATTTGAAACATCTGCTCTAATTTAATTGATTTATTATTTATAGCGGGTTTTTTCAGCATTTTGTCCTTTCTTTCAACTCTTTTTTTATAAGTTGCATCAATAAGATTTAGTTCATTCGTTTGACTCGACAGATAAATCAACAGTTCTACTGAGATACCGCATAATTCGACCAGAAGAAAAAACTGATCCAATCATTAAGAACTTCGAAATGGAAAAAAATCAAGTTTGAAAAATTCCTTATATTTCGATATTACCATGTAAGCCATGATATTGAGACTGAAAAGAAACATCTAGTACAAAAGTTGATATGTCATTCGAAAGATCACTAAATGGGGTAGTTTCTGCTGAAAATAAAACATGGTCATATAATTATTAATTTTTCATCGATAAATCTATTGGAAAAATATGATTGATAGTTTTCATCTGAGAACCTTTATGATTATCTGCTTACCACGCCCGCAGTACGAAATTTTTTGACACGAAAAATTTTTGTGTTACAGATAATTTTATGCTCTTATGAAATCTGTTATCAAATTTGATGAGTCTACAGGGAAAACTGGAGGGTGATTGATTTCATGGAAAATATTGAGATATTCTGTGACAACACAAAATGTTAAATTGAAGAATTACCGTCAATATTTCGAATGTGTTATATGACATTTTTGTTGAAAATCACATGTAGAATGTCACATTGAAGTATTGGACTTTTAAAGAAGACACCTGTATATGCGGCAACATGCGCTAAATATAATCTAGATCGATAGAGCAATAGTTTCCCATGAAATAAAATTTTCAATAAAATATCACGTCTCGTTCTCCGTAAAAGACCAGAATATTACGACGGTGGTCCACCCTCGGTAAAACATAGAAAATACATCCTCTGTTGGTTTCAATTTGATGCAATAAATATTCCACATTGCAAAAGCAAAAGATGTCTTCTAGATACACGCAAATGATTTAATTATAAACGAGATGGTTTAAATAATTTGACTCCTTGATGAAGAAATCATGGCCAGATTCCATTTTTTCTTGGAAACTTTCAGAGGAAAATTCGATACTATATATGATGGTGAATGGGTAAAATGCCCTTAATATTTCCGCTATAATGCCTATATAATATTTTCTCTAACATTCAAAAATCAGCTATCAAATTGGAAACATAGATGATATTTCTGCCGATTTCTTTCTGTTTCTTGCCATCCTCATAGTATTTATATAAAATTCAATTATGTATCTAGCCCAATTAATATACTCAATCTAAAATGTTACTGTAGCTCGGTCAATTCATCAATGATGAATTGAAGTATTTAATCATTTCCATCTGATTCAAAAAATGTCTATCACACATTATAATGTATAATTTCATGAGCAACTGAGCGAGCCTAAATGCTAGAAAATATTGTATACCAAATACCTATAGAAATTCAATTTTTTGTTTCCTTCGTTAACTAATCGGAAATATAGGCATGTTCACTTTCTCTCCAAAATTTAATGCGAATAATTAATTTTGTAGCGACTAATGAAAGTAAAAGCTATAGAGACGTATGTATGACCTCGATTAGAAAGAACGTTTAGTTCTCAAAAGATTTTTCTATAGTACTACGGAATGCATTTTAGTGAGAGTATTCGGGATGGTCAATAATGATTTTATAATATTAGAAGAGGAGATGACAAGCTAACTGGTTTCCTAGGTGGCCCGTGAAAAGAGAAAGTGGACAATTGAGAAGGATACGTAGATACTCGAGAATATATCTATGGTTAGAAAAAATTATTAATGAAGGTTTGGCTTATTAATGTCTTGAGAAAATATAACCAAGTTTCTTTATTTGGTGTGAACGAAACGAATATTAATTACCCCTGAGAGCTTTAGAAAGCAGAGTAATTGCTTTTTGTTGCTTGCTCTTTTATATTTTTCGTATAAAAAATTCGAATGTTTTTTCGTATGTATAATTGCCTTACAATCCCTTGAGAATATAATTTAAAGGACGAAATTTTAGAAGCCTTGATGAAGACATTCTTCAAGTACAGGTTTAAACGGTGAAAAACTCCTCGACCGATATTAAAATTAACGAAATAAATCGGATGCTTTTCGATGCGCCACCTACAATAGAACATAATCCAATTTGATTTTCAGTGAAGATAACAAAATAAGAAATCATCAATTCTTAGGCGTCGTTTCGATGGTTTATTTGTCCACCTTCCCCGAGATAGAAATATTCTTCTACTTCAGTCGTTAAAAAATACAGATTTTTCTGTTGTACTTTACAGACTATTTTCGATATTTATATCTTCCATTTATTAAGTTAACTCGCTTGAATTGAATATCTGAGATGAAAGAAATAGTTCGATAGAGTCAGTATCAACTGTGATATAATTTTTGAAGTTATAAAGATTTTTGAAAGTGTGGCTTACTGCATTTGATTTATAAAAAGAAAAAAACCATGTGGAGCTTTTGGAAATATTGTTCTATGAAAAAGTACTCGCACTCGACAAGCCAGTGGTTCCGAATCAACTGGGTCCGTTTGTAATCAAGTGTTGGTGAAAAACACGTAGTAAGATTTTTGATAGAGGCTACTGAGGATTCTAAATCAGAAAATAAATGATAAGTATTGTTTTTGTTTTGTATTTCAATCACTGTATGTCGATTGAAGTAATAATTAAATTTTTCATTCATGTAGTACGTTGAAGACAATAAAAGTATATCTTATGATATCAATATGGAAAGATTATATGTGAAGGTATAACAGAAAAAACTGTATCTTCTAATGATTGTATTAATAACCTTCATCAGGTAAACTCGTTTGAATTAAATATTCTTCTATTTGTCACTTGAGCCAATCGAAAAGCATCTCTAGCCCACCTCTTGAATAGCAAAACCTTGAACTATATCGCTGTAATAATTCACCGAGTCAAAATCAATACAAAGGTTGAAATTTCCTTTCTTTAAGCATGACTAAATGTGAGTGTAAATTCTCGGTTAAAGAAACAAAATCAACGAATCCAATCGTTCGATTACAGCTCCGTATTCAAAAGTAATAGAAACATGTACGGAATTATATCACGATGTGTTGAGAACATGTGAGCAATAAATAAATATTTTTGAAGAATGTGTTACATTTTCTCTGTTGCCAGATCAAAAATAGCTATAATTAATTAGGGCAAGTTGAGAACGTTCCCTTTAAGTTGAGCATTTTCATCAAAGATTGATAGGAACGGAAAAAAAATAAATTTCATTTATTTTATTCTGGTCATATTTCCCATTCAATGAAACTATCGAAAATGATGTTCCACCAGGAAAAGTCGAAAGTTCAGTTTTTGATCTTATAGTATATTGAGTTTTGATTTCTGAAGATGTTGCAGAAATTACGTAGCAAAATATTTTGGTGTACGGAAATTTCACGACCAACATCCAATTCCTGGTGAAAGAGTTTTTGTTGACGATAAAGATTTGAGAATGTGTACATCATTCGACAAATGAAAATAATTGATCAATCGAAAAGAGAGAAACGGCATTGATGCAAAAATTTAATGGTATATCATATGAGACAAGACTTGGTATTTCAAGAAAATGAATTGAAATTAGTCACAGCTTGTGAACCAATGATATTCGAAAACTTGGTTTCAATAATGAATTTTTTCAGGTAGTCCTCTACCCTTATAAATTTTCAGCTGCTATAAATAGGTTACCCTTCATAAGCCGAAAAAACCCTAAACTCAGCATTCTGATCGAAAAAAATTTTCTCCGTAGAAGAAAACAAATTCAGAGAGGAAGCTTTTTCAATGCTGAAACTAATCTTATATTTAATGCAAACTATCTGCACGTATAGAAAGTCTGAGCTGCATCCTATAAATTGCAACGAGGGTAAACGGAAGTAATAATATTTCAGAAATGGTGTATAAACATTTGAATTCCTATTCCATACTTCCTTACACGATTCATTCAGACTTGAATCAGTAGTTTTTCGGTAGATTTTTTTCGGAATTTTTTTAGCAAACGTACACCCATCACGAACTTGATGTTTCATTGAAATTAATAATTTGAACTGCATATTTCAAGTTGATCATTTTTTTGTAGTCTGATATAACTTATCGAACGTTCGGCATTTCGTAAATTTTCAGCCGAATACTGTTTGAAAAAATTCTAGAAAAGCATTAAAGTCAGTAGCTTTTGCGCCCATTTTTAGAGTCGTTGTTAATACATAATTTCTTGATTGATTTATGAAATAATAATGGCTTCAACAAGAATTAATGAAATGTTCGGAAATTCCTCAGTAGTTTCGCTTATAGTTGCCCGTCGGTATTCTACAACCAAGAACTAAGTTTCACTCTGATCGCATTTTATTTAGTTACTGAGATGTCGAGAAAACAATCTCATAATTTCAAAGGAGTAACGCTACAAGACTAGGTAGCTGATATAGCTTAACCGTTGCATTTTGATAGGTTACTTATCTCCAAAAGTTTCAAGTTTCTATATATATCCTTTCTCAAGTTACACTGGCAACGGATTCGACCGGCCAGACATAATAGATTTTTACGTGGTATTCTTCATCAGCCCATTTAGTCGATATGGATCATTTCCGGGAAAAAATTCAGAAATGACAGATATTTGTGCAAAATTGATGGACGCTGTTCATTGTTCATTGTGCGAAAAATTATCTTTCGTTTAATGGTGAAAAATAGCAGTCGAGAAATAAACTTCAAATCATAAAAAATTCGATCAAATGGTTATAAGTGGCAAGGTAAACTTCTTAAGGGGACAAAATTTTTTTATTGGTTCGAGAAACCATCTCATTTCAGATTTAGATTATTTAAGAATTCGTACAGATTTCAACTAAAGATAATTCTTGACTTGCATTCAAAACGAGATTCATACAAAATCAGAAATACGAATTGAAAGAATCGAGAAAAACAGTTTCAGGTCACCAGTCCACTGATTGACCTGATTGAACGCTGCTTGATTCCCAATATGAACAATTTTGTGGTCTTCTTTTTCGGATCATAATTCCAAAAATCTAAACATTTGTCAAAGAAACTACGCTTTTAGCAAAAAGTCCACAAAATTCAAGATTCGAAAAAATAATGTCATGTTGTTCTGCAATGCTCCTAGAGTACAATTTTGGTGAATTTAATTTTTTTCACTTGAAGTTTACTGTCTACCTAGGTACTTTAATTGTTGAATAGTTGAATAATTCACGGTACTTATGCGAAACCTGTTAATTGAAAGTGAATCGAATCGGAAGTTCCTACTAACCTGGAAAGATGTCACAGTAGATCCGTTTTCACAAAATACTCTGAAGCAGCCACTGCTCGCGTATTGATCGCACTGACTCGTCACTCGTGCTCGACCATTCATTTAAAGTACTACTGCTTTCTTTCCCCCCTAAAAGAGTGGTCCGCAAGGCCCACAGATGCGGGCACCAGTGGTAAAAATCCGAGGAAGAGTTTTCGACGGAAGATGTTTACATCTTCTGGTGTCAATGTCACTTTCTATTTTCTTGAGGTGTAGGTGAATTGGTATAGAGGATAAACATGAACACTTTCACGGTCGAGTTATGGAAGGTTTGATGGATTTTTCTCGTGATTAGATCTTGAGAATGTGCTTTGTGTATTTTAAACTGCATTTAGAGATTTACGTCTGGGTTGGTTCCGAGAGGAGGAAGTTATGGATGGGAAGATTTCTCTCTGTGAAAACTGTAAAGTTTCTAATGGGTCCATATAGAGATGTTTGTGTATTACTTTGTTGGTCATTGATCTCGTCTGGATATGTTTATCCGTATTCTTGATTGTGTGATTGTAGTTTTTTTGAAATATGTATAATGGTTATGGATAGGGCCTTCATGCCGACCGAATTAAAATATACCTTGAAATCACTTCCATTTCTTCGTCTTAATTGAACTTTTGTTTGAATACTTCAACCCTTGAAGCTGGAACCCATCATGAATGAGATCAAAAATTAATTACAATTCATAGTGAAACGACGTTAGGTGGTTAGGGCATACATCATGGAGCTGATTGAAATTATGAACTACAGCTTGAACATTCGCGAGAATCATTTCACGCGGTCATCAATACGTGCCTCAGAGACAATATTCTGAAAATCTTAGAGGTAACGAAAAATGTTTGGTTTGATAAATGTAGTTATTTTAATTTATAGTTTTTGTTATGCATGGAATTCTCGATAATGGCAGTTTAATATAGGGACATGCTGAACTTTGAAAGTACTGTAAGGTACAACTTCCATGAAAATATATATCAGTACAAATTCTATGAAAGTACAGATGTGAAGTAATTTTGGGCGCTGTTTCAAATTCACAGAAAAAGCTGTCATCGATCACGTAATTGTGTATGAACCTTCAAGTTGTCATATTTCGATGAAGAAGGTATTAGATTTCAATTTGATCCACTCTGTTTTTTGGAAATATTGAAACAATCAACAGAATCATTGGATAAATTCTAACTATTCACGCAGTTGACCTTCATGATTGAAGTTCAAACCTACTCTGTAGATATCGAGTCTACAAGATGTTTCTTTTGAAAACTATTCTATTCACTCGATATTTGTAGAGTGATCTCAGGTATTATAGCGAAGTTCGAATTCGTGAATGGGTAAAATGAGCCGAATAATTACATTGGTATACCCATTGAAACTTTCATTTGTTCAATATTTTCAGAGAATCAGGTAAAAGTGAATTTGATTGTGATTCGAAGTTCCATGAAAATTAGGAAATTATTTTATGAAAGCTATTTATGAAGAAATATTTTCCACCATAAAGTGAAAATACAATTGGCAGTGTCAATACGTCAATGGACGATCACTTAAACAACGAATTTGAATAAGTTCCTGACCTCATGTAAGTGATCTTCTAGTTCTAGAATTCGATCGGGTCCATACATAAGAAAATAATTCAAATAATAAATTTCGATTGTAATATATCTACAGAATCATTAAACGGATTTTACCTATTCATCAGTTTAGTGTAGCCGTAAGCTTACACTACAAATATAAAGTTTTTTCTTTGTAGAGAAGGGAGTCAGATATTTTTTGAGCAAATATAAAGTTCAATTACAAAATTGAAATCCATGAATAGATAAAATCAACTCTATACTTCCATAGATATACGAGATCTTATTCCACCAATATTTCAAAACTACATAAGTATCGAATCGAAATCTCGATATATAAAGAAAATGAAGACAAAAAGGTTTGTGAAATACCAAACGTTCCAATCTATTATTATTTTTCTAGATATACAATCATTCGGAAATTCAGAATTTTCATGTCAATTCAATCATCTACTAAGATTCAATATGATAAGATCGGTTATTGAGCATCAATAAAATAAATCCCAATTCGGAGTCAAACCTAGGTCTCCCGCGCATGTATACTTTATAGATATATACACACACCGGCAAAATTGGGGGAGCGGACAAAATCTCAACGAAGTTTGAAAATCTTTTTCTCTGAACCCTTCGACCGATTTTGGGAATTTTTTTCCTATTGCAGTTTGATTCTTCGGGGACAAGACTGTATAAATGGCTTCCCCATTTACTTCGTTTTTTCGTGATATACGGGGGTAAACAAAAAGAATGAAAGTAGGCTCTTATTTGGATTACCCTGTGCAGTGAATAATTGACAATTTTTCATTCATTGCGGTTACTCAATTTTCAGGGGAATTGTATCACTTTGAGTGGTTTCAGTATCAATCAGAATTAACGTTAAGAATTGGCGGTTCAAAACATTAATTTCTCGTTCAACAACCGCAAATTCATACGCAATAACAATAATTGACAGGTAATCAAATGTTCAGTTCTGCTCAATATCCTGTGGGTCCTCCACGTGATGAACGCAATATCTTATCATGCTCAGAATAACATTATTGATTAATCTATTGAAGCAGATCATCCCAAATTTCGATCAGGGCAGCTGCCAATTGCGCCAAATTTTCCACTCCATAACTTTGTCCCTTAGCTTTCTACGTAACATGAAAATGCTGGTCAATCCAATGCATTTATGTCAACGTCATTAAGAAAGCCGTTTACACAATGAGCCACGTGAGGATCTGGGGGTGAGTATTGCAAGAGCAAAATGTCTCCTCCGATCAAAGGAGCGAATGGCACGACATGCTCTTGCAGAATATTTTCAATATATTCATTCGCGTTCAACGTAAACAAATTCCACCGCTGACCATTGAAAAAAATATTTCAAGATGGGTAAAACGAACGGTTCCATGTAAAGTGCTGTAATTTCTCTGAAAATTAGGATATCGCAACGAATGAAATGCGAAAATGTTCAAAAAATATGAGGTAACATATGGGTGTTCGTAGACATTCTCGTATATCAACGATTCACTATACAGGTGTTCTGAATGAAAACTTACTTTTTATTACTTTTGTTCATCCCTGTATATAACAAAAAACGAAGCAACTGAGGACGGCATCCAAACAGTTATGTTCCCGAGGAAACAAAGCTACAACAGGAAAAAAAATTCTCGAAACAGTTATAGGGTTCAAGAGCAAATGAACTACAAACTTCATTGATATTTTATTCGTTCCCCTAATTTAACCGATGTGTACACACAACATCTGAGTATTTATAAACATTCGCGCTTGTCAACGATTCACTCCACTTACTTAACCCACCTTTTGTTCACCTCCGTATAAAACAAAAAAACGAAATAACTGAGGATGCCATTCAATCAGTTATGTTCCCGAGGAATCAAGCTACAATAGGAAAAAAATTTGAATTTTTCTAAAATCGGTGGAAGGGTCCAAGAGGGAAAGAACTACAGACTCCGTTGAGATTTGGTCCGCTCTCCTAATTTATTCGTTCCCCTAATTCAACCGATGTGTACACACAACATCTGAGTATTTATAAACATTCGCGCATGTCAAAGATTCACTCCACTTACTTAACCCACCTTTTGTTCACCTCCGTATAAAACAAAAAAACGAAATAACTGAGGATGCCATTTAAATAGTTATGTTCCCGAGGAATCAAGCAACAATAGGAAAAAAATTTGAATATTTCTAAAATCGGTCGAAGAGTCCAAGAGGGAAAGAACTACAAATTCCGTTGAGATTTGGTCCGCTCTCCTAATTGGGCCGGTGTGTATATAATTTTTGAATATGTCGTTCTCGGCTTCAAAATATTAGCTTGAATGCTGATACGAAACAATCCGATAATTGAATTCTATGGAATAATATCTATGTAAAAAATTTTAACATCTGTCTAGGGTTTTATAGCGGCGGTAGTCCAGTGGTTAGAACTCGTGTCCGATGATCGAGAAATCTGGGGTTCGAGCCGTTGGCCAGAAAAAGGATTTTTTCGGTTTTCAGGGAACCGTCCAACCATTCGCTGTTCTGTAAATAATTAACAGAGCTGTTCCTAACGTGACGCAAAACATTAGTAACAAAGCCTACAAAGAACATACCCGGTCTTCTAACTCGCACAAGCATTAGCTTCTGAGGGGTTCCACAGCGGAACCACGGAGAATCGGCTACGATGCAATACAACAAAATACAATATGATCCTCACGACATGAGCCTATACGCTGGCATTACACATCTAAGTACCGCCTTCCAATTCGAACCTGTTATTATTTTTTGAGATGGATGAAACAGAACTCTAGATGGCTATAATTCTGAGAACATAAGCGAAGTATAAAACCTTTAAATTAAATTCATAGATTGCAAGATTCTAAATCTCCTTCGAAATTTATCGTGACAACGAAGGCCAGACAGCATTGAATTCGAGTGCAAATTCTTTATCGGTGTTTCTAACCTAGTCGATAAGTTCTTGGATAAAAATTCAAAAACTACAGACATTTGGCTGAATTTTTCCCCATGTCAAGTGCTTGAAAATATTTTATTCGAATCATCAACAAATAGTATCCTCCATTCTTGAGTTTCTTTCACGGAAGATTTCCAATGATTTCATTTGTGATTGTGGTCATTCTAGATAAGAATTAATCGAGTATAAAAACAATAATCAACTTGTGCATAGTCAATTCAGTTGTAAAGAGATCGTCATGCTGCAGTTCCAACGAAGGACAGATCGAATTTCTCTGCGAACAGAAATTTTCTCTCTTAATGGACTTCTACGACCGGCTGAAAAACGACAGACTGACCTCCAAACTAACGAAGGCTCTGCTGCTTGCTCTCTTACCATAAAACCGGAGAGAAATTCGAAATCGTCGATCGAGTGGACTTTCTTTCCATACGACTACCATCGGACGGGAGGGTTCATAACTCGATGCGATGTCATTATTTTCCATTTGAAAAGTTCGACTGGAGGGAAATGTTGTTGTGTTGAGGGATTTGTTATTTTATGAGGGGATTTTCAACGTGAGGAAAGTAGGAGAATATAGATTCTTAAAATTTTCAAGTGTCAATAGAATCGTCAAAATCGATAATGGAATATTGTGAGCTTATTCTAGAGAACAGGGCCGAATGTCTTTAATGTTCGACTTTAGATCCGAAAATAATGTTAAACAGTTATCTCGGACTAAGTGATCATCAATCGGCTAGACGTTCTGACTAGCCGAAAACACAGTGACGTTCTGGGGAAAAACCTGGAGTATTTAGTTCATAATGGGCAAAATCCATTGAACGATATCAGAAATTTAACCATCTAAATACTGCTCGAATGATATCCTGGGTTACAAAGATAAACAGTTGAAACATTTTTCAGAAAATATATGTTGCAAGCTACTACAAACTTTCGCGTCTAAATAAAGTGTAGATTCAAAGCTGTTCAACTCAAAAATGAAATAAAGTTTTTCGGATCTATTGAGTCTTCCAACCATAGAAGGAAATCCAGAATTTTTTCATGGAATGTGGTGTTTCATGTGGTATGTTTCATTCTAGATCAGAGAAAAGCAAGATGAAAATTTCGATAGCTGCGAAACGTAGCGAAAGAGAACGTGATTTTTCTTCAGAGAAATTTGATGAAATAAATTTACGTACTTAAACACGATTTGCCGCCAATATAATATGGCTTTATCTATCGATAAAGCAATAATGGAATCCTTCTTACGCGTTTTTACTTTTTCCTAACTCGTTCCGAAAATATCGGTACGAAATGGCCGAAAAATGACATTGGTCATATAATTCTGTAATTTTGTATAACAACTCCCTGAATTTGTTGGATATTCATAGGTTTCAGAAATCACGTCTTTCCATCTTTCCAAATTGATAATATCCTGAATCTCTTTCTCCTCCGAAAAAGAACTACCTGTCGCTTGGATTTGTCTGCTTGAGTTTTGAATAACTCAAACTGAACAAGGAACTTTTTAAAAACTGATTTCTCAGGAATTTACTTTGAACTTATATGAAATGCAAAACCCTCGGACACAAACTGATAAGAAATGGTTTCATTCCAACAAACTTCAGAAAAAAAATAATTTACGGACTCGGTGAAAGTATATGAAAGAAGAACGGATTCATGGAGGTAGTAAAAAAGTAATATTTGGAATGGAAGATCTGCTGAATCATTAGGTGATTTTTTATCCGTTCACATTTTGGGTCTTTGTACTTAAGCTTCAAATCAGCTACATGCACATACTTCCCGCATCAGTGGTGCAGTATTCCATATCTATTTTCAGAAAACAAATAGGAATCTATATTTTCATCATTGGATCTTATCGCTCGAGCTCGAGAAAATAAAAAAAATTTCGTTTACTCAGGGTTTTTTTTCAAGTTAACTTTTTTATCATTCTCAAGTTTCTACTGAAATATATTTTTCATTAGATGTTTATTCATGCATAAACTTATACAATATAATAAAATAAATGAAGAAAAAAGTGGGTTGCCCCAAAAAAAAATCTAGAAAAGCACTCACATGAGGTCAGGAGCTTTTACGCGCTTTGTGTAAGTTCCCTACCAAATTAGTCACCGGCTTATTGATCCCTCCAAACGCACTTTCACTTTGAAATAGACTGATTTGGAGATCTCTTTTTATATAGTCCTACGAACTTCTGCACGAACCTCCAAGCTTTCATTTCTCAATCGAGTGATACAGCTAAGTCGATCCGATTCGTATTTTTGGAAATATTTGAATGTGTATATCTATGATTCATTTGACGGATTATACCCATTCATGATCGCGGCCATCGTATTTGGGTAACAAATCAATGAACCTACAAGCTATTGTTTTTCAATCCAGTACTAGATTTGAATTGGATCTAATCTGTACTTTCGAGAATATTGGAAAAATAAAATTGTGAATGGGTATATCTACGAAATCGTTGGGCAGATTTTACTCATTCACGAATTCAACCTTCATAATAAGGCCCGACTTCTCTCTACGAATATCCAGTCCCTAAGTCATTTCTCTCAGAAGTTAATTTGTTTGCTTTCGGTTTAACCATGGATAGTAAAAACCATAACTGGAAGAATATGCCGATAGACTAGATAATTGTTAAGCACGTTGAGTTTCATTTCGATAGCTGAATTCGCGAATTGCTGAAATCCACCCAGATATACCTGTTCCAAAAATGAAGGTCGGATCGCATTAATATTAATAATTGACTGAAAAAAAGAATTCGAAGGCTCATGAAGAATTTCGTGAGGACCATTTGATTGTTGGATCGCAAAATATAAATTATTTGAAAATATTTTTCTTTCTTAATGTTCCTCATGAAACGATCATCACGAAATTTCGCTCATATTTGCACATTAGCAGTTTCCAACTAGTTACTCAGTTTCATTATGATCGGATCCCTATTTTTTGAGTTCGTCCATAAATAAGAGCGATAACGACGAATGAACCAAAGAATTTGACATAATTTTTCCCGCAATATCTCCGAAGATAAATATCGGATCGAATTGAAATTGAACATCGTTGTTCAACACTAACTTCAGTTCTGTGGAATTTTCTATTGAAAACAGATGGAAATTTTCAATATTTATTGGTTCTGGGAAGTTAGAATTTTTTGATCATCTTTGATTTCAATTGTTTACTCGTACCATACCCACGAAATTTTGAATATAGTAGCTCGTCGGTATTCTTCAACTAACTAGGAAGTTCATTTCTAATCGCCTAGTTCTTCTTAATATATTGGAAAAATAAACTAAAAATTTCAAAATGCCATGATTGAGAATAAATGTCCTTTCAAACTCGAATTTGAAGCAGTGTGCCAAATCTCATTGAAATCTGATGAATTATTTCAGAAAAATTTATTTTTTCAAAGTTAATATTTGCTTCTGGTTTATTTATCGAAACGGACTCCAAAAATGTTTGTATAAGGTGTCCTTCCATATTCTTCAACTAGTTTCAATCTGATCGCGTCAGTACTCATAGAAATATAAAGGAAATAACCTCGAAATTTCAAATAAGACCGAAATTTTACATATTATTCTTCATTTCCAATAATCAACATCGGATCGAATAGAACACGATCTCTCTGCTCCCAGTCCCTACTTAGGACACGCCCGTTCTACTTCACCACCTTCCTGGAGAGAACCCTATTTACCACCGCCTCGTGCAGGGGAAGCTAGCGCTCTCACTGCACTTCGTGAATCTTCTCAAGATATTGTTAGGGCGCTTCTCCGTCTTTTTCAGTCTCAGGACTCACAGGACTCTTAGACACTCTGGAAAATTTTTAGACTCTGGAGCCCGTATCATTTTTGATTATGTAGTCGTCGGATGTGTATATAATTTTGATTATGTGGACTACGCAAGATTATGTGGAATACGTTAGCTGACATCACTGTGCGCTGTCTCACTGTCAAGACATAGTAGGCCTTAGGGCCGGTATTATAAAACTTAACTGAATGTTATCTTTAACTTTAACTGAAAATTAAGCAGTAATTTCCAGTTAAAGTTAGATTTGCAGGTTTATCTTTATCTGGTGGTTTGGGTATCAATTATAGTTAAAGGTAAAGTTAAATCGTTTTTTTTCACAGATTCTCTGTCATTTCGGCTGACATAAGGGGAATATAACCTCGATTTGTTTGTTGTTATGATATTTTCGGAAACATGTTAGCAAGATATATTCACTTCATTTTCAAAGGACTTTTAATTCACGATGACGAAGATGACATGAATATTGTTGAACATCCTCGTTGAGAGATATTCACTTCATTTTTGAAGAACTTTTAAGTGACTATGACGATGATGAATACATATTCATAGTGATGCAAAGGTATTGCTACAGGCAGAGTTTATGCATCTTGTTCTTTCTTGATAGTTGCTGGAGATTTTACGGGTTTTCACAAATCAACTATACTGACTGTATTATCAGAAATGTCCCATGGAAAATTGCATACTTATTATTATCTATTTACATCAAAATGCCTGCTATAAACCTCCCTCGAGTAATAATCCAATCTCGAGAGTTCCTCATGGCATATTGTAGTAATGAAAAAAATATCAGTTACTCTTTCTGTTCAACTATTATAAGATGTAAATGAAAAAAAATCATTGGCATCTATTCTTTTCGGTGCCTAATATAACAGATAAAAGTTGTAAAGGCGTAATGAAGCGTAATAATTTATACACATTATTAAACTTTTAAGATGAAAGGAAATTGTCACAATTGCAATGGATACTTTTCTTATAATAATGGCCAAACTGGTAGCCATGTACAAATTCTAGATATCAGGGCTCGATAACCCGGAGCCACACAAAACATTACCATATTCTTTAATCGAATTTTTGTAAATTTAGGGTTGAGATTATTACCACTTCCAGTGTCAGTTGAAAGTACTTGCCCGTTGGTGAAGAGTGAAGTATTTGTAAAAAAATTCAGTACCTAATTGGATTTGGACAAATTTTATTGTAATTGTTCAATAATTCCTGAATTGAATATATCTTATTATTGCCAAAGTTTTCCCTTTTAACCTTTCATTTCCAATATATTCATTAGTGGAAGTAGTTTTTTTAGTTAGGTTACCGAATGAATACTCAAACAGCCCTTGCATATTGCAAAAAGTATAAGAATTCAAAATTGATCATTGAAATTGATAATTTCAACTCCCTCGAATCAGTAATTCTATTTTTATGGAAACCACAATCCATTAAGCTCCCTGATACATAATGCGAATATTGGTCAATAAAGTATTTGTTTATTCCTATCATATTTTGAAAGGGGCTATTTTTCCAAAGTCCAGCTTTTACAACCCAGAAATTGGTGGTTAGATTTATTACAGAATCTTAAATTATTTTCTTCTTCTTTTCATAGAAATCATCATAGTATTTCTTGTCTATATTAGAAATGAGACTTTTATAATTCCGACATTTTTGAGCGAAAGTTTAACTGTCGGTTGAAGTTAAAGATAACTTTCAGTTAAATTTTAAAATACCGGCCCTTAGACGAAGGCAGTGTAACATCAGTGTTAGATTCCAATTTGATCCGATAATTATCTACGGAGATATTGGGTAAAACCATGTCAAATTCTTTGGTTCTTTCCTCGTTATCACTCTTATTCAAGAAACGAGATGTGCAACTTGAATACTTTCGAGTATCTGATAGTATCAAATACTGAAAGGATACGTATCGGATACTTTCGATGGATTCTAGGTATCCAAATTCATACTTATAAAATGCCCGATGCAATACTGAAAATGATTTTATTATAATATTATTAAAACTGAATGACTGCAATACGTCGATTGACGATTTATTCACGCTAATGCCTACATATTGTAACTGTAGGGTCCAGTAAATGTTTCGACTATTCACCAGTAGATGCCATGAAAGGTTGATGCGAACAAATATTTTGAATTTATTATAAGGAAAATTAAAAGAATACATGCATATCTGATTGGATTGAAACAGAGTCTTCGAGTTTTCTGGAAATAGATTCTGCCGGCCGGTCAAGGACACAATAACTGTCCAAAGAAGTGAGCTAGCGACTTTAAACGTTTAGATAAGTTCGCACATCGGAATGCGCTGGTTGAGTTCCTTAATGGGACAAATCGGTCGAAAGGTTTCGGAGTTACTTTGAAATTTTGTGATTAATTTCCTGATTTTTCGGAAACTACTTATGCGATTGAATTGACATTTAGTTGAAGCATAAAAACGAACAAAGTTTCGGTGAGTACACCAAATTTCATTTTGATACGACCATAATTTCTGGAGATATTGGGTAAAAATATATGAAATTTCCCGGATTTCTTCTCGATATCGTTTTTTTCCGGAATAACTCGAAAAATGCTAATTCAATCGAAATGAAACCTGGCAGCTATATCGGAAATGCTGGTGGGCAACTTTGTGCAGAATTTCGTGATGATCTTGTCATTAAAACAATTTGAAAAAAAAATTTTAATTTTTTTTTTTCAAATATTTCATATTCTTTGATCTTCTGATCATATCATCCTCGTGATATTCTGTATGAACATTTGACCTCTCATTTTTCGATAATATATCAGATTTCAATTCGGTCTAATCTTATCTAAAAAATAAAATATTGAAACGACTTAGAAACTCGATATTTGTAGAGTAGGTTAGCGGCTTAATCACGAAGGTCGAATTCGTGGATGGGTGAAATAAGCCCAATGATTCCGTACATATACCCATTCAAAATTAAATTTTTCCAATATTTCCAAAAATGTCGATTAGATAGAGTTGAAATAAGTAGTTTATCGAAAAAAATCTAGAAAAGCACTGACCTGGAGTCAGCAGCTTCTTAACAAAAAGTTCACAGGCGAGAGGTTATTTTTTCGTTATTATTATGTTCACTGTAGGCTCTTCAAATATATTGGCATTCACGTCACTACTGTACAAGAAACTGGATTTTCAAAATTCTTCTGTTTTCTAGAGAAGTCCGTCGAGTTTTGAACACCCTGTGTATCAGCTAACGTGTGAAAACAGTGGACATAATTGAGTAGATATCTGTTTTTAAATACAGGTGTTTCCCGCATATTATATTCTTTCAGGTTGCCACTTGCATAATATTATGTTATAGAGGATGATACCTGCATGTCTGTTACTTTCCATCGACAAACACATTTCAATCAACTGCATTTCCTCTTAGATCATGGCTTTTTATCTATAATTATGTAACTATCATTAAAATTGTTACGCAGTGTATGATTCTTCAATTATCTTTTCACGAAGAAATAAACAAATATAGGAAGCTGAAGAAGCCACCACCATGATATAATGGAAAGACCATGAGAATCGCATAAAAATATTCAAAGTGAAATAAGAACTAGTTTGCTCACCTTTCGGATAACTTTCGTGTAGCTTCTTGTGCGGCATATCCAAAATGGGATAATCCCAAAGCCAAACGATTTGGTTTTCCAAAATTTGCCACGTGAACTGAGGGCTCATTCCTATCCAAAGTGAGGCCTGCGGCAAAATAATCCTAATTATAATTTTTATTTACACGTAAGTTTGGAAATGAGTATAATATTTGATCAATCTACGAACGAAAGAGGTTTCGGAAATTTTTCATAATAAGGGCATAATTTCATTGAGAGGGCGACTAGAAGTAAATAATTCCATCAGTTGTTCATTCCGCATTCATTCTCATTGTTGGGGGTATTATGGTCATAATTGGAAGGTATGATGCCAATAAAAAACCAAAGTAACACCCAGAAAATGGTCTAACAAATGGAAGATATAAACTACAGAGTGATCGAGTGAAAATTCTAAAATGCTCTGACGTAAATTCAAGATAGTTCACGCACTTGTTCAAATACGTTACCAGAGTGAGATTTGACATATTTTTTCCCAAATTTTTTTTTTCACAAAAAAGTGAATATCGGATCTAGATAAATTTCGCTGAAATATTGTTAAATATTGACGCAAAGGTATATGTCAAATTCTGTAGAATCCTGATGGATAGTTTCCGGAAAAATTTCCATAAGTCTTGAGTGTGAAGTTTTTAACGATATTCACGAAAGGTTGCAAGTTCGATTTCTGTATTCACATCACATCGGTACTTTTAAAGATATTGAAGAAATATCTGACAACTTTCAAATGGGTATATGAATCAGAAATCGTTTCTGTCCGTTCAAGAACTTAAGCCTTATTCATATTATTCGACTGGCTCAGTTCAGTTCCGCCGCGACAGAGGATTTTTCATTTTTTTTCGATTTGTGCAGAAGCTCGTAGACGGATAATATGAATTAGGTGTTTAAAAACGCAAAAACTAGAAAAAGTTAGGTATCTTTGATTTAACCGGAATTATGAGCCTGGAAATGATCTCAAAAGGTTTGGTTGAACTCCCTGATGAAGAATATGTCCGTTTGGTCAACTCTGAATACTGTGTAGTTTCCGAAGGCTTCAACGTAGAATCTTAAAATAATCAGCGTAGGCTTTAGAATCTGCAGATCTCGATACCGTTCGCTCATGGGAAAAATTAACCCTACAGTCTCGGATTCATATTCATCTGCAGAAAATCTTTAGAAAATTCTACAGTATGAAAATTAAAAATTTCATATTCCGGGAATAATCTTTTGGATTTGGCTGATCCTGCCATTAATACAATAGCTTTGAAAAATAAGTCAAGTGACCCGATATTTGTGGAGTAACTTTGAGCTTACAATAACCAAAATTTCGTAAATAGGTGTTATTCATACGATGATTTCGTAAATATGATTTCTATCCGATTGAATCTGTATTTTGGAAATATCGGAGAAGTCAAATTACGAAAAGATATATCCGTGGTATACTTCTTGAGTTCTATCTTTATCAACGAATTTGTCCTTTGTAATCAAGCTCCGAACCTTTTCCACGAATACCGAATCTCTTTGTTATGTTTTCTCCTAAAAGTCGAGAAATGACCGAATGTAGAATTTTGCGAGAATCATATTACGAAGAAGATCGTTTTTTCAGAAAGTAAAGCTGCTCTGGATGGAGTCAATATATGAATGTGTCGCCGTTCTCGTTCTGGCTTTGAATTTGAAAGAGCTCCTGAGTTCACATAAGTTATTTCCTAGAATGCTTACGCGCTTGTTCTGGGAAACAGTGCGTTATCGTTTCGTCACAATGTCTGTAATTTTAGAATTCTGAACCAAAAATGATCTTCACCAATAAGGTTGGACACCCTGAAGAAGAATTCGTGGCCAAACTCAATAATTCGATCAAATTGAAACTATAGTTTCGGAATATCAACTAATATTGCAATAGTTCGGGTGGATACAGTCATTAGAAGATTTTCAAAAATGTTCATTCGAAAATTTTTCTCTGAAAGTATTGACTAGATTTCATTGAGATTTGACACAAACCTTACAATCAGTAGTGAAGAACAATGTTTCGAATTATGTCATCCTGACATAATACATGTCACAAGTTTTTCACTTTATTCCCGATATTTTATTAGATTTCTAGTTCGAAATGAACAATTATGGATCTATGGGAGATCATTCCCCAATAAAGGGGCCTGTAGCGTTCTTCGTTTATCTGAGGATCTGAAAATCATCGCTTGGAGGACTGAACCTGGTCGAAAGACCCTCTCGGTCATGAGCAAATGTAGGTAATATTATTTACTGCTTCCTTCTGGTTTTCTGTCCCTCTTTCTGTTTCAGATATTATGTCAAGATATTTTGTCGAAATGAATTCAAGATGACGAAAAAATTATTTTCAAATGAAAAAGATGCCATCCATCTTCTATAAACAAATTACTACACTTATGCGGGGAGACAGAATTTTTCCTGAGGTTTTTATCTGTGCTCTTGTATCATACGCAAATATGTATGGTACCCCGTTTACATTTCCTCTGCTAACACTGTGATATATCTTAGAATTGTAATGCTCGTTCTCAAAAGAATATATATATATATGTTTCGAATTTCAATTCGATCCGATATTATTCCGAAAATAAACGAAAGCTTTCATTAGGTTCATTTTATCTCGAACATATTGGCTGTTTACAGTTTATAGTTTGGTAAGGGCGTTGCATTCCACAGCGACCTTAAGGTCTATTGTGCCACTCCATAAGAGCTGTTTCCGCATTGCGCTACCAACATGTTGAATAAATCATGTGTTCATACCTTAACAACTCCCACCCAGTCTTAAAATTTCACTTTAATAACTACACATCCAATTGACCATGAAATGAGACACTTTTAAATTCCATCATGCATATCAACATCATAATTATCCAAAAAGCAACAAGTCTGCGCAATTGTTGCTATATTATTCAATCGACCGATCGAATCGTATCGTTCAATTAATTCAACTCACCTAATCGATACCACAATGGTTCTTTGACCTCAAGCAGCTCTTTCATACTGTTGAGTCCCACATCTGCAGCATCATCGATTTCTCTTTGTTTCGGACCATCTAGGAAGTGATTTCCATTCTTCCACCTTATTTCTTCGGGAAATTCTTCAGGGAAACGTTGTTTCTGGATGCTTCCGATCAAGATCTGTTTTTCGTTTCGTAATTCTGAAATTCCTTTCAACTTATTTGGAGGAACGTCTTCCAAAAGAGTCACGTGATCTGAATTATTATTTGTGACATTATTTGAATGATGTTTGTTCCCACTTTCTTTCGTTGTATTAGTATGGTTATTGAAGGTTATTATATTTTCTATCGAAAAAGCGTCGCTTGGGTAATTGCTAGATGAAGTGTCATTAACGTTGATGTAATTTGTTGTTGTATTGGCTGTGATTGCTGCAAACCATGAGTACATAATAGTAACAATTGAGGTCCACTTGCGTGTTTGGTAACTGAAAATAAAAATTTCCTGCCTAAGATAGACTTCTTCGGTTATGTATTCGGTCTTCAATGAATATTATTTCGTAGGCAAAACATTGGAACATTATATGAAGTTACGTTCTCATTTAACAATAATTCCGATATTTATATATCAATAAATGACTTATTATCATCAATTTTATCCACGCACTACTAATAGTAGGACATTGTTCAAAGTTGAACCTAACACCCTTATATACTTCCAACAGAAAGCACATGTTTGAAATCCAAATGCGCCAGGCTTGTTTGTTCATCGGCGAAATCTGCTCAACAGTTCCGGAGATAAAGCCATCTAAAATATTGATTGCCCATTGACTGAAAAACTTGAGATACTATCAAACTCAATCTAAATGAATACATTCAGCATTTGTTGGAAAAAGTATTTATGTGTGAGAACATAAAATTTCATTTCGAAATACTTCGAAATTTTGATTCTACCTCAAAGGCGTATATAAAATTCAGTTTTGGAACTGTTTCGTGTAATAGTGGGTTCAAACCAAACGAAAAAAGCAAGAGCTAGAACAAGAACATTCTTGTTGATCTCTTGATATGAACGAAAACACGTTTTAAGCGTTTACACATTACATAGAATATTTGCGAACGCCATTCGAACGACGAAAGAATGCTCTCTGTCTGTTTACACTAGAAGAATTTGATAGAATGGGAATAAAATGAGCATTCCCTCGTCTGATGTGAATCGGCCTAAAAGAATAAGTTGCTTTCATCAAATTTGACTGATATGGAATAACAAGAAATTTGACTTCTTTTTGGTTGATTCTGAATGGATCGGAGGAGTGCGAGATTGTGAACAGATGCTCATTCTATATCCTCACCAGTTTTTCGAAAAAATACTCCAGAATTGCAAAAATTCACATTTTATCTAGGAATTCGTATATCCCGAATACTACATTGTGTAATTTCCTATATTGAAAGATCGACTTATGAGGGCAGAAGAAATTGAGACTTATTTATTGCGCGTATGTTCTAGTGGAACAGCGTGCTATTGTTTTGTCCAAATATCTGTAATTTTCGATGATTGAGCCGAAAATGGTCTCAAACGACTAGATTGGACTCACTGATGACGAATCCGGTGTCAAAATCGATTCAGTCCGGCCGGCCGGCCGTGGACACGATAACTGTCGAACGGAGTAAGCTAACAACTTGAAACTTTCAGGGTAGGTCGCGCATTGGAATGCCGCGGTTGAGTTCGTTAATGGGCCAAATCGGTGAAATAGTTTCGGAGTTATAGGCACTTGAAATTTTGAAGTTATTTATTTTTTATTCCAGAAACTACTTGAGCGATTGAATTCAAACATGGCAATGAGGGGGAGTATAGCAACGCGCAACTTTGAGCCAAATTTTGTCAGGATCATACTGTCAGTAAATTTTGAAAACATTTTTTTCAAAATTTTTTTTTTCGAAAATTGTTTATCATATCCAGAAAAAAATTCCACTCCGACTTTGAGCTTCATATTTCATGGCAGTGTACCAAATTTCAGTTCGATACGATTATAAGTTCTGGAGTTATTGGGAAAAAATATTTCATATTTCGAGGTTTATTTTTTTTTTAATTTATTTATCGTTGCTTTTTTCGGTTTGACTCGAAAAATACTGACTCAATCGTGATAAAACTTCGCAGCTAGTTTGAAGATGCTGAAAGACAATTTGCACAAATGCAATGCAAAATTTCGTGATGATCGTATCATTAGAACAATTTAAAAAAAAAATTCTGTGATTTCCTTATCATATCATCCTCATTAAATTCTGTATGAACCTTCGAACTGTAATTTTCCAAAGAAGTATTGGATTTCAATTCGATCTGATCTGAATTTTTGGAAATATTGGGAAAATAACTGCCGACTGCGTAAACACAATAACTTCCGAAAGAAACAACTTAGAAACTCGATATTTGTAGAGAAGGTTTGGACCTTAATTACGAAGGTCGAATTCGTAATGGGTAAAATCTGCCCAATGATTCCGTAGATATATCCATTCTAAATGTTATTTTTCCAATATTTCCAAAAATACAGATTAGATCGAATTGAAATCCAGTAATTTATCGAAAAAAAATCTAGAAAAATGCGCGCAAAAGCTGTTGCCTTCACGGCAGTGCTTTTCTAGATTTTTGTATGAAACTACTCTGCAACATTTCAGTTTTCTCTTTCTTCAATAAAATTAGTCGGATTGAGAACAGTCGATATTAAAAAAAAAATAATAGAAATGAATCAATAAATCAAAAAATGTCGATCCAATGGGATTGAAACTTAGTGATTTGTATAGTGGAAAATAACTTATGTTGAGATCCATTCGAAATTTCGTATGGATATTTACGTACGTATCCCTGGAACTCTCTGCCAGATTTGGATGCAATTTTGCATGATTCAAATCGTATTTTGAGAATATTGTTATAATGAAATTTCCAATGGCTAATAAACGAAATCATTTGGTTGGTTCAACCACATACTGAATTGTAGTAAAATCTAGTAGATTATCGCACATTCTATTCTTTCAGGTCTATAAGCGATAAGCATGCAGGACATGCATTTGCGCCCACTTTGACTATGAATCTGAGCAAGAGTTTCTGACTTCACGTGTGTGCTTTTCTTGAATTTTTGAGTAGATAGTCACACAAAAGTTATTTTCGTAGTTAATTATTCCACTCACCCCATGACTACAAGGCATAACACAAGGATTCGATATTTTGTCAGAAAATAGCGTTGCGTATTTAAGTGTATCTTACTGAACACCCACTGATACAAAACATATTCGGAATGAGAGAATTCTCATCACAAGTTCAAACCGTTGGTACAGTTATGTGTGTGTTGCCCAAGGCGGCTTTTTTTCTGCAAAGGGACCAGTTTTTGAGTGTGAATCTCATAATCACAATCAACGGCTTGATGATCCGTCTACAAGATTGACGATGAATGCATAGTTAACGTTCAGGATTACTAGTCACGATATTAAATAAATTTGCTTGATCTTTTCTTCGATTTCCACTATATGTAATCAGCATAATTTTTGCGCGCATGTTCTTGTCATCTTACTGATGACGAATCCGGTGTCAAAATCGATTCTGTCCGGCAGACCAGCCGGCCGACCGACGGCACGATAACTGTCGAACGGAACCACCTAGCGACCTGAAACTTGTAGGGTAGTTTGCGCATCGGAGTGCTGCGGTTAGGTTCGTTAATGGGCCAAGTCGGTTGAATAATTTCGGAGTTATAGCCATTTGAAATTTTGAGGTTATTCCATATTTCAGAAACTATTGGAGCGATTGGATTGAAACTTGGCAGTTGGTTGAAGCATAACAACGCGCAACTTTTAGCGAAACTTCGTTGAAATCTTATGGTCACTCAATTTAAAAAAAAATTCTCTTTCAAAATTTTTTCCGAAAAAAATTTTTTTTCACGAAACCATTGTTCATATTCGATAACAACTCCATATTTCGAATCCGATATTTCAAGTAGTTTCCGAGTTAACAGAAAATATCAAAGGGCTCTAACTCCGAAACCTCTTGGCCGATTTCGCCCATTAACCATACTCTTATATTCGTGCATACGGACGGCCGGACAGACTCGATTTTGATACCGGAGTCGTCATCAGTGAGTCCAACCTAGTCGTTTGAGATCATTATTGGCTTAAAATTCGAAAATACCAGACATTCGGACGATACGATAGCAAGCGAAAAAAATTACGTATTCCACACCTTAGTTTGTTAGCGTCCCAGTAAACCCTTGTCTTTTATGTCATAGCAACAAAAACGATATTGTTATCCGCAGAGTTCATATTTCGAAACAAGAGTACAGCTACGAGTATGAGATTAATGCATTTTTCATAGCCTCAGTCGGGCTACAAACTTTTCGCCTGGGGTTAAAAAGTGCCCCTTTAGTTCCCAAGTTTATAGTTTACTTTTATGTCATCATATTGCGAGACGAAGAGGAATTTGTAAAGACCTATCGATAGTATCCAAATTGTAATACAAGAATGGGAACACGGCTGTGACCGTCAGACAAGGGGAATTATTCACTTTTGATGTGATTGAATATACAATATACTCTTTGGATTTTACGCGGTCTATTCATCAAAAAAAAACGAGAACGAGAATATTGAAAATTGTAAAAAACCGCCGACGTGAACGCAAGAAGTTTTGCGCCCTAGTTTGAAAAAGAATGACCATTCCAGAATCAGGGCCCTATCTAGAGATGGCTTTGAGCTAGGGCAACGGAGAGGCAGTAAAATTTTCATCGATCTAATGAATTTTTCGAATATTCGTTTTGCTTTTTTAAGGTACGGCAATGGTGTTTCAAGGTAGAGCTGTGTCCTACCTTGCAGTACCCTAGCTACGGCCCTGCCAGAATACTTGACTGTCAGCTAAACAATCTTATTTCTTCAATACCTCAAGAAGGACATATTTCATCAAATCTATTAGGTGCGCAACTAAGTTCTCGCTGTTTGTCAGTAGATGGCTCTAGCAGTAAGAGCTAGTCGATTTTGACATATCCAAAACGTCATGAACCAAGCTTAGACATATGGTAAACAAACCGCCGCGACACATAAGTGATTTTGTTTTCGCATTATATACTTCTGGTTAAGTGAAAATGTCGAATTTCGTGCCAAACAATCGTCATTTGCGGGAAGTGTTGATTTTCTTTTTTCATTCGAAAAAAACGGCAGCTCAAGCGCATCGAGAGCTCCAAAAAGTGTACGGAAACGCTGCTCTAAGCGAAACAACATGCCGTGATTGGTTCCGTCGCTTCAAAGACGGTGATTTCGATGTTGACGACCGTCCACGTGAAGGAAGACCCAAAACCTTCGAAGACGCTGAATTGGAGGCATTGCTCGATGAGGATTCGTGCCAAACTCAAGAAGAGCTTGCTGCAGAATTAGGAGTTACCCGTCAAGCCATTTCCAAGCGATTGCATGCATTGGGGATGATTCAGAAGCAAGGAACTTGGGTTCCTTATGAGTTGAAGCCAAGAGACGTTGAGCGTCGTTTTTTCGCCTGTGAACAACTGCTCCAGCGGCAAGAAAGGAAGAGTTTTCTTCATCGCATCGTGACGGGTGATGAAAAATGGATTCATTACAGCAACCCAAAGAGGAGAAAATCTTGGGGACTACCCGGGCATGCTTCTACGTCGTCGGCTCGGCCGAACATTCACGCTGCGAAGGTTATGCTGTGCATTTGGTGGGACCAGGTCGGTGTTATTTATTATGAGCTGTTGAAACCGAGCGAAACCATCACTGGGGAACGTTATCGAACTCAATTGATGAGATTGAGCCGAGCACTGCGCGAAAAACGGCCACAATACGAGCAAAGGCACGAAAAAGTGATTTTACTGCATGACAACGCTCGGCCTCACGTTGCCAAACCTGTTAAAACCTACTTGGGCACGCTCAAATGGGAAGTTCTACCCCACCCGCCATATTCCCCAGATATTGCGCCGTCCGATTTTTACTTGTTCCGTTCGATGGCACATGGCCTGGCTGATCAACAGTTCCACTCATATGAAGACATCAAAAAATGGCTTGATTCGTGGATAGCCTCAAAAGACGAACACTTCTGGCGTCAAGGTATTCGAGCTCTACCAGAAAGATGGGAAAAAGTTGTGTCTAGCGATGGGCAATACTTTGAATGATTCATTTGTAACCATTTTTTTATAATAAAGTTATATTTTCATCGAAAAAACAGCGAGAACTTAGTAATAAACTTCGCGATCATTTGGAGAATATCCACTCGCAAATTACAGCGAAGTTTCGTGCGTCTTCCATCGTTAAAAAATTTTGAAAAAATGGTTTTTCTAAAATTATGCTCATCTTCATCGAAAAAAGATATATTCTTCTGATTTTATTGAGCAGATTTCGAGAAACTTCGCACATACCTTGAAATTTGTCTTCCACAACAGTTATTTAAACTTCAATTTGATCTGCTGTTTAGTTCATGGCAAATTATATCAAATTTCGATAACTATTGACGCGATCAGATTGAAATTGGGATAAACCTTGAAGTAGATATTCAAAAACAAACAGTTCTTCAAATTTCATTTCCATCTGATATTCATTTTCTGAGATATTGAAAGATGAATGTTATTTCCTTAATATCTCAAAAAGAACAGTAGCGATCAGATTTAAACTATGTAGAAATAATATCAATGCACGACTTAATGCAAACATTTGTGGAGATCGTGTTAAGGTAGAGAGAATTATTGGAAATTATTCGAAAATTTTAGAAATTCTTGTGAAAAAATTTAATACTGTTCTCAGTTTGATGCGATATTTATCTTCTTTATATATTCAGATATTGGAAAAGATGTGCCAAAGCTGTTGGTTATTTTCCCGTATTGTTGTTTTTCACAGAATAACTCATTTCATGCTTGGCGGTTAGGCTGACCTCAACCACAATTACATCCGAAAAAAATTACTTGGAGGCTCAATATTTTTATAGCGGGTTTGGGGATTAATTAATAAGAACGAATTCGTGAAGAGTTGAAGCCCCCAAATGACCAATAACGTAGTTGCGTGCGAATCGAAATTCTGCACTTGGTTGAAAAATGACGGTGTGAAGGTTCATGAAAAATATCTTGAGGAAATGGCATCAAATGTGAACAAGCAAGTAAAAGCTCCTGACCTCTTGTCAGTGCTTCTCTACATTTTTTGAATTTATTGGTTCACTCGTTTGCAAACAAAGAGAACGTTAGTCATATCACTTGGAATGATTCTAGATTTACCACATAATTGATATAACCTGCATTCGGCACTATTTCACATTAATCAGAGTCCTTGAATTATTTTTATTGACGCGCCTATTTTTCCAGAAATTCAAGTCCACCTATATATTGTTTCATCTTGATCCACTGATCCACCAAGCAACACACACTAAAATAACATTGAAATTATCCTGCAGGAAAAATTCAAATTTTATCTCGTGATCAATATGAAAAGTTCCTATCCAAGCAATTTGACACCAAATTATAATAATTTCTTCAAATATTGTAGCTCTGCTTAATAAATATTCGTTCTACACCACCACAATTCTACGGTTTTTTTACATAAAACTTCTAGCTTGGACAAGTTCCAAATTTAACCGTTATAGCGCTGGCATCTTCGCAAATGACACAGTATCGAGTTTTACTAAGAGTACCTTTTTGGTGTGAAATCAAATGATGTTTGATAAAGTTTTGATAAAAGCTGCTAACCTTGGAAAAGTTTATTCAACACTATTTCATACGAACCTTGTAACAAGCACCCTCAATAAATGTCAGATTTAAAAAAAAATAGGATCTATCAGTTTCCAAAATATATTCGTATGAAATTTCATGACAGCAGTGCCGGTAGTTTCAGGAAAATCATAAAAAATTTATATTATTTGTTTTTCGTTTCTCGAAAATGGTTGGCATTACGAAAATTTTTATAGAGCCAATCCCGATTACTTTTCAGTTTTATACCTATCCTAGAGACGGACTCACTTCTTTTGAAACACTCTGTATAGATATAAGTGCAATTATACATGCCTCAATACATTTTACGTGCATCAGTGTTCAAACCTATCGGATATTACCGGATATGAATGGCATAACTTCCGAAGGCATGTATTCTGCATCACCATATATAATGAAGAATGGATTCATCTAGTAATTTCATTCGAAAATATACTAGTCAAAAATTAACATATTACACACAACATTGGGTGTGTGAAATTATTCTTTTCTGGATGTATTGAATTACACTTTCTCCGTTTACTTCGAACAAAATTTAATGTCTCAGCAATGTTCTCCTTCATTTAACCATATAGTCTGTGAGTAGATTTGTTTAGAAAGTCCCCAATATTGAATGCTTTCCACTTCTAATTGAATGAAGAATCCAACAATTTGTAATGCCGCTTATTATTTATTTTCCGTGTTATTCATGAACTTATCTAAGTTCTTCGAAAATAATAGCTCTATTTAGTTCTGATTACCCAGGTTCCAGGTTACTGTTCATATATTATATCGATCACCCACGCGTATCTGTATCCCATATCATTAACGAGTTATACACATTTGCTTTCATTCGATAATTCCGAATATATAAAGGGTGTTTCAACAAGAACTTTGTTTTTTAAAACAAAATAAAACAAAGAATTTAGTGGAAAATGAATAAAATTTTTATTGTATTACAAAGAGAAAAGTTCGGCAATTATGAATGAAAAATGATATCTGACAGATGTCCACCACGACCACGCTGACAGACGTTGATTCTTTCATCAAAATTTTTAATCACTTTTTGGCAAGATGGAGGGTCTATTTCGTTAATGACATCACGGATTTTGAGTTTTGAGGCTGCAATGGATTCGATTGGCTCCGTATAAACTCTGTCTTTAACATAGCCCCACAAAAAATAATCCAGTGGTGTTAAATCACACGATCTGGCCGGCCACTTAACAGCTGAATTTCGCAAAATTATGCGATCGGGAAATTTGGTTTGCAATAAATTGATCGTTTCATTGGCTGTGTGACATGTGGCACCGTCTTGTTGAAACCACATTTCAGTGACATCCATGTCATCAATAATAGGCCAAAATTCAGTTGTTAACATCTCGCGATAGCGTGATCCATTGACTGTTACCGCATTTCCAGCCTCATCTTCGAAAAATAACGGCCCAATCACACCTCCAGACCACACACATAGCACACCACACAGTGACACGTTGAGCATGCAAAGGCTTCTCAATAATTGCTTTAGGATTTTCATTCTTGATAGCGGTCTCAGAAGGACGTTTATGTTGTCCGAAAATATCACGAATTTTACGAAATGTAACTATAACAGAACGACCATTTTCATAGTGGATTTGAATTATTTTAATGCGATTTTCGAGCGAAATTGAATTCATTGTAACAATTGCCAAAGCATATACTGCGAATACGTCAAAAAACTAAATGTCAAAACTATCATGTGGTGCCGGTGTTACCACATTGAAAAACAAAGTTCTTGTTGAAAAACCCTTTATTTCGGTAACGCTGTTTAATTCATAACAATGGTTTCCGTGAGTAGATACTTACTGGATTTCTACTCTATCGAAGTTTTCTCTTTCGAATTATGAGAAAATTGATAATCCGAATAACTTCTTTGTCCTATTTGTCGAATATTCAGGCTGCAAACATCCTAAAAAAAAGTTTCATGGCCGGCCCACCGTTAACGCGATATATTTCGAAGGGAACGAGCTAGTGGATCGAAATTTTCAGGGTTTGTATCAAAACATGATGGTTGAGTTCGTTAATGGGTAAAGCCAATGGAATGATTTCTGAGTAATGAAAATTGAAGCTTCCCACAAGTACTGACGCGATGAGATTGAACCTTTGTTATCAGTAGTTTTTTCCGTAGGCCATTTATCAGATTTCAATGAAATTTGGTGCTGTCCGCAAAATCTATACAATAATGCTCGAATGTTTCTAGCTGTTTGGTACGATTCTTCAATTTCTGCGATACTGGTGGAAAACTGCACCAAATTTCTTGTTTCCTCTTCGGTGTCGTTGTCAGTTCCGAAAATAACTTGAAAATACTCATTCGATCATGATAAAAACTGGTAAGCAGTTAAAAAATTTTGGTGCGCCATTTCTTGATGATAAGAATAATAGATCGAATATTTCATATTTTACGATCTTCTGATCGGGTATATATTCCTCACGAAATTCCGCATGAACTTTAAAGGCTGTCATTTTCTGCGCATATTCTGGGGAGCAGCGTGCTATTGTTTTGTTAAAATGTCCGTTATTTTCGAATTCTGCGCCGAAAATAGTCTCAAATGACTAGGCTGGACTCACTGATGATGAATCCGGTGTCAAAATCGGTTCTGTCCGGCCATCCGTCCGTATGCACGATAACGGTAGTACGGAAAATCCTATCGACCTGAAACTTTCAGGGTAGGTTGCATTTCGAAATGCCACGGTTGAGTTCATTAATGGGCAAAATTGGCTCAACGGTTTCGGAGTTAGAGCCTTTTGAAAATTTGAGGTTACCTATTTCCGTGATAATTCGGGAACTACTCAAACGACTGGTTCGAAACTTAAAAGTTCATTGGCATATAAGACGCGCAATTTTTGGCCTAATTTTGTTGTGATCATACTCTCAGTAAATAAAAAAAAAATTTTTCGAAATTTTTTCCGAAAAAATTTTTTTTCTCGGAAACTGTTCATCATATTTCGGATAGATTAATCTTCATATTTCATAGTCAGTGAACCAAATATCAGTTTAATACGATCATTATTTCCGGAGATATCCGAAAAAAAATGTGAAATTTAGTAGTTTTTTCCTCGGTATCTCTCTTATTGTGCGCATGTTCCGGAATAACTCCAAAAAAAACCTAGAAGTTAAATTTTAGTGGTATCCCTCGAACATGAGCGTAAAAGCTGCTGACTTCACGTCAGTGCTTTCCAAAGTATTTTCATTCCTGTAATGGGTGTTGATTCGATCCGTTTAGTTTTTTGAAATATCTAGAAAATAAAATTTTCAATGAGGATATCAGCGGGAAAATTCGGAGCAAGCCACTGGCTCGCTATCAAAAATGTTTGAACGTAAAGAAAATTTCACTCTTACTCAGTTTAGCTGCTGGTCTTCAATATTCAAGCATCAAATTTACCTGCAATGATCTGCCATTTTATTGAAGTTTTATTCGAATGAAATCAATAGATCCTTATTTCATGCTTTCTCCTCTATTTAAGTAGAAATATCATTCCATCGCAGGTCAACCGACTTTCATCACATCACTTTTTCCCGCTCAACTTGTCCTTGATTTCGTGCAATTGACCTTAAAAGTACTCAAGATATTTGCAATGAATGCAAAGAAGAGATTAACAAATGAGTGTTACGAAAATTGAAGATTGTTTTTGCGCGGATATTCTACTAGGGAAAAACTCGCTATAAATTCAACATTGAAACAAATAAAACACTTGACTACGTTCACAATTTTTAATTCAAAATATCCTGTTGACATGCATGTTTCGGGTTTTACCCCATTATTAAAACTGACACGAAAATACATGGGACTCCGGAAATATACATCACATTACCGATGTTAACACCGGAGATAAGCGGAACTCCAATTGATCATTAACAATTGGTAGTATTTGTTTATGTGCCGATGATATTTCCAAAATTTCTAGAAGATCTAGTCTTTTTCCTTTCTCTCCTTCATGCAAGATTGTTGTTCTATTAAAATCTATAAAATGGTTGCAAGTCATACAATGTGTGGAAAAGCCAGTTGTGGATTTGTTTTGAAGAATTGACTTCTTATGTTCTTCCACTCTGAATTTGAGAAAACGACCGCAATGCAGAGCATTCGTCACAGAGAAGTTTATATACACCAATTTTTTCTGAATGATTCAGTCGATCCTTACCACTAGAAAACATTGATCTTAAGTTCTTCTTATTTGTACATATAATATCGATACTATTTCGTATAAACCTATTACAAATTTTGTCGCTCACTTGCGGAATATACTTGACATATACAAATTTCTTTATATGGTAATTTGTATATGTCAACTATATTATATATTGCCAATTGTGGATGACCAATTGGAGTTTCACTTATCTCCGGTGTTAACATCTGTAATGTGATGTATATTTGTGTAGTCCCATGTATTTTCGTTTCAGTTTTGAAAATGGGGTAAAACCCGAAACATGCATGTCAACAAGATATTTTGAATTAAAAATCGTGAACGTAGTCAAGTGTTTTATTTATATTATTGAATACGATGTTTCACCAAGTATTGAGCGAGCAATCAATTTCAATGCTATAAATTTGCCCAAATGTCTGTGAATTTCGAATCTAGAGCTGAACAGTCTTGGTTCGATTCACTGATGAAGAATCCGATGTCAAAACTATGTCCGGGCGTACGTCCGTTGCCATGATAACTTGAGAACGGAAAGAGCTAGCGCTTCGAAACTTTGGATGTAGGTTGCGCATCAGAGTGCGTCAGCGAAATTCGTTAATGGACCAGATTAGCTAAACGGTTCCGGAACTATACTGGTTCGATTTTTTGAGGATATATCCTCAATATCTCAGGAACTGCTCAAGCGATCCGACTGACAATTGGTAGATAGTTGAATCTTAACGATTTCAATATTAGTTGAGATTGTATCATTTTTCCATTAGAGAGAAAAAATCTGAATTATTAATGGAAACATTTTTTTCAGACTTCCGAGAGATTCTGCACAGCATTGTATAAGTAAGCTCTTTATACAATGCTTGAAGTCAATATTCACAATAGTGTGCTTAATTTCAGTTTGATTCTATTTCAATATCCGTGGATATGATGAAATTTTTTTTCGGACATGAGTTCAAATATGCCGCTTCTCTAGGACAAACAAATTCATGTCCAATGGCTCAGATAAAAAAAAAACATTGTTGCTTTATTATGATGAAACCATTGTATAAAGACAACATAGTAGGTCAACCTCCCTGCTAATATCGTTACCCGAAAAAGATACTCGAACTAGATGGCGTCACCGTCGAAAGATACTCGACGTCAATAAGGTCGAGAATCGCATGCCATAGTATCACAGGGCCGGCAGATTAGAGATTCTGAGAATCTTGGTTTTCGGGTAGGCTATAGCCATTTGATATAACGAGTTTAGGCTTTAGTCTGTTTCTTTTCCGTCGCTTACTGTGAACTACGTATCGTTAATACGATTTTGAAGTTTATGGACAATATTATGTAGATTTTGAGGTTCGAACAGGAGGAAATATTTCTTGCTAATCACCTCTAAAATAAAATACCATTTGATTAAACGAATTTGTCTTCAAACCATTTCTTTTCCATCGCGCACTGTGAACTTCGTATCTTTAATATGATTTTGAAGATTAGGGGCAAAATTTTGTAAGTTTCGAAGATTGAAAAATATTTTAGTTTTCGCTGATCACCATTGCAATAAAAATTCTAGGCAAGTGCTGACGTGAGGTCAGGAAATTTTCCTCATTTAAAATTTCATTTTGTTTTTTCGAAAATACAGATCGAATTGAAATCGAGTAGGTAGTTGATTGAAAAATGACAGCCAGAAGGTCCATACAAGATTTCGTGAGATTCATTTATATTATGATAGAAAGATGAATATATGATAAGTATTCAAAAAAAAAATTTTACGCGTTGGTTCTAGGGAACATCAGCGCGTTATTGTTTCCTTAAAATGTCTGTAATTTGCGAATTTCGAGCCGAAATTGGTCTGAACTACTCTGAACGATAATGTTGTACTCTCTGGAGAAGAATCGCTGGTCAAATTCAATTCTGTCCTCCGGCCGTTCGTCCGTATCTACTGTAACTTATTTCCAAGGAAACGACTGAGCGACTTGAAATTCTCGAATTTTGTTCGTAGTCCAAATATCTCGATTTAATTCGATTATAGGTGAAATCAGCCAGGCGGTTTCGGAGTTATGCCCATTAAAAATTTTGGAGTTTTTACGGGCTTGTTCTAGGAAACAGCACGTTATCATTTTGTTACGATGTCTGTAATTTTAGAATTGTTTTCTTCAATATCTCGAAACGTACTAATGCCAGCTTGGATCTCCGAAATTAGTTGAGGAATACCAACTTGCAACTTGGTGCAGAATGTTATGGGTATTCACAGGCTAGGAAATTAAAAAAAAAACTGATTTTTTTTTTTTGAAAAATCCCGGGTTTTCGGAGAGTGAATCAGATTAAAATGAAATTTGGCACATGCCAATTTTCAGTTCGATCCGTGATTTATTTTCAGGAATGTCAAACTACGTGGCTCTTTGAAATTTTAACATAATTTCTTGAAATCTCTGTATGAAATGACGCTAATCAAGTTAAAACTTCATTATTAGTTCGAAAATACCGACGGGTAGAAAATACAAAAAAAATTGTTCTTCGGAGAATTTTTCATATATGTTTGTTGCAACAAACTGTTCTTTTGAAAAACATTCATTCGGCTGCGATAGAGTTTGCCACAGACCTTGAGGTGTTCAAAATTTCAGTTTGATTGGCTATTTATATTCGGAGCTATTAGGAAAAAATATTTCAAATAATTTGCAGAAGCTGATTCGCAAACTTGTTCAAAATTTCTTGATGATCGTTTCATCAGAACAATTCACAGGAAGGAATAATTCCAAAATTTTGTTTTCAATTATTGTATTTTTTTGCGATCATATTAGGTGGTCCTCGCGAAATTCTGCAGCAACCTAAACGCTGTCTTTTTGTGCGCATGTTCTAGAGGAACACCGTGCTATCGTTTTATCCACATGTGTGTAATTCTCAATGATTGAGCCGAAAATGGTCTCAAACGACTAGGCTGGACTCACTGATGACGAATCCGGTGTCAAAATCGATTCTGTCCGGCCGGCCGTGGACACGATAACTGTGAAACGCAGCCAGCTAGCAACTCGAAACTTGCAGGGTAGTTCGCGCATCGGAATGCCGCAGTTAAGTTCGTTGATGGGCCAAATCGGCCAAACAGTTTCGGAGATATAGCCCTTTGAAATTTTGAGGTTATTTCCCTCATATTTCACAAACTACTGAAGCGATTAGATTGGAACTTGGCAGTTAGTTGGAGCATAACAACGCGCAACTTTCAGCAGAATTCCGTTGAAATCATAAGGTCACTCAATTCAAAAAAAAAAATTTCCAAATTTTTTTCGAAATTTTTTTTTTCTGAAACTTTCGTTCATATTCGAGAACAACTTCAGTCATACCTTGAACTCCATTTTTTACAGCAGTGTACCAAATTTCAGTTCGATACGATCATAATTTTTTGAGATATTGGGAAAAAATATGTCGATTTTCGTGGTTTTCTTCTCGATATCGTTGTTTTTTTCGGTATAACTCAAGAAATACTCATTCCATCGTGATAAAACTTCGCAGCTAGTTTGAAGATGCTGGATGACAACCTTGTGCAGAATTTCGTGATGATCGTATCATTAGAATAATTAAAAAAAAATTCAAATGATTTTTCTGATCATATATTCAATATTCTGTGATCTTGATGGGGATGGCACAGGGTGCAACAAAAATCCTCCAGAAATACATATAAATTTGGTAAAAGTGAAACAAAAATTGACCTGTTTTAGGATTTTGTTGCGAAATATTTTTCTTCTGAGAAAATATTGTCATAACTAATCTTTGTCCATAAATCTTATTGGAAAAATTCACAAAATGATTGGTTTTTCTTTCAATAAATATTATTATATATCTATTTGAAATTTTATTTTCCCATTACCTATATTCAGAAATACTGATCTTAGCGAATCAAAATACGAGGCATATTCTCTGTGATATAAAATTTACAAAATATTGGTATTTTTCTAATTCGGCAGATAGACGTTACTCTGACTAATGGATGGCTTTTACTCATTGATGAACTCAACTAACACATAAACCACATGCCTACCCTCGATGTCTGATTTATTTTAACAGACATTATTGTATGTACAGTCCCAGTTAAACGTGAAAAATCAAGAAAAGGACTGACGTGAAGTCAGCAGATTTTACGCGCTTGTCCACATTGCGAAATGGTGATTTGGAAATTTCAATGAAATGAAAATTTTCAAAAAAAAAAATTTGTTTTCGAATTTTTCCATGGACAATTCTTATTGACACTATTCACCTTCCAACCAAGTTTATTTCGATCAGATTAATATTTTCCGAGTAATTGAAAAATCTAAATTTCGAATGGCTAGCACAAAAACCATTCGAGAGATTTGGCCCATTAACGAATTTAACCGATATATTCAGGACTTTGAATAAAGAACAGAGATTCAGGATCTTACTCTAACCTGAAATTTTCAAGACTCTAGGTCCTTCTTTTCGAAAGTTACAGCGCACACGGCCGGCTTGACAGACAGAATCAATTTTGACCGCGGATTCTTCATCAGTGAGTCCAACCTAGTCGTTTGAGACCCATTTCGGCTCAAAAATAACAGACATCGTGACGAAATGATATAGCGCTGTTCGCCAGAACAAGCGCGTAAAAACAAAAATTAACCAGTACGAATGTACATAATTTGAGGAAATATTGTCGAAAAGCAATTCACCATGATCGCTGTAAAATTAGTCAGCTGCTACATTAAAAAGATCGAAAGAATCTGCCCTGGGACTGGGTCTTTTTATGGCATCATAAATAAACACGATGTGGCGTTATCAGATCGCTTGGGGAATCCATCTGTTTGATATGAGTCACTAAACTAATTGAATGTAAGTGAACAGAAATTCCGGAACTCTTCTTGCTAGGACTTCAGGTGTAGTAAATAGGTATGATATTTTTGAAAGGAACAATTAGTAAAATCGAGAATATCCAGGTTCGAGCAAAAGTCTGAAATAAAATTAATATTTTTTAACCATTGACGAATAAAACTTCTAGAAATGCACTGAGGTGATGGCATGAAATTGTGCAAAGGCATTTGCCAACTAGTAACCAATTTTCATCATGATCGGATCAGTTCGATTCCGAATATTTTCCCAACTCCATTCAATTGGTTGTTCAATAAACTAATTGAATATAAGTATAACGAAATTCGGAAACACCTATTGTGGGAACTTCATTCAGATGTTGTAAGTGTGATATTTTTAATGGGAACGATCAATAAAATCCGGAATATCCTGGTTCGAACGATGATCTGGAATTAATTATTCGTATTTCTACCAATAGCTTGAAATAAAAACTCTAGAAAAGCACTAACATTTAATGGCACTGAAAAGTAAAATACGAAGAATTAGAAGGATTGGTGAACCTATTTTGAGAACTATATCCCGATAGTTCGGTTGAAATCCATTATTTAATGCAAAAATCTATTTTATATTTCGTACATAAGCTATCCTCAAGCCGACCCTGCATTTTCGAACGCAGTTCATATGAATTTATGATGAGGGCGCATCACTACGGTCGTTTTTTTACACGTTGTCAAGAATTTTCGCTAGATGTCGCTCAGAAACGTCGGAATTCGTTTTTCCATAAGGTTGTCCTACTATGTTGTCTTTATACAATGATGAAACCAAGCCACGAAACTCGTATGAATCCGATGGAAAGAATTCTGATCTTCAAGAGAGGTAACTTTAGATTATTCCGCTAAGTGGCGCCAGCACCGCCTCGCAGAAAATTGAGGGTACTCGTTATACTTCTGCCACCCATTGATAGATGAAGACACAAATTTCAACTTTTGAATCTGATATAACTGAAAGTTCCTTTGTTCTTCCATTCTAAGGGCTGGTATTATAAAACATTTTGACGATAGAGAGCATTTAAATCTCATTTTTGAACTAGATTTAACAAGTTAACTTCTAGTTATCTGTCAAATGAGTTTATAAAACTCATATAATATTTATAATACCGGCCCTAAAGCGACAAGGAATTGAACTCTACCATGAATGTGAGTGGATCGAACCTAATAGTGTTAATCATTTTCGTGTCAAAGTTCGGAAATCATTGTAATTTGGAAATAATGATCGCATGCTGTTCCCTCGAAAATGTGCGCAATAACTTAATTAAATGGGGCTTTTTCAAGTAACACTAGATTGTGGAATGATTAAAGGCAATCTACGAAGGTTAGTTTGATGAAAGTGTTAAACAATTTTCTCTAGTGTATATTGAAATAAGAGGAGTATACTTCCTTGTTCGTAGACTGACGTATGGTAGCGTCATACTGATATCATTTTTCGTCCATGAGGTCCTCGAACCTATAAAATACGTCACTTTATTGACTAAATAAGAGTCTTCATATTATTTTCAACGTCTCGTAGGCGCCTTGGGGCCAGAAAACTACTTTGTCATCAGAGTGACCTATGAGGACTTCATTATTTGGTCAGATTTGGTCCTCAACGTATCTGACTAATAATATAAATGGCCTAAAAGTGACGTTACAACATTGACTCAAAATAGACGTCATGTTTTTGAATAACAAAAGACGTCTTTTTCAGGTCAGATCCTCTTGTATACAGGTGGTTCAGTTTAGAAAGCGAAAATTTTAGGAAATGATAGAGATTTAAAAAAAAATACTATGCGTCCTTATGAACCATGTTCAAGAAATGATTTCTTTACGCAAACGCGGTATGTTTTCTTTGGAATAATCTGATTCGTTAATTGTTGTCAAACGATAGGAGCTATTCAGATCAGGTTTCACCAATGAAGGAAGCAACTTTTGTAGTGGGGAATATTATTTTACATATATACCTATCAAAGTATAATATCTGAAAATGGACAGATTTTGCTAGGGCAATGTCCAATATAAGGCATACAATAAAAAAATTCTTGCGAACATATTCGATTCAATAACCCCCATTGCGATGCTACGCAGTCCATTGTAAGGAACAACTATTTTTATTTAATTATTTAAACTTAAAAGCAAGTGAATAGACTTAATTTGTCGTTTGTACGTTCTTTCGCATTGTGTATGAGGAAAAAATCGGTTCATTCACTACCTCACTTTTCTCTACCTCAAAGTCAATGGACTTTACGTCATTGTTCCAAATGATATTCTGTTTATGATGTTTTGCATTTTCTTAACGACATAGGTCTTAATCTCAACCATGAAGTATTTTGGTGAGTTATTTCGATTATTTTGAATACCTTATTTACAAATCTTTTTTCGTTTTCACGGTGTCGTAGAAATCAGATTCGCAGGATAACTTTGTTTCCGTACTTGTAAGTACAGTACCGTAGGCTTAACCGACTCCAAAAAGTTGAATATTTCAAGACATGTAATTTTGATCTACCCTTGTTGAGCCAGCGAGCCTGAAGTCACCGGATGATATCAATATCAATGCTTACGAAAAGGAAACGGATGTTCTCAAGTATTTCGAGGTTTGGCTTTATATGACTTATTGTCATCCATTTTTTCACCTATGCCATAAATTCATTCTGCACAATCAGATAATTTTTCCATTTTTTCTGATGTATTAGTCCTAAATTTTTGAAGGTAATTTGAAAAAAGGTTGTTTTTCGATTTCTTCATAATTTCGCCAAAAACTTGCGCGTTGTGATACTCTCAAAAACTGCCAAGTTTGTACAAGTCGTTCGGCTATAGTTACTCAAATATCAGGGAAATATCCTCAAAATTCCACTTCGAAATCGTTCGGCTGATATTGCCCTAATCGTACCTACGCCGAATAGAATCAATTTCAACACAGGATTCGTCATCAGTGGATCTAACCTAATAGCCAAAGATTAGCAAAAAATTGGAAAATTATAAACATTTGGACAGAACGATAACAAGCTGATCCCCTAGAACATGCGTGCGAATAGCGGTGAAAAAGCCTTAGTCCCCACTAGATCTAAATAGTAACTAGGTCCAATGCCATGGAAGTGGGAATATTGTGGGAAAAAGTAAAACAATCATACAATTTGTCTGTTTTCATTTTTCAGATTTAGCAATAAAAAATACAATTCGTTGGTCTTCTTTTCTTCATCTAGCTCCGTTTTCGCAGAAAATAAATTGAAGCCATTCATGCATAATATCATGAACGCCAGCTTTAGATACCAGCTGACAGTGATAGTATTGTCATATCAGTAAAAGTGACTTTTTTCTCTGAAACGAATCTCATAAACAAGGCAACTTAGATGTGTTCCTAGAAATATGTTCAAAAGCGACCTAATGAATCATCCTATCATCCCATGAAGTTTCGTACCGTGGTTAGGAAACACCCTGTATAACAAAAGCATTCAGGGAATTTATTGTTGTTAGTTAGAACCATTGATACTAAATACAATTTGAATTGAAAAAGTAATTAAGCTCCTAAATAACCAACGTTCTAGGGCACAATCTTGAATAGTATGATATATTTTCGAAAGTTGTCAAAAATGGTCTCAAAAGTCTAGGTTGGGGTCACTGTCGTTGTTTCGTTAACTTTCCAAGACTGGAGAGTTTGAAGGATTTTCGTTCGAAATTCTATGTGCTCGACTATTGATGAATAAATATAATATAACCATGACGATGATGATGATCAGGAGGAAAAGCTTCGTTGAGCGTGTTATCAATACTTGAATGCATGACCACTCTGTCGACAAACTCGAACAAGCACAAAACGCTTTTTGAGGTTTCGTAGGGTGAATCTACAGTGTGTCCACGGATTGGGTACCGGTAAGGTGTAATTGACGATAAATTTTCGAGTTAGACTCTGATATTCTGGGAATAGCTCCTGCTTAGTCTCAAACTAGGATGTTGAGAAAATGAGCCAAATCAATTAATATACAGGGTGGTTTAGAACTGATTGAATGAAAATTGTTAAGAATAGAGTTCCTTCGTTTTAGAAGATATCGAGAAAGTTCATTGAGAAAAGGTGTTCAGAATCAAAAGACATATTGTTATGAGAAATTATTATTGATATTTATTTATTTTGAAATCAGCAAAATTTGGATCATGACAAAATATCTCACGTATCGGATTAACAAAATGTTTATGACAAACTTATAAAATCAAGATAGGCTGATTTGCCTGAAAATTGAAATCTTGCAGCAGCTCGTCATTCTAAACAACTTTTCTCAAAACTTTCTGACATATTTTAAAACAAAGGTTCTTTATTCTTAACAATTTTCATTGAATCAGTTCTAAACCACCCTGTATTTCAATTGATTCTGCTCATTTTCTCAACATCTCAGTCTGAGACCAAACAGGAGCGATTCCCAGAATATCAGAGTCTAACTCGAAAATTTTTGGTCATTTACACCTTACCGGCACCCAATCCGTGGACACGCTGTATATTTAATTTCAGAAATTGATTTCGTTCAATCCGAGGATCAATATGATTTCAGATAACTGAAATCACCAGGACGTATGTTACCCTGATTCACTCCTGAATTAATGAAAAGTAGGCATACGAGAAATCATCAATGATTTTCTTGTGCTATAGAATGGATTTCACACAAAAATTATGAGAAGAAACAAATACCAATCATATAACTAGACCCAATGTCTTACTGTGCAAAAATTTTCAAAGACATTTCCATATCTTCCGATTTTTTTTTGTTTTAATTCGTGATATCTGTCAAAAATGTACACAAGCTCTCAGAATTTTGGGAAGAAAATTGAAAATAGCATATACATGCGAATACTTATAGAAGATCTTGATGTTTTTAAATGTATAAATGCGACAAGCACTGGACAAGGAAAGCTTTTCAGAAATAGATAACTACATATTATTCCCGCCAAATTCCAAAGATACGCATTTCCCCAATATAAAGGTTCTAATGCTTCTATTTCATAAAGTTTCATGAATGATTTTGATGGTGGTTGGAAAGAATTTTTTATGATATTCCACAGCAATAAGAACTCCACCAGAAAATATAAATTGAAAATATGAATTCTGAAACTTATATCTTTAGCTTGCAGCACATTATTATACATTTGTTTATGATATTCTGGCAATATAATTTGAAGAATGGTTGTTTTAATTCCTCCCTCAGCAAATGATTTTGGTGAGAACTCTTCAAGAACCAAATTGACTGCTGTGAATCTTTCGTTGTATATTCCACAGTGATGCTCCATCCTGTTGATGACTTTCTTCTGACAGATTAATCTGAAATGAATTAATAAGTTTTGTGAAAATACGTACCTGGCAATCTACGAAGAATTTTGCTTATAGTTGATAGTATGATAATTAATATGTGATATTCATTGGAACGACCTCAGAAATCCTTCAACTATTACGGCGACTTTCTTGAACACGCCGATAACTGAATATTATACAACCCAATTGAACTACAGATATTCTAAATATATCGAGATATATAATGTAGAAGTATCACAGAAAAATCTGTATTTTTTTGATGATAGTAGAATTACTTCGACTTCCATATAGATAATTGAATGTACTCATTTCCTCGTTAACTTCCTTATTCAACGCAGAATTTCAGTGCTTTTTTTCCTTGATATATGAATCGCTTGACAAAGATGGCGAAATACAGTTTTTCCTATTTGACAATGAACCGTATCCGAATAGTATCTCAAACATCCATCAGAAAAAAATAGTACCGAAGTTGAATTAATCGATGAAAATCAGTAAATATGGAAAACAGCTCCGTATGGATGCCTCGTGAAATAAATAACGATGTATTGAAAAATTTCCAAAAGTAACAGGAATTTTCGAACCGACAGACTTCGAGAATTTTTTGAATTCATTCACATTTTACTTCAATATCGTAAGGATCTTATATCACAGAATTATTGGTATGATTGAAATTATGGTTTACTCACCTTATAAGCTCATAGTTGGAACACTAACAACATAATAAAACTAATATTACATAGCTATTACTACACCCTTATTGTTTGAAGTTTTTAAGTCTGGGAAGAATAAATAATGCTGACTTACAACTTTCGGATCAGTAAGGTCGAGAATGTAGGTAAGTGAATATTTCAATGAAAGAATTCATTTATTGGATTAGATAGTTCATCACTATGATGAAAAATTACATTGTTTAAAGAACAGATTAATTCATACATAGGTATATGAATGCAACCAACCCAACGGAGGTATGTTACTATGAGACGATGAGTATTTTCACATGAACTGGATTCATCAAATAAATACAATCTCCGTTATATTGAATTATGAGTATATGGTTCGAAAAATATTGTGATCGATATTTGATGAATGCTCTTTCATTCAATCGATGAATGCGATGATCAACTTATGAGATAAATTTAATGAATTGTACATCGAAGCAATGAAAAAATCATTGTTACATTGAATTGGTGTCGATGAATCCTTTTCATTGATATAATAAACAACATTATTTTCAGTGGGTTCACATGAACCATACCGAGATAGTATAGACTAGTACAAGGAAACTCTAATTCCAGGTCTCATGACACACTCTGTACATGGAATATCAATTTGTTGTAACTACCATCCAATTCTGTATAAATTTTTCTTTCCAATATTGTTCTCCACGTGAACGGGACACAGACCATTAATTTTTTTTCCAATCTAAAATAGTTAAACGATTATGATTTTCGAGATTAATCGATTTTGGTGTCGCTTTCGGATGGCTATAACTTTCGAACCGTTTAACTTATTCGCTCGAAATTCAGCCAGTATTTTCATCCCAGGAAACTGTTTATATGAACCTAAATAGTACCAACCAGGACTAGGAAATTTGGTGTTTTTATTCCAGGTCTTATAAAACATTATAAACTAAGAATATCAATTCAGTTCAATCAATATCATATCAATATCATATATCAATTCAATATCAATCTGATTCTGCATCGATTTTTCTTTCGAATACTGTTTTCGACGTGAACGACACACCAGCCATTTTCTTTTTGTCGAAAATAATTGATAAATAAATACTTGACTTGTCTTGACATTGAAAAACTACTCCTTGACTTGAACTTGACTTGGTTTCATGTCAGGCCAAGTAGCTTGAATCTCTAAAAAAGATAGCACGCTGTTCCCAAAAACATGCGGGTAGAAAATTTGTTTTATTTCAGCGGCTAATTTCTATGAATCAGAACATCATTATGAACCCAGATAACTGGAAGCTCCAGGACATTTATGTTACCAGAGTCCATTACTAACTGGATACAAATGAAGCATTCTTCATAATTTCCATGCACTACAGATAGATTGTTAGCGAAAAATTGCACAATTTTGAAGTCGGTATGATGAAAAAACGAGTAACTGGTTCTACCAAGGCCAATGACTCACTCTGTGAAGTTTTTCCCTATTGGCGAATGAAGATAAGCACTACTCTCTGGTGGCTTTCAGAGTAACCCTAGATAGACAGATTGCCATTGACAAGTTAGAAGAAGTTGCAAGAAAATTAAAAAGTTAGTATATTTTTCTTGGAATTGTTATGATTTTACTAGGAAAAAGCAAATCCAAATGTCCAATTCCTTATATTTCAACAGCCCGGTAATAAATTTCGAGTTTTGGTATGAAGGAACTTCTAATAGGAAGTCGGGCCTGAAGAATCGATAAAAACCTTGGCAAATTGAAACTTGAAATTGGTGAACTAACGAACAAGGTGAATGAGAATGGATTATCTGCATTGTACTGATGATGATAATTTTTATTGAGGTAAGCACGAATTGCTCATGAAATTTAAGATCATATTCAATTGTTTCCTAGGCCCCTAATCCAAGCAAAGAAAGTAACTAAAGAGGAATGATATGTCTTCCAGGAATCTTCCTGTTGAACTAATCATAAAGGAACTACGTAAATGTTTTAGTGGTAGAACTGACCGATTGAAACGAAGGAGTCTCAACAAGAAAATATCTGGTGATGAATACTCTTCGCTCAAAGTGCTTCTGCTGATGAAATCCGAGATGAAATCGAAGCTTTACAAGGCTTATTCATTATAGCTTTTTCAAGACCGATCTTATGAGTGTTGGAAGGATTTATCTGTCAATCCCTAATGAAGAAGGCTTACGGTATACAAGTAGCATAAGTTTTATGTATAGTTATATATCCATGTTATTCACATAAATTGAGTCCTTCCCTATATACATAGTAAAGTTATGAGTATTTGTTTATTATTCCAAAGAGCATGTTTTACAATACTATCTGTTTTTTATCTTTTCGAGCAGTAGATCCAAGGGTATTTGATCAATCATCAAGTTGGGTAGGTTTGAAGTTCATTAGTGTTGCAAATCACATTCAACATAATATCACATGCATGCATCTTCCTGGACACTTCTATATCTCCTGTGACTTCAAAATACTCTAATCTAAATAATTCGAAATGAATCTTGCCATTTAGAGTTGAAATGAGTTGATATTCAAATACTTCTAACAGTAATTGTAGCAACTTTACTCTGAATTAGAAGACATGGATACATTATTCTTACATAAAATGAAATATGTATACACCGAATAAATTCTGTTAACTGAAAGAGTCGTAAAATTGAATTTTAATCAGTCAAATATACCAGCAAACACTTGAAAACCTAGCTTCTATCTGTCTATCTAAGTTCCTCAAACTGGCCACCGTGGCGCTGAAATCTTAAATTCAGACGCCAATCACATGTCTGATTTTCCTGTATCGACCACAGACATAACAACTTTTCCAAATCTGCCGATTTTTTCCTTTTTTTGTGATACATCAAGGACCTGTGGAAAATTGTTTCAAATTATTTCAAGAAGTTGGAAACAGTAGTACAAGACAAGATGCAACATCTGATTTGTGAGATCTTTTAAGGAGTTTGAATCAAATTGAGATAAAAGTTCTAATGCTTGGTATGATAATTATTCCATATTATTTTCAGTAGTTTCATATGAAACTATTTCAAATATAGTAACCAACATATTACAACATGTACTATGATTTTATTATCTAACTATTTATACATTTGAGTTAATAAATTAAAATAATAAATATGAAATATTAACAAAAAAAACAGAGTGAATATTTTCGATTGAATGAATAAGAATGATGACTTTTTTCCCTAAGGTGACTCATTTCGAAATATCAATGATTCTTCCAAATTTGGCCACTTGTACTTTTTACTTCCTCATGCAAACTAAATTTCAAAACTTCATATTCAGGTTTGCGAGCGGTTGTAACTTGTAGAATAGCTACCATTTTTCGTTCAATTTTGCATCAAAACAAGTTGATTGTGGCTTCCATGGCTTAGTACTGCAAAGAGAAAATACAAAATTTGAATTATGATGTGTATGTGGAGGGCAAATATTCGAAAAGAATAGAAAAAATTTCCAACGAAATGATGAAATGTAGCGAACCATGATTCTCAAACGAATCAAATGTTTAATGTTATAATTCGGTTGAATGAATCGTAAAAAACAAAAAATTTCAAACAGGTCAACAGTAACTCACCTAAATTCGCTTGTTTGCCCTGGCCGATTTCTCGTCTATCTTCATCTTGTTGATCGCCTCCACTGTTCCAAAGAGGATTTTGGCACTCACCTGGATGTTCCTCTGTTTATTTTCTGGCGGATTCCTTCTCTCGTTCAGGTTATTTGGAAACGAAGATGAATATATGTTGTTGTTGTTGCAGTCACGCATCGTGCAAGATCTACAATTTTCCGGCATTATGATGTAAGTAAATTAATCTGAAAAGATCATTTTAATCAATATTCGCAAAACAATTTTGCAAAAGCTTTTCTGAAACAAATATTTGATTTTTTTTCTCTTAGCAAATTTATATAAAAGTTCGAAACTTCGCTGGACTAACTTTTAGAACCAGAAATACTCGAATTCTTTAGAAAAGATCTGTACTGCGAAGTTGCCTTCAGGAATAGTTTCGAATAACTTTTCTCATGATTATTTCATTGATTCTTGAATTCAATGAGAATTTGTATTCATTTTTTAAATTTGATGCGATTGGATAAATGAATAAATAATTCTGTCGAATACCCGACAATGGATTTTGTCCTCTCGACGAGAGTTCCTTAATTCCCGAAAGATAAAACCCCAAAGTCTCGAAAGTTTTAGAGGGAGCTAATATTCTTGAATGAAATAAATCTGCCCAAAAGATGCGAAATCATACCCATCTGAAATTTGGTTGATGTTTCTTCAATTATTCAATACATATACCAATCCGATCAAATTGAAACTTGCTGGTTCGTTATGCAATGCCTTTATGCAAAATCTTGTAAAAATTGTGCTAGGATCATATTCTTGAAATGTTCTGGTGAAACATATCTTCATATCCTCATCTTTTTCAATATTTAAAAACTATCAATCAGATTCCACTGAACTTTTGCACGATTCACGACATTTTACAAGTAGGTAATATAATATGAGTTCGATTTTATAGGGTTTTCGGAAATTTTTGCGTAGTAAATTGAGGTCCCTAAATTTCGAGTTCGAATTCGCGAAGCACACCTTATAATTGCGTAGATATATATCTATTTGTAATTCAATTTTCAAAACACAGATCCAAAAGAATTGAAATAAACAACTTGTGAAATCACGGCTTCAAACTTCATGAAAAATTTTGTCATCTGACAATTCAATGAGTTAACTTCTCGAAACACTGATATTGCGATCTTCTCATTATATGAACCGCACGAAGTTTTGATTGAACTTTCGAGCTTTCATTTCTCTTTCGATTCGATCTGATCTGTATAATGAAAATGGTAAGTAAATATCATTTCAAATGGCATATCTATGGCATCATTGGTGGATCTTAACCATTCACGAATTAACTTTAAGAATTACGGATGGTATTGCATGTATGATCGGATGGCTTTCAATAACGAGAGTCCTATCAGTCAGTGGGTGAAATTCACCCAATAATTCTTTCAACATACCCTTTCGAAATTTTAGTTTGCCAATATTTCCGAATATAACCATACAACCTAAATGAATTGTGAGTATTTGTTGATATATGTGAACTTGGTTCATATGCAGAATTCCATGAGAATAACCTGATAAAAATTTCTCAAAATCTAAAGCTAAAAATTGATTTTTGTGCTTTCCAATATTTTCAAAATTTTAATCCCATCACAAAATCGAATTGTATATATGGTTTAATAAAGCTCCCAACCACGATTCAACACTAAAAAGCACTATATATAGTCATTTTAACACTTATTGAAACCTAATATTCACTCTTGACATGCACAGGGCTGGAATGAAATGAATGAGACAAACTGACGCTGGCTGGGCGGCCTACTTCACTCTCGAAAGGACTAATTTAGAATCTTGAAATTCTGGGAAAAGTAAAATCATATTCAATGATTGAAATTCACGTTCCAGAGGGATCACATTATCTTATTGTATATTACTGATATTTCAAGAACCACACGAGTGATCACCGTAGTTGAATGTAAGTTAACAAAATCCTTATCCGTGCAAAAATCTGCGAGAATTGCATCGAAAAGGGCATGAGGAATAAATATAGCTCATACAAAAACGAAAACGTCAATATTCAGAGTTAATTATTGTCTAGCTCCTTCACTCGAAAGATATGCAATAATTCAATATATCTCTAAGTTTTTTTTCGATTCATCCTTCTATTCCTAAGTAAAATAGGATCTTTTATAACAATCTCATTTTAATTTCGAAACTCAAAGTGTACGAATGCTCACAAAATAAAAATAACCAATACACAATAATAAATAAATTGATGGGATGATACTGTTTTTCAATCACACAACGACAAAATCACCAAAAATAAAGGAAATATAGGGAATTTCACAGACCTTTCAATGTTCGAATGTCAAATTAGTACGTATCTTTCTGTTGAAGATGAAGACATGTATATTTGTAGAAAATACAAACAATGGAATTTTCATAGAGATGAACTATTTAAAAATTGTAATATAAATCTTTCAGTTAATTCCATTTAGAGGATTTTCGAAAGTAAAATGCCTGTTAAGACAGAGTTTCAAAATTGTATGATTAGGATGCATATGCCTGAATAGAAATGCACAGGTCCTTTTTTTTCTTACAATCATGGCTATGATCAAGACTATCACTTAGATGCTGGTACCCTGAAAATAATAGTAATAATCACAATGAATCTCTGTTACGACCGACATATAGTAGGTTCGATAATTTTTCAAACCGCAAAAAATAATATTAGGATGAAATCCATTAGTTAAGAAGGAGAATATAAAAAAAATGAAAGAGAAAATAATGTAGGGGCGATCTGAGGTTGGGAAGCGGAAGGGGGTGAATGTGTAAGGGTAACACACGGCTTATCTCGATTACCGGCTAAACTTCAAGTTCTATAAGGAAAAATCTAGAAAAGCACTGACGTGAAGTCAGCAGCTTTTACGCGCTTGTTCACATTGCGAAATGGTGACTTGGAAATTTCAGTAAAATTTCAATGAAATATAAAAATTTTCAGAAAAAAAAAATAATTTTTTTTTTCGAATTTCTTCATGGATGCTTCTTCTTTTTGACACTGTTCATCTTCCAAGTTTCATTTCGATCAGATAAATATTTTTCGTGTTATTGAAAAATCAAAATTTCAAATAGCTGTAGCACAAAAATCATTCGGCAGATTTGGCCCATTAACGCACCGAGATATTCAGGATCTTAACCTAACCTGAAAATTTCAAAACTCTAGGTCCTTCCTTTCGAAAGTTACAGCGCACACGGCCGGTCGGACGGACAGAATCAATTTTGACCACGGATTCTTCATCATTGAGTCCAACCTAGGCGTTAGAGACCAATTTCGGCTCAAAATTCGAAAATTACAGAAATCGTTACGAAATGATAACGCGCTGTTCCCCAGAACAAGCTCGTTAAAAGTTTTCGGTAATTAAAGTATCTAAACTTTGTTTTCATACTTTTTTCACACAACCTCAAAATTCAAGTGAAAAATTCAAATAACGAAGTTCCTGGTTTTTATTTTATCTCCCATGAAAAAACTTTTTCCCACAAAATTCAGTGAAAACTTACTTTTTGCGCGCATATTCTAGGGGAACAGCGTGCTATCGTTTTGTCCAAATGTCTGTAATTTTCGATGATTGAGCCGAAAATGTTCTTAAACGACTTGGTTGGACTCGCTGATGACGAATCAAAATGATTCTGTGCGGCGGTCACCACGATAACTGGCGTACGGAGGATTCTATCAACTTGAAAATTTCAAGAAGGGTTGCATTTCAAAATACGAAGGTAAAGTTCGTTAATGGGCCAAATCAGCCAGATAGTTTCGGTATTATAGCCATTTGAAATTTTGAGGTTAAATTCCTCATATTTCAGGAACTACTGAAGCGATTGGATTGAAACTTGGCAGTTAGTTGCAGTTAGTTGATAGGTTTCATCCAACTATAATTTCATTCCACTTTTCACCATTTTCAAAGGCACTGGTCAGTGCCAATAAATAAAGAAACCGGTATCTAACGGCTATTTCATAATGCTAAACCTGAATATTTAGGCGCAGGTACGGTAAAATCTGGAAAGAGTGTACTTGTTCAATAAAAATATACAAAATAGTGAGACCAACATTTGCGTCCAAACCATAGAAACAGTCATAAGTAGTATAGTAAAATGGTGAGCATTCAATCAAATAATTTCAAAAGAGCAGCAATTTACTTGGTTGTTCATTCTTCTTATTCTGTTATCTGTGAAAAGTTCTTTCATTGGTGTTCAAAAATTATGTAGGTATTAAATATACTAAAGAGAAATTGAAACAAACCAAACTTTCAAATACTCTTAGCTCTTGGCTTTCGATTTTGGCCATTAAGCCATCATCAGGCCAGCTGAGACTAGAATTACAATGGCATAAATACAAAATGATTCTATTTACATAACGGCCAACGGTAAACACAATATCTTCCGGAAGAAACAACTTCGAATATTGATATTTGCAGAAAGGGTTAGGGGCTTAATTACGGAGGCTGAATTCTTGAATGGGTAAAATCCACCCAATGATTCCGCAGAGGTACTCATAAAAAATTTTCTTTTCCCAATATTTCGAAAAGTATAGATCAGATCAAATTAAAATCCAGTATTTCATCGAAAAATGACAGTTCGAAGGTTCGTACAGAATTTAATGAGGATAATATGACAAGAAGATCACAGAACATTGAATATTTGAAGAAAAAAAATTTGTTTTGAGATTGTTCTAATGACACGATCATCACGAAATTCTGCACAAACTTATCTTTCAGCATCTTCAAACTAGCTGCGAAGTTTTATGATGACTGAATCAGTATTTTTTGAGTTATACCGAAAAATACAACGACATCGAGAAAAAAACAACGAAATTTGACATATATTTTTCCAATAGCTCCAAAAATTATCATCGTATCGAACTGAAATTTGGTACACTGCTCTGAAATATGAAGCTCAAGGCCTGATTTTTCTCGAAAATGGTCGACTTTGGAGCGTATGACCCAGAGCACCTTTTTTGTGAAAAAAAAAAAGTTAGGGAGCAAAACACACACTACCACTTCAAAACCTTCACCAATTAAGAATTGAAAAAATTCGCACTAAACATAGCTTATTATATAAAGTAGTAATTTTTTGAGGAAGATGGTCTGGGTTTCAAACAAAACCACTCTTCTAAAAACAATGCCAACTTGTTTAGACTTCATTCTAAAGTTTTCTTCAGGGCTAGTTTTTCAACAAATGGTTTTATTGTCATTCGTGATGGAGAATGTGCGAAATAGGAAACAAAAACGAATACATACAAACACATCGGAGAACAATTGTAAGTACCAAGTAAGAATTATTCTCCCGACATTCTCCATCACGAATGACAATAAAACTATTTGTTAAAAAATAAGCCCTGAAGAAGACTTTAGAATAAAGTCGAAACCAAAATGGTGCATTTTGGAGGGTATGTAAATCGAAACTTTTACTAGAAAGAATAAATTCATGTTATAATGGCTCAACCTTCATTATAGATCAGTAGAGAAACCCTTTTGACAAGGTCAGACTAAGCCACCGGATTGCTATCAAAAAAGGTGTTATGCTTTTGTTGCAGGTTCATAGCATAAACAGAAACGGAGATGATGACCAACATTGTAACTGCTAAAATGTCCGTTTTGGGCTATAACTCGAAAACAAAAGTAGATATAGGAATACCGTTCACGTGTTGTAGGTATTTATAATGAGTTTCTCAAAAAAATTAATGAATTGCGCCACTCATCTTCCTCCATCTACTCTAATTGAGAACGGATTAAAGTTTCTAAGTTAGTATTGGAATCTTTGGAACTATCTTTTATTCTAGCATATCGAATAGGAATTCGAAATAAAACCAAACATCGATGTGGAATGATGCAAATTCTAAAACGCACTACCAAAAGTGTCACAATAGTGATCGTGAGTGTAACGATTCAAGTAAAAACTTTCCCCACTTTTTTTTGCACTCGCGAATTCAACGTGGGGATTACAAGATGAAATTTCAAGGTAACTTACATGATGAGGACCCTTTTATATTCGCAAAGAACTTGGCACTCGGACAAAGCATATGGGATCAGGATTCGACGACACCTAACAGCTGATCGTACCCACTACAACACGTCTTCGCACCTTGTCAGTACTGTCAGCTGCGAATAGCGAACGATACAGGATAGAAGGAATGAGCATCATCAAGTGGAACGAACGACATACTGACTGAGTGAACTGGTGCCCCCCTTGGGAGACTTTGAGTTCGCACACACAGAAGGATTTCTTTCACAGATTCAACATCATTTCATCATATTCAGCTTCAGTCAGAGACCCGCGTAAGAGGATTTTTTTTTAAATCGAAGTTGATCTGAAATGCTCACATCGTACATGCAGCTGAAAGATCTTGTCAACCCATTCTGAGCATAGAAGTTGCGGAAGGTCTAAGCTATATGGAATCTTGAAAATTCCAGCATAAATTCCATGATGAATGAACCGAAGAAGCTCGTGAATAGGTTAAATCTACCAAAATATTCCAGAAATATACGAAATAAGTAAAAATTGGGATTTTACCAATCTTTTTCGACCGGCTGTCACATTGGTCGTGAGCCAAACAAAATTTCATATGAACATTTCATGATAAATTGCCAAAATGACATTCAAAATATCGAAAAATCGGTACTAAGCAAAGGGAATGATGATGTGTCAATATTGGTCACAAACAGATCAGGAACTATTTTATTTTTACGTAGATATACTATCATTTATACGATATAACTGACAGGACGATGAAAATTTCTAATACTTATTTCGACGCATATTTTGAAATTATATTTCAACTTTGTCATGACTTATGGTACAAAAACAGGGGTCGCAGATATGAAGGATGAGCGAAAAACTCAGTTTTTGGTGCTACTCTATTTGGAAAACGACCCTGCAAAATTTAATTTTTTCATTTTCAACCCACTTTGGAAAAATTGGGATGAACCCTCATCGAATCTTCGAAGCATCGTTACTCCTTCGATGAAACATTTCGGGCTTACCTCCATAAGAACTACTCGTCATATTTTGATATTCTGAACCTATGCCCAAATTATCCCCCTTAACCCTGGAACAACCCCTTCATCTCGAAAGGAATGATACCTTGATATTTGTAGAATTGCTCTGGCGCTCAGTCTGGAAGTTCTTGAATGGGCAAAATCGGCCTAACGATTCCGTAGATATCCCACTCGACCCATTCGAAATTTTATTTTCACAATATTTCGGAAAATACAGAACATATCGAACTGAAATAGGGTACGTGATTGAAAAATGCAGGGGAGCGCAAGAGTTCATCACTTGCACATCAGTGGTTCTCTGAAAAATTTAAATCGATATGACATCTAATCCCGAAATACAGCGCATTTCAAAACCTTCATATACCTACATCATATGTTTCCATTTTTCGATTGATATTCATGCTTCGTAAATAGACAATTACAGAACGAAAAATATCTTTGATGTTTGTTGATTGTTCATTCATAACGGGAAAATAAAAATTCTCTCAAAAAAATTTCGAGAAAACTTCTTTTCAAGAATTTTCAACAGAACGCTCATAACAACATACTGTATACCATTACAACCCGATCTCCCCAGTAATTTCTGAGATATTAAGGAAATAACCTCAAAATTTTGAAAAGCTATCACTCCGAAAACTTCTTCACTAAAAGTCTGAAACCGTTCATACGATTTTGGACATAAACGAACATAACAGCTGCATTTTTATAGGTAACCTCCCAAGAAAGTTCGAAGTCTTGCTCGAATTCATCAGTGATGAGACGGTTATGTATCTGAATCCTTCATCAGAAAATAAAGAAAAAAAACTGCAGAATTATTTTCTCCCAATAATTTCGCTTTTGTCAAATTTACATCTTCAAAAAACCACAACAACGCAGATTCACTCGATATAGAAATTTTTCAATACTGCTTATTTTTTTCAGTATATTCAGTTCATTTCAACAGAACAATGAGCTAAATTATATTCTCCATTCACAAAAATACAAAAGGACTCTAAATTTTTTTTTAAGATCATCTGCTGCCGTCCTTAGTATTTTTCTATTATCCAAATTTATCATATGGGGCGCCGTTTGTGACAAAAAAGTCGGTTTGTAAATATATTCATTTTCGAGTCCATATATTCATTAGTTTCAGCAATATACAGGGTGACTGGTGACGTAAGGGAAAACGGCTCAGTGGAGATAGAGGGCCTCAAAATGAATGAGGTTTGGGGGTTTAAATGTCCCATAAGGATACCTATTGGTTTCAGAGATACAAGGTGATTCATGAAGAAAATGCTAAGATTATGAACACAAACTCCCATATCGCCGTTAATATGGCTTTTAAATATGCCCAATTTTCATCATCAGCTCAAAAAAATCGAAAAATTGCAGGCCCGTATTGAAAAATTTCTTGTTTACGTGTCAGATGAAAAATATCACTTGGTATATGAGATAAAATATTCCAATAGTATTTGAAAAGAGCGAAAAAACTGAGTCCACCTGAAGTAATAATATTCTTGATACTAAAACACTAAACTCGATGTGCTGAAGATAAGTCCAACTCATTTCAAATATATCTCCAACTCTCGAAATCAATCTTCATTAATTAATTCCTTAATTTTTCAGTGAATTTGATGATACAATTTATTTTGTGTGGGGTGATAAAACAGGTAAATACTTAAACACAGAGAAAACCTAGAAAAGCACTGACGTGAAGTCAACACCTTTTGCGCGCATGTTAACTTTTGGTGATATCCTTGGAACGTGGGCTCAAAAGCTGCTGACTTCACATCAGTGCTTTTCTAGGTTTTTTGGATGAAGTACTGGAGTTCAATGCGAAAAATGACAGTTCGAAGGTTCATTCAGAATTTCATGAGGATAATATGATCAGAAGATCATAGAATATTGAATATTTGAAATAAAATTTGTTTTTTTCTGATCGTTCTAATGACACGATCATCACGAAATTCTGCACAAGGTTGTCCGTCAGCAATTTCAAAGCAGCTGACAAGCTTCATCATGATTGAATTAGTATTTTTTGGGTTATTCCGTAAAAAGACAACGATATCGAGGAAAAAATACGGAATTTGACATATTTTTTCCGAATATCTCCGAAAATAATACTCGGATCGAACTGAAATTTGATACACTACTGTGAAATATGAAGTTGAAGGCCTGAGCAGAACTGTATTTCCAATATGATGAACAGCTTCTGAAAAAAATGTTGAACAATTTTTTTTAAATTTACTGAGAGTACGAACTCAACAAAATTCCGCAAAAAGTTAAGCGTTATTATACTCCACCTAACTGCCAAATTTCAAATTTCAATTCAATCGTTCCGACTTATCACGGAAATAACCCCTAAATTTCAAAGCGCTCTAACTCCGGAACCTCTTGGCCGATTTAGCCCATTAATGAACTTAACTTTCGCATTTTGAAATGCTACCTACCCTGGAAGTTTCAGGTCGATAGGATTTTTTGTACGCCCGTAATTGTGCATAGGGTTGGCCGGCGGGCCGGACAGAATCGATTTTGACACTTGATTCGTATCAGTCGTTTCAGACCATTTTCGGATCAATATTCGAGAATTATAGACATTTGGAAAAAAAGGACACTGACCCCTATGCGCGCAATAATCAGTCGTAAATAAGTATAATTTAGAATATAAGGAACATCAAATAAGCCAATGTTCGAAATGGGAGCCGTTTGCATCAATACATTTATTAGCTTATATTGAACAGATGAAGTACCTACAGCATTTCCAATGCTTGGGAACGTTTGTTGCAATTTCTTTGCATGCTTCAGTTATTCTCTCGGTTATTCTATTCTTTGAATATTCACGAGAATTAATGGTTTCGTAATGTACTAAATCCTTGGGATGACCCCATAAGAAATAATCCTAAGGAGTTAGATCGGTTGATCTAACTGCTAGATCAGCAGACCAATTTCTTGAACCTGCTCGTCCGATCCACCTCTCAGGAAACTGCCCCTCCTAAAAATGTATCACCTTATTCTCGAAATGCCCCATTATGCTGAGAAACTATAACACTACGATAAATATTTTTTCTGAAGAACCAGGCAAAATATTCTACAAGAAATCCAAATAAACAGCACCAGTTGTTCTTTCTTCGAAGAAATGTGGACCGATCCGTTATAAATTGCACACAAAACGTGGGCACTGAAGCGTCTTTGATGATTTCTTTCTCTCTTAGAATGAGGGTTATTCTGAGACCACTCATAATTGTTCCTTGAATTATTTTTTCCGTCGCGGTTGGATTGAGCTTCATCTATGTGAAGAATACGCTGAGGATCTCTTCTACGGCTCACTATCCATCAACAAAAAGTCGATGTTTTACATTTCCAGATTATAAATGCTGCACTAATTGGTACTGAAAAGCATGGAATATGTATTTCTTCAATGTATTCCACAGAGACTATTGAGACGAGTCTAATCCATGTGCCACACGCAGAGTATTCGAGTTAGGGTGTTCATTGACAATATTGACAATTCTGTCGACTATTCGTCTTCTAATTCGCCGCTGCCTCTCAGGAACTGTGGTGTTTAGAAATTTTCCATTTCTTCGGGCATACAAGACAAGATTATGAAACATCTTGTGATCAAGCATCATATCCACCTATTTTTCATTTGTAAATACTGATGGCATTTTGTAGTAGATTTACCTTCGACACACTTTTAAAAATTCACAAACAATAAATGTATGAAAAGAAACTTCAATTCTCATTCACGAAACATTGACATACGCTTACTCTAGTTGGATGCATTTTGCCTCATAATGGATAGTTAATTCCTAATTTTTGAAAATCAATATTTTCTTCAATACTATATAATTTGCATTGAAGAAATCTTTATTTTGGATAGAAAAATGTTTTTTTTTCAAGTTGAACCTCCTTAGAAAAAAAAAAATTGAAATTGAAAAAATTTCAAAAAGCACTGCCGTGAAGGCAGCAACTTTTGCGCGCATGTTCAATGTAGATGACCGCTTCAGCAACGAATTTGAACGTGCGCGCGTACCAAATTTCAGTTCGATACGATCATAAGTTCTGGAGATATCGGGAAAAAATATGTCAAATTTCGAGGTTTTCTTCTCAATATCGTTGATTTTTTCGGTATTACTCGAGAAATACTGATTCAGTCCTGATTAAACTTCACAGCTAGTTTTAAGATGCTAAAAGACAACTTTATGCAAAATTTCGTGATAATCGTGTTATTAGAACAATTTGAAAAAAAAAAATTTATATGATTTTCTCATCATATCATCCTCATTAAATTCTGTATGAAACTTCGAACTGTTATTTTCGATGAAGTACTGAATTTCAATTCGATCTGATCTGTATTTTTGGAAACATTGGAAAAATAAAATTTTGATTGGGTATATCTACGGAATCATTGGGCGGATTTTACCCATTCACGAATTCGACCTTCGTAATTAAGCCCCAAACCTACTCTACAAATATCGAGTTTCTAAGTCGTTTCTTCCGGAAGTTATTGTGTTTACGGTCAGCCTAACGGCCGACTGCGTAAACACAATAACTTCCGAAAGAAACAACTTAGAAACTCGATATTTGTAGAGAAGGTTTGGACCTTAATTACGAAGGCCGAATTCGTGAATGGGTAAAATCCACCCAATGATTCCGTAGATATACCCAATCAAAATTTTATTTTTCCAATATTTCCAAAAATACAGACCAGATCGAATTGAAATCCAGTACTTCATCGAAAATAACAGTTCGAAGTTTCATACAGAATTTAATGAGGATGATATGATGAAAAAATCATATAAATTTTTTTTCAAATTGTTCTAATAACACGATTATCACGAAATTTTGCACAAAGTTGTCTTTCAGCATCTTAAAACTAGATGTGAAGTTTAATCAGGACTGAATCAGTATTTCTCGAGTAATACCAAAAAAATCAACGATATCGAGAAGAAAACCTCGAAATTTGACATATTTTTTCCCGATATCTCCAAAACTTATGATCGTATCGAGCTGAAATTTAGTACACTGCTGTGAAATTAGAAGGTCAAAGTGTAAGTATAATTTTTTTTGGATATGATGAATGGTTTCCGAAAAAAAAAATTTTTTTTAAAAATTTATTGACAATATGATCTTGACGAAATTTGGCTCAAAGTTGCGCATCGTTATACTCCACCAAACTGCCAAGTTTGAATCCAATCGCTCAAGTAGTTTCTGAAATAAAAAATAAATAACTTCAAAACTTCAAATGCCTATAACTCCGAAACTATTCGATCAATTTGGCCCATTAACGAACTTAACCGCGGCATTTCAATGCGCGACCTACCCTGAAAGTTTCAAAACGCTAGCTCACTTCGTTCGACAGTTATCGTGTCTACGGCCGGCCGGCCGGCCGGCCGGACAGAATCGATTTTGACACCGGATTCGTCATCAGTGAGTCCAACCTAGTCGATTGAGACCATTTTCGGCTCAATCATCCAAAATTACAGACATTTGATCAAAACGATAGCACGCTGTTCCCCTAGAACATGCGCGCAAAAAGGTAACTCATGTCACCTCCTTCGTACCGGTAGAAGAAAAATATGTCTTTATATAATTATTACATTATTTTGTTAAAGAATGAATTGTGTTCAGAACATGCCAGGTGGATTATTGCTAAAATAAATTTCAGTTTGGTAGAATGAACATGAGTTCTTGGAGATGGTGAAATGAGTCAGACCTATCCTCAGAACCGCCAATTCAGTATTTTTGCTCTATTGATATTATTTCATGAAGTGGGTATGAAAATTTTGTAATATTCTGTTTTCAACGGATCAAGAAATCCATACAAAATGTGTGCCATTCAAACAACAGATTTGCACTCAAGTTTTTCGTTATTTTTCAAATTTCTATTCGAATTTTTACCTCACATACCGAGTGATATTTATCTGCTGACACGTGTATTGCAATATTCAAATACGGGCCTGCAATTTCGAATTTTTTTTCTTGAGCTGATTAAAATGTGCACAGTAAAAAGCCTGTGAATTATGAAAATTTTCCATATTTACGAAGATATGGGAGTTCATAATTTTAGCATTTTTTCATTATTCAGATGGGTGTTTCAAATATATAAACATATAAGATCCAATTTATTTATTAATTCGATCTATCAAACAACGTCAAGAGATGGCAGTTACCAGTATACAGTGTCCAGTAATTTCGATCAAAATCTAATGTCACGGGGATGTAAAAGACAACAATTGACTCAATATTGATAAATCATATGAAAATTAGGACTGGTAATGAATATTATTGAGCTTTTCTGAACTAGGATTGCTGGATTGAGAGAAACTGCAAACATTCTTTCATCACACCCTCTCTTGACGTTATTCGATAAATCGAGTGAATAAATATATTGGTTCTCACATTTTATACATTTGAAACTCTGAACACGTAAATTTGTTGTGTTTGTAAATATATAAATATTTCATCACACAAACTATATATTTACATTGGTGCAACTAATAAATTCTTAAATTACTAAATGTGCAAACACACTTTTGTCCCAAACAGCGCATTGTACTATCATCACAAAATTACAGACCGAACGAAATTGATATTGGGTAGAAATTATGACGTTCTTGAAATAGTCTCCAGCTATTGAAGAAATCAACAAAACCTAAAATCTCATCATGTGTGCGAAACTTTAACGAAGTTCAAGTGACTCACTAAAGTCCGGATCTCGAAGCAGTATCCGGATATTATCTCGTCCAGAGTTCACGAATATGAGCCAGTTATTTCCCGCGGTGGAAGGTCTACGTTGAGGAAGTGTTGCTTACTGTAGATTTCGGCTTTTACCGTTTCTGGTACCATCACGAAGCCATCGCGACTCGACAAAAAGCTCATTTCAAAATCTTTTTGTGTCTTCAGAACGTGATTATTGCTTACGCTTCGTGCATGCGAGTCGTGCCGCGACGAATTTGTAAAGAGAATATTCACACTTGACTATTCGAAAATCAAAGCAATTGATTCTACACCTGATTTCAGCGAATCCTTTGCTACTCCGCACGTTATTATATCGTGAGGCGATGAAGATGCTTCTAAAAATTCTAAAATACACTGACGTGTGGTCAGACGTTTCGACCCCGCCAAACGTGACCCTAATTTCTCGTGAAAAGATTTGGCGATTTCATTTTCATTTGGTTCTGCATAAACTTTCAAGCTATATTTTTCCAAAACAAATAGTAGATTTTAATTCGATTCGATCTGTAGCTTTGGAAACAATATTAATAATAATAATAATAATAATAATAATAATAATAATAATAATAATAATAATAATAATAATAATAATAATAATAATAATAATGATGATGATGATGATGATGATAATAGTAATAATAATATTAATAATAATAATACTCATCGATAAGATGGTGATTGAATACTGTAAGAATCGCAAAAAAATCTGCATGCGGCCTGAATTGGCTATAAAAAGCATTCGATTCGGTTCCGCATAATTCGATATTGAAAAGTTTCAAACTAGTGGGAATCAAAGGAAAAATTGCACAACTCATCGATTATGGAATATAAAACTGACGCTTAAGTGGATATTTCACTCATCATAATAATAATATAATATAATATTTATTTTTTCCTACAAGACTTACAAGGTAAGTATAATGTTGAGAAAATGTTATTATTCTGTTGAAAATTTTTACTGTGATTGTTTGGTTGATTGTGAGATTTGAATTATTTGTATTACTGACTTGTCCTATACATATTAGATATGTTGTCTTAAAGGACCAATAAAATATTATTATTATTATTACTATCAATGTACAGGCAAATCTGTATGAACAGAATTCGAAACTTTAGAAAATACACAACCATACCTACATTGAATCAAAATGTCCACCATATAATATAATAGAACAATTAACCACAGTACAGACGAAGAAAAATATCCTAGTTCTCTCTGTGAGAATAAAAAAAAATTTCCAATAACTTTACTTTCACAGAATGTTTGAACTTTCTCGTATTCGCTTTATTTTCAAATATCTGGGGCAGACTTTTATATGATTGTATAAAATGTGCTAGCCTGTATGTGGGATTATATAATCTATCTTTATTTCTGGATTGATATGTATTCACATCACCTATTTCGTATATTTTGAAATGTTGTTTTTCACATAAGTCACAGCCTCTAGAATATATATATCGAATAGAGTGTTAGAATCCTGTGTTCCTTGAAATGATGCCTAAACGAATCCCTGAAGATTGCGCATACTTTCCATGATCCTTTTCTGCATAAGAAATACCCTATTTATTGGAGCTATTTCCCCAACACAATAATCCATATGAGAGTACCGAATGTATACAACCGTAATAGGAGAGTTTTAGAATGTTGAAATCCACCGATTGTCTTAACTTCAAGATGCAATCATTCTGCGATGCCAGTCTTGCTACCAAACCCTCGATATGAAGCTCCCAAGTCATATGTAAATCCAGTTATAATACCAGAAACCTCACACAGCCACTCTGCACTAGTGATCTACCCTGGTCATCAGTGGAAAACAAAATCAGATTGGTTTTGTGGACATTTAAAAGAAGACCTTTTTATCACACCAATCCCTCATCTTTCTCACACATGCACCTTCTTGCTCACGTATATCCTCAATACTTTCGTCATTAATGATGGCGTTGGCGTCATCAGCAAACATTGTCGCGAATATATAAATGAGTCTTCTCTTCAGCTCAATGGATAGGTCATTCACAAATAAAATAAAAAAGGGGACACAGAACACTTCCCTGCGGTAAGCCAGTTTCAACATCCTCAATAGCAGAGAAAATTTCCGTGCCATTTTCTCTTAGTCGCACACGTTGATTATTACCTTTCAAGTACGATTTCAACCACTTCAACGGCTTCTTGCGAATACCAAGAGATTTCAATCTATTGAACAGTGTTCTATGATTAATAGTGTCAAAGGCTTTAGACATGTCATAAAATATCTACAAAGCCATTTCTTTCTTTACAAAAACATCCAGTAAATGACAATACAGCGACATAAGCGCATCCTGAGTAGATCGACCCTCGACGAAACCGAACTGTCTCGATCTAATTATCTTGTATTTAGTCAGAAAAGGCATGATTCTATTCTTTAAAGCCTCCTGAGAACCTTGGAGAAGACTGAGAGCAAGGCCATCGGTCTATAATTGACAACCTGATTCCTTTCGCCTTTCTTGAAAATTGGCAGAATATCCGTAGTCTTCAGATATTCTGGAAAATAACCGTTTTCAGAAGTAAAATTCATCAAAAAAGGTAGTGGATCAACTACATACTTCAACAAGTAACAAGGGAATTCATCAGGGTCAGCGGATTTTTTTTAGAACGTTCCACTAGAATATCATGTACCTCTTGGGGTGTCATGGGAGATAAAAATATGCTACTTGAATTGGACATTTCAGTATCATTGGAACATTCCACTTTCACGCCAGAAAAAGAATCTGTCAAGTTCCTAACAGCCCACACAAAATATTATTCATTCAGCGCCATTAGCCTGTTCCTTCCTTCCAGAAATAACTTTACCTTCATCTCAATAAATCATTTCCTGAAGCTCATATTATCTCCATTGTTATTTTTATTCCTCTGATTCCTCTCACAGCAATCTTTCTTAACACGAGAATGGGATATCAATTATCCAAAAGATCAATAAAAATCAATCATTCGCTACTTATGGACGATTTGAAGCTGTATGGTTAGTCCAAAGCGGAAAACGAATTCTTGCTGAGTCTGTACGGATTTTCAGTGGTGATATCGCCATGAAATTCGGATTAGATAAATGGGCCACACTCAGTATGTCCAAAGGAAAAATAACAGCATCTCAAGGAATCCATATGACAACTTATAGCCTCATCAATACACTAAACCATGAAGAACCAAACAAATATTTCGGAATGTTACAAGCAGATGATATCAAACATCCAAGCTGAATGGCAAAACTACAATACATGCCATAAATAATTGGGCTGTTTCCGTTTCTCGATATACAGCAAGTGTTGTAGAATATACTCAAGCAGAATTTGATACCATATATAGAAAAACAAGGAAACTCATGGCAATTTATCAATACGCCCTCAGAGTGACATTAGTAGATTTTATCTCCCAAGAAAGATCAGAGGCTGAAGAACAACAAACAAGATTTTCTCAAATTGATAGTCACTGAAGGTGTTTGGAAAAACTATGAGATATCAAAACGTGAATATAAAACCGACAGATTCAGGGTAGGATTGATAATTGGCATACCAAGGCGCTTCACGGCCAAAATACAAGAGATACAAAGGCAAAGATTAATGCAGAGAAAACATGGCGATGGAATCGGAATGGTACTCTCAAGAAAGGAACCCATAGGATGATAAAAGCCGCTCAGGATCAAGTCTTAAGAACGATGCCATTAAAGCCATCTCATCAGCTGCTGCTCAAATATGGCACAAACAGAATATTAAGCTCGTCACGATAAGGTAGCAGCAATGCTCCATTGGAATAAATGTAAAAATTTCAGCCTACCATCAGGTAAGAACTGGTGGGATCATCACCCAGAAACAGTCAGTGAGAACGAGCATCTTAAAGTTCTCTAGGACTTTAGAATCCAAACTCGATAGGCACTTAGCTCATAATACACCAGATATAACAATCATAAATGAAGATCAGAATTCAGTTGAAATCGTGGATGTGGCGATACCTGGAGATGCACGAGTTAGAGACAAGGGTCTATAACAATTCACGAAATATAGAGACTTGGAAATCGAGATAGAAAAGCTGTGGAAGAAACGAGTCAACACAATACCAATCATTATTGAAGTCTTTGGTGCAATACCTAAAGATCTGAAACAATATCTAAAAATCCTCGACAAAATTAACATCGGACAGCTACCAAAAACATCGCTCTTAGGAACTACATATATTTCCGACGATATCTCAAACATCCTAGACTCTTGAAAGGATTTGGATAATTTGGAGAAATGCCAAATGTAGCTAAAACATCAGGCGGCTGTGTGATAACACCATAATGATAACAATAAATGGTCTTTATTATGGAATAGCAAATGTACAAAAAAATTACATATCTAGTGGCGAGATTCAGTTCGCATGATGCCAGACAAAAAATTAAAAATGTATTATCGGAAAGCAGCCGACAACATACGTCTTTTTTTCCATCTAACTCACCACAAATCGGAACAAAATGTAGAAACATCACAGGAGCATAGTAGATCTGAATTGAACAATGTCTCATATACGTAAATTTGTTAAATGCTTCTGTAATCGAAATTCAAATCGTTTATGATTGTTGCCATTTGAAATGAGAACGATCTCTTGAACAAATCAGTGCGATTTTCAGGAGTGGAAATGTTACACCTGGAGAAGATATTCGTGGAATGCACATCAGAACGGAAACTGATTTTAATCATAAGTCCTCATACCGTGAATGAAGCTCAAACAACGATTTTGAAGCATTTGGATTCTATTCTAATCATAGACTGTAAGGCATGGACCATAGTCAACATCGCAAAAATTCATGTATTGCAATACCAACGATTCCAAAGCCTTATGATATTTGATCTGTCATTATAGTTTTTAGAATGAAACAAAATAATAAAAATAATAATAATAGTTTATTGATCCCACGAGACACGATTGTGTATAGGACAGGTCGAAGATACATTAAATTTTCATGAGATAACATAATGGGCGAAGTTATCATGGAAGAATTCCTCAGTACTATGCCATCTTATTCAAGAGAAAAAAGATCTTACACACTTTTTGAAATCACGTATAGATTTCATTTCATATTAAATGGAAGATTCTTGAATAATCTCAAACTTTGATATGAGGGTGAAGTTTCAAATTTTGATGTTTGGGCAATGACCACATTGAGTTGTTCCTTGTTTATAGTCTGGATAACTTGAGACTTTCACAAAATCAGCCTCATTGTCCTTCAAGAAAAGCAATGTTTTATAAATATAAATGCATGGAGTCATTAAAATAGCATTCTTGACAAATATGGGCTTGCAGGAACTTCGTGGATCTGCATTGAAAATCATCATCAAAATACATTTCTGGAAAATTAAAACTCTGCCAGATCCAACAGAATTTCCCCACAAAACAATGTTGTAACTCAAATGACTATACAAAGGACTATGGTATACAGTTATGAGCGAATCAAGTGATGAAGAATCTTAAATTTTACACAAAGCATGGAAAGCTTTATTCAACTTATTACAGGCAAAGTCAATATGTTCGGTACAAGACAGGGCACAATCGACATAGATCCAATAAAGTTAGTGTGCGCCTTTGTGTTCTTATTAGTCAGAATTCTCTGACTAGCATTTTTCAAGCCGAAAAAATACACTCTGTATTATAAACATTCAAGATTAGAGCGTTATTCCTGCACCAACGAACAAAATAGCCCATAACTTGGTCACATGCCCCTGAAAACTCCTTAGGGCTCAGCGCTGCTATAGCAACAGAGGTATCTACGACGAAAATGATAATGAACAACCTGTTAAACATAGAAAGCTTAAGATTTAAGTAAGCTCTTCTCAAGGATTCAGTTATATGCCTTGTGAACCGCAGGTCAGCATCGATGGTCAAACCTAAATTCCTAGCACTGTCCACAAATTCTACGACACTTCCTCCAATCATAATTCTTGGACCATAGTTTTCCAAAAACATAGCTCTGTCCTTTTTTTTTGCCGAAGAGTTGGTAAATAGACTTTTTTGGATTCAAACGGTGTTTCTCTGAGATCTCTTGTATGATATGTATATCCAAATTGAGAGCAGCTACAGCCTGTTCCTGAAGTCTGCAGATTGATCTGGAGATCATCGGCGCAAAAAAATGACTTCACCGAAATACAAATATAAGTGACACAATCCTTATACATTGATATATATTATAGAAAGCAGAGGACCCAGAACAGGCCCCTGCGATACTCCACACCTTGAACTCATAAAAGTAGAAGTTTCATCCCCAAGAATGACCGCCTGAAATCTACAGTCAACATAAGCAGACAGAAAATTTATACCCTCCTGAGAAACACCAATGTAGTGCAGAATTACCATCGAAATTTCGTGATTCATGGAATCGAAAACTTTCGTGTAATCGAATAGAGTCAAGATGGTAAGGTTGCCCTGATCAATTGAATTGAAAATTTCGGCCGTTATATTGAGTAAAGCAGTACAACAACTGTGGCCAGGTATAAGACCAGATTTCTCAGTGGGAATTAATTTTTTCTTTCAAATGTTCTTGCAGCTGTTTATGCATTACCTCTTCAACTATCTCGGATAAGGTAGGAAGTATGCTAATAGGTCGAATATCATCTAAGGAAGATGGATTTGAATGTTTTGGTAGGTGAACCACAAGAGCTTCCTCCCAAGAACTGACTATCACATGTGTTAAGAAAGAAAGGATGAAAGGAGTGCATAAATTAATCATACCCCAGAGCCTTCGTTTTTATTTTTTTGCGCGCATGTTCTAGGGGAACAGTGTGCTATCGTTTTGTCTGAATGTCTGTAATTTTCAATGATTGAGCCGAAAATGGTCTTAAACGACTAGGTTCGACTCACTGATGACGAATCCGACGTCAAAACCGATTCTGTCCGGCCGACCGTCTGGCCGGCCGTCACCACGATAACGGGCGTGAGGAGAATTTTATCGACTCGAAAATTTCAGAAAGGGTTGCATTTCTAATACGAAGGTTGAGTTGGTTAATGGGCCGAATCGGCGAATAGTTATAGCAATTTGAACTTTTTAGGTTATTTTCCTCATATCTCAGAAAAAACTGTAGCGATTGAATTTGAACTTGGAAGTTGGTTGAAGCATAACGATGCGCAACTTTGAGCAGAAACTTCGTTGAAATTGTATGGTTACTAATTAAAAAAAAATTTTTTTTTTTAATTTTTTCGAAAACTTTTTTTTTCTGAAACTATAATTTTTCTTCGAAATAAATTTCAGTTATACCTTGGAATTCATATTTCCCAGCAGTGCACCAAATTTCAATTCGATAAGGCCATTAGTTTTGGAGATATTAGGAAAAAATATGTGGAATTTCTCGGTTTTCTTCTCGATATCTTTGTTTTTTTTTGGTATAGATCAAGAAATACTGATTTAATCGCGATGAAACTTCGCAGCTAGTTGGGAGATGTTGAAGGACAACATTGTGAAAAATTTCGTGATCATCAGAACAATTTCAAAAAAAATTCAAATTTTTTTTGCAAATATTCAATATTTTGTGATCTTCTCATCATATTATCCTCATTAAATTCTGTATGAACCTTCGAACTAATATTTTTCTATAAAGTACTGGATTTCATTTCGATCTAATCTGTATTTTTGGAAATATTTGGGAAAATAAAATTGTGAATGGGTATATCTGCGGAATCATTGGGATTTTACCCATTCACGAATTCGGCCTTCGTAATTAAGTTCCAAATCTTCTCTACAAATTTCGAGTTTCTAAGTTGTTTCTTTCGGAAGTTAGTGTGTTCACGCAGTCGGCCGTTAGGCCGACCGTAAACACCGTAAACAACAGCGCATCTTAAACTTCCGAAAGAAATAACTCATAAATCGACATTTGTAGACTAGGTTTGGAATTTGAATGGCGAAAGGCTAAAAACACCAATAACTTTACAGAAATAGATTTAAAATTTTATTTTCCCAATAATCCCAAAAATACAGATTGGATCGAATTAAAATCTAGTATTTTATCGAAAAATTATTGGTTGGAGATTTATTCAGAATTTTATGGGGGCCACATAAAAAAATTTAGAAAAGCACTGACATCAGGTCAGGTGCTTTTACGCGCTTTTCAAATTCGTTGTTAAAGCGGTCACCTATTTTCGTATTTTTCCCACCAAACTCATTTGTATTTTGGGAAACATTGAAAAAATAAAATTTTGAATAATTACCTTCAGCTAAAGAATCGTTGGGTGGATTTAAGATTCCCATTCAAAATTTCCTTTTCCCAGTATTTCTGATTAGATCCATACAAAGACGAAGATATTGAAATCTTTCACGATGACCTAGGCAGAGCCAGGCAGATTCTCAATAATCATCGGAGACTGACAACCAAATCAAAAACGAAATAGATTATGTCCTTTCCAACAACAGGACAATCTGCAAAGATATAACAGTGTTGAACAGATTTGATACCTGAAGTCATCACAGGATGGTGAAAGCGAAGTTTATGATCGTGTCGAGAGGAAAAAACTTATCAGGAATAACGCTACTCTACCCACGGCATCATTCAACAAAAACAAACGGATTATCAAGTTGATTCACAGCAGAGACTGACAGCAATTGATGCAGAGCAACTAGGAGTAGACAAGATAGCCAGCGCAATGAGGATATCAATAAAAACCTAGAAAAGCACTGACGTTAGGTCATCACGAGATAACAAGACCGATAAGGTTGGCATGGGGGGCTTTTTGTAGATTGGGACACATCCTGAAAAACGAGACAATACTAATTAACTTGAAACAGAAAGTATATAACACCTGCGTACTACCTGTACAAACCTATTGGCTGGAAACCATCAGTTTGACTAAAGCATTTGCCAATAAACTCGCAACGATACAAAGAGCCATAGAACGCTGCATATTGGGAGTCTCCCTCAGGGACAAAATAAGGAACGAAAATATAAGGAAGCAGACCAAGGTTGAGGACGTGATTCAGGAGGTGGCTGAGATGAAGTGGAATTGGGCTGGTCATTTCGCTAGAATGGCTGAAAACAGGTGGGCATGTAGAACAACCGTATGGAAACCCAGACGAACAGAAGAAAGCTTTGGGCGTCCACAGAAACGATGGGTCGAAGATATGAGGAAGGTGGCTGGAAAGAATTGGATAATTAAGGCACAAGACAGATAGACATGGAAATGTCTGAGAGAGACCTATGTGCAGTAGTGGTCGAGCACAGGTTGAGAAAGAAGAAGAACGAAATCTGATATGTATTCTTTCTTATCTCCGGGCATAAGAATAGGATCGAATTGAGATTTGAATCACTGATGTTAAATATTGACTTCAAGGTCTTTGCAAAATTCAATCGAAATAGGTTCAACAATCTCAGAGAAAAAAAAATTCAACGAAAATTTCCCAAAATTTTTTTTTGATTTTCCAAACAATGGATTCAAATTTGGTATTTCCTGACTGATGACGTAGTTTCAATCTGACCGCGACAGTCCTTCTTGAGAGAAAAAGAACCATTACCTCCAAATTTCAATTTACACGCCATTTTGAATCAACTTGCGAATTGGCATTCTCCAACTAACTACGAAATTTTAATCACATCAATTCTTCGGGAATTTAAACTCAAAATTTAACATTGGAAGAACTCCCAAACTGTTTGGCCAATTTGGCCCAATAACGAACCTAACCGCGATATTCAAACTAAAAACCAAACTCGAAAATTCTCTAGCTCGTTTCCTTCGGTAGTAAGAGAACACACGGACGGACGGCCGCACAGCCGAACAGAATTCAATTTGACAACGGATTCTTCATCAGTGAGTCCAACCTAGTCGTTTAAGACCATTTTCAGCTCAAAATTCGAAAATTACAGATATTGTGACGACACGAGAACGCGCTGTTTCCCAGAACAAGCGCGTAAAAGGATTGCCGAATCTTTCCATCAGAAGGTAAAGAAAGGTGTGTTGGCGGGGTCAATGCGTCAAAATATGACCACGAAATTCTGCATATAGTTATGTGTAGGAATATTCAACTGGTTACCAAGTTCGGTCATGATTCGGACTGTATTTTCTGAGTTATTCCCGAAAAAACAACGATACCGAAAAAAAACCTAGAAAAGCACTGACGTTAGGTCAGGAGCTTTTACGCGCTTGTTCCGTTGCCAAAGCGGTCATCTTTACAAGTATTGACCCCTCCAAAGCCGGATCTTCTTTTCATATGGTCCTCAATAAATTCTGCATGGACCTCAAGCTATAATTTTCGATCGAATATTAGATTGCAATTCGATACAAGATTTTGAATGGCTATAACTATCTAAAAAATGATTGGCGAATTCAACCCATTTAAGCATTCGACATTATTAATCAAACTGAGAACCTACTCTACAAATATATTCGCTATGTCGATCCTTCCTAAAGTTTATGTGTTTACGGCAGGCCTAACCACTGATAGTGAACAAAATAACTTCCGGAAGGATCTACCCAGTAGCTTGATAATTGTAGAGTAGGTTTGGAGTTAAACTTCGAAGCCCGAATTGGCGAATTAGTAGAAACTATCGAATGATTCCGCAGATATACCCTTTCAAAATTTAATTTTCCCGATATTTCCAAGAATTTCGCGCATTCAAGTAAGGATGGTAGTATCATCGTGACAGAAATCTACTGAAACCTACCATGTTAGTTTTGTGCATGCTAGGAGGATTCTACATTCGCAATATAAATGACTGGTTCCCCTGCCAGAAGTAATAATCTCATTCATATACTCCATTCACTTTTATAATGTAGCCCGGTTGGCCATGACATCCTGACAGATTTCACCGTGTATATTTTGAAATTGTTAGGTTATGGTCATTTTCCTGTCAGATAACTATGCAACGTTGTCCTCTCTACATAGAGGTCGTAGTAATTACTTATTTTTCAAATGTCAATCTACATTGATAAAGTAATGAATTTGAGAAAATATTATTTGAGTTCGATAATTCCAATAAAGACCTGGCGAATGTTGAAGAAACTTTGTCTCTGTTAAACATGGTTGAAAGATTTAGTTATGCTATTTTCTTGTAAGGAAATCAAGAATCGGGTTTTTCAAAATAAAGTCTTCAGTTCATTCTTTTTGGGTGCACCAATAGAAGGATATTCTTTGTCGTCTCTTTCACTTAAAATCTTCCTTATTGTGTTGATGTGCAGCTAAAAAATAAATATCTATTCATATAAAATATAATTCCTTGGTTTTCACTTACATACGTCGAAAATGTTGCATAGCTTGTGTTGAATTATTGATTCCGAATTATCAGGGTTACTATCAGAAAAAGCCGATTTCAATTCTACATAGCACTTCCTGATACTTTGCCTCTGCTTCTTCAAAACTACCTTCGGCATTTTGATTAGTTTGCAAGCGTTATTATGCTGAGATTTAGAAATCTAGAATCGATTGATATTGATAATAGTAGAAATTGAAATTTGGCAACGTCTTTTGACATTGCCGATATTTCATGAGTGCCAACCTGCGTCAGTTTTAAGGGAAAAAACTTGATAAACCTAAATCATGGCCAACCGGGCTACATTATAAAAGTGAATGGAGTATATGTAGGGATTGTGATGTGAGTTTATCAAATCACATTAGATGTCAAAATGACAACCGGGTTAAAATAATTGAAATTGTGAATCGAAAGGAATATTCAATAGACGACTCCGGCCCAAGTTGCCAACCCACAATTTTCTTCACAAATTTACTATCACTGGGAAATGGAACTTTCAGGACAAATTCGACATGATAAGGTTCGCGTTATTTATAAATATTCGTAAGAGATGCCTCGGCTCCTCAAGTAAGATAATTCCATCCAAATATAGGTTTTTGTTAGGCTGATATTTGGGTTGGGATTCCTGATTTTATGTTAATAGTGTCAAGTTCATGAAGGATATGTTCCGCAAATCAACTCGCTCATTTCGGTTGCCGGTTTTCTGTTCCGGAATTTGATTGATGAAAAAGCAATCTTTCTGTCACTGGAACTAAGACATATTGAGTCTATGCACCAGAACGACAATCAATGTTTTATGGTAACATATCCATAGCATAAAATAATCTTTATTTACCTTATGATCCATAAACCATACCTAGTAATTTTTCCATTGTTGATTGTTGTCTCTTCTATGTTCTATGTATCATGAAGTAAATAAAGATTTTTCTCTGCTATGGATATGTTACCATAGAACATTAACTGTCGTTCGTGACAGAAGGAACGTTTTTCCATCAATCAAATTCCGTAATTAACGTTTTTTTCAGGAACCAACCGAATATTTCATATTTACGGAATGGAAAACCGGCAACCTAAGTAACCAAGTTGATTTGCGGAAAATATCCTATATAAATTTGACACTATTAACATGAAATCAGGAATCCCAACTTAAATTTCGTCAAATCAGAGATTATCTTAACAAACTATATTTGGAAGGAATTATCGTATTTGAGGGGCCGAAGCATCTATTACGGATATTTATAAATAACGTGAACCTTATCATGTCGGATTTGTCTTGAAATTCCCGTTCCCCAGCAATAGTAAATTTGTGAAGAAAATTGTGGGTTGGCAACTTGGGCCGAAGTCGTCTATTGAGTTGATTTTGAAGAAAAGATTGAATAATTAACATTGAATGTTATTTCTTTGGTTTTCAGGTGGGATTTTGAATCAATAGAATTCGTTATAAGTTGTATTTTGTATGACGAAATAAAATCTACTTTGTTTTTCAGAGCGACAATAATACTGATTATTCAAGATTAAAAGATTGACATTACAGAACAACATTCCTGTTAATATCATTGAAATGGACAAGCTAAGGTTCAATTTCAAGCTATGTGAGAAAGATTCTAAGACAAATGTTCTTTACATAACTGGAACAGTTGATGGCCGTACTTATTCGATACCCGATGTTGATCAAAAAGCGAGTTCCCATAAGGATGTGATGAAGACTACAGCATTTAATTGAGTAAAAAATTCTATTTCTAAGAAAAACCAAACTAGAAAAGTATGGATCAATTTAAATGGGGATTTGGCTGCTACCTATTTGGATGAAGGAGGTAACTTACAATTTCGAGATTTCTTCCTGGAAGAAATTCTTGAAGACAATTTAAATGTTGGTGATTCATTCGAAAAGAGGCAAAATTGAACTATAGTAGGAAAAATAGGTTTAATAGCAGATAAATTTATGATCAAAAAATTCAAGGGAAAAAATTCTAATGGATTCAATGGATTACCAGCTTCGAAAAAGAATGCAAGAGATTCAACATATTGTGGGGATGAGAACAGAGTTGAGATCTTGAAATCATTTTTGGAAAAAAGTGGAATGGATAAGTATAATTGTACACTGATGAAACTAACCATTCAATCTGAATGAGACCCTTGGAGAAAGAGTTTTCGTAGAACGTTTGAAGGTGAAGGTTGGTCTACAAGATATGCATTTTCATTCAAATATCAAAAAGGATCTTTATCAACATACATTGATAGTGAAACATTGATAGATCTCATTGCAACTGTTTTACCAAATTTTGTTTCTGATATGGTTGATAGGGCTAAATTGAAAATAAAACAAAAGATCTTTATAATGAAGTGGGCAAATTAAAATATTTGATATACAAGAAAAATTTTGAAAAGAAAATTGACGAACAATACACCAACAGAGGAAATACAGTAAAGTTACCTTGTGATATTTGTGAAAATAAAGGCAGGGGCTCACGTTTTCATTCTACAGCTGATTGCTAGTTCGAAAAAAAGACGAAAGATTAAAGCATGTAAAAAATTCAAAAAATGAAGTAGATATAATGTCAACATCAACAATATCAAGAGCTGAATGAATAGACAGAGCTAATAATTCAGAAGGCTCCTAGAAAAAAAAATATGGCAAACTTCAGAATATTACCACTAAATTGAAGGCTGAATTGAAAGGACAAATAATTGAAGTGAACAACGAAAAATCAGAGTTGCAGTACACATTAAGTAACGCATATGAAAGCTCGAAAGTCCTCCTCCAATCTCAGTTTGATAACACCAATGCTGAAATGAATAAAATCAAGAATAAATATTTAGGATATTCAAATAAAGCTTTTAACAACGACGAAATCTTGAAGAAAAAAGATTATAGAATATCTGAATTGCCAGAAGAAATGAAGATCCTGAAAGAAGAGAAAACTTTCACTGAAACATGGAAAAAAAAATCTGTAGAAGTCCAATCTCTCCGAGAAGAACTTGAAAACAAAAGAGACAGCAAGGCAAGCTTGTGAAAAGAAATTCTCCATCGAAAACAGATTTCGAAGCCAAGAATAAGGCACTGAACTCTGAAGTGAAAGCCCATAAAAAAAACATTTCACAAATAAGAATAAAAACACACAGTCTCGAATTTAGAAATGCAGGATTATAAAAAGAATGAGAAATATTTGTAGGAGAATTTCCCAAAACTAGGAATAACCGCCACATAGTAAATGGAAACAGTGAAACCACAGATACCACCAGGTGGGATTAGTAAGGCGAGACATGGACCAAGGAGTCAAGGGCGAGAACTCGTCGACAGGCATGTCTACGGTTTTCTGAAGTTTATAAACCTCTCAAGTTGAAAATAAATGGCTATCAGAAATCTTTTTAAGTGACCTATTGAATATTTTTGTTGTTAATTCAGCCCATAAAGGGCTACAGATTTATCTGTGAAACTAGAGAAGAAAATCGATCGAGATGCTGAAATAAAGGAAGTAATCGATATACAGAAAACATCAAGTTTCTTCACATCAAAAAAATAGCTCAGGAAAAAAATATTATTTTACCAAAATCGCCTAGATACAGCAGTTACCTACTGGAAAAATGAATATGCAAATGAATCATCAGAAGTGGAGCAAAATGAGACAAAAACTATTTCCGACCTTCATCGACAACTGGAAAAAATCAGGTCGAAAAATGAAGAACTATGAAACACTCTTTTGAGCGTTATAGCCGAACGCCAGAAACAATAGATCTCTTGCATGTAACACGAATTATCATATTTTTATGTTTTTCTAATTCTATTTCGATACAAAATCATAATGTATGCTATCACACACTTCAACCATTCGCGAATTTTGAATAATTTGGTATTAAAAATGGCCAAATCGGGACCCAAGTTCGAAGCGGGAGAAACGTGTCCTATCGTTATTGTACGATTCACCGATCGATACAGCCCGACGCTGCCTATTGGCTTGCTAGAGAGGAAAGTACACGAGAAGAGGGAGAGAGTGGATATATTCCCATACGTCACGGAAACCGCGAAGTTTCGTCCGTGTAAGCAACCGACATACGGAGCCAAATTTGAAAGAGCATTTTCTCGTTAAATATTGAAATTTTTTATGGCGGTTAAGTTTTTCAGTGGTCTTACGGATAGAATATTTGATTCCAATGATAAAAAAAAACATGCAAGAGACCTATTGAACTTTTTGAGAGAAGAGAAGAAAAACTAATACTTACAAAGTTTAACTGTCCAACGAAACAATAGAGATATTCAGCAAAAACTTTCCTTGAAGGAAGTCAACCTTTAACGGCGAATGAGAAACTCGAAAATTATAAACTTCGGGATGAAATCATACTTCAACATAATCAAAATAGGGATATTGTCCTGAAAGAGAAACTAAATGTGAATGAATTTAGTTCATTATCACATATAGAAGTCCTTAATTCAGAAATGAATTAATTGAGAAATTCCAATGGTCAATAGAAAACTTCAAGGAAACTTTGAAATTAGAGCATTCAAACTCTGCATCAAAATTTGGGAAAATTTCGAACAATATAAAAGACCAGTATGAAAAACTGCAAATGAAACGAGCATAAAGACAGTATGAGATCCTTGAAGATTAACGCAAAACCTTCAAGTAAGTGTTTAAGACAGCAATTATTATCAGAGTTGAAAGTAAGACACGACAAGGAAATAAATGAGCTTCAGAGTGGGATAGAAAAATATCAAATATCCTTCCAACTACTATTGCCTTACCAAGCAAGAAGAAGATACATATTATTTTAGTTTTTCATCACCAAAACTCTTATCATAGGGGGTGGGGGTCTGAAGATGTTAAGGATTTGTGACTTTATCAAATCACATTAGACGTCAAAGTGTCAACAGGATTAATAGTTATTTATGTATTAAGGGAGATATGAGGTTGTTAACATTCAATAACTCAATAGAAAATTGATTTTATTTCATACAAATGAAATATGAAAATCAAATTTTGTTGGTTTTCATAATCGAACGAACGTTGTTTAAGAATGAAGTATATAGTCATGATTACCATGGATATATCAACTGACAGGTTTGTTAATATTTGTCGACTTTATTTATTCGTAAAAATTAATGAAAGTTTTGAGAGGATTGATACTTATGGCGATTTGTTGCAATAGGCTGAGAAAGCTCGTACCGTATACTACTACCGATAAGTCAGAACCAAAGTATAAATAAAAAAGAATATGACAAATTGCAGCAGTGGCAGAAAGTTAACCCCATTGAAACCAAAAATGTAAGTGAAAAGTGAAAGTATGATGTTTGTTTACTTTCAAGACATGGTATATATTCATTATTCTACATTCTAGTCTAAGTGAATTGATTTATTTTTCCTACAGAAGTGGTCAATATTTTGTTCTTGTAAATACATTAGAGGGAGTTAAAGATTTATAACTGCCTAGTATAACTTCCAAGGGAGTTATACCCCAGGTTTATAGTTACGGTAACTAGGGCTTTATTTGTCTGTAATGTATCAATACGGAATAAAATAATTGAAAGTGTGAATCGAAAGAAAGAGTTTATTGAATAGTTTAGATTGAATAATTAACATTGAATTTTGTTTCTTCGGTTTTCAGGTAGGATTTTGAATTAAAAGAATTTGTTATTTTATGTTATGTTAAGTTGTGTTTGGTATGAGGAAATTAAATTTACTTTGGTTTTCAGAGAAATAATTCTATTAATTATTCAAGATTAGAATATTGACATTATACATACACTGTCGGACAGAATTATTAGATCACACAATAATTGAAAGCGAATTTTTATATGAAATTTGTTATCTCGTTGGTTTTCTGTAACGAACGTGAAAAAGCTTCAATTATCTTATTACATGGCAGTATATTGCAAAATGATGAAATAAACTTTAATTTAAAGAATAAAAAAACTCAAAAATCAAATTCTATCACACCCATGACAAAAATTGTCAATATCGAGTTTTTCCACTCGTAGCTCGTATGACAGCTTCACATCTTCGCCCCATGCTTAAAATAAGCTCCCTTATATTGGGGTATAGGTCAGGTCGAGAGCGTAATGATACTCATTAATATTTCACAACTTTATTCTAACTTTCTCTTAACGTTTCTCTTATACAGGATTTCTTTACCAGCTTAATGTACTTTCTGGAATGATCTCCTATGACTCACAGACTAATCTCTGCGCATCGCGCCACTCTTTGGCACCAACTTGAACGATAGAATTGTCTGTTTAAGCTATCATAATTTAACCTACTATGAATTATGCCTATTACTTATGTCCCCTCGATCGATATCTTTCCAAATCTCAGAAATGGAAACAGTAACGGCATCAAGGTCGTTCGGAGGATTTGGAAGTGCTCTGAAGCTTCTACCCATCATGTCCTATACATGATCGATGGGGTTAAGGTCACCACTATCAGCAGGCCAATACATAGTCTCAATATTTTCACGACGGAAAAAATTTTGTGTCACCTGAGCTGTGCGCGGCCGTGCATTATCTTGCATAAAAACGAAACCAGCACCAAAGTTTTCAGCAAAGGGCACCACCTGAGGCTCAAGAATATCCGTTATGTACCGAACAGCATTAACTTTGCCCCTTCGAAGCGTCACTAGCTCCGTGCGTCCTCCTAAAGAGATGCCTCCCCAAAACATAACACTGTCACCACCATGATGAATGTTCTCAACGAAGTTGCATTGTGCGTATCGTTCTCCAGGTCTTCGATAAACTCGTATGCGTCTATCTGAATCATGAAGGGAAAATCTTGACTCGTCGGTAAACAAAACTAGACTCCAATCAGCCGGTTCCCAATTAACGTGCATTCTCGCAAATTGAAGTATGTTTTTCCGGTGCTCTACGGTCAAACGCGGCCCTCTAGCTATGATCCGTGGGGTCAGGTTCATTTCCCTTTAAGGTCTTCTTCCGGTTCTCGAGCTTATTTGGATTCCATAAGTCCTTCTAGCCACATTTTGCACCTCGGCAGATGTTATTGCCCGGTTTCGAAGGACTTGTTCGACCATGTAGCGATCCTGGACAGCATTGGTAACACGCCTTCGACCCTGACCTGGTCTTTTTTAATGATGCCCATTTTCTCTATGCCTTCTTAAAACATACGAAACTGCAGATTGAGTCACTCCAAGTCTTTCTGCGTTATATCGCTGACTACGACCTTCCTCCACTAATTTAACCACTCTAACACAATTCTCTAAGGATAATGCATTTCTAACCCGACCATGCACATTCATTTTCAAGTTTCAAGGAAAAATGAAAAGAAAATCAGTGTTTACCCGTTTAAGATAATTTAAACTGATAATTTTTTATTACAGGTAAAGAAACTGCGATATGGAACTCGAACTGAAGTTTAGATAACAATCATGATTGCAGATTAAAAAAAATTCACCTGCAAAAAATCATCAACAGAAGTTTTAATTCGAATTTCTTAAGTGATTTAATAATTTTGTTCGGCAGTATAGATGATGACGGTTCAGAATTCAGATTCGTTTGGTGTTTGTAATTCGTGTTAGATCTGCTTTGGAAATAATTCGTTCGTGTCTTTATTTGGAGATTCATGATCTGACAGAATGATTAGACTTACTTACACAGTAATTAGTGCCTCCTGTTGTTCAGTACTTTTAGACTTCCTTGAGATTTAACAAATACGCAAAGACCTCTGAGCATGCGCAAAACTAAAATGGTAGATTTTATTAGATTTCTGTCATCGTCAAGGTAGATTCGCTTCTTTGAAGATGGTCTCGCTGGTCTAGCATCAGCATCATAGACGATTTCGATGGTTTGGATAAAAGTGAAATTTCAACGGAATTGGAGATATGCTGTATGAGATATGTGAATTTCTAAAAAAAAACTTCCTTAATTTTTCTACTGGTTGGTTCCTAAGGAAAATCAAGAAATCTGATGGGGCTGAAATAAAGTACTCGGTTATGAAATGGTGATTTGGAGATTTGAATGACATTTTTCGATTGATAATTCTTCTTATCTACCAACGATGTTTCATTTGGATCAGAAAAATATTTTTCGAATTATTGAAAAATCAAAACTTCAATTGGCTGTAACAAAGAAACGATTCGACAGATTCGACCCATTTACCAATTTAAGCGAGATATTCAGGATCTTAACCTGACCTGAGAATTTCAAGTATCTAGGTCCTTTCGAAAGATATAACACACACGGACAGTTGGTCGGCCAGACAAAATGGAATTTGACCATGAATTCTTCATCAGTGTATTTCTTGAGTTGATCCGGAAATAACAACGATACCAAAAAAAACCAAAACTAGACATATTTTTTGCCAGTATCTCCAAAAGTTCAATCAAGGTTCAACTGAATTTTGTATGCTGTTATGAAAGATAGAGTTTGAGGTGATTTTGTCAGAATTCGATTTACAATTAATTTTTTTCAATCGACTAGCCCTATGATCGTGAAGAAATGTTGTAATTAGTTGTGCGTCAGTAAGATCCAACTAACTACTCAGTTTCAATCCGATTGTTCACTTCTTTCTTTATAATACAATCATTATTTTTTGGATTGTTCTCGAAGTAACCATACCGATGAAATATCCACTTATACAGGTGTCTCAATTAAATGGGAGATTGAGAAAGTGATTTGCAACAAAAAATTGATATTTCCATTTTCCGTTGCCAACATGTAAGCTAGCACAGAAGTTGATATGTCATTCTAAAGCCCATTAAATACAGTAGTTTTTGCTATAATGAGAACATATTCTCAATAGTCATTTTTCGTCCTGAAACCATTGATCCACCTACACCAGTCACATAAATTTTCTTGCCATTATTGAGATCTTATCTTGGAGACAATTCAATACTGTTTCGAAATATTTAGTCAAATTTGATGGGGGCTGTGAAGATAGAAGGTAAAACCTAATGTTTTTTTTCTGGAATAAATAAGAAGCATTCAGATTCAATGCTGATAAACAACTTTGTCAATCATTTCGTGATGAATATGTCATTAGAACAATTAAAAAGAATATATCAAAAATATATCAAATATTTTTTTGGAATGAGGGTAAATAATATCAGTCTTGAGGAACTAATTCATTGAATTTATTCAGTAAAGCTACGTTTCGAGAAACTTTGTTCTCTTTCTCAGGCTAAAAACAACTTAAAAGTATGAACATTCAATTTCAAAATTTGTGAGTCCCTGGAATGTTTTTAACGCCTATTTCAACCATTTCGAAATGTTCAAATGATCTGATTGATGAATTATTCATAAGGTGAGTCGGTGAGGTTTTTCTTAGATTGCTCGTCTTTTTTGGTGGATTCGCCATCGACAGTTTAATTATTTTACAATGTTGTATTTTCAGTTTTACCCATTATGTTTCTGTTCCAAGTGACAGTTCAGTGTTTTGAATGTTCATACTTTTATGTTGATTTTAGCCTTAGGAAGAGAACAAAGTTTCCCGAAACGTAGCTGAACTGAATAAATTCAAAGAATTAGTTCCTTTAGACTGATATTATTCACCTTCTGAATATTTGGGAACGATATTATCCGTTATTATTTTTTTGGAATATTTAATACTCTGCGATCTTATGATTATATTATCTTCACCAAATTCTGTATGAACCTTTTGCCATCATCTTCCAATCAAGTACTGAATTTCAATACGATCTTATCTGTGTTTTTGGCAATATTGGGAAAATAACCCCGCCCGTAAACACAATAACTTCCGAAAGAAACTAATTAGAAACACGATATTTGTGAAGTAGGTTTCAAGCTTGATAATACCAAGTGAATGGATTGAATTCGTGAATGGATAAATCCCCTGAATGATTCCGTAGATATACAAATCAAAAATTTTATTTTATAAAATCGAATTGAAATTCATAACTTGTTGAAAAAATCGGCTTGAAGGTAACTGTAGTATTTTTTGAGAGAGTGTAAAGCGTGAGGAAACGAAAGAATATGTGTAGAAAAGGTGCTGACTTCGAGTCGGTGCTTTTGTTGATTTTTTTGAGATATGAAATATTTCGGTTTTGGTCATATATCTAACGATTTCACTAGTTCAGAGATATTAAATTAAGAAAAACTAAATTTTATAATTTCTTAAGTATATTTTAATAGTTTACCATAATTGTGAAAGTATATATTAATTTTTAAATAATATGCATGTAAAACTAACATTACTTGTCAACAATATAAATTAAACGGATAGTCGAATAGTATAATTTTTGTCATTACAAATATTTGAACCTCATACATGTATAAGATCTAAATTCGGGATATATTTTGAGCATAATATCTCAGAGCCATTTTAGCCCCAAACATTAATAGTTTTTGTTGAAATCGTCTCCTCGATCGAGAGTATATGTATAGAAATCTAAACTCGAACTAACCTAAATCTTAAATTTATGATTATCATGATTTCACTTACATGAACGTCTACGTTTTTCCAATAGTAAATAGGAGGAAGGTACATTTTATATCAAGTACTTCAGTAAAGATTATAAGAATTGTATTCTATAATTCTATTTCTATTTGGTTATTCTATTTTTTCGGGCTAGAGTAAATATTTGGGAAGAATAAAAGCCTTTCGTATGAGAAAGAAGCATTTTGGATTATTGAGTAAAGATAAATGTTGAGTCCAAGTCATCTTTTTTATGATAGTCATCTATCTCTCTTAATTCAGCCAGAAGTTTTAATTTTTATTCAGAAACTTCAGACAGTCTCGATCGGACTCTGTTTGATATAAACGTGTTTTTAATCTTAAATTTAAGTAAGTTAAAGAATCCTTCCATGAATATACTTAAAGTAAAAATAACTTCAAATGAAAGTTTTCATATATCGAAGGTTATGTACGTTATAATTCAAATTTGAAAAAGACGGTTTCAACTTGATGTTTCTATCGATATTTGTTGTTAATCGGAAGTTGCTCATTATTCGATATTGTTGAAATCTTTTTCACATTTGTATTCTCTCTAAAATAAGTATAAATCAAGTATGTAGTCTATCCCCATCATACTATTCGACATCTGACTAGAATGGACCTTATGACTCACAAACAGAGGAACAAAAAATAATTTGTAATACCTGTCTTACTTTAGCTCATATAAAAACTTGACATATGACGTTTTATTTTTACTCTTATTAGTTTAATGAAACACATATTTATAGTTCTGGTTATACTGGTTCAAAATTCCAATTGACAATTTAAAAGATTGAATTTCAACAGTAATTGTCAACATATTCCTAATCAATTATCATCTGCAAATGTTAACTTGGTTGTAATATCATGATCGTTTATAATTCGATTTTCTTAATGTCTAAATGAAATATCTTCAACGAACGTATCATAGTGGAAACATCTTCAACTTTCAGGTTCCTCACGTTGGGAGAAAGAACGAGAAATATCGGTAAACTGAGGATGACAAAACTTATCAGGATTTGAATAAAATTCTACATGATGGTGCATTTTCCTTTTTCAGCCCAAGGATTGTTTTTTTTGTCCGGTGCATGGATAAGTGGATCATTCTTCTCATTTTCTTCGACATATTCACGCATCCTGAAAACAGAAATTCTTATTAATTTTTGGGAAACTAACCAATCAACAGCCATTGTCATTTACAGGGTATTTTAATCAAGCAAACTATGGGTGCCATTTGGATCAATTTATAAAAATATGACCTCTTACGGTATTTATCAATTCAGTCTATCCGAGATTATCAAGACATTTCGCGTCGAGAGCACACCAACAGTTTTCAGCAATCCAAGTTTGAAGCAGCTTGAAAATATTGATAATCAGTCCAGATGTCGATATTGTTCGTGAATATTTTATGATATTTTGCAAATAGTTTTGATGCTTTTCATAGTAAAATTAAATTTCAATCAAAATTGTCGAGAATAGTATACTTGAAACTGTATGCTTCCGTCTATTGACTTTGTTGGAAAGATCGAATTGATAAAAATAATGAATCTTACATTTCTATGAATTTTGCACTCCCAACTTAAATATTTGGCAACAAGATCCTGAAACAGGTCAATTTTCGTTTCACTTTACCAAATTTTTATGCGCTTTTGAAGGATTTTTGCTGCACCCTGTGCCCCATCCCCATCAACCCTCTAAATTTTTTGAATAGGGAAAGTGGGTCATGTGGGACTTTTTCGGTAAGGTCTTCGTATCTTCTTTACAGGCGTGCAGAAATTTTCAAGAAAAAAATTTTTTTTTGAAAAATTAGTTACTTCAAAGAGGTTTTCAGTATGAGCACTTTGTCATGGCTCATTTATTTTCAGACGATGGTACCTGATGAAACTTTTCACTGAATGAAAGTCGACCATTAGAGTTTTGTTCATGCACAACTTTCATAATAATAATTGATTGTACACAATGCTACAACCCGAACTACGAATCGACCTGTCGGCTGTCGCTGATACCAGTGCTTGTGTCACCATCCATTGGTGGTATCACTGCCGCCGTTAAATGATTTCCGTAAGATTACAGTGACTATTTAATCATAAATATATTGTGTCTTTACGTAAGGTTACTATCCCTCTTTATACAATGCTAGTACACAAATAGGACTTTTCCTCCCAAAATGTCCATTTGGTCCGTCCTGAACATCCTGTACAGAGTGTTTTTTTAACCGGCACAATCAATTTGGAAAAATCACACTAACAACCGAGTGTTTTGAAAAAAATGTGGTAATGTGCTCATCCATATTGTGCTACATTGAAGATTTCATTGAAATCGAATGATGAGAATTGATGAGAAGGTGAAAATTTGAAATTTCAACTTGATATTATTTAAATAGAAAAAGGCGTAGTACATGAAAAATCAGAAAATAAGAATTAAATTCCAAATGAGCTCATAAAGATAACCTCATTTTGTAAAGATCCAGAGGAAGAATAAAATATTATTCGAAAGCTAGGTTGAAACAAAGAAGATTAGTTCATTCATTCTCCACACACCAGTCTATATCCCATCAAAAAACAAACTTTAATATACTGAGACTGTTAAAAAAAAATCAGATTAAAGGTAGAATATATCGTAAGTAATCAATGTAGGCAAATATTACGTGAATCAATCACATAAAAAGCTATATCATTCAATGATTGCATTCGTAGTATTTAAGTAGACTCGTAACATTATCATTCTGGTAGGGAAATCACATGCATCAGAAGTTTTTACCTGAACCGAGACCTGAACTCTTTCAGGTGTGCAACCACATTCATATTACTGTAGTTTTCTAATTGAGTAGAAGTAAAATGAATTCTCTCGAAAGATTCCTAATCAAATGATTTCAAAAAGCTATATTTCATTCTTGCTTTCTTGGTATGATGATGGAACGTTTTATAACTTACGTGTGACCGCCTGACATGAATAAATAACATTGTTCTTATGAAATTGATAATGATTTTAATGCTTTTTTCATGGATAACCTTGGAGGATTAACAAAGAATTAAAATAAATTGTATGAAAGTTTTTTATAACACACATTTCATGCTTAAAGCATATGTTCATTCAAGAGCATATTTGCTAGACCATTGCAATGGAACAACTTCATTCTGTTTCAGGATGTTGAACTTTCCTTTAAATAACATAACTAACAATTCCTATCTTTCCTTTAAATCTTTTAATTTCCATTATTTCCGAGGAATTCCTAATCAATCCGAGAAACTGTTTCAAATCTGCATACTTCCACCTTGATATTCAAAATATTATTTTCCATTGGAATGCTAACACTTGACCCCTGATTTATGTACAAACAGAATCGATTTTGACACCGGATTCGTCATCAGTGAGTCCAACCTAGTCGATTGAGACCATTTTCGGCTCAATCATCCAAAATTACAGACATTTGGACAAAACGATAGCACTCTGTTCCCCTAGAACATGGACGCAAAAATGGTATCACTGAATCTTCATTTCTTTTGAATTATCGAATTCACATAATACCTTCTCAAATTCATTATTTATCCGAGGTAAATTCACATTGTGAGTAAAACGCAATTCTTACGATCTCTATGTGGAGGGGGCAGCTTCCGTAATTAGCTGACCAACCGAGTGACGTAATAAAAGTGAATGGAGCACAAATTTAGTACCGGAGATGTTGGGTGAATAATCTCAAGCACTCAAATGGGTATAACTCCGAATAAGTGATCGATTTGGCTCATTAACGAACTTAACCCTTGCATTCTGCTAGTGGCTAGCTCAGAACTGTCAAATTACAGAAAACTGGTTCAAACGATAGGACTCTGTTCCCTAGAATCTGCCTGCAGAAAGTTTAACAATTGCTACAACTGAAATAAAAGATTCATAGAAAATTACCAACAGTGATTCTCACGAAATTTCGCATGAACCTTCGCGATGTCATTTTCAACCAAGCGAATATTTCTGTCCATCAGATTTTATTCGGGGGTTTCCACTTATTCCTTTCCAGTGGTTTTATCCGAAGACATTGTGTTTACTATCGAACAAATAACAATTAAGATCCAAACCAACTATTTGAATTACGATGATCAAAGCGTTTCCTTTCGGAATTATTTGTGAACAATTCAAAGATTCCGCATATATTCGATATGATATTTTTCCGAATCCGATCGAACTGAAATCTGGTATGTGGAGCTGAATCACAGAAAAAGGGCTATGTATAATTACAGCAGAATCTGATTGATACTTTCTGAGAAAAAATATATTAGAGCTTTCAGTTTTTCAACTCGTTAGAAAGTTATCGTGGCACATACTTACTGCCGAAAAAATTTGAAATTTATAAGGAATTCGACATCAGTAAGTCGAATCAAATCGACAATTTCTTCTCAGATGAAAATTTTGAACCCGAAATAGGGAGAAACCAGGTTTTGCTTCAAATATTTGAATATGTGAAAAAATTACTTTGTTGTGGAAAACTGATATAACTCGTGTCCGAAAGTAACAAAAATGACCGAGCCAATAACTGTTATCTTATCTCACCGCTATTTCCTCCAGAAACATAGATTATCACAAACCAGAGTCCAATATTTGAGTTATGTACTACGTTGAAACCGAAGGAATTTGATTTATATTCTCCAGGCCTATCTGATGATTGATTTTGGATCTTTATTAATCTTTCTTTCATAATTGATACAAGATTATTAGAGACTAGATTTTTTGCCGTGGAAATCGCATCATATTCTCTATATCGAAACGAACTTTCCATCAGCGAATATCTCGAGGCACAATGTTCATGAATGGACAGCATCAGGATATCTTGAATCGATTGAAAATAGGTTTAATTTTTGGAAATTGCGTTCTCATAACACAAAACGAAATAGCAAGAAATCAAATTCAGCATCCAAACCTAACCAGAAATGATGAGGAAAAACAGCAGGTGTGGTCAGTTTACGCCTCTCAAAGGCATTGATATTCGACAATCGTTTAGGAAGCAATATCCAAAAGACTATGAAGAAGGTATCAGTGGAAATCACATTTTTGTAGGTACATTTAAACAATAAGGATAAGCATAGAAATGAAACAATAAAAGACCTGCTCAATTGAGCGAACTCGGAGTTGCATTGTACTTGTCGCAAAGGAGGTGATACACCGCGGCAGGTTGGTAAAATAAAATTCCTTTCATTCATAGGTAGTACGTTGATGACAATAAAAGTATATCGTGAGATAACAATATCGAAAGATATTATGTTGAGATTGGAAATATTGAAAAAATAAAATTTTGAATGGGTATATCTACGGAATCATTGGGCTGATTTTACCCATTCACGAATTCGACCTTCGTAATTAAGCCCCAAACCTACTCTACAAATATCGAGTTTCTTAGTTGTTTCTTTAGGAAGTTAGTGTGTTTACGCAGTCGGCCGTTAGGCTGGCCGTAAACACAATAACTTCCGGAAGAAACGACTTAGAAACTCGATATTTGTAGAGTAGGTTTGGGGCTTAATTCCGAAGGTCGAATTCGTGAATGGGTAAAATCCACCCAATGATTCCGTAGATATACCCAATCAAAATTTCAATTTTCCAATATTTCCAAAAATACAGATCAGATCGAATTGAAATCCAGTACTTCATTGAAAAATAACAGTTTGAAGTTTCATACAGAATTTAATGAGGATGAAATGATAAGAAAATCATAGAAATGTTTTTTTTTCAAATTGTTCTAATGACACGATAATCACGAAATTTTGCATGAAGTTGTCTTTCAGCATCTCAAAACTAGCTGTAAAGTTTTATCAGGACTGAATCAGTATTTCTCGAGTTATACCGAAAAAACCAACGAAATCGAGAAGAAAACCTCGAAATTTGTCATATTTTTTCCCGATATCTCCAAAACTTATGATCGTATCGAACTGAAATTTGGTATACTGCTGTGAAATATGAAGCTCAAAGTGTGAGTGAATTTTTTTTTTGTATATGATGAATGGTTTTCGAAAAAAAAAATTTTTTGGAAAAAAATTTGGAAAAATTTTTTTTTTTAATTTACCGACGGTATGATCCTGACAAAATTTGGCTCAAAGTTGCGCGTCGTTGAACTCCACTCAACTGCCAACTTTGAATCCAATCGCTGGAGTAGTTTCCGAAATAAAAAATAAATAACTTCAAGTACCTATAACTCCGAAACTATTCGACCGATTTGGCCCATTAACGAACTTAACCGCGGCATTCTGATGCGCAACCTATCCTGGAAGTTTCAAGTTGCTAGCTTGATTCTGTCGACAGTTAGCGTGTCTACGGCCGGACAGAATCGATTTTGACACCGGATTCGTCATCAGTGAGTCCAACCTAGTCGATTGAGACCATTTTCGGCTCAATCATCCAAAATTACAGACATTTGGACAAAACGATAGCACTCTGTTCCCCTAGAACATGCGCACAAAAACAGCAGGTGTGGTCAGTTTACGCCTCTCAAAGGCATTGATATTCGACAATCGTTTAGGAAGCAATATCCACAAGACTATTTAGAAGGTATCAGTGGAAATCACATTTTTGTAGGTACATTAAAACAATAAGGATAAGCATAGAAATGAAACAATAAAAGACCTGCTCAATTGAGCGAACTCGGAGTTGCATTGTACTTGTCGCAAAGGAGGTGATACACCGCGGCAGGTTAGTAAAATAAAATTCCTTTCATTCATACGTAGTACGTTGATGACAATAAAAGTATATCGTGAGATAACAATATCGAAAGATATTATGTTGAGGTTTTACAGAAGAATCTGTATTTTTACTGGCTTTTTCTGGGGAACAGCTCGTTATCTTTCGTCACAATGTCTGTAATTTTCGAATTTCAAGCCGAAAATGGCCTTGGATTGGGTTGAACATCCCGAAGAAGAATCCGTGATCAAATTCAATTATGTCCGTCCGGCGTCTGTCCGTCTGAACACATACGCACGGACGTGTTCTAACTTTCGAAGGAAATGACCTAGCAATTTGAAATTGGCAGATTAGGTTTGGAGTTCGAATAGCTCGGTTAATTCCGTTAGTGGCTGAAATCGGTCGAATAGTTTCGGAATTAGGCCCATTTGAAATTTTGTGGTTAATTTCTCGATATTATACGATAAGATCAAACATTTGAAAATAGTTTAAGAATACCAATATGCAACTTAGTGCAGAATTTTGTGTGAATCCAGAAGTAAGAAAATTCCAAAAAAATCTTTATTCGAAAATTTTTCGAATTTTGTTGAAACATTTTTCGGAAAATATTGGTCAGATTTCAACGAAATTCGGCTCAGACCTTCTGGTCAGTATTTACAACAAAAGTCAAATATTTAATTCGATCCGATATTTACCTTCGGATATATAAGAAAAAAAATATGCCAAATTTCGTTGTTATTTGGAATTTTGAAGTTATTTCCGCAATATCTCAAAAAAAACAGATGCAATTAGATTGAAACTTCGTATTCACTTGAAGAATACCGAGTTTTTTTCGAAACATTTTTTTTCTGAAAGTGTTGATCCGATTTCAAGTTAATTTGGCAGAGACTCTGAAATCAGTATTCAAAAACAATGTTTCAAATTTCATTTCGATGCGATATTCACTCCTAGAGATATATGGACAAAAATATGTAAAATTTCGTTGTTATTTGAATTTTTGACGTTATTTGCTCAATATCTCAGGAAGTGCAAGTGCGATCAGATTGGAACATCTTAATTATATGAAGAATACCTACGCGAAAATTATTGCAGAAAAACTCACATGGATGGTTTTTGAAAATTTTTATTCGAAATGTTTAAAATTCTTTTTGAAAACATTTTTTTTTCGGAAAATATTGATCAGATACTAACGAAATAGAGCACAAAATCTATAATCAGTATTCAACAACAATGTTCCAAATTTCAATTCGATACGATATTTTCTTTCGGAGATATATGGAAAAAAATATGTTGTTTGAAACTTTGAGGTAATTCCCTCAATATCTCAAGAAGTACAGAAGCCATCACATCGAAAAGTCGTAATTATTTGAAGAATGCCAACGCGCCACTTGCTGCAAAGTTTCGTGCGTCCCCAATGGTTAGAAATTTTGAAAACAATTATCCACATCTTTATCGAAGAAAAATTATGTTTTCTGAATTTATTGACCAGATTTAGATGAAACTCGACACATACCCTGAAGTTCGTCTTTCACAACAGTTTTTCAAATTTCACTCTGATCTGATGTTTATTTCCAGAGATATTACGAAAAATTATATCAAATTTTGGTGTTATTTGAAATGTTAAGAAAATTTTTTCAATATCTCGATAACTATTGATGTGATCGGATTGATCACAATTCAATATTTAAAAACAATATTTCAAATTTCAGTTCGATAAGATATTGATTTTCGGGGTATTGGATAGATAAGAATATTTCTTCCATATCTCAAGAAGAATAGACGCGATCAGATTTAAACTATGTAGTGAGTTAAAGAATACCAAACCACGACTTAATGCAAAATTTCGCGGGGATCGTATTTAGGTTTGAAAAATTGTTGGAAAGTTTTCGAAAATTTTGAAAGAATTTTTTTCTCCGGAAACTATTCATCAGATTTCAACATAATTGGCAACAGAGTCAGTATTTTACAACTGTGTTTCAAAGTTCAACTTGATCCGATATTCATCTCCGGGGATAATGTGGAAAAAATGTGTGTGGTTATTTTCTCGGTATTAGTGTTATTTACTGAGTTACTCAAAACATAATGGAATAATAACATTTCGAATGGATATAATACGCGGCATCATTGGATGATTTAACCAATTCGCGAATTCGGCTCTCGTAATTGAACCGGTTCAACCTCTAAATGGATTCTCATTTTTTGGTTGGCTTAGAGGCTGACCTCAACCACAATCACATCCGAAAAAAACGACTCAGAGACTCGATATTTTCATAGCAGATTTGGGGATTAATTAAGAAGGTCGAATTCGTGCTAACTTAAAATCCCCCCAATGATTTCGAAGATATATCCATTCTAAATTCAATTTTCCCAGTATAACCAATAACGCTAATGTGTTCGAATCAAAATTCTATACTTGGTTGAAAAATGACGGCGTGAAGGTTCATGCAAAATGTCTTGAGGAAATGGTTTCCAATGTGAACAAGTTCGTAAAAGCTCCTCACCTCACGTCAGGGCTTTTCTAGATTTTTTAGTGATTGTATTATAACCTTCATTAAGTAGACTTATCCTAATTTAAATAAAAATTTCTCACATTATAATTGAAATTTTTATTTTTCCGGGATCTATTCATCAGATTCTAATTAGAATGATCACCTTGAAATCAGTATTTGAGTACAGTATACCAAACTTCAGTTTGGTCGGATTCTATAATTTTTGCAGATATTCGGAGAAAAATTATGTCCAATTTTGTGTTGTGTGTTCGGAAAAACTCGAAAAATACTGATCCGTTCATAATGAAGCTTGATTACTAATTAGCAAAAACTGATGCATAAGCTTGTGTATAATTTCGTGATGATCGAGTCATTACAATAATCTGAAAAATCAAATGTTTCAAATGTTTTATATATTTTTATTCTCACGGAATTCTGTATGAAACTTCAAGCTGTCATTTTTATTTGATAATATGAAACTAGATTTTAATCCGATCCAATTGAAGTTCTAGAAATATTCGGAAGATAGGATTTTGAATGGGAATCATTAGGTGGATTACATCCATTCACGAAATCGGTCTTCTTAATTAAGGTCCAAATCTAATCCACAAATATCGAGTTTCTCGGTAGATTTTTCGGTTTTTGTGTTACCGATCGGTGGTAAGGTGGATGTTGAGAAAATAAAATCCCTCTTCAATGGCTGGATTTCATCCATTAATGTATTCGACCTTTGTTTACAACGTCTGCTGTTTTTTCAAGAATTGATTACGTGACATAATTTGAATTTAGGTGTTAGTTGTAAAAGTACCTACATCTGGAATTCCTGTTCCTTCCGAAAGAATATTTTGTGAGCTCGATATCTGTAGGGCATGTATGAAGCATTATTACGAAGGTTACATTCTTCAATGGATATCTTCCGCTAAACGATTTCGTAGAGTTTCCCTTCGAAACTATTATTTCCACAATATACTTGAAAAGTCTAAATTCATTAATTGCTTGAAATATAATAATGATAAGTTTATTTGTTGTGGGCAGGGACAATACTGGGTAACCGCGCTCGGTACGATTATGAACAAGATTCTGACTCAGTTTTTTTCTCGAATTCTCCTGTATTTGAAATGTTCAGACAGATGGACATTAATTGTGATTCCTCCTATATCCAATGCTTATCAGTTCGTATTCTCGAATTTAAATGAATCTTTAAGAGACATAGAAGGAAGAGGAGCGAGATATTGAATGAGCTACGTCGAATGGGGAGCAAGAAAACAGGGTGATTCAATACATACAAGAGAGATTTATCCGTGGTGAGTAAAACATCGGCGAGTTGCATCCCACAGACAGTATTCCAATCAGGAAATGGATGTCGTGAATAAGACAGATGTATGTTGTGCAGAACCATGCGCGCGATGAAAAATTTTGTTATGCCCAAAATCAAGTGAATAATGAATTGGGTTTCGGAGATTTAAGGATGAGAATAGAAAAAAATTGATTTTGTATGAGAGTTGGTATGCTGGATTGTAAGGATTTTTCAGATAGATAGATTACAATTCTAATGGATGTTTTATGATTCCTGTGTGTGTTTTTATTTTGAGTTATTGAACTAACAATTTATAATTTTGCTTTTATGTAGGACTTCATTCGATTCCCAGGAAACAAAATTATTTCATTTCTTTATATGTATGAATCGATACAACAGAATTCTATCTACTATTAGTTCTCCAAATTCTCCAGATTATTTCTTCCTCAACGGTACCATTCAATACTGTAACATTTTTACTTCTTTCAATTGAGTAAATCACTGATTAAAAATGTCTAGCGAATTGCTGGTAATAGAAAGTCAAGTAATTATCGATTATTTTAGAACCAATGCAAAAGATCAACAAAGCGGAATGTAACGTTTCAGAGTACAAAACTAACTTCTTCATCAGACAAACCAGAAAATTGCTTTTTCGATTTTTCGTATTTTTAGACATTTGTCAAATTGACCTTTTCAGAAAACCACAGCTATACAGGTTCACTTGGTTTCGACATCAGTATATTTGTATCGAGAGGTGACAATCATTGATTAAAAATTCAAGATCGGTTATTTTATGAAAATGTCAGACATTTGTTTGAAAGAAAAACATGGTGTGCTCATCTGCTCGTCTTTGGTCGTAAGAACACATAATGACGTCTTAAAACTCTATGAAAATTCAAAGCACAGAATATACAGGGTGAGTCACGAGGAACTGTATATATTCCAACCACGTATAAAGACTACTCAGGTAATTATCAAATGAACATTTAAAAGTGCCTTCGTCTCTTCATAAAATTTAAACAGGCTGATTTTCGGTGTTTGCCGAAAACTTCAATCCTTCATTACCTTTGAACGTTTATCCCGAATCGACTGAAATTTTCAGAGAATATTGCCTTGAAGTACCTTCAGGTACAAACTCGTTCATAATTCGAAAAATACAGGTCCGGCTTCGAAAATTTCTGTTATTTTTGTCTTTCGCAAAAATGTCTCCCTGTGTATGGTTTTTTCTATGTTTGATGAGGAATATTGAAACCATAATGATTAAAGAGGAAAACTGCCAAAAAGATTTTCTCATTGAATTCAGTATAAGAAGCAAGAGGGAGTATCATCATCACACATCTTACAGCATTTTCTTAATTCAGTGCCGTTTCCAGGACTGGCTTCTCAATTCAATTTGATCTTAGTTTTGGAACACCCTGTTCAGCCGTTTATTGGGAAATAATCAGTTCTGAGCTGGAAAATTCTCAAAATTTCAATTGATGGTTTTAAAACTCAATAAACAAAATTATTTAGAAATTTCCCTCAGCTTTTCGAAAACTCAGAACAAAAATCGGGACGTTGAAGTGGTTAATAGAACTATTACTACCTTATACCAGAAATGTTCTTCCATTAGCCTTATGGAATTACCATTCCGTGGCTTATTTCTGTTTGTGTAAAAAGAGACCAAACACTTTCACTTTTTTATCCCCGTCTTTCCTCTTCAGTTGGTCGTCGATGGTTGTCAAGATATAGTTTTTCTCTTCAAACTCAAAATTTTAGATGATGACTGGATAGTGAATTCGTTGAAAAAAAATGATTTGAACGAAGCTTAATTGAATATCTCCTACTTTTTGTTATGAAAATTGCCATAAATCCATAAATAAGACATGAACCATCATTGATAAAAAAAATGAAACCGAACATGAACGAGGAAGACAACATTTTTCATAACAATAATTAAAAACTAAAATTTACATAACCAAGAACAATCATTTTAGATTATTTCAAAGATGAATTCTTCCAGCTTCCACGCATTTCTGTTGTCTTATTTTCAAATGTCTTACTACCTTCCTGATTGTACCCGGACCGTTCCTAATATTAGTGGAACAGTAAATTATTTTTTCTATCAATTCTTGGCGTGTGTTTGGAGATTCTGCATACACCAGTTCTCTCAGTGGTCCCCAAATGGAATAATCAACAGTATTTAAACCTGGCGACCTTGGTGGTCTTCTCCCTATCCATCTGGAACCGTAGGTTTCATTCAGGTGTTGGCGGACAGCAACCGAAAAATGTGGAGGTGCTCCATCATGCTGGAAATGGAGCTACCGAACATCAATATTTGCCAATAGGTTGGAGAGAATATTTTATTAAAAGTTCAAATAATCTTCTCCACTCAACGAGGCATCAAAGAAATATGGACCTATTAGCTGGTTATTGACTACCCCAATCCACGTATTTACCGAATATCTTAATTGGGAGCGTCCTTCGCGGATTGCATGGGGATTTTTTTCGGCCCAAATATGAGTGTTCCTCAAATTGACAACACCGTCTCTTGTAAATTGCGCTTTATCGGTAAATGAAGTTCTATGGAGAACGAATTAAATTGGGAAATTTTCATAAGCCGGTCCTGGAAACGGGAATGAGCTAAGGAAATGCTTTCTGATGTGTAAATGAAATATTAACTTTTGCTCCTTATAGTTCAATGAGAACCTTGTTATTTAAAGCTAAGCGAAAATAATCACCGAAATTCATTATTTAATTGACAATTGTACAATAATGTTAGGAGAAATCTCTTTAACAGTTTTCCTCCATAATAATTATGGTTTCAATATTCCTCATCGAATATAGAAAAAAACATACAGGGGGTGAAGGATTGGTGGCGACATGTTGATGATGTTTTCCTGATCTGGCAACATGGAAGAAAAGTTCAGGACAAATTTTTCGAATATATATTAATTCTAAAGAACGCTCAATAAAATTCCCAATGAAATTAGGAAAGAATGATCAACTTCCGTTTTTAGATGTTTCAATTGAAAAATATCTGGATTATTTCGGTAGAAGTGCCCTAAAAAAAGATACGGATACAAATAGATATCTAAATTCAGATATCAACTCAGTGAAAAGAAGTATAATTAAAACCCTTAATGAAAGAGCTCATGTAATCTCATCAACCCATGAGATTCGTCAACACAAATGGATCTACATTAAATCATTTATTGAAAGATTTGAGAAAAAGAAACATTCAAAAATTTTCACGAAAAAACTTCTCCTAATTCTCAACCAAATCAACTAGAACAACCATCATTAACAAGTCGTTTTTTTAGTATGATTCTGTACATGGCTTTTCAGAATAAATCAGAATAGTTGGTGCTAAATTCAATATAAGAATAGTTTTCAAATCAAAAGATGATTTGAGATCCATACTAACTAAAACCAAAACCAATCAACGTGAAACAGAAATCGAAAATTTGTGTTTTTAGTATTCCCTGTATTTAAAATAAGTCATATACAGGGAAAACATCTCGGCCGTTAGATAACAGGGAGCGAGAACAAAAAACAACCTAAGGAATAGATGAAGGTTCATACAGAATATCATGAAGAGGATTTGACCAGAAGATCACAGAATATTGAATATTTGGAAAACAAATTCTTTGCATAGCTTTTTCTATAGCAGTGCTGTGTGAACAAACTTAAAGAGTGGATATGTTTCTTGGATTCCAAAGTTAAACCATCATTCAAAGTAAACATTTTCTACATACTCTTGAAACTTCACTATTTCCCTCTGAGGCATAAACTTCTATCATTATTATATTAGTCTATTATATCCTGGATATTTATCCCTACATCCTAAACAATACGAGAATATTTTATTGGCGAAAATACAACACGCTAAGAGGTTCATTCTTTGGTTTTCGTTGGAAGACTCATTCATAAAAAAAATCAAGAAAAGAACTGACTATAAATCAGGAAATGTTATGCCCTTGTTCAAAAATCGAGTTCATTTCCTACAGAAATTGTGCACTTACTTCACGCCGTACATTTTCAACCAAGTGCTAAATCTCAACTCGATATCATGTGTATTTTTGGAAAAGAGAGGAAAAACAAAATATTTCCGGGAGTTATTATGTTTACGGTCGGTCTGAAGCCTGCGTACAGTCACGCGAGCTGAGCTGCTTGCAAGGCAGTTCAATTAGACTACCTAGCAAGTGTACGTTGTTGAATGGCTCGCAAACCGCTCAAAACATCATACGCACTTGTTAGGCAACCCAATTAAACTACCCCGCAAGCCGCTCACCAAATGAAAATCATTCAGAGAATCGATATTTGTATTGCCATTTCGATTATTTCAAAAGATCGAATTCGTAAATCGGCATGATCTACCCATGATGTAAGCAAAACATGGTGTGCCCATTTGCTCATCTGTGATCGATTTACCAATGATGACGTCACTTTTTTCATTCAAAATTGAAGCACAGAATATATATTTCCTTGTATTTTAATCTTGCTGTAGCCACTTTTTTTTCAGATGAGCACACCATGTTTTTACATTATGGATCTACCCATGATTCCACTATGACATAGGTATTCATTCGATATTTTATGTTGACTAAATTTCCAAATGAATCCATGAATCTTCATCGAAAATCCATTCACGATCGGAGCACCGTACGAGGTTTCCGGGAGTTGTATAAATTCTGTTTGTTTGACAGACAAATATGATCATTCCATAAACCTTTTTGGAAGCATATTCTTGTGCACATCTTCATCATGAATTATTCTGTAATATACTAAATTGTATGTTATCGAAGGGCTTATACGAAAAATGTCAAAGATATTGCTGTAACTACACGCCACCAATGTTCGATACCATTATTTTATCTCTATTCCATCATCTACTACAAGGAAATCTTCTCATTTCAAGTTGGTGAATTTTTTTACTGTAATATATTCCGATCAAGGCTTACTGTATCAGTGGACAAAATTTTCCAAACTTCCATAAAGCAAACTCTGAGTAACAATCATCGATAGGAGGTTATGTTATATGAAATCAATGAATTATACGAAATATCAAATATCCTTTGCATCAACATTTCTGAATAAACGAAAAAGAGTCATGGGGAAGACCATCGAAGAAAATTTCCAATGACCACAAATTGTTGTTACATAATGCACCCCAGAGAGGTTACATATCATCATTCGAGTGGAATTGAATTGATCCCACTCATATGGAAGTCATCTACATTCAATCAACATCATGCTTCTTATGTTCGCAGGAGACGTTTCAAAAAGTTGAGGATAAATAATTACATTATTTAACTTTACTTGAGATGGGACTCTTAGAACAAATATTAGATTTTCAAACATAATCATCTACATTCAATCAACATCATGCTTCTTATGTTCGCAGGAGACGTTTCAAAAAGTTGAGGATAAATAATTACTTTATTCAACTTTACTTGAGATGGGCCCCTTAAATCAAATATTAGATTTTAATCGTTTCACTAGTGAAGAAGAGATTCGTAATGAATAATTGAAGAAAAATTACCATGTAATGGCGAGTCACGGGTATTTGGAAAATTTTATATAGGTGCAACAACCTTCACCTTCTTATGAAGATCATCAACCTTGAAGAAATCAAGGACGTGAAACGTAATAGGATAGTACTTTTTTAGGAGATATCTAGGTACCTCTTAAAGACAGACAATATATTATTTCCATTCAGTAACCGTTAATGCTATTGATTCCACAGTTTTTTTCTTGTTAACGTTATCATCTGTGGTCTGAATTATTGAAGAATGTTTGTTGATATCATCCGGAGGGCATATTTTTATATTATTTTATTCCTCACAAATTTTGAGCCGAAATGGTCTGGAAGGATTACCTGTATTACATCCTTCTGATCTACTCAATATCTATTCGAAATATTTTTCTGGAAATCTAAAATATTTAATACACTCGTGGACATATTATACCAATACGTCTATGCGTAAATTCGAATGTAGTTTTGTTAGTGGTGACTTTCAAAGTTCACGAATGGAATAAATATTTAAACAATGTTTTCACTTCTTGAAATGAATTTTCGATAGATGAACTTGATATCCATCATCAATATCGAAATATTTCCGACTAATATACGTTTTATATTCGAAAGAGTTCAGGAGAATCTATTCTTGGTGATTCTTCTTTTGTAGGAAATAGATATAAAATGGACAATATACCCAGATAGAAAATAACTAAGAAATTTTACATGTTTTTTTGCAAGTTCCTCAGAAGTCAAATTTCTGTTGAATAGTTCTCGAGGAAAGAAATGTTTTTCAACAGAAATTTTTTCTTTGATTTTGGGCAGATATGATCCTCACCAAATTAAGTAGACACATACGCATTTATGTTTTACAACTCACCACAAAATTTAAATCTGATCGTTCAAGCTCTTCTTGGGAAAATCAGGAAATAACCTCAAAGTTCTAAATAGACACGAAATACGATATATTTCTCCTCGAGATTTACTACATTAAATATCAGATCAAACTAAAATGTGTAGCACTCAAGTTTAAGGTTTGTGCCGAATTTCATAGGAATCTGATACACACTTCTCGAAAAATCAATTGTTTTTTCAAGGAAAATTTTAACAATATTAGAATATTTTACATCTTTTACTATCACCCTCCATACGGAATTTGGTATGAACTTATGTGCCGGTATTCTACAACTACTATACGAAGTTCCAATTTGATCTCTCCAGTACCTACTTCTTGGGATATTGAGCAAAATAACCTCAAAAGTTCGAATAATAACGAAATTTCACATGTTTTTCGCTGTAAATCACAAAATAAATATCGAATCAGATTGGAATTCAGAAAACTGTTGTTGAATATTAATTTGTAGTTTTTTGCCTAATTTAATACAAATATGATTGATAGTCTCCGTTGAAAAATACAACAAAAGCTTGGGAAATTTTCGAATGAATGATTCCCTAAAAATTTCTCCGAAACCATCCGGAAATTTTGAGTTTCAAACAAAAGTCAAAGCACAAAGTGAAGTAAATTCTTAAACCTAGTCGTTTGAGATCATTCTCGGTTCATAATTCGAAAATTACATACATTTGGGCAAATCGATAATGCACTGGAAAAAAGCGTAAAACCTCGTAAGAACTGAGTAATTGTTTTCTCAACTCTCCCACATAAATGGAAGACTAAGGAAAATTGCAAGAATTCAGTTTAAGATCTAGATCACCAAACAATTCAATCGATTTTTTTTTTAATTCTCAGTAGGTATAGACAATCTCATGTACCTAACGAAAGATCAAAACATATCATCTGTGCGAGTTCGCACTTTCAGAGTTATTCCCGAATCATGTTCATGACTAGAAATAATTTCTAGGAATCAATAAAACAAACTAGTACTGAAATATTTCCGTCGTCTGTCTATTCGGATATGTTTTACTTTCATTACCTTCTTCTACATTTCATTAGTGAAAATTATTCACATAAAAAACTCTATTCAGCTGATACAACATTATAACTAACGCTCTAGTTCCCTACAAAACTCCAAAAACCACAAATTGAATTTTCAACTTCAGTTTCAATTATATATTATAATGTTAAAGTGAAAAAAGAAATGAAATGATATTCGCGTATTTAATGAACATAAATTTCTCATCACTGCATTTTATTTGCAACAGCAATAACCCAACGATCTGTCAACAACGCAATGCTCAGACACAGATCTCCCCTTAGTCATCATATGTGTACAATAAAATGAGGTTATTCTTCGAAAACAAAGTTAATTTTTCCATTATTTTCACAAGAAATGTTGGATGAAACTACGAAAGGACAATCTGGTAAAATAAAAATATGTTAGTTTTACTCACGCTGCAATGGATTTGGATAAAGGCCAACGCTCCATCGAAGCTTGATACTTCATGTTTTCGATCTGTTTCTTCAGAGCGTCTTTGTCCATGGCTGCTAGTGTACTGGCGTCCATCGGGCGCGGTTGGAGCGTCGCTCTTCACGCAAGCGTCGTTTCGTAGTTCACTGGAAACCGTGGGGAGCCACCTACTTGAAAGGGACTCTGGAATGAAGGAAACTGTGAACTACGGTGAGACGGCAATATAGATTTTAATGCAATACGTAAGATTCGTATATGGTTTCCTAGATGGCTCACAACAATTTTTGATTTCAATTATTGAGCAATCATTAATCCATATTGCTGTAAATGGTATATTGGTGCTAATCAGTTGGGAAACCTGATCTATTGATATGGCAACAGCACAGAATTCCTAAAAAATAACACCAATTTCAAATACAATACGAGAACGGCCAATATCAATTTTCCACAGCATAGGTTGTCTCTAACAGAAAAAGTCCATCTTTTATGTGCATCAACATCTTCAACAATTTGCTACATAACTTGAAAATGATACAAAATTAAAGAATTTTCAAAGTTAAAATCGAACAGTTTCTGATAAATCTCGAACCATATAATTCGAGGGATTATTTCATGTAGGTAGATCCGAATTACTGAATCACACTGTTTCATTTCGTGTTATGGGGAACAACGTACTATCGTTTTGTCCAAATGTCTGTTATTTTCGAATTTTCGGGCGAAATGGTCCCAACCGATTGAGTTGGACTTACTGATGACGAATCTGGTGTCAAAATAGATTCTGGCCGGCTGGACGGACGAAAGCACGATTACGGGCGTACAGAAAATCCTACCGACCTGAAAATTTCAGCGTTGGTTGCATTTCAAAATGCGAAGGTTGAGTTCGTTACTGGGCAAAATCGGTCAAATGGCTTCGGAGTAATATTTGAAGTTTCTCGGTTTTTTCCCTGATATTTCGAAATCTACTGGAGCGTTTGAGTTGAAACTTAGGAGATAGTTGAAACATAAGGACTCGCAACTTTTTGCGAAATTTTGTAGAGATCATGCTGTCAATAAATAAAAAAAAATTTTTTCAAAATTTTTTTCTAAACAATTTTTTTCGCGGAAACTATCTATTAGATTCGGGAAAAATTTCCTTGAACTCCATATTTCAAAGCATTGGACTAAATTTCACGATATCGGAAAAAAATATATAAAATTTCATGGTTTCTTCTCGATATCGTTTTTTTTAATTTTAAATAACTCAAGAAATTCTGTTTCAATCCTGATGAAACTTGTTACTTGTTTTAAGACGATGACGGACAATTTATCAATAAATATCAAATTTCTGTGATCTTCTGAACATATTATCCTCATTGTTATAGATTTTAATTAGATCGGATCTGTATTTCCAGAAATATTGGGAAAATGAAATTTTTAATGGGAACTTATATCAGCGGAATCATTGGGTGGATTTTACCAATTCAAGAATTCGGCCTTTGTCCAAAGGTACTTCGCAAATATCGAGTATCTAAGTTGTTTCTTACGGCCGACCGTTAACACAATAACTTCCGGAATTCTGTTGAGATCGTACAGTCAGTGAATAAAAAAATATTTTTCAAAATTTTTTCGAAAACATTTTTTTTACCGAAACTGTTCATCATATCCAAAAAGCTGTTTTATTTAGACCTTGAACTCCATATTTCGCAGTAGTGTATCAAATTTCTGTTTGACCCGAGTATTATTTCCGGAGATATTTGCAAAAATATGTCAAATTCCGTGTTTTTTCCTCGATAACGTTGTTTTTTCGGAATAACTCAGAAAATACAAAGCTTTGTCCGCTCAGGGGTAAACCCGTAAGATTTCCCGTCGCCGAGATATTAAAAAGATATTCACATCATTGCACGCAGTGTGTTTTTATGAATAAAAAATGTGAAATCAAACCTAGGCGGTCTCCCTTAATTTGGAATATATGGGACCCCAAAGTTATAAAATGAGTCGTTTTCAGGTCCCTTTTTCACACCATAAAAACGGTCTCTCACTGCATCTGTATAGTTCACAAACCACCTTTGAACCTCCAACCAACAATAAGCAACACTTTTTTTCAAGAATAATCAATATTTAATGATAAAACAATGAAATTACTGGACGATCACTTAACCTCTGTTCCTTCTGATTTCGACTCAGTCTAAAAGTGAAGTTTGGTAATGGCGCGAATTTCATCGGTCGGAATCGCGCCATCGTGAGTATTCGTGAATGACAGATTATTGCTGGCGAGAAAATCAAAATATGGTTTTAGTTCTTACTGTTTACTGCGATACTCTTAATCCTCCAATAGAAGAATTCGTTTCTAATGAAATCTACAAGGTTGAAACACATAGTAATGGAAGGAGAATACACCCTGATATATATTTCAACGTACATTTTTTTCATATGTGATAGGTCGCGCCCTTGCCAGATTTCCAATGAAATCGAGGTTATTATATAACCCATTTTATTGGAATAGCCTGAATCTCATTCTAAACTGGGACCATCTCGAAGACACAACAAAAAACGAAGTAGATAAAAACGTCCCTATTTTGACGGGGATAGAAAGAAAGTTCAAACGAAAATATTGAGAGTGAAACCTTAAACAAATATTCTCAAGGATTTTGTTTTGATGTTAGAATAACCACCTCTTCTTCAGTGACAGAAGCATTTTCCCTACAATCATATCCTTCAACTGTCCATCATTTCATATTTCCCGCCAACAACTACTCTTCGGTCATAATACATTGGCCAGCGATGAAAAGACGCTGTTGCCAAGCTCCGCTTTAACATTGAGAAGTATTTCGTAGAAATAGAGGTTAAGTGGTTGTTCAATATTTTCACTTTTCTTCCTTTAAATAATGAATATTCTTGAAAGAAAGTGTCGCTATTCGTTGGTTGAAGGTAGAATGAAAGTTGATTCATGAACTGGATTTGGAACTTTGGAGCCCATATCTTCCAAACAAAAAGAGACCGCCTATGTTGGCCATATTTTTTGTTCAAGAAATCACACTGCTTACAATGATGTGAATATCTTACTTATAGCTTCGCAACGGCATATCTTGCGGGTTTACCACCATGAATTACCCAATTCGGATTTTCAGCTGCCCAACGGTAGCAAAGCGCGCGTATCTTCGGAAATACCTAAATTGTAGAATAAGGGCAGTTGAAAAGGATACTGAAATCAACGAAACGGAAATCAATAGGATTAGGGCATTTCAACTGAAAAGTTAGAATTGAACAATCTTAATTTATATTCTGCTCAAATCGGCTCTTGAGATTTTGAAAATAAGGATGATAAGTTTTTATGGGATGCTGATTCTAAATCTGATAAGAAAAGTTGTCTTGAATGATCCCTTGTATCCTGTTCTCAAAAAACAATATTGTTTTCTCCCCCAACACCGTACGCTAATGATCGATAAAAATCTTCATTTACCTATCATATAATCTCCATCAAAATTCCAAGAAAATCGCATTATTAATGTCTGAGATATTAGGGTGTATTCATAAAATCGGGACACACTGTACAGGGTGTAACAGAGTTGATATAAAATGTTCAAGGAAGTGATAGTACAGATCATTTCCAACAAAAAATGTGCTCATAACTTTTCCCTTGAAACCCCCGGTTCTACAGATATCAATTCTTTTGTTTTTTGGAGAATTCCCTACCTTGCTCCAGACAAGAGAGTATATTTCCAGAACGACAAGACCTACGGCAAAAAATATGCCCTTACTCGAAAGAGAACAAGATGCTACATTCACCATATTTAATTTTGCTGGAGCAAATTCAACAGGAACCAAAAGAACACAGATCCAATGAGAAATTAATTCCAATGAGAAAATCAACGTGAGATTTCATTCGCCATTATCTCGAAAAATGTTCCAGGTTAGGTATTGATTTTATAATTGTGAAAACTTCTCTCACGTCTCCGCTTCTCAAATATGTGGCACGTTCATCAAGAAAAAGTTGCTGAAGTAGAAAAAATTAGGTAAGTCTATCAGGAATAGTGGAAAAAAAACATCGAAGTAGGTTTGTGGTCAGATATGTAGAAGCAACAATCTTCTATGAATTGTCTTATCAACATAGAGAGCTCCACAGTACAAAAAGCGAATTAGCGATTAAGTACCCATAGTTTACTTCACGTATTTCGTCGACAAACCTGATTTGCATATAACGGCTCTTGAGCATAGCAATATTGAGTATGCTGATATGCTCTATATGTACGGGTTGGCACATGGCAATACCGTGGCTGCTGTTCGAGAATACGAGCTTCGCTTTCCGGGACGCCGAATCCCACATCCTCGAACTTTTCAAGCTGTGTATAACCGTGTTCGTGAAACAGGTAATGTGCAGAGAAGGAAAAATGAAGTCGGTTCTGTACCTACTCTCCAATCTGATGAAATTTCAGGATCAGTTGATGATGAACCAACTTTGAGTACTCGGCGCATAGCTTTAAGGATGGGAGTATCTCACATGACGGTGATCTGAACTATCAGGAGAGAAAGTATTCATCATACTATTTGACAAAAGCATAAAACTTATTGGAACCCGACTACCGGCGGCGGGTTGAATTTTGCCAATTGTATGTTGACCAAATTCGACTTGAAATATTTTTTGGAAATAAAATTTTATGGACTGACGAGTCTACTTTTACTAGATGTGGTATTATCTACTGAAGTCGCATGTTTATAGCGGTAAGAACCCACATGCCATATTGGTCAATCACTTCCAAAACGACTTTAGAATTAATGTGTAGATGGGACAAATTGGGCCTCATCATTTACTTGGACCAGTATTCCTTCTTCCTAGATTGAACTCGGAATCATTTGTAAATTCCCTACAAAACAACATCAGTAACGCCATGGAGGAACTACCTTTAAACATTGAGCGGGATATGTGGTTTCAAATGGATGGTTGTCCTGCATATAATGGGCGCATGGTATCAGATTATATGAATGAAGTCTATCCTGGTAGATGGATTGAACGATTCGGTTCGATACATTATCCAGCAAGGAGTCCGGACTTAACTCCTTTGGATATTCATCTGAGGAACAGGCTGAAGTCTGAAGTTTATGAAGGTACAGTTGTGTCGCTATAAGATTTGGAGATGAAAATTGAAGAAGCCTGCGATATGGCCCGCGGAAATCCGCTGGAAGTGCAGCGCGTGATTAAGTCAATGGGCAAAAGATGTTCTCTTGTCCTCCAAACGGTGGAAGGCACATCGAGCAGTACATTTGAGTAAAGGAAGTGTTGTCACCCAAATACTTCCTTTTGGTTTGATTATAACTATTATACATTTCTGGATCATTTTTAATTTTCGTGAATTCTTTCAATTCTTACCAAGCAATAAATACTTAGTTATATCGAATGTAACTGAGCTACTTGAAAACCAATATGTGTTCATAAGAAAATCGTTAGGCAGTCTCAGCTACCTATCTACTGCAATGTTTTCCATTGTGCCGCTTACGTTTTCTGGTAGTTCTGGATGTACACTCTCTTTTTTGGAGCAAGGTAGGAAAGTTTCCAAAAAAACAAAAGAATTGGTATCTATAGAACCGGGGGGTTTGAGGAAAAAGTTATGAGCCCATTTTTTGTTGGAAATGATCTGTACTATCACCTCCTTGAATCATTCACATCAACTCTGTTACACCCTGTATATTACTAGAGCAGAATGCTCACCCCTAGCAAGAGACTGAAACAAAATAACTGTTACTTCTGCCCAAAAGATGAATTTCGAGTAGAAAAATGTTTCAGTAACTTGTATTAACAAAATTTAGTTATCCAGAATTTAAATTCATCCGATGTCAAAAACAAAAGATTTGTTGATTAAAAGTTTTTTGGTCAATTTATTTTCATTTCGTCGAAATTTCATTCAGAATTCAACGAATTATTCGAATATGCAGAAGAAAGCATCATATGGGAAAATCAAAAGTTACGGTCATTTCTAGTTAAACCGGAATTATAAATACACCCAGTTTATTTCAGTCGATGGAAAACATTTTGTAGTATCAATGTGCATAATTTCAATCCGATATCTTGTGAAATGAAGATTTTTTTTGGGGGTGAACCTGATTTCTGTGACACCCTGTAGAGTATCTAATTTCACTGGCTCTTTATGGATCTTTTGCTTTTTTCTTGTTTTCTAGAACTATAAGGTCCAAATACAACAAAATTTTAGACAAATAGCCCAATAGCCCAATTTTCTGTTCAAACCATTATATTATTTATAACGATTGAATTAATATTTGTTCTTCATAGTTTATTAGAAACCACATTGTTTGTTGACGATACTTCAGTTGCGGTTAAGTCCCCAGATCCACGGTCATCATTGGAGCAGTCACGTACAGCATGGTTGAGACTTGTCAAATGGTTCATTTCGAACGGTCCGAGTGTAAATGAGAGCAAAACCCATAATTTGGTTCTGTCTTTGAGACCAAAGTGGGATGAGTTTGATGCTGTCGACTCGGTCAGATTTCTTGGTGTTCATGTGGACTTGGCATTAACTTGGAGGTCACATGTTGATAACTTTCTGATCCTGCTCAGCCGGAATATGTTTGCCTTGAGAACGATGTTATTTTCCCTATCCAGTGACATGATGCTCAGTGTCTACTTTGCTCTGGTAGAGACTCACTTGAGGTACGGTATCTTGCTGTGGGGAGGTTGCGCGTACCGTGAGGCCGTTTTCCGACTGCAAAGACGAGCGATCAGGATCGTGGGGGGCTTGAGCTATCGCGATTGCTGTAGAAATACCTAAAAAGATCTGGGTATACTCACTTTCCCGTCTATTTTTATATTAGAAAATTTGATATACACTCATAAAACTCAGGAAATATATCTTCTACAGTCAGATATGCATAAATATGACACGAGGAATAAGTAGCTAATTAGGAAAGACTTGCTAAGATTAAGTAGATCCCAACACGGTCCGAGGTTTTGTGCGGTGTCTGTACAATAAACTTCCAGGTGGGATGAAGAATCTGCCGATGGCTAAGTTCAAGGCTAAAATGAAAGCGATGTTGGCACTTAATATATTTTATTCTATTGACGAATTTCGTAATATGACTCTGGATGACACAGACTTTGTGTGAGTTTTTTTCCAGGAGTGAGTTTTTATTATTTTTATGTTTTATTTTATCAAATTACTTTTATGACTGGTGACAGCAATGTAACATTTGTATTAATCACCAATAACACTCTCTCTCTTTCTTTCTCTCTCTCTCTCTCTCTCTCTCTCTCTCTCTCTCTCTCTATGTCTCTCTATCTCTCTCTTAGAGAATATACAGGGTGATTCCAAATTAAACGTTAATCTTGGAGGCCGTGTTATGAGTCATATTTGCTGACGTTCGACCAATATTCACTGATAACCGAAAATCAATAGTTTCCAAGATATTTGAGTTCTTGTGAATTTCAAATGGTTCTTCACCTTATTAGTTCATTTCTGCTCCCTTTTTTTCTATGTTTACCAAATGTAATTATAATTTGCGGTTATTTTCATCAGATAATATATGATATATACGAAAACCGCAAAAATATGCTGTATGAGATGTTAAAGAAAGAATTGGTATGATTACACTGGGTTGTCGACCCCTTTCAATTACATAATTTTTCTTATGATAGACATTCAAAAGGTTGCTTGTAGAAAAAGCTGCTGTAGCGAAAAAAACCAAGTGAATGCATTCTAAGCAAAATTTTTTCAGGGAATTGGGAAGAAAGATGGCAAGTATTCAAAATAATCTTGGCATACATAAATTGTAGAATATGAACTAAAATATCTAAGACACTGTTTATTTTTGGTTACCGATAAATATGTCTAGAACGACAGCGAATGATTCATACCACCACCTCCTCCAAGGAGGAATCACCATGTATATTGCAACGCGTATTATCGGAACAAAATTATCGCTATGTTAAAGCATTGAAGTTCAAATAATATTTGAAAACTTAATGGTTAATAGATGTCCGTCAAATGGAGACCCCAAATTTCATCAGCATGATATGGCAAATATTTTTTGAGATCATTACTTTTCAAATATTCTGTTGATATGATCCTAACGAAATCGAATGGCCGGCCAGAACAGAATTGAATTTGACCACTGATGTCGTTTTAGGTAGTCCAAATAAGTCGGCTAAGACCAATTTCGGCACGAAATTAGAAAGTGACAGAGATTTGAACAATACGTTATCACGCTGTTCCTCAGAACAAGCGCGTGAAGATTAATTCCGATTTGACCTATTTGGAGTGCATTGATATCTTGGTTAAGGTTTACAACTCAAGTAATAATATATACCTACCTGTAAATGCATTCAACGCAATGATAGAATTGATAAATATTTCTTCACTCTCAGTAAGATGATATGTTGGCGTGAAAGTATTCTGAAAATACTCATTTAGATCCAGCATAGCATTGGTCGATATTTCATAGGAACATGGGTACATTCTTCTCATGGGTAATTGAGTGGATAAAAACGTTTCAGAACGAATGATCGGTATGAAAATCCAATATTTTCAAAAATACCGACCAAATCAAATTGAAAGGCAATACTTGGTTAAAAATTGAAGGTTCTTAAAGACTCATGCAGATTATCGTGATGACCCTATATTAGCATTAGATATCACCATAACATAACCCAACAAAATTTCACAAAAGACAGATCTTATATCACTGATAGACTTGTGTTTTGTAAGTGGCTATTTTTCATATACTGGATCATATTACAAACATAAAACGGAACAGAGATAGTTTCTTTAATCAATCCACCCTTTACAGTGATGACCCAAGTATTTTTAATTTCGTTAGTTCGAAAGGTGATGACGCAATCCCCTTGATGGATCTCTATGTTGATGACACCTTTATGTTATTACCCAAGTATAAAATTGAATCAACTTTGAATATCATCAACTCATTCCACCATAAAATTCAACTCACAATAGAAAAAGAAAAGAATAATACCTTCTTATTTCATGCATACACTTATTAGAGTTAATAATAACATAAAATCAATTGATACATGTACCCCATACGCACAGGTAAAATCATTAATTACCATTCCAACCACAGTGAAATCCTGAAGCAAAATAACTATTCCATCTATTACATCCAGACATGCATTAATCTATTTCGAATATCAGAAAGACGAACACTCAACAGAACGTCAACTGTAGGGGATGGCCAGATCTCGAATTTAGAGAAGAATTCCCCATCAAACATGGAGACTACGAGGTACGCTTCACCTGTATTCTATTCTATTATTTTGTACAGAAGCGGACAGATTTTTCAGGAATACGATATCACCGCTTCCTATGACATTATGGACGCCTTGAAAGAAATTTCACAGCCGACTAAAGGACAAAAATCCCAACCTTAAACAATCAGAAACGGTGAATATTTAGAAGATTTTAGAATCAGAAAATACAAAGATGACAACAAAAGATTCGGTAATACACTGAAAACAGTTCTGAAGAAACACAAATTGTGAAAGTCACAAATTTAATGTTGTTGAAAGTGTGAATTTCTTAGACATGGATTAGGAACCGAATTACAAGAAAAGATTGATTAGTAAGATCATACACATCAAGAATAACACTGTAAATTTGAGAGAAAATACACAACACTCGAGCACAATATACAATTATTGACTAATAAACCATAATAACATTCCTGATTAAACAAGAAAGAAAATTCTTTTCAAAAAAAGTATTGGTTCATTGAGCAATTTGTTACAAAAATTTGTAAAAACCATTCTTCGACAATTTTGCGAACTCTTGTCGATAAAATATTTTGTCGGGGACTATTGATAATATTGGAATGATATCTCGCACAAGCCTTGAAGTTGATACTCATCAACAATGTTTTAAATTTCATTTTAATTCGATATTCAATTACGGAGACATGGGGAAAAATAAGTTGAATTCCGTTGTTATTCGATTAATTTCGTGATGATCATTCGATCAGATCAATAAACATAATCTAGAAAAGTACTGCCGTGAAGGCAGCAGCTTTTGCGCGCATGTTCAAAGTAGATTATCACTCCGGCAACGAATTTGAACATGCGCGCAAAAGCTGCTGCCTTCACGACAGTGCTTTTCTATATTATTTTTCGATAAATTACAGGATTTCACTTCAATCTCATCTGTATTTTTGGAAAAATTGGAAAACGGTCGGACCGTAAACGCAATAACTTCCGAAAGAAACAACTTCGAAACTCGATATTTGTAGAGTAGGTTTGGACCTTGATTACGAAGGCCGAATTCATGACTGGGTGAAATCTACCCAATGATTTCGCATATACAATACATTCGAAATTTTATTTTCCCAATATTTCCAAGAAAATAGATTGGATCGAATTGAAATCCAGTACTTTAACGAAAAATGACAGATTGAAGGTTCATACAGAATTTAATGCAGATAATATGATGAGAAGATCACAGAATATTAAATATTTGAAAAAAAATTTCAATTTTTTTTCGAATTGTTCTAATGACACGATGTTTACGGTCAGCCTAACGGCCGACTGCGTAAACACATTAACTTCCGGAAGAAACAACTTAGAAACTCGATATTTGTAGAGAAGGTTTGGACCTTAATTACGAAGGCCGAATTCGTAAATGGGTAAAATCCACCCAATGATTCCGTAGATATACCCAATCAAAATTTTATTTTTCCATTATTTCCAAAAATACAGGTCAGATCGAATTGAAATCCAGTACTTCATCGTAAAATAACAGTTCGAAAATTCATACAGAATTTAATGAGGATGATATAAGAAAATCATAAAAATTTTTTTTTTCAAATTGTTCTAATGACACGATTATCATGAAACTTCGCATAAAGTTGTCTCTCAGCATCTCAAAACTAGCTGTGAAGTTTTATCAGGACTGAATCAGTATTTTCCGAGTCTCGAGAAAAAATCAACGATATCGCGAAGAAAACCTCGAAATTTGACATATTTTTTCCCGATATCTCCAAAGCTTATGATCGTATCGAACTGAAATTTGGTACACTGCTGTGATTTATGAAGTTCAAAGTGTGGCTGGAATTTTTTTTTGGTATGATGAATGGTTTCCGAAAAACAAAATTTTTCGCAAAAAATTTACAAAACATTTGTTTTTTAAATTTACTGACAATATGATCCTGACGAAATTTGGCTCAAGGTTGCGCGTTGTTATGATCCACCTAACTGCTAAGTTTGAATCCAATCGCTCAAATATTTTCTGAAATAAAAAATAAATAACTTCAAAACTTCAAGTGCCTATAACTTCGAAACTATTCGACTGATTTGGCCCATTAACGAACTCAACCGCGGCATTCTGATGCGCAACTTATCCTGAAAGTTTCAAGTTGCTAGCTTGCTTCTGTCGACAGATATCGTGTCTACGGCCGGACGGAATCGATTTTGACACCGAATTCGTCATTAGTGAGTCCAACCTAGTCGATTGAGAGCATTTTCAGCTCAATCATCCAAAATAACAGACATTTGGACAAAACGATAGCACGCTGTTCCCCTAGAAAATGCAATCAAAAACAACGATACCTAGAAGAAAACCTCGAAATTTGACATTTTTTTTCCGATATCTCCAAAACTTATGATCGTATCGAAATGAAATTCAGTACACTGCTGTGAAATATGAAGCTCCAAGTGTGAGTGGAATTTTTTTTCTGGTATGATTAATGGTTTCCGAAAAAAAAAATTTTTCGGAAAAAAATTTCGAAAAAAATTTTTTTTTAAATATACTGACAATATGATCCTGACAACATTTTGCTCAAAGTTGCGCGTTGTTATACTCCACCTAACTAAGCTTGAACCCAATCGCTCGAGTAGTTTCTGGAATAAAAAATAAATAACTTCAAAATTTCAAGTGGCTATAACTCCGAAACTATTCGACCGATTTGGCCCATTAACGAACTCAACCGCGGCATTCCAATGCGCGACCTACCTTGAAAGTTTCGAGTTGCTAGTTTACTCCGTTCGACAGTTATCGTGTCGTCGGCCGGACAGAATCGATTTTGACACCGGATTTGTCATCAGTGAGTCCAACCTAGTCGATTGAGAGCATTTTCGGCTCAATCATCCAAAATTACAGACATTTTGGCAAGGCACGCTGTTCCCCTAAAACATGCACGCAAAAACAACGATAAAGAGAAGAAAAACAGGAAATTCTACATATTTTTTCCCGATATCTCCAAAACTGATAGCCGTATCGAATTGAAAATTGTTACATCGCTGTGAAATATGAAGTTCAAATTATAACTGAAACTGTTCCCAAATATGAACAATAGTTTCAAAAAAAACAATTTTTTCGAAAAAAATTTTTTTTAAAATTAGGTAACCATACAATTTCAACGAAATTTCGCTCAAAGTTGTGCCTCGTTTTGTTCCAACTAACCCTCAAGTTGTAATCCAATCGCCCCAGTAGTTTCGGAAATATGAGGAAATTAACCTCAAAATTTCAAATGGCTATAACTCCGAAACTATCTGGCTGATTCGGCCTATTAACGAATGTACCCTTCAATTTTTGGAATCCAACCCTTCCTGAAATTTTAAAGTCGATAGAATTTTCCGTAAGCCCGTTATCGTGGTGACGGCCGGCCGGACAGAATCGATTTTGACACCAGAATCGTCATCAGTGAGTCCAACCTAATCGTTTAAGACCATTTTCGGCTCAATCATCGAAAATTACAGACATTTGGACAAAACGATAGCATGCTGTCCCTCTGGAACATGCGAGCAAAAACATTTCGAATTTTCCTCCATATTTTCGGAAATATGGGAAACTAAATACTAAATCTTAATGGGTACATCTGCGGAATCATTGGGTCGGTAATATCTGAACCTGAAATTCAAGTATCAAGTCTTTGAGTGTATAGATACTTCAGGAAGTAATTTTTGGTCATAATCGGCGGTATGGCCGGTCGTGAGCACAATAAACGAATTAGAGGCTCGATGTTTGTGAACGGGTTATCTCTTTAATTATACGATAGTCGAAATCGCGAAGAGGTTAAATTCGCCGAATGATTCCGTTTTTCACTATTTGCAAAGATACGAGTCATATCGAATTGAATCGGATTGATCGGAGAATTATAGCTCGCGGTTCATGCAGAATTTACTGAGGATCATATGGAAAGTAGTTTTCTAAATCTTTCTATGAGGAAATAAACCTGCTTTTTGGTGGGGTCAATATGCGAATAGGTGGTTGCTTTGGCAATACATTTTAATACACATAACACATAAGCGCCTAAAAGCTGCTGACCTCACGTCAGTGTTTTTTTAAAAATTTTCAATTCTTCTACTGACCCAAAATTTTGCACATGTTGAGATATCAGCATTCCCAACTTATTTTTAAGTTTCGTTCAGATCGAATTACCATTTTGCGAGAAATAGTAGAAATACCAAAGATTTTCCACAAATTTAATTCTCAGTATCTCCGGAAATTATTATTCGATTGAGGTGATATTCAGTGAACCGTTGTTAAACATATACTCCAAATACAACGCCAAATTCCACTGAAAACTCTACGATAGTTTTCATAAGATAATTTTCACAGCAAAATTTGCAGAGTTTTCATAAATTCGCACGTCGGTATTCTTCAATCGAATGCTAAGTTATATATAATATATTATCAGTATTTTATAGATATTGAGAATATAATTCCAAAATTGCTGATAACAGAACTTTTACGTCGCATTTTGAAGGGCAACCTTAGTCGAAAAATATCGTGACAACTAGAGGGTGCCCAATTTTTTTGCCTATAAACAAACATATAAAATGGTTTGAATTGGAAAAAATTAAGTATTTAAAATTTTGTGTTTTTACTGCATCGAAAACGTACTTTGTGTGCTTTGTTGGACAATCGACATTTAAATTCGTGTTTAATTAAATTTATTGGAGCTATATTTCTTTCATTCCGCTTCTTTTGACTCAACACTAAAAAAATGTCAGTAAACGTTCAAGTGACGGAAACGCAGAGTAAATGAGAAATAATTTTTTCTGATTTGATAAGCTTTCAGATATCTTCTTAAGTATACAGGTATGGTGAAGACACTCGGCACTATGCGAAACTCTACGTTAATCTAGATGAGTTGAGAATATAGTCGCCAGTGGAAGATTCAAAATCTCAGCGCCATGCTATGTCAAATAAACGACTGTTCTTTTGCGCTGGTTGGTGGGGAGTCTCCAGTTCCTAGATAGGCGAAAGCGATCCAAGTAAGAATTGCCCCAGTTACACTCCAAACTTGAGGTGCGTTAAACAATATCGGTTGAAAATAAAGTAGATTCCTCGTAAATGGAAATGTTTAGTGTAAAAAAAAATTCAAGTCATAAGATGGTATTTTGGCGGTCAATTAATTCAAGAGACAATAAATTAATTAATTGTTGGCTTTTAAGTTAGGCCTTCACCTACAAGTTCCGCTATTTTTAATAATTAAATATGTATAATAATTCATGAAATGTGGTTGCTTACAAATATGCTGGAATTGCAAGATGGATAAACCACTGTAAACCATCAGTGAAAATCGTCTGAAAAAAAATGATATTTGCGCTGCTGTTGAAACCAGTTCACCTCGTTCGGGTAGACACATTGCTGAACAAGTCGATATGAGCTTTAAAAGTGTTCGGAATATTTTGAAAAAGAATAGATATCGATGTTATATGGTTCAAACATATAAGAAATTTTTTCAGAAGACCACATCGAAAGAATGGAATTTTGTGAAATGATGATGGAAAAAGAGAATGAAAATAGCTAAGAAATGGGCCATATCTTATTCGCCGATGAGTCATCGTTTTGCTTGAATAGAAAACATAACTCATCAGTAGTAAGATATTGGTCTAGGGAGAATATGCATCTGAGTACTTCTGTGCGTACCCAGTATTCTCAAAAATTTAATGTTTGGATAGGAATACTGGGGAATTACATCATAGGGCCATTTTATCGACGGTAACCTAAACGCTGCCAAATATCTGGAGCTTTAAAAGAACCAAATTATTCCGACAGTTCGATAGCTAGCAATTCATTTCGGTCATGTCTGATTTGAACAGGATGGCTGTCAAGTACCGACGCGAGAGTAGTAACACAATATCTGAAGACGACTTTGTCATTTCTGCAAATGGCTCGATGAAATGGCCCCCCAGATCACCATATTCATCTCCAAATAATTTTTTTCTTTTGGGATATCTGAAATTTGGTATATGGGCAAGAAATTGATAGAGTGAATGATACTAATGAATTAAGGTTCGAAATAATCCAAATTTGTGCCGAAATAGCAACTATACCGAATCTGATCAGAGATATGAGATTATCTCTTTATAACAGATTTGGCTACTGTTCGGGGCAACAAGGTGGATTATTTGAACATTTAATTCAAATTTATCGACCTCCAATTTGGCATTACCCAGAATTCGTTTTTGTTTTCCAATTTCTTACTTTCGTAGAATTTATTTTATTATTTTAGTTATGGAAAAAAGAACCTGAGTATTCATTTTCACAGAAGAAATTATTTGTGTCATTCATTGTGGCAAATAAATTCCCCTTCTTCTTGGAATAAAATTGTCGTATTTATTTTCAACCGATATGGTCTTACTCACCTTAGGTTTGGACTGCGACTGTGCGACTAGCAAATTGGCAATTCTAGCTTGGCTTTGGCTTTGGATTCTTCCACTGGCAGACTATATACTCAACTCATCTAGATTGACGTAGAGTTTCGCAAAGTACAGAGTGTATTGGCCAGACCTATACAGGTTGTTTCATCATAAACTGGTCAAACATATAAACCCGTATAGACGACATTGGGAAAGTCATTTTTGCCTTATGACATACACCCCGTTTTCGAAGCATAAGCGAGATACCGGGTGTTTAATGTCAACTTATAGCAATATTCTGACAACTGTGGTGAGTTATGCGCGACCTTTGAAATAACGGTTTTTGGTCACATCTTAGTATTTTTTAGTGCTCAATTCAATTGTTTTGTAGAATTCGGGAAAAAATATTTCAAAATGGCGGAAAACCTACAAAGTTGGATCTTTTTGTTTCCGATTGCCAAATCGGATAGCACTATTTCAATGTACTCAATTCTCTTAGATTTTCCGTGAAAAATGTTTTCCAAAATTCAAACTTAACTCTTTTTTTACATGTCTTCAGTGAACAGAAAATTTCACCCAAAATTGTTGAAATCTTTCGAGGTTGAATTAAATTTCATTCTGAACACTAGTGTGAAAACAGAATGAAAAAATATCCATTGGTTTTCATTTTATAGCCTACCAAACATTCCGCTCGGAGTATTTAAATAATTTTTATTCGAGAAACGGCCTTACGGAGTCCAAAATTGTGTTAATGGGTCCTCAGAATGACCCGGATAGAATTATGAATTTATCAACAAAAAAAAATTTCCAAAAAAAACATCGATGGGATTCGAACTCGCTCCACTCACGGACAATAGGGCCGCGTATAAGTTGGATTGATTCTGATTATAATGTCGTCCGTTACCAAGCAACGGTAGTTAGTCGAATTTGACCCTATTTTCCGAATGTGGAGAGAGTTGGATTCCTACGAAAGTTTTTTTTGAAAAACTTTTTTTTTTGATAAATTCATATTTTTATCCGGGTCATTATGAGGACCCATTAGTATAATTTTGGCCTCCGTAGGGCCACCAGTTTCTCGAATAAAAATTATTCAAGTACTCCGAGCGGAATGTTTGGAAGGCTATAAAATGAAAACCAATGGATATTTTTTCATTCTGTTTTCACACCCAGTGTTCAGAATTAAGGTAAGTTAAACCTCGATAGATTTCAATAATTTCAGGTGACATTTTTTTTACTTTAGACATGTAAAAAAAAGTTGAGTTTGAATTGAGGAAAAATTTTTTCACGGAAAATTTTAGAAAATTGAGTACAATGTAATGATGCTATCCAAATTGGCAATCGAAAACAAAAAATTTCAACTATGTATATGTCATATGGCAAAAATGACTTTTCCATTGTCGTCTATACGGGTTTATATGTTTGACCAGTTTATGATGAAACACCCTGTATATTGCCATGTACAAAGGGTCTTTTCTCTGAAAATCATTAGTGGATCTCATGAAGTCTAAATATTTCGTAATATAAATTGTCCGTCTTAATATTGAATAAGTTATGTTATTCGGCTTTTAACATCAACTTTCAAAATTTTCAAATTCAACCTCATTTTTAACAGACAAGTTGGAATGTTTTGAAAACTAGTTATCTTTGCTGAAATTAAACTATTTTTCAATATGATTTATCAATATATCATATCAATAAAAAGCTAAAAAAAATACTGACGTATGTATTGAATATTACAGATTATGACTGCTCAATTTTTTGGAATCTCATTTTTGATTCATAACTTAAAGACTAATGAGAGTTGTTTTGTTTTACGCATCACACTTAAGGTTGCAAATAAGATATTTTCATATTTTCGTACATTATTTGTATGCAAAGGTATTCAGTATGAATACCAACAATATAATCTATTTTAAAATATGGTTGACAACCATAAAGACAAATGGCAACGGATGGCAGCAGAGTCGTAGCTAGGGTGTTTCACGGTAGGGCATTGCCTAACGTTTTGCCATACCCTAGCTACCTACGGCCCTGCTGTCGACGGCTACCAAGATAGGGTAATGCCCTACTTTGAAACACCATTGCCTTACCCTAAAAAACAATAAATATCCGAAGAATTCGTTAGATCGATGAAAATTTTCATTACCCCACCTTCCATCTTCATTGCCCTACCCCAAACTAATCTCTAGCTACAGCCGTGGACGACAGGCTGGCCGGATCCAATTAAATTCGATATCGAATGTCCAACCTAGTCGTTCAAGAGTATTTCTGGCAAATATTTAAAAAATAACAAATATTTGGAGAAAACGACAACGCCCTCTGTTACCCAGAACAAGAGCCTTAAAAATAGAACTACATTATACAAAACGAAAGGGTACGTAAAAAATCGACTCAATTTTCTTCCTATACTCAAAATGAACTGATAACATAAATTATTACGGTCGTCTAGGTATGGATTCTAGAAACAAATTCATGTTTCTCGTAGAATACAAATATATAAGCTCACATTTTGGAATGAATTCATCAGGATTTATGTTCTTGAGCTTATATGGGGGCTATGATATTTGGTGATTCTTCGGAATTGAAAATTTTCAACTTGCATCCACATAGGCTGTAGCTCATCTGATTTTCGATGAATATGTTATTCTTTTCATGAAATGAAGATTAGTTGCTTTTTCATATACAGAGTTATATTTTCCGGAATTTTGGAATCACCTATATTACTCCATGTGTGAAATATAGATTTTCCATGGTAGAATCTGCTATCAAACAACACTATCCATTCATACATAAATTTTTTTAGTATTCAAAAATAATATAAGACTCACCGACAAGATACTTATTATGAACTTCTAATAATTCCTATATTGATTGCACTGAAAACGTTTGAAATGTGACCGGTTAGTAGGATAATATATTCTGTATTAGGTAACTGAAACTTGCTTGTTACACGGTAACGCGAACTAAGTCAAATGTATTTTATTTAAAAGTTACGGCAGGTAATGCCAACACACCTGACATAGAAAGTAATATTGATAATGATAAGATAACGGACTCACATCAGAGACAGTTCGAAACTTTTAGCTTGGCTTTGAATGCCACTAAACCTCGTGTTTTCGTTAAATAATTTGCGTTCGAAATCAGACTTATCAATTAAATATTAATTGTTTGCAAGGTAAAATAGAGCGGTTTATCGAAGGAAACTGATTACTGCCATCCGTTTTGTATTGTGAAAGGAAGTTTTACTTCTGTTTTTTCAATTGTATCGGGAAATTTCAAATATTTAACTTCATATCCTGTATTGAAGGTTTTATCGATGCAAATAATACGAATTCTGGAATCTCAAAAAAAAAGAGAAAGAATTTCGAGCTGCTTATTGGTTGACATAATATATATTTGTGATCATCTTTTCGAATAATCATATTCAGAATTCAAGCGAGTATGATTGATGCATTGAACACGGCTGTCAAAGGTCCTTTTTTTCGATAAGAACTAGAAAGTCATCAATGTAGCTCTTTGTACGAAGAAATTGACACTACTCGATTTTCATTTGGATATTTGATTCATCTTGTTTCTTTGACAAATGGAGTAATTGCCAATGCAAATGCGATCTGAACAACGAAAATTAGTGATTGACTCAAATCAGTGGCGGATTAACCGGTACGCTTAGTACGCTTAAGCGAAGGGCTCCGAGGTCCAGAGGGGCCCCCGATCGAATGAATCAGAAACGCTAATAAAAATGAAGAATAGCATGAAAACTGTCAGTCACACGAAATGCAACCAGGCCTAGAGCAAAATTCAGCTGTCTGTAAAAAAATATCATCAAGTCAAAGGTTCCGCCCGCATGTTTCCTGCAATAAATCTTATCTGCCTGCAATGAATTCCTGAAGGGGTGCAGTAAGGTACATGCTACCGTCAATATTGTGTGGAGGGAGGGGTGCGAAGTGCATGACACTTGTTTGGCATTCAGATTTCAGAAAACGCCAGGTTTATAGTTATTTGGGAAACAATTCTAGTACGCTCGGACGGCACTCGAGCTCAGCCTCGAAAAATACATTCAAATGCATCGTTCGAAGTGGAAACCGAGTCCTGACGGAGCAGATAGAGCGTAGTCTAGAACCATAAAACTCTCTGTGATTTACTGCATTCGCTGTTTGCACTATACTCATCTGGACCCGGCTTAAGAAAGTTTCAAACGCCTCATTGCGCGCCTGTTCTGGGGAACAGCATGCTAACCATTTTTTCCAATACAATTTTCGAAATTTTTCCCGAAGCCACCCTAAAATGCCAAGGTTGGATGAACTAATGACGAATCCTGTGTCAAAAATCGATTCTGTCTGGTCGGTCGGCCGTCTGTCTGCACGATTACGGGAGTACGGAGGGTCATATCGACTTGAAACTTTCAGAGTAGGTTGCATTTCCGAATGGGACGATTAAATTCGTGAATGGAGACATTGGGAGAAGATATGTCAAAATTCGTGATTTTTCTTTGGTATCGTTGTTTTCTCCGGAATAACTCAAAGAATACTGATTCAATTATGTTGAAACTTGGTAACTATGTAGTTCGAAAATGCTAATGAACAACCATCTACAATACTTCGTGATGATTGTGTTATTAGAACGACTTTACGATCATATTTTCCTCACGGAATTCTTTATGAACTTTCAAGCTGTCATTCTTCAATCAAGTACTGGATTTCAATTCGATCTAATCGGTTTGGGAGGATTGTATTCATGATTGGGCTAATTCACGATTTCAGCCTTCATAATTAAGGTCCAAACCTACACTACAAATATCGACTTTCTAGGTTGTTTTGTTATTGTGTTCACGATCGGCTTGGACTATAACGCCGCAATGAGGCAAACAAACGAGCTTCTTCGGAGGTGAGCCTCTGCCTTTTGCAGACATGAAAATGAAAAAAAATTACTTGATTTGTCCTTCAGCATCCCTTATTCTTTTTATTTTTCAATAATTCTTCATGTCTATAGGTTTTTTTATAACTGCTGTAGGATCCATTGTGGAGTACATATTGAAATGAATTGGGTTTTGACAGTCTAAAAAACTCCAACCGAAATGTTTTCCCTTATATAAGAGAAGCTTTCTCTGAAAGGTCTTGACTCTTCTCAGTTTTTTAGACTATCAAAACCGTTTTCCTTATCTGCTTTGTTGTAGAGAGAAATATTGATTTGTATTCTTGACCTGATATACTAATGGAGTTAATTATATTTGTGTTGATTTCAATTCAATTGCCATATTTGCATTGATGTCAATAAATTTGATCAGTAAATCTTATGTTTGTGCTGAAAGATCCGAATTATGATTGGAAATTCGTTTTGAGAGAAACTCAAATAGTAAAGGGAGGGCCTCGAAAGTTTTCAAGCGTAGGGCCCCGGAAATTGTCGATCCGCCACTGACTTAAATCGATATCGAAATAGGTACATTATATTTCATTATAGCTCTTCCTCTAGATATATTTCTTTTGAATTTTTCCACTTTAAATATATTTATTATAAACTTGAAAAAAACTTTCGTTTCAGAAACTTTCCGATACCTTAAGTACAAAGTTTCAGGGTTCCATCTGGAAAGAAAGGAGATAGGAGAAGAGTGGGTTTGGGAACATCAAAATCTCGCATATGTGGAAAATATCAGTCAATTTCTGGTGGATCATTTTCTCAATGTCCACACAATACCTTAGAAATTGTATTATATTGGGATTCGACATATAATGTTACCTATATGGAAGCGAAACATTTAGCGTGCCAAATTTAATCCCCTTCTTGTTTGACCGGAAGAATTCATTCACAGAAAAGCTACATCAAAGAAAAAAATAATAGAATTTCATCATATATTAACGAGGAGTCTTGATATTCCACAAATATATCAATACTTACTTCCATCAACAGATGAACAAATCCTATAGAACATTATAGAATTACATCAACTTGTAAGGGTTTTCTAAATATATCATCCCTCTTGGAGATAAATACACGGGGACAAAATGAGCAGTTTAGGAGTGCTTCCATCGAACTGATTCAACAATTTTCCGCATTTCGTCATTAGGTATAAGCATTGTTAGTTTCCAGTTGCTTTTTCAAAATAAATATTATTACGAAATTATTATGGCAATTTTTTCAACCGCTCATTGTCATTATCAACATGCCGGGTACCAAGTGAACTGGAATTTCACTGTACGAGGAATTTAACCATTATGAATTAATAAATGATTGATTAGGGCCTGAAAAAATACTGAGTCCACGAGAACTTGAAGTTTTATACAATTTTGGCTATGCAAGGAAAGACATTTCATACAAACTGAATATTCCTCATGGTATTCATGATGATTCAAATCAAAGATCATCTTCAATCTTTGATTCGAATATTCCACATTTTCAAGAGTGCAATATAAATACATTTATGTAAGTTCCATCTATCATCCAGTCGTCAAACAAGTTGCGCTGTTTGAAATGGAGGAACCTATTAGATTGTTGGGCGCTGGGGTTAGGAATATCAATCATAGATGGCACAATGTCTAGATTGATTTAAATTTCTCGAAGGATTTGGAATTTCTGCGAAGATGCAACAAGCACCATAACGGTTCTATTAACATTGTATAGATTTATACAATGCTATTAAGCAAAGCTAAAATATTTATAGAAATCATTATGACTGTGTGTATTTTTGGAGGAACTTTTGGTTTGGGCACGATATAGAATTCAAGTTAAGATCGTTCCTGGAGGATAATTTCAATGTAAGGTATTTCTTGGGTAAGTTGCTTAGTGGATAAAAATGAGCCGAAATTAAGGTGTAAGTATTTCAATTCCTGGAATATATAGGCGGCTCAACAAGTTATTCAAGAACTCTTATTAATGTGAAAAGGTGCTGAATGCAGGGCATATAATTAAGTGGTAAATCTAAATGCAATGAATGATATGACTTATGTTTTGTCTGTGTAAAAAACGAGTTTACTTATATTATAAGAAACATCTTTTTGTTCCAGTTCAATTTTGCTCAAGATACAAGCAGTATAAAAAACGTCACAGCCGGTTCAACCAAACAATAAATTAATGAAAGATATAAATATATTCATATGCATAGCAATAGCAATACATATATCGACGATGATCTGACAATACCTCCTATCTGAAATTTTGACCCAAATTGTCTTTTCATCCTCCTTCAAGTATTTTGCCGCTCTTGATAGCGGAAATATCACCGAAGTGATAAAATGATCTTTCATCCTTTAAACTCAGCTAGGAAATATCCCCTATCATAGTTTATCATGTGTTCGCTGAATTCAAATAACTTATTTGAGTCTCCTCAACAGTTAGGTTGTACGTAGAAAGGAGGTATTGTAAGATCCTCCCGGTGTCCAGTCCTGAATTTGTCAATAGGCCGTATACGCCACAGCCTTTGGGAGACAGCGTTCTACGGGCAGCTCTTTAGCTCTTTTCTACAAAAATGGGAATTTTATTTGAGAAATGTACATGGGGTCGCGAAAATAGGGTGGCCTATATCCATGAAAATCATAAGTCTGGCACTAAGTATATTTATTTGTTGTCACATTTTCAATCGGACAACTCTCTTCGAATATGATTTTTTCACTAGGTTCTTTGAAGGAACAACAGTTTTCTCCAAAATTCTCCTTTTATTTCATATACACTTATGAACATATGGACATGAAGTTGTTCTTAAATATATATTTTATTATAAATTACCTTTATGAAAAAAAATCATCTTCAGAGGAATGCTTTCATAGATTTGGTGACCAGTTGCTGGATTTCATCAAAATATCCGATGAAATTTTGCAGATATATCTCAACTATTAAATGGAAAATTATCGCTCTTCATTCGTATATTTCAGCACCCTTGTTAGCCAGAGGCTCATCTAATCTTTTAAAACATAACACTGTGGCCGAATAAAGGCGCGGAGAAAGCGCAACAAATCCAACCGAATCGACATCAATCAAAAAGTAGATGAAGTTTTTCCTAATCCTCGATTTCCTTGTCGGTCCCTTTACCCGACTAATCCTCTAATTAACATCCAATTTCGATACGAAATACGAACTACCAAAATTATAAATTATATTACTGTCAACATCGGAAATTGGTCAACGGTTTTTGCCAAGTACCACAGGTCGATTGTAATACGCTTAATCGTACACATTCTGCATAGTGAAAGCTGCACCTTCATGTTATTGGTGAAAGTATAGCGTGCACCTGAGATTCTTACGCGCGTTCTGTAGTCCCCCATTCATGTGGCCATCTTTGATAGATAATATAACAACTGATACGGCATCAAAATTTGACAGTCGATGCTTGTCAGCACAGCTGATTGCTACTAAAAAACCACAAAAAGATGCATTGACGTGAGGTCAGGAGCTTTTAGGCGCTAATTTATATTCGAAATCATTTCTTCCAGAAATTTTTCAAGGATCTTCACGCGGTCATTTTCAACCGAGTACTAATTCTCAACTCGATAACAAAAGTATTTTCAAAAATATTGGAAGACTAAAATTTCGAATGGATATATCTACGAAATCATTGGGCTGATTTTACCCATTCACGAATTCGAATTTCTTAATTAAACTCAAAACCTTTTCTGAAAATATCAAGTCTCCAAGCGTTTTCCTGGAGTTATCGTGTTCACGGTCTGCGTAACAGCCACTCGTAAGCACAGTAAGAATCCATTAAGAGTCAGTTAAATCATTTCGAAAAATCGAATTTGTGTTCCACATATACAGGGTGGTTCTTTGGGAGACTGTCAGGTTTTAGAGTAAGTTTACACTAGTCGGGACAGTTTCGACACAATGTTTGGTTTATGGTTGGGGGTCTTTGAGACTATAGAGGGTGATTAATCTGATTCCACCGGTTTTAATTTTATTGATAACTTTGATGTGGCTTATCCGATTTTGATGAAATTTGCATCGTAGTACAATATGAATGAGCAAATTTAGAAATCCTGAATTTTTGTCCAAAATATGCTGATGTTATTCAGTCATTTCAGATTAGTTATGCAGGTTTAAAAACAACCTGTACATTGCGTTTCTCAAATTTCTCTAATCGTTCCAGATTACGAGTCATTATTCAGGTGTATTTAATTTTTTTGGCACAACTCCAGTTTCTCGAAAAACATTTTTCATAAAAACAAATCTTCGAAATTTCACTCCAACCGAATTTTTTTTTAAACGCTTGTTCTGGGGAACAGTGCGTTATCATTTCGTCACGATGTCTGTAATTTTCGAATTTTGAGCCGAAATTGGTCTCAAGAGACCAGGTTGGACTCCCTGATAAAGAATCCGTGGTCAAAATTGATTCTGTCCGTCCGGCCAGCCGTGTGTGCTGTAACTTTCGAAAGGAAGAACCTGAGTCTTGAAATTTTCAGGTTAGGTTAAGATCCTGAATATCTCGGTTGAGTTCGTTAATGGGCCAAATCTGCCATATGGTTTTTGTGCTACAGCCATTTGAAATTTTGATTTTTCAATGACTCGAAAAATATTCATCTGATCGAAATGAAACTTGGTTGGAAGATGAACAGTGTCAATAAGAAGAATTATCCATGGAAAAATTCGAAAAAAAAAATTTTTTCTTGAAAATTTTATTGAAATTTCCCTGAAATTTCCAAGTCCCCATTTCGCAATCTGAACAAGCGTGTAAAAGCTGCTGACTTCACGTCAGTGCTTTTCTAGATTTTTTTCGATAACTTTGGTATGGCTCATTTAATTTGAATGAAATTTGATGCGAAGTGCAATATGAATTAGTACATTCAATAGTTTCAGCACATTCCCAAAATTCAGGTATGTTATTGTGATAATTAGAAATTGATTGTGCGGGGTAAAAAAACACCGTGTACATTGCGTTTTCCAAAACTCCTCGAGCTTCTACGATAATGAACCATTATTCAGGCAGTCTTTCTAATTTTATTGGAACATAATCGAAATTAAGCTTTGAAGCAGTGAGAATATTGCACTAGGTAGAAAAGCAGTATATTACAATTCGTAATTAATGTTCAATTGTTTATATTCTGTATGAAATCATTTAATTGAGACAATTACTTCATATGCGCAAATGAGTACATTATTGAACGAAATCACTTAAAGAACGCTTTTCAAAGAAATAAACGTTCTATAGAAAAGCAGAGGTGTGCAAACAATTAAACTAAGCAATTTTCTGAATTAAATGATTCTATACAGAAAAAGACGAATTTTGAATTTGTAAAGAATATTTTTCGAACTGCCGAATAGCTTCGCATCCTTAGACGATACAGCATCACTAATGAGTGCATAATATTCTCACTGATTTTCAGCGAAATTTTGAAAATATTCTTCTTTTTTTTTCTCGGAAAACCCGAAGAGTTTCAAAATAATTAGAAACAGCTGAATATTGACTTATTATTGTTGAATCTCTAACGGATGATGAAGATTTGGAAACAGGGTGTTTTTTAACCTAAACAAGTAATTTCAAATTATCACAATAACATATCTGCATCTGAGCAAATTTTGGAACTATTAGATGTACTCATTCATATTGCACTATACTGAAAATTTCATCAAAATTGAATGAGCCATACCAAAGTTATCGAAAAAAGTAGAATAGGTTGGAGTGAAATTTCGAAATTTTTCCTTTTTTGAAGAAAGTTTTTCGGAAAACTGGAGTTGTGCCAAAAAAATTTAATACACCTGAATACTGACTCATAATGGTTGAAACGCAATGTACATGGTGTTTCTTCAACCTTCACAACCAATCTGAAATTACCGAAATAATAACAGCTTATTTCAAAAAATTTCAAGAATTTTTGAGTTCGCTCATTTATATTGTGCTACGATGAAAATTTCATCAAAATCGGATGAGCTTCACCAAAGTTATCAATAAAAGTAAAATCGGTCGAATCAGACAAATCATCCTGTATAGTCTCAATAGAGACCAAACATTGTTTCGAAACTTTCTCGACTAGTGTAAACTTACCCTAAAATCTGACGGAATCCTCCGGATTCACCCTGTGTATTCATTTGACAACATTTCCAAATAAAAACACCCAATGAAACTTCATCGAGAATCAACTCACCATCGGAGCCGTTTACGAGGTTCCCGGAAATTGCATAAAATTCTGTTTGACAGACAAATATCGTAATTACGAAAACCTTATTGAAAACCCATTCTTCTGCATTATCTTCATCAGAAATCATTATGAAAGTTACTTAACCATCGAGTTGACCATCGTGTATTATCGAAAGGTTCAGACGTAAAAAATTGAGATAATGCTGTAACTGTACTTCACTAATAACAAATTTACTTTTATCATTGAGATACTACTTTATCTTCCAAATCTTTCACAACTTTTCAACAGAATACTTCCCATTTCAATTTGTCAATCTTTCACTGAGACAACATCTGTTTAAGACTTATGGTTACTGTATCAAGGGAAAGAGTTTTCGAAACCCTGCTAACAACAAACTCTTAATGAGAATCGTGACAGTAGATCCTATATGAATTAGAAAAATTGTACGAAATATAGAATTCTTCCTGATAATGTCAGTTTTTGAGTTGGGAAATTTCTGGAGAAACAAAAGCGATCAGGAATTAATAAAGGTATCCATTACTTGCAAATTTGTTGATTCAGTAGTTAGATAATGAAAAAATAATCAAAAATTTTCTAGATTTTGTTGAATATTTTTTTTTCGAGTACTATCGATCAAATTTCTATGCAATTTGTGATATATTTTGTGGTCAATATTGTACAACTTTTCAAATTTCAAGGGGATCCGATATTGATCATCGTACATATAGAAAAAATTATTCAGTAAAATTTCGGTGTTAATTGAAATGTCGAGGTTATTTCCCCCGATATCGCGAGAAATATATATGCCATCAGATTGAAACCTCGTAGTGAATTGGATACATTCCAAATGATATGAAATTTCGTATTGAAATATTCGTAAGAAATTTTTGTTGAAAAATGTTTTTTTTTCGGGGACTATTGATAATATTTCAATGGTATTGTTTACAGACTTTGAAGTCGATATTTACCAAAAATATTTCCAATTTCAATTTCATCATATATCCAGTCATCGGAAAGAGTGTGTTAAATTTTGTTGTTATTCAAAATGTTGAGGTTCTTCCTCAATATGTCCAGAAGTATTGACGCAATTAGAAAGATATTTCGTAACTAGTTGTAGAACACTGCCACTCAACATTACGGAAAATGTCTTTAAGATTATAGTGGTGAAAAATTTTAATACATTTTTCTCATTGAAAAAAACTGATTTTTCGGAAACCATTAATCAGACCGCAACAAATTCTGCACAAACTTCCAAGTCATTATTAGGCAAGAGTGCTACAAATTCCAGTTCTATCCGATATATATTTTTGGAGATATTGGAGTTCTTCCTCAAGATCTCAAACAATATGTCAAATTTTGTGGCTGTTTGGAGCTCTGAGGTAATATCATGGATAACTCAAGAACGACTACCCCGATTAGATTTAAACTCCATAGATAGTGTCATACCAATTCGCAGCTTCCAGTTAATTTAATTTATGTTTCCACGAAATATTCATCAGATTTCAGAGATATTCAGCGCAGACCTTGAAGTCACTATGCAGCAATAGTGATCGAAATAAATATCCGTTTGATCGAATTTTAATCTCCGGAAAGATGTGAAAAAAAATTTTAAATTTCTCGGTTATTTCCTAAATATAGTTGTTATTTCTGAAATACCTAAAGAAATTCTGATCTGATGATAATGAAACTTGGTGACTAGATGTCAATTGCTGATCAGCGAATTTGTGCAAAATTTCTTGATAATCGTTCATTTACGTCAATAAAAAAAATATTTCGACATTTTTTTCCGAATATTTCATAGATGGTGGTCTACTAATCATATGGTCCTCACGAAATTCCGCAATGATCTTCAAGCTGTCATTTTAATTCAAGTACTGGATATCAATTCGATGCGCTTTGTAGTTTGGGAAAATTAAATTTTGAATGCGGAATCATTGGGTGGATTATACCAATTCGCATATTCGTATATCAACAAATTGAATTAATGAATAACTGGGATTGCTGAAATTTCTGATCTGAATTTTTCCCTCAGTTACTTATAGAGATATAGTTCAATAGAGCTGGGTGTGAAGGGCAATTTGAGATCAGATCGTGATATATATAAATGGATTAAGGATTTCTATACATCTGAAATCATTGATATTTCGTTGAGCTATCAACTGATATTTTTAATTTTAAATACCACAAGATCCAAATCATATAATAAATGTAATGATTATCTCATCTGTAGCTGAGTGAACTAACAATGATTATTTTCACCGAAACGCATATCCATGGGATTGTGGTAACCAAAATCAGTTAACATTGTAAAATAATTGTTGACTTATTTGGCCGACGGGTGTGGTTTTCTTCCGGTGAAAGGAAATGTCTTACCTTATACATCCAAGTTGATTTTTTTGAATTAATTTAATTCTTTATACCTACCCATGGTAGATGAATGCTATCAAATGAGTCATACATACAGAAATTTATTAAGCGTGTCATATCGTGCCGAACATTTTTGTTGAATATAACGAAGAAGAAACTGAGTCACTACTATTCTTTATGAATTGGATTTTCAGAAGAGTGTTTAGGAATTCTGACGGAATCGAGGAGTCATATTGGTTCGGAGTCAAAAAGTATAAAAAAATAATGAAGCGTGTATTATGTTCATCGGGAAATATTGGCTAGTAACCGAAGAAAATTCCGAAATGATCAAGAATGAATAGAGGGATTTTTCAAATTGAAAAATTTCGAATAAACCCTATGGTTGCCTTGAAATTTCCAAACCTACGTGCGTCTATGGTTTTTCCCTCAGGTTTGAATATCATAAAATCTGAAGAAACGAATATAATCTCGAAAGTCCTGAGAAGAATCGATTCATTCTGGAAACGGAATTATAAAATTGAAATGTCTTGTAGGGTAATCATAGAACAGGTTGATTCACTTCTCTTGGTATTACCATTTCCCTCAAAAACAGCCGAAATTTTTTTATTCTGTATATTAGGTTTTGCACAAGTCAATGTTAACCTGAGATGAGCGTTAAAGTCGACGAAAAAAAATAAACTAAGCGTGGCGGCGCCGTCGGTAATTTAACTACTTGAAAAAATACATCAAGAAAAGCACTGCCATGAAGGCAGCAGCTTTTGCGCGCATGTTCAATGTGGATGTCCGCCTCGACAATGGATTTGAAAATGTGCTCAAAAGCTGCTGCCTTCACGGCAGTGCCTTTCTAGTTTTTTTTTCGATGAACTGAATTCATTAAATTCTGTATGAACTTTCGAACTGTTATTTTTCGAAGAAGTACTGGATTTCAATTCGATCTAATTTGTATTTTTGGAGATATTGGGAAAATAAAATTTTGCATGAGTATATCCACGGAATCATTGGGAAAATCCACCAATGAATATGTATTTGAAAGAAAAAGTTTGATTTTTTTTTTCAAATTGTTCTAATAACGCGATCATCACGAAATTCTATACAAAGTTGTGTTTCAGCATCTTCAAACTAGGTGCGAAGTTTCATTGTGATTAAATCAGTATTTCTTGAGTTATACCGAAAAAAAAACGATATCGGGAAGAAAACTACGAAATTGCATATATTTTTTCCAATATCTCCAAAAATAATAACCGTATCGGCTTAAAATTTGACACACTGCTGTGGAATATGGAGCTTAGAGTTCGCGCTGAATTTTTTTCCAAATGTGATGAACAGTTCACGAAAAAAAACCGTTTGGCCGATTTCGCCCATTAACGAACTTAACCGTTGCATTTTGAAATGCAACCTACCCTGAAAGTTTCAGGTCGATAGGATTCTCCGTACGACCGTAATCGTGTCTACGGACGGCCGGCCGGCCGGACGAACAGAATCGATTTTGACACAAGATTCTTCATCAGTGAGTCCAACCTAGTCGTTTGAGACCATTTTCAGCTCAATCATCGAAAATACAGACATTTGGACAAAACGATAGCACGCTGTTCCCCAGAACATGCGCGCAAAATGAAATTTGACAATTCGAATCAATAGATTTTCTGATTGCTCAAGTTAAATCACTTATCGAAAATTTCATGGAAAGATTTGATTCAATATTGACATTCCACTAAGTTCTCTGAAAAGTCGACGTTCGTGATGGAATAGAAAAATTCTCTTGACCTACTAATTGGAAATTAGTATTTCTTGTTATTTCGAAGGATTATTTGGACGAATTTTAAGAAAAGTATTAACTTTGGAAAATGTATTTGAGATTGAAATCGATTAATAATTGAATAAATTGAGAAAAACAAATCTCAACAATAAATCACCGTTTCTTCAAATTTAAATTCCCACCCGTCTCAAAATATGACTGATAGTTTTTTCGATCATGTCCGCATTATTACGTGATTTATAGTATACGGCTTCGATATACCCTCACTTGCTATTTCCTATCTCCTTACTTGCGATCTCAGACGAATACAAGTAAATATTTAAATGTTCGCAAATGTAATAATTGACAGTAATTAAATCTGGTAATTTAAAGGTCCACCTATGCAGTCTCTTCCAATACACATGTTGTGAAATTGCTTATCTAAAAAGTTCATGTCCATGCGTAGGCTGAAGAAAATACGCACGAAGTAGGGTATGCGAAAATCCAGTACAGATTTCTTATAATCGTATTGTGTCCATTCCATAAATATCAATGGATTGGGTCACATTTCCTACCAAAACGGCTTACGGATTATATTTACTTAGATTATCTCCAAAAGCAGTATCTTTCTGTATTAATGGAAGGTCTGGTGCAGAAATATGTTTTAAGCATTGTCCACCTTATTTGGGAGTTATATCCTGGAACATTCAGAACTATTCAAATATGTGGATAAACAGAGGTGGGCCGCATACAATAATTTTTGAATTTGGCAATATTTAAAATGTTAAGTGTATTCGTCTAAGTATAGGGAGATAAGGAGACGGGAAGGAAATATATCGAAGCTGCCTACGATGAAACACATATCAATCCGGACATTATCAAAAAACTGTTAGTAATATTTTGAGACAGACAAACATTAAAATTCAACGAAAAAATGAAACTTTGAAACTTCTTCTGTGAACCATTTTTGAGATTTCTATTTCTGAATTTATTTAATTAATATTTGCTGTCAATTTCGTATTAATTTTTTACACTCAATCTTTCACTGAAAATTTTTCAGAGAAATCTTTTGAAATATCATCAAATACTAATTTTCAAATAGAAGGACAAAAAATTCTTTCAATTCCATCACGAACTTCCAATTATCCGAGAATTCAGTGGAATTTCTGTACTGAATAATCAAACCTTTCCGTGAAATTTTCGATGAGCAATTCAACGCGTGGAATAAAGAGTCAACTGATTTCAATCAGAAATTTTCTGCTTTTTCTAAATATTTGAATCCAATTCTGAAATTTCAATATACGTTGAATCTCAAGTTGACAAAAGTTCCATATTTTTTTAATACAGACCTGGAATTCCTCAATTATTTGAATATGAATCGATTGAGCTATATGAGTTCATCATATGTTTTAAATATCAACGGATTATACTGGGTGGTTCAAAAGTTATGACCAATTGAAATTACTGGTGAATACAAGGAACACCCTGTAACTCGCTACCGCAGGTTATATGAGTTCATCATATGTTCTAAATATCAACGGATTATACTGGGTGGTTCAAAAGTTATAACCAATTGAAATTATTGGTGAATACAAGGAACACCCTGTAACTCGCTACCTCAGGTTACCGTTTGTTCATTTACCAATGAAACACCCTGAATTGTTCGATATCGATACTACTATACAGCTTGACCAAAGTCTCATATTTTCCATACGGACCTGGAATTTTTCAATTATTTGAATATGAATCGATTGACCTGTTAATCATACGTTCTAAATATCAACGGATTATACTGGGTGGTTCCAAAGTTATGAGCAATTGAAAATATTGGTATATACATGAGACATGTATATCTTGGCTATGGAATTGATTAAATCTACCATTTTTGGACTTGTCTAGGGAAGCCCTACTTCAGCTTACCGGATGTTCATTTACCAATGAAACACTCTACGTAGTACGACTTTGAAAGTAAATCGTTCGATATCGAAAGAAATTATGTGAAGGTATTATGAAAAAAATCTGTATTTTTTTAATCATTGTATAAATACCCTCTATCAAGTATACTCGTCTTAATTTAAACAAACTGAAAAGTGAATTTTCAGAGTACAAATCTGACTGTTTGCATCAGACAAACGAGAATATCAGCGGAATATTTTTTTTTGATTTTTTGGTTTGTTGAACTTTTATTTGATTAAAAATAGTCTTGTCTCAGTAATTGGGGGTAATAATCCAGAAAAAACCTGCAATATGATGTACCGTCAGTCACAGGAATCAATTTCCCTTCCCAAAAAATCGAAATTTTTATATGTATCCTATTTAAATTCCATACATTGATAATGCAGATTAATTCTCACCGATAGAATTAATTAATGTGTGTCTCTATGACTTCCGGTTTTACCAGAAGTGAACTTAACTACGCATTTTTACGCGCTTGTTCTGGGGACAGCGCGTTATCATTTCGTCACGATATCTGTAATTTTCGAATTTTTAACCGAAATTGGTCTCAAACGACTAGGTTGGACTCACTGATGAAGAATCCGTGGTCAAAATTGATTCTGTCCGTCCGACCGGCCATGTGCGCTATAACTTTCGAAAGGAAGGACCACGATTCCTGAAATTTTCAGTTTAGGTTAAGAACCTGAATATCTCGGCTAAGTTCGTTAATGGGCCAAATATGCCGAATAGTTTTTGTGCTACAGCCATTTGAAATTTTTATTTTTCAATAACTCGAAAAATATTCATCTGACTGAGATGAAACTTAGTTGGAAGGTGAACAGTGTCAATAAAAAGAATTATACATGGAGAAATTCGAAGAAAAATATTTTTTCTTGACAATTTTCAAGTCACCATTCCCAATGTGGACAAGCGCGTAAAAGCTGCTGACTTCACGTCAGTGCTTTTTCCAACTTTTTATGATAAACTGATGTACATTTTTGTGCATTTGAATTTTTCGTTGAATTATGAGTGGAATACTTTCGACAGAAAAATAAAATTGAGGAAAAAATTGTACTCAAAATATTATTTTTTGTTTTTCACTTCTGTTCGATGTAATGCTTGATTTACCAATTTTGCTGCTATAACAAATTATTAAAATTTATTTTCAGTAGAAATTGAGCACTTAGGCAGAAGGTACACGTATTTTGTTTCAGGTCCATGTGAGGGGTGAACCATCTGCTCTAACTCTAATTATAATGAGTCTAGGCTCATAAAATTTTGCACATATATTATCTGATCATACAGTATCTGGATAGAAAAATGATTATATTCAATTTTCAACCATTGAGCAAGATTATGGGGGACATTTTCTGCAAGCTTCGCTGGAGCATTCAAATTATTACCTCTTCTCACAAGAATATCATTAAGTTTTGATGAAATACGGAAAATTTGGGAATTCGGCCTTTCGACATAAGTGCAGCAATGGCTGTCAGATATCGGTTGTCTAAATGGATTCTAAATGTGTTTTGGATTGGCCGTGAGGCCGACTCCAAACACAAAAACTTCCGAAAAAAAAACTATTTGGAGACTTGATATTTTCTAACAGGTTTGAAGCTGTACGAACGTTGAATTTGAGGAGGTGTAAGATCTGCCTAATGATCACGTGGACATATCCCACTGAAATTCAATTCTTCAAATATTTTCATGAATAATGTCAGAGTGACGTTTCAAGTTTCAATCGAATTGATCGGTTTTCGAGTTATTAAGGTAACGAAATTTCATCTGGCTATTACTCCGAAACCGTTCGAATGATTTCCAACTCTACCCAGATATTTGGGCTTCAAACCTACCCTGAAAATTACAAGGTTATAGGTGTGTTCCTTCGAGGGTTAAAGCACATACGGACGGCCGGAAATAATTGATTTTGACTACGGATTCCAGCAGCTAGTCCCGACCATTTTCAGCTCAACATTCGAAAATGTTTCCCCACAACTAACGCGTGAAAAGGTATGTTGCATAAAAAAAACTTTTAACGGCGCCGCGACGACTACTTTTATGCGCATCCTAAGTAAACGACAGGCCGTTCACAGAATAAAAGAACTACTCCACCGTTTTCGAGAAAATTGTGGTTGCCAAGATGAGTGAATATCCCTGTACATGCTAGTTTCCTCATGCTGGATATTATTCTCAGTGGAAAATTTTCAAAACGATCCAATTTTCGTGAAAACTTTCGCGATAGGTTGCTCGTGAAAATTCGATATTTAAGTACTCCGACTAGCAGAATAAATCAAACGGTTTCTGAGTTATACTCATTTAAAGTTGTTTCCTCAAGAAGTACTGATGTTGCCAGATTGCAATTTTCAGAAGAATGCTGATTCCTATAAATTATGCCTTGATCTTAGGGACAATATTCAGCAACATTATATTGAAATTCTGGTAACTCCGATATTCACTTTTGAAAAAGTTGACAAATGATATTTGAAATTTCGCTCTGTGTACAAAAAATTTGAAGAAGCTCGTAATAGCTCCTTACCTCAGTCTTTGCATTTCTGAAATGTTTTTATTCGGGTTTTATCGACTTAAAATTGGAATTATACCCATTGTCTTTCGTCTAGCACAAATCAGAAACAATTAGGCATAAATTGTGCAGAAAAATGAATAAAGATATTCGCAGACCTCATTCCGAGATAACTGTGTCAATGTTACAAGTGATTTCTCATTGTTTAAACTGAAATTGATGTATCCTTCGCAGCGAAAAAGTATCTACCTGAATGATTTCATGATATGTCTTTTTTATAGAGGAACCTAATTGGGTCTCGTGTTGATTCCATCTAAAGATGATTGTATATCTCATTAAAACCATTCCTAATCTAAACTCGTATATGTACATGTTTCATGTGTAGATGCAAATACTACGCTGATCATATTGTGAGGAGAAAACCGAAGAGAAGGTCATTTGAAAATAGAAGTTTTTGTTGTGCGAAAGAATGTGATCACGATCATGAGGAAATTATCGTATTAAATAGGAAGAGGAAATCAACGATCAAATAAAAACAGTATTGAAGTTAATGTCATAGGAATAGGACACAATTAAAAAAATTGTTTTGAAAACAAAGTCGACGGTTCGGAGATATATTTCGACTTTTTCAAGACTAAAAGAAATAATTATCGAGGGTAAAATGAACGTTCCCACACTTACATCTGAAATACAAATGGAGAAAAGCAGTATTGTTGTAGTTGTTTTCTACTGCGGAATGTTTTCGATACATGAAACAATTTCATTGGTCATTATGTTGCTCAAAATGTTATGAGATAGTTTTGTTTGCGCTTAACTTCATGCATAATTTCGTGAGGATGTTTTAATTAGCATATTTAAAAGAAAAATCTTTCGAAAATCCTCCTGATTCTAGTTGGTAAAATTCGTTTTGTCGCAGTTTGCTAATCAGATGAAAATTAAATTCACCACAGCCTTTGAAGTCAATATTTAGCAGCAGTGTCTCAAATTTCAATTCGATCCGATCGATATCTACTTTTTAAGGGGAAAATATGTGAAATTTTGTTGCTAATTTTAAATTTTGGGTTTATTTGGTCTATAGGTACCTTAATGAATACTGAAGAAATCAGATAGAAACTTCACTTGAAAGTCAAAAAGTATTGTATTCAAAAATTTTTCATTTTTTTTTTGAAATAATGTTTTCGAATAGCCATTCATCAGATGGTGACGAATTGGGCAAAGATCTGGAAATCAAATTCAACAATGATGCTTTAGTTTTTAGTTCGATCCGGTAATTATTATCACAGATATCGGAACATAATATGTCAAATGTTCATGGCTATGTTAAATTTTCTGATTATATCCTTGATATCCAAAAAAAAAAACCTGACGCTATAAAACTTAACTTCATTGTAAGTTATGAAATACCGACAGATAACACATGTTTCTTCAAAACTGATGAATTGATCAGGATGAATATATATGGGTAATTAATTGCTTAGTGCTATTCCATTAGAAAACTTCACAAAATAATTATTCGAAATTTTGTTCTCACATATTTTATACTTTCGACCCCCTAGCCATATGGCCCTCAAAAAATTCAATGTGAACAATCAAGTTGTCAGTTTTCAATCAAGTATTGGCTGTCCATTCGACACAATTTGTATTTTCGAAACTATATCGGGAAATCAGTGAGTGCATGTTACCGATTCGAAAGTTCGGCAATGGTGGTTCGTTATTGGCGTGTTCAAGATCGGTGGTTACGCCAGCCTTAAACAAAATAAGTTCCGAAAGAAACGACCTAGGGACTCGATATTTATAGAGTAAGTTCGGCGCTTATTTATGAAGGCCGAACAAGTGAATTGGTAAGAATTACCCATTGATTCCATAATATTTACCAAAATATCCATCAGATTGGACTGAAATCTGGTACTGCATCTAAAAAAGATAACTTGAAGGGTCATGCACAATTTCGGGGATACCAAATAGTTTCATGGTTCATTTGATCGCCAAATCTCTGTAACAGGAAGTAGAGTTGCGTTTGATGTGTTCAATACGTGAATAGGTGACCGATTGTGCAACGAATCCGAACAAGCGCGTTAAAACATATGCCCTCCCGCCAGTGCCTTTCCAGAATTTCCCAACTGATGAGCAGCATTTTTCAACTAGCTTCCTAGTATTATCACAGACCAACAAGACAAATCACTTCATCGTTTGCGGGCATTGCGTCTTTCCGACCTTGAGAATCACACTTTCTTCTTCCTCAACACAGCTGTCAAATTATTTAAATACTTTACTTTGGAATATCTGAAGTCGAAATGTAAAAACGGATTTGTCGGGATTCAGGAATCACAAAATTAAAATCAGACTGATATTTTTCGATGGAACCATTTGAAAAGCAAATTTCCAATACCAAAGCGAGTGTTCTGTCACATCTTAAACTCCTGTAGAAGAATTCGGTTGGAGTAAATGAAAATTTTGGAAAAATGTTATGGAAAACCCGTTTACCTTAATCAAAGAATCTTTATAGTGACACTTATAGGTCTCTAGGAAACCCCCCAAAATCTTGTGGAAGTTTGGGTGTGTTCTATTTCATTGCAAACCTTTTTCTAATATGTGGATACAATCGAAATAATGTGTAGGAAATGAAGAGACCTTAAACACTCATAAACAAGAAATAGACTTCCTTTAAAACCTAATTGTCTGATCTTTTCCATAACTAATACTATACTGTAGTAAATATACCATGTTTACGTGAAGTCTGCCAAATTGTTTCAGACACTGTTTTTTACATAATTAAATTCAGCAAGTTGAGCATAATTGCTTTACTATTTTATCAATAAAGAAGATATATAACAGTCATTTATTAAAAGAGGTATTTTTTTTGGCGAAAACTTGTTCTTTGAAATCAATTAATCAAGCAAACAGAAACATACGATTGTATTACATGGAAAATGTATGAGTTGTGATACTTTCACATCAAGTGAGATTAATGTCAATATAAAATCAAACTATGAAAAGACCAACTTTGTTCGATTCCAATCCTTGTGATTGTGCAATCACATACAATTTCATTAGACATCCCATCGTTTTAATGGAATAATGGAGGTTGTAATTCATTTACTTCAGTTGCGATTCCTTCATATTATATAAAATGAATGAGTCCACCCAAGTTCGATTCCAATTCTTGTTGTACAATTAAAACATATAATGAAGACTGTCATCATAAAATAGAACCTTAAGGATGACCAAACAATTGATTTGGTTGTGAAAACTGTTTGGATTATATTCTTAAATGGAACAGATAGGAAATTATTCACCAAATAAATAGGACAAAAAATTCTATTTAGTTTGTTTACATGTTTATAACCTCTTCAAGCTAGTCCAAAAGCGGCGAGAATGACGTACTCCTATTCCTGCAATCTGATTGGCACCCCAAACGCTTGCTAAAATTCTGATTAGCTCGATTCAGGATCATATCTACGTTGACATAGATTTCCTAAGTAAATGAGGCGAGTGGTTTATCTGGTTGATCTGTGGTATTATTAGGGTTTTATCATTATTGTTTGAGTTATTTCGGGTATGTCAACGATACAAGGGTTATGAACCACGGAAAATTTGACATATTTTTCCAAAATATCTGCAACGATTAAATTTGAATGAAACTGAAATTCAGTACACTGTTGTGAATTATAGGTTTCAAGAATTCCGTCGAAATGAGAGAATCAGTTCATGAAATATCGAAAAATATTTGATTTTCAATTTACTAATCATACAATCACAACAAAATTGGGCTTGGAGTTGCGAGTTGTTATGCTCCAACTGAGTAACAAGTTTCAAGCCGATCACTTAGGTAGTTTTTACGCGCTTGTTCTGGGGAACAGCGCGTTATCATTTCGTCACGATATCTGTAAATTTCGAAATTTGGGTCAAAAATGGTCTTTAACAATTGGGTTGAACTCCCTGAAGAAGAATCCGTGGTCAAATTCAATTCTGTCCGTCCGACCGTCCGGCCGTCCGTCTGTATGTGGTCTAACTTTTGAAAGGAAGGACATAGAGTCTTGAAATTTTCAGGTGAGGTTTTATTCATGAATATCCCGGTTGAGTTCGTTAATGGGCCAAATCTGCCGAAGGGTTTTCGTGTTACAGATATTTGAAATTTAGATTTTTCAATAACTCGAAAAATATTTATCTGATCGATATGAAATTTGATTGGAAGATGAACAGTGTCAATACGAAGAATCATCCATTGAAAATTTCCATATTTAATAAAAATTTCACTGAGATTTCCAAGTCGCCATTGTGCAATGTGAACAAGTGCGTAAAAGCTGCTGACTTCACGTCAGTGCTTTTCTAGGTTTTTTCCCAGATACTCATGAGGATCGCAGAATTACTCCTTGAGATATTGACGACATTACCTCAGAAACTCAACTGGCTAAAACTCAATTCGGCCGAATTGGCAATTAACTTACTGTTCCATCGCAATTTCATTTGCAACCTCACCTGAAAGTTTCGATTAGCTTACTCTTTCCGTTCTTAATTTAAGGTGGCAACAGACAACCGAACAGAATCGATTTCGGTATCGTATTTTTCATCAATGAGGTTCAAGACCAATTTCGGAAGAAAAATTCGAAACTGCGGATATTTGTGCGAAAAGATAGCGCCCTAGAGCATGCGCCCAAAGAGAAGTATGTCAACCATGACAGTGTCAAGTTTGCTCGTTAAGAAAATGCATAACATCCAAAGAATTCTGAGCATGTCATTCATTCAGAAACTGTTACATTTATAATTATTGTAAACTTTTTCGATTCGATACAGAATGGTGCAATATTTTAACGGCAAATATTATCAGGCATACATAACGACATCACATATGAACTTACATAATCCGGTCCAGTTTTCCTCACTTAACTGTGCTTGTTGCAGCGAACATGTTATTCAATATCGGTTCAGATTTCGTAATACTTTAACTTACGTCCTAACATACTCCTTATACTTTATTGATTCGTTTTCTTCTTATTCTGATATGTCACTTATTCATCGAAAAGTACTGTATGTATACATTTAAAAACCAAGTATATTTTGAATTGCAGGATATTTTCAGCAATAAGTCACATAAAAAGAGAAAATAAATAAAAAAAAGTCCTGAACTCTTATTTATTAGATTTTATCGAGTAGTTCGCAGCTTAGTGATGGTCAATAAATGATAAAAAACCTAAAAAAGCACTGCCGTGAAGGCAACAGCTTTTGCACGCTTATTCAATGTCGATGAACGCTTTGTCAATGAATTTGAACCTGCGCACAAAAGCTGATGCCTTCACGGTACTCCTATTCTAGATATTTTTCGATGAAGTATAGATGTCAATTCGATCTTATCTATATTTTCGGAAATATTGGGAAATTGGATTTTGAATAGGTATATCTAAGGTATCATTGGGCGGATTTAAGTCATTAACGAATTCGATCTTCGTAATTAAGCCCCAAACCTACTCTACAACTATCGAGTTTCCAAGTCTCTTCTTTCAGAAGTTATTGTGTTTACGGTTCGCCTAACGGCTGACCGCAAACAGAATAACTTGAAGTAATAATCGGATCGAATTGAAATTTGGAACATTGTTGTTGAGTACTGACTCTAAGGTTTGCGCCAAATTCCATCGAAATCTAATCAATATTTGCAGAGAAAAAAATTTTTTCATCAGAAATTTTAAGAATTTCCGAGTAAAACGTTCTTATAATTCTCTAGCAACTGACTCCACACGAAATTTTGCTCTGAGTTGCTCGTAGTATCACAAAACTGTCACGAAATTTCAATTTGATCGGGTCAATACTTCATGAGATATCGAGGAATCAACCTTGAAATTTCAAATGGACCTAACTCTGAAACTATCCAACGGATTCCACCCACTAACGAACTCAACCGAGACATTTGGACTCGAAACCTAATTTGACATTTTCAAGTCGCTAAGGTCTTTCCTTCCAAAGTTAGAGCACATACGGACGGCGGACTGACAGTATTGAATTTGTCTACTAATTCTTCTTCAGTTCAATCCAATCGTTTCAGACCATTTTCGGCTCAAAATTCGAAAATTGTAGACATCGTGACGAAATGATAACGCGCTGTTCCCAAGAGCAAGCGCTCAAAAAGATCTAGAAAAGCCCTGATGTGAAGTCAGAAGTTCTTGTACGCGCTTGTTTATATTCGGATGCTTTTTTCAAGATATTTCGCATAAACTGCCCTCATTTTTCGATTTTTCATTGAACTCAAATCTACTTCTTGTTTGAAAAAGGGCAACGAGAAGGTTCATGCCATGAATCATAGTTATGGAATCATGGAATCTATCTTCGTAATCCAGACCCAAATTACTCCACAAATATCGAGATTACTACAATATGTGATTCCTTTAGGCATTTATTGTGTTTGCGGTCAACCTAGCCAGCAATTCTAAACACAATAACTGACGAAGTAACCTAAAAAAGCACTGTCGTGAAGGCAGTAGCTTTTGCGCGCACGTTCAACTGAGATGACCGCTTTGGCAATGAACTTGCTGGATTTCAATTCGATCTAATTTGTATTCTTGGAAATATTGGGAGGATAAAATTTTAATGGGTATATCTACGGAATCATAGGGCCGATTTTAAACCTTCACAGATTCGATCTTCGTTATTTAGCCCCAAATCTACTCTACAAATATCAAGTTTCCAATTCGTTTCTTCCGGAAGATATTGTGTTTACGGTCAGACGTTAGGCAGATAAACCCATTCAAAATTTTACATTAGATCGAATTGAAATTCAGAATTTATTCGAAATATGTTAGTTCGAAGGTTCATACAGAATTTCATGAGGATTGTATGATTAGAAGATCACAGAATATATATTTGAAAAAAAAAAAAAAAATTGAATTTTTTTTCAAATTGTTCTAATGACACAATCATTACGAAAATTCGCACAAAAGTGTCCATCAGTATTCTAAAACTAGCTGCCGTGTTTCATCAGTATTATTTGAGATATTTTGGAAAAAACAACCAGATCGAGAAGAAAAACCACGAAGTTTGACATATTTTTTCACAATATCTCCGATAATTATGATCGTATCGAACTGAAATTGGGTACATTGCTGCGAATAATGAAGCTCAAAGAATGACCAGAATTTTTTTTCGAATGTTATCAATAGTTTCCGAAAAAAAATTTTCTGGAAAAAATTTTCCAAATTTTTTTTATATACAGACAGCGCGATCTCAACAGAATTTTTCTGATAATTGAAAATCCTGATGTTCAGTCGCTTCAGTAAGTCTCGGAATATTAGGTAAATAACCTCAAAACTTCAAATAGCCATAACTCTGAAACCTTTCGACCGATTTCTCCCATTAACGAACTCAAGCTTCGCAACTTACCCTTACCCTTACCCATACCCTTACCCTTACCCATATCCTTACCCTCACCCTTAAGCTTTCCCTTACACTTACCCTTACGCTTAGCCTTACCGTTACCCTTATCGTAAGCCTAACCATTACCCTAAGCCTAACCGTTACCCTTAGCCTAAACGTTACCCTTTCCCTTACCATTACACTTACCCTTACCCTTACCCTTACCCATACCCTTACCCTTTCCCTTACCCTTCCCCTTACCCTTACCCTTACCCTTACCCTAACCCTTACCCTTACCCTTACCCTTAAATGCAATCAACGCTAAAATTTTCAAGTCGATTGGATTCTCCGTACACATGTAATCGTTTCTTCGGATGAAAGGATGGTCGGTCGGCCGGACAGATCAGTGCGTCCAACCTAGTCGTTTGAGACAATTTTCGGCTCGAAATTACATACATTCGGACAAAATGATAGCACGCTGTTCCTGTAGAACATGCGGGCAAAAATCATTTTATAGTTTCTATCTTAATAAGAAGAGCACTAATTAATGTAATTCGTCTTTATGAATGTATAAAATGAACCCAGGAATTCTGCCATTTGAAATATTTTTTTTAAATATTTCCGAATATATACAGGGCAATCCAAAAGTACTTCGACAAACTTCAGCAGCTGATTCCTCACGATATTCTGAAAAGAATTGTCCAAATAGTTATATGTCCGAAAATGCTTCGTTTCCAAGATTTCCAAAAGTGATGTCCTCTTCAAACGAGGAATAAGTAGTAGAATAACTGGCGTCCCACAAAAAAACCAAAACTTCTCACATGAAAATCAAATTCATTTCCTGAGCATTCTTGTGAAAATTGAAAATTAATGGTTATAACTCCAACACGCATAAATATCATCAGATTGAATTTTTCGAGTACAAATATCTAGAAAAATCTACGAATGAGAGCAATGGTGAAATCAAACCTGAATTCGACACCTCAAGAACCTCTCAATATCAATTTTCATTTGATAAGGGTCAGTGTTTCCATAGCTTTTTGAGAAAAATATAGTAAATGAATTTAAAGTTTAACAACTTGTATCTTGAAAACGGAGCCTTTCCGGACATATATTAATATATCCAATCCATATTGGAATATTGTGAGGCATCACCTCCTGAAGTTTTTTAAAGTACTTTGGAATCACCCTGTATAAAGAATAGTCCTGAAAAAGAAAAATGGATTCGGAATTCTATAAACAATTAGTAGATTTCAATCCTTTCGCATCAGTATAGTTGTCAGGATATTGAGGAATTATAATTCTCAACTTGACGCTCGGCACCTCGCAAAAGTCTACGTTAATCTAGATGAGTTAAGAATACAGTCCGCCAGTGGAGGATTCAAAACCTCAGCGCCATACCATATCTTATCAACGACTGTTCTTTTGCGCAGGATGGTGGGGAGTCTTCAGTTCCTCCATACGCGATCCAAGCCAAGTAAGAATTGCCAGTCGCACAGTCGCACTCTAAACTTGAAGTGCGTAAGACCATATCAGTTGAAAATAAATATGACAATTTTATTCCATTGAAGAAGAGGAATTTGTTCGCCACAATTAATGACACAAATAATTTCCTCTGTAAAAATTAAAACTTAGGTTCTTTTTGCCATAACTGGATTTAAAATAAAATAAATTCCACGAAAGAAAGGAATTGGAAAACAAGAAAAATTCTGAAAAAATGCGAAATCAATAGATATGAATTGAATGTTCAAAAAATTCACCTTGTGGTGTCAAACAGTAGCCAAAACTGATAAAGAGATAATCTCATATCTCTGAGCAGATTCGGCATCGTTGCTATTTCGGCACAATGTTGGATCATTTTCAACCTAAGTGCATTAATATCCTTTGCTCTATCAATTTCTTGCCAATATACCAAATTTTCAGATATCCCCGAATAAAAAAACATTTGGAGATAAATCTTGTGATCTGGGGGGCCATTTGATTGTTCTATTTGTAGAAATGACACTGTCCGAAAAAGTCGTCCTCAGATATTGTGTGACTACTCTCGCGTTGTGACAAGGTGCACTGGTTTCAACAGCAGCACACACATCTGCTACTTTTTCCAGACGATTTTCACTGATGGTTTATCAATCTTGCAATTACTAAATGTTTTTTAAAACACCACATTTCTCGAATGTTTTAATTATTCTAGATATAGCGGAACTGGAAGGTATTGGCGTATCTTCAAAGGCAACAATAATTGAATGTATTGTCCCTTGAATTAATTGACCACCAAAATACCATTTTATGATTCGAATTTTTTCTTTCACTAAACATTTCGATTTACGAAGAATTTCTTTATTTTCAACCGATATGGTCTATCGCACCTCAATTTTGGAGTGGGACTGTGGCAATTCTGACTTGGATCGCTTACACGTATCGAGGAACTGGAGACTACCCACCAACCTGAGCAAAAAAACATTCGTTTATTTGATTTGCCCTGGCGCTGAGGTTCTGAAATTTCCACTGGCAGACTATATGTATTGTCAACTCATCTTGATTAACGTAGAGTTTCGCACAGTGCCGAATGTCTTGGCCAGACCTTAAGACACATGTGTTTATGAATTTTTTTTTGAGTCAATCTGGATTCTTCAAATTGATTGAGACACATGTGGGTCGACACTAAATGGATACAAGTTTGTCTGATTTGTTTCTGAAATGTATTTGGTTCATTCGGCATAAATCTCGATATTCTTATGACATGTCGCATATGATAAATGTTGACATTTGTAGAGAACAAATAGAACTTGCTGGCAGTTTTGAATTCGCTTTGTATGCCTACTTGACAATGCAAATCCAGATCTATTCAAGGAGCGTACTTTGTGTCTCTGATTCATTTCAGGATGTCTTCAAAAGATTTTGTCAGCCGAAAAGGGAGACAATCTTTCCCCACCTTGTTTGCAATGAATACGGTGATACTGTACAGTTTTTTATTATTTTAATGATTAAATGACATAACCCAAATATGATAAGAGAATGGAACTCATGTCAAAGTAAAAGCAACGTAGAAATAAATGTACCTGAATGAATCTCCACAAAGTGAGGTTAAAAACTACGAGTGTTCTCAAGTATTGGCCCCATTTCAAGCATAGGATCGACTCCCATATGTACCAACTACTGAATAGGGACAAAAATTTGTCCATGTGACTGCTTGGTTACATTTCGGTGAATTTTCGGTCTACATTTGGAATAAATACTCCAAGTTGTGTATTCTGGTTTTGAATGTGTCGAGGTGGCCATATGTGAGTGAATTTTTCTCACCCTAAAGAAAAATGGTTCTGTTTGAAGTCCATTCATAAGAATACCATATTTTAACAACGACTTCGAGGTGAAACTCACCCTAAAAAATTGCGGTTTTCGAGAAAATGCTCCAATACTAAGGCCCCATTCGTACTAAAGATGATGTCCTTAAATGTAAAATATCACGAGTTTTCGATTCTGCAGATAATCAAAAAAAACTCAGCATTTACATGAAAGAAGAATAAATCGGCTGATATGATTGATCGATATTTTTTAGGCGCGTTCGATTTCAAGATGAGGCATATACACTTTTATCAGTAAACTTCGGTTAGCAAGCTTTCCAACCAGACCTAAAATAATATGTTGTTATGTTTTTCAAGTAATATAAGAATATGTTAATATGAACTTCAATTGTGATTTCATGATTATCCAGGATGCTGAGAGGAAATATGATTTGTTTTTATTCAGATTCATTCTGATAGACGATGAAGGAACAATGAATGGTTTAGAACAAATTTATAACACTATGCGTCAATTTATCGACTTCTGTTATGAGCAAAACGGAAACATTGTGGACACATTTTTCGCTCACTGTGGTTGAGAAATCGATAATTGTATAGAAACATCGCCCAGAATGAGTCGGAAATTGTAACTTGATCACTTAGGGTTCGCGAAAAAAACCGCCATGTTGTGACTTTATTGATGTACTATATTCGAATTATATAAACAACACAATTTGATATAACATGAAAATTGTTCGACGTCTCCGATTTGGCTAGATTCCATCAGAAATCAGTCAAAAATAAGTTCTAGATGCTGTGAACTAATATATTCTGTAGAATTAAAGTATCGAAGCTAATTCCTACTACAGATATGCAGAATTTAAATAATTTCAACATTCTTGCCGCTTATAACACCTGAATAATCTTCAAAACAATCTATTACACATCTCCAGAGTCCCGAATGAGGTAAATTTCAGGTTGAAATGTATATCTATTTAATTTGAGTGTAATATAATAGAAAATTCAATAGTTGAATGGTCAGACCTCAATTAGAAACCTTTGCTTGTATAATCTTGACACATTTCCTCGTATTCCAAAAATCGAATAATCTGAAACCTCTTTATTTGCTCCAATTATGATGGAATCAGATTGTTCAAGTTAGGATGCAGATAATAAAGGAATGCTCAATTTGTTTTGATTACTTTACGCGGAAAATGAACGAACTGAAGTTCAGTCAATAAAATTATGCTTTCTAAACATATTCTATAAAATAGATTCTCACCATGTTGGCATAATATCGAAAAAAGATCAAGTAGGATACCCAAAACTGCTAAACAGCCTTGCCGAAGTATTTTCTCACTGAAGGTGCCTTCATCTCAATCACCGCGAACCCCCTTAACCGGTTGTCACAAGAATCAGGTTCACACCGAAAATAATTACATTTTCGAAATATCGGGTTGTAACTTTGGATCTTGATACTACAAACTGTTTCCCATCAATCTTAGTATTTAATGTGTGTCTACGACTTTCGGTTTTAGCGGATATCCACGTGATTTTCAAGTTTTTCACATTATAAACTGATGCATATTTGTGCATAGTCGAATTCTACGTTGAATTGTGAGTGAAATACCATAAAAAAATTAAATTGAGAAAAAAATGTTTTTAAAAATTTTTTTTGTTTGTTTTCGACTTCGGTTCGATCGAAATGCTTGATATATGACTTGTGCCGTTAAAACAATTCCATTATTTCCATTAGAAATTGACCACTTGGGCAGGAGTTACACGTATTTCGTTTCAGTCCCATGCTAGGGGTGAGCCTTCTAACTCTAATTATAATGATTTTTGATTCAGAAAATTTTGCTCGCATATTCTCTACAGTAATTTGACAGAGAAATTAATTTACTTATTTTCCAACCATGGAACAATATTAAAGAGGAGATCATTTCCACGTTTCGATTGAGCCTTTCAATTTTTTTCCTCTTTTCACAAAAATATGATTCGAAAATTATTCATATCATTCCTATATTCAATTACTCCATGGTCCGGCAGTATGTGCGAAATTTCATACGCCGAGACGAATTTTAATTAAAGTTAGAGCAGAGGGCTCACTTCTAACAAGACATTAAAACGATATAACTATTACTTCTGCCCAATGATCAATAATTATGAGTCGGAAAACTTTTCAATGACGGTGAGAATAAATATATCCAGAGGGGTCAATTCTTGAATCTCGAATAAGAATTGGAAAGTATGACAATTGTCATATGTTTGCGTCGATTTTCGAAATTAAATATGTATAAACAATAAGTAGACATCACCTATGCGTATGGAACCGAATGTCGCTCGACAATCGAGTGTTATATCTCCTCTACTCCGCCAAGTCGAACGAAACGGCGATAAGGTTATATTTATAGTACGATTTGAAATTTTGCAATATCTTGCATCAGTTTATTTGTTGAATATTCGATTTAAAACATGTTCGAAATGGCGAATAGAACTCTCACAAATTTTGCAGATGCTCGAGAAAATTCAGAAAATCGACATTAACATATGATAATTGTCATACTCTCCAATTCTTGATCGAGATTCACGAATTGACCCCCAGGATTATAATCGAACTGATGCAGGAAACAAAATATTTGCATATTTTTTTTCATTTCATTTTGTTTTCGACATAAGTCTATCGAGAATTCAACGTTTAATTCGAATATGCAAAAAGGAGTTTCAGTTTATATGAGAAAACAAAGAAAAGTTATTTTCGATTAGATCGTTGACAAACCTCGTGTACCTAACTCGGGGGAAAACAATCTGCGGTTTCAATCTCCAAAACTTCAATAATTGTATAAGGACTATACTTCAATCCGATTTCTCGTTAAATTAAGATCTTCATCAGTGAGTCCAAACTAATCAGTTAAGAGCATTATCGGCTCAAGATAAAATTAAGGATCAAAATTTTTCAATACCTTCTTTTTCATCAGAAAATGAAGCATGGTCGGGGTCAGCACCTGAGTGGGCTACTACTTTTTTACGAATTTTGACAAGAGCTCAAGAGGTACCGAGTCCGCTTCTTTTTTTTGAATATATCAATTTCGTTTTCAGAATTAATCTTGAATAGTGTGCAAATATACAAAACCAACAACTTCACGGGTTCGAAAGTATTCTATTCCGTATTAAATCTTAGAGGTATGGTCTACTCTCATACTTATTTCAAATTGATTAGTTCGAGAAAAGAACTTGTTTCGCTAATTGACCTTGAAATATTATAATTTGTAATCACCGTTTATTGCCAACAACATCGATGCAGCTTTTTCGTTATTTCGATAAGTGGATCAACTGACATTAGGTCGATACAGGTTTTTGGAATTGTCGAAGATCAAGCTGACTTATTTTGTTTCTGAAGGCACATTCCGGATTAAAACCGGATTCTGCTGGGTTTGCGCACTACGTTAATTGCTGAATAAAATTTGCTTCTTTGTGGCCGAATATTTGGAATTTGTTTCCGGTTACCTGACAAGGCATAAGACGAAATAGATATCTGCTGTATGTATATCCTGACCCACAATTCCATAAAAGTTAGAACTTATCGAAATAGAACTAAAATCAAAATTTTGCAGGAATAAAAATACTCAGATATATGGAATCAGTATAAAAGGTGAAAATGTCATTAAAATAAACATCAATGTGACTGAAATTCTTTGCTATCCACTTTCCCTGTTTTAAACAAAAGAAGATCAATCTAATTATCCCACATTTCGTATCGCGTGTGAAAGCTTTTGAGTGCGCTCGATTCATGCACGACATCAAACTATGTATGCCTACTTATATTGTCACATGTAAAGAAACGTACGAATAGTGTTGAGAAAGTTAACAATTCAAAGTATATATCTAGTTATTATACTTTTTATAACGCCTTCAGGGCTCTCAGCATTTCATATGAGATGAAGAGGTCCAAGAATGAATAGGAATTAATATGTATTTTTCTTTTTCCTTCCTAAAGAATTCGACTTCAGGACTCTTCCATCGAACCAAGATTTAATGGAGTAGTCCAGAGACACCAAAACCCTTTGAGTTCTCGAATTGAATCAAATTATTACGAATATAAAAATAAAGGTTCGAATAAATCTTAGTATTTGAATTTTCGTGAATTACACATTGGGCAAAAGATAATAGCTTTGTTTTGTTCCGACTTCGGAACCAATTCAGGTCTGTTCGGGACGGTTCCAGTATGCGCAATCGACATTGAGTCTGAAAAATCCCAATCGCGCATACTCGAACCGTACCGAACAGTTCTGAACTCGGAACCAAAATAAACCCATTGAATATAACCTATAACCTCAAGTCTTTAGTTCCATGAAGCGATGAGAATCTTTCGAGTATATACGAGCGCGTTAAAGATTTAACCTAATGGAGGAAACTTTCATATCTAGGCATAAACACGTAGGTTAATCAACATTGGGTATATTTAGTTTTTAATCGATGCAATAAATAAATTTCAATATTGTGTAGTTCGTCTTGCCGTTCCAACAAATATTTTCATTTCAACAATCTTCGAACCAAGATATTTTCGCGAAGATGTGAAAGCTGTGCAAATATGCAATGAGTTCGGTGAAATGAATAATAATTATACATATTATTGCCCCATTTGAACGAAATGTAAAATCATTCCATAAAGACTTCATTGTGTATTCTATATTCATCAACGTTCGAATTATAATCATGAATAAAATTATTTTGCCATACCACCTGGTATACTATATCGTTCCTTCTTTAATTCGAATGAGTAGCAGAATAGTAAGAAACCTGGGTGTGTCTTTCAATTGACTGTTCTGAATTACGATGCAACGAATTTTTGTGGTCATGTTCCAGGGAAACAGCGTGCTATCGTTTTGTCCAAATGTCTGTAATTTTCGAATTTTTCCCCTTAAATGTTCTTAAACGACTAGGTTGGACTCGCTGATGATGATTCTGTTGTCAAAATCGATTCTGCCGGCCGAACAGCTGGCCGGCCGTATGCACTATTACGGGCGTACGAAAACTCGTATCGACTCGAAACTTTCAGAGTAGGTTGCATTTCAAAATGCGATAGTTGAGTTCGTTAACAGGCAAAATCGGCTGAATGGTTTCGGAGTGGTTTTGAAGTATTGAATTATTTCCCTGATATTACGTACTACTCGAGCGATTGTATTGAAACTGAGCAGTTATTTGAAGCATAATGACAAGCAACTTCTCGAAAAATTTTGCTGTGACCGTGCTGTCAATAAATTTAAAAAAACTGTTCATAAAAATTTTTGGACAATTTTTTTTCACGAAACTATTCATCATATTCGAAAAACAATTTGTTGGCGCCTTGAAGTCCATATTTCACAGTAATGTACCGAATTTCAATTCGATAAGATTATTATTTGCAGAGATATCGAGGAAAGTATGTGAATTTCCGTGGTGTTTGTCCCAATTACTTTTTTAGAAATAATTCAAAAACAACTGATTGTATCATGATGAAACTTCGCAGCTAGTTCGAAAATAATGATGAGCAACTTTGTGCTATGTGAAATTCTGTATGAACCTCTGTACTGTCATTGTTCGATGAAGTGCTGGATTTCAAGTCGATATGATCAGTATTTTTGGAAATATCGAAATAATAAAATTTTGTAAGGGTATATCTACGTAATTATTGGTTGGATTTTACTCATTCATGAATTCGACCTTCGTAATTAAGGTCCAAACCTACTCTACAAATATTCAGTTTCTCAGTTGTTCCTTTAGGAAGTTATTGTGCTTGCTGTCGGCCGTCAGGAAGGAACGACTTGGAAACTCGATAATTGTGGAGTAGGTTTGGGGCTCAATTACGAAGGTCGAATTAGTGAACGGGTAAAATCCGCCCGATGATTCCGTAGATATAGCCATTCAAAATTCCATTGTTCCAATTTCAATGATACAGATTAGATCGAATTGAAATCTAGTAGTTCATTGAAAAAAAAATCTTGCAAAGCACTGACGTGAAATCAGCAGCTTTTGGGCGCATGTTCAAAGGAAAAGTGAACATGCGCTCACAAGCTGCATGTTCAAAGGAAAGGTGAACATGTGCGCGGAAGCTGCTGACTTCTCGTCAGTATTTTTCTAGTTTATTGCAAGAAGGCGATATGGAGATCTTTGGTCAGACCTTCTTAATGTAAAACCATTCCGCGAGTCTGTTTCTGGAAGGTATATTGCGCATCAACGAGAGACCATTATTATTGTTATCTCCTACATAGTTGTATCTGAAAATGACAGTTTAAGGGCTTTCGAAGAACAAGAGCTTTATCGATATTCCATTACGTATGCAGTTTTTGAATGTTAAGCAGAAAATGGTTTATTATATATAAGTCATGAAGAATCTGTGGTCATATTCAGTTCTATTCGTCGATATGGTCTTTCGTTGAAACGATAATTCTGGAAATGAAATGAGGTAGAGATTTGAAATTTTTAGGGTGAGTTGCAGATGGAAATTTTTCGGCTGAGTTCGCCGATTTAATGTATCGACCCGACCGTGTCGAAGTTACAGCCACCTTTAATATTGTCACCTAAATCACTCGAAATATACCAATTCAACCTAATCGAAACTTAATGTGTAGTTAGAATGTACCGATACCAAAGCTTAGTTTTACTAGAAATGCTTAAAAATTCTACCTAAGCACAGATGTGAAGTTAGGAGCTTTACGCAGTTGGTTGAATTCAAAGCTAGACCGGTCACCGATCCAAGTAGCAACCCCCCTCAAGGCATCATACGATCCCCATATTTCAAGAAAAATATAGTTTCATGCAAAATTTGGAGAGGATCATATCTATGAAATCATCAGGGATTTCAAAAATATTCTCCAATTCTACCTTCGTAATGAAGAATCTTTAGGATTTTCGCTGTAAATAGTCTGAAACGACTTAAGAACAAACAATACCACGTGGTGTTGAATTACGACTAGGCAATACAGCCACATTCACGTTTCATTAGACCTAGCTAATATCTCAAGCTCAGGCACCTGCATCGCGGTGTGCATACTTCAACGTTGCCAGTACCAGCGTAAAATCTTAGAATTCGGAGAAATTTCGACGTTTATAGGAGAAAACGGGGTATGTTCTGCAGGCTCCAGTGAATACTTTTTGAACAATTTTTTTTTGATGTACCTAATTTTAATGTTAGTTATTTTTCCATTTTTCACTCCATTTCAGTTTTCATTTCCAGAAAATTCTTGAATTTAAATAATGGCAACATTGCGTATTCTTAAGTTCTTTTCCAACCATTTACACCCAAAAAACTTTGTGAAAAAATCGAACTCTGGCCTCTGAAAGTCACACCGTTATATTCGAGTTATTGTTTGCTCATAATTGGAATCGCTGATAACGAATCGAATTGAATTCTCTCTGGTCGGCGGTACGTCCGTTTCTATGATAACTTTCCAAGAGAATAAGCTAGCGACTCGAAATATTTAAGGTAGAATGCTTACTATCTGGAAACAAGCATGATGTCCACCATGGATACGTATCAAACTACGACAGTTGATACTTCGGAAAGCAGTTTGAAATGTTGAAAATAATTTCTCGAAATCACATGCGATTATTGTGAAATTTTTTGAGGATTCTATAGTTGGGAAAAATCTTTTGAAGAACCTTTCGGATTATTTTGTGAGCAAATGTTTGTTTTACTAGAATTAACCATCAAATTTGTCGCATATCTTGAATTCGATATTCAACAGCAGTATATACATTTAAGTTCAATGCGATGTTCATCCTCAAAAACAACTCAAAGAATATTGATCCGATCATTACAAAACTGTTTAATTAATTCATGTTTACTGTCGGCCTAACGGCCGATGGCGGCTGATGGTAAACACTATAACTAAAACGAAAGAAATAGTTACAGACTCGATATTTGTTGAGTTGTTCAATAAAATGCTATTTAACATGAGTTATGTTTTTCTCATGAATGCTTAAGTTTTCGAGAAAACTTGTAGAGATAATGAAGTTAGTGAAGGAATTGGGCTTTTTAGCCATGTTATTTCTGAAGGAAAATTTTCATCCAAAACAAAGTTGTAAGAAAAAATATCTTAGGGGTTGAATTTTTGAACACCTTCTAAGCATACTTCAGGGTTGAAAAAATTCTAAAATGTGTAGTTTTATGGACAAATAATATTTACCAATTTCCGTATCTTGAGCTTAATATACAGGGGCAATAAAAAAGAGAAACAATTTTTTTTGTGAATCTTCAGAGGAGTGTAACTTTTCCGTTGGGAGGTTTTTGAAAAATTTTATACCAAATACCTACCTTGATTTTCATGTCACCCCTCACATTTTTTTGGTGTTATTCAGATCCGTGTAAGTGTGGTTACATTGGATTGGTTCGAAAAAGAAGGTAATTCTTATATTTAAAACCTTCTCTTTAATCCAAAAAAAACGGTTCTTGTAATTGTCACTTTTAATGGAATTAAAATCACTAATCCATAAAGGTCTGCAGTATAAGAGATGTTTGGGGATAAATCCGAATTGGAATAGAATTACCTACTGGTAACCAATGTAGAGATGAAAATTTAATTGTCACAATTATAATACTCATGGCAACATAAACAAACATATGACGTTTACTGAATTGAACAGTGTTTGAGTTAACCGAAATAAAATATTCAAAAGCAGATTAAACCAAAACTGAATCTTCTGTACGAAGAGTGGTGGGGTCAGCATCCCATTAAGAACCATCTTCAAATTCCAAAAGAATATGAATAATTCATTACGAAGGTTGAATTCGTGAATAGCTGAAATCCAAACAATGATTTCGCTAATATAACTACCTATTCTAGATTTAATTTTTTCAAAAAGACAGATCGAGTTGAACTTAAAGCTTGTATGTATTCAAAAAAAAATAATAACTTCCTGAATAATTTTGTGAGGACTATATGAAAAGAAGCCTTATATTTCCCTCGGGGGGGCCAATACGTGAAAAGGTGTCTGCTTCGTCAGGAATTTCACTAAAAGCGCCAACGTGTTTTTGCTTTTCATGTGCTATTCCTAGTCCGAATAGGTACTTCTAAGTTTCGGCGCCCGAGCCAGAAGTCCAGTTCGTTAGTTTTTCAATAAGTGAATCAGTCAGTAGGTCGAAGGCATAAGTCAAGTTTGATACTCAGACCAATGTAGCTAAATAACCTCTTAAGTAGTAATGACTGATGCACGATTATCGATATTTACATTCGCAAACCTTCGTGTTGAGAATGCATGCATGCGATTGATCTTTATTTGAATGGGATCAATGAAAACTACTTTTGGGGAATGCAAAAAATGTTAGCCAATAACTCTGTTAAATTTCAATGATTATTCTGAAACCAATGGCAAAGATCCTTTTATTACTATTCATTATTATTTAATAGAGGAAGTAAGAATTATGTCCTCTGACAGGCGAGGTGAATTGCTGTGATGAAATGGACAGGTTTTTGTGTTTGAATTTTGTTTTCAATGATTTGATAATTTGATATTGCTCGAGATATTCGGTCTAATGATGTGAGATATTTTTTAGTCCGTTGGTTCAAGAAAATACTTCGTATGTTTTTTGTTTCGATTTTGAGAACTTGAATTTTCACCTGGAAATGCCCATCCAGCGAATAATTTTTGTACTACGAACTAGACAAAAAATGTTTATATCATTCAGTTAAACTTCTCTCTCATTCTTGCATCACTCATTTTCACAAGATGTTGTTTCGAGTAGTTTTTTATTTGAGAAAGGTTTGTTCACATCCCGTCTACATTACATTTTTGACGACTAAATTTTGACATTGCTCATACGGAAGGAATACGGAAAGGTTACGTAACTTATAGTGAGAATCAACCTTTTTACGGGACGAAAGCCTTACAGTTTTTCATTTTTTGAATATTGTATTGGAGTGTTGAGAATTCGTAAGGCCAACCTTGAATACCATAACTCTCAATTCCGAAGGAAGAGTTTGGGAATTAATATCCGCCATATGATATGAACTTTGAAAGGCAGAAGCTTCGAGACTTAAAATTTTCAGGGTAGCTCGTGGATCTGAATGCGCTGGCTGAGTTCACAGTTAATGGAAGAAATCGGTCACAAGGTTTGGGAGCTTTCGACATTTGAAAATACTTGCATTAGATCCAATTTCTCTACAAAAGTGGTACCTACTTGAAATTTTCTCACAAAGCGTAGATAGGCAGACCAAGAAACGCGCAAAAACTTCTGACTTTCATTCAGAGTGTCTTTTAAAGTTCTTCATAGTATCGATAGTGCGTTGGTCTAGTGGTTCAAGCCACAAGGCAAGAAAGAATTTTGCATTTTTCACGAAACTGACCAACAGTTCTCTGTAGGGTAAACATTAAACAGTGCTCTTCCTGGTGTAGCGTAAGGTGACAGTAACATAGCCAACACAGAATACGAGTAGTTTTCTTGAGTTTGTCTTGAAGAATCGGCATCAATATTAATTATTACAAGATAATCTGCTCATTTACATGAGAGGGTGTGTTATTAAATTATGTTCGAAAGTATAGAAATTTCCAAGAATTATACAGATGACCAGTAGAATATTTACTGTTGACAAAAAGAATTAATATCTGGCGTGAAAATAATCCCACAATTTAAATTCAGACATTACCTCACCGATCAACATGTCAAGCATCTGCGAACTTGTTCATCAATTTTTTTATTGCTATCAAATTATCTAATGATTCTGGCCAAATAATCTAAGTGACACCTCAATTCCTTCATCGAACAATAAAACAAGTCAATATCAAACGAGGAAACGAAAGGTAGCCAGAAGTAGATGAAGTCCTTCAAGAAGTGGGTATCAAACGGGGTACTGGTAGTTACCAACAACTTATAGCTATCAAACTATAAACTTTCGAATCCAGTGTGCTATATGAACAAGAAAGAGAGAGATGGAGCACGTACTTTCACTTGTATTGGACGAAGAGGTGCAAGACAAGTAGGTAGAGGGACCTTAGTAGAACAGAATTGATACCAGGGTCTCGATTCTGTGACTTCGTCAGTCAATGCAAGGCGAAGCTCTGTGGCAAAGCATAGACCGCAATTTCAAATTACAGCGCTCGTGAAGCGAATGTAATTGGATTAGATTCGATAGTTATCGTGTAGTGTGTGATCCTTTAGACATTGTTGGTTCTTTAGTGACTGTGAAATTTGATTATTTGATTTTCGAACGGTGTCTATTTACCTTCCAAAATGGTAAGTATCTTTTGATTTCTCCATTTGAACTGCGTACGTTTCGTTTTCAATTCGAATTTCAACGGTAAACTCAGAATGGTTTTTTCAAAATCATGAAGCGCCAAAAATATTTCAAATCTTCGAGAATTTACAGAGCGATTTTATTTCATGAGATTCATGTTATGTGATTTCTGGGAATTATCTTGACTAACAATCTACCCTCTTAAATTTCAAATTTTAAATATTGATGAATTATTGAGATTTCAATGATATCCCTTATAGCTGACTGTCAAAATTTTTATTGAAAGGTAGATCGTAATGCGAATGAAGTAAGACGTTCTTCTTAGGCACCAATTATGCACCAGTTTGAGTATTTGAAATATGAAATATTTGGATCACTCTGTAAAATGAAAACTGAGTCAATTGGGACATTAGTTCATATGAAATTGCGAAGAAACACCTTAAGAAGGCTTTCAACGTTCTTAGTTTACACACTGTATATAAATCAATTTGTGTATTTGAGGAGAGAATCATTTTATACCGTGTCCACTTTCAATTGTATATTACTCTCAGTTTTCAAAGCTACCTACGATGTAAACCTTGAAATCTGGGTGGTTTGGAAATAAGATTATATAAATTTTCGTTCCGAAATCTTTCGAACAATAACATCGAGAACTTCGTCAACCCTCCTGATTAAGACCCTGTATAAAAACGTTATAAAATAAGTTTTTGCGCTCTCGTTTTTTCTTGGTTTTGATGATGTTATATCGGGGAGTGGACCGCTGAGAGGATTCGGTATATCCCTGAACATCTCAGGGACAGCCCTGAGCTTGCTCACCAGAAATTTCCAGCGGTTTAAACCTCGGTTCTTATCTACCATTTCTTTTAGCTTGTTCTGGGGAACAGCGCGTAATAGTTTTGCTAAAAGTCATTTATTTTCGAATTTTGAGCAAAGATCTGAACAGTCTTGAGTTGGACTCTCTGGGGAAGAATCCTTAGTCATATTCGATGCTTCTCGGCTGGCCGTCCTGTCGTTCATATGTGCTCCAACTTTCGAAGGAATATACCCAGCAGGCTTGTTCGTTGTAACTGCATGAACTACACTAATTCTTCTACTAGCGTTCTATGTGTTTGTAAACTTGGCACCCTGTTTGTTGCGAAAATGTTGAAAGTGAGGGTGATCACAGACTACGAGTGCAATGAGATTTTTTTCTGTGATAGTAAAGAGTAAAGTAGGGCGTTATGAATAATCATGATCATAAACATCTGTTATTGTCTCTGGTCATTGGCTTGAACTCGTCCGCTTCCTTCTTAGGTTCATTTGCTTGTTTCAAACGATCAGAATCAAAATAACCACATTACCTCGAAATGGTAGCAAAAACAAAGGAGGCAATTCTGTCATCTTGGATTTGGTTTAAATCATCTACCATATATTATACAGGGTGTTTTGGTAGAAAATGAAATGTCGCATCGTTTCAGCTGAATATTTAAAAAATGCAGCTGCTATAAAGAAAAATCGCTTCCAAAATCTCAAAGTTTCATTTCGATATCATCCAAATCTTCCACCTTGGAATACCAACAAATCTTGCTCAAGTAGAGTCACACTCATCATGAGAACCAAAATTATGTCTGAGTTCAAGAACACAATGACAAATTTGAGGTCAGGGTTGAAATATCCACTATGTAGAAATGAATATGAAGTTGGGGATATTGCTTAAAATATCTCATAAGACAATGACCCATATCTTTCTGAATTATCTTGGTGGAGAACCAACTCAAAATTTGGTTCGATTATATTATATATTTATGAATTACTCCCATAAAGAAATCTCCTCTGAATATAGATTTACGTACTGCCCTCTTGCGAGTGGACCATTCGGAAAAAGTGTAATCAAGAAAAATTGTCTGAATGAAGTTGCTTTTCAAGTCAATTAACGGTAAGTAAAAGTGTGCGACCTAATTTTGTTTGAAAAAGAGGAGAAGATGTTTCTCATAACCTTTTCTTCCGAAAATAACATTCAAAACATGTCGTATGTTTTAACTCGCATGTTCTGAGGAATAGCGTGCTATCTTTTCGTCCAAGGATTTGATTTTGGAATATTTTAGCGAAACTGCTCATAAACGACCACACATTTGATTAGCTGATGAAGAACCCGATGTCGAATTCGATTCGGTTCAGCTAGCCAGCCGTTCGGCCGTTGCCACAATAATCGCATTAGTGTTATGTCTATTGACGAAGGAAACTTGGTTTCCGAAACATGCGTTGGACGCATGCGGTGTTAGTGGATTAGTTAGTAGTTTACACAATGTTTTATTATCAGTATACTATACACAGTTAACTCAAAGAGTGAATAGCGATTAGATACTTTTAGTTTTCAAAATGTGATAGCCGAGTTCGTTGATGGACCAAATCTGCCAAACGGTTTTGGAGCTGATTATTGACTGAATATCTTTCACAGTACCGATGGAATCCTGACCGACAACTCCATGCGAAACTTTTCTCGTATTGTTCTGTTTGAAATTTTTTCATAGATTATAAACGGAATTTTTTTTTTTAGTATCAATCAGATTTCAATGGAGTTCAGCACATAATTTGAGGTTGATACGTTACATTGTTGTTTCAAATTTCAACTCGATCCGATATTATGGTTATCATATCTTCCCTAAATAACTCAAGAAATGCCGTCTTGACAATCTTTGAATACGTGCGGAAAGCTCCTGACACCTCGTCAGTTTTTACGCGCTTGTTTTAGGGAACAGCGCGTTATCATTTCGTCACAATGTCTGTAATTTACGAATTTTGAGCCGAAAATGGTCTTGAAAGATTGGGTTGAACTCCCTGAAAAATAATCCGGTGTCCAATTCAATTCGGTCCGTCCGTCCGACCGTCCACCATTATATGCTCTAACCTTCGAAGGAAAAGACTTAGCGACTTGAAATCGTCAGATTAAGTTTGGAGTCCAAATATCTCGGTTAAGTTTGTCAATGGGTGGAATCAGTGTGTTAGTTTTGGAGTTAAGCCCATTTGAAATTTGAGGTTGATTCCTCGTTATCTCATGAAGTATTGACTGTATCGAATTAGAACTGTATGGATAGTTTTGGAATACAAACGCGCAACTTAGCGCAAAATTTCATGTGGATCCAGTTTCAAAAAAATCCCAAGAAGTTCAAGTGCAATCAGATTGAAACTACGTAATCAGGTGGAGATTGCCAACTAGGTGCAATATTTCGTGTTGATATAACAGTTAGAATTCGCACAACCACGTAAAAGCTTCTGTCCTCACGTCAGTGCTCATCTAGATTTGTATAGCCTGGAATTGTTTCTTTCATAGAATATACATGATCAAGTTTTCGTTTATATTAATCGGTGATAAGGAGATGAACGAAATGTCGAAATTTTCCATACCAGTACATAATCCTTCAAGGATAACAGTGAAAGACATAATTCTCCAAACAAACAAAAAATCAAAATATCTATATCTACCAATACAGCACATCGATCTTGAAAGTTTTGATAGACATAGATAGCATCAATGCCATATCAAGATTTTAAACATGAAGAACCAGTGATACCTCATCGAATTTTCTTAGTCATCGATTGTCCTTTTTCAGAACAGATCTGCAGAGCATGCAGTGTGAAACACTGAACTATAGTGTTGCAACATGAGAGTACAGATAACTATTTCTTATGCTGATACCTAAAGAATCTAGAAGAGAAAATATTTATGATTTTTTTATATACATTGAACGCACATTTTTTTTTTCAATCGAATGTGAGAAAACTCTTGATTACAATGAAATCAACATTTCTATGTGAACACAGTTCAGTTTTCAACTTAAATGAACGAAAGAGATAATATAAACCCCCATATTACTCTGAATCTGCAATAAAATCCTTTCACTTCATTACGAACAGTAAAATCAACATAACGGAAAAACTCTCCATTATTGTGTTCTTCCATTACGAATCAAAATCCGATTAAATTTAATGATAGTTATAGAAATACTCAAGGGATATTCGGAGCTTAAACTCGAAATTTCAAAAAATTCAATCAATATCCTATATTTCTCATAGAACAGAATTCAACCATGAATATTAATGTATGCATAACAGCTCATACTATTAGTTATGATTTGCAGTTCTTGTGAAAATTAATTGAAAGTAAGTCGCCTTGAATCGCGACAGAAATACAATATCAACATAAGATACCTACATTAAAAATTCTTGTCGTGGTGTTAACCTGAAACGAGGTTGAAGCTTGAAGTTTGCGAGTAGTCAGTCGTTAAATTTGAAACCTGAGTTAATGTGGTGTTTTGAAGATTTTCAACTTGAATCACAATGCAAATGATTCGAAATTTCTGACAACAAAACGGCATTATCTTGAAATCTAGGTGTATGTACACAGCAACATACAATATAGGTAGCTTGTGTAGCTCGGAATAAAGGAAAGATTGTTATTTTATTTAATTTCATGCCGATAAAATAAGAGATACCAATTCTATAATAATAATGAATTTCAATTTTTATTGATCTTTACGAGCCTTCAGGATTGCAGAAAGTATTTGAATACTAATAAATTTCAACGTATCGAGTTTCTATATTCTTGCCTGCTGATGGAATCTTGAAGAAACTCTAAATTTAGAGAATGTTGATTCATAGTTGCGATTCTGTGATGAAAAAATTGTCTTTAGTCAACCATTCTTGTATTTTATGGTCAACCATTCGTGTTTTTTTAATATTCAAAGCTTTTACTTCCGTCTTACGCTCATTTGGTTATTGATACTTCCTTTCTTTCGGTTCCATGGCATGACTACGCAAATGATGGTACATGTTATGTAATTTTTATTGTAACCTGAATTGCCATCGAATCTAGATGAATAATTTCAGGAATTTTGTGCAACTGAGAATTAAATATGGTATATTTAATCCTCAATATCCAAAACCTCTATTTGTGTTCAGAAAATTATCGATCAGAATTTGATGCATGGTGACACAAGTGAATATTCAGCAACCTTCATTGAATTTTATTTTGACCGAATATTAATTTTGAAAAATGATTGGAAATGATTTCAAATCTGTTCGGTTGTGCCTTTGTACCATCAAGATTTCTTCAAAACATACCCATCGTGATAAAAATTGTTGAAAAGTTGACAAACTCAAGATGAAAATTATTCCGATCTGTCTCTAATATCATATATTTTTTAATTTTTTTATTATATAGTGCTCAACAAATATCGTATGATCCTTCAGTCCATGATTTTTCAATAAAGTACTCTATTTCAATTCGATTCAATCATTGGGCGGATTCAACTCCTTTACGAATTTGGCTTTCATAAATAAGGTCTGAACCTACTCTACAAATATCAAGTCTCTGATTTGTTTTTTTCGTCAGGATTGATGTCATCAGGAAATCGTACACCTTTGTTAATATCTTGAATACCGAGTATCATTGGGTGGAATATGTACCTCAATGGGTTAGGCATTTTTTTAAATTTTGAAGGAATGCTTATATTTTGACTTCAGAACAGTTTTTCAGTCCAATAGTTAGTTTTGGTCTCTTTTAAGACTGTAAATATTATTGTGAACCGAATATCCTACATAGAGTTTTTCCTTTGTTCGTTATAAATCAAACACTTCAGAGATAATGAAATATTGCCGATTACATAATAGGTGACCGTTATCTAATTAACAATTCTCATTCTGATGAAGTATCATAAACACTTCCTTACATATTTATTACTTTCAAATAAGTTGGTGTTATTGAAAATTATTTCGTTATCACCATATTGGTCAATCATTCTGGCATTGATTGAGTTGTAGAACGAGGCCGATTCAGAGTTTCACGGTGCTCCATCAATATTGTTTAGGGAGTCATTCTAACAGTACCTAATCAACCTAACTTTGCTCCGTATTTTTGCATTTTTCAATTTCAAGTCGTGGTTTTCTGAAAAAACTGTTCATATACGAATCCTGATGCATATGCTTCAGATACTCAATGACTACCTGCATTCCACAGAAGTTTATGTGAGGCCGCTACACTCTAGCGGCTAGGATAAACTCGAATGTGATAGAAAAAGTTGCGAGTTTCCAAAATATAACTATAGGCGTAATTTGAGATATTTATACGAAAACCCTATGAATATCGCAGTTTAAGGAATGCAATATGAATATAATGCTACCGCTGTCTTCTTTCGGACCATTATTATACTGATTATTTCCTGAGGAAACTATAAAAGATTAAAACCTTGAAGAAGAACTGCACACATTTCATATTCATAATAATCTGCGTGTTCAAATCAAAGTTTACTAGCTTGCCCGTTGAACTAGCTCAGTGACTTATGCTAACAATCTTGTTTGTCTGCACATGAAACATTCTACGCCTAAATGAATCCCATATCGTTAATCTGATGGCAAAAATACAACCTCTTACTCCCTATCCATTTATTTTAACTCTACAATTAAAATATCAAGTTCTATTTACAATATACTATAGTTTAACAGTATATCTGAGATTAGGGATTCGAACAAGCACTTATCTTAGTGGTTCTTCTGAAATAATGTTTTCCAAGGTGTCGGTGTGATGGTGTGTGGTGGATGGTAGAGGCTCCGGCCTTACGGTTATCCAATGTAACTCTGGTCTCAAGATAGTTCAGTCGAACAGAAACTTCGTTACCAAGATAATTTAGCCAAAATGGAACTCCGGAAATAAGATATTCTGGTACTGAGGAAGTTGTCCAGTATTTGAATCTGGAACTATATTCCAGTCAAAAGGAGCTCCGGTACTAAGATATTTGTCCAGTTTTTGACTGCGGAACTCAGGAGGTGGTTTCGTCTTTAGATTTTCCATCTGAAGTGAATTCTGGTTCTAAGATATTCTTCCAATTTTCGACTCCGGAACTGAGACTTAAATCTATAAGGTAGTGCTCGTAGCAAGCGGACTCATTCCCAATGAGAGCATACGTTATTCGATCATAAGAATGAAACGAAAAAATGAATGCACAATATCAAACAAATATCATGTTAACCTGGGTGACCTGAAGAGAATTAAATGAGTCAGAAATAATACTTTGGCATTCACAAAAGAAGTATTAGTCGAGATTAACGTAGTACTTACCGCCTTTTGAATAGACTTCTTATAATAGTCTAAGATCCCGCTGCCGAATTAGTGCGCTCATCGAGTATTTGCTTGAACCCATTTTTAACAAGGATTCGTTAATAGGAGAATATATTTCTACGGGGTTGCTTATCAAAATGTGACCGCATCATATTCAACAGGCAGCAACCCTTATAATTGTCTAGATTCACTCAGGTAAAGCTATGTCATCGTACACAAAAAAAATTACCTTTTATTTGATGTATAAAGAAAGATGTACGTTGTAAACGTTGAAGTAATAAAATCTGTTATCATCTGGCTTCCAAAAAATCACTTAAAAAATAATTTATTCAAAAATACTTGCGGCCACATTTTGATAGGCAACCCAGGTAGATATATTCTCCTATTAACAAAAATATGTGAAAAATTGGTTTCAAGCAAATACTCGATGATCGCACTAATTTTGCAGCTGATGGGTTTCGTGCTATAAGAAACAATAAAACTTCAAAAATTTTTTCAGAAAAAATTTGCTACTCCAGAAACTATTGATTACATTCGAAAACAATCTTGACTTTACCTTGAGCTTCATATTCCACAGCAGTGTAACAAATTTCATTCCGATACCGATATTGGTTTTAGAGATATTAGAAGAAAATATGTGAGATTTCATGATTTTTTTCTTCGATATCGTTGTTTTTTCGGTATAGCTCATGAAATACTAATTCAATGATGATGAAACTTCGCAGCCAGTTTGAAGATTTTGAAGGAAAACTTTATGCAAAATTTCGTGATAATCGTTTCAGTAGAACAATTCGAAAAAAAAACTTCAAATGTTTAATATAACTTGTATTTATGGAAATATTGGGAAATTTAAAGCTTGAATGGGTATATCTGTGTAATCATTGGGTGGATTTTACTCATTCACGAATTCGACCTTCGTGATTAAGGTCCAAACCTTCCTTACAAAAGACTAGTTTTTAAGTTGTTTATTTCGAAAGTTATTGTGTCTACGACCGTTAACTCAATAACTCCAGAAGAAACGACTTAGAAACTCTAAATTTGCAGAGAAGATTTAGGGCTTAATTACGAAGGTCGAATTCATGAATGGGTGAAATTCATTCGATGATTCCGTAGATATACCCATTCAAAATTTCATTTTCTCAATATTTCCAAAAATGCAGGTCAGATCGCATTGAAATCCAGTACTTTATCGAAAAAATTTAGAAAAGCACTGCCGTGCCTTCACGCAGCTTCTGGGCGCAGATTCAAATTCGTTGCCAAAGCGGTCATCTCCATTCAACATACATGTAAAAGCTGCTGCCTTCACGGTAGTGCTCCTCTAGGTTTTTTTAGCGATTAATGTTGAAATCGACAGTTGGGCGTTTTGTTACGTAACAGTGTGCATTTCGAATTATCGCATATTGAGGGTGATAAATACAGGTTTATGGAACACATCAAATGGCAATTTCGTAATGAAATCCAATGAAAGTTATACTCTTCCCAAATGTGCCTCATGTGATCAACAGAATTTGCCATTTGGAGAAAATTCTTGAGATGAGGAACTCATTGGTTTTTGTGCTCATATTGATTCATTCAGGATAATGTTTTTATGAGTTCAAACCCCTCAATATTTCTCTCTATATAAATATATGCATAACAGAGCGGTTCAGTGTCAGATTATTATTTTGTATGAGTTAAGTTCACTTTATTTGTAACGCCCCATGTCTTCCTTTCGAAAATAATAATGTTTCATTTGTATTAAGAGCTTCAGAAATCGGCTGGAGCTAGGCCGTGGCCTATACGGTCTATTGATAAATCCGGGACTGAAGCGGTTATCCATCCAAGTATAAGACGCGCACTGCACTGCTTGGTTGGAATGAAATTTTTTGCCCTCAGGAAGAAGTAATAAGAATTCAACGAATACCCTTTCACTGAGGTTACAACCTTCAGATCTGTTGATGGTTGTACCTGCATGAACTACACTTACTCCACTGATATACCGTTCGATGTGTTTTGAAAACTTGCACTCTGTTGGTTGCGGAAGTGTTCGTGTACTCACAGATTCCTAGTGCAGAGGGTTTTTTTCTGTGATAGTTATGCGTGAAGCTGTGATCACGTGATCGTCTTCGTACAATGGGGTGAATCTCTGGGCCAATAGGGTGAATCTCCGATTCCTCAAATCTCCGAATCTGTCTCGCACAAAAGGCACCTTAATAGTAGCGCGTTGTGCATAAATCATGATCATTGTCACTTGCTGTTGGTTTTGGTCATATTCTTTTATTTAGGTAGCAATCATTGGCTTCAAATTGTCTACTTTCTTTTGGGTTCATTTGACTTATTTTAACGCTCAGAATTTTCTTCCATGACGACTCAACACATCCACATAACCTCGAAATGGTAGGTAAAATAAAAGAAGCGTAAAATTGTGTCATCTTGGATTTGCGTAAAATCATCTATCATAGATTCATATTCTGTGAAGATCCTAGAGCAGATTGAACTACACTTATGAAACTCATTCTGTGACTACACTCAACTACATACAGCTGCATTGAGAATTGGAAGTTAGTGGACTTAGTGTAGCCATGCTGCTACAACGTACAAACCATTTAACTCGATTATATTCAAGCCTCCAGAAAAGTGACAAAAAGGATATTTAGTGTTTAAACTGAAATGATAAATGTCCGAGTTTCCCTCCATATTTGTAACGAACCAACCGTCTTGTTGCCGTGTCGCTGAAAAGAGAAATAATTTACGTAATGAAGCGAATATTGTTTTTAAATAGTTGCGCCTCGCCCTGCGTCCACTCATTTCCTTCTCCATTCATTGTTCCTCAGTCTGGTGGCCACTCCACATGACTCTGCCTTTTCTCGTTGCAACTCAACCGAGGAGTGTTTGTGGACTACTTCAACTAATACATCATGTTTCACCATGACTAAAAAAATATTCCATTTTTAGATTTGAACTGAATTTTCAGACCGGTACCCGTTTGTGAGCACGGTAACGTTCTCAAAGTAAAACTTAAAGGTTTTGAAATATCGAGATTGATTTGATGCCAAGAGAAATAGACCTGGAGCCCCAAGATTCTTGTAACCACATAGTGGAAGAATTCACAGTTGTCAATTTTTCCGTAAATTTTTATCCCCAACTGTTTGCTATACAGGTATCAAGATAAAATCTTAATGATTTCAAAAAATGTGCTCATGGCTATGATACTTGACATGATTATGTCCTATATTCATTCCTAGGCATAACTCTAAGGAATATACAGCAACTATTATATCACCAACCTCCATTAATATCAAATTTCACAAAAATTTGCCCAGAAAATTGGAAAAATTGGGTAGAAACAAGTTTAAAAGAGTGTTGAGGTTAATGATATTGAGCAAAAATTGAGGGAAGCACTGCCGTGAGGGCAGCAGCTTTTGCGCGCATGTTCAATAGAGATGCCTGCTGTGGTGAGGAATTTGAACAAGCGCGCAAAAGATGCTTCCTTCACGACTTTTCTAGGTTTTTTCGATAAAGTACTGGATTTCAATTCGATCTAATCTGTATTTTTGGAAATATTGGGAAAATAAAATTTTGAAAGGGTATATCTACGGAATCTCTAGGCGGATTTTACCCATCCACGAATTCCACCTTCGTAATTAAGCCCCAAACCTTCTCTACAAATATCGAGTTTATAAGTTGTTTATTCCGGAAGTTATTGTGCTTACGGTTGGCCGGTTATTTCTGGAAGAAACAACTTAGAATCTCGATATTTGTAGAAAGTTTATAAGTTGTTTCATCCAGAAGTTATTGTGTTTACGGTTGGCCGGTTGTTTCCGGAAGAAACAACTTAGAAACTCGATATTTGTATAGAAGGTTTGGACCTCAATTACGAAGGCCGAATTCGTGAATGGGTAAAATCCACCTAATTATTCCGCAGATATACCCATTCAAAATTTTATTGTCCCAATATTTCCAAAAATTGGATCGAATTGAAATCCAGTACTTCATCGAAAAATGACAGTCCGAAGGTTCATACAGAATTTAATGAGAATAATATGATGAGAAGATCACATAACAATGTATATTTGAAAAGAAAATTCGATTTTTTTAATTGTTCTGGGGACACGGTCCTCACGAAATTTCGCACAAGTTTGTCCTTCAGTATCTTCAAACTAGCTGCCAAGTTTCATCATGATTGAATCATTTTTTCATGAGTTATTCCGAAAAAAACATCGATATCGATAAAAAAAACAGGAAATTTTACATATTTTTTCCCAATATCTGCGAAAACATTTTTCGTATCGTTATGCCCCAACTAACTGTCAACTTCGAATGGCTATAACTCTGAATTCATTTGGCCGATTCGGCACATTAACAAACTCAACCGCGGTATTCCGATGCGTGAACTACCTTAAAAGTTTCAAGTTGTTAGCTTGCTCCGTTCGATAGTTATCGTGTCCACGGCCGGCCAGACGAAAAGAATCGATTTTGACACCGGATTCGTCATCAGTTAGTCCAACCTTGTCGTTTTCGGCTCAAAATTTCAGCTGATTTTGCTCATTAGCGAACGAAAATCTCATAAGGGATTCTTCTCCAGCTAATCCAATCTTATAATTTGATACCATTTTTGGCTCAAAATTCGAAAATTTCATACGTTCGAGCTAAATAACACCTGGAGCTGTTCCCCCGAACCAGCCCGTGGATTTCATTGAGGCATAATAATGATAGAGAATAATTATTTCACTAAACTCAGCCTCAGTTTCACAACAGATGCATCATTGTCAGCTTGACAAACATTCGAAATTATCAGAGCTGGGTTCATATACTGTTTCTTTTTTTTACCGAAAAAATTCGGGTGAATTTCCCATGACCCTGAAGCACAATCAAAATTCAAATGTTAATCACGATTGTATGTAACGTCTATAAGGTTCAAGTTCGATGTTGTTACATCATCATCCAGTTGCATCTCTTCAAAACTCCTATCGTGAAACTGAATGACAATCATCATGGACTTTCGGTTTCAGTCGGATTCTCATTTGAAATTCAACAAATCCTGTTGACATTTAGAATCGTGAAGTGGCCACTAATGTAATTGTTTCGAAATTCTTGAATATTGTGAATTTTATCGATTAATGATTAAAATGTATATTGTTCATACCTTGATTATTTGCAAAACTTGTATACCCAGAATGTTGTAAACTTCTTGGGCTAGAAGGACAACCTATTGATTGAAATAATCAACATTTACACTCGTTAGGAGTATACGCTCCTCCTAGGAAAATTGCTTCTCCCTCAAGTATACAGTTTTTTAATGAAATAATAATCAAATCTGTGCGTAGAATACACATATATTTTAATGATCAATAAAATTCATCAGTTGAAATCTAATTTTCGTATATATAAAAATAGACTAGTGAACTCAAAATCTACGAGAATCAATGAAAAAACTCAAGTGATCTTGTTGTTGTTCAGTTTATAGAAAACTCATTTCAGTAAAAAATCCATCTCATACTCCATCTTACCGTTTTTCATTAGAAACATAATGAACACCGACGATCTTGATGCTTGACTTCTTGACCATTCGTCAACATCGAAATGATGTCTTTGTGATATAGCAAACTCATTTTCATGGGTACGTCCATAGGGAACTCGATCAAAGAAACAACCTCTAAAGTCTTGTTACTTTCTTATCTATATACACTGTCCAACTTAGAACTCGATGCCAACTTAATACGCAAAATTTTCTGAACGGTTTTGCTACACCTACAATAATTAGTTCTATAATACTTTGATTAATAAGTAACATTATACATATATTATTATGACTGCAATATCAGTTCTTGAACTGAATAAAAATCTGTTTTCCGATCGATTTAGATTTCCCAAAAAACCACATAATAATAAGTCCAAGAAAAGCACTGACGTGAGGTCAGCAGCGTTTACGCGCTTGTTCCGTTGCCAAAGCGGTGATCTATAAAAGTACTGACCCTACCAAACGCAGATATTTTTCATATGGTCTTCACGAGATTCGGCATGAACCTCAAGCTATAATTTTCGATCAAGTACCATATTGCACTTCGATACAAAATGTTGAATGAGTATATCTATCTAAAGAATAATTGGCGAATTCAACCCAATTAAGCATTCGACCTTTCTATAGTTAAACTGGTAACCTACTCTACAAATATATTCCCTATGTCGATTCTTCCTAAATTCACTGTGTTTACGGCCAGCCCAACCACTGATAGTGAACAGAATAACTTCCGGAATAATCTACTCAGTAGCTTGATGGTTGTAGAGTAAGTTTGGAGTTTAATAACGGAGGCCGAATTGGCGGATTAGTAGAACCTATCGAATGATTCCGCAGATATACCCTTTAGAAATTTCAGTTTTCCGATATTTCCCAAAACATTAATCTAATTACCCTTCAATGAAAAATGCCACCTTGAAGTTTCAGCCAAATAGGGTCTACAGAACAATATTTTCTCAATATCTCGAGAATAACTCATGAGATTGGATTGAAACTTCGCGAGAAGTTGAAGAACATTGATGTGAGGAATTTTGTCACGATCGTACAGTTCAAAATTGAAAAAAATATATACTTTCCATATTTTCCTGAATTTTTTTTGGTGCTATTCATTGAATTTCTATAAATTTGTTACAAACCTTGAGGTTTGAAATGTATTATAGCTGTTATTTTCTTGATTTCTCTAGAAAAAGGTACAGCTATTGCAACGAATTCGGGCAAGCCAGTGCTTTTTCAGAATTTTATCTCTTCTAGCTGAAATTTCTCAATCAGCAAAACAGTGAATTCATTCTTCGACTTTATTTGGAGGACCGACGCAAACCAGAACCGGTTACCCATTCATTTCGTAAACGAATCCCTCTGAATAAGAATTCGCGTTTATTATAAAACAGGAAGGTTGGTTTAATCAAGATCTGCAACAGAGATGTCGTTAGTTAATAATGAAAGTAGCGAATTCCTATTGAAATCTCATCACATCACTAATATTAATTATTTTAAAAATATGAGCAATCTGGTAAATATTTTCCTCAACAACCTGAATAGTTATAAGAACGTTCAAGGAAACGAATTACATAATCGAATGCAGTTACGCTATTTATCCAAACTGGTATTCTTTGGATATCTTGTCTTGACATTTTCTGAGGACTGTAATTTAATTTTTTATTTCAATTACTCTGGTTAAAATTTTCGAAAACTCACTCAATTGAAAGTCATGGGTTTCAAATTATTTCATTAAAGGCTTATTCAAGGAGGAGGTGCCTTAAAAAGGAGAAACAAAACTCAGTTTGGTTTATTGTTTGATAAAATCAAATAATAAACCTTAGTGATCGACCAACGAAAAAAAAATTTAACCCCCCCTGAAAATTTCACAGTTTATGTTTCGAAGTATGTAGATTTGAATAAACGAATTAAAAAAAATCCGTCCGTCCGCCGTCCCGCGTCCGCCGTCCGTTGTCCGGGACTTTTCTCTGGAAGTACAGAACGGAAATCGTGTGTCACTCGGGATTGATCCCCCAAGCTTTTCAGCAGGATCGGTGTACCCTAAGGGCTCTAAATGGGGGGTTGGGAAAAAAAAAATTATTTCTCGAAAACCTACCACCGAATTTTCATGAAATTCTGAACATTGATTACTGTTGCATAACTAAATCTAAAAAATTCTACCCGGATGATTTCCGACCAGTGGTTCCTGAAATATAAAGAAAAACGCTGCAAATTTCCAATAATATCGAAAATGAATCATCGCATTCGGTTCTAAGTTGTTTTAGATATCAACGGTATATTGGGTTATTCAACTAAGAAAATAATAAACCCTTGTGGAAAATTTGCAGTGTTTTTAGTGTTGTGTGTTCATTTGATGGATCCATTCAAAAATAGATCAAACCAGATCTTTAAACCATTATAAACTTATAGATTAAGAAAGTTCTATCAGCGATGGGAAGAATGGTCATTAATTTAGCTGAACTCCATTTTCTCACACAATTTCCCAAGAATCTCCTTCGCGAGAAGATACAAAATGATTCAAAATTATAGAGAGTTTCAACTGAAGAAGTTGGTGGTAGTTTCAAATGAGCCATCGCTGGTTTCCTAACTTGAGTACGCATTTTTGCAGAACAAATGAGGTCCTCAATCAACAGCAATCACGTGTGAGGTGTCATTCTCCTCCCTCAGTTTTTATTTCACTAGAAACCATTCAAAGCTATGGATCGAATTGGAGTTGAATATTACTGATCTTCGAATCATTGGCGTCTCGTCAATTTTGAGAAACATTTTCCTGACAATAGGTAGCGAAACATAACTAGGTTCCTCTCCAGTCGTATCTGATAATGTTCAGAGAAATTAATGTATACTCTATTGTATTCCTATCCCATTATATATTATATTCATATAATGGATTGTTTATTAACGGATCCACAAATGAATCTTCCATGAATGTCATACACAACGACAAAATTTCTTTTTTAAGCCTCCTGAGGGGTGTTATTAGATTGGAGGTACAAACAGAGAGTCTCATAGAAATGGGTCCGCCCACGAGGATGTTGACATCTGAACGCTTCAAAGGTCAATTCCCATAGCTCCTGAATTCCTTGAAATACTACACATTGAGGTTCTCTTGAAATGGCATGTTAATTGTCTATGAAAATCAATAGGATGATGGTTTTCTGAAGAGGTGCCCTCTTCATCCCTCAAGTTATTTATCATGATGAGCTACTGGTCATTTAGAATACTTGGGAAGAAATATTTCTTTGTCGCGATGAAAGTAGGACATTTTTTAGCACGAAATGTTCATCATTATATTTCGGAAAATCTAGAAGAGCATTGACGTGAGGTCAGGTTCTACAAAACTTCTCAAAATTTTCGAAAAAATATTTTGTTTAAATTCTCCTTAATAATTGGATCCTCACGAAATGTTGCACTGTATTCCGTGTTTTATTCGTCATCTCATTGCGAAGCTTTAAGCTGATCGCATCATCACGAACCTTCAATCTGATTGCATTCCTTGTGATATTGAGAATCCTATTTCAAAACATTTGTTTTCGTCTGACATGCATGCATCGTGTTAAAATAGTCAAATAAGTAATTGCTACCTATTCTTCTGCCTTATTATCAGTGAGACTGACTGAGTTATTGGGGGCAGTAGTAAATGTAGAAACTTTATTTCGATCCAAAAAATATCTCTGTGTTTGCATGGTGGGAACCTATCACAAAACGACTAAATCGGGCTCAATGAGAATGAGGCAAAATGCTAGATAGTGCAAATAGTGATTTTTATTCTGAAAATATTCAAAACAATACATAATATTTTTCCAGAAATGTATTATCCACATACCCTACAGACGCCACTAGATTCAGCGTTAGAACAGGTTCAACATCAAGAAAAAGTCACTTATGTTCAGAGGCCTCGTGCCAAATTTCGTAAAATATCAGAATGTATTAAAGTTCCTATGAAAGAATAATTTTTTTCTCACAAAAGCACAAAAGTAAAGAGTCTCAAAACATAGGTAAGTTTGAACTCTCCAATTTACCTAGAAATTCGAATCTTATTCTGAAGCAGCCTGTAACATTTTCGAATTCGCCTAATTTTCTCAGAGGAAAATTTTCCGTCAGTCCCCATGTCAGTACTTCACATCTACATACCTACTTTTAATTCGATCCGAGCAGTATTTTTCGAACAAATGAAAAAACAAAACTACAAATTACACCTGAAACTCGATCCTGGGTCTTCCGCGCAGATATAGTCAATTGATATTTTCAATTCTCTCATAAGTTTTGGATGAATAAACATGTGAACAAAGAGGTGAGAACATTGAATAGGTTCAATTCAGATAAAAAATCTTTTCATCGCAAAAATTGACCTCAGAGCAACTGCGCCAGAGACAACGCCCTAAACAATTCAGCCATGTGTCCTATATGTTGCGGATACAATTCATCCAGATATACGACTAATTGATTTCCTTTCGAGATTATATTCACATCATAACTCGAAATTTACTCTTCTGATCATGCTGAAAAATTGGTCCTCGACTATGGAATAGCGGCTGATACGTTCGTGTGAAATAGTACTGATAGTTTCCAAATTATGAAACTTCAAAATATTTTCATCTTTACGATCGTCACGAAATTTGCATAAATTTTGATACCAAGCATCTAGGAATTATACTTCAGTTCGATCAGATAAAAATTTTTTGAGTGATTGGAAAAACAAAATTTCAGATGACTATAACACTGAAACTATTGATCGAATTCCACCAATTATCGAACCAAGATATTCAGGATCTCAATCCACCCTGAAAATTTCAAGACGTGAAATCATTTCTTTAAAAAGTTAGCGCGCACATGGCTGGACGGAATCAAATTTGACCCAGGATTCTTCATCAGTGAGTACAAGCTAGTCGGTTGAGACCAATTTTGACTCAAAATAGGAGACTTATAGACATTTTGACGAAATGATAACTCGCTCTTCCCCAAAAAAAGCGCGACAAATGTAACAGGTACGAAAAAAATGGGCAGAAATCAAATTTTTCCCCACTACAACAGGGGATATCTTTCTCACTTTATGAATCATGAGCGGAAATATATTATAATAAATAGGTTTCAGATGAATTCTGTAACAGCCTGTTAGGCATATGCAGAGTCATATTTATGATCCTTCCATTTCCATTTGCACCTCCAATTCAGGTAGAACCTGTTTATCTAGTGAACTAATATTTTGTTTTTCATGACAATAGTACGAAAGATATAGTAAGTTATAGTAAAAATAGTATATAATTTAATGAGCATAATAATGACTGCTGTTATTCACGAGGGTGAAGTTTGCGATACTAGCCGCAGGCGAGTGTCGTAAATCACCCAAGTGAATAAAAGGGATTTATATGCGAGTTAAATATTATAATTTGTCCACGACTTCATTGGTGAAATTGGAATAATCCTGTATTATATAACCTACAATAGAGTTGTAAAAATGGTAAACTTCATACTCTGTGATTGCTGGAAATTGTCAAGCTTACTCGAAACGTCGAAATTGTCACTTGACCTATGTATGGAGTGCATAAAATTCATTACAAACTCCCATTATCCATGGTCTTGATAATGGCTGTAATTTTCCATCAAAAAGAGCCATAGAAATATTTATACAAAATGAGTGACGTCAGCTAGCAGAAAATACAAAGACTTGTATATTCTGTGCTTTGTATTAACACGCAAATTCAAAGCACAGAATATACAGCTCTTAGTATTTTAATCTTGCTGACGTCACTCTTTTTTCAGATGAGCACATCATGGGCTCGATTATTTCAAACAAATCCTTTTGGTTCTTCAAAGAATACTCTCTGTCAACTGAATTTTGAATACACAAGGTGACAAAGATGGGTTCTATAGATTCGAGCTATTAACAATAATATCAGTACGCCAATTCAATGCAATAAACCAGAAATCAAATGAAATGACCGCCTGAAGTGAAAATGGTGAAATGTGTCATGATTTACCGTCTGTTGAACATTGGAATTCTTGTCGTCATGATTGAGAGAATACGGCAGACCTTCCTCTGATCTATAGTCAATGCAATTCACATTGACCGTTCTATATTACGCTTAGAAACTTGAGAGGAATTCGAGCGATCGAGTTACCTTCACACTCCAGATATGTTCGACTCATATATTTTACAATTTTTTTCTCCTTTAAATGCGCTTGAGCGCAATGATATTTGATCTATCGGATTCTTTATAGATATCAATTCCATATTTGATGTTATACACAAAATGACCTATTGTTCCATTAAATGTTGGAAACGTAAAATCTTTCAGATGAGAGGTGAATACATAGTACATAAATGATTCGATTTGCTCATAATATGGAGAATATGCATTCCCATAACCTCTACTATTTGAGACTGTACTATTTACTATGATTTTACTCGATTAATTCTATAAACATTATAAGGATAACCTGAAAACAACGTCGAATTGGAATTCTCTGCAGAAAAGTGTCTTTAAAAATCAAAATTCCTAATCAAAAATTATCTGGAAATTCAGGGATCGAATTCCAGATATCAGTTGAACTTATAATACATTGAAGAGATGAACTTGTTTCAGATTCATGAATCCAGTATCAATTCCCTGAAATCATCTATCTCATCCAAAATTTATTTTCATGTATAATATTTCGATTCAACACACAACTAAGATCATCACTTTGAAGCATAGTAGCGAGGTTTTTATTCGAAAGATGGTCAAAAGCATTCATGAAACATTTTTGAACAGCATACTGACATGAAGTGAAAAGCTTTTGCGCGCATGATCAAATTCGTTCCAATTGAAGCTGTCGTTATTTCATGAATTGAACATGTCGATAGCAAAATGATAAGTTTTGAAAGAATAAATAAAAAAATAGATGAAATAAATTCGATATCCATACGATTCCAACCGCGAATTTGGCAAGCCGTCGCGCGTCGGTTTCACTACAAATAACCGCCAAGTTTGAATACGATCGCTCAGTTTTTGAGTTATTGGGAAAATCTTCTCAAAAATTCAAATGACTAAAGTCATTATTATATAATATATAACTACATATATACTGTCGTTTTCCTAAGGGTCCCGACCTGGTGCAATAAAGAAAACTCCTTTTTCTCTTGCCATGCTTTCGGAATATTTCATTCCATCCTCAGGGCTACTACAAAGATTTTTCACAATCATATAGATCGACACCTTCAAATGAAAACAACACAGACTTACAGACTTACTCTACAACGTAGTATTTTGAACTCCTTGAAATTTGAATCAGCTAATATTCATATCGTCCCCTATTTCTTGTATAATCTCGTATTAATTCGAGTTTCATTTTTCACTTGACATTTGAATTATTGCTTCGTCAAAACAAATTTTCTTCTGGACTCGGTAATATGATTTTTTAACCGCAGTCTGATTTATAATTTTATTCTTGTAACTATTGTATGCATTCACCATATCAATCTCAAAAAAGATAAGAGAAAAAACGGATACGAAACAAAACACAACGAAACACAAAAATATAAAAGACAACAAATATAAAATCTTGTCTCGTCAGCATTCTTCAGTTCTCTTCTCTAGGTCCTTCATAATGTGATTCTCTGTTGGGACAGGTAATAGGTATGTGTAAATGTTGCTTGAATTTCTGGTGTCTGACTTCTTGTTAATTACATCAGTTTTTTCGTTGATGTGGATCATCTGTAGTATCAGTCTTTTGCTGTAATTTGTATGCCAGTCCAGAATTTCAACCTGATCAAAATTGAATTCATGTTTTCTCTCTGTGGATTGTTCTGCCAACATATATAACTCCGAAATCGTGTGGTTGGTCCATTCACGGACATATTTGGTCTCCTCCTTGGAGTATGAGCCACCAGTTGGCAAATCAGATCACGCTGTCCTGCGCTGCAAATTACAATTCTCGGCGAAGAATCGGTCGTCAGTATCTAGGAAGAAAATAAAGATTACTGATTTTGAGAAGATCGTTCAGGAACTTATGCTGGTTAACTGGGACAATCTATGGGATGCCGATGATGTCGAGGGGATGGCGAAGAAGTTGCAGGATATTGTCGTTGAGACTGGTGAGAGATACACGCGCTCGATCACAGTGAGACAGAATACAGTTAAACCTTGGATCGACGAGAACATAATTCGTCAAATAATATTCAAAATATCTTTGTGGCAACGCTACATTAGGAGTGAGCGTGATGCTGACTGCGAAATCCGTAGGAGATACTCAAACAATCTCTCTCAGCATAAAATCAGCTAAAAAAAAAGAGTCGAAGTTAGTTTCAAGTAGTGACCAAAAACATTTTTTAAAATACATCCGTCAAACATTTAATACAACTGTTTCTGTTCCTGTGATTCGTGATGAGTCAGGAGATCTCTATGGCGGCCATGTGAGTACCGCTGACACCTTTGCTGATACTTTCGCTCATGCCTTCTCAAAGGAGCCCGATGGCCCTCTTCCACGGATTACAACACCAAGAGTCCAGCAATCTTTTGAGATTGTTGATATAACTCCGGAGGCGGTTAGACCAGTTATTGGGTCCTACAAAACTGGCACTGCTCCTGGTATAGATGGTTTATCGATGAAGCTCTTTAAGAGCTGCGTGAATTCTCTTGCCTGTCCACTTTCCAAGATTATGAACTCCTCTCTCAGAACTCACCGTTAACCAAGTTGTTGGACAATAGCATCTGTGACACCTATTCACAAGAAAGGGGATCGACAGTCTCCTAAGAATTATAGACCTATCTCTTTAACTTCAATAACCGTTGAAATAATGGAGGAGATCATTTTTAATCCCATGCTGCCCTTTCTGCTTTGCAATAATATATTACCCAAGAGTCAGCACGGATTCATTCCAGGTAGGTCTATCATCACTAATCTGTTGGAGTGTCTCAACGTGGACAAAGACTGTTGGTGTTGGTGAATCTATTGATGTAATCTACCTTGATTTCGCCCGTGCCTTCGATCGTGTTCCTCTTGGGAGATTGTTGCACAAAATGCAACATGTGGGTATTCGGGGCGATGTGCTTGCTTGGATTGAAAGCTTTCTTTCGAACAGGAAGTTTTCGGTAAGGTTGGGCTCAAATAGATCCACCATGAGAAATATATTAAGTGGCGTGCCTCAGGGTTCGGTTCTGGGTCTCATTCTGTTTCTCATATATGTTTAGGATCTACCAGCGTCTGTGACTTCTCAGTGCTGCGGATAATACAAAGTTATTCAACTTTACAACTTCTCATCATTCTGTTCTGCAGAAGGATCTCGACTCTCTGGCGAAGTGGTGTAATGACTGGCTGCTTCCGTTGAATATCGAAGAGTGTAAGGTGTTAAATTTGGGAAGAAGGCATCCACATCTTCCCTACTTTATTGATGGTCAACGGATCGAAAAAGTTTCAGCTCATAACGATTTGGGCGTGATAATGACGGAGGATCTCTCATGGACTCAGCATATAGCGCATTGCACGAGCAAAGCAAGAAAGCTTCTCTATCTTTTCGGAAAGTCTTTCGCTGGTTGCGATCCTTCGACTGCAGCATAATTATATAAGACCTACATTCGCCCAGTTCTGGAGTTCGCAGGCCCTGTCTGGTGTCATTGGCTCATCAGAGATGCAAATCTCTTGGAATCAATTCAGCGGAGAGCCACCCGCTTACCATATTGCTCCAGACTATGAAAGTAGATTGGCTCCCATGGATATCACCAGATTCTCGTTGAGGAGGGCGAGAGCCGATCTCATAATCACCTATAGATTGCTACGTGGTCTCTTCGGTTGTGACCTCAGTCATCTTTTTGTGCTCAACCAGAATAATCTCAGAGGACACGCGTTCAAACTTTCACGAGAGATATATCACCACAAGGCAGTACCTCATTTCCAACAGAGTATTCGGGTTTGGAAAAGATTGCCGAACGAGATAGTTTGTGCGCCTAGTGTGAACAGTTTCAACCACCAATTAAACTTGTGGGCGTAGCGGAGTGCTATGGAATTGCGAGACTGTGTTCATTTTGTTTTTGTTATTTTCCATTCATTTTTTGCTCGATATTTCTCCTGTAAGTTTTTTGTTGATTTTTATTTCTCTGTGACAGCATTTCTCATTTAAACAAAATTTTGAGTTTATAGGCGACGCCTCAACTCTGTTTCAAGTTATAATAATAATAATAATTATATTAGGTTTTTCTTTTCGATAGTTATCGTGTCTTCGGCTGGACGGTAGGCCAATAGTTTTTGACATCGGATTCGTCGACAGTAGGTCAAACTAGATGTTGGAGACCATTTTCGGGAAAAAATTCAGACATTTGGAAAATAACGATAGCACTCTGTTCCCTCGAACTTGTGCGTTACAATAATTATTAGATGTACAATCGAAAAATCTGCGGAATATATGTATTGTTCGGTATGATAGAAGTTGAGTGGTCGACGGTGAAGGAAGTGAAAGGTTACTTGTGAAGATACAATTATAGTATTCTGTAATGTAATGTTATTAGTTGATTAATTTATTCATTGATGATATCTTCTACTGAATGCCAGTAAACAATTTTTCGTACCCTTTCCACGCTGTGAAGCTTCGAGAAGAAAAACTTCGATCTTCTTTGGGCGGGTATTATAAAACTATTGTGACAGGTAACTGGAAGTTAACTCGTAAAATCTTATTCAAAAATGAGAGTTGTTGCTCTATAGTACCGGCCCTTAGTGTGTATTCCCTACGATGTCTCTGAAACTTTGCATGAACATTCATCAAACCGATATTTTACATCCACATACCAAATTCCGACTTTATCAACTTTGTATATTCCGTCATTTCGAAAAACTAAAATATTGAACTAGTAAACTCATGAACAGAATCATTAGGCGTATTTTATTCAGTTATTATAAATGATTTACCAGATAACATCTAATCGATTTGTTTCAATATCTTCAAGATTATAGATTCGATTTAGATGAAATATCTTACTTGTGAAGAGCATCTAGAAGAATTTAACAACTCCAAGGTATGTGCAGATTTTCAGCGATATCTTCGAGATAGCAAATGAATTTTGAACAATTATTTATGGTTTCGAAATTGATTTCGATTTCAATCCCGCTCTACATAGGCATTCGTACCGGTACATTGATTAATACATATATACAGGGTGAGTCTTTAAGTCGTTCATAAACTTAAACCATCGATTCCTTTCATCAAATAAGACATTTCTTTCATTAAGCATTTTGCCAGGTTCCGCTAAGGTGAAAAGTTATAAGCAGTTAAATATTTCTTAATGTGCTAATACACTCCTGCACACAGATATATCTAACGATGATTTAAATTGCAGAATTTCCAATCCATTGCTTAAAATTCAAAGAAATATGATTGGGAATAGGTTTTCATGAGACTCTCGAGATTTCTCGTATCGTCTCCATTTTGAGACTAGATCGAGATGAGAAATTTTTTTCGAGACTAGACTCAGAAAAACACTTCGAGAGTTCTTCGAGATCGAGAAATTAGTTCGAGGTTTCTAGATCCCGAAAAAAATATATATGCAACAATAACTCACAGCTCTGAATACGCCAGATAAGGGAAAATAAAAGTTTAGAGGACGCTGACGTGAGGTCAGGAGCTGATATGCGCTTTTTCGAATTCTAACTTTATATCTATTACAATGATTAGAAGATAATTGATATCACTTTGAAAAGGATCATAAATCTAACATTATTTCTATTGTATTCTTCAAAAATGTTAGTCCCAGCTTATGACAATATTATTTCTGAAGATATTTTTAAATCCGACTTATGGCACCATTTTTGGATGAATTTCATTATGTATAGTATTGCAGTCCCTCTTCTATTGAGATGAAATAATTTGAGCAATAACGGTTAATTTTTTTTAACAGACGACTCTTGCTAAGACTGGTAGTCTTCTCTTCACGAACGAAGAAAAAATTTTACTCTCACTTTTCATGCCTAGGCGAATTTTAAATATATGAATGAAAGATTGAATGAAAACATCAAGTGTTCGTTAAATTTTTATTTTCGGAATAATATTCTTTATTTTTGTGCTGACACTCGGTGTTTTTTTAAACGTGGCTATTAGTTCATAGCATATAGCCTCTGTATTTCAACGTAATTTTTTTCATAGAAAAAAAATAATACTCTGTAGTTTGTTGCAGCCTTAGCCTTGTGTTATACGTTATAGTCTCTATACATAGCATTTTCAATAACATTCAGTTTTTAAATGAATTTTCACAGGTATCTAGGTCTAAGGTTTTCTTCACGAAACAAACTTTTCGGAAAAAAGGCCAACTAATTTCAACTTTATTCTTAAGTCTTCGTCAGGGCTCTGAAAAGGAATAACATGAACTACATTAAAACTTAGATGTCTAAAATAATATTATTAAAATCTTAACTTAAAATTCACAAAAACACGCATAATTCACAAGTGAGGAAACAAGTTCGGATAAAATCATAAATAGCAATTTTCACTAACATTTTCTCTTTGTTTGGTCTCAGTGTCAATAATTAAAATCTTTCTCGAAATGATAACAACTACTTGCATGGGGGATCATTAAGAAGTGAGGTTCACAAAGTAACTGGTTTATTGGAGTATGCGCGGATCATGACGGCAGTTAAACACCAGGGATTGAACAATCAGTTTTTGTTTTCGAGACCCTCCAAATTTCGAGTATCGAATCGAGATTGAGAAATATCGGGACGAGAGTTTGTTAATTTCTCGTCCCGATGATCGAGACGAAACGAGAGTGTACCTTCGAGACGAGATTTCTCGTCTCGATGAATCCCTAATTGGAAAACTCATTTTCTCACTTAATTCTTATAATTTAGTGCGCTTTGCGGAGTGAATATTTCACTTCACTTGACCATCGATACACTAATATTCCACTGTATCGCCGTGCAATATCCATTTGTTTTCATCATGAGATTGTCACTATTGTCATTCTTGCGCATTCTCATATTGAAAATTCCATAATTATCATAATTTATGAATTAATTATGTGAAACCACTCAACTGACCTAAAAATATTATTCGAACTCTAGAATTATATGAAAAGTCCGTTCCATGGACATGGAGTACCTATGTCTTTTGTCTGGTCCCGAAATAGCATACTTTAGCTACCTCGGTAGCCTAGAGAATGGAGACATTGTCTAGGATGCTGAAGGTACCGGGTTCGAATCCCGGCGAGGTCATGGATGTTGTGGAAGTTTGATTTGACGGTATATGTTCGTTTGTCTCAAAAATGATAACTGTCCATTGATTTATGAATCGGAGAGTCTATAACCAGAAAACTAATAGAAGTAAGATGAACTTTATCACTGTAGAGAACGTGTCATAGTTGAAGATAATTACTCACCAACATACATTCCATTCGGAGGAACCACGTCGAAGCTATGAAAAGGAAGAATGGTTTTTTATGGAAACAGCCTATATCTTTTTACTGAGAGCGAATCTGGAAAAACAGTAAATGAAAAAAGTATTTTATTCGATGGGAGGAGTCTTTCAATGAATAAACAACTCACAATGTATAGGTCTTTTTAAATTCGTAACTTACTGATGAGGAATTCTCATTCGACTCCATTTCTGTCCGTCATTGTGTATGAAATAGCAAATTGTTCGCTGTCCTGTGGAGATTTTTTTTTAAAACAACAATACCAATTATTCACATCGTCAAGATTTTATAACGATTTAATGATTCATATATATGCTTTGAATTTTTGTTATTATTCTGTATTATTTCCAGTCAGGATTCATACGCTATTCTATTCAATACTGCTCTTCGCGATACACGAATTGCAATCCGTTACTTTTACTTATCATATCGTGATAATTGGACATCGGTGCTTACCTGTTACCTACTACCAGTCACATTTTATACCACCAGAGGTGGTATGAACTCTGTCGAAATCCACGTTCTATAGCCGATCTTAATCGAGCAATGTGGGTTGCTAATGTTACATAATAGCTAAGAACAACTCAATGACCGCAGTAGCAGATTCAATTTTTTTCATCGTGACTGATTGGTTCCAGAAATGTCGATTTGAAACAATGATCGAAGTAGCGCAATGCTGTCAGATCAAGATTTATGGCGAGGATGTGGGATTTTGCATCTGCTTGAATGCCACTAATGAGAGCTCAGATCTGCTTGCGTCATTTTATCGAGAGAAGTGGGGCAATAAAGCAATGCCATCACGAAACTCAGATGATACAAGATACAAAAAGCCGACCAGTGATTAGGAGGTGACATTGTCATTTTCATTATATAGATTATTATACAATGTGTATAATGATTTTCATCACATTCCAAATTAATTGAGTTGATGCCCAAGGCATCAAAATGAGAACGAATATGTGGACTACATTCTGACCGGTATCCAAAGAGCTAACTGTGTTCTCAATCTTCTCTGCGTTTTAATACTCTTTTTTTATTCCATATTGCGAATCAATTGATGCAAGGTATAATAATATACCTAGTTGCTCCTTTCATGCTAATTTTGCTTCAAAATTATCTCATAATTTTATCATGGCTTTAGAAAAATATCCCCCAATAAGTCATTCATATTTTTAACTTCGAACAGTCCTTTTCAGTAATGAATGCTTTTTTTTTAACTCTTAAAAGTCCGGGGCTGTTTCGAATTAAATATAACCATATAAAAGTACAACATATAAATCAGCACAAACAATATTTTGAAGTTTTTCCCAGCTTAAGTTGAAAAGTTCTCATCTAATTGTATAAATGAATAGTTTGATGGATTATGAAAAACTACGTTTCTCTATCAGACCGAATCGTAAGACAACAAACTTTCGCCTTGTGTGAAAAAAATTGGTTGCAGACATTGGCGGAATTGATGGTTCTGAACGAAGGTACAAAATCTTTATCACTAAAGTGTGCAATTTTGAAGGCATATATACATATTCATTGATTATACATATACGTATTCATTGATTAGTTTACAATAACAGGGTAAACAAACACACTGGACGATATGATAGTTCACAATACATAGTCCCCGTATATTTAATTATAAAGTACAAAATGTTTAAGGACATATCCCTCAGGTGGAGTAACCGTAGACACGTGTTTCTGGCTAAAGGCCTTCGTCAGTACGGTGAGAAAGTGTAGAAGATGTATAACACTTGGAAGAAAACAACAAACAAACGGAGTCAACAACAGAAGCCAGCCGCACATTTGTGGTTTCAGTCAGGAGACCCTGTGATTACAGGGCAACACCTAACGTCACACACGGAGGCAGCTATAGCTACCTGGGTGAACATCCGGTCCAGGATTAACTATAACAGAATGGGATAACCAGGGGTTTGTTTAAAAGTACAAAATGTTTAAGGACATATCCCTCAGGTGGAGTAACCGTAGACACGTGTTTCTGGCTAGAGGCCTTCGTCAGTACGGTGAGAAAGTGTAGAAGATGTATAACACTTGGAAGAAAACAACAAACAAACGGAGTCAACAACAGAAGCCAGCCGCACATTTGTGGTTTCAGTCAGGAGACCCTGTGATTACAGGGCAACAGCTAACGTCAATTTAATTATAAATATACAAATGGGCGATTCTCTACCAAGTTTCAGTTCGATTGGACCATTCTTCATTTCTTCATCTCAAGCCATGCGGCTATGCTACATCTATCGAACGAAATTGTTCTTGCGCCGGACAGAACTGAATTTCACCACGAATTCTTAACCAGTTCAACCTGACAGTTTGGAACATTTGCAGTATAATAATTTAACACTACCGTGTGGAAGGTGGAAAGGTTTATTTAGTCTTTGTTTTTCTTCAGGTTACCATTCTCTACTTGCTGCTTTTATTTCTGTGAACCAAATATTAAGCTTCCATCAAGGATTTCTCAAAATGAAGACAATATTCACATTGAATGGATGACAAATTTTAGGTCCCAAACTTTAGTTTTCTCAGTGAATCATAAAGTACAAGAAACATTAATGAAACATCACATAATGACAAATGGCACGACTTCGCTGGCACATACGCCATGCGCATTTTCGATGCAGTGGTCAATTTTCTCCTGTAATCTTCCGATATGTGTCAACTTGTTGAATTCAAATAAGGCTATGAAAGAAAATTTACCGGTATTAAAGCACACAAACCAATAAGTCTCTTGAATGTTTTTCTCATTCTATATCGATACAAAATCATAATGTATGCTGTCGCACACCTCAACAATTCACGAATTTTTAATCATTGGGTATTGAAAATGGTCGAAACAGGACTCACGGACAAAGCGGGTGAAACGAGTCAGATCGCCTTCCACGTCACTCGTTATTGCAAAATTCACCAATCGATACAGCCAACGCTGTCTATTGGCTTGCTAGAGAGAAAAGTACACGAGAAGAGAGAGAGAGAGTTGATATATCCAGGTACGTTATGGAAGGCGCGAAGTTTCGTCCGTTCGAACAGGTGAAATGTGGACCCAAATTTAAAAGATCTTTTTTTCGTTGAAAATTGAAGTTTTTGAAGGCGGTTTAAGTTTTTCAGTAGGCCTACGGATACAATAATTGATTCCAATGAGGAAAAAATTCATGCAAGAGACCTATTCAGATAAGTGAGAGACTACACAGCTAGAGGATGTTTCACGCAGTAATTAAATGGATTCATAGGCTCTATGGCATGTGGCACCGTCTTTTGAAACACATACTGTATGATTCAGTTTCGACACAAAGAATTTTATTATTACAAAGCAACCCGTAACAGACAACATGGCATTGCATAAATGATGACAAATTCAAATCGAGATTAAAATATTGCGTTAATTCTGGGATATCCTTCTTCATAAGATATCAGAGGTGACTGGCGTAATTTATTTATTTAGTTATTCATTTATCCACAAACGGACTTACAAATATTATAAAGTATATCATATAATTCAAAATTAATAGAAATTCTGTGAGAGCATAAACTAGCAAGCATACAGCTTTAAAAACCGAAAATGCTCACATACTAATGAAACAGGTCGAAAAAACGCTTCAGTTGAAAAATTGTAACGTGAAACAAATCTATATCCACTGACCCAGCAGCACATAGTGCTCTTTCGAGAGGGTTGGTCATTAAATAATTTGTTCTGCTGAACTCAATCCTGAACAATTCCCAGGTTCTCAAGTTCCTCCGATGAACATTAATTCCAATATTATCCAGGAGATATGGAGTCAACATAATACCAAAATTACGACGATTCGCGAGAGTATCACCATTTATATTCTATCCACGTCAAAAATGAATTTTGTTCCTTCTCAAGGGCTTGAATATGAACCCCATAAAAAGGTGACCACACTACACAGGAATATTCCAGGATGCTTTTTACAGGGGTAATGTATATAATCTCCATTGTTGTAACTGCAAAATGTTACAAATTTCTCTTAAGAAATCCGAACATTCTAAAAGCACTACCAGACACATTTTCTAAGTAATCAATAAAGTTCAGATTCGCAATTACTACATTAACCGCTTTTAAACAGGGTCCGTTTATCGAATAATGGACTAATACTGATGAGTTGTTTCTTTAGAATTTCATAGTCTGACATTTATCGACATTGAGTTCCATATCATTACTTGAACACCATTCAAGAATATTGTCCACATCTCTCTGTAATAACAGACAATCCCCCAAGGATCTGATAATACGATACAACTTCAGATCACCCGCGTTGATGTCATTAATAAAACATTGAATAAAAGCGGTGATATATGTGAACCCTGTGGGACTCCCGAACTAACATCAATTCACTCAGAGCTAACGTCCAAAATTCCAACATATTGTACTCCTCCTTTCAGACGATCAGAGATTCAATCCAGCAGTGGTGATTCAATGCATACTGTCCTGAGCTTGATGATCAGTTGCCAGTGAGAAGTCAGTATAATTCGCATCAATCCGCAAATTGTCTTTCATTGCAGACCGAATTATATCTATATAGCATAAAAGATTCGTTGATACTGATCTACCAGTAATAAATCCGTGTTGTTCATCAATAAAATTCATCTGAGAATGGTTTTTATCTTATTTATTTATTAATTTTTGCTCAAGAAATATTATCACATTATTCGTGATGCTCTATCGAGAATTGGATTCTGCAGGTCTACGCATTTTCTACCAGTTGAAAACATGGACCTGCGGACCTTAGAGCACCGCGGTTTTGCTTACGACAGTTACGTCCCTAACAACGAGTCCGTCACGGCCGTTCAGCGTGAGTTTCGTAACCATTCCAATATCCCCCGAAATCGGGCTTTTCCCTCTGGAAAGACCATTCTTCGTTGGGTTGAAACACTTCGCACACGAGGTGAATTGGTGAGAAAAAGAGCCTCAAAGTGACCTTTTGGTGTGCTGTATCCCAAACTTGCTTCATCGGCCCTTACGTCTTTTAAAAAGTCAATGGCAATGCTGTTACCGTGAACTCTGAGCGCTATATCGAAATGATAAAAAACTTCTTTGCACCTGAATTAAGAAGACGTCATGTTCCAATCCGACGTGTGTGGTTCCAACAGGATGGGGCGACTGCCAAACAGCCAGAGCAACAATGAACGTTATTCGTCTTCTCCTCCCTGGCCGCCTTGTTTCCAGGTTTGGTGACTTTCATTGGCCTCCTTGGTCCCCAGATTTGGCCAACTGCGACTTTTTTCAGTGGGGACATCTCAAACCCCGAGTTCACCAAGACAAGCCCCGAATATTGGAGGAATTGAAATAAGCAATTCGCCACTGTCGAGATAGCAACCTTGAAAACAGTTTTCGGAAACTTCCAAGAAGACTGCAGGAGTGTCTCGCGAAACTAGGACGCCATCTGATTGATGTGATTTTCCACGCATGAAACTCCAAGATGCTTTGAAATTCTGAATCCACATTGTATAATAAAAATATTTTTGAGTAACAATTACCGAGGTTATGATGTTTTCAAAAATGTCCGAGTCCTCTGCGGGATATAAGAGCTCTTAGTCACTGGCACATAGTTCATTACATAACTCACGTCGCCCGATTTGAATACTGGAGTGATATAGCTAGATTTCCAGCGATCCAGCCATCATAGATCCCTCCCGGCATACCGAACTTCTCTTCGGATTAAATAGAATTACTATTTCCTCATTCGTATCTGTTGTATACTTCGTGAGAAGTAGTCAATCTAAATCGATGTTACTGTCTTTCAGAATATGATCTTCCGTAACAAATTCGTCTGTGAATTTAGAGAACTTTTCTTCCATCTCAAATATGACTTGTTTCGTTGTTCTAGATACTATCTGTTCGATGAGATCCGATGATTCAACCTGATCGTTATGAACTCCAGCATCAGAAATTTTCTTCGCAAATTTACTATCACTCAATCAAATTTCGTAATAAACCTTTTTTTCAGTAACCAACCGAATATTTCATATTTACAGAATGGAAAACCGGCAACCGAAATAACCAAGTTGATTTGCGGGACATATCCTTTATAAACTTGACACTATTAACATGAAATCAGGAATCCCAACTCAAAATTCAGCCTAACAAAAACCTATATTTGGCGGGAATTGGGGCACTGTTTACGGATATTTATAAATAACGCGAACCTCATCCTGTCGAATTTGTCCTGAATTTCCCGTTCCCAAGAATTCCCAAGAAAATTGTGGGTTGGCAACTTGGGCCGAAGTCGTCTATTGGAATACAATCATCACAGTGGAATCGCATATTTTTGGATTCAGTCAGAGCTTACAGAATAGGATCTCTCATTCGTAGACACTGTACATGAATGTGGAGTGAACACAAATTGCATTGTATGGATTTGCTGTCAACTTTGAAGTTGTCATCACAGATAGGACAATTTCCTGTTGAAGCCATATATAAGTTGATTTCCGATATTCCTGGCCAGTACTTGTCAGTAAATTTTGACACTCGATTTTACTGGCACTGCTATGGTAATTCTTCGTATCAGTACGAAGCGTTTCGAAATTACTGATACTGGCCAGTACTGATTGGGAATATCGGAACGCAACAATTGTAAAATGTGTGGCCTCCTTCAGTTTACAGATCGATTATAATCGCAAGAATAACTAGAAATTTATTATCTATATATTCGTGAAATGGAAATCGACTCACCAAAGAAGAATAAACAACAAAATCAATTCGTCGATGGTTCGTTATGCACTTGTGAAAATTAGGAACTTCCCAGTGTAATCAACAGTCGTCTCTTAACACCACAAATGTGAAATGAAAAACAGTCTTTATACATATATATATTTGTAGAAAATAACTAAACTCCGAGAGAACGCTTCAGTTCAATATTCAATTCAATATGATTATGTAATATCGTAGATGTGGTGTGCCTTAAAAATTTGTAGTTTTATAGACTTGTTTGAATCTCTCGTCTATATGAAGGCATCTGCATCAACATGAAAAACAAACAAACTTTCATACCAGTCCTTGAGATTCCAAAATAACAAATTGTAAACAATTCACAATAATTTCACAGGATATCATCAATATTATACGAAATAAAAACAAGAATATAAATGAATATCAACATAATTTTACGACTTATTTGCAAACAGAAAAGGTCCTGTGACGGACCACTTGCGGTTATTTCGAAACCACAATTCTGTCATCTATGCCAACGTGGTGTTATATGACCCTCTGAAGATTGATGGGACATAAATTCGGGATGTCGCAACGTCGTTTGATATCTTTATTGAGAAACGCAACGTCGAATTATATGTTATGTATGTCGAAAGTTTCTTGGATTTAATTTCATTTGAAATCAAATCAATAATTCCATATTGAATGTATGGTGTACGTCTTGAAAATTCTAGTTTTGGACGTTGTATTATAAAAAATCTATCTTCAATTATTGTGAAATATAGATCTTATATGATGATAAGTTAGTGAATCGATAAAATCTAGATTGCTCAGGGTAATTGTATGAAATTGGAAAAAAGTTCAGTTGTTTTTGGGGTCGGTTTTCTTTTTACGCGTTCATTCTGTGGACGAGTAGCGTTGTCGATCTACCCAAATTATTGTGATTTTCGAATCTGAGCCGAAAATCGTCTTCAAGGATTAAAATGAACTCATTCAAGAATAATGCCTGGTCTAATTTCATTGTATCCGGCATTCTCCTAGAAGCTTGCAATTTTCAGAGTAAGGTTCAGAGCCTTGATATATTCGGTTTTGGAGTTATCTCCCTCTGATTTACTGATTCGATCATATCGTAAAGAATCACCATGAATATAAGCTCGCAAAAGTTTGTAAGAATGTTATCTCAGAAATCTCAGCAACTATTTCCCATACTATACTTCTGAAATTTTGTTTACATAACGGAGATCAATAGAATAAGATATATGAAAACTTGGCTTCACAGCGGTTCCACGTGAGGAGAAAATTGAGTTTTTCTGATTTGATGACTTTCCGAACCAAAGAAGGACATCAAAAAAGACGGACTTTTCTATTACTGCCCAATATATGGCAAGAAAAAGTTAAATCTATTTGCTGTCATAGTAGTAGGTGACCACTGAGATTAAGTTATCGCCAGCTAGTAAAAATCACATCAATTCTTTCAAAGTCTTAATAATTTCCATTTTTTCAAATTTGATATTTTGATATCGTAAAATGACATTAAGAAACAAAATCACAATCAGAAAATTATTGAAGAATAAAGAGTATTTTATAACTACTGTAATTTCCAATTTGTTGGGTTAAAGGTGGGTGAAAAAATTTCGTTTTCATATAAAATAAGCAATTTGTCAGGCATAAGTATTTATTTCTACTCCGAAGGTTCAACGATCTTAATGAGAATCATCAACAGATAGTCGGAAATACTGTTATTTCTCGTGACTAAATAACCTAATCGAATCAATCAATGCATATTCAGCTACGGTTTCAGTTGGTACTCATTTGAAGTCATGCTCGATGATTCAACGATAAAATGTGACTAATAGAGTGTAGTGAAACTTCTTTTCTTCATTGAGTTACTGATCACGAATATCTATTCACCATCTCTATGGCGACGATATCAATTATGAGAGTTATGTGATTTGGAAAAATTCATCAATGTCCGAGTCCCCTAGTAGGTATTTCACGAATCAAGAAAGTTGATGAAATTAAATCCCATCTTCGAATTTTCACATACATATTTGATTAGCAAAATGAGAGAATAATTCATCAGAATGTACTCAGACCTCGATACACATTTCATCAAATGTAGGTCAAAATCTGATTTGACTGGAGTATTCAGTCAGTAGCGAAGAAGTCCACTGAAATGCATTGTATATTATTTACCTGCTCTCTACTAACCCATTGACCTACTGTGAAGTGTTCGAATAAATTGAGAATCACGAATCCTTTGAGTCTAATCATTTTACGCAAACACTAGTCGTCAGATCAAATTGAAAACCGGTACCTTCAAGAGAAAAATTATTGTTGATAAATATTTATGACGAAGCTTTCGTCCTGAGCCCCTATTCTTGAATCGGGAAAGGGATAAATAGGCGTGTCGACGCTGTTGTCAAGGAAACGCGGTGCATTTTTGATGGAGCGATAGAAAACGTTCACTCCATCACATTCAAGAATAGGGCCCCATAGGCATTTCGTCTTACGCTCATGTTTTAGAATTAAGTATCATTAGTATAAATTATTATCACCCAATTGTACATATTGAGATAAATAATTTACTTGGTGTTGCAGAATAATATTCTCATCCTTAAGAGCGTGAATGTTTAGGTGACTTCAGAAAATTCAAATTAACCAATATCCTATTCACTCTTGTGTAACGAGTTAGTAGAATTTTGAGGAAAAAATCGTTATTTTAAAATAAATTTTATCTTTCCAGATGTTTACATGAATTTCGGCACGAATTCTTCGAGCGTATTGATGCTCAGACAAGTGGCACTGCAAGATATGTGGACCAGATATTTTTTGAAGAATACGGGGTAGAGTTCTTCCTTTATTGCCAATAAAATTTATTTCTTCACCCCCCATTTGTGTCGAGAAAAATCATCCACGCTACTATCGCGTAAAAAAAATCTAATAATTTATATTCAAGTTAAACAGTCTGAATTAGTATGAGACAACATAAGCTTACTCTATATACAGAAAAATTGAACGGATTTTTGGCATTCATGTTTTCGTAATAATTCTGTTAACGATTGGCGTAATTCTCAGAACAAGCACATAAAGAGGATTATGCTATCCTGTATATCATTCTACTTATCATACTATTCTACTACTTAACGTGATGAATAATCAAATATTAACATCGATTTGTACGAGAAAGTAGTTTAAGTTTGCATATTAATCGGATGCGCAAAAAATCCTTGCCCCACGATATTAACAGTATTCACATAAATTCAACATTATTGATTGAGATTTAGAAAACAAGTACCTATCTAAATATTATAAAAGAGATAACTAACTATTCACTTTTAAGTTATCTCGTGGAAAAAATATTTTGTCTTCGGTACAGCTAGAAATTCACATGAGTGAAATGAATATATCAACATATATACTACGTTACACATTTGTCGAAATAAAATATTCCTCTCCCTTTCGTTGAACCAGTCGAAAGAAGGTGAACCAGTATCTTGGTCAGTCGGCATATATACAGAGTTGAGGTGTGGCCTTCATAAACTGCAAATATATTATTATTTAGCACCTTTGTTCGAAGACATATCTGTACCAGGAAATTGAACAGACTTTTGAATGAATGACAGGAACAGAAAAAATCGGCTTGAAAGTAGTCCTAAGAATGTCAAGATTATATATAAAGGAGAAGGAAGTTGTTCAAAGTCTTCCATATTCTGACTCATATTATTTGATTTTTCATGAATTCTTTGATTAAATCACGAATCCTGTAGGCGACTTGTAGAGATCAAGTTTTACTGCATTTTAATTCATTGAATGATGAAATAATCTTATAGATTGTGCGGGTGTATGAAACAATATCTGAAATGAATAATCGGAGCACAATTACTCGATGGATTTTCGAGATATCCCATTTCAACATATTTACCAAGTCTTCTCAGGGCTAACTACCCACCAGAAGCTATATTAAGTGGTGTGAGTGGGGATATCAGGTGTGTTCTGTTAAGGCTTACGGTACCCTAGGCAGAGCAGACTTATTTTTTTAATTTGTGGTCGCTATCGTCTGAATAGAGAATTTTTTTCCTTGTACCCTACGTAATCTTGAAGGGGCATGTTAGCATGACCCATATGCTGTCAATTAAACCAATTTATTGGAAACCAAAAATCAACAGTCTCCGAGATATTTGAGTTCTTGTGATCTCCAACAGTTGTCTGCAATTTTTGAATTCATATATGCCAACATTATTTTGAAAGCTTGTAATCTTAATTCTTCTTCCCTTCAAAAAGTCTTCATTCGAATGCATCCACTAGTTCTGTTTCAGCAGATTATCCTACAAGCAACCTTTTTGATCAGCGGCATAAGAAATAATGCATGTGTAATCAGAAGGCATCGAAATTCCAAGTGCAAGCATAGGTACTAATCCTTGTTTAACATCTAATACAGCATAGTTTTGCTTTTTCGAAGAAAATCATAACCTTATTTGATGAAAATAACCTAAAATTATAGTTTAATTTGATCAAGACAGAAAAAACTCACCGAGAATCAACTAAAATGAGGATTTTTTCAAAAATCAGAAGAACTCAACTATCTCAGACAGTAGATTTTTTGTTACCAATGAATATCAAACGACAGCCAACCTGTCATACTATCACCTCCTTCAAGGTTCACGTATAATTTGGACTCACCCTGTGTAAGTATATGTAGTAATATTTTATGACCAGTATCAAAATAGGCTCTTCACCACGAATTACCCACTTTACCCCCACAATTTGTATTTTATTACAGATTCTATTGATATTACGAATTTGAATAGCTTCATGCTGTATAGTTGGAATGTTTCCATTCATGCCTTCTCTTCCTATTGGTCTCGAAGAAAGAAAGTATTCGGATGAAAAGATCAACTACTATACATACCCTATTATCCAGACTCCTGCTGTAGGGATTCCCGATTATCCAGATGTCACCGATGCGACAAGGTGTTGATCGAAACTTCAATTCATGTCTGCAATGCAACCTTAAATGCACTAAATACAAAAATACCTACATATAAGTGTCTTGATAAATTCAGTTTCGAAGAATATCCATTTATGTTGCTCGGCGTTTATAATAATTATATATTGATTTTATTTGCAACAATATGAACGAAAACTCCTTCTCTTCGATTTTGGGAAATTCGATTATTCGAATGCCTAACGATAAGAATATATCTTTATAATAGGGTTACTATGATATCGCTCCAGTCCAGCAACAGATAGAAAATTTAAAAAAACTGGAGAGCACTGACGGAAGGTCAGTATCAATATTGCAAGAAACAGTGTAAATATTACGATTTCTCAAAAATACTTGATGTTTGTCCAGATTTCAATCTCATTGCATTGACCTCGAAATGAGATTCTCCAACAAAACAATAATTTACAGTGCCTTTCAAAATAAGATGCTCATCATGAAGCTTGAGATTCGATGGAGAAATCTTCAAATAAATCTTAGTTCTCAACTGCTCAATTTTTGAGCTACAAAATGTTTATGTTCCGAGAACAAAAAGTTGTTTTAACATAACTCTGATATTTTCTAGATATGCCTATAAAATCATAAAAGTGTACAGATTTTTCTGTGATACCTTCACTCAATATCTTTCGATATTGATATCTTAAGGTATAGTTTTATCGAAGCAAAAGGATGATGTAGAACCTGCTGTCGGAATTTTTCTATTCTGCCTATTTGACAAGCTTGTCAGAGGTTCTACGGTAGCTATTTGACAAGCTTGTCAGAAGTTCTACGGTAGCCAAGCCGGTTTGAAATCAGGTGTTTGTGAATACACGTGGTAAGATTTCGACATATTATATAGAATAGATGATCTAAATGAGGATGAAATTCTGAGTGTGGTATTATACTTGTATTTTATTATGGTACCGTTTTCTAAAGTCTTTTACCTCGATCATTATGTGTCAGTGGATATAATAATGAAATTTGTAATTCATACGTAGCACGTTGAAGACAATGAAGGTTTATCTCAAGATATCAATATCGGAAGATATTATGTAAAGGTATTACAGAAAATTCTGTATTTTTTTATGATTTTTTCCCTTTATCAAGTAGACTCGTCTTAATTTTTTGTACGCCTATGAAATTTGGAAGAGGCCCTTCCAATTTCAAAATCCATTTTTTGATGAACAGATGTTTTTTTTTGTTTCGATAAACTTAAAGATTCATGTACGCCGCTGCGTCTTCTGTAACTGAAAATCAATAATTTTCGGACAAATTTGATATCCTGAAATTTTTTCGTCGGACATGCTATTTTATTTATTTTCGAGATTACCGCGTAACGAAAATAATTTCTTAAGTCATGAGTTTGTGTCGTTTTCATCTATACTGCTTCAGGTTTTTCTCACATAAAAACTATTTCTTGGACGCGATATTTGCGTGGCGAATGGAAGAGAAAGAGTTTATAAGATTTGTTCTTAAATAAGCAAGAAATTTAAAAATTATTTTGATGTCAAGTAATGGAGTGGCGTTCATAATATTCTTCCAATAATATCTAGATCATAGCGTTTACAAATATTACTTTTGAAATATTAATCTATATGCTACATTAAAAAAAGATATTGATATCTGAAGAACTTCTGCTAATAGCAACTATTTTCTCCAAACTTCAGCTCAGAAGTGGAGAGGTTCAGAACATAATTATAAAGAGTATTCTTCTGAAACTACCTAAACGTAGCAAAGAGATTAGAATCTTATTCTGAAACACCCTGTTTGTCAAAAACAGCATCCACCTCCACACAAAAAACTTCCAAACAATCAATAAATTCGAATGGACGTATGAACATCCATCCATTTCAGCTTTTTCACGTTTATGACTCACAAAAGGCAAATATGACCAACTTTTTTGAGGTGATCGTTGTCCCCATATGGATGAAAAATATTCGAAGGCCAAAACTGATCTTAAAATACATGAGACGATCATTAATATTCATGAGGACGGCTCGAGGTACAGCTCATGCTTCTCAACGTCTTCAACTCCTCAATTATAACCGATAATCTCCTGACTTGTGAAGAAATCTCCATACGATTCCTGCTTTTGAGTGAAACCGCATGAAGTACCGATTTGTTATTAATTTTTAATCGTTTCATGTGCAATATCGACCTATCCATCAAATAACGCTTTCAATCTTCTTCGAGTCCCTTCACTTGCACTCCAGGGTTCATTATCATCATGCATCATCATGAAGTAATGTTTTTCTTCTGACGAATTCACTCATTAAATTGGATACTTTCGAGAATGCAATCAAGTCAGGATTGGAGAGAAATTTTTACGATATGTATATTCAGTCAGATCGTGGGATTATGTTTTCGATATTTAAAAGCTATTGAATTCTGAGAGCATCTGGAGTCGATTTAGAGTTCATGAATTCTCTAAAGCTATATAGTGGCCTTCATTAATAATAGTCCATATCGAATGGAATAAAATAGGCTATGTTGACGAGTTTCACCGTTAAAGTGACTTCATCAGAATATCTACATTGAATATAACAATTCTAGAAGAACACGACTGTTCAAATTTCCATTACCTCGAGGAATTTTGCATTTAACTTCATATCTTCAAATGAGTAAAATATCCATTCAATCACATCTGCGTTTTCTGAAATACTCTGAGAACGAAATTCTGAATTGACATATCTACGGAATCATTGAACGGGTTTCACGAAATCGACCTTCTCAATTGAAACGCTCGATAGAACTTTATCTAGAAATAATTTACAATCGGAACACTATACGAGGTTTCCGGAAGATGAATAATGTTTTTCAGACAAATCTCGTAGCCCACTCTTGAACACCATCTTCATCAGAAGTTATTCGTGAGTAGCTGACTCATCGCATTGATCATTAGAAATCTTGTTGGGTATTATAATGAGGTTTTTACGTCAAATATCAAAGATATTGCCCTAACTGCACTTCACCAATATCAACCATTAGTTCAGCTTTAAAATACTACTACATTTTGTGAAATTTTCTACATCTATCCCACAGAAATCTTTCCATTTCAATTTTGTGAAATTTTGACTGTGATATCATATGATTAAGACTTGTGGCTACTGTATCAGAGGAAATAATTCTCAAAACCCTGCAAAAATTAAGCTCTGAATGACAAAATCGAGAGAAGATATCATGTCATACAAAATCAATATAATATAAAGAATCAAATTCTCCTAAATGTTATGTTTTAACGACTTTGCATCAAAATTTTTGAGGAATTCTTAAAAACTGGATGAATGAATGCATTCATAATTATCTCTTCTGTTTCCTTTTAGAAACGTTTCACCATATGTTGTCATTGAATTTTTTGTGAATAGACTTTTTCTCGGTATATGTTCGGCATGAATAAAAATTTTCGTCTTTCCTTTATCCATCTACATATTCGCGATTCGCCGATCCAATTCTAAATATGAGGAATGAACCCTTTCAAAGCAACTCCTATTTCAACATTTTTTCTGGTGTATAACTGTGCTTTAGAGACAAATCAGAAAGCTTGATTTTTTTTCAAGTGAAACAGCTGTGAAGCTGAGTTTCCATATAACTAATTTTATAGATGCCTGTAATGAGAATACATTTTCATCATTTTAGCAGCATGTGGCAAATTGTGTCTGATATTGTATTGAAACATTTGAAATCCAGTAACTGATTGAAAAATGAGAGCATGGACATTCACGCAGAATTTTTTGAGGATCATATGATTAGAAGATTATAAAATATTACACACAAGAGAACAAAATTATAAATTGTTCTATATTGCAAGGATTTAAGGGAAATATAGCGGGAGTTTGCAAAGCAGCATTACGATCGGATCAGTATTTTTTTGAAAATAACTCTGATGCCGCGGAGAAAAATAAGGAATAAAAATATTTTTTCAATAGCTCGAACCATAAATATCCGATCAACCTAAATTTTTAAACACTGGCGATAAAAGGTTTTCCGACAAAATAATAATCGAAAATATTGAAGTTTAACCGTCGGTTTCACAAAACTTTTGACGTCTGAAAAACTCGTTGATTGAGGTTTGCATTCGATGGTTTGGTGGAAAATGAAATCGAGCACAGAAATTATTGTTGACTGACAATCAAGTCCTTGATCTGACAATCAAAGTTTTGTGAAACCGGCCATAAATCGCATAACGTCAGTAATTCCCGGGATAGTGAGGAAATACACTCAAAACTTCAAAGAGTCACGATACTTCACATATATTTTACCAATATCTCCAAAAACAGATATGGTATCAAACAAAAGTTCAAAATATTTTTTCACTGAAAACGAAATTTTGCACAAAAATTTTACTATTAGTAGTTAGGAATTTTTATACTTATAGAGAAGATGCTTCTTGATTTATTAAGGAAATAACCCCAAAATTTCATTTATTAACGAAATCTGACATAAGTTTTTTCCAATATCTCTAGAATTGATGATCAGATGTCATTAGAATTCGAAACACTGGTGTTGAATCTTGATCTGCAAAGTCTGTGTCGAATTTCATCCGAATCTGATCATTTGAATATTTTTTTCTTAATTTTTGAACGATTAAATCCCCACAAAATTATGCATTGAGTTGCGCGTAAGTACGTTTCAATCTGATCTGATCCATACTTCTTTGGAGATTGAAGAACCATCAAAGAAATCAACCCCGATTGAGGCTCCAAACCCCGCCTGAAAAGTTTGAGACTCCTTTGAACGTAATCGCACATGCTGCCGGCCGGACGAACTGCTGGACAGAATTAAGTTCGGCCACGGATTCTTCCTCAGGGAGTCGAACATCTCGTTCAAGATCATCTTCATCACCACACGAAATTTGCGGTGTAATTACCATCAAATTATGCTGACGACGATAACTACGTACTTCTACTTATACAGGGTTGGGATAAAGTATGCAACCAAGTAAATATCTTTTGAACGAAAAGGACACTATTCATGAATTTGGCAGGTGAGTCCGATGGCTCGAAATGCATCTGATGTACAGTTTTTTTTTTCAATAATATACTTCCGGTTGAACCGGAAATACCCTCAACCTTTTTAATTTATATGCGACCTCCAGTATATCTTTGCAGATGTTGAAAGACATTAAACCCTGTATGTGAGCATTTGAAATCCCAAGCTCTTTCAACATCTGCATATACAGAAGGTCCCATAAAATAGAAAAGTTGAGAGTATTTCCGGTCCAACCGGAAGTATGTTACCGAAAAAATTTTTACATGCATTTTTAGATGCATTTTGCGCCATTGCACTAACCTGCAAATATTAATAAATATTGTTTGTTCCGTTCGAAAGATATTTGCTTCGTTCCATACTTTGTCCCAACCCTGTACAATATGGAACATCCACTCAAATAACTTGATTAGTTGAATAGGGAGATTATTTCTAGTCCATATTCCTAGGAACTAGAAAGTTATTATTTGTCCCAAATATCTGCGATTTCCTAATCTGATTCGAAAATGATCTTAAGCAATAAAGTTTATTCACTGATAGTGATTCCATGTAGAATTCAACTATTGTATGAACTTCGAGCTCAATCGTCTAAAATTAAATGTATGTATGATGAGACACAAATTATGTGCAATTAAGCTTAACTGAATGGCATTAATTACCGTTCATGTAGATTAAGATACTGTATGAATGAAAAATTATACACATCAGAAACCTTTCGTTCATTATTCGGTCCCATCGGCTCAATTTTTCACAGCCGATATCATAAATGGAACTCAGCGTTTCATGTGCTTTTCACAGTATTTATAATTGAAAAGGACCCATATATCACGTGACATCTATTAGTAAGAAAGAATTGATACGGTACAAATGTAACCACAAGCATCGTTATTGCAAATAAATAAATATTATACTTTCACTTCTACCAATAACGGTAGTCCTTGATGTAATTACACGTTTAAACTCACTAATAATTCAAAGCATGTAAGAGTTCCTACCTTTGGTTTGTCGCGAAAGCTTCAGAGAAGTTGTTGCGTCTCTGAATTTTTAGTTGAAGGTCCATCATATTTACTCAACGCAATATTATGACCCATGCTAATGTGGAATAGGAAACTCAAGAAAATATGCAATCCAAAATAGATTTATCATTTCATCATTTCAGTTTTCACGGAAATTTCAATTGCACTAATATTCTTCATATACAGGTTGGTCCGCGAGTAACTGTACTCACAATTAAATATGAGCTGAGGCCATTCTATTCTGCATATAGGGTGGTTTATTGATTTTGGCAGAACATGACGATGGTTATAACTCTTGAACCATTCAACAGGCTTACTTCGAATTTGGCATGTGTTGTCGCTTCAGGAAATCGCGATGTTCCTATGAACCATAGCGAAATAGTGCAGAGCAGAACTAGCAAATTACGATTTCTAGTTCCAGGTCTAATAAAACTCTCCTGTACATTTAATATCGATTTGTCGTATGCCATCAAACTTTTCCTTTAACCATACCGGAAAACTTCCTACCTGCTGATTCAGCACAGATTTTTCTTTCGACTACTGTCGTTCACGGGAACGGAACACCAACCGTTCATTTTTTTCCGAAAATAATTTGACGCTTGTGGGTTTTGAGAGTACAGAACGGATGGTAACTTAAGTAAATATTTCAGATTTCACATGACAGATTTCTCGATGCCAGTAACTATCGGAGAAAACTGAAGTAGGACAATAAAACCGTATTCTGTCACATTTGGATCGCATTTCGGACCCATAATATGTCAAAGAGTGTCCGCACCATGTATTTTATGCATATATGATTTAATTCACTTACATTAGTTTCCTTTGTTTCAGATACCACGGCCTTGCTGTAAATTTAGGACAATAGTTTTTATATGTGTTTTAATATTAGTCATCATTGAATTAGGAAACACAGAAAGAGGTGAGACGTTTCATTCATTACATAATACATTACATGTTTCATTCACAAACTCCTGAGCAGTTAATATTTGATACTGCTGGACAAAGATTGAGATATATGTGTGTAAAGAACAATTAATAACCATTAATTTTTATCGCATAAGGAAGATGTCCATTCTTCACTATAATGTCTACATTCTGTATTGATTTTGATATTAAGTGAAATGTTTCGAAAGTGCTTGATGTATGTGAAGTCATTTTAAGAGCAACAACGGAATTCTTTTCCAACTTCAACGATTCAGAAACGGATTTAATACTTTTTTTCCAAATTCTATTGGTTCTGCTGGTATGGAATGAATACATCAATACTTTTTTATTGTTTTGAATTTGCAGCAACACGAAGAAGACTTAGACGACCAAGTAATAAAGTGAAAACTAGTGTATCGATATCCAAAGATCAGGAAGTTTCATCGAGTGTGAATAGATTCAGGCTTAGGACTAGGCCAAACAAGAAAACCTCTGATAATGATCTCACACCTGCCGAATCTGGAAAGAGAAATAAGGAAGATTACAAGGTGGTCTGTTATTACACCAACTGGTCGCAGTACAGAACGAAAGTCGGAAAATTCACACCAGAAGACATTTTGCCAGATCTGTGCACTCACATTATATTTGCTTTTGGATGGTTGAAGAAGGGAAAACTGTCATCTTTTGAAAGCAATGATGAAACTAAGGATGGGAAAACTGGGCTTTATGAAAGAATTAACAAACTTAAAAAAGCAAACCCCAAGTTGAAGACTTTACTCGCTATCGGTGAGTACTAACATCCAGTATTAAACGCTTTGTTTGGGTTAGTACCATGTTAATTATAATACAAGTAATAGAAAAAATATTCTAGCGAACCCATAGATAGGAAACAAAAAACATCATTTCATTCAAAACCCCCCTCGATACGGAATGAAAGAAAAAAATGTTTCATTCAAATATCTCTAGATTTTCAAGCGAGTGATTAGACTACCTTTTTTTCATTTATCCGTTCTTCAGCATCTTGTGAGTAGATAAATTCGGTTGTAAAATTCACTACCTCACTTGTCTCAATCGCATGGTCAATTTATTTTTGCGCGCATGTTTTTAGAAACAGCATGGTACCGTTTTCTCCATATGTCTGTAGTTTGGCAAATTTCAAGCTGGAAATTGTCTAGGTTGGACTCATTGACGACGAATCTGGGGTCAAAATCCATTCTGTCTTGCCGTCCGTATGCACGATTACGGACGTTACGGAGGATTCGATCGACTTTAAACTTTCAGGGTAGGTTACATTCTGCAATGTGCCGGCTGAATTCGTTAATGGGCAGATTGAAGGTCAAACAGATCGATGAAAGCTTTGTCTCAAAACTTTGATGTTGAGTTATTTCGTATTCTCGGACATGATTCGAAATATATAAACTAAAATTATTGTTTAACAGCAGCTGCACGGCTGCTTGTATCGGTAAGTGTTGCATGTAAATCCCTGGAAGCGGTATGGCAGTCGCTGCCTGGTCGCGACTGCCGAGATCCGAATCGTACCTTAAGGCTTACTGGATTATTCGAAGTTCATGGTTTACATTTCATTACGTATGCCAAAATCAAAGTGAACACATCAGATCAACTGTGTCTCAGAAAATACTTAGAGGTTAAGTTCGTTAATGGGCGAAACTGCCCAATAGTTTCGGAGTTATAGCCAGTTGCAATTTACTTTCCTCAATAACTTGAAAAATAACGATCTGATTGAATTGAAAATTTTTGGGGATCACATCATCACATGATCAAAAATGTTGAGAAAATATTTTTGAATTCTTCTATTTCTTAGAAATTATTTGCCATATGCTGTTGAAATTAAGTGTCTTAATGAAGGGCATTTATAAAATAAGCTGTGTGGCACGAACAGAAATAAATGAGATATTTCACGTCAAATATTGGGTACCAACGAGCATTCATGCAAACCAACGAGGTGTAATCATTACTAAGGTGTCTTTCCTATTTACAAAATAACCTAAACCATAATATCCGACTCTTTCGAGAATAATGACTCATTATCAGAGCGCTATGTTGAGTAAATAAAAAGTATAAGTTTATTGACCTCATTTCTGTTATTAATAAACTGCATTTATCTTCCCCGAATTATAATAATCTCAAACTATTACCTTTCTGTTTACACAAGAAAGTGTCAAGTATGCAAGTTTCACGATGTGAAATATGTCAATGTATGTAAAGCTTTTATCCAAGAGAGAATTGCATTTCGGTTTTGATAATTCCGTATATTATCTGATCCTCAAGATGGGGAAGACCAATATTAAGATGTGAAGGTGGTGTGGTATTGAATTCTAATAGGCGCCCTGCAGTTCTTTACAGATTGTGTCATGAGTATCATGGTAAAGTTCTTAACGAATGTCAAATTATTTGGAATTTCAATAAGAATAGTTCTGAATAGTCTGAAATCCCAAGTAAGGTTTACCTTAACCCACCTGCTAACTGGATATAAATGATATTATGTATATAAAGAGAAAAATATAATTAAAATGTTTTAGAACATGATATTATATCAATAGGGTTACCGTTAAATATACCGGGTGTTTCAGTGATAAACGAACATACGGTAACGCGAGGTTAAGCTCCCTGGAGGAGTCCGAAAAACCTTTATACAGGGTGAGTCACAAGGAACTGTACATATTTCTACAACGTATAGAGACTACTCAGGTGGTTATCAAATGACCATTTAAAAGTGCCACCCTCTTTTGAACGGTTATCCCGAATAGATTGAAATTTTCAGGCAATATTGTCTTCAAGGGCCTTCAGGTACCGACTTGTTAATAATTGGGAAAAAACCAGGTCCGGCTTCGAAAGTTTTTGTTGTTTTTGTCTTTTGCAAAAATTGTATGTTGTATGTTTTTTTATGTTTGACGAGGAATATTCAAACGATAATGATTATGAAGGAACATTGCCCAAATTATTTTTCCTAACATTATTGTACGATTTTGAATTAAATAATGAATTTCGGTGATTATTTTCGCTTAGCTTTCAATAACAATTTTTTCATTGAATTTAGTATAAGGAACTAGAGTAAGTATTACCTTCACAATTCATTCAGCCTCTTCTTAGTTCAGTTTTAATCCGATTTAAATCCTATTGATTATTTCGTTTGGTGACGACTGAAAGAACTGGTGTATGCATAATCCTCAAACACACGCCAGGAATTGATAGAAAAAATAATTTACTGTTCAGATATTATTAGGAATGATCCAGGTAAAATCAGGAAGGTAGTAAGACATTTAAATATAAGACAAGAGAAATGTATGAAAGCTGGAAGAATTCGTTTTAAAAATAATCTAAAATAATTGTTATTGGTTATGTAAATTTAATTATGGCTTTACGTTCGACCATCAAGGATTTTATTATCCCAATATTCAAAAAAACGCTGCAGATTTTACACAAGGGTTTATTATTTTCTCAGTTGAATAATCCAATTACATTGATATCTTAAATTAAACTTATATATTATTCATAACTCATTGGTTTTTCACAACACAGAAACCAATTCCATAAAAAGATTCATGTGAAACATAAAAATCTCCATAAATACCCCTGTATAATCGAACAACATTTCCACATGCACAACGCTAAATGTGTAGCATATTTTAAGTTAATATTTTGAATGAAAAAAGACGTTCACCTCTTTGAAAATCTTACTCTTTTCAATACTCATTGAATTGCTTGTCGGTATTCTACAATTAAAAATGAAGTTCAAATCAGAAAGCGTTAGATCTTTTTGACATACTAGGGAAATACCCTCAAAATTTAAAATGGCCACGAAATTTTTTGCCAATATCTCCGCGAATAAATATCGGTCAAACTAAAAACTCTAAGACCTGAACCAAATTTTATTCAACTTCGATGAATATGTTTCCGAAAAAAAGTTTTCAAAAAAAAATTAATTTTTTCCAATACCATCCTCGCGAAATTTTGCATTAAATTCAGACGTCGATATTTCATAACTAGTCATGATGTTTCAATCTGATCGCGTTAGTATTTCTTGATACTGAGGAAATGAGCTCAATCTTTCGAACTAACTCCAACACGTAAAACAAAATTCAAGAATTTCCGCTAATATCAAATGTGTAGATGTGATTTCTACTAGGATTCAACATTGTTCTGAAAAATATAAATGAGCTCAGGCTCCTACCCTTAGTATTAGATTCTCGATAACTGATGAGATTTCCAATTTGTTTCATCATATACATGCTCATTATCTTTTGTATTCACGCTTATTTCAAACTCTCAGTATAAGAAAATATTGGATTTCGATTGAAACCAGTACCGAATATCCACATGTTGACAATGATTGTACTACGCAAACCAAAATTGATGAAAACCTCCGATCATCCGAATTTTTTGTATATCTTCATTATTTTGAAATACGCTACTTAATTCGCGTTCTTCATGTAAAAGTATTATTCAGTTATACCAGAGTAATTATTGAGATTTTAATGTTTCAAATGAATTTTTTCATGGAATTGGTTTTTGTGTTGTGATATATTTGAGCTCCATAAAGGAATTTAATCTTAAATCCCGTAATTCGCAGGATGATATCCATTAATAATTGTTATCCGATTTTTAGTAGTTATGTTTCAGATATTAGGAGAGAAAACCCAAAAATATTTAATTTGAACTACTTGCGATTATGAAATTGTCAAGAACATAGATGGGGCATTTGCACATTGTTTTCATAAAATAATAAACGAATCCGTTACAAATTTCTTTATATGTATTAAAAATATGGTAATCAATCTTTTCATCTGCCTTCAGATATATGTTAACCGATTATTCCACTCAATTCCAATCTTAGAACATCAGAATGCGATGATTCATTTTCGGGATTATTGGAAGTTTGAAGCATTTTTCTCTATAACTCAGGGACCACTAGTCGGAAATCATCCGGGTAAAAATGTTTAGGTTTAGACATGCAACAGTAATCAACGTTCAGAGTTTCATGAAAATTCGGTGGTAAGTTTCCGAGAAATAATTTTTTCTCCTCCCCCAGTTTCACGGATTTTGGTTGAGTACTTTCTTAAAAAAGCCTCGGACAACGGACGGCGGACGGACGATTTTTTTTTTATTAGTTCATTCAAATCTACATACTCCAAAATGCAAACTGTGAAATTTTCAGGGGGGGGTTATTTTTTTTTGCTCGATCACTAAGGCTTATTATCTGATTTTATCAAATAATAAACCAAAATCGGATTGGATCGATTGAATAGAATATTATCCAACGAGTAGTAATGTGGGTAATAACTCACTCAGATTAAAGTTTCTGTAATTCACCAAGTAAGTTATGACCATTACTGCAAATGGAAGACTGTACTTAAGCTATGCGACTATAACAATAAATAACCTCGGTAAATCTAGCAGAACCACCATCGATTCCTCGGAAAATTTTTTGACAATAATTTGAAACTAATAAAACACTAATTTAGTACCTAATTTTTAAATTTTGTAGCCTTCAGTAGACCCAGAAAACGTATGTTCTGCTAGTTTACCGTCGAACTAGCAGAACCCAACCTGTAATAGATATGTCATTGAAGAAAAAATATGTCATAATTGAGCATTCATTCAACACCAATTTAGATCACTATTTTGAAATTTCACGCACTTCGCATTTCGAAGATAAACAGGGGTCAATAGAAATTTCGTTTGGTGAGTATTAATCGAATATTTAGAAATGAATTAATTCCTCCTAATTCGGAAGTAATTTCGCACCCTGTCATAGATATGTCATTGAAGAAATAAGTACTTATGCCAATAGTATTCAAAAATTTCAATAGAAAATTCGTATGGTAATAGAGTATTATTCGAATATCTAGAAATGAACTCCTTCCTTCTGATTCCGAGCTTCTTTTGCTCTAAAAGAATACATTCATCGTATTTCACCTATGACGGTACATTATTTCTTATAGGTTAATTCATAATGGGTTACCTGTGTGCAGAAAATAAAGCCTCACTCGTTACACCTACATAGTTTGTATATCATAGTTTTGAAATAATTAATAAATCCTGAGGAAAGTATCCTTTATATTTTGCATTTGTTACGAATAAAACCTACAAAATCTCCCTTAGACTCAGCGCTATTTGTCACCCGAAAGTTGCGCCTGTCTTTGATGTTATTTTATTGCCCCTTCAAGGGTTTGTCACGTATCATCCTCCGATGTTTTTTGTCGCTCAAAGCTAATTTCTCAATTTCAGGTTCTTTCACTACAGAAAGCGAAAAGGGGTCTGAATAAGTGTTCAATTAGTGCTTCATTATGACATATTTATTTCTTCAATGACATATCTATTGCAGGGTTGGTTCTGCTAGCTTGACGTCAAGCCAGCAGAACCGAGGTTTTTTTGGTCTATAGAAGGGTGCAAAGTTTAAAAATGGGGTACCTACTCAATAAGAGCTCACTTCGTTTCGAATTATTGTGAAAACATTTTCCAAAACATCGAAGGTAGTTTTGCTAGCTTTACAGAGGTCAATAACTACTGAGATACGAGTACAGAAATTGAACATTATTGAAATATCATAAAAAAATTCTGGTAATTTGTCACAATTTTTCGGAGATTTGAGAAACTTTGAAAAATAACGAACTTTTTTTCTCGTACCTTTCGGCATAAAACTACGCAATGCACACCTTTCGGCCCGTGTAGGTTCTTTTCCCATCTTCGGTCCGAGCCGTGGACCAATCGGAGAATTTGCTCTTTTTCCGATTAATTATAGTGAGTTATAGTATTGGGTTATTTCAACTCACGTTGTTCGTTTACGGATACAACTTATTGCTCAAGAGCAGTTGAATAATGAATTTATAATAGTTTGATAGAAGTAGATGAAACATATAAATCAATTGAAAGGTTTGGGCATAAAGGTTCATCCCGAACCTTGGTAGGATCTAGGCATATGATTAAGAGATCCTAGTTGTAGTACATGTATAACAATAAGTAAATAAATGAATAAACAAATGAATAAAATCGCAAGACCGATTCATCAGGAAGTAAACCTTTGCTATATCAGTCAGTTGCTAAGACTTTCCCATTTCACAACGGAGTGTCAGACAACTTATTTGATTCTAAGTTTCTGGAAATATTGGAAAAATGGAATTTCGGATGGTGACATCTGAAGAATCTCGGAGTTGGGTTCATTCATTCATTACGCGCATGTTCTAGGGGTACGACTTGTTATCGTTTTGTCCAAGAAACAAGCTAAAGATTTGAAACTTTCAAGGTAGGTCGCGGATCAAATGCGGAAGTTAAATTGCTAAGTCCAATCGACCAAACGTTCTCGGGGTTATAGTCATTCGAAATTTAAACGTATTTTCATTTTTTTTCATTTATTTATTTACATCACACATACATTTTGAGTATACATATTTAACCAAGGGTGCGTCATCAAAAAGTTACATGGCTTGTCATTACTCAATATAACATAACAAAGATTAACAAAGGACGAACGCACAATATTACAAAAAATCACAAACAGTACACTCAATACAGAAATTTCTCCTTATATCCCAGGAAATTCACAACGACGCGCAACTTTTTGCGGAATTTCATTGAAATTGTATTACTGATTCAATCAAGATGAAACTTTGTAACCATTTTGTGCGAAATTTCATGATCAACAAGTTGAATTTTTTTTTCGAATACTCCATATTCTGCTCTCCTCTTATCATATACCTTCAAGCGTCCATTTTCAATTGAGCATTGAATTTCAATTCCATCTAATCTGTATCTACTTCTGGAAATATTGGAAAAACAAAAGTTTGAATGTGTATCTCTGCATAATGATTTAGTGGATTTCACCAATTCATGAGTTCTACTTTGGAAATGACCCCCCAAACCTACTGAACAAATATAGAAATCTTTCGGGAGTCATTGTGTTCACGATCGGCCTTGAGGAAGACGAGATATCTTTCCTCTTGGATTCATTTTTCGAAAGATATTGTGGATACCCAACGATAGTCCTCAAGAAATTATTTCCACTCAAAAATGACAAACTGTTTTTGAATTCGAAATATTTTCTTAAAATATGGCTGATAGAGAATTCGTGGATGGACACTTAATATTAACTTTGCAGGAAACAATAGTGTATTCAGTCAGATAACTTCAAATCGATTCACTATTCTTCAATCTCCTAACCCGTAGTTGAAAAACGAGGCCATTGAGCGTGAGAAAAATATTTTGTCGATTTCTTCAGAATAAATGGTCCAACTAATCCTCAATTCAGAAAATATAATTATTGCCTCTCATAGCAAATTGCTCTACAATGTTGTCGCAATACCGATTATTATTATGAAGTATTCATAATTTCTTACAAAATGAATGACAATGGACTATTACACAATTAGTCATGTTAGAATTCCTGAAAGGAATCAAGTGATGGTGAAATAAAAACAGCGATGTCTTTTTCTAGGTGGTTGGTCATTTGGAACACAAAAATTCAAGGATATGTCAAAAACGAGATATGCTAGACAAACCTTCATTTTCAGCGCCATTCCCTTCTTGAGAGACAGAGGTTTCGATGGATTAGATCTGGATTGGGAGTATCCAAAAGGATCAGATGACAAGAAGAACTACGTATTACTACTGAAAGGTAAGGAATACATTTGTATGAAGCGCCGAAATATGAAGTTTGGAAGATTTTGCTTTTGAAATAATGTCTAAACTAATTCAGGTTTTTGATAATTGAAATGAGAGAAAATCTCTTTAACCATCAGATTAGGAATGGATTTCTATTTGATATTCGTCAATCTAATTCAACACGGAATTGAAAAGATTACAATAAAATTGTATATTCCGATATTGGTTTGTACTGAATAGATATTTTCTGTTCTATTGATTTTGAACAATTGTTTTGCTACAACCTTGAGATATTAACATTTTATAGATATTGTTCTAGAAAATAATGCTTCATCTTTTCGTCCAAATGTCCGTAATTTTCGAATTCGGAGCCGAAAACGGTCTTCAACGATTGAGTAAGACTCCCTGAATGGGACTCCATTGTCAATCAATTTATGTTATGCCTCCTTTTCCGAACGCTTAGCATTACGATGTGACACTTGTTTATGGTTTCTGCAATTTAGACAAGCAACGGTGGCAAAATATTATAGAAGGTTTCCTGCTATATGGAGCAGTTCCAAACCAACAAATATTCCTAGATATCGCCCGTTATCTGCTCTCATAAATCAAAATAGTTTAATTATTTTCGAGGAGAAAAAAATGGTAAATGTGTCCTTAACGTGAAAACCGATATTAAAAAGAAAAACCTAGGCCGAATCAGATCATATAAACGACAAATTAATATCCCTTGTACAGGGTCTTTCATTAGACCTAGAGATAAAAACAAAATTTTTGAGTCCCTGTTCATACTATTTTGGTGTGGTTTACGTGGAATATTTGTGGACCTGAGATGACATTCCTGCCAAATTTGAAGCGCATCAGTTGAACGGTTCAGAAGTAATCGCCATTTTTTTTTAGATTGAAAAAAATGAACAAATGGTGTGCCGTTCACGGTATTCAAAAAAAGAAAAATTCGCAGAATCCGATGATAGTAACGACTAATGGATATTTTATGTACGGATTGTTTTGTAAGAGCTGGAATTAGAAATATCATTTTTCTATTCCTGGTTTGTACTATTTCGGTTTGGTTCATATAAACAGTTCGATGACTTGTGGTCACTATATCTTACAAATTTGAGTACGTTGAATGGTTCACAAGTTGAAGCCATCTAAAAGCTCTGCCAAAATCGATAAATCACCTCGTATCTTGAGAATTGAAAATGTGTATGCAAATTTCAAATCAGCTTGCTTCATTTCTCCTAAAATTTTGTGAGGTTGTATGCTATTTTGCCCTGCATGTATGTATACCGTCTTGCCCTTAAGGCGACATCCGAAGTTTCATGGGCTTATTTTGGGCAACAGTGAATGATCGTTTCGTCACAATTTCTGTAATTTTCTAATTTTAAGTAGAAAATAGGTGATTGCTTTGGCAACGTATCAGGACATGCGTGTAGGAGCTCCTATCCCCACGTAGCGCTTTTCTAGGATTGGATCGATCATTATTTTGATACAATTTGGAATTATAATGATAATGCACTCATAAACATAGTATGAAAACCTACTTTACTATAAAATTCTCCGAGCAAATTCAAATAAGGTGACGTATGAAGTTCGAAGTAGAAATTCCTTTGGGCACAACTATACTACAACACGTACAAATTTGTACTGTTACTACCATCACTGTTCTCGGTCACAAAAGTACCTACTTGATCATTTTTGTCATTATTGCTATACAAGACTGCTCCTAGTTCGCGCGCGTTTTTCAAAACGAGCTCGATGACGTTTTACCCATATGAGCCATTATAGGCTACTAACCCTTAATTGCCTTTAGGATCACTCTGTGTAATTTGGCCAGTGATAACTTTCACACCATGTAACTTGCTAGTGGCTTAGGTACTCTTAGTTTTACAGGGGGTTTGCTATTATAAAATATAGTTATGTTTATTCCGAGCCATAATAAATGATCGATTCCACGGAAAAAATCATAGTACACCACTTGAGTTCTTTTAGTCATTATGAAGAATTGGTTTCATTAGGAAAATCTCAACCACAAGTTGAAGCTTGGCAAGGTCTACCCTGGCAATCCACTAGATTGCTATCAGAAAAGGATCCAATGTTTTTCACATTTACAGCACAAATAGATATGAAAAGTTTGAAATGGTTTGATATCAAACTTGTCTTATAATTCGAAAACAACACCTTATAGAGGAATTCAGTTGACGCCATCATGAGTTTCTCGAATTGGTATCCCCAATGTTGCACGATCTATAGATTTGTTTAATGAATCCATTCAAATCAATTTCCATCATAAATTCATTCAAAAGATACTCAATGTTGCACTTCTCCATATCTGTATATTTTCTTTTGTCTTGAAATATATCATACTCATTGATTCATTTGTTTGTAGGATTTGCTGTTTTTCCATTGAAAAATATGATGTCGGTCGATATAATCAATATACTTCAAGCATATTGCGCAGAGATTGCATTAAAAATGGGACTATAATTATGTTTTCTTTCGTAACCAGCAAAACTATTTACCAAGTAAACATTCTGAAGATGCATATTGCATTGACAGAGATCTCAGCGTTCAACGTTTAAATTACGCAAAATAGTTGCACTGCTTGAAGAGGACGACACGTATTACTTTCCTTTCAATATGGAAATTCTTTCTTGAGTTATTATCATGTCTTCTTCATCGAAGTATTCAACAAAGGTTGGAAGTAAATGTGAACTATTGAATAACCACGATCTCTGATTCGTGATCCAAGATCGCCAATTTCTTAGGGTGGCAAATTTCATCATATGTCGAGTTGAAATGAATGCTTATACCTATTAAATGAGGAATGCTCACCCTGCTGATTTCAAATTTATTCGAATTTACTGAGTAGGCCAAATTCATTAACATTCCAAACCATTGATGAAATATCTCCCTATTTGTTCGGTAAATAAGTAGGTATGTTCCAAATAAATGTAAGAAAGCTTGCATTTTTGCGCGCATGTTCTAGGGGAACAGCGTGCTATCGTTTTGTCCAAATGTCTGTAATTTTGGATGATTGAGCCAAAAATGGTCTCAATCGACTAGGTTGGACTCACTGATGATGAATCTGGTGTCAAAATCGATTCTGCCTGGCTGGCCGTCCGTCCGGCCGTAGACACGGTAACTCTCGACAGAAGCAAGCTAGCAACTTTAAACTTTCAGGATAAATTGCGCATCAAAATGCCGCGGTAAAGTTTGTAAATGGGCCAAATCCGTCGAACAGTTTCGGAGTTATAGGCACTTGAAGTTTTGAAGTTATTTATTTTTTATTTCAAAAACTACTTGAGCGATTGGTTTCAAACTTGGCAGTTAAGTGGAGTATAACGACGCGCAACTTCGAGCCAAATTTCGTCAGGATCATAATGTCAGAAATTAAAAAAAAAATTGTTTTCGAAATTTTTTTCCAAAAAATTTTTTTTTTCGGAAACTATTCATCATATCCAAAAAAAATTTTGACTTTGAGCTTTATATTTCACAGCAGTGTTTCAAATTTCAGTTCGATACGATCATAAGTTTTGGAGATATCGGGAAAAAATATGTCAAATTTCGAGGTTTTCTTCTCGATATCGTTGATTTTTTCGGTATAACTCGAGAAATACTGATTCAGTCCTGATAAAACTTCACAGCTAGTTTTGAGATGCTGAAAGACAACTTTTTGCGAAATTTCGTGATAATCGTGTCATTAGAACAATTTGAAAAAAAAAATTTCTATGATTTTCTCATCATATCATCCTCATTAAATTCTGTAAGAAACTTCGAACTGTTATTTTTCGATGAAGTACTGGATTTCAATTCGAACTGATCTGTATTTTTGGAAATATTGGAAAAATAAAATTTTGATTGGGTATATCTACGGAATCATTGGGTGGATTTTACCCATTCACGAATTCGGCCTTCGTAATTAAGGTCCAAACCTTCTCTAAAAATATCGAGTTTCTAAGTTGTTTCTTTCGGAAGTTATTGTGTTCACGCAGTCGGCCGTTAGGCTGACCGTAAACACAATAACTTCCGGAAGAAACGACTTAGAAACTCGATATTTGTAGAGTAGGTTTGGGGCTTTATTACGAAGGTCGAATTCGTGAATGGGTAAAATCCGCCCAATGATTCCATAGAGATACCCATTCAAAATTTTATTTTTCCAATATTTCCAAAAATACAGATTTGATCGAATTGAAATCCAGTGATTTATCAGTGAAAAATTTCAAAAAGCACTGCCGTGAAGGCAGCAGCTTTTGCGTGCATGTTCGAATTCGTTGCTGAAGCGGTCATCTACATTGAACATGCGTGCAAAAGTTGCTGCCTTCACGGCAGTGCTTTTTGAAATTTTTCGAGTGATCCCGTGATTTTCGAACGCTGACAGAAAAAAAATGCGAATTCGCCGGTGTATTGAAAACTGTTAGATTGTAAAATTAATGTTTGTCAAAAGTAGGAGAAACGAAAGAAGTTCATTTCAGGTTTGTTGAAAGTCAAATTTCTATTATTGACTGACTTGAACAAATGTTCCTTCAATTCAGAAAAGAAAACACATCTTGTTGTCCTCAACTCAACTTACCTAACCTAACCAAGCACCTTAAAAACTCATAACAGGAAATTCAGGATACAATCCCGAATTAAATTTCCGCTTCTGATTCAAACTGGCACTGTCCTGAATTAAAACTGACCTTACCTAACCAGACAACAAAATAAAACTGATCTACACCCTATTTCGTGGACGGTGTTCGATTTTGATCGGTTTTTAAATATATTCAGTTTTTCTAAGTATATCAGTCTCGAATCCGGTGAAGTCGTAGTTTAGGAGATATTTTTTGGGAATTTAATTTTTTGTACTGAATTTGACATAAAACATCAAATTATTAAAAAGATACACCCAGATCTCACCGTGCTGTTATCGTTTTCGACCGTAAACGTTGATCAATATCATCATTCTTTGAAACGCCAATAAAGAGCATAACTCTACCCTCCTCCGCAAAGAAATACTTATAGCTGTGATTATTTAAATATTTCATCATTTCTATCATACAATATCGAAATTTGACGAGAAAAACGAATCAGAGGAGGTTTGTTGCATGTTTATGTACTAATTGCACATAGTCTCCCCACTGGTGCATTCGCTATATTTTGCCGTGTCCCTTCTATTATAAATCGGGACAAGCCCACGATTTCGTATTGTTACTACTGCCTTCTGAATCTAAAATTTGAGTATTTGTAAATAACCGTCAACCCAAAAATTCAAATATTAAAAGACGACAGGATCTAAACGCAATCAAGTGTCGAGTAGGATTTAGATGCATAGAATTCTAGACATTTTCGGTGGATTTATGTTTGTATTCTGTAGTGGGACTCATACAAACCATAAAAAAATTCCACAAATAATATTTTTAATAGACATAACCAAGAAGAAATGCATCTGTGTTGTCAAAATATGAGAGATGAATGCAATTTTCGAAAATTAATATCTCCAATTCCAATTATTCAAAAGAATGATGATTTAGTACCTATAAAAGATTTTCTAAACCAAAGAATCAGAAAAATATTCGACAATTTTCACGTGAAGTGAATTTTTGCGTGCATGTTCTAGGGGAACAGCGCGCTACCGTTTTGTCTAAATGTCTGTAATTTATGAATTTGGAGCCGAAAATGGTATTGAACTCATTGATGACGAATCCGATGCCAAAATCGATTCTGTCCGGCCGTCCGACGGCCGGTCGACTACAAGCGCACGTAGAAATCTATAGACTTAAAAATTTCAGGGCTAGTTGCATATCAAAATGCAATGGTTAAATTCGTTGATAGGCAAACTCAGTCTTATGGTTTCGGAGTTGAAGGCATTTGAAATTTTGAGGTTATTTTCCTGATATTTCGAGAAATCCTGAAGCGATTAAAATGAAACTTGGCAGTTAGTCGGAGCTTGAGGACTTGCATTTTTTTGCAGAATTCTGTTGGGATCGTGCTGTCAGTAAATTTTGAAAGAAAATCTTTCGAAATTTTTTCATGCTTACAAAAACTACAACTTCAAAGTTGGTGACCTAGGCTATGTTGACAACGGAAACCGATTGAATAAAAAGATATTTGATGGAATAAGGATTGGTATTTCTGTCATTGAAGGGAAATTTTCGAATTCCATTTATAGAATAGACTCAGGTGATAGGAAAAAACAATCGAATGTTTTTATGTTTCGAAACTCATTTCAAAATTTTTTTCATTTTCGATCGCTGACAGATGTAAATGAAAATCCGATGATCAATACCGGAACAATACGAACGATTAACAACGCGCACTGTGACGTTTAAAAGTACAAATCTGAATCTTTCATCAGATAAAGGAGAACATTTCACGTCGGAGACAAACATTAAAAAGGCACACATCTTTCCTTTCGATTAAATCTTATTTTTGGAGGATTTTGCATCAGTTCTAGTTTTCTTCTGGGTTTTCACTCCCAATATCTGAAACAGAACCATTAAAAATTAAATGAAAATTGTTTTTTCATGGAAAGAGCCCTTGCGGATTGCAGGCTTGAACTTTTTGTCAAGGGCAGTTTCTTGTAAATTATTGCTCATGAGGCAATCTGTTTTCCAAGCAACTGCCCTGGACAAATAGTTTAATCCTACGATCTGCAAAGGTATTTTCCATAGTTCTGTTTCAGATGTGGGAAATGAAAACCCAGAAAAAATCTAAACACTGATGCAAAATCCTCTCAAAATAAGCTTCAATCGATACACAAAAGAGAGTTATGGGCCTTTTCCTATCGTTTGTTTCGGACTTAAAATGTTCTCTTTTGTCTGACGAAAGATTATTAATTGTACTCTGAAACATGACAGTTTGCTGCTTTGTTTGTCATTTGTATTGTCCCAGTATTGTTCATTATAACCTGTTTTTCAAGAAACAGCCCTTGACAAACAGTCCAATCCTGCAATCCGCATGGGCGTTTTCCATAAGGTAACAACTCTACATAATTTTAGTTTTCTTTCAGACATTGGGAGTGGAAACCCAGAAATAACCAACAAAATGATTCGAAATCCGCCCAAAATAAGCTTTAGTCGTTTTTCGAATGAATGTTCCTTTATTACAGGATAAGAAACACATCTTGTTTATTTTCCAAGTAAGATAACATTATATATATATATATAAATATATAGGGTGGTCCAAGTAGTGACGTCAATAATTTTTTTCAAATTCCTCATAACTGGGGATATTCAAAAATAACCCATGTATGTCACGCGATTTTTTTGTAGTTTTCGAGATATAATTTTTGTGTGTTTTTTCAATTTATTATGTCAGCGAGCTTTAAAAATTAGTTTTCTACCTTTTACGCGCTTGTTATGGGAAACAGCGTGTTATCGCTCCGTCATGATGTCTGTAATTTTCGAATTTTGAGCCGAAAATGTTCTTGATCGATTAGGTTGGACTCCCTGAAGAAGAATCTGTGGTCAAATTCAATTCTGTCAGTCCAGCCATCCGTCTGTATGTGTTCTAACTCTCGAACGAAATGACCTAGCGATTTGACATCACCATATTAGGTTTGGAATACAGATATCTCGATTAAGTTCGTAAATAGGTGAAATCGGTCAAATAGTTTCGGAAATAGGCCCATTTGAAATTTTGAGGATAATTTCTCGATATCTCATGAAGTACTGAATCGGCGTAAAACTCGAAAATTTCGTGTGAATTCAGTAGTTGGAAATTTCCCAAAAAATTTTCATTCGAAAATTTTTTTTTCTAGGGAACTATTCATCAGATGTCAACGAAATTCAGCCTTGACCTTCAAGTCGGTATTTTACAACAACAATCCAAATTTCATTTCGATCCGCTATTTACCTTCACAGTTATGAGAAAAAAATATGGCAAATTTCATCTATTCGGAATTTTAACGTTATTTCCGCAATATCTCGAGAGAAACAGATATAATCATATTGAAAATTCGTAGCCCGTTGAATAATAACAACGCGCAACTAGGTACAAAATTCTGTTTCGATCTACTTGATAGAAATAAAAAAAAATATTCGAAAATTTTTGAAATTTTGTGAAATAATTTTATTTTCCCGGAAATCGTTGGTCAGATTTGAACGAAATTTGGCACAAACTATAGAATCAATATGCAACTTTTCGAATTTCAATTCGATACGATATTTAATTTCGAAGATATATGAAAAAAAAGATGTACTATTCCGTTGTTTGAAATTTTTAAGTTATTTCCTCAATATCAGATCAAAACTTTGTGATTGTTTGGAGAATACCAACGCGAAACTTAATGAAAGAATTTCGTATGGATTCAGTTATTAGAAAATTTTTAAGAACTCTTTATTCGAGAATGTTTTGTTGAAAAATTCTTTTTTTCTCGATGAAAGTTGTTCAGATGTTAACAACATAAGACGCAGAGTTTAAACTCAGTATTCAACAACAATGTTTTCAGATTTTAATTCCATACGATATTTAAATTTTTAGATATATGGAAAAAAATATGTCAAATTGCGTTGTTCGAATGTTGAGATTATTTAGTCAATAACTCCATCGAAAAAAATCACATAGCTTGAAGTTAGTCTTTTACAATAGTTTTTCAAACTTCGATTTGATTTGATGTTTATTTTCGGAAATATTAGGAAAAATAATGTGAAATTTCGTTGTTCTTAAAATTTTGAGAATGTTTCCTCAGTATCTCGCTAACTATTAATGTGATCAGATCAAAACTTGGGATATACCTTGAAGTCAATATTCAAAACTAGTTTTAAAATTTCAGTTTGATATCCATTTTCAGAGATTTTGAAAGATTAATGTTATTTCTTCAATATCTCAAGAAGAATAGACCCTTTCATATTTGAACTATGCAGTAGTTTGGAGAATACCAACGCACGACTCATAGCAAAATTTAATGAGGATCGTATAACGGGTGGAGAATTTTTGAAAATGATTGGAAAATTTCGTAAATTTTTGTTGAACATTTTTTTTCTGCAAACTATTCATTAGATTTCAACGAAATTGGCAAAAACCTTGAGTCAGTCTTTCACAACAGGATTTCAAAGTTCGATCCGATTTTTATCTTCGGAGATATTGAGGAAAAATGTGTCGAATTTCTCGGTTATATCCTAGGCATTGTTGTTATTTACGGAGTAACTCAAAAAATACTGATATCAACCTCAATCACATCCGAAAAAAACGACCTAGAGATTCGATATTTTATAGCAGGTTTAGGGGTTAATTAAAAAGATCGAACTTATGAAAATTTGACATACGCCCAATGATTTTGACGATATATCAATTCGAAATTTTATTTTCCCATAGTATTACCAATACTGCAGATGTGTTAGAATCGAAATTCTGCACTTGATTGAGAAATGACTGCGTGAAAGTTCATGCAAAATGTATTCAAGAAATGGTTTCAAATGTGAACAAACGCGTAAAAACTCATGGCGCCACGTCAGGGATTTTCTAGATTTTATCATTCTTATGGTTAATCAAACTCCAAAATGTGATTTTAAAGTAATTTTAATTGAAATTCCTGTGAACTGAGTGCAGCTCGTGTGAGGTTTACAATAATTTTGTTCTCACCACTGATTGAAAATGTGCATATTTCAAAATTTGTAGTTGTAAACCTACTTGCTTTTGCATAAGACATAAAAAGCACGAATTACTGAGAAATTACTATTTATTTTATAAATCTTCAGAAATCCTTCCTCCAACTTGAATACATAATAGTCAACCTTTTAAAAAGTTACATTTCAATTACCTGAAGCTACTCGAATATTCTTGTTTCATTTTTCTTTCCGCTTCTGAAAGTTTTTGTCCTAATTCTGTTTCGTTGGTCCTTTCCATCGCGTTCGTCAGATTTCGTAAAATTGACACTTTTTAATCAGGTAAGTTGCAGTAGAAACTTGTAAAGGTGAAGTTTGCGGAAGCTGATTATATGCACAATAAATTCCGAAATTATTACCTCAGTCATTTTAAGACCCGTTTTGTGGCTTGATAACTCAGCCCGAGTTGATAAGTTGGAAAAATCTACCCAATAATTTCGCTCTTCAAAATATTGTTTCACCAATATTACGAAAAAACTTATCCTATCGAGCTGAACTGGCAATGGTAAAATTAAACAAGGTTTAATATATTTGTCATTATATTATAAACATTTAAAATGTCGCATCAAGTGATTTACTAAAAAAAAATTATTTTTCTACCTTCTCGAGGCAGAAGTTTTTTTTCTCTCACCTTGTTACATACTTTTGGTTCATAGTTTCCGAGGAATGGCGCAGGTCATGTATTTGTGTCTATGGTTCCACACCATAGACATTGAAATTTATGTATGCTCTATGATTCGACATGATAGAAATTTATCTCTCAACAGAATACTAATATGGCTTGGGAATTGAGTACCTAAAGCATACATGCATGAGCATAAAGCTTTCAAATGTGTTGTTGTTCGAAATCCTGTTGAAACTTTTAATTTCTATTTTAATCCATAGAACTAAATATAAAATTTGACCCGGTTGGTACGTTCTTTCAGATAGATTCAATGTTCTCTACATAAAATAAATTCAAAGCTGACTCTTGAGAACCTTGTTATCGCTATATGTATAGGTACATCATACAGGTTGTCTAGTCCAAAACTTCAAGGCGAGATTCTACATGTGATTTTCAACAAAAACGGTCATATAGCACATGGTAGAAATATTGACGGTAATTCTTCAATTCAACATTTTGTGTTTTAACGACATATCTCAATTTCCTTCTATAAAATCAATCACACACGAGTTATCATGTTAGATATGAAATCGGGGCTGGAAAAAAACAGCTAGTACAAAAGTTATGTCATTCGAAAGATCACTAAATGGGGAAGTTTTTGCATGTTCATAATTAGTCATATTTCATCGAAAAACCTATTGGAAAATTATGATTGATAATTTTTACCTAAGAACTTTTATGTTCATCTGCTCACCACGCCTGCAGTAGGGAATTTTTGGAAACAAAAAGATTAATTTTTATCGCCAATTTCATGCTCTTTGCGATATGTGATCAAATTTGATAAAGCTATAAGGATAACTGGAGTGTGATTGATTTCATAACGAAAATTGAGATATTCCGTAAAAACACAATATTTCGACCATGGGTTTGTATGTCTTTTTCGCAAGTAATATCATAAAGGCATCTAATTTTTCCGAAGAAAACAAAGAAAAACCTTGCTAAGTAATATTTGGACAAGAAGCATGAGTGCTGGTGGCAACAAAACTCCGAGTCAAAGACGAGAATTTTTGCACCTGCACGAATGCTTTTTGTTAAAAAATATTACTTTGCAAAGTGTTTTTTCGATTTTTTTCACTGGAAAAATTAGATGCCAGAATGGTATTTGACAAGACTATTTCATGAGTAACAGATTATTCTGCATTCATTATGTATAGGTTTTCAAAGGTATTGTAATTTTTGGTGACAACAACTGCCAAGTTTTGCCGCGGGTAAACTCGAATAAACTGCTGCCAGCTCCTGCCAAACAGTTTTTCCACCTAGAAACTATTTTTAATTCAAAATTGCGCGTTTCTAAATGGTGGAAATTACGACGAGGGAAATAGTCTTTGGAAATCACCTGTAGAATCTTTGAATTTTTTGAGTTTTTAAAGTGGACATTCTGTATAAACAGTTTCGAATTTGCGGACAGAAATTGAAATTCGTCAACAAGAGAGAGAGAGAGAGAGAGAGAGAGAGAGACCCATAAGTAGATAGTAAAATATCTATGGAGTAAAATATGTTAATCGATTTCAAGCGAGGGACCAAAAGCTCCGGTTATAGTTTCGGTTATCCAAACTGACATATGGGCAAAGGATTATCTGTCAATTTGGATAACCGTAACAATAACCGGAGATTTTGGTCCATCGCTTGAAATCGATTTTTGTCTCTTTCTAGGAGGAACTGATTGTTTGGATTTATTGGGCTTTCCATTTATGTTTGTATGGTATAAAATATCTTTATATTTTTGGAAGAAAATATAATTTTGAATGGTTATATCTGGCCGAGTTTTTAAATACACCAAATTGGTGTGGTGGAAGAGTGATGGATCCACCAACTCGTTTTTTTATTGTCATTTGAATGACGTAAATGTCAATTATCTAGTCCAACATCCACCATTTATGTTCTATGTCCACCATATCAGGAAATCTTTCCATGTCAAACTTGACAGTTGCCCTTCACCTATGTTCCCTGTGGAGTAAGAAAATTTTTCTGTAACAAATGGATGTGAAGACCTTGGACTGCGTTTATCTCGACAGAGGTGACAACGTCCAATGTACAGTTAGTTTGTTTGGAGCGAACGTAATCTCTTGGGTTGTATTTGGTGTGGAACAGCTCTTCGCGAGTAGAAGATCCATATACGACAATCTAAAAGCCATAAAAGGGGGAATAATGCTGATATTTCCTCACTACAGGTACTGGTCTTTAGGACCAGCAGATGGTTTCGCAAATTTAATGACCTGGAAGATTCACAAAGGACCAACAAAACTCTCAACTGGTGATATTCAAGTGGTTCTCGAATTGAAAGAAGGACAGGTCTCCAACAGTATGTGGAACTTTGTCTACACAATCAGATATAGAATAACGCTCTTGGAAAAGGAGCTGCACATGGATTTTGAAATCGTTAACTTGAGTCCATATTCATTCTATTTTCATTTTCTGTTCTCCAATCACATCAAAGTACCCGATTTGAGGAAATGCCGTATAAGTGGATTGAAAAATTCTAAATACATAGACAAAATAACTGATGAATATTTAAAAACCGCAGCTGACGAAGAAGTGAAAATTGACAGCGAATATTTCAGGATATTCGTAGACACCGCAGATATTATAAAAGTTGCAAACATTATGGTGGAAAATAACTTGATTTTAATGAAAAGCAATCTTCCTGATACCATTTTGTGTAGTCCTTGGGAAGAGAAAGCAAAGAGTAGAGAAGATTTTTGTCCGGACGAATGGGACAAAATGTTGATTCTCGAAGTAGGACATAAACATGTACCTGTGAGAATATATCCGAATGAGAAGTTTGTTGCTAGCTTGAAATTGAGAGTAAAATCCGAGGACGAAGGAGATGAAACTGTCATTCAGTTTTACTAATCGTTTCCGTTTTTTCAAAAATATAAATTGATTCCTGTTTACAGTATTTCTCAACGACGCAGAAGAATATAGATAATCAGTGTTCATTTGTCCATTATCATCACCATTCACAAGTGTGAATATTTATACATATGCATCTCATGAAAGAAATCGAGAATACTGCTGCAATGAAGTTAGAAATATTAGTACTGTTGTTCATTGTACCTACAGACCTAAAAATCCTATCTTTCTCTTATAAGAAAATATATGTATCATATTTTTTACCTCTAACTAATCTCAAAAAAATATTTTTTCGAGCTCGCCCTAGTTTCATCCTTAAAACCTGCAAATAATTCATAACCTTTGCATGTCTTCACTTCAATAGAAGCACACAGACGAACAAACTGATGAAATAAATCAAGCTTATGATGTCTTTTAGTTTGTGGAGCTTGAAATTTTCACATTCGAATTTGATTTCGTAATAATTTCAGAAGGCTATAAAATATTTTCTCTTAACATTGCTTTCTCGGACCTCGACTTCTTCGTTATGGTGTAGGTGTTGAACTCTACATGGCGAAGATAATTGCAGACAGGTATTAATACTGAATGAGTGATTAGAAAGTAGGAAATAACTTGTCGCTTGAAAAAACACTTATCCGTGTCTGCTTATTGTTTCGAATAATTACAGTAAAAATTATGAATATCAGGGCAGGAAAATTATATTGTTGATTTGAACTTATTGCTTATTATATCAAATTTCCAGTTCAAGGATTATCATAAATTGAATCGAAGCCTGTTCCACAGAATTTATAGTCGCCAATACATCAATAACTTTATATTTGCTACGAAGATATTTTATGTATTGATGTTGTCTAATTGTCAGTAATTTTCGAATTTTGACCTGAAATTGGTCACGTACTAGAATGGACTCACTAATGACAAATATGTTATAAATGTCGATTCTTTACATCCGGCCGACCGAGGGCACGATAACCATCGCACATAAGGAGCTAGCAGCTTGAAACTAACAAGGTATACAGGGTGTCCCAAGTTCGATTGCCTATTAGACGTTTCTGAAGAACTGGACATATTTGAAATCTGAAAATTGAGATTTTGATATTGTTCAAAATTCTCTACTGAGCTGAAATATTTTTGGAGCTTGATCATTTCCGGTTATACAAGGAGTCAAAATAAATTTGTTCGAAAAATTATTTTCCATTTTGTCGTTTCTGATATGATTGAGTATTCCATGCTGAATATATTTATGTTAAAACCATTGTATTCCTTCGAATAGTTTTCAGAATAACGAAAAAGAAACGGAAAAAAGTTAAATATTGGAAGTCAGTATTATGTTCATTTTTGTTATTCTCAACATCTTGAGCGTAAACTGTTCTCATAACATCAAAGTAGAAGAATGTGAAAAGGTCATGGATCTTTTGAATTTTAGAAATATTACCACAGGGTGTTTCCAATTTTGTGTAGAAAACTGTGATCGAAAATTGGCCGTAGCTTTTATTTTTAAAGTAGAACCCTTTTTTTTATGATTGCGTTGGATTCTGCGAAGTGATTCTGCGAAGAAAAATAATGATAGTACTTCCAGATGTTCTTCCTCCTTAATTCAGTAATTCCTGAGTTATTTGAGATTTTCTGGATTTATTTTGTATATACAGTCAAATTCATCTAATCTGCACAAAAATATTCTGTGACCATAAAAGATATACTATCCCATTAATAATCTCAAGTGACACGCCTAATTATTAGTAGTTATCTCTACTTCTCGATTTTTTTTAATAAATCAAGCGTCGCTATTTGCATTCTGCATGTAATTCTTATGTTGTAAGCTTACAGTTATACACAATACATAGTCAAATACAATTTTCAATATTATTCCTTATTTTATTTTCATGGTGAATGCTACAGAATGCCGAGCATCCAATGAGAAGTATCCTCATTCATTACATTTATTCTGAAAATATGAATATTTCAAACTTTCCAAGTTTTGGAATAGAGAATATGAAATAAGATTAGTTGATGATGAAGAGAATACAAGATGCATCGAGTTAAGGAGCGATTAATCATCTATTCCATGTGAAATAGATGAAATTGGATTTTGCAATTGTTGAATTATGATAATGAATTGTGATAATGTATAAATAAAATACATTCGAAAACTCAAATCAATGAAATAAAAAATCAGGTCAAAGATTCAATATAATGTCCATTTTGTTCCACACACTTTTCTAGACGTCTCAAAATATACTGGCTCGTTTGATTTCCACCTACAGTGATTTGAAAGCTGCCTCAACACGACTTTTCAAATCTTCTTTGTTTTCTATAGGTCTTTCATGAACTTTATTTTTTATTGTACTGCATAAATAAGAATCTAAATGCGTAAGATCTGGAAATCTGGAATCCAACGATCACCAAACATTATGCATTGAGTTCCTCAGAGCTCCATCCAATTAGAGATATGCGGTACTAGACCTACTCAACGGCAATTCATCTAGAAAATTAGAAAAAAAAGTACTCAGAATCTCCAAAAATATTTCTGCGTTCAAATTTTCTTCGTAAATGTAGTACTGTTCTCTCTTATCCATTAAAAGAGGAAACTCATTGAAACTGAATCTTTTCTGGGTATTTCTCTTTCATTTTTATGAGGATTTCCGCTTTTTAAAATGTGGCAATTTTTCTATTGAATAGACCTGCATTTCTGAAATTTGCCTCATCTATCGAAATAATTCATTTTATAAAACTTTCATTGTTTTCAAGTCTGTCTAATATTCTTCTACAGAAATTCAATTTTTTCGATTCAATAGTCTTGCATTTCGTGTTTCTTCAAAATTCGGTTCACTGAACTTCTGGATGAATTGGTTTCATGAGCTGCACATCGAGTTGATGAATTTTCATTCATTTCAAAATAAGTCAATACACTAATTTGATTCTCCTCATCATCAACTATCCTTCTCTTGTATACTCTACTTCCAAAACTTTGAAAGTTTGAAACATTTTTTCTGTAGATCTTCTCTGTCATGGAGGGTAAATGGAGATACCTACTTCTCATTGAAAGCCCGGCAGGTTTTACTTATAATTCTATTACATTCACCATATATATAAAATAGATCTAGAATTTCATTATTAAAAAAGCGATTCATTTTGTGAAATCAAAAAGTTAAGATAACGACTAATAATTAGGCCTGTCACTTCTGAATCATAAATGGGATAATTTACTTCATTGGTTACTATGGTTCCATAAGAATATTCATTGAATCTGTTAAGATCCGTTGAATTTAACTCTACGTGCAACGTAAATCCAGAAAATTTCAAATAACTCAGAAGTTACTAAATTAAGGAAGAAGAACATCTTACATCACTATCATTATTTTTTTTCGCAGAATCCAACGCAATCATAAAAAATAGGGTTCTAATTTGAAAAAAAAAGTTATGGCCAATTTTCGATCACAGTTTTCGACACAAATTTGAAATACCCTGTGATGATATTTCTAAAATTCAAAAGATCCATGACCTTTTCACATTCTTCTTCTCTGATGTTATGAGAACAGTGTACGCTCAGGATGTTGAGAATAAGAAAAATGAACATAATTCTGCCTTCCAATATTTAACTTTTTTCCGTTTTTTCTTCGTTATTTTTAAAACTATTTGAAGGAATACAATGGTTTCAACATAAATTTATTCAGCATAAAATACTCAATAATATCAGAATCGAAAAAATGGAAAAAAAATGTTTGAACAAATTTATTTTCACTCCTTGTAAAACCGGAAATGATCAGCCTCCAAAAATATTTAAGCTCAGTAGAGAATTTTGAAAAATATCATAATCCCAATTTTCGGATTTCAAATATGTCCAGTTCTTCAGAAACGTCTAATAGGCACTAGAACTTGGTTCACCCTGTATACGAGCATCATGATGCACCGGCTTCAGTCCATGGAAAAAATCTGCCGGGTGATTTCGGAGTTTTAACCATTTAAATTTTGAAGGTTATTTCCTGAATACCTCAGATACTACTCAAGCGATCGGATTGAAACTGGTTGTTATTTGAAGCATACCTACACTTGCAAATGTTTGTTGTAGTAATGAATTTGAAAAAAAAAGAACTCGCTATTTTTCCTGAAGATATTCATCAGAATTCAACGCATACATTAAATAGTGTATCAAGTTTCAGTTCGATTCGATTTTCATTTCCGGAAATATTGGAAAAAATATTTCTAATTTCTTTTCCTCAGTATCGTTCAAAATTCCCGACTATTTCAGTACTTCTTAAAATATTCTACATTCTGTGGATCTTCTTCTCACTATATTATCCTCACAAAATTTTTCATGAATCTGTTGAGTGTAAATTAATTTTCTGAATCAAAATACTTTCCTTTATGGCACATATTAACTGTGAGTAGACATTTCCGAACGTAACTCATTAGGTGTGTTCATTGTACATGCATGAGGTACACGGTACACTAACTACACTAGTGTAATAACAGATTACGTGTACAGTGCATAGTGCAAACATAGAGTGAGGTTATCTTATGTGATGGTTATGCGAAGGAGCATAGAACAATGGTGCTTTTATTCCCATTTTTTGTCCTGATAAATGATTAGACCAAACATGGGGAAACTAATTGTATTTCATACTCTCACCACCGACACAAGCGGCACCAATCGACTCGGTCACATAATTATTTGGTTATTGATAGGTGCGTGGAACCTTTTTGTGTTAGCTTGGAAGAATTGTGTAGATCCTCAGAAACTTTTAAATTGGTCGCTTTTGTATTTTAGTTGGACAGTGCAGATGTATATGGAAATAAGTGTTCAAATGAAAAAAGAATCCAACTTATAGAAGGTATAATCTTCATGATACTCATGCAGAAGCATATCATTGATTTCATAATTGTCAATCATTTTCACTAACCGAGGATCGAGTTATCAACCCACAATCAAGCATATTATTTTTACTATTGAATTGGTTCTTTATTGAATATACATGAATTATGTGACAACTCATTCAAATTGAAATTCACTAATATATGCTACTATGTGCTATGTGCTACTAGAAAACTTCAGTTTTCAAATCCGATGAAATAAAATTAACCATTGAATGAAATACCTGTTTTCTAAATGGAAATCTTATGAACTCAATTGTAAAAAACTCAAATTCAACGGTTTCAACAATATGGCCTATGCAATGATTTCTTATACTCTGTGGAATTCCAGCTCTTGATAGGTCTCAGTTTGGCTTAAAATAAGAATGATGTTTGTTCTGTATCAACTTCCATGAACTTGTCGCCACTTTACCACATTCCTATGTATATGTGCACAATCTAGAAAAATATGAATATATTTGAAAAAGCTATCGAATGATATCGCTGTTTCAGTATATTCTGTAAAATAATCTCAAATTTCTTACCTGATAATTTCACGCCTCTCTTACTAAATAATATTAGAAAACATCGAATGATAGTTTATTCTCCAAAAGTTACATTGTATATTGAATTCTTATATTATATCATCTTTTATGCACTTTAGTTATGTGTAAATATAATTCATAATCATAGACATCTGTTGCTGTCTCTGATTCCTGGTTGGACGTGTTTTGTTCGGTATGCGTGGTTATTTCTGGACGAAATTAATTTTTGTCACATCGTAGTTTGGAATTTTTAACGTGCTTAAGAAAAACATTACGACAAATCAAAATCACCTCGAAATGGGAGCGGAAACAAAAGAAGCATAGAATTCTGTCATCTTGGATCTGCATAAAATCGTATATCATATATCTGTATTCGCTGAGAATCATACAGATTGAACTACATTAGTTGAGTTCCGATATTCCCAATCAGTACTGGCCACTATCAGTATTTCGAAACGCTTCGTACTGATACGAACAGTTAACAAAGCAGTGCCAGTAAAATCGACTGTCAAAATTTACTGACAAGTACTGGCCAGGAATATCGGAACTCAACTATTAACTCCAGTTATTCCGTTAGTTGTGACTACACTCGATTACACTGAGCTGCACTGGGAATTGGTGTGAGTGGAGCTAGTGTAGTTCATGTAGCTACATCGAACAAACCTATTATTCTGTGAATACTAGTTATGGATGAATCCTAAAGGATCCTTTTGTGCGAGGTAGATTCGGGTATTTGCGTAATCGGAGATTCACCCTATTGGTCGAGAGATTCGCCTTATTGGCTGACGACGATCACGTGATCGTCGTCGGCCAATACGGAAGAATCTCCGAGAACCCAAACACCCGAATCTCCCTCGCATAAAAGGTAGCTTTAATGTATTCATTGACAGCAATAAATAAATACGAAAATATTTGTATGTGTCGACCTTAACAATGCAGTAATATTGATTTTCAGAATTACGCGAAGCTTTTGACGCAGAGGCTCAAGAGATCAAGAAACCACGTCTTCTTCTATCTGCAGCAGTTCCTGTAGGACCTGACAACATCAAAGCAGGTTACGACGTTCCAGCTGTTGCTTCATACTTGGATTTCATTAATCTCATGGCTTACGATTTTCACGGAAAATGGGAAAGAGAAACTGGTAATTTATTTATATCTTTACTTTCATATTTCTATTGCTACAAACTGTTCTCGAATGTGTCTCTTGGTTTTTGAATGGAAGTGGTTGAGCTCATTAAACTGAACAATTTTACAAAATCGATAAATAGATTCAAAAACCACCCTTACATAATTGATCGTTGCTGTAAAATTAGTATACGGAATCGGTCATGATATAAAGGAGATATTTATCAGAATAGTGTGATTTTGATTTCATAAAATGAAGAAGATACACCGAATTCTTAAAGTAGAGTGGAAATATGCCCGTTGTTCATTTCAACCAATCCGAAATTGCATCTGGAACTGACGATAAGAACAATATGTTCTGACGAAATCAATAGGTGGTTTCGAAAACTTGATCGTCAAATGACACCCATAATGTGTTGTTGTAAACTTATATCCCACACATTATGTGACATAATTTGTTTGTAGACCATCACTCATTCGTTCTGATGTTTGATTGATCATATTCAGCAACTATTCCGAAAAAAGGAAAATTTTGACCACTTCCAACCCCAATCCAAAATGAACTGAAACCCGACAGTGTATAATATTTCGAATACAGCAGTGTCCTCAAGTTAAGAAATAATTGAGTGTTTTCCATTTAATTCTTTCAGGACATAACGCTCCACTTTATTCCCCGAGTTCTGACAGTCAATATCAAAAGCAACTGAACGTTGAACATGCTGCAAACCTTTGGGTAAAGTTGGGTGCACCTAAAGAGAAGATGGTAATTGGTATGCCCACTTATGGAAGATCATTCACGTTGTCCAACACTGCAAAGTACAAGGTTCACGCTCCTAGCACAGGCGGTGGCAAAGAAGGAACGTATACCAAAGAATCTGGATTTTTGGCATATTATGAAGTGAGTTACAGATTGACACACTTATTTCTTTTTTCAAAGAGATACTCTGAAAAAATTGGAACTTTTGGAATGCATAACGAAAAATAGACCAAGGTGATTTCTCAGACACCGAACAAAAAATGGTTTGATTTCAAATGATGTGATTATTGACCAAGTGATGTTTTGGCGTTATATTCATTGTTTTATATTATGTTATCGCATGTCACCATAGGTTTCTGAAGGCCGCACTTTATGACAGCCATGTTGGTCCTTCTTCTGTCCTATTTTTGCGCGCATGTTCTCGGAACCAGCGTGCTATCGTTTTGTCCAAATGTCTGCCTTTTTAGAATTTTGAAACGAAAAGGTTGTACTCACTGATGACGGATCCGGTGTCAAAATCGATTCTGTCCGGGCGTCCGTAGACACGATTACGGTCGTACGGAGAATCCTATTAACCTGAAACTTTCAGAGTTGGTTGCATTTCAAAATACGACGGTTAGGTTCGTTAATGGGCAAAATCGGCCGAACGGTTTCGTAGTTAGAGCCTTTTGAAGTTTTGACGTTATTCTGGCGATAATTCGGGAAATACTAGAACGATTGGACCAAAACTTGGCAGTTAGTTGGAGTATAGCAACGCGCAACTTTTCACGAAATTTTGTTGTGATCATACACTATCAGTAAATTTTGAAAACTTTCATTTTAAAATTTTTTTCGAGAAAATACCTTTTACGTGATCTGTTTACACATTTGAAAAACATCAAAAGCATACTTTGAGCTCCATATTTCACAGCACTGTACCACATTTCAATTCTGATACGGCTAATAGTTTTGGAGATGTTGGGAAAAAATATGTAAAATTTTGTTGTTTTCTTCTCGATATCGTTGTTTTTTTCGGTCATCATCATCATCATCATCTTCAACCAGCTATAGTCGTCCACTGCTGAACATAAGCCTCCCGTAATTGTTTCCATCCCCTTCTGTATTGGGCTGCGCTCATCCAGTTGGAATGGATCTCTTTCTGTCGTCTGGCCATCGCGTGGGGGGGATCTTCGTCTACTACGAAAAGCTTCGGCCCGATGTTTCCATTCTGTCACACTTTTCGCCCGTCTGTCATCACTGGTCCTGGCCAGGTGTCCAGCCCAATTCCAATTCAGCTTAGCAATCCTTTCGATGGTGTCAGTAAGTCCGCTTCTCCCCCTTATAATTGTATTGAGAACCCTATCTCTCAGTGAAATACCCAACATTGCCCTCTCCATAGCTCTCTGAGTAACTCTTATTTTATTTTCTGTGGGCTTTGTTAAAGTCAACGTTTCAGCGCCATATGTCAGCACCGGCAAGACACATTGGTCGATGACCTTCCTCTTGTGGCAAATGGGAATATCTGATTTTATGATATGGCTCAATTTTCCGAAGTAAGTAAGACAAGTAAGTCCAAGTCTTCTCCACAACTCACAAGTTTGGTTGTCTCTACCCAAACGAATTTCGTGGCCCAGATACTTATACGAGTATACTTGTTCTATCCTTGAGTCGTCGAGTGGTGAATTCGAACTTGTAACGAGGTTAGTCATGAACATAGTTTTGATGGTGTTCACCCTCACCCCCACCTTCTTGGAGGCCTGTTCTAGCTCTTGTAACATCAATTTTGTATCTCCAAGACAGTCCGCTACCAGTATTATGTCATCAGCGAAGCCCAGGTGGGTAAGTTTTTTGCCGTCGATGTTAATTCCCAAGGTCTCGATGTTAGCACTTTTGAACATATACTCTAGAAGGGTTGTAAATAGCTTGGGGGCAATAACATCTCCCCGATCAACGCCTCGTTCTATCCTGAACTCAGCAGTATCTTCATGCAGTCTGATGCCAGCAGTTGCATTTTCGTAGATATGGTTTATGATATCTGGGTAGCGACTATCAATTCTGCAGTCAGCCAGAGCTCTGAACATTGCATGGTGGTCAATAGTATCAAAGGCCTTTTTGTAGTCTAAGAAGACGAGAACAAGAGGTTTATTGTACTCTACACACTTTCGCTAAAAATTCAAGAAATACTGATTTATTCATGATGAATTTTTGCAGCTAGTTTTAAGATACTGAAAGACAACATTGTGCAAAATTTCGTGATGATCGTGTTATTAGAACCTTCGAACTGTCATTTTCCAATAAAGTGCTGGATTTCAATTCGATCTAATCTGGAAATCTCTGGACAATAAAATTTAAATGGGTATCTGTGTTGTAAATACAATAGCTTCCGGAAGAAACGACTTAGAAACTCGATATTTGGAGAATAGGTTTGGGGCTTACTTGCAAAGGTCCAATTCCGTAGATATACATACCCATCCAAAATGTTATGTTCTCAATATTTCCAAATATACAGACTAGATCGAATTGAAATCCAGTGCTTCATCGAAAAAATCTAGAAAAGTCCTGCCCTGAAGGCAGCAGCTTTTGTGCGAACGTTCGAATTCCTTGCTAAAGCAGTCATCTCCATCGAACATGCGCGCAAGCTGCTGCTTTGACGGCAGCTTTTCTAGGTTTTTTAAAATATTCGGTAAGCTTTATTTGTGTTACGCAAGATGACTTGAAATGAATCTAATCGTCGATCAAAATTGCATAGATCTCATTTCTAGATCTAATTAATGGAATACTGTATTCGCGGGTCTTATGGAAGGTCTGGAATAATGTGAACATTAAGATTGAAATCCTTGGAACCCACTATAAACATGCTCCCTTTATAATCTTTCTGGATATTTTCGCCTCAGGAAGCAGTGAGATTACTCCGAATGTGAAATCACGAAGGATTGGCCCTCTTCACAAGTATCTCAGCTGGTAAGAATGAGATTGGATGGAAAGATGGGAAGTTCGGGATACAATCCAGTTACCTCAAGAATAGGAATAGGATAGGATCGCAAATGTATTAATATATTTGAATCATGAAATTATTCTGAACTTGCCGAGGAACTTGATGAATTACCTAATGGTTTTTTTTCAATCCTTCTAATTATTCTTAATATTCGACATTAGCGACAGCATACGTCGGTTCTAAAATTCATGAAATATTACAATAGTTAATGACTGTTTCAGATCTGCGAACTTCTGCAGAATGGAGCAAGTTATGTATTCGACGAGGAAATGAAAGTGCCATATGCTGTATACGGAGATCAATGGATTGGATTCGACGACGAAAAATCCATCAGGATAAAGATGAGATGGATCAAAGACAGCGGCTTTGCTGGTGCCATGGTTTGGACAGTGGATATGGATGACTTCACTGGTACCATGTGCGGTGGAGAGGTTAAATATCCCCTAATTGGTGCAATGAGGTAAATCATTTCACTCGCCAAATGACAGTATAGAATATTTTTATTGAACATTTAGTTACCTTGAAGTCCAATTTTCTAGTTATGAATTCCATTCGCTTGAATTTTACATAATGTATTTCGTTTAGGGAGGAACTCAGAGGCATATCACGAGGAAAAGACACTAAGGATGTGGACTGGGCTAAGGTAGCAGGAGGTATCGAAGAAGACGAAGAGGAAGAAGAAGTTGTAGAGAAACCGGCTCCCATAAAAATATCACCTGGAGAGGTCCATAAAAGAATAAGGAAGCCTGGAAAAAAAACTTCAGGAAAATCTTCCATCAACAAAAAAAGTGAGTATCCTTCAATAACGTCAGCTGCCTGTATTGAATAACTAATGATGTTTTGCAGTTAGAAAACCACAGGTCTTCTGCTATATGACAAGCTGGTCCCAGAAACGACCAAGTGCAGGAAAATTCACCCCAGAAGATATCAACGCTAACTTATGTACACACGTGGTCTACGCTTTCGCTACCTTGAAGGAACATAAGCTCGCAGAATCGAACGACAAAGATCCTGAAATGTACGAGAGAGTGATTGCTTTGAGAGAAAAGAATCCGGATCTTAAAGTAATTATATTGATTTGATTCCCAAAAAGTACTGCGGTGAGGTGAGAGGCTTTCACGCCTCTCATAAATTTGGTGCCAAAGTGGTCACTCATTCACTTATTGACCCTGTCAATCACAACTTTACTTCCGAATAGAAAGATTTGGCATTCCTTCTCTTGTGGGAATCTTCCTTTCATATAGTCCCCACGAAATTCTACATGAACATTCGAGTTACAATTTTTCAATCGAATACTGTATTCTTGGAAATATTGGGAAAATGAAAATTCTAATGGGTTCATCTTCGAATCGTTGAGAGGATTCTAGCCATTCAGTAATCTGACCTCCGTGTTTGGGCCGCATTGCTACTCTATAAATATCAAGTTTCTAAGTTGTTCCCTGCAAAAATTATTGTGTTAACGACTGGTTTAACTACTGATCTTAAACACAGTAGTTATCTAAAGACTAAAGAGACTTGAAAACTATACAGCAGGTTTGGAGTGATATATAGGCACCGCAGATAAATAACCATTCAAAATTTTCGTTTCCCAAGTTTTCAAAAAATTTTTTCAATGAAACGATGACCAGAAAATTTTCTAATCAGTTGCAAAACTTCATGAGGTTTAGTCTAGCATTTCTGAGTTATTTCAGTGAAACTAATCATATCGAGCACGAAATTTGATATGCTTTTTTTTCCAATTTTCCCGATGAGTATCTGATCGAATTAAAATTTAAAAACTATTGTTGAATAGTGATTCAGAGGTCTGTGTCAAACTTCATGGTGGTTGATGAATAGTTTTCGAAGAAATAATTTTTTTCTACAGAAATCTGGATAGTTCTAAAAATCTTTTTTTTTATTCTTGTCCTGTCAATCCTCACAAAAATTGGACTTGAGTTAATGAGTTATGAGTGGGTATTTGAATAACTATGGGTTACGGGTAGTCTTGATAGCGTCCGTTCTGCTTAAAGCATTGAGTTTTCAAATTCGTGATACGCAATGATTAAGGTAATAATCTCAAGGTTTCGAACAGGCACGAAATTCGACCGTTTTTTTTATATTATCTCTGGTAATGAATATCGGACCGAACTGTATACTGATGTGTTATCGTTGAATTTTGACTCCCAGGCCGTCTCCAAAATTCATTGAAAAATATTCGCCAAAATATTTATTTTCAAGAAATATTTTCTTTCAATCTCCCAATACCATACGTACGAAATTCTACTAGTTTTAGAGTTTTGAGTGTGTCAACTTTCAGAATTTCTTGAGATATCGAGGAAATGATCCCAAAATTTTTAACCTACAAGGAAATTTCGAATATTTTTTCCAATGTCGCCGAAAATTAAAATCGGATACAACTTTGAGGTCTGTGTCAAATTCTGATTATTTCTTGAAAATTTTCGAAATTTTTCTTTACATTTCCTCAAGAATAAATCTCCACGGAGTTATTATTATTATTTGATCAATTCCGAATTGTAGGTTCTTCTCGCCATTGGAGGGTGGGCGTTTGGCTCGACGCCGTTCAAAGAATTGACCGGTAACGTCTTCAGAATGAATCAATTCGTCTACGATGCCATAGAGTTCCTTAGGGACTACCAATTTAACGGTCTGGACGTAGATTGGGAATATCCAAGAGGCTCTGATGACAGAGCTGCCTACCTCAACCTCCTCAAAGAGTTGAGAGTGGCCTTCGAAGGAGAAGCCAAGACCAGCGGACAACCCAGACTACTTTTGACAGCAGCAGTACCAGCTTCCTTTGAAGCCATTGCTGCAGGCTATGACGTTCCCGAGATCTCGAAGTACCTCGATTTCATCAACGTGATGACGTATGACTTCCATGGACAGTGGGAAAGAACTGTTGGCCATAATTCTCCCCTATTTCCATTAGAGAGTGCAACTGGCTATCAGAAAAAATTGACAGTAGTGAGTGTTTTTCAAATTTATATTTCAGGTTACTTGTCATCGACTATAGCCGAGTAGGACTCTCATATTGCCGGTTCTGTATCGAAACTCATCCTTGAATCAATTAATTGAATTGTGAATAAATTAATTATTTGTTCTATCGATTTGGCACATGGACAAATCACAAAATTCTGGGTCAGGAGATTTCAATTTAGTCTCCTGAAATACTTTCGCAAACTTTGTCTTTCGAGCAATTTGGAGATCCTAGGATGGAATTCCATTTATGGCTGAAACAATGCACAGCTAACTTCGCGAATTTGTGTGTGTATGTTTGCTCGGGCTGTTATCGGAATATGAAGGAATACGCTTGGTTGTATTTTTGAAACCCTGCTTTCAACTAGTATGTCTCCTATACTGTGCGATGCTTCTCTGACTCGAGTATATATACCTGGAAATGTTTGTGACACTTTCCTATCATTCATATCGAATATTTGGTATAAATTCTACAGCGCACACATAATCTTACCGAGGGAATTGAGAACTCAAGTTTTCTATTCACGTGTATTAATACGCTTGGTTGTATTTTTGAAACCCTGCTTTCAACTAGTATGTCTCCTATACTGTGCGATGCCTCTCTGACTCGAGTATATATACCTGGAAATGTTTGTGACACTTTCCTATCATTCATATCGAATATTTGGTATTAATTATACAGCGCACACATAATCTTACCGAGGGAATTGAGAACTCAAGTTTTCTATTCACGTGTATTAATATTTATGCTAGATATTCGATAACAGTGCAAGGGCAATTTGGAGGCTCATAACTGAATTTGACCTCGAATTATTCGTCAGTAAGTCTAACCTAATTGTTCAAGAACATATAGGTTGATTCGTTGTGCCTGCATGTTATTGTATAACAACTTAACTGGAATCTTCTCAGTGCGGATGAAAGTAGTTGGAGTGTAGTCAGTGTGGTTCAATTTGTTCTATTATCTTGCTAAAATCCAAAAAGACCGAATTACATGTTTCTTTTGTTGTCGAGGAGTTTATGTGAACGGCTATGGTTATATTGTGATTATTCGACAAGTTTTTCCAAAGTCGTCACGAAAAAGAAATCTGATCGTTTAAATAAAGCTTATGAACGTAGAAATGAAGAGGACAATTTCAAGTTAGTGATTCTAACCTAGATTACAGAATAAAACCAGATACCACAACAGATTCTACGATCATGATTTGTATTTACGCATAACCATCCCAGAAGATAACCTCGATCTATGCACTGCACTCGTAATCTATGACTACACTAACTTTTAAAATTTCCGCAACGAACATGGTGCAAGTTTACGACAAAACATACTGAACGGTATTAGTGCTACATATCTACACTAGTGTACAATAGTGTTGTTCATGCAGACACAACGAACAAACTTTTTGTTTGGCGACTAGAAATGTAGATACCAAAAAGTCTGTATAATGCTTCAAAATGTACCGAAAGAGCTTTCATTGTTTAAGTTGACACTGCTCATCTCTCACACACAATGGTTCGGCAACAAGGGAGAATTTTAAGTGAACTTGAAATTTAATTGAATAAGGGCTATAAGAAATAATTCATATTTCTCTTTTAGGATTACTCAGCAAGAGAATGGGTGAAGCAAGGAGCTCCCAGAGAAAAGCTCATGATCGGAATGCCAACATACGGTAGAAGCTTTGAACTTGTCAACGAAACACAGTTTGACATAGGTGCTCCAGCCAGTGGTGGGGGAACTCCCGGAAAATACACATCCGAGGCTGGCTTCATGAGCTACTACGAAATTTGTGACTTTCTACAAGAAGACAATACAACATTGGTCTGGGATAATGAACAACAAGTGCCATTCGCATATAGAGGCAACCAATGGGTTGGATTCGATGATGAAAGAAGTCTGAAGACAAAGGTTATTTTCAATAACGTCGACATATTTCATGTTGAGTTATATTTGCAACTAAATAATGACCTCGTTTTTTTTAGATGGCTTGGTTGAAAGAAGAAGGATTTGGTGGAATAATGATCTGGTCAGTCGACATGGATGATTTCAGAGGTTCTTGTGGAGGAGGAAAATATCCACTGATCAATGCCATGAGGCAAGAACTAGAAGATTATAAGGTTAAATTGGAGTTCGAAGGACCATATGAAACATCTGTTTCATCAGGACAATACACAACAAAAGATCGTAAGTATAATTATCTCAGCTGAATGAAAAGAATATGTAAGTCTGTTTATTGCTAACCGGTAGGGAATGAGATATTTAAGACTAATTCAGCTCTATAAACAGAGCTTTGTTGCAAAAGGATTATCAGCTTTCTTCGCGATGAAATCACCGCAATACGAAACAACTGAAATTAAATTTTTTCAGCAAATGAAGTTACGTGCGAAGAAGAAGATGGTCACATCAGCTACCATCCAGATCTTGCAGATTGCACCCACTATTTCATGTGCGAAGGAGAGAGAAAACACCATATGCCATGTCCTTCGAATCTGGTATTCAATCCAGATCAGAACGTTTGTGATTGGCCTGAAAATGTAGCTAGCTGTTCCCAACACACACAGAAACCACCAACTGATAGAAGAAGATAAATTCATTTTTCATAAATTAATGAAGAAAATAGTAGTTCTGAGAAGCTTTAAATATCTTATTTGTATTTCTTCGTCATATTGACTCTATTCATATTAATTGATAATGAGCGAGCAGATAGATTGAATAAATAATTCTCACTTCAGCAAATATTAGAGTGTCATTGGAAATCATTTGAGGAGGTCACGAAGTTCATTCTAAATAATTCCAATTTAGAAAAAATAGAAAATTTTTCCCAAAAATTACAGATCTTCATTGATCTATGTGTAGGGATTATTCGACCAGATTGTTGTATATTATTTCTCAGTGCCGCCCGAGAAACGAATGTATTGAAATCAAATATTTTGTGTTACAGAGTTTCAGAAGAATGTATTGAGTTTGTAATTTGTATTTAATTTTTTACTGTATTTATATGCTTAATGCATTGACAATTTATATTTTGAATTTGAATGGTTTGTACATTTTATGATATATTTAGCAGTAAATATTTGTATATAAATTCTAATTATTAAATTAATGATACCACAATTATTGCTTTTTCATCTGTAAATGTAAATCCGACTTCACATCCTTCCATTCAAAATAGTCTCTTTCGATAAAATAGAAAGAGTCAACCTCATATACAGAAATTTCGTGTTTCCTTTGAGTGATTCTTTTGATTTGATATTGTTGTTACCTTTTCAATGCCCTCCCTTCAGAATTGTATGGATGATGATTGACTTGAGATTATTTTGAAACAAGCGATCAAAAGATTTAATAAGAATGATACTTTATTGCCGTGAAAATTTTATTCATTATATAGTGCAAAAGGCGAAGCGATATCTTTCTACCGACCCTGATTTTTGTGAAGAAAATCACAAGATATGACAAAAAGCGTAAATTGGAGCTTAAAATTTTTCAAAATGATAATACGAATCAGACTTCACAGGACTTAAAATACAAGAAGGAAAGGAGAGAAAAAGGAAAAAGCACTGGCCGATGAAATCGTATTCATTCATTACAGTTCTGTACAAAATAAATGTTTCTTGAGTGAAATCCTTAACGATAAAAAGGTTCACTTCTAGTGATGAAAGCAGGAATATGATTCCAAAGCTAGGAGAATCTCAACGAGAAACTGTCGGACATGAAACTAGTTGTGTGTGCTGGTATTCTGAGAGCAGTGTTGGAATGAGCTCTGGAATTATAGTACTCACTACCAAGACATCGAAGACACTCGCAGAGATATTCAGGGACACGAGCTCTCATAACCTGTTAGGAGTTTGAGCTCACGTCGAAAATCACTACCATGTTCGAACTTCCCATAAACAAAGCTTACGCCGGCATTCTGCAATCGTTCAAACTTACTGAGCTGTTGTGAAGTCAGCCCCATATAAACCACAACCGCATAGTCAGTTATGGATAGTGATAGAAAATAAAATAAGGTGTCTCTTGTGGCAAGAGGTAGATTGTTTTTAAACAGATGTTACGTGTTGATTTTCATCACGCAACAATTTCAAACCCAGACGCCGTCTCCGCCTATGTTCTCGTCCAGGTGCGGTATTCTCAGAGCATCACATTTCCCTTTGTGGTATCTGCGACGAATAAGATGGAAATATGTAGATTATTATGAAGGCAAATGAGACAAATAATATTTAGGGTATTTAATTGTGTTGGCTAATCTGAAGTTTTGAATTAACGTATTCTGATTGATTTGAAATATCGGCACAAAAACTGGTCTTGACTCCATCTTCTAATGGTGAAATTCGTGAATGAAGGCGACTTTGATTTTCCTGAGTGAAAAATTGAGGAATTTGAGTATTCTTTCCATATTTTGGGATTATTTTCCTTGGAAATTTTGGAGTTCCTCGAATATTACCGATTTCTGTATCGTATTTGAGATCTCCAACGTCATCAGACCGATTTATTGACTTCGTTCTATAATTTTACCAACTTGGACAGTGAAATCAGAAGGAAAGTGTCCATATCCATACTACCCCGGATAGAACCATAAGCATTATTTCCCGTGAGGGACCACTGGAGCTTATTTTACCCTCTCTTCCATCATAAAGAGGGTGCTCGTAATACCCCCCTACACTGCTAGTACTGTTATATCAGGAACCATATAATCCTGGAATCTACCCTGTATGCAACCTTCCACTTACAAATACTGGGAGAAATTCAACCCCACCAGAATTTCGTTGAAGCTGCCCTGCTTAACCGTTGGTCGAAATAGGATTCGTTTTTCGGTATTGCCGACAACAGGAAGTGGTGAAACTTTTATTTTATGTCCTGTTAATTTTCTAACCCTTTTCCTGATCATTCCTTTTCCTACATTCCCTTCTGTCTCGTTCCTTTCTCTCAAGCTAATTTGTGTGACATTATTAAATGATATTGCCGTTTGTGATTTTGAAGAATTCATGAAATGATGTGAATGAGCATCTGCTATATTGTGTACATATATGTATATACATTGTGCGCCATATATAGGCCTATATACGGAGAAAATCGGTAGTAGTATTACCAGTTTGCCGAAGATTAAAAACACTAATATCATTTTCGTGATTTTAATGATAAATTATTCCTACTGAGTGGAGTTTAAATCACGTGGCGCCCTTTTCTACATCCTCAAAGAACCTACCCCCCTCTCCACTGAAGTGCGGGACCACTCAGCCACAATTTTAGTTTTTTTTTATATAACATCTGGAAAGTTCATCACAAATTTTGGCGCCCAACGTGGGGCCCATATGGTTTAAATAGGTGCATTCTGGTTTGGTTTCTCCAATTTCAGTTTTTTTTTTTTTTTATTTCTGTTGAGGAATATTGACTTTTTTTTAGTTCATATTCCTATATCGTGCATATCCCGTCGATTTTCGGATTTTTTCTTCTCTCTCTCTCTAATTTACCGGCGTATATATATATTTTTTTTTACTCTGACTATGGATGATAAAATGGAAATTAATAGACTGGATAAAGATGAGCTTATTTATGAGTTAGGATTTCGTGGAATTACTGACCCTAAGACCGTGTCTGATATGAGGAAAACCCTCCGAAACATCCTCAGATATGAAAAGAAAGGCTCGTCTCTCAGTTATCCGACCTACCCCTTTACATTTGAGGAAGATTGTGCTTACTTAGAGGTTAAAATTAATAACATGAAAAGTATTATTGAGGATTTTGATGGTGATAAAGAAAGTTCTATATTTCGCAAACTTGTTACGAAAATAGTCCACTGTTTGTGTAGGATTAATAGGTCTCTACCGGTAACTCCTGAGCACTCTACAAAGAAATCTAACGTGATAGCACATCTTATAAATATGCAGGCTGATTTGACCAGGAAAGCTAGGAAGTATCATAGAAGACAAAGTTCTGCTGTAGGAGATATATCCTTGTTAACATTAGAATCAAACTCTTCAAGTGAATCAAAGTCCTCGGACTCAGAAGAGGATGATAATTTTAATACTCCCAGCTCACGTACTATTGGTAATTCAACCGCCAAACAAACAAATCCTAAGTCAGTTCCTGTTTATAAATGGAACCTACAGTTTAGTGGCAAAAGGAGCGGTATGTCGTTAAGTGCATTTCTGGACAAAGTTGATGAGTTATGCATTTCTCGGAACGTGTCAAAGTCGGAACTTCTGTATTCTGCAGGAGATTTGTTCGTTGATGATGCCCACCAGTGGTATTTGTCAGTGAGGAAGGAAATTAAATCGTGGTCAGATTTAGTTAAGGGTTTAAGGGAACAGTTTCAATCCCCGTTTTATGATGAAGAGTTGTTTGAAGACATTAAACATAGAACACAAGGTGCGGATGAACCGATAGGAATTTATATTGCTAAAATACAAAACATGTTTGATAAGCTCACGGTTCCGGTTAAAGAAAAAGTGAGACTACGAGTGTTGATGAAAAATATTCTCCCTTTCTTTCAAAACCAGTTAGGTTTAGTTTCGGTCGAGTCAGTAAAGGAATTGCTAAGTTTGTGTCGAAAGCTTGAGATGCGAAAAGAAGCAATAGATAAATATACGCCGCCTCCGAGAAATAAGAAATGGATAGAGCCCGGTCTAGCTTATGTCGCGGAAGTTCAGCCTTCTTGTAGCTTTGCTGAGTTGGAATATGGCAATGCTTCGGCTTCAACGTGTTGGAATTGTCGAAAGATTGGTCATTTGAGAGCAAATTGTCCGAATGCGCAAAGTGGTTCGTACAGTTACCGTTGCGGTAGTGCAGGCTATACCGTAAGGAATTGTCCTAGTTGTAACAAAAAACAGGGAAACGAACAGCGGAGGAAGTAGATAATCGGCTACCTTCCTCGAAATCAAACTTTTTTCACCCGATTGATAATGAGTTAGGCGATAGGCAGAAGGCTATTTTGGATTTTGTTTTATCTAGTACGTTAGGGGACGAACGTCCATACTTGAAGGTGACTATATTGCATCTGAGAATGTTGGGACTATTGGATTCTGGTGCCTCTCGTACCATTGTGGGCGCTAAGGGATGGAATGTCCTCAAAGGTTTGGGTCTTCCGTGGACTGGCGAAAAACCTATTTCTTGTACGGTTGCTAACGGCGAAAAATGTCTCTCCCGAGGGTCTATAAGTGTTCCTTTTGAACTCAAAGGGCGAGTGCGGTTATTGAATGTTCTTGTTGTTCCATCTTTGCCCCAAACATTAATATTGGGAGCCGATTTTTGGAAGTTGATGGGTATTGTTCCAGATCTCCGAGGAGGTGGATGGCATTTTTCCGAGGAATGTGATCCGGTTTTGGCACCTATAGCTGCTCTGCAGTCAGGATCCGATCTGTCCGAGGAACAGGCTAGTCTACTTCAGTCTGTTGTTTCGGAAGCCTTCGAAAAGATGGGTAATGGTTTGGGCTGCACTGATTTAGTTGAGCATGTCATTGAGACAGACTCTGCGCCGATAAAACAAAGGCATTATCCGGTAAATCCTGTCATGCAGGCTCATATTGACAAAGAGTTGGATAAATTATTATGTGATGATGTTGTAGAACCTTCCCAAAGCCCATGGTCATCCCCGATATTATTGGTAAGGAAGAAGGATAATACATATCGTTTTTGCGTGGATTACCGTAAGCTAAATAAAGTAACGGTTAAAGATGCTTATCCGATTCCATTCGTATCAGCTACGTTAGATAAGCTCAGAAATGCTAAGTACCTGTCTTCCTTGGATATAAAATCGGCTTACTATCAAGTTCCGGTGGCTAAAATGTCGCGACCGTTAACTGCCTTCTGTGTTCCGAACCGGGGGCTATTCCACTTCAAACGACTACCTATGGGTCTTTCGAATTCACCAGCTACTTTCCAAAGGCTAATTGATAGCATTATAGATTCTTCACTCGAACCCTACGTTTTCGTATACTTAGATGATATAATCATTATTGCTGATACTTTTGAGAAACATTTAGAAATTCTCAAAGAAGTTTTTCGACGACTTCAGAAGGCGGGACTAACGTTGAGTCAAAGTAAGTGTCAGTTCTGTAGATCGGAATTGAAATATTTGGGTTATGTCGTAGGCAGGTATGGTTTACACGTCGATCCTGAAAAAGTTCAAGCCATACTTAATATCCCCACTCCAAAGACAGTATCTGACGTTCGCCGAATCTTGGGTTTAGCTTCGTGGTATCGTCGTTTCGTACCAAATTTCTCTTCCGTAGTAGGACCTCTTACCAGGCTCTTACACAAAAATAAAAAATTTGAATGGTCAAATGATTGTACAAAGGCATTGAATACTATAAAAGAATATCTCGTATCGGCTCCTGTTTTATCGTGTCCGGATTACTCCCTTCCATTTTATGTACAAACTGATGCCTCTGATTTTGGTTTGGGTGCAGTTTTGTATCAAATTCATCCCGAATTAGGTGAGAGAGTTATAAGCTATCTCAGTAGGTCGTTAGACAAAAACGAGCGAAAATATAGCACGACTGAAAAAGAGTGTTTAGCGGTATTATTCGCGATTGAAAAGCTTCGTCCATATTTAGAGGGGGTTCATTTTACGGTTGTCACTGACCATTATAGTTTAAAGTGGATAAACAATATAAAAGACCCCGTAGGAAGAATTGCACGGTGGGCTGTTCGCTTACAACAGTATTCCTTTGATGTTGTTCATAGAAAAGGAAAAGAAAATGTCGTTCCTGATACTCTATCGAGAAGTGTCCCAGCAATTGAGGGAGTTCGTATTTTTGATCCCCCAATCGACACAGATATCAAAGATACTTGGTATCTGAAAATGATTAATTTGATTCGGAAGCGTCCTCTAAAATATTCTCAGTGGAGATTGGAGAACGATGCTATTTTCAAATATGTGCGTCCTCGTTTTCCAGAGCTTGCATCAGAAAGTTCTCCTTGGAAGCTGGTGGTTCCCAAGGAAAAACGGATGGAAATCCTCCGATTATGTCATGACCGTCCTGTATGTGGTCATGGTGGAGTCACAAAAACGCTGGCAAGAGTGGCAGATAATTACTATTGGCCAAAGATGAGGTCAGATGTCGCATCTTATGTACGTCGCTGTGTTGTTTGTATACAGACGAAACCTGAGCAAAAGAAACCTATGGGTTATATGCTTAGTAAAACTCCATCAGTAACAGAACCATGGCAATTAATTAGTACGGATCTCATGGGTCCACTCCCAAGAACATCCAGGGGAAATCAATATATCCTTTCGGTTTCCGATTCTTTCAGTAAGTTCACCCTTCTCTTTCCCTTGCGAAAATCGTCTGCAGAGAATGTTGTGAAGCATTTAGAGAATGATGTCGTTCTCGTGTACGGTGTTCCGTCTGCTATTATTTGTGACAATGGTCCGCAATTTAAAGGCAAGGTTTTAAGAAACTTTGCGGAACAATATAAAATACGATTAGCGTTCAATGCCAATTATCATCCCCAGACTAACCCCACAGAGAGAGTTAACCGTGTTACTAAGACAATGTTGTCTGCATATGTTTCCGATCATCAAACTAACTGGGATCTTTTTCTCCCAAAGGTTTCCGCTGCTTTGCGATCTAGTAAGCACGAATCTACCGGATTTACCCCGAATTTTATCGTGTTTGGCCGAGAGCTTAACCTCTGTCCAGCAGTAGACAATACTTTGGATACGGAGAAAATTCGTATTGATAGGTCCACTGATCCTCATAAGCGTGCTAGCGGCCTTCTGAAAGTTTTTAAAGAAGTGAGAACTCACCTTACTGATGCTTACAATAAAAGTAAGAGATATTATGATCTGCGTAGACGTAATGATAAATTTTTGTTGAATCAAAGAGTGTGGAGGCGCAATTATGCTTTGTCTGACGCGTCAAAACGATTTACCGCGAAGTTAGCGCCTAAATTCATAAGTCCTTTCGACATAAAGAGAATAGTTTCTCCATGGACATATGAGCTCATGGATAGTTCAGGGACATCCGTATCCGGTATCTGGCATGCCCAAGATCTCAAGGCTCATCCCCCTGATACATAGGGATTTTATTCTTAAACAAAGAAAAAAAAAAAGTAAAAAAAAAAAAAAAATAATAAATGAATTGAATTGATAGGTGAATGGAAATTCGGCAGACAAGTGTGGTTTCTATCGTTTTTTTTTGTTTTCGTTTTTTTTTTTCTCTTGGTAAGGGGGGAGTTGTTACGTGTTGATTTTCATCACGCAACAATTTCAAACCCAGACGCCGTCTCCGCCTATGTTCTCGTCCAGGTGCGGTATTCTCAGAGCATCACATTTCCCTTTGTGGTATCTGCGACGAATAAGATGGAAATATGTAGATTATTATGAAGGCAAATGAGACAAATAATATTTAGGGTATTTAATTGTGTTGGCTAATCTGAAGTTTTGAATTAACGTATTCTGATTGATTTGAAATATCGGCACAAAAACTGGTCTTGACTCCATCTTCTAATGGTGAAATTCGTGAATGAAGGCGACTTTGATTTTCCTGAGTGAAAAATTGAGGAATTTGAGTATTCTTTCCATATTTTGGGATTATTTTCCTTGGAAATTTTGGAGTTCCTCGAATATTACCGATTTCTGTATCGTATTTGAGATCTCCAACGTCATCAGACCGATTTATTGACTTCGTTCTATAATTTTACCAACTTGGACAGTGAAATCAGAAGGAAAGTGTCCATATCCATACTACCCCGGATAGAACCATAAGCATTATTTCCCGTGAGGGACCACTGGAGCTTATTTTACCCTCTCTTCCATCATAAAGAGGGTGCTCGTAATACCCCCCTACACTGCTAGTACTGTTATATCAGGAACCATATAATCCTGGAATCTACCCTGTATGCAACCTTCCACTTACAAATACTGGGAGAAATTCAACCCCACCAGAATTTCGTTGAAGCTGCCCTGCTTAACCGTTGGTCGAAATAGGATTCGTTTTTCGGTATTGCCGACAACAGGAAGTGGTGAAACTTTTATTTTATGTCCTGTTAATTTTCTAACCCTTTTCCTGATCATTCCTTTTCCTACATTCCCTTCTGTCTCGTTCCTTTCTCTCAAGCTAATTTGTGTGACATTATTAAATGATATTGCCGTTTGTGATTTTGAAGAATTCATGAAATGATGTGAATGAGCATCTGCTATATTGTGTACATATATGTATATACATTGTGCGCCATATATAGGCCTATATACGGAGAAAATCGGTAGTAGTATTACCAGTTTGCCGAAGATTAAAAACACTAATATCATTTTCGTGATTTTAATGATAAATTATTCCTACTGAGTGGAGTTTAAATCACGTGGCGCCCTTTTCTACATCCTCAAAGAACCTACCCCCCTCTCCACTGAAGTGCGGGACCACTCAGCCACAATTTTAGTTTTTTTTTATATAACATCTGGAAAGTTCATCACACAGAAGTCATTGATGCATAGCACGATAGAACTTCCCATGAACAGCCGCTACTTGGTCATCCCAAGACATCGGTAATTGAACCCAGGTTTTTACACTTAGGGAAAATGGAATATTATCCCCATGGAAAACTACCCTGTGCCTACAGGAATCAATCTTATTCAGAGATCTACGGGTGCCAATTATTATTGACTGAGTTTTTGCGGAATTCAGCAGAAGACCCCAACTGGATGCCTCCTGAGATAGCAGAACCAAATCCTCGTTGATTGTTTTCACACAACTAGAAAACAGAAGTATGCAAATAAATCTGAAAACCGCCAGCAAATAGATAGTACTTACATCGAGTATAAGTCATAAGAGAAGAGACATATATGGAAAAGAGCGGACCCAAAACACTACCCTGTGGCTCTCCGACACTGGCCAGTACCCGATCCGAAATTCCATCGCCCAAGTCAACTTTACTGGTTTGACCCCTCAGATAAGATTCGAAGACAACCTAGAGCTACAAGAGAATCCCATTCACTTAAGCTTACAACCAATATGTCAAAGTCGACGCTAGCAAATGCTTTGCTGAAGTCTAACAGCACTAATATGGTAAGTAATTTCTTATCCATTGCCTCACTTATGTCGCCACTTATTTTGGGTAGTGCTGGCGTAGTGCTATGTTCTCTGCGGAAGCCTGACTGAAAGGTATCGAAAAGGCAATACGTGTACATATATGAAATCATCTGCGTATGAATAATTTTTTCGATGTACTGAAGTTTTGAGATGAGAAATATATATATATATATATATATATATATATATATCTAATCATTTTTCAGGTTTTTACTGGGTTTTCACTCCCAATATCTGAAAAATTGAATAAAAATTGTGTCTTTTGTGGAAAAAGCCCTTCCACATTTCAGGATCGAACTATTTGTCAAGGGCAGATTCGTGAAAAACAGATTCCTCAATGAACAATACCGGAACAATACAAACGATAAATGAAGCGAACTGTGAGGTTTTGGGGAGTACATAGCGGACTCTTTCATTAGACAAACGAGAAAATTTTCAGAATTATCTTCTTTCGATTTTTCGTTTTGTGAGTCTTCTATCGGATTGGCATTTTCAAAAAATCACAGCAATACACATCCGCTAGGTTTGACAGTTTTTCAATTCAACTTTTTTTTTAAGTGAATTCAAACAAATAGGGTCCATTTCCACAGAACAATGAGCACAATTACTCTTTCTATTTAACTGAATACAGGATGATTTTTCCAATTTTTCTTTCAAATTACCTGGTTCCGACATCAGTATTTTTGTATTGTCCCAATCTATCATGTGATTCCCAATGGTCGAACATATATGGTTCGCTATTGGGGATTTTTTGATGTCTCTATTCCAAAGGTTGTTTTTGTGTTCTCGTTTTTTGATATCTAACAGTTTAGATGTTTTTCCTGTACCTATATTTCATTTCACAAATACAGGAAATACTGTAAACACAATTGTTTGAATTTTTTTCGTTTATTGGTTTGTTTTTAGTTATTATGGATCTCAAATCATTTTGCGATTTGAAGTCCGTTCTTATATTGAATTTAGCAACAGTTTTTCTGAGTTCTTCTGAGAGCCCATGTACATAAGGAAATTCATTCTTCTGTGTTGATTTGGTTGTAAATTTGTGAAAGATTTTTTTGTCTGAATTTGAAATGGTTTTATTTATGAATTCTCTAGGATATCCATTCAATTCAGGAAATTGTTTATTCAATGTAATTCAATTCACGGTGAAGAATCTCCTAGATTGATGAGAATGCATTAGATCTATCATGAAGGGTTTTAATGAGGCCTCTTTTTACACCAACTTGATGGCAGGAATACAAATCTAGATACCTAATTGTAGGTGTATCTTAGCTGAAGACAATCGTTTCGAAATGATCCTGATATCTTCCATCTGTAACATCTAAAGATCAAACTTCATTATTCTATACTGTACTCATTGAATAAGGTTGAAGCTGTGTCAAAAAGGGCGTCCTACATATCAGCGATCTCTTTTGTTGCCATTACAGTTAGGGAAAAGGGGTAAATTCTTATCGATTGAGGAAATATCACCCTACTTCCCATTCAAAGAAACGATATCCCAATCGAATTGCTAATATTTTCAAGAAATCCAGAAAATGGTTAACATCTCAACACCAATAAAGGGGCCTTTTGTGCGAGGGAGATTCGGGTATTTGGGGAATCGGAGATTCATCCTATTGGCCGAGAGATTCACCCTATTGGTCGACGACGGTCATGTGATCGTCGTCAGCCAATAAGGAAGAATCTCCGATTACCCAAATACCCGAATCTCCCTCGCACAAAAGGGAGCTTTAAGGTACATTCGGCCATTCGGAAAACTGCATTTTATTGTGGGGCCTACTATACTGAGAAATGAGAAACGTCCAGCCAAACGTCAAGGTTAGTACTGTCATTCGTCATACTGTTACTTTCACAGTTGCAAATTCCACATTTCATAAGACGAATTTATGTAATTTGTGAAAAATATGCATCAAAATATGTCTCAAATATCGTAAGTTTTGAACGATCCGGATGCATTAACTCGATTGATGATAAATTGATCTGAAAATTTTGTCAAGTTTGTCACTTTCCTTTGAAGGAAGGTAAACAAATTTTGTACTCACTATGAAGTGGTGTATTGAAACGAATAATATATGACAAAATAACAAGTCTCCAGAACCTTCCTAAATACTCAAAATACAGGGAAAGTTTCAACCAGGATTGCAGTGTTCTGTTATTCAGAAGGAAATCCAAGCTGTTCAGATCTATTCTGTTTTATGGATTTGTTTGTCGTTTTGATACATAAAATTGAGTTTTAATATCTGGTAATAATATTTTACAGAGAACTCAGTTTTCATATAATCCATGGATTTTGTGTTTGAATGTGAGCACCGTCATCGTCTATCCACGAAATGAACTCAATTGTGTCCTTATTTTTGTAGATATCGAGATGTCGAAGTTTCGAAGGCAATCATCCACTAAACTGTTAGGCGGATGTTGTTCATGTCGGAAATGTAAGGAGTGGACAAGATCCGCCTAACAGTTTAGAAGATGAACGCATTTGAAATTTCGTCATCTAGATCAACTTTTGCAGATGATACGGTAATTATATATGCTGCAGACACTTGGGAAAGTTTGAAAACAAAGGCAGAAGTGGACCTAGTGAATATACTCAATTGGTTCCAACACAGACTACTGACAGTTAATTTGGAGAAAACTTTTTTCGTTCCATTTACCAGCTATAAGCAGAATTTGCCTGAATATAGAAGGATTGAAATCAGAAATAATGATGATACTGTTGAAATACAGGCAAAGGATTCTCAGAGGTATCTCGGTATCACAATAGACACGCATTTAAGATGGAATATTCACATAGATAACGTAACTAAAACACTAAGACCATTGTTATACAAATTTCGACATTTAAGAAATATAATAGACACGAAATACTTGAAGATGCTTTATTATGCATTTGTGGAGTCGAGACTACAGTACGGGGTGCTTAGTTGGGGTGCAGCTTTGCCAGTCCATCTGAGAAAACTAGATGTTGTTCAGAAAAAGATTTTAAAAATTATGTTCAGAAAGGAGGTAACATATCCATCAGATGCTCTGTTCAATGAAACACAGGTCTTAGATGTGAGACAGCTGTACATGTGCAATGCACTTGTATTTCTTCACAAAAATAAAAATTTAATGAGAAGGGTGGATCATCGATATGAGACGAGAACTGCGACGAACCTTTTCATACATGTTCAAACTATGAAGAAACCTATTGGACAGCGTTCTCCTTTGTATCAGGCGAGGAAGATGTACAACTCTTTACCGGAGGTTCTTAAGGAGGAAATATTAAGAGTGAATTCCACGGGGTTGATGAGAAAGAAAATTAAAGTCTACATCAGATCTATTAACCGTGGGGCTGTTCATTGTTTGGTCGTACCTCCATCTATGTGAAGGTGTGGGTACGGGTTGTTGGGCACGGGGATTCATCGGGTGGAGGATTTGCGTTTTTTTTTTCTTTTGTGATTGGTAGAACTGTTTCGACTAGGGGGCACCATTTCATAAATACATGGGAAGCTGACAACTGACCCCATGCACAACCTATAGGGGTTATTGTTCTCCATATGCATATTAGACTGTATAATATAATACTTTTGTATGGTGAATAAAATGTATTATTATTATTATTATTATTATTATTATATTATTATTATTAGATGTTTACAAGAATACAGACACGATTGCGTCGAAATTTAGTTCGTATACAGGGTGAGTCTTTGACCTTGCAGAATATTTCAACAGAAGATTCTTGATGCTGAAAGAAACATATTTGTCCTCTACCATTTTTTCCGATTCGGCCTAGATAAAAAGATATAGCCATTATAAATTTTCATAATAGGCTAGCCGCCCCTGGAAACCTGAACACTGAGGTTTTTCCAAGCCTAAGATATACCATTCAAATCTTCGAAATAAGCAACTCTGTTATGAAAACAAGCGTCAACTTACTTTTTACATTCCAGTTGGTGAAAAAAGTTGTATTTATAGTACAATAAACAAGTTATAGGTATTCCAAATTTCGTGGGCGATAAAAGTTGAATATTCTTCTTTTGGTTTCATTTTCGATAATGAGGAATTCATCTAGCTATCACTCATATTAGCTTTGAGATTAATCTTCAATTTGTAATTATTAATTTTTTTTGTTTATTTTATTTTCTCCAAGAATTATCAGATTCAGACACAACCCATTCAAACTTTCATTTTCATAAATAAATAAAACAGATATACCTAATTTATCTATGAACGTACAAACGTTGCCAAATTGACGAACAGAAAGAAATAACTCTTCGAAATCAAACAACACACAATATGCTAATTCTATGTATACACTTGTATAGTCTATGATTCTGAACTGAACTATAAATCTGTGGCTCCGTGGTTTTAAGGTTATGTCAATATGTCATGGTGGTTTTGTTCCACAATGGTTTGTAATGTTATGAAAGCGCATTTGAAGTATACCTCAAAATAAATGCTATCAAAGTTCTGTACATAATTTCAAGAAATTTTGGTCAGCAGAAAGATTGCATTCAAACCAGTAAGAATCCCCATTATCATGTAAAAGTGAGAAGTTAATCAATTATACTATAGAAATTAGCTCGAAATTGAAAAAGAAGCTTCATGAATGGATTCAGGACCCAATCACCTCTGTATAACACAGATATAGTTTTGGGATAGAAGCCTATTTTGAAGAAACTTCTTATTTCGTCTTGCTGATAATAATTGTAGTATGGAAAACCTGATGAATACATCACTGGAATTGTATGGATACAAAACAAATAACTTCAAGATGTGATAGTTCATTCAGATTGAAGAGATTTCTGTATAAAATGAAGAGCGTTTGGATCGTGACAACTATCCCATTGTCAACGAGATAGGCAATGGAAAGACAGAAAATTAACTCAACCAAACATGTTCCGATGTGGATCGATTACCTAAGGATGGAACTTGTTCTACATTTTGTTGTTTGTATAATAATTTATTTCGAATTTACCTTATAGTCAATTGAAGATTATGAAAGCCCTAATGTTGCATCTGTATAATAAAAACACATTTTATATGGATTGTAAAGCATTTTGTGAGCATGAATTGAAATCGATGTTCATTTGAAGATCGGCTACCACAAGGATTAAATTTCATTTGTATCATATATTCAGTGTAGTGAATATGTAATTGAAGATTATGATAGCACTGATATATCAACTGCCGACTAATATTGCAGTAATTTGATGATTTGCAAGATATAATGATATTTGAAATAGTACTGAAAAGTTCTCTGTTTTTTCCATTCCATGCATTTGTTGAATTTCATTCTGCTGTTTGTTTTCAGGAATAAATGAGCCAAACGTAGTTATACTTATAATAAGTGCTATCTCTGATGTTGATACTCTAGGCTTTAGAAGACAAGAATAAATGTCAAATACTGCAATTTTTAGTTATATCGTTCTGAATGAATATCATCTGAGATTGAATATCATTTGATCAGTTCCATTATCACGAAATTTCACTCGTAAAATCACTAAAAACTCCAAATAATCGCTGTTCGCCAATGTAAGCAATAGAAAGTATTCCTTCGTCTCTCGTTGTATTTATGTTGTATTTCACAATAACTTGGCATAGTGCTTCACCAATTCTACTAGTATAAATCATTTCAACATGTGAATTCGTCCTAAAAATGTTGAAAATGCTGTATTTCATAACATGAACAAACCGGGAAAGTGAACGGATGAACGGAACCAATTTAAACTGAATTTGAGGTTAGACGCACCGAAGTATGCACGAGTCGGAAACGAAGTAAAAAAAATCCAGGGAGTGCAACTACTGGGTGGTTTCTATACTGTGCTAAGAACTACGTTCAGTCACAGAATTTTATATCTTCGTCAATATTTCGGTTAATGATTTGTTATCCGAAACTCTACATTTCAGATGATACTTATTATTATGTTTAATATTATAATGCATAATAAAATGAAAATCGTACAAATAATTATAAATGAAGTTTGTAACAACTGATTGTTCGCGAGTCTTCTATGTTGTTTGGTCATGGGCATAGAATGATTATGAAATTAGACAAATTCGAAATTCGTATTTCATGGTAACATGATTTTCAATTGAATGGTTTATTTATTTATTTATTTCGAGCACTTACTATAAGTGGTTGAATGTGGGAAAGTAGGGCTCCTGGAGAACAACCCTCTAGGACGAAAAAAATGTAACGCGCCTAAAGCAATACTTCGATAGTGGTGTGGAAATTTGCTTGAACATTAGAAGTATTCAAATTGTAGAAGTTGAGGTGAGCTTATTCATATTACTCCACTTTCGAACTAATAGCCAATTAACAATGGACATAACCGTAAATTTACTTATACATAAAATGTAAGAATTAAACAACAGAAGTCATAAGGAATAAGAATGGAACTGCATTCGACTTAAGGAAGTCGAAAGCAAAGTTGAACCTATTGTGAAGATTTTGGTACTTATGAATTTTGTAGTTTCCTCTGTGATTTTTACGCACGAGTTGCGGGATTCTTACTGTTACGTTCATTGTGAATTGGGCAAAGTCGGTTACTCCGCTTACAAATCATTCCAAATAAAAAATGCTTGGATTCCATTCTCAACTTTTAGACGTGGCAACGCGGAAAAATTTAATTCTGTGAATGTTTTGAACAGAGTTGCATTCAGCCAAAGTACCCAATTCTCGGAATTTCACAGATATTTTTTATTTTTGAATTTCAGATTACTCGAAAACGGCGCATCATACGAAAAAAAATAAGGAATACTTTTACTTTCCAAAATGGTCAAAAATTCGTTGATTAGCATTCAACTTATTTTTAAAAGTTGGATTCTTTGAATTTCTGGTATTTTTATGAAATGTTATGGTCATATTAAAGAAACTGGAGGATGTGGATAAAATTTTGTAATCCAGGAACATTCATCGTATCAATAAAAAACTATATTCCAAAAATCGTCTCATTCGATGAGATCGTTCGCGAGATATAATCGAAAATCAATTTTTTTTATGGATTTTCAACAGTCTGTATCTTACGAACCAAGCCGAGTCGGAAAAAATGGTAGGGGAAAAAAGTGTTTCTTTTGGCTTCAGGAATTTTTTGTTAAAATATTCTGCAAGGTCAAAGACTCACCCTGTATAGACGACGATGACGGTGGGCTCATATACAAATACAAAATGCATGTATCATATGAAAACACTCAGTACTATGTAAAAAATTATTACCAAATAGCAAAAGTCAATTTAATATATTGAAACGACTAACAAAGTCCTAATACAAAATAGAGAATCACATGAAGAATCTAATTTCAAGCCTTTATATCGTTCAAATTATTTTCTTGAATGAATACATATTTTCATTTATTCAAAAACATGGATCTATCGTCCTGCAGATCTATCACCTTGCTATATCTATATGTAGGTATTTCTTTCAATAAACGAGATCTATCGCCTAGGTATATCTATCACCCAGAGAGATCAGGGCGCACTAGTTCTTTTCTAATTGCCTTGTGAATTTTATTGTGGGTTGTTTACAATTAATGTATTCAGAAAACTTGTCTAACTTTTTTTCAATACGACCACGATGAGAAGCCAGATTGAAACTGATCCGGTATATTCTAACTATCATAAAGATTCTACATTATGAATGAAGGTCCCGTCGGCCCCGTCGAAAAGGGTGACACAACCCCCCGAACCCAAAATATTCAACATTATTTTTTAATACGACCACGATGGAAAGCCAGGTTGAAACTGATATGGTATGTTCTTAATTCAATAGAGAATCCACATTATGAATGAAAATCCCTTCGGCCCCGTCAAAGGGGGTGAAACACCCCCCGAACCGAAAATATCCAACATTTTTTTCAATACGACCGCTATGAGAAACCAGGTTAAAAATGATACGGTATATTTTATCATTATAAGGAATCTACATTATGAACGAAAATACCTTCAGCCGCGTCGCAGGGGGCGAAACAGCCCCCGAAACGAAAATATTCAACATTATTCTTTAATACGACCAAGATAGAAAGCCAGTTTGAAACTGATACAGTATGTTCTTAGTATCATAAGAAATCTACATTATGAACGAAAATCTCTTCGGCCGCGTCGAAGGGGGTGAAACAGCCCCCCAAACCGAAAATATTCAACTTTTTTTTTCAATGGGACCGCGAAGGGAAACCAGGTTGAAAATGATAGGGTATGTTTTTATCATTCTAAGGAATCTACATTTTGAACGAAAATCCCTCCGGCCCCGTCGAAGGGGGTGGTCGAAGGGGGTGCAACAGCCCCCCGAACCAAAAATATTCAACATTATTTTTTAATACGACCACGATGGAAAGCCAGGTTGAAACTGATACGGTATGTTTTTAGTATCATTGGGAATCCACATTATGAAAGAAAATCCCTTCGGCCCCGTCGAAGAGGGTGAAACAGCCCCCTGAACCCAAAATATTCAACATTGCTTTTTTAATACGACCACGATGAAAAGCCAGGTTGAAACTGATACGGTATGTTCTTACTTCGATAAAGAATCTACATTATGAACGAAAATCACTTTGGCTCCGGCGAAGGGGGTGAAACAGCTCCCCGAACCCAAAATATTCATCATTATTTTTTAATACGACCACGATGAGAAGCCCGGTTGAAACTGATACGGTATGTTCTTACTATCATAATGTACATTCCTCATTATAGAAAGAACATACCGTATCAGTTACAACCTGGCTTCTCATCGTGGTCGTATTAAAGAATAATGTTCGGGTGGCTTTTTTACCCTCTTCGACGGGACCGAAGGGATTGTCGTTCATAATGTAGATTCTGTATGTTAAAAAAATATACAGAACTTGGCTTTTCATTGCTTCCAAATTCAAAATATCTCTTGGTTTTTAAAATACACTCCTCACAATAACATTAAATATACTATTTCGTTTTCATTCTGGCCTCATATCGCCTTTATATTAAAAAAAAATTCTTTATTCACTGATGTCTTTCGTAGAATGCGAAGTACTTCTTTCTGCGTAAGATCGCCGTATTACAGTAATGTTATTCGATAGTATGTCCCTCATGCTCTGTTCACTCAGGAACTCACTGGGTACGAGCGCATTGTTCCAATTTGATATACAACGCCACTGGGCGGTCGGGAATCTTCGTAAAATGGCTGCCAGTTTTTGGCTGCTAACTTAACACTCATTACATAAGGCGCAAACTGATGGACGCGTTTGCCGCTCAAGCGATGACATTTGAGTTGTCAGATGCTCTTCCGCCAAAATCGCGCGATTCTTTTTTTGTAGTTAAAAAATTTCAACTTCAAGAAAAAGGCAGGACATTCAAAACACTCAAGAGATTGTTTATACTCTTTTGTCATATGATTATAGGCACTTATTATTATATTGATTTATCGATCTTCCTCAGATAATCATTTCTGCAGAACAAGACTAATTCCAGCAAAAACAATTTTTCGAAAGCTATGAGCATGTCCAAGGAATCAAAAGCGTCTATTTATTCAATCCCTTGAAAAATAGGTATATAAACAATGATTATACTTTGTTGAAGAACCAGACACGTGGAAATAAATTCATAGAATTTGAAATGTGACATTTCATGAACAATCGCGCGTCTTCATAATGACAGATGTCATTCACAAATTACTGACATTGCCAAAAAAATCGCGCGATTTTTAGTTTTCGACGCGTCCATGAGTACGAGCCTTCATAGTCTGGCTGAGTGCACATCAACACAGCCCCTTACGAATTCGGGCATACGCATTCCAACGACCTGTCAAAATAAATCCAATATGGAGGAAGAGGGCACACAACGTTTGTTTACTAGGTGTCTAGTGCTATTTACTTGGCCGTTTTAAGGCATTTCTAAGTGTGTTATATCAGTGGAAAGATGCATTGTGATGAATTGGCATCTTATTAAATCGAAAAATGCCAATAACATGTATGTTGGTCGGCTGTGGAAGTCCGTGGTGATGAGAAAATAGTTGGATTCTTTACTGTTCCTACTGTGTTTATTAAGTGCATTTTATTGCTGATAAACCAACCATTTTGTGTGGAAACAAATGTAAATCATTCAAGGTGAACCTGCTGCATATGAAAATCCAAATATTCTCAACTGATTTCCCTCTAGCTCAATTGAACATAAATTTAACCGAATAATTGCGAGACCTCTTACGTTGAGAGATAGTACCAAGAGATTCAAGATCTTTGATAGTTGTTTAAGGAGAACTCCTTATACAATGATAGTACCTACATATAGACTGGACAAACCAAGTCAAGTTGGCCAATTATCTTGTTGAGATAAAAGGAAGTAATATTTGGACAATGCAAATTCGATTACATGTAGGCAAGCGACCGAGTACCTATACTGTCATGGCTTGGGCTGAAAATGATAATATATACCTAGGGGTTTCCTCGAACTTACCGAGTTACAAAACTTCTACAGATGGTATGACACTCATTCAAAGATTGAAACAATAAATAAATCAATTTGAACTGACCTGACCTGGTAGGTATCCTTTATGAACAACGCTTCAAATTCTATTGACAATATTCAATTTTCAAACATCCACGAATGAAGATCTTCCTTAACGTTAGATTTTGTTGTAGTTCCATCCTGCATGCCTTTATCGAGTCACCTGTTTCTGATAGTGATGAGCAAATTGGTGGTTACTCATCTTCTCTTCCTATATACCTACCTACGACAATTAATCTATGTTTGAAAATATCATAGTGTGCTTGTGTTCAATCACTCTTTGGAATACTTCATACAGTATTCGTTAAATACCAAATTCAATCATATATTCAAAAAGAATCGATTCCATTTCGAAAACTTCATACAGTATTCATTAAAACCAAATTCGACCATAAATTCGAAAAGAAAATACACTTCATTGGATATATTTTATGTATTTCGACTAGCAAACAAATATTTACTTCTCATAACAATATATGAATTATATTCACTACTATTTTGTACCTACGTATAAATCATTGACAGTTTTTAAAGTAATCTGCAAAAACAATCCAATTTCAAAACACTTGTAGGATTTGATTTACTTCTTCCGGAAGAAATGTCCTGTCACTCAATTTTCAGTTTCATTCAAATTTGTCATAGGCTGTACGTAATCAAAGGCATATTTCGAGTCCTAGAGCTTCTTGGAAAATCAATCCTCACCATAATTCCTTATTTTCACGCGAAATCGAAAACAAGACGAATAATTACTTATACTTACTAATCATTTTGATTTGATCTTGAAGAGATCTACGAGGTGCAGCGTGAGCGTAAGCGCCCCCTGCACGAGACGGCCATATGTTACCAGCGGGTAACGTAGGGTACACCCGATGCAAGCGATGAAGTACAGCGCGGGTGTCTATAAGAGCTGAAAGATGGCGTTCACAACAGAAGAATAAAAACTCGCAACTCATTTATTTTACGAAATGTTGTCTGAATAGATTGTTTTCTTCGGAGACTTTTGATTACATTTCCATGAAGTTAGTAACAGATCTTCAAGTAAATTTTTAACAACGGTTTTTGAAATTTAAATTCGATCTGATGTTATCTTTCGGAGATACCCGTATAACAATTCGTTATCGATTAGTTAAAGGTAGAATATCTGAAGGTCCGGTACGATAACGAGATATCTTTATCAAAACCAGCAACAAAACGTTATCAAAAACCTCTACTCCTTAGATAGAGATCAAATAACGATAAACTATATTTTTGCGCTAAAGACTCATTACCGACAAATGATAACGAATGTATATCAATCAAACGGTAACGTTTGGCTGCAGAAATTCTTTATAAAGCAGATGCGTATTTTGTGAGTATAAAACGTAACTTTGAAGTAAAGAAAATCGATATCGATTCATAAACAATAATCTATATCTGACATTTATAAAAACTACACGGTTGAAAATGGGAACTGAAAACATAAATTTCAAAAAAAGCTTAACTTATATTTATGCGTTTTATTGTTCAGGTAGCTCAATTTCTAAGTTCTCTTAAAGTCTACTTCCATCACCATTCTATTGAGCTAACGTTTAAATTTTTGTTCCTTACTAGGGTTCGAACCCGCATCAACTTCATCCCTCTTCCGGTTTGTCCTGTGCTTAACCAACTCATCCAGTCACCTTGTTGTTGAGAAATCAAAAGTGCGTTCAATCATTGTTGCAATCTTAGACTAAGGTTGCAATGGATACGATAGTTGAGTTCCGATATTCCTGGCCAGTGCTGGTCAGTAAATTTTGACAGTCGATTTTACTGGCACTACTTTGGTAACTGTTCGTATCAGTAGGTAGCGTTTTGAAATTACTGATACTTGCCAGTACTGATTGGGAATATCGGAACTCAACTAATTAAAAAAAGGACTCGATATAACTGTCGAACCGAGAGTGAAAATTCACGATTTAATCTTAGAAAAAAACCGAAAAAGAAAGTTAGGCGCAATGAAGGTCATGAGAATAATGAAAATGATGTTAATTACTATTATAATGACACGACGAAGGAAGATCAATGTTAGTACTTCATAAGTTACTGAATAAATCACATCTTATAGTCTTAAATCCTATATTCAAAAGTTACCTACTTAGGTTATAATTTACTTCAATTTATCACCACAAGTATATACTGAAGGTATAAAAAATAATGTTCCCTCCAGTGATGGTGATGCATCAATACCGATGATATCTGATGAAGTACTGAAAAACGAGTCATCACAAGTGCCATCAGACATCTCTGAAAGACCTGATTTGAAGTTTGAATTGAGAAGATGTTACATTACAGAGAATAATAAAGTTACAAGTTTATCAAAATTATTGAGAATTCTTGAATTACAGCATTTTCAACAATTTCAGGATGAATTCGCAAGTTGAAATGATTTATATTTAAAGAATTGGTGAATTACTAGGCTAAGTTATTGTGTCGTACAGCATAAATAAACCGAGAGACGAAGGAATACAATGGCTTTGTTTACATTGGCAAAGAGTGATTATTTGGAGATTTTAGTGATTTTATTCCTTCTACAAGTGAAATTTCAAGATAATGGATCTGATTAACTGATATTCAATCTCAGATGATATTCATTGACAACGATATAAATGAAAATTGCAGTATTTATTCTTGTATTCTAAAGCCTTGAGTATCAACATCAGAGATAGCATTTATTATAAGTATAAGTATTGAAAATGAAACAATAAAACGTTTGGCTCATTTATTCCTGTAAATAAACAGCAGAATGAAATCTAACAAATGTATGGAATGGAAAAAACATGGTTGCCAGAGAACTTCTCAGTACTATTTCAAATAACGTTTATATGTTGCAAATTATCAAATTACTACAATATTGGTCTGCAGTTGCTATGTCAGTGCTATCATAATCTTCAATTATATTACAACAACAAAATGTAGAACAATCCATCCTTGGGTAGTCTATCCACATCGGAACATGTTCGGTTGAGAACAGAGAAAGTTATCTGGTTCATTATTATTATAAAATACATGCAAGATTTTGAGAAAACTTTCAAATCTATCACATAACTAATTGCTTCAAATGGCTTCATATATCATATAGGAATGTGAGTGGTAACCCATCAGGATGGGTTTTGTCCATTGTAACGCCAGCTATCGTAGAATATATAATTCTTGAAATGTGTACGACAAACACGAATTATTCTTATCATAATTCTCTCATCATGATTTAACTGATTAAACAAAACGAATTAAATAGATATATAAAGATAAATCCTTCTCCAGTGTGAAAATGGCTGGAACAAACTCTACCATATAGTCTGTTACTTTGTCAGAACAGTTTTCTCGATTTATTGCGTGAATATAGGATGTTTGCCTTCTCTGGGATAGTTCACATAGTATTCTATTTCTTCAAATACCAGATTAAATGTAGGGGAATGGGTCAGAAATGCAAATATTCAAATATAAAGTCTACACTAAAAAATATTCCTTCGTCTCTCGGTGTATTTATGTTGCATTTCACAACGAAACAATAACTGGGCCTAGTTATTCACCAATTCTATTAATCTCAATCATTTTTAATAGTGAATTTATCCTGAAATTGTTGAAAATGCTGTACCTCATAACATAAACAAAGCGGAAAGTGAGGTTGTTTTACCTCCAACGTATGGCAAATGTTAAACGACGCACGAAACCAATAGACCTACCATAGATAGGAAAACAGGCATGATGTTTTTGTTACATCATGACCTAAGGTATATTATTATCTTTCTGTTGAAAAATTATCTATTTTGTATCGATTTATCGTGAATTTTCTATAAAGAATTTATTCATAGGATAGTATAGAACAAGCAAAGATTTTTGATATAGGAATAATTTCGAAAATCATTCTATATTCTTTACCTACGTCTATAAAATAATCGTTAGCGATTTTCTCAGCTGAATTCGTTGCGACTAGTTATCGACTCTCGTTACAGATATTATGTGTAAGATCTTTACCAAGTCTTTGTCGAATTTATATACAAGGAATCACTTTACTGTATACAGATAATCTTCAAAGTTTGGTGTAGATTCGATAAAGTTGTTCTTAGCTTTAAAGGAAGTTATTCAGTCGTCACGATCGGATAACGAAATATTCGGACGATAACGAATTGTTATACGGGTATTGGTCAAATTTTTACCTTATTTGAAATTTTGTGATTATTCTCTTTATATTTCGTTAATCACCGATGCCATCAGATTGAAACTTCGAAACAAGTTGAAGAATACGGACGGGCCAATTCTTACAAAATTTTGTGGGGTCTGTTTCGATAAATGAACGCGAAAAAAATATTTCTTCGAAAAAATTGTATTTTCGAAAATTATTCACCAGATTTCAATGAGATGCGGCACAGTGCTTCAAATTTGAGTTTCATCTGTCATTTATTCTCATTCATGGCTCTTTGATTTTTTAGGTCATTTTCCAAACATCTTAATAAACACTAACGTGGTAAGATATGAACTTCCTGATTGGTTGGAGAATACCTACGAGAACAATATCCAAAATTTTGTGCGGATGATACGAGTAAAAATTGAAATTAAAAATGATTTCCAACTTTCAAAAACAATTCATTTGGAAACTTTTCAACTGATTTAAATAGAAAATCTCACATACCCTGAAGTCAGTGTTTAACAACGGTGTTCAATTTCAGTTTGATCCGATACTTATCTTCGGAGATATTGGGAAAAAAAATGTCAAATTTTCCAGTTTTTCCTCGATATCGCTCTTATACAGGGTGTATCTAAATAACACCGAAAAAATGTAAGAGGCGAATCTGTGATGATAATTAAGGAAGGTATTTAGTATAGAATTTCTCAAAAAACCTCCCCCGCGAGAAGTTATATTCCTTCCAAGATTAACAGAAAAAATTTTTTTTCATTTTCATTTTCCCTGTATATTAAGCTGAAAACACAAATCTAGATTTATATTATTTGTCAATAATACTACAAATTTTGGAATTTTCTTCAACCTTAAACTATGCTTGGAAGGGGTTGAAATAGTCAACCCCCAAGATATTTTTTGTTTCAATCTTTTTTTGGTGAAAATTTTCCTTCAAAATAAAACATGGCTGGAAAGCCCAATTCATTCACTAACTTTTTCATCTCTACAAGTTTTCTCGAAAACTTAAACATTTACGAGAAAAACATAACTTATATTAAAAAGCATTTTATTGAACAACAGCCAAACAAATTATGATTCTACTATGCTAAGACTTTTACAACTGAAACAATAGTGAACAAGAAGCTGTCGAATGTCTACAATAAAATTATAAAAAATGTTGTAAAGGACCGCCTTCAGCTTCAATACAGACATTTACTCTTCTCCTCATTGAAATGCGTATGCAATGAAATATGCTTGCTGAATTTCTTATCGTTTCACACCCTACTAAAATGCTGTTTCGACGATCATCAATATTTTTTCTTGTGAATGCTTAATTTTTTCGAAAAAAGGTAGTGAATGAATTGGGCCTTTGAGCCATGTTTTTTTTTGAATGGGTTGACTTTTTCAACCACTGAAATATTTCTTTTTACAACTTTTTTTTGGATGACAAAAAAAAAGCCCAATTCATTCACTAAATTTTTCACCTCTACAAGTGTTTTCGAAAACTTAAGCATTTACAAGAAAAAATATCGATGATCCGCGAACCAGCATTAAAGCAGGGCGTGAAACGATAAGAAATTCAGCCTCTTTATACAATACTTCTGGGTTGAAAAAATTACAAAATGTGTAGTGTCATTTACAAATTATATTCACCGAGTTTCGTATCTTTAGCTTAATATACAGGGAAAATAAAATGGAAAATATTTTTTTTGTTAATCTTTGGAGCGGTATAACTTTTTCGAGGGGGGGTTTTTCGAAAAATTTCATACCGAATACCTATCTTGGTTTTCATCACAGAATAAATCACTACTTTTTTCAGTGTTATTCAGATACACAATGTATATGATGGGACTCAAAAAATGCGGATCCGATCATAATGAGAAATTGAGAAACTAGTTGAGAACTGCTGATGTGCAAATATGAGCGAAATTTCGTGATTATCATTTCCTAAGTAGCAATGTTTTCAAATAATTTATAATTTGCGATCAACACATCATATAGTCCTCACGCAATTCTTCATGAGCCTCAAAACTCTTATTTTCTTCAGTCAATAATCAATATCAATGCGACCCGTTCTTCATTTCTGGAATAGGTATATCTGGGAATCATTGGTGGGATTTTAGTAACTCGAGAATTCGGTTATCGAAATCAAACGTCAAACGTGCTCAACAATTATCTAGTCTATCAGAATATTCTTTCAGTTATTGTGTTAAAGATCCATGGTTACAAATTAACTTCTGATAGAAATGATTCAGAGACTCGATATTTAGAGGAAAGGTTCGAGGCTTGAATACGAAGGTCGAATTCGTGAATGGGATATACCCATTTAGAATTTGATTTTTTCAAGATTTCCAAAAGTAAAGATTAGATCCAATTTAAATCTAGTACTTGATGGTAGCTTGTAGGTTCATTGATTTTGGACTCAAACACGGCGGCTGAATTCGTAAATGGGGAAAATCGTCACATTCGAATATTTACAAAAATACGGACCAGATCGAATTTAAATCTATCACTTGATTGAGAAATGATAGCTTGTAGGCTCATGCAGAAGTTCTTAGGACTATATGAAAAGAATGTCTCCAAATCAATCTATTAGAAAGTGAAGCTGAGTTTAGAGGGATCAATAAGCAGGCGACTCCTTTGAGAACGAATTTAAACAAAAGCGCATAAAAGCTCCTAACCACACGTCAGTGCTTTTCTAGATTTTTTCAATGGACTGATAGATCGTTTTGCCATATTATTGAAATTTGGAATTGTTTCGAGAGGTCCCTCAGATAAGCCGAAATAAGAAACCATGTATGTTCGAACATATTGATTGGAACAGTACAAAAATACTGATTTCGGAACCAGTCGATTTGAAAAGGAAAATCGAAGAGACCTTCTGCATTTTGTGAAATAGAGATAATAATTGTGCTCATTGTTCTGTAGAAATGGATCTTACTCGGCTGAATATACTTAAAAAGGAGGTAGAATCAAAAAACTTTCAAACCAAGTGGTTCTGTATTGCTTTGATTTCTCAAGAATATCAATTTGACAATAATCTCACAAAACGAAAAATCGAAAGCAATGTTTTTTACATCATGATCGGAAGTAAATAATCGTGAAAATTCTACAGATGTGATTTTTAACCAATCAGAACGTGTATTTCTGACAGATCACCATCGCAACGGATGAATTTTAGTTGACATTTTTTCCTCGTGGGTGAATTATACTAGAAAATTTGTTGACGTTTATAATGACAGAATATTTTCTCAATTTGTCGGCTGATAGTGCGGATCAACTTGCCTTTCTCTTGGTTGGATCTATTTGTAGCTTTCAACTCTTAGCATTTTCTGCAGCTCTTGCGTTGACTAATTCTGTCAGAGAATGGATTAAAGTTTCGATTATACCTTTCGAAAAAATCTTCGGAGTTCTTTTTTCGCATGTTAAAGGCACAGTCTTCAAGAATAAGCGCCAGTTCTTCCACAGGTATATCCGCTCTTTCGAAATCATAAGCTTTTTCTGCGCAAAAATTCAAACTGCTTCAATACACTTGCCTTTGATTTCTCAGTATTCGCGGATATCAACTGCTTAATATTCTGGCGAATATTTTCTTTACTTTCTTGGCCAAAGCGAGATATTTTTTCACGTCGTGCTGTTTTTGACAAAATGATAACAGAAATAATTACAAGCCTAGAGATTCACTGAGTTGCCATGGTAACTAAATAATCGAGTCGACAAAACCTTCTATGTATTGCAAGTACTTGATGAAGACAAAAATTAATGTTGTTGGAAATAAACACATTTGGTGTGGAATTTTCTTACCGAATACCACACGAGGTCAAATTGAATCCGGAAATAAACTGATCTTTAGTGGTATTTCTGGTGAAAATTCTCTTTCTGTCTGATGAAGAAGTCAGATTTGTACTCTGAAACGCCACAGTTCACCTAATTTATCGTTTGTATCGTTGCGGTATTATTCATTTGGCAACCTGTTTTTCAAGAAACTGTCCTCAATAAAATGTTCAATTCTGCAATCCACAAGGGCGTATTCCATCCAAAACTTAATTTTTGTTCAATTTTTAAAAGTTCTGTTTCAGATATCGGCAGTGGACCAGAAAATGATGCCAAATCCTCCAAAAATGAGCTTCAATCAATACATAAAAAATTACTAGTGTCAAATGGAAGTGCAAGTTTAAATTATCTGGATTACCTATGAATGAGGCTTTTAAATCAAACAAAAACAATACTGGAAATTTTTAATCGATGCAACAGTACTGATCGCATATATTATGAAATTATCATATAATTTTATTCATAAATTACGAATTCCGTCAGACTTATCTTTCGGTGAAGATCAGCCTAATTTTCTTCTGAAAACCTATACCAAAATACTGTAATCGATTAACAACTTGATATATAAATATTTCTTCAGAATTAAAATTATTCACAATTCAGTTATTTCCTTAAGTTCGAATCCATCACATTTATGTTTCAGAATAAAATTTGTTGAAAAATATTGCACAAATAAACTCATATTCAGTATTCCTAAATATATTCTCTCCAGTCGCTACTTCAATTCATTTGCTTTTCTCCAACCGAGAATTCCCGAAACAATCTGAGAGATGGTGATCTGATCGAAAATGAATTTTATATTCCGCAAAAAAAAAAGATTTTGTACATTTAGAAATATCAGCATTGTATACATATACCTACAACTATTTTCAGCATGACAAATCAAAATAAAATTAAAAATTGAACAAAATAATTCATCGGAATTACTAGTTAATTTGAAAGATAAAGAAACTAGAATAGTTTAATTTCGTACCCAATATGTCGGCATTATGAATTCAGTCAAAATAATACTGGCTGATGTTATGATGAGTATTTCCTCGTATTACCAAATCCTAGTAATTTGAGGAAAAAAAACAATAAATCAAGTTGTTTGTTTCCCATCAAGTTCTTGTTTTCAAGTAGAAAGAAGACAGAGGAAGAATAAAAGAAAATCCTGGATATTACCAGACCTACTAATCTGCAGATGAACACAATCCGGCTCACGAATAATTTTCACGAAGCAATCAATGTGTGTCCTTCAATCAAAAGACAATTCTTTGAACCATATGAGCAATCGCATGTTTCGATTTTTTACGTATTCTCGATATTAGGTATGTATCTTCAATGAGGAAATTAATATTTCAAAACACCCTGTGATTTTCATATGAAAGAATGACAATTATTTTGCGAAATGAAAATACCTCATATAAAAGGTTTCATTATCAACTTACAGAATCATTTCAGTTTTGGAATTCATTGTTTCGAAATTACCTCGTTGGAGCAATAAATATGACAAAATATCTAATGTAGCATATTTCTAGAATGAACAATTACTTTAAACTCTATCTACAATCTTAGGAATTCCTTACGAAAACGATAAAATGATTCAGTACAATCCAGATGGTAAATCAGTAACTCTAGCACTACTACTCTTACTAACTGATGTGAATATTGGTAGGCTATCTCTCGTTGATCTGCTATCTTTCCTAGTCACATTATTGTTGAAAGTTCGACCCGAATACATACCTGCGTTATTGTGTCCCCTATTTATCAAAAAAGCTGAATTCGAGCTGTTACTCAGTTTCTCTTGCACTCGGGGAAAGTAATAAGGCACCTCGAATTGATCTTTAAGGGTGGGAAGAAACATTTTTTGTTTTTCCTCAGAATAACTGTTCACCCTGCTCCTGAACTGTTTCGGTGGATTAATGAAAACGTGCGATATACTTCTAGAGATAGACGTCGCGTTGCCGGAATCGCTCTTCGTCCTCGACGCCGCATATTTAGCTGTTCTCGGATCTGTCACTACGATATCCACCATATTGTCTAGTCCGTCATCGATGCGGTCCAAGCTTTTCGATTTAATTCTTTGATTCTCGAAGTCATTATAGTTGAAGCCGTTCTTCTGACAACTGACAGTGACATGCGTGCCGGATAAAACAGCTGAGCTGACATTATTACTTGTGATATCAAAATCTGGTAATCGTCTCGAAGATCTTCCTCTCTTTAGACTGCTGGAAGTCTCTGTTCTATTGATTTTCGCCTGTTGATAAGATTCGCAAAATTCGTCGTTTACTGCGTAATCATTTTTTCTGTCTTCTGAAAATATTACAGGTGGCTGTCTGTCAATATTGCTGATTCGCCATCTATAGTTGCTCAAGGAGGAATTAGTGTCATCGTCGCTGGTATAAACGTTTCCGAAGAATAATCCCTTTTTATTTATGTTCTCATATTCGTAGTCTTCATTCGATGGTAAGTACAAATGTACGAGGCTTTTCGTTTTCCTAGACTGATCACCTTTTTGGTCTCTCTTCTCATCGATGATGGAAAAATCATCTAATATTGGAGGATTTATTTCCAGTTGAATCTTGCCAGCCACTTGAGCTTCTTCGATTTTCTTCCATTTGTGGTCCTTGTTTTTCTGGTCCTTCATGCAGTTTTGTGATTCTGCGTCATTGATTATGTTTTGGAATTCTTCCATTACTTCTTCGATCGTAGTTTCTTCTTCGTCGTAATTGGTTTTAAGTTCTTCTTTGGGCTGTTTGGGTGAGTTATACTGCAGGGTACAACATTGTGTTCTATAAAGTTCATAGCTCGCTTGTTTCTGATCAATGGTGTCACCTTCAGGAGAAGAGCTTCTTTCTGATGAGGATATTCCTTCGTCATCGGTTTTGGACATATCTTCTAGAAAAATAAATTTTCATTTATCAGCATATTTCATAAAATTATGGCATTGCATGCCCGATATGATACAGTCAAACGTGCCTACACCAATATATATATATTTATATTCATACATAATATATGTCACAAGCTTTTCAATTTATTCCCGATATTTTGTTAGAATTCTAGTGTAAAATATCCAATAAGAGATCTATGGAAAATTGTTCCCCGATATAAGGGGCCTGTAGCGTTCTTCGTTTATCTGAGGATCTGAAATATCATCGCTTGAAGGATCGGAACTGGTCGAAAGACTCTCCCGGTCAGAGGGCAACTGTAGGTAATTTTATTTACTGCTTCCTGCTGGTTTTCTGTCCCTAGTTCTGTTTCAGATATTATGCCGAGATATTTCGTCAAAATAAATTCAAAATGACGAAAAAATTATTTTTCAATGAAAAAGATGCCAACCATGTTCTTCAAAAAAATTACAATACTTTTACGGGGAGACAGAGTTTTTGCTGAGGTTTTCATCCATGCTCTTGTATCATACGGAAAAATGTATGGTACCCCGTTTACATTACCAAAGAATGTAATGCTCGTTCTCAACTGAATATATTTATACACCAATGGATTAGTCGATAATATGATGTTGAAATGGTGTTGGCTAGGAAGGAATTCTTAATTATCTTTAACATGTTCTCAAAATTTCAGACATTTCCCTCACCTTTATTAATGAAGAAATCCTTGTGAAGGTTATCGCTCGACCTGAAAGTATTCATTTCAGACTGCAGCTCTTTGCAACGATCTTTCAAACATTTTTCCAAAGATGTCAAAATTGTCTTTTCTTCTTGTAGTATCTGAAAACATTATAGAATTTAATATTCAAAGGTAACTCCGCCCCAAGCGCGATACTCGATAGATTAACAAACGCAATTATAATCTTTAATTCGATAAATTTGTTAACTCACTTGTACTTTTCTTTCCAGTAGAAGTATTTTATCTCTAAGGGAATCGTTCTCTTTTTCAGCAGATTCTGCTCTAATAGTGAGAGTTTCGACATCAATGAAGTTTCTTTCCCAGTTTTGTAGCTCCTCGAATATTCTGTCCGTTATATCCATGTTTCCGATAATATTCTGCGGAGAATGAGTTGAATATTAATTGCTATTTTCTAAAAACTTTCGGAGAGGTCCGAAGTGCAGTTGGAGATATTAGGCGCTTCTTTGAAATATTAGCATAAGCGATCATCCATCCAGGTATCGACTTCGCATAAGCCTTCACATTGTATTTTAACGCGCTTCTCTTTGAAACGAAAGTGGTATTGTTGTGCACAAACCTCTGTTATTTTAAATTTTCAGCCGAATTGGGTTAAACGATGAGGTTGTACTCCTTAAAGATGAATTTTTGGTCATGTATAATTCTGTCTGACTGTACGTCCAGTCATATGGAATTGTCAGAGGATCAAAGTCTAGAAAATTTCGAGGTAGGTTAAAAGCACCTCGGTTGACTTGGTTAATGACAAAATCCGTGGTTATATCAATTCGACATATTGCGCAAATTGCTTTAAGAAGTGCTGGTATGATCAGATCGAAACTTCGATATTAATCGGAAAACACCAATGCAGAACTTCACTCAAAACTTCTTCAGGATCGTCATCTGTTAGAGGAATTTTGTTTTAAAAACTCAATTAGAAAGGTTCGTAGCTTTATATTTTTGTGCCAATATGTGCCTCAATTTCAGATTTAACTTCAATAGGGAAGGGTTTTCACTCGAGAATCCTGAACAAAATTCATAGCAGTTTTTTTCAATATGAGATGAATCATAACCGGCGGTACAGAAATATCTCATGTATTAAAAATACAGATTTTTCTGTTGTAACTTTACGAAAAATCTGTCGATATTGATATCTAAAATTATACTTTTATTGTCTTCGACGTACCACATCCTGAATGACAAATTTAATTATTATATCAACTGGCATATAATGATTGAAGTAAAAAATTCAGGAAAATGGTAACATAATAAAAAAAAAACAAAAATAATTCTTGACACAGTGCTTCATCTTTCGATTCAGAATCATCAGTAGCATCCATTCTACAGGGTGTATCTGAATAACACCGAAAAAATTTTAGGGGTGATTATGTGATGAAAATTAAGGTAGATATTTAGTATAAAATTTTTTTTAAAACCACCCCCTGAATAGCTACACATCTCCGAAGGTTAACGAAAGAACTCGTTTTTCTCTTTTATCGTTTTTTATTTTCCCTGTATATTTAGCTAAAAAGACACGAAACTTGGTAAATATTATTTGTCAATAAAACTAGACATTTTGGAATTTTTAATCCTGAATTATGCTTAGAAGGGGTTGAAATAGTCAACCCCTAAGATATTTCTTCTCACAACTTTTTTTTGAATGAAAATTTTCCTTAAAATAAACATGGCTTGAAAGCCCAATTCATTCACTAGATTTTCTTATTTCTACAAGTATTCTCGAAAACTCAAACATTTACGATTGAAAAATATCCATGATCTGCGGAACAGAATTGTAGCAGGGTGTGAAACGATAAGAAATTCAGCAGGCATATTTCATCGCATACGCATTTCAATAAGGAGAGGAATAATTGGCTTGTATTAAAGCTGAAGACGGTCATTTTCAACATTTATTATAATTGTACATATTGTAGATATTCGACCGGTTTTTGTTTATTGTTCGCTATTGTTTTAGTTGTAAAGGTCTTAGCCTAGTATAGTCATAATTTGGTTGGCTGTTGTTCAATAGAATGCTTCTTAATATGAGTTATGTTTTTGTCGTAAATTTTTAAGTTTACGACAAAACTTGTAGAAATAAAAAAGTAAGTATATAGATTGGGCTTTCGAGCCATGTTTTTTTTTGAAGAAAAATTTTGATCCAAAAAAAATTTGTAAGAAAAAATATCTTGGGGGTTGACTACCCTTCCAAGCATACTTCAGAATTGAAAAAATTCCAAAATATGTAGTATTATTGACAAATAATATTTACCAAGATTCGTGTCCGAACCGCAATATACAGAGAAAATAAAAAAGAGAAATATTTTTTTTTCTGAACCTTCCAAGGAGTGTAACTTTTCCGGGGGAAGTTGCCTACCTTAAATTTCCATCACAGAATCACCTCTTACATTTTTTTGTTGTTATTCAAATACACCCTGTATATTATATGTCAAAATCTTACCACATGTTTCTGATCAAACTCGATCATAAACGTCATCGTGATATCAACTGTCATTTAATTTCGAAGTTATAAAGATTTTTGAAGGTGTTCTTTACCGCAGCCTATTTATCAGAGAAAGAAGGTATAGAATTCATTGTACAAATTGTTCTCTGCGCATGCATTGAAGAAGCTTGCCAGTAATTCTGTACAATCTTAGTTCCTCCATGATAGAGTGTGGTCAGATATATGTGGTAAGATTTTGACATATAGGTAATATAGATTAGATGTTACTGATGATTCTAAATCGAAAAAAAAAGAAGAAACACTGTGTCTAGTATTATTTTTGTATTGTGTTTTATTATGTTACCGTTTTCCTTAATTTTAGACCCTAATCATTATATGCCAGTTGATAAAATAATTGAATTTGTCATTCAAAAAGTGGTACGTCGTTGAATTTAAGAAAAATTTCAGATGAGTGATGTTTCACTTTCTTATTTTTTCGGCCAGCATAGCATGAAACAACTTGATATCATTAAAAAAATTGTATATTCACTGGTTCATGTTGTAATTTCCTGTAATCTTCATTACGATAGATTTAGATACACGCAAGTAACCTGAATATCCCGGCTTCTGAAGTCACGAACAGTTCAAATTCAATTAATTGATGAAACATGACTGGTTTAACTATCCAACTATATGAATCATGAACTCTGAATGTATTTCGTGACTTTCGGATGCGAGATGTATTTGCGGAATAGCATTAATCACACCTGACAGAAATGTTTATATTTACTTCAAAAAATATAGTATAATATTGATGCAACGGTACTGAGCTTTGGCCAGGGAAAGTGGATCGGAAGAAGTGCATTTATTCATCAGAAGTAGTTTTTGTCATCACTTAGTCTTCTGTAGCGAGTGAAAATTCATTAATATGGATGATTACATAAAAAACTTTACATATGAGCAATTTAAATATTTCTCATTGATGGAATATCACTGACTTTCGCAGTTGCCATCAACAGCAATTCTGTACCTCGCAAAGGCTTGACTTTTCTTCCGATAGAAAATACTCGAATAAGAAATTTTTAGGTATTATTTGAGGTTAAAATGGGTTGGATACTTTCATCAACTAGATTCAAAAGTATTGCTGTACATCATGATTTATTTTTGGAATATTTCGCGGATAAAATTTTATGATGATCATACGATTGGAAGATATAATTAAATCAACTGAGATTCAAATAGCTTTAAGAGGGGTCAGCTTCTGGATATGGAGCAGGTCCCTACTCTTGAATCAGGGAAGGGAGAAAATAGGCATGTCGACGCTGTTGTTCAGGAAACGTGGTGCATTTTCGATGAAACGATAAATAAAAGTCATTCCATCGCATTCAAGAATAGGGTCCCATATGTTATGAGTGCATAGAATTTAAGACGTTAAGGAACATCTAAACAAGCGCACCAATATACTCCTGACGTCACTTCAATGCTTATTTGCTCGGATGGTTATGTTATATCAAGTGTTATATTCATAATTTACCTTCTTCATGGCAGCTATATCAAATCCAGCTTGTTCTAGTTCTGCCTGAATGTACAATCTGTTCTGGGATGTGGGTGTGGAAGCCAAAAAGGCATTGATGAATTTCATTCCAGCCACCAACAATTCTCCTTGCGCGCCAGTTGAATTCAGTATACCAACCAAGAAACGAAACCTCACTGGTTCGCCAAATCGTAACCTTAATGTTGATAAAGCTTCAGAGACGGCAGAGTAGCCGTTTACAGATTCTTCACAAACTTTTGCCAATAGCTGAAAATGGAATATGCCATATATATTCACTAAAAATAACATAAATGTTAGTAGGACAGTTTCGTATGTATGTATCGACTTTATTTGTAATTTGTAGTGTTCTCTTCTCGAAAAGGAATACTACTGAATGATCTTGATATTGATTCAATAAATAACATAATTCCTGATTGAGGAGATAGATTCAAAGGCAGAAGCCGGCCACATTTGGAATGATTAATTTCGCAAAAAATTGAAACACATCTTCAGAATTGCATTGGGTAGTACGACAGAATACAATAGTGTATCAGAATTCAAGTAGAATGTTTGGAATCCCGGCGTCTTTGAAAATGAGATAGCAAAACTAGGAAACTAGCGATGATGTCTCAGCAACTGAACCATGCAATGCCATAAATCCTTGTGTCGTACCCCATATTCATCCCAATGTGAAGACTTGTACGATTAAGCGGATATTTGTATTCAATCCAATACTCCCTTAAATTTCAATCAATCTATCAAACACCCATAGCTTGAACGAGAACTAATATAGAAAAGATTTTGGGAATGAGATTCTATTCAAAGTTCACCCAAAATTTGATAACAGCAGCTAGTGCCGTGTTAGAGATATAGCTGTTGAACATGATGACAGAATTTCGTCTAATATTAGTTTACGGTTTTCTAAATAAAATACATAATTAAAAATTATATCGGATTATTTTGCTTCATTATTTTGAAACTTTTTGAACAATGAAAATATAAGTGTTCTTCAATCATATATATTGAACTAATAACAGGTAAAATCGACAATCATAAGCATTTCAGAAATTTCTCTTGAATTAGTTTCCAGGTTTCTGTTCCCAATTTCCACCTCTGAGCCATTTGTTTTAACTTTCCAAAATAGTTATTCCTTTATGACCAGCTGAACTAACCTATGATCTTCTTTAGGTATTAAATCAGCATAATTCTGTTTTCACCATTACAAAAAGTAGGTAACATTCGATATCAATATAGAAATTAAATCAGAGTTATATTTGAGATTTGTTATTGAAGAACTAAATTAGTTCTATTCTTGTCTAGAAGGTAGGATTTTTGACACAACTGTACTATTTTCCTTATATTTGTATGTTGGCAGTTCTCACGTATGGAATTATCTATCTCAGACGTACTTGAATATCTACGGTCTGATGCGATATTCCTGGAATTGTTATTTGTCAGATAACTTAAACTAAAAGTACCGAAATATACTATTCTCCAGATTGCGAATGCTAATACATTCATTTGACATATTGGTCAGATATGGGAACTTTATTCGAATGTGAAAGTCCCGGCCCTAGGCAAATAATGGTGTGTGTGAAAATTCTGCGTACAAAAATTTTTGATAGAGAAGAATTTTTCGCAGCAAGCCAAAAATTTGAACTATTCGTAATTTGATACTAACAAGTACAGACCTTTATCTTCAACGTTCGGACTATTTTTGTGGATTGCAAAATGGCGTACGCGACGGCTAGATTTCTCGTCAAGTTGATTTTGAAATTTTTTTCCCTCTATTTCCTATGTTCCTTTAGACGTAGAGGTTATGCTTTGCAATTCAAATCTTAATTTTTTAGTATTGTAATGAAATTGTAACTGAACACTATCAGTTTGGTAGTGAAGTTAAGTAGTACTCAAAGTGATATTAAGTTCATTCCGTTCTACAAGGTTTATCAGGATTAACGGAAACAGATTTGAATGTAGGCTCAGCACTCCAAAATAACACGACAAGTTCCTTCTGAAGTTATGTCCGAAGCGCGTCGTTGAAGATTTCGTTGCTTCAGGGACGTCGACTTGATGAGGGACACAAGATGAGTTTTTGGCATTCGAAAGAGTGAGAAATCTAGAAAAGCACTGACTTAGGAGCTTATGCTCAAATATTAAAATTCGTTTCCGAAGTAATCCAGTTTTTACGTAATGACCACGACAAACGCAGATTTACCTTCTGATGGAAAGGTGTGGCGATCCTTCCATATGGTCCTCATGAAATTCTGCATAAACTTTCAAGCTGTAATTTACAAAGCAAGTACTTTTCTTCAATTCGATGCCAGCTATATTTTTGGAAATATTTAGGCAATAAAATTATGAATGGTTATATTCACGGAATCATTGGGCAGATTGAACCCATTCACGAATTCGATCGAAATAAGTCCCGAACCTACTTTCGAACTATCGAGTTACTACAACTTGAAAACTCGATATTTGAAATGAGTTTTGGATCTTGATTACAGAGATCGAATTCCTGAATGTGTAGAATCCACAAAATGATTCCGCCGACTAACACATTCAAAATTTTATTTTCGTAGCATTCGTAGAAATAAAGATCGGATCGAATTCAAATTCAGAAAATGATAAGAAAATAACAGCCCTAAGGCTTATGCAGAATTTCGTTAGAGAGATATGATCAAACTGTCGCGAAATCCGTTATATTTGATGAAAAATTTTGAATTTATATCTTTCAAATGGTTATACCATATGATACCATTGTCACAAAGTTTCGCACAAAGTTATGCATTCAGGAGAGAAACACGAACGTTAACATATTCATTACCAATATCTACACATATTAAACCTGATCCAACAAAAATTCAGTTGTTGTGGAATATAACGTTTTAAGCTTGTTCTTTTTCGTTCTGAACCAATATCCAAATTCATTTTCATTTATTCTGGGCCACCATGTACAACACACACGTGAAGTCACTTCGTTTCATCTCGAAATTATATTCACTCACCTGTAGTGCAAGAATCCTCGACTTATTCACATTACTCATGATACATATAGCTAGAGTGAACAATCCGGCAGATGATGCTGTCAGTCTTCTCGTTGCATCCGAATATCTACTACAGCAACTTGAAAGACATTGAAGACATGATAATTCATCTAATAAGGCTCGTCTCTGAATAGCCGGAGGTACTTTGCCGGTTGTGTGGTTTGAACCTGGAAAAGCTTGAGGATTCGTCGATTGGCTCAGTTGTATTGCTCGCAAAAGATCGAGAAGAAGATTTATGCCATCTAGTGGTTCCGACACAAACTCCTGGGCGAAACTGAAACAAAATATGAACTCATAAATGCTGGAATAATATCAATGGTTGGTATTGAACCATCAATAGATATCACTCACAGCAGATTATGTTCAACTGTTCCACTCCAATAGACGACTTCGGCCCAAGTTGCCAACCCACAATTTACTTAGCAAGTTTACTTTCACTGGGGAACGGGAATTTCAGGACAAATTCGACATGATAAGGTTCGCATTATTTATAAATAACCGTAAAACATGCCTCGGCTCTTCAAACCAGATAATTCCTTCCAAATATAGGTTTTTGTTAAGATCGTCCCCGATTGGCTGAAATTTAAGTTGGGATTCCTGATTTCATGCAAACAGTGTCAATTTTCATAGGATACGTTCCGAAAATCAACTCTGTTGTTTCGGTTGCCGATTTTCCGCTCCGTAAATATGAAATATTCGGATGGTTCCTGGAACAAGCGCGTGAAAAAGGTTATTTACGGAATCTGGTTGATGAAAATGCGGTCAATTTACTGTCACCAGAACGATTTTCTATGGTAAATATCCATAGCATAGAACAATCTATGTTTACTTTAGGTTTGTTTTGGTTCCGAGTTCAGATCTGTTCGGGACGGTTCTAGAATAGACCTAAGATCTGTGCTAGAACCGTCCCGTACAGTTCTGAACTCGGAACCTAATGTAAACATAGATTGTTCTATGCTCTGGAAATTCACCATAGAAAATCGTTCTGGTGACAGTAAATCGACCGCATTTTCATCAACCAGATTCCGTAAATAACTTTTTTCACGCGCTTGTTCCAGGAACCATCCGAATATTTCATATTTACGCAGCAGAAAATCGGCAACCGAAACAACAGAGTTGATTTTCGGAACGTATCCTATGAAAATTGACACTGTTTGCATGAAATCAGGAATCCGAACTTAAATTTCAGCCAATCGGGGACGATCTTAACCAAAACCTATATTTGGAAGGAATTATCTGGTTTGAAGAGCCGAGGCATGTTTTACGGTTATTTATAAATAATGCGAACCTTATCATGTCGAATTTGTCCTGAAATTCCCGTTCCCCAGTAATAGTAAACTTGCTAAGTAAATTGTGGGTTGGCAACTTGGGCCGAAGTCGTCTATTAATTTGACCATTCGTTGTCGAATCTGTCAACTTCGTTTTGATTGTAAGTGTCAATTCTGGAAGACAAAAAGCACACCGATTGGATAAGCTGGAGTGGAATTGCCGTGCGCTGCTAGAATTGAACATATTCAACATGCATCTCATAGCTTTCTTCAAAGAATAGGTTCTTATGCATTCTTATCAAAAATGCCGCAGCTCAGGCTTTGCAAACCACCGATAAAACGACAGCTTTTGATTCATTCAAAGCAATGGAGACACATCTATGCATTCTTGAAATAATTTCAAAGTACGTAGTTAGCACATTTCATATTTTCGAATGTCAGAACATCATGTCAGTTTTTCCTCGGAAATTTTATATTGATGTAAGAACAAGAAAACAATCTTCAGCGGTCTATTGATTGCAGGTATAGAAAAAAATAACAACTTGATAGAAGCATCATCAACCTTACATAAATCCAAGTGATCGAATAGGTGAGAAGTAATCTATTAAATGGCGTCGAATGTTGACTTTGTAAAACAATTTTTTGTTCTTTCAGATCAAAATGGCTTGTGCACCTTGTGGAGACGCTCCACCATGCATTCCAGTGGTGGCAGACACCATGCCAAAGACAGTAGTTAATCCATGTCAACCTCATCAATGTAATGGACCAGATTGTTGCAATGTGTGTGTTCCAATGATAACACCAGCTCTACCTGTACCTCCAAGAGTACGGAAGATGTGCAAATACATACAGCCACCAAGACCAAAATCGTATGCGCCCCAACGGACTTATATTCCACCAGTATCGAAAATGGAAGACAACACCATCTACCGGAAATCATATCTGCCTAATGAGGGCTACAGACCCTGTGCCATCCTACCCGAGCACAACCTGTGTGTTGGCGAGGGCAAAATATCAGACAATACTGTGCATAAAATGTCCTTCTTACCCCATAGTCAAAAACCACCCACCCCAATCATACCATGTTCTCATAAACTTCTTGGCGAAGGTCCGATGCAGGATTTGACCACCCAGAAGCATGACTACGTTCCGAAACCATTTTCTAGGCCAGGCATGATCATCCCCCCATTGAGTTTATACGGAAGTGACTGTCCTTTAAGTGATAAAACCGTTAATCGTCTATCATACATGCCTGTTGATCCATCCAAGGTCAAAGTATCACCAATTTATCCCATAGATGGCTTGGAAAAGCCAAGTGGTAAGATGAGCGACAAAACCGTCCACAATATGTCGTTCCAACCATGGCAACCACCAGAACCCATAGCAACGCCATGGGCTCTTAAAGCTTCATATCAACCTCCAGTTCAGAGAATGGAAGACAATACCGTCAATCGAATGAGTTATGTTCCACCCGGGCAGTATGTAGAATGTGGTCCAGATGATCCAGATTGCGTGGAATGTCCAGACCCTTGCAATGAACAGGATCCGAATCATTTCAGGAAGGATCCCACCTGCAGGGCGGCGTGTTGCTGTCCCAGAGCAGCGTGTTAATACTAGTGCTGGATTTTATCGCTGGGAAGAAATATTTCGTTTTACTTGTTCCTTCTATACAGCTATATTTGTGGAAAATGTCGGACTATTTTTGATGACGAATGTCTACGAACACATCTACAGATTATACAATTTTATTTGATCAGTTCCTCATTTTTTACGCGCTTGTTCTGGGGAACAGCGCGTTATCGTTTCGTCACAATGTCTGTGATTTTCGAATTTTGAGCCGAAAATGGTCTTATACCATTAGGTTGAACTTCCTGAAAAAGAATCCATTGGCAAATTTTATTCTGACCGTGCAGCCGTCCGTATGTGCTCTAGCTTCCGAAGGGAAAGACCCAGCTACTTGAAATTGCCAGATTAGGTTTATGATCCAAATATCTTGGTTAATGGGTGAAATCGTTCAAACAGTTTGGGAGATAGGGCCATTTGAAATTTTGAAGTTAGTTCCTCGATATCTCATGAATTACAGATTGAATCAGATTGAAACTATGTGATCTTTTTTGGAATACCAACGCGTGATTCAGTGCATAACTTTGTGTGGGTCCAGTTGTTAGAAAATCAGGAAAAAATTAAAATTCGAATATTTTTCCAATTTTTGTTGAAAATTTTTTTTTCTCGGGAAATATTGATCAAATTTCAACCAAATTTGGCCGAAACCTTTGAGTCAGTATTTAACAACAACTGTCTAAATTTCAAATCGATATGCTATTTACGTCCGGAGATATAAGGAAAAAAATATGCCAAATTTCGTTGTTATCTGAAATTTTATCGTTATTTCCGCAATATCTCGAGAAGAACAGATAAAAAATTCGTTATCAGTTGAAGAATACCAACGCGCAACTAGGTGCAAATTTTCGTGTTGATCTGATAGTTACAAAATGTGAGAAAAATTATTCGAAAATATGTGAAATGTTTGCTGAAAAATTTTTTTTCTCGGAAAGTTTTGATCAGATTTCGTCAAATTTTGGCACAGACTATGTAATCAGAAGTTTTCAACAACGTTTCAAATTTCAATTCGATCAGATATTTACTTTTGGGTATACATGTAAAAATAGGTTGTTTGAAATTTGAGGTTATTTCCTCAATATCTCAAGAAGTACGATCACATCGAAATTTCGTAATTATTTAAAGAATGTCAACGCGCAACTTACCGCAGAGTTTTGTGCGTCTTCAATCTTGAGAAAAATTTGGTTTTTTTAGAATTATCCATATCTTCAAGGAAAAAAATATTTGTATCAGAATATATTGACCAGGTTTCGATGAAACTTGGCACAGACCGTGAAGTTAGTCCTCCACAACAGTATTTCAAACTTCGATTCGATCTGATTTTCATTTCCGGAGGTATCAGGGAAAATTATGTCAAATTTCGTTGTTATTTGAAATTTTGAGGATATTTCCTCAATTTCTTGATTACTATTGACGCGATCAAATTGAAATTTGGGATAAACCTTGAAATCAATATTTAAAAACAGTTCTTCACATTTCAGTCTCATCTAATATTCATTTTCGGGAATATTGAAAGATGGCCATTTCCTTAATACCTCAAGAACAGACGCGATCAGATTTGAACTAAGTAGTAAGTTGAAGAATACCAACGCACGACTTAGTGCAAAATTTCGTGAGGATTGAATAAAATTTTTGTTGAAAAATTTTTTTACCGTAAACTGTTCAGCAGATTCTAACAAAATTGGCGAAAACCTAGTCAATATTTCACAACAGTGTATAAAACTTCACTTTGATCCGATATTCATCTTTTTGCGCACATGTTCTAGGGAAACAGCGACCTATCGTTTTGCCCAAATGTCTGTAACTTTCGATGATTGAGCCGAAAATGGTCCCAAACGACTAGACTCACCGATGACGAATCCGGTGTCAAAATCGATTCTGTCCGGCCGGCCGGCCGTGGACACGATAACTTTCGAACGAAGTGAACTAGCAACTTGAAACTTTCAGGGAAGGTCGCGCATTGGACTGCCGAGTTCATTAATGGGCCAAATCGGTCGAATAGTTTCGGAGTTATAGCCACTTGAAGTTTTGAAGTTATTTATGTTTTATTTCAGAAACTACTTGTGCGATTGGATTCAAACTTCGCAATTAGGTGGAATATAACAACGCGAAAGTTTGAGCTGAACTTTGTCAGGATCATACTGTCAGTAAATTGAAAAAAAAATAAAAACAAAAATTTTTTTTCCGAAAATTTTTTTTTTCGGAAACCATCTATCATACCAAAAAAAAATTCCACTCGGACTTTGAGCTCCATATTTCACAGCAGTGTACCAAATTTCAGTTCGATACGATCATGAGTTTTGGAGAAATTTGGAAAAATATGTCAAATTTCGGGGATTTCTTCCCGATATTGTTGTTTTTTTCAGTATAACTCGAGAAATACTGATTCAATCCTGATAAAACTTCGCAGCTAGTTTGAAGATGCTGAAAGACAACTTAATGCGAAATTTCGTGATGATCGTGTCATTAGAACAATTCGAAAAAAACATTTCTATGATTTTCTTCTCATATCATCCTCATTAAATTCTGTATGAACCTTCGAACTGTACTTTTTCGATGGAGTACTGGATTTCAATTCGATCTTATCGATCTAACGGCCGACTGCGTAAACATAATAACTTCCGAAAGAAACAATTTAGCAACTCGATATTTGTAGAGTATGTTTGGGGCTTAATTACGAAGGTCGAATTCGTGAATGATTAAATCCGCCCAATGATTCCGTAGATATACCCTTTCAAAATTTTATTTTTCCAATATTTCCAAAAACACAGAATTGATCCAATTGAAATCCAGTAATTTATCGAAAAATCGTTTTGAAAATCCCACAAAAGAAATCAATATTTTTAACAACACGTCATAAACTTTTCATTTTCAGAAATATTAGAAGCAAAATGAGTCGAATTACGCTTTTTCGAACCCTTTCGAATAGGTAAGCGCCAAAATGCTTCAGATATGATGTCGATGCTTCCCTAAAATTTTTTCGTGTTCTTCTTTCTTGCATGAAGGGATCAGGATTCTATTGAAGAAATCAGAAGCTTTCAGCTTACTATGACGATAAAAGATAACCATACAAATCTATTGTTATAACTCTTAGTGAACCTCAATATTGCAGTGCGAAAAAATCTCGCGATGAAGTTGCCGGATAAACCTGATTTCGTAAACCCAAATCCGATAATAACAAACAGTTATCTCATGTTAGTTATGGACTGAGGTTATTGCCTCAGTGAGAAATTTTTAATTCAGATTCCCCGAAATTCTCGATCTGATTATGAGCCTGCTGTACTCATATTACTCACGTTTAAACGCCAACTGTCAGCATTTCCTGTTTTCGGAATGAATGAACGTAGTTAATTACTTTCCGTCTGAAATGCGGAGATCGTCGTTTGAATAAATTTGCATCCATTAACTGATTCTTTTAGTATTCGAACACTCCGCATCGGAAATATAACTTCGAGATTGCGCTTATATTTGTATGGACTTTTATAGAAATCATTTGATTGCTGTTTTTGCATCCTTACAAGAACATATGATAGTACGGTGGAAGTAAATCATTAAATTCATATTGCATGTCAACTGGAAATGTAATTCCTTTCGAAGTAAAGTTAGCAGATTTCGAGCAACGTATTGACCCCGCCAAACGCAAGATTTGGTGATCTTTTAATCACATCATCTTCACGAACTTGTGCATTAATCTACGAGCAGTCATCTTTCAATCAAGCTCTGAATTTCAGTTCCATCTTATCTGTATTTTTGGAAATATTGGTTGGATGAAATTTTGTATGGGTTCACATATACCGAATCATTGAACGAATTTTACCCATTCACCAATTGGATTTTCATTATTAAGCCCCAAACCTACTCTAAAAATATCAAGTTTGAAAGTCGCTCCTAAACATAATAAGTTCCGGAAGAACCAACTTGAAAACTAGATATTTGTTGAGTAGGTTCGGACATTGATTACAAAGATCGAATCCGTGAATGGGTGAAATCCACCGGAATATTCCGCAGATATACCCATTCAAAATTTTGATTTCAAAATATTTCCGAAACTGCAGATAATAGTTGAGTTTCGATATTCCTGGCCAGTACTGGCCAGTATCAGTAATTTCGAAACGCTTCGTACTGATACCAACAGTTACCAAAGCAGTGCCAATAAAAACAACTGTCAAAATTTACTGGCCAGTACTGGCCAGGAATATCGAAACTCAACTAATATCAAATTGAAATTCAGTACTTAATTCAGAAATTACAGCTTCAAGGTTCAAACGAAAGTTCATGAGCATAATATCAGATGACTGCAGAATATTGAATATTGAAAAAAATTGAACATGTACTAGTTACAAGATCATCACGAAATTCTGCAAGAAGTTGTTCATCAGCATTTTCAAATTAGTTACAGATTTCATCCCGATTGAATCATTATTTTACTAGTTAGTTCGGAAAAAACAACGATACCAATTATGATGAATTAAAATGAGCCCTTGTAATCAGCCTCAGTCCAATATTGATAGAAAATTCACACGTCACATCTTAGATGTCTTTCGAAAACCTACATCTAAAATCTCAATATAAGAAGAGTAGTTAGACCTCAGTTACGAAGGCCAAGTTCATCAAAGGGTACACGAAAAAAAAAACATTTCCAAAACAATAATATAAATATTCTTGAAAATTTCCACTTTCTTCAAGTCTATATTGTATAAGAACAATAATATCGGGTTACTTTGTTTTATTGGGTCAATCTGATGAAATTATAGGTTCATATAAATGAATGAAGATTGTTATACTCATTAACAATAAATGGTACACTTGCTGGAAACATACAGAGTATTTCAGTATAAACCATAAACATAAACTAGAGGCAAAAAGGCGAAGAAATCCTTTCACTCAATTAGTAATAAAGGATTCCTCAGTGGCAGGCCAAAGATTTCTCGATTATTTGGCCTCACCCGTAAAAACCTGAATAGCATTGAGTAGGTTAATAGAAATGGCTCCAAAATCGATATTTGTAGAGCCGATTTACAGCCTTATAACGAAAGCCGAATTCCCGAATAGCTGAAATTCACCTCATGATTCCCCAGAAATATTTTCTTGAAATTTTATTTTCTTGATATTTCTTAAATTTCAGATTCGATCGCATTTACTTCACAAATATCGAGCATTTATGTAATTACTCCCAAAGAAACAACACAATAGAGCAGATTTGGATTGTTTGCCACCTTATAACGACTACCAGATTAATGAATGGGTATGGAAATCACACAACCACTTCGAAGATATCCATTAGAACTTTTTTTCAAAATGGATTCCGATTATTAACTTTTTCAGCATTTCCATTTGTAAATATCTAGCTTCTCAACTTATTTTTTCTTGAAAATTCTACGGATTGCAAATATGAGATTATCATATCTTTTGGGATTTTTCATTTCAAATAAGTTTTCAGATTTATTTTAAAAAGAATGCTAGGTAATACTATTTGTCAAGGACAGTTTATAGAAAAATGAGCAATATTGAAATAATGAAAACGATCAGTCAAGTGAAGTGCAACTCTAAATCCGTATAATTATTTTCTAAATCTGACTACTTCATCAGATGAAGTCTGAAAACGGAGCAGTTCATTCTGTTGAATGTCTGCATTGTTCCAATATTGCTCATTAGGCAAGTATTTTCCTGGAAACTGCCCTTGACAAATAGTTTCATCCTGCAATCCGTGAGGGCGGACTGAGTTGAATTTCACAGTGGAATCTTCCTTAGGAAGACCATCGTGATAGATTGAGTTCATTTTTCACTGAAGCTGCGAAACAATCATATAATAATGATTAAAATAATAATTTTATTTATTGTTCAAGACATAACAATGTATGTATCGGACAAATCAAAAAATTTAAACATTCAATAATCTTGAAAATTCTCACAATAATACTCATTACAAATTGGGTATTCTGAGAAAGATATTGAAAGTTATGCAATGTTTTTCTGAGAACAGAGTTGATAATTTAAGTAAGACGGAATCCATTTAGAGGGTAAAGAAGGAGGTCAGTGTCCAAGGGTGAAAATCTAGAAAAGCACAGCCGTGAAGACAGCAGCTTTTGCGCTCATGTTCAATGTAGATGACCGCTTCGGCAACAAATTCGAACATGCGCGCAAAAGCTGCTGCTTTCACGGCAGTACTTTTCTAGATTTTTTTCTATAAACTACTTGATTTCAATTCGATCTAATCTGTATTTTTGGAAATATTGGAAAAATAAAATTTTGAATGGGTATATCCTAACGGCTGGACCGTAAACACAATAACTTCCGAAAGGAACAACTTAGAAATTCGATATTTGTAGAGGAGGTTTCGACCTTAATTACGAAGGCCGAATTCGTGAATGGGTAAAATCCACCCGATGATTCCGCAGATATTCCCATTCAAAATTTTATTTTCCCAATATTTCCAAAAATACAGATTAGATAGAATTGAAATTCAGTAGTATATCGAAAAATAACAGTTCGAAGGTTCATACAGAATTTAATGGGGACGATATGGGCGCGTTTTTTAATTCACCAAACTGGTGTGGTTGTGGGGGAGTATGGTGGACATAGAACAGTGGACATTGGACTAGATAATTTGACATTTACGTCATTCAAACAACAATGAAAAAACGATTTGGTGGATCCACCACTCTTTCACCAAACCAATTTGGTGAATTAAAAAACTCGGCCTATGATAGGAAGATCACAGAATATTAAATATGTATTTGAAAGAAAAAATTTGAAATTTTTTTCAAATTGTTCTAATGCGAACAATTCTTGTGTCTCAGCATCTTCAACCTAGGTGCGAAGTTTCATCATGATTGATTTAGTATTTCTTGAGAAATACCGAAAAACACAACGATATCGGGAAGAAAACCACAAAATTTCTTATATTTGTAAGGATTACTATGTGAGCTTATCAAATCACATAAGATGTCAAAGTGACAACAGTATCAAAATAATTGAAATTGTGAATAGAAAGGAAATTGAAATTGAAGTAAAGATTGGATAACTGACATTGAATGTTGTTTCTTTGGTTTCAGGTATGATTTGAGTTGTTATTTGAATTTGTTTTAAGTTGTATTTAGTATGAGGAAATAAAATTTATCTTTGGTTTCAGAGAAACAATTCTATTGATTATTCAAGTTTGAAAGATTAACATTATATATTTTTTCTCAATATCTCCCAAACTAATATCCGTATCGAATTGACTTTTTTTTTTCAAATGTGATGAACAGTTCGCGAAAAAAAAATTTCCAAAAAAAATGTTGAAAAAAACATTTTTTTTGAAATTTACTGAGAGTGTGATCGAAACAAAATTTCGCGAGAAGTTTTGCGTTGCTGTACTTCAACTTACTGCCAAGTTTCGATCCAATCGTTCCAGTTGTTTTTGAATTATCGCCAAAATAACGTCAAAACTTAAAAAGGCTCTAACTCCGAAACCCTTTGGCCGTTTTTGCCCATTGACGGACATAACCGTCGCATTTTGAAATGCAACCTACCCTGAAAGTTTCAGGTCGACAGGATTCTCAGTACGACCGTAATCGTGTCTACGGACGGCTGGCTATCAGGAAATCAATCTCGAATTTTCAAATGGCTATAACTCTGAAACCGTTCGACCGATTTTGTCCCCTAACAAACTTGACCTTTGTTTTTCGAAACGCAACCCACCCTGAAATTTTCAAGTTAATAGATTCTCCGTAAGCCCTTAATCGTGGCGACGATCGGCCGGACAGAATCGATTTTGACACCGGACTCGTCATCAGTGAGTCCAATCTAGTCGTTTGAGAATATTTTCGGCTCAAACATCGATTACAGACATTACAATCACAGACATTTGGACAAAACGATAGCACGCTGTTCCCCAGAACATGCGCGCAAAAAACGGTTTATATCGATTTCCGGGAAAACTACGAGTCCTACGGAGAAGAATTTAATAGCAAAGTTGAACGTAATAATAATATCTACACTTTTTTCACATAGCCTCAAAGTTTTTGGTTCTTCATTTTTATATCCCACAAGCAAATTTTTTCACGAAATTCGATGAAAGCTTACTTCTTTATGTTCCGAATACACGTTGAAATCTCTACTTTCTGATTGTATGAAAAAATATACAATATTATGGTATTCTTGAAAAATATCATGAAGTAAAGCCAAGATCTCCAAGCTAGAAATCATGTCCCAAAGGTGTGCAGTTCCTTACGACGCCACTGCGTCTTAATCGCTCAGCGAACCCTGAAAGGGCACGCATGCACGCAGCATCCACTTAATGGAAGCTGCATTTCCTATATCCCAGCAGAGGGATAACATTACTTATTTAGTCACACAAGCATACACACGTATGTATTTGTAAATCAACCATTTTTGAACAGTATCTTGTTCCATCAATAAACCAAACTAAAAGTAATCAGTGCATCAATTAACCATTCATACAGTCCATTAAACAAACCAGCGAAACAAGTGCAAAATCTGTAGGTACGTGAAGGAAAGCATCTTTTCACCCCGCAGACCCACACAGAAGGCACTTTCACGCCTGGATCATCGAGACGAGAAATAAGCAAATCCTTTTTAGACGAAGGCTGCACCAAAATACGTTTCTTCTATGCAAAAAAGTACGTTGAATACAGAGGCTATATATACAGGGTGATTACGGAGGAAACCGTCGGATTTTAGAATAAGTTCACGCTAGTCGAAGCAGTTTCGAAACAATATTTGGTTTATGGTTGGGCGACTCTATTGAGACTATACAGGTTGATTTGTCTGATTCGACCGATTTTACTTTTATTAATAACTTTGGTGTGGCTCATCCAATTTTGATGACATTTTCATCGTAGCACAATATGAAAGAGCAAACTCAAGAATTCTTAAATCTTTTTCAGAAAACGCTGTTGTTATTTTGGTAATTTCAGATTGGTTGTGCAGGTTGAAGAAACACCCTGTACATTGCGTTTCCAAAACTTCGCTAACCGTTTCAGATCTTGCCATTACGAGTCATTATTTTCGTGTATTAAATTTTTTTGGCACAACTCCAGTTTTACGAAAAACATTTATCATAAAAGGAAATTTCGCTTCAAAGCAGTGAGAATATTGCACTAGGTAGTAAGTAAAGCAGTATATTCTGAAGATGCGAAGCGTCTCCTAGTTTCTAAAATAGTCTTTTCAAATTCGTGATTTATGTACAACTGCTCTTGTTCTGTATGAAATCATTTGATTAAGACAATGACTTCATATGCGCAAATGAGTACATTATTGAACGAAATCACTTTACTAACGCTTTTTCATAGAAATAATCCTTTAATAGAAAAGCAGAGGTGCGTAAAAAATGTAATTAAGCAATTTTCTGAACTGGTACGATACAGAATAGGAGCAATTTAATATAAATCTTGAATTTGTAAGGAATATTTTTCGATCTGAAGAACCCTGAACGCTACAGCATCACTACCCAGTGCAGAATAATCTCACTGATTTTGAGCGAAATTTCGATAATCTTCTTCTTTGAAAATTTTTTTCGGAACACCCGAAGTTTACCAAAAATATTAGAAAGTAGCTGAATGACGACTCATTATTTTTAAATCCAAAACGGATGAAAAAGATTTGGAAACGCAATGTACAGGGTGTTTTTTTAACCTGCACAATTAAGTTCAAATTATGACAATAATAAACATGCATTTCGGTGAAATGTTGGAACTATTGGATGTACTCATTCATATTGCATTATACTGAATTTGTAACGTTACAAAACGCTCCACTGTCGATTTCAGTTTCCATCGCGAAAATACGTCATACTAATAATTTCAATTCCAATCGCAAGCAAAAACGCCTTACTGAAATTATATGATCGGTCGCTAAAAAACGCTCTTCGCTTTGACGGTTGAGTGTGTGTTTCGCATGCGCGACTCTTCCAATTCGGTCTAGCCGATGGAAGGTTCTTTCTTTTGCGGCGTAGGAAGTTGTAGATTCAACACCTTGCTAGAGTTTAGCGAATTAACGAACTTTGTAATCCATTAACATCGTGGAATTTTGAAGTTTTATTGTTTCTTATAAGACGTCTATTCAAAAGGCGGTAAGTACTACGTATATCCCGACCAATATTTTTTGGTTTTGTGAATGCCAAATTGTGATTTCTGATTTATTTCATTCCATGCAGGTTACACAGCTTAACATTTTCCTTTGTATGATATTGTGCATTTGATTTCTTGTCTCATTCTTATTATCGAATAACGTGCTCTTATTCCTGAGTTCTAGATATTTCATCTCGTATTTATTAACTTGTAAATTGTTTCAATAACGTCTAGAGTCGTTGGGAATGAGATCACGTGTTACAAGCACTATCTTATAGTTTTTAAATTTGCAGTCTTTGTACCGGGGCTATCGCCCACTGAAACATCTTTGTACCGGGGCTATCGCCCACTGAAACATCTTTGTATCGGGGCTATCGCCCACTGAAACATCTTTGTACCGGGGCTATCGCCCACTGAAACATCATCTTTGTACCGGGGCTATCGCCCACTGAAACATCTTTGTACCGGGGCTATCGCCCACTGAAGCATCTTTATACCAGGGCTGTCGCCCGCTGGACCGTCTTTTCACCGAGCTATCGACTGCTGGATTATCTCTTTACTGGGACTAATGCCCATTTGAATATCCTACTACTGGACCCAAGGTTTAACTGGATCATCTTAATACTAGAGGCAATCATTACTGGATTATCTTAATACTGGAGCTGATTATGACTGGAATACCTTTATTCCGAAGCTAATTATTGCTGGAATATCTTCATTCTGGACTTTATTCTGGATGGAATCTTTTGAAACTGGACTACCTGCATAATACCTGCATTCTGGAGGATCATACCGTCGGATCTTTACTATTAAGATAAGTGCTTCTTCGAATCCCGGATCCCAGATTCACTGTACCTAAATTTGTGTTTGTAAATAGCAATTTTAATTGTAAAGTTGAAATAAATATAATAGATAGGGAGTAAGAGGTTGCATCATTACCACCAGATTAACGATTAGGGATACATTCAGGAGTTAATTTAATTTCAAATTTTCATCGAAATTGAATGAGTCATACCAAAGTTATCGAGAAAAGTAGAATCGGTTGGGGTAAAATTTCGAAATTTTTCTTTTTCGAGAAATATTTTTCGGAAAACTGGAGTTGTGCCAAAAAAAATTGAATAAACCTCAATAATGACTCAAAATGGTAGAATCTAAAACGGATAGCGAAGTTTTGAGAACGCAATGTACAGAGTGTTTTTTCGACCTGCACAACCAATCTGAAATTACCAGAATAACAACAGAGTATTTTAAAAACTTTTAGAAGTTTTCGAATTTGCTCATTCACATTGCGCTAGGATGAAAATTTCATGAAAATCAGATGAGCCACATCAGAGTAATTAATAGAAGTAAAATCGATCGAATCAGACAAATCACCCTGTAAAGTCTCAATAGAGACCCCCAACCATAAACCAAAAATTGTTCCGGAACTGCCTCGACTAGTGTAAACTTACCCAAAAATCTAACGGTCTCCTGCGGAATCACCCTGTATAAAATAAAAGCTGTATAACAAAGAAACCGCTGGGTTTCAGCCCAAAAATAAAGAATATTGTTCCAAGCAATGAAAATTAAACGAATGCTTGATATTTTAAATCAATATTTCATCCATACATTTGAATTTCACCTAGGTTCGAAAGGTTCAAAATTGTATCTTCGTTCGTGAAGAAATAATTGAATTTATGGTCCTTTCCTTTTATGGCATTTCTTCACCCTCAAAGGCCAGACGGACCGAATAGTGTCCTATCAATTAATTTTCAAAGTAATAATAATTATCTTCCCATTTCTAGCTTGTGTTTCGGCCTGGCAACACTGGCGGGGTATAGTAAAATTATTCCTCAGCATAGTTGTTCTTAACACCGCGTTATCGTTTCGTTACAATATCTGTAATTTTGGAATTTTGAGCCGAAAATGGTGTTTATACATTTGGTTGAACAGCCTGAAGAAGAATTCGTGGTTGAATACAATTCTGGCCGTCCGTTCGTATGTGCTCTAACTTCCGGAAAGAACCTAGCGACATGAAATTATCAGATTAGGTTTGGAGTCCAAATACCTCAGTTAACATCGTTAATGGGTGAAATCAGTCTAGTAGCTTATTTGGTTGTTAATATTATAGTAGAATATTTTTGAAATTTTCACAGAAATGTATCATAGTTATTTTCATCACATCATCGAACGAAGAGATTACAACGAACAAAAAGCCCATCAACGTTTTTGAAAAAGAAGATATTTTGAAGTGAGACTTTTCGATCGGAAATAAGGGTGCTTTTTCAATATTGAGTCGAAATGAGGCAAACAACTCAATAATTTGAATCTGAAAACTTACAATGTATTCGGAAATCGAAAGGATTAATTTTTTCTCTTAGGAATCCTAGCTTTGCCGTGAATCGAGAAGAACTGTGTTGAACCCTTGCACATTATTCGGTAAAATACTTTCGAAAAGATACATAAAATGAAAAAAACTGTAATTCGAAAGATCACTCACATCATTTTTTTTCATAGACCGGCAAACCATCGGCCTTTTTGAGGAGATGAGGAAACACTCCTGTGCTAATTGACAAATTGATGATATGAGAGCTTTTCAACTTCAGAATCCGCACATAGATGGAATCAACTCCAGCACTCAAATTATTTTTCAGTGTTCTGAAAATATCAATCACCTCATGCTCTGGGCAAAATAATACCACTCTTGATCACTAGAGCAGGCGCGTGAAATAAATATGTTCATCGTAATATATTTCAAACTGTACAGTGCATCCCATTTTCGGTGAGACAGACAGGATTCTCGCTTGTTATTTAAGATGGAGCCTTGCGGTTTTCACGTTCCTCTCCTACTTTTTTGTGAAGCTCAAGTTGGCCTAATCAGATTTCGCATAACTGTTTCCGTTCATGAGATACAGGGCGATTTTGGAAATTGATACTTTTCGGACCCCTCCATTATCTCCGAAGTTATTAGAAATAATGCTCAGCTAAAAACTACGTCTGATACAGAATTCTGCGTAGAATCCAGTGGTGTACTAATTTTTTTTTCCGGGGCATGGTTTTGAATGTACGACACAAACCTATATTTTTTTCAATGGAACACCCTGTATCTCATTACTTCGTTGAATTTGTAATTTTTTTCCATTCAGAATAATGTGTAATACTATATAGGTAGGATGTCCAGAAATGCTAAAAAACACTAAAACATCACATAATGATGATTTTTTGTTAGTGGGTCATGGATTTCCCAAATAAAAGAAGAATCGATTAGATAATTTTCATTTGTGATTTTGATTTATAGGAGATGAGTAAGCAAACAAAGATAATACACGCATCACTAACACGGAAAACAAAACGTAGAGATCTACCTAATAGCAACAAATAAATGATACAAAAATTCATAATACAAATTGAATACAGAAGAAATACACAATGAAATATTTATCATTGATACAAATTTTCAACACTGCATAATATCTTACGAATTAAACTGTTCAAATTGCTGTCGATTTTCCCTAATACATAATCGACAAACCGTCTCAATACGCCTTAGTGCATTTAATATTATAAAAGGATGGTTTCGTAAATCCTGGAAAGCTGCATCTGTTGATGCACGAAGTTCTTCAGGACTGTTGTTTCTGTTACTGTATATTTTGTTTTTCAACTAACCCCCACAAGCAAAAGTCTAATATAGACAGATCAGGTGACCTTGGAGGCCACCTGATGGGTTCATGAGCTTCAATCCAACAACCCTGAAAATTATCATCTAAAAACAGCCCGATCATCCTGAATTATGGGCAGGGGCGCCGTCCTGTTGGAAATGTATGTAATTAAGAAAGGCGAGGGAAACATCTTCCAGTTATTCCGGTAACACGTCTTCTAAAATTATCAGGTACTTATTTGCGGTAAGAGTTCCTTCAAAAATGCGGCATATGATTTTTGTCCCCAATATGAAACATGCCACATTAAAACCGAATTGACCCTGTTGTTGTCGTTCAAAAATTATGTGCTGGTTTTCATCATACCAGTGCCTTGTATTTTGCCTGTTGAATATACCAGCACTGCTTATATGTGATTCGTCTGACCAAATAACTTTTTTTTGCAAAACCAAGGTCTCTCTGAGCATGGTTCGAAAACCAATTGTAGAAATTCACACGTTTGCGTCACCAGGATGACAATGCCGAGTTCGTAGAGACTGCAGGGTTTAAATTTTTCCTTTTTAAAATTCTGTGTACCCGTGATCTGGAAATGCCAGTTTCATTTTCTAATTTTGCACAAGAAGTCTGATGATAGGCATGAACGCTAGCTAACACATTTATTCCATATACTTCTTGATCCTCTTTATGATATACCTTGGATAGAGGTTTAGAATATGCACCAGAATTCAGTAAATTATACTTGAGTCTGAATATAGTTGCTCTATTAGGTTGATGCCCGTCAGGATATCTGAAAGTTTTCAAATCACGATGTAGGGAAATGAAGGAAATGTCTTGTGGTGATTCTCGACGTCATACCTGTTCAGATAAAGTTCCGAAGCTTCACCAACATTTTCATTGGATTGATTGAAACATTGTATAATGTCATATTTCTTATTGTTTTGAAAAATGAAACCTCTTCCAGCCATTATCAGTTCTCATTAACAAATTCACAAACAATTTTTTCTACAATATTCAATATTCCTTCAAACTCAAACACGATGAAACCCAATGATAATTCAAAGCGATGACAGATAGATCAGATTTGTTTTTTTTCTCTCCAATGCCTGCATGATAAAACTCTCAATAGAAAGTAGCTATAATAACAAGGATGTTTTAGTGTTTTTAGCATTTCTGGACATCCTACCTATATAGTATTATACATCAATTCGAAGGGAAAAGAAAATACAAATTCATAGAAGTAATGAGATACAGAGTGTTCCATTGAAAAAATATAGGTTTGTGTCGTATCTTCAAAACCATACCCCGGAAAAAAAATTTAGTACACCACTGGATTCTACGCAGAATTCTGTATCAGACGTAGTTTGCAGCTGAGAATTATTTCTAATAACTTCGGAGATAAAGGAGGGGTCCGAAAAGTATCAATTTCCAAAATCGCCCCGTATCTCATAAACGGAAACAGTTATGCGAAATCTGATAAGGCCAACTTGAGTTTCACAAAAAAGTAGGACAGGAACGTGAAAACCAAAAGGCTCTATCTTAAATACCAAGCGAGAAGCCTGGCTGTCTCACCCAAAATGGGATGCACTGTACATTAATTCTATCGATAAATTCAAATTAACAGTGATTTTACGAAGTAATCCAACATTCGAACATACCTGGGATAAGCCAGACGTAAATCTGATTTCAGTTTGTTCAATAGTTCCGATACTGTTCCAAACTGTCTCAGTGTCATTTCTGAGCCAGAAGATATCAACATCGGATTCCTGTAGTCTCTAAACGAATGACCAACTGTTCTGTTTCCTTCAGGATCCACACTAGCAGGATTCGAATACAGGGACACTCCACAGCCGTTCGACGATTTTTTACCCCATTTCTTCAGAGATAACGCGTAGTCTTCGGGATTGTAAATTGGTGGCCTCTGTTTTTCCTGTAGCATAAAATGAAATTTCAACAGAAGAATCTTTACCTTTCAAGAAAAATTTGTAGATACATATTCACTAAAACCGAAGGCTTGGCGGTGATATATTGATGATGTTTTCATTGTTTTCGTTTCTGGCATAATGGAAAAAGAGATACACTTACAAATAGATATCTGAATTTTTATTCCAATCATCAACTCATCGTGAAAAGAGGTATCATTAAAACCCCTAACGATAGAACTTATATAATCTCATCAACCAATGAGATTCGTCAACGTGAATTGAATTACATATAATCGTTTCTCGATGTATATCCTAGAGAAATTATAAATAGATCTTTCTCAGATTTAGACAGAAAATCTTTATCTAATTATCAACGGAACAACCTACTGTGAAAGTTTTAAGTTGATAGGATTGATAGGCCCGTAAGCGTGCCTACATACAGACGGCCAGCCAGCCATATAGAATTGATTTTGACACTGGATTCGTCATCAGTGAATCCAACCTAGTCGTTTGAGACCATTTTCGGCTAAAAATCTGAAAATTTCTGACATTTGGACGAACCGGTAGCACTCTGTTCCCCAGAACATGTGCGCAAAAACGCTATTGAAGTGATTATTATTATTATTATTATTATTCAAAAAAAAGAATTTTGATTTTCCTTTTCCGATATTTCCAAAAAATATCGCTCCGAGCAGTTATTAAATATTAGCCTATATTGTTTATTGATATATACAAAATATCATTTCCTTCAAATCATCTTATCAAAACTTGCTGATAAGCTGCATACATCTCACCACCTCTATCTGAAGCGCCATAAAAAGACTCGCCGCGTGACCTTATGGTGGAGTTGGTCAATTTTCGGTATTGTAAAGTATTAACTTAAATCAGATACACCATTCTTTGTATAATGCAATGAAAGTATGCCCAAGAACGCTTCTCAGTAGAATAACATTGCTTCAAAGATGAGTGCCTCATGGGAGATTTATTCCAACTGAGATTCTTACTAATAATCTCATTAATACTTTGACACCCTGTATGCATATATTGAATACTGATTCTCTAGAGCAGCTGCGGAAAATATATTTCAGATCTGAATAATTTTCACAACTTCCAACCCCAAATTTGAAATGAACCTCTGAGAAAAAAAACACGGACTTTTAAATCTGTGAATTAGAACTCTATTGATTCCATGAAATTAATCAGGTTGGTTATAGTGATGAATTTTCACAGCATCGTATCGATTCCATCCAACGATTTTCAAATGGTATGTATGATGTATTATATAGGGTGTATCCGAATAACACCGAAAAAATTTTAGAGGTGAAACTGTGATGAAAATTCAGGTAAGCATTTGGTATAAAATTTTTTGAAAAACCTCCCCACGAAAAAGTTACACCCATCCGAAGATAAACAATTTTTTTTTTTTATTTTCCCTGTATATTGAGCTTAAGACACCAAACCTGGTAAATATTCTTTGTCAATAAAACTTCACATTTTGGAGTTTTTTCAACCCTGAAGTATGCTGAGAAAAGGTTGAAATAGTCAACCCCTCAGATATTCTTTCTTACAACCTTTTTTGGATAAGAATTTGCCTTCAAAAAACATGGTTCAAAAGCAGAATTCATTTACTAACTTTTTATTTCAACAAGTTTTCTAGAAAACTTAAGCATTTACGAGTATAACACAACTCACGTTAAACAGCATTTTATTGAATAACAGCCAACCAAAAAACAAGCTGAGACTTTCACAACTAAAACAATAGCGAACAATGAACGAAAACCTGTCGAATATCCACAATACAATTATAATAAATTTTTCTACCCATTGAAATGCGTATGCGATGAAATATGCCTGTTGAATTTCTTATCGTTTCACACCCTGCTACAATGCGGTTTCGCAGATCATCGTCTTTTTTTCGTGAATGCCTAAGATTTCGAAAAAACTTGTAGTCATAAAAAGTAAATAAATAAATTGTGTTTTTCAGGCATGTGATTTCAAAAAGAAAATGGTATTCCAAAAAAAAAATTGTAAGAAAAAGTATCTTAGGGGTTGACTTTCCTAGCTTTTTATTTGACTGATTAATTTCCGAATTTCCTCACTTCGAACTGAAGTGAATTTGACAAATAGAACATGACTTGATAACAGCTGACGTGCTGTTTTGACAGTTGAGAGAGACTGGAGGACCAACAACAACTTGAAATGGATTGTTTAGTATGGGAAAATGCAATTTGGCTTGTGATTTTATATGAATTTAGATATTTCGGACTGAAATATTTACTACTACAATATCTAGAACTATATCCGAAGTATTTTATATCTCGTTTCTGTACCAGCTTTACTAAACACATCGAATTTTTCGAATAAATAGAATTCTTGCCAGTTGATTCCGTCTTTGCATGTTGCTGGGTTTAGTAAGTCAGAAAATACAATTTAAAACCTATATTTTTTGACACAAATTTAGATAGTCAAGCTCATATAAACATCAAATCGATGGAAACTAGCAATAAGTTGTTGATGTATTTTCATTTGAAACTATCCGTACCTATTTGGACAGGAACTCAAGTTTTTCATTCTAGAAGAGAGAAATAAAAAAATTCTATTGGCTCTGAAAGAGAAAATCATATTTTCTGAAAGGAAAAAATGGTATACCGAATAAATTGATGGATTTAAAAGAATTTTCAACTTGATGTTACAAGTAATATTTGAACCACTTCTCTTTATTCTGAACATTATGTCTTGTTTGGTATATTTAAACACAATGTGAATACAATCAAAAATCCGTAGACAAGATATGAGTATGAAGGAATCATACATTGTATCTTGTTACAAACTAGTAATCGCATTCGAAAATTGGAAAATCAACAAAATAAATAACTATTTGAGCTCACAATGGATAGAGTACTGATAACAAAACAGTGTGTAACTACCTTAGACACAGGACGAATTCGTGAATGGGAAAAATCCTATATGCGTTCATAATTTAATTTCAGGTCCTTCAACAACGGCAGTACTTCATTTTCTGCAACACGCAAATGCACCAATAATTAATTTAATTTCAAATCCTTCAACAACTGCAGCTCCACGCCACTGGTACCTGATTCATTTACGTAGTCGAAATCTCTGCATTGTTGCCAGCTCAGGACTAGTTGATATTGCTGTTCTTGTCGCACTCATGGAAAATTGGTCGACATGTTGGCTTCAACAATTCTTGAATTTATGAATGACATGCCGCGTCTCCTCTTTCCTTTGTCTAAGGTAACTACTCTCTTATCCACTTAAACTTTCTGCTTCTGCTGTCTGTGACAAAGGAAACTTGGTTTCCGAAACATGCGTTAGACGCAGAAAGTGTAAGTGGATTAGAGAGTAGTTACACACTGTTTTATTAACAAAATAAATGTTATATTCCAAAATGTCAGTTACGTCGGTAATGTGGAGATAAGACTCAATCAATCAATGAGACTTGAATAAGATAGAACTGATTCATTACATTGACATTCAGGTATGCGATGAAATCGAATTTGGAGCTGATTTTCATTATCAATCGAATACTATCATCTACCTTCCATGTTTTGGTTGTCCAATCCGAATTATGAAATTTTGAAATCTCTTAAGTTTTCAATGAAAATTTCCTTATTACTCGAGCATTGTAGGATTTATGCAAAATATTTCCATTCACATATACAGGGTGATTCCGGAGGAGATCGTCAGATTTAAGGATAAGTTTACATTAGTCAAGACAGTCTCGAAACAATGTTTGGTTTATGGTTGGGGGTCTCTATTGAGGATATACAGGGTGATTTGTCCGATCCGACCGATTTTACTTTTATTGATAACTTTGATATGCCTCGTTCGATTTGAATGAAATTTTCACCGAAGTACAATATTGATGAGCACATTCATTATTTTCAAAATTATCTTCAAAATGAGCGGTTATTATTTTGATAATTCCAGATTAATTGTGCAGGTTGAAAAAACACCCTGTATATCGCGTTTCCTAAACTTTGCTGTCTGTTTACGATTCCACTATAATGAGTCGTTATTTGAGAGTTCCTAATTGTTTTGGCGCACTTCTAGTTATCCGAGAAATTTCTATCAAAAAAAGACAATGTAGAAATTTCGCTCCAATCGATTCTACTTTCATTAATAACTTCGGTATGGCTCATCCAATTGTGATGAAATTTTCCGTGTAGAACTATCTGAATGATTAAATTCAATAATTGCAACAATCTCTCAAAACACAGTGTTGTAAGTGTGGTAATTTCAGAATTTCAGATTAATTGTGCAGTTGAAAAAAAAACAACCTGTACATTGCTTCTCCAAAACTTTCTGATTCGTTTCAGATTCTACAATAATATATGGTTATTCAAAGGTTTTTAATTCCTTTGGCACACCTCCGGTTTTCCGAGAAAAAATGTCTTAAGAAGAGAATAATCGAAGTTTGGCGCAAAGCAGTGAGAATATTCTGCACTAGGTAGTTAAGCTGTATATTCCAAGGATGCAAAGCAGTTCTTAAGTTAAAATATCCTTTTCAAATTCCAAGTTCATATATAATTGCTCATATTCTGTATGAAATCATTCAATTCAGAATATTACCTGATATGTGCATATGTTTATGTGCATAAACCAAACAAATCTACACACATGAAAACAATTTTGACCAAACATACGAAACAAATGACAATTGGACTTCAGGATCAACAGAAAATTCACATTGAATTTTCGAAATGGTTTCCTCCTTTTTTTAATACATATTTTTTTGGAATTTCCAATAGACATTATTGAACGAAATCACATAACGTCACTGTTTCATAGAAATAAACCTTTCATTGAAAAGCGGAGGTTTGCAAAAAAATTAAATTAAGTAATTTTCTGAATGGAATGATTTTATAGAGGAAATGAGCAATTGAAAAATAGATTTCGAATTTGTAAAGAATATTTTAGAAGTGACGAACAACTTTGCATCCTTGGATAATACAGCTTTTCTACCTAGTGCAGAATACTCTCACTGCTAGTGAGCCAAATTTCGATTATGCTCTTCTTCAAAAAAGTTCTCTAGGAGGTGTGCTATAGAAACTAAAAACCCCTCAATAATGACATATTATTGTAGAGTCTGAAACGAGTAAAAATTTTCGAATAGTACAGGGTGTTTTTTCCTCAACTGCAAAATTAATCTGAAATTCTGAAATTACCGCAAATACAACCCTGTATTTTGGGATATTGTTGCAAGTATTGAATGTACTCATTGAGATTGTTCTACACTGCAAATTTCATCAAAATTGAATGAGTCTGTAGTGAATTCATCTACTTCAACAAAAACGGCAAAAAGGGCGGAGTCGAAACACGAAATTCAAATCTCTGAAAAATCGTATAAATATATTTCGCTCCGCTCTCAAAAATCACTTGACTCAACTTCTCTCTCCAACCCATCTGCATTCACCGCTAAGAAGATATTCGATCTATACGCCGCATTCCTGACCGACATCTGCATTTCAACTTTATCCGGCGCCAACGAAGAAATTCAATAAGATCCAACACATCGACATCTGGTTTACTACCCTCGACGACTGCTTCCGTCCTCTCGTCATCACCGACCACAACCCGGCGCCAGCGAAGGACTACCTGCCGCCACTCCAGAAGATTTATAACCAGAATTGTTAGACTCGGCCTTTTCAACAAAAAGAATTTTTTGTCTTTCGAATTGACTTTTGTTGTAACACTCGACAGAAAAATAAACAGGCTAATTTATCTCCTTTATTGCGTGTTTGATTTCACAGGACAAAACGACCCCACAAGTCATACCAAAGTTATTAATAAAAGTAGAATCGATTGGAGCGAAATTTCGACTTTGTCGTTTTTTGATGAAAATCTCTCGAAAAACTAGAAGTGTGCCAAAAAAATTAGAAACTCTCAAATAATGACTTATTATAGTAGAATCGTGAACAGATAGCGAAGTTGTGGAAACGAGATGTACAGGGTGTTTTTCAAACTGCACAATTAATCTGGAATTATCAAAATAACAACCGCTTATTTTGAAAAAATTGCTGGAATGAATGAATGTGCTCATCAATATTATTGTACTTCGCTGAAAATTGCATCAACATCGAATTTGGCATACCAAAGTTAATAATAAAAGTACAATAGGTCGAATTGGACATTTGTCACCCTGTATATTCTCAATAGAGACCCCCAACCATAAACCAAACATTGTTTCGAGACAGTCTTGACTAGTGTAAACTTATCCTAAAATCTGACGTTCTCCTCCGGAATCACTCTGTATAATGCAATAAAATTTTGAGCTGATTCTCATGTTATGTGAATAATAATAATAATAATAAGGTTCTTTATTTTCTACAGGTATACACCCAGTTACAGAAAATCTTACAACTAATATCAAATATTGAATGAGTAACAAAAAAAAAGAAAATCTCAAGTTGATACAAAATAAAGATAAGTTGTGAATGTGAAGTATTAATACGGATAATGTTTCGTTTGTGCATGCCGATTGATTCCTAGCAGGGAAAATTCTAGGAATGGTCAATTTTTGATAAGCATTCCTGTTTGTTTTTATGAAGAAAAAGGTCTAAGTCATCACTGATCGACATTTTAGCCATATGTGATCATTCCAGAGTCATATTTTACACTGAACCCAAACCATTCACTGTGTCAATGTCAATACAGCATTCCAATATACTTACTACAGCCAGGAATACCTAGCCGAGTCTAGAAACGGAATAGTTAGTAGCACGATAAAATAGCATAATATTCACCTAATATTTTACCTCCATATGAAACAAGTTTCATATTGAATACAATATTATGAATTATATATTTTCATTTATAGTAGTGCAACTACTGGAAAATAATTCACTAAGTGTGATGTTCAAAATTAGTGGGTGCTTGCAAAATTTTCAGGTTCCGTTTGTATAATCCAACAAAGAATCTTCAATTGGTGGCTTCTTAAATTACAATTTAGCAGAAAGTTTATCTCAATCGTCGACAAACAAATTGTTTACTAACCAAAAGCAAAGTTATATTGAACTGATGTGATTACGGAACTCAAACTGATTCCGCCCTAGAGCAACATCAGTTGGAAGTGATGCGCATCAGTTCAAAATCACAACATTGTCAAAAAGAACGCACATCAAATGATTTTGGATCAGTTTGGAAGTGATACAGCGTCAAATAGAAAGCGCCTCTTTTCAACCCTTTAATACTTAAGTTACTTAATACCAAAGTTCGTGTCTTCAGCTTAATATACAGGGAAAATAAAAACGATAAAAAAGAAAAACAATATTTTTTGTTAACCTTCGGAGGGGTGTAACTTTTCCGGGGGCAGGTTTTTCAAAAAAATGTATACCGAATACCTACCTTCATTTTCTTCACAGAATCACCCCTTGAATTTTTCGGTGTTATTCAGATACACCCTGTATAGTGAATTGATATATAAAATGAGTTACCTCACCTTTGACGTAGTTTCTTCAAATGAGTTATATCTTTCCATTCGAACGGATCCTTCAGAATTGGGTGCCATTGTGCTGATTGAATCGAAAAGATCACTGAAACAAAGGGTTGAGTTTTAAAGATAAGCTTCTTGAGATGTTGATATAATTAAATTTTTATATGGATGTAGGTGTGACTACTTAGAGACCCTCCATTTTTCATCGGCATCGAATTTATTCTGGGTGTGTAGTGACCAATATGATTGCGCTCAGATATGATATGAAAATGCATCATGACTCTTGTTTTCCGAAATTTCACGGAATTTCAGATGTCTCGAACTTCAGAGATATTCAACCGGTGTTAATGATATATTGTACGATTGGTGACATTCCAGATCTTAATGAGCGAAAAATATCTATCCACAAGTTCATGTCTGTAGAGTTAAATTGTTTGTTTTTCAAAAACTGGACACACGGCAATCTGAGTTACGGTTAGAAAATATCCGAACAAATATTTTGAATCAGCATAAACAATGCTCCCACACTCATTCATCAAATCAGATGACACAAATTTCTCTTGTCATTCCGTGACATCATTATGTGAATGTAAAATGACGACCTTGAAGTTCATGCATAATTTCATGAAGATCGTATGGTTAGGCCATACTGGACATCAAATGGTAGTTCACAGCGTCATTATCTGGATGGATGATCGCTATGTTTTCAATTTGAAAAAGTGCGCAAAAGGCCTTGATTTCTGGTATATACATTCATCGTTATATTTTTACGAAGTTCGGCTGACAGAAAGAATCATCGTTAAACGAAAACACATTTCACTGGCGTTTTTTATGACTAATAGTAAACACATATTGCAAATATGTGCAAATCTACCATATTTTCGCAGCTTCCAAAGACATTTAAATCAATAAAAAACTTCAGATTTTTGGATATTTCGATGGAATACTTCGAGAATTTAATCATTAGAAATATTGGCATGTTAGTTATGCGTTATGAGAGATAAGAAGACATTTTTCGCTCACAATGAAGGAATTACGTGTTTATGAAGGTAGGCGTCTGCTCCATCTAAAAGAAAATCACAGAATTTAAATGATAGGGTAATCTTTGAGCAAACACATTTATTTATATTATCATTACAAAATTGAGAAGGGAGGAGGCATAAGCCTCATTAACTCTCAGAAAAAATACAAATAAATTTATCACACCACAATACTGAAAGATATAAAAGAATACTTAAAGTATAGTGCATCCAATTGGTTTTTAAACGAATTTACACTTGAAGCGCATACAATCCGAACCGGCAGTGAATTATGTGTGTTAAGGTGGCCCAGCAGTTTTCGATTTTCAAAAATTTTGTCCTGAATCATGCTAGGTTTGTGCTGCTCTGTACCGATAAATTTTTTTTTTCATTTAGTACGGTTCTCCAGATATTGCACAAAATTTATAAATTAGGCCAACACAGCACATTTCGAAAAAGTGGATTTAGATGGCTGTTATGGATTTTGCTATACATATACTGAGTTGTGCATTCACATTCTTTTTATCGTGATGATTTTTGAAAACTCATAAGGATTCTCGGAAAGATCGAACAGCACAATTCAGTATATGTATAGCACAATCTATAACAGCAATTAAAATCCACTTTTTCGAAATGTGCTGTGCTGGCCTACTTCATACATTTTCTGCAATATCTGGAGAACCGTACGAAATTTAAAAAAAAATTTCAACGGCACAAAGCAGCACAAACCTAGCACCATTCAGGACAAAAAATATTTCTCGAGAATCGAAAAGTGCTAGGCCAACTTCACACACATCAGTGAAATCCACTTTGAAAATCCGGTTGCATAGGATATGTTATCTCTGTGATGTCTGGTAGTATTCGTGGTACAACTAGAGCTGGTGGACACGCAGGCTGTTGGCATTGAGGACGAACAAACTGCTCAGATCAGAACTGAAAAAGCCGTGCAACGCTCTCTAAGTCACTATCAGGTCGCCACGCTCACGGTGCTCATAAAATTACCGAAGCCCAAAAGACGTAATCTCTCGTCATAGCCCGGATGAACTGCACCATACGGAAGACAGCATTCATGAAAAGTAACGAGAACCCACCAGCCAATCACGAGCACGGGCTTTCGTGTGCAAGCAAGTAAATTCGTTTATCGGTCGGCATTCATTCTAATCTGTTTTGTTTTTTTCTGCTGCGATTCTCTCATATTTGATATCCTCTTTTTGAGAACTGTGCTACAATTTTTTTAGGAAGTTGTAACAAGAATTCTGAAAAAATAATTTGACCTCTTCCAATTCTCGTAAACTATGGAATCTGTGAGGTAATGATTTCATAGCAGTTGGTTTCAAATGTGTTTTAATAACATTTTTTGCAGAGTAAATCCTTTAATTTGTGTGTATGCCAAAAGTAGTTCAGCACTATTTCATCAAAGAAAAGGCAACACGCCTCCTAAAAATCCATAAGGAGGACGAAGGGACGAGAATCAAGATATATTATGTTGTATTTATCCTTCTGAAAAGAGAGAGAAGTTTTTTAATTACAAATATTATGAAAACCATTTCAAAATTCTCCATAATGTATTTGTCAAAGAAAATACTTTTAATTCAATGAGTAGCGTAGAGTTTGAGGCTTGGAGAGAACAAGAAAACAGAGAAGTGGATTATGCTTCTATTAGGACGTATACAGGGCTGGGCAAAATACATGCTTGGCTTGCTTGAAATACAAATTACAAAATACTTTCTCGTCAGGTATTTGAAATACAAAATACAAAATACTTTCAAGTCGGGTATTTGAAATATAAAATACAAAATACAGTATTTTGACTATTTGTATTTGAATACAAAATACAAATTACAAAATACATTCAGGTGTTACGTAAAATGTAAAATGAGGACAACTAATTTAGCTTAGCCATTTAATCGCTAAATAAAGAATTTCCTTTCAGAAACACAAGATTTTTGAAAGTAGTATCAGAAAAACAGCCTCTTGGGGAATGAATAAAACCTGCTAAAGAAAACAATCTTTCTACAGGTCCTGATGAGCACAAACTTGTGTTTTATTGTATGAACACGTTTTTTATATTAGGATCAAGGATCGTAAGCTCTTTGTTTTTATCGTTTTTGGAAATTGACCAATTCTAACTCCATGTTGAAATGACTATTGCGCAGCACCTTTTCTTCCTTTACATTTGCCGAAAACATGATTGCTAGCAAAAGAACTAGATGAAGCAAATGAACGTTGCGCCATCTGAAGGGAGATTCAGAGACTATTTTCTGTAGAGCGCTCAGCGCTAAATGTATTTGTTCAAAAGTATTCCGAAGACAAAAGTATCGAAATACAAAATACAAAATACTTCAGTGTCAGGTATTTGAAATACCAATTACAAAATACATTTTCAAGAAGTAATTGAAATACAAATACAAAATACGTATTTGTATTCCAAATACGTATTTCAATTACAAGTAATTGAAATACTGCCCAGCCCTGGACGTATATAACAGTGAAAGGAGATAAAATTGTGAATTACAAAGCAATAGAAGTTTCGATTATAAAGGTTTCATGTTTTCTGTGTAACCCATATAGAGATTCATTCAACAGTTCTTGATTTCAGGATACCATAAGCATTATGGTACAAAGGAAAGTGAAAGGTTGAAGTTAGTATTCATATTCAGGGAACAATTCCTTCAAGAATAACGCTCAAAATATTAACAGATGGTAATATCAATAATAATTCAGAATTAATCTGATTAATCTCTCATTAGGTATGTATATCGTAACATTTATTGAAACACATGTGGGGCATCATGATGACCCAAGAACAAAAATCTGGTCGAAATCTGAACAGAACCTTCTGGTTGAAAGATATGAAAGTGAGTGTACAGAAAATGCAGTGTAAAAGGCACTGTGTAAACATATACATGCTGTCTGTATACCTGCTAGAAGGGAGAAGCGAGTCTGTTGTTTGTTACCAACATTCTGAGGATGACGAGGACGATTTAATAATTGATGAGCCTTCAGGAAGTATGTTACTTTACCATGAAGAACTTAACCATTTCATTCAGGAGCTACAACATAATCAACATGATACATCAATAAATACTGATGAAAAAATAAGAAAGGTCTGAATCAAAAGTTTGCCGAGTTTCCATCAGTGAATATCAATTATATTTCAAGGTTGCTGGAGAGAAGAACATTATGTTTATCAACTTATGGGGTGGTATTCAGTTGTAAAAACTTTTGTCAGAAGTATGTAAATTGGAAGGTAAAATGGGTAAAGGTAATGAGCAGGTTTGTAAGGAGGAAATTTGAAAACCGGTGGTTCTTTCCAAAAAAGAAATGATTTATTTCCGAACTTTGTATGTATTTTAGATTATTAACGCAACTATGTAGGCATGGTTTTCTGCTTCTTCTGTGGGCTCAATCACTGGGTATCATTTTATTATTCATTAATATTTGTATCCCACCAGACATAATCAACATCGGAATGAGGGAATTTCATGAACTAAAACCCCTGTGGACAGTCATTGGATGCCAAATGAAAAAAAAACTCGTTAATAGTACAAAAACCCAGTCAAAGCGAGGAATCGAACCTGCAACCTACTAAGCCATCAATCGCTGAAACTGACTATGTATGCATGTGAAAGAGAATTATGAAGAAGAATGTTATTTAGGCTAGATAAGACTGACTGTGCATGTGTTTCAAAGGTGCAAGAAAAGAATAAGCATTGTATGTAGTCTAGGTTTTTGAATATGCATCGATATTGTAGTTGACAAACTTTAATTTTTCGAATATATGGAGTTGTTGTTGATTAGTGCTATATTTGAAAATATGTAACTATTCTGGACCCGAAATGTCATCGAATTTTTTCCTAACAGAATTACTTCATAAATGCATTATACATAATGACTATACATTTATACGAATATTGCATTTTGGTTCAGGTGCAGGGGTGTTGGAAGCCTGATCCTTAAAAGAAATCATGTCCATAATATATTTTAAGAATCCGTACCTTATAAAGTATCTTTTTGTTATTATGATTTAAAAATTAAAAACATTATATCTTCAAATTTTTCTGTACCTCATTTGGTTGAATTTTTCTATTGAAGTATTTAAAAACCTAGAAAAGCACTGCCGTGAAGGCAGTAGCTTTTTCGCGCATGTTCAATGGAGATGACCGCTTTAGCAACGAATTCGAACATGCGCGCGAAAGCTGCTGCCTTTACGACAGTGCTTTTCTATGTTACTACTCGATAAAGTAGTAGATTTCAATTCGATCTAATCTGTGTAGCGAATTTATCCGCTCCAACAAAAACGGAAAAAAGGGCGGAGTCGAAATACGAAATTCAAATCTCTGAAAAATCGTATAAATATATTTCGCTCCGCTCTCAAAAATCACTTGACTCGACTTCACTCTTCAATCCGTCTGCATTCACCGCTAAGAAGATATTCGATCTATCGCCGCATTCCTGACCGACATCTGCATTTCATCTTTCAAGAAGCTCCAACACATCGACATCTGGTTTTACCCCCCTCGAAGACGGAAGCCTCCGACAGTACGACAGGCGCCTACGCATCCCTTGTTTCCAGCCGGCGCCAACGAAGGACTACCTGTCGACCCTCAAGAATTGTTAGCCTGTGGTCCAACAAAAAGAATTTTATTGCCTTTCGAATTCACTTCTGTTGTAACACTCGACAGAAAAATAAACAGGCTAATCTCTTTCCTTTATTGCGAGTTTGATTTCACAGGACACACTCCCACATCTGTATTTTTGGAAATATTGAGGAAATAAAATTTTTTATGGGTATATCTACTGAATCATTGGACGGATTTCACCCATTCACGAATTCGACCTTCGTAATTAAGCCCTGAACCTACTCTACAAATATCGAGTTTCTAAGTTGTTTCTTTCGGATGTTATTGTGTTTACGGTCGGCCCTTAGGCCAAATTCGTGAATGGGTAAAATTCACCCAATGATTCCGCAGATATATCCATTCAAAATTTTATTTTGACAATATTTCCAAAAATAAAGAGTTGATCGATTTGAAATCCAGTACTTCATCGAAAAATTACAGTTTGAAGGTTCATACAGAATTCGATGAGGATAATATGATAAGGAGATGACAGAATATTGAATATTTAAAAAAAAAAATTTTTCAAATTGTTCTGATGGCATGATGATCACAAAATTTCGCAGAAAGTTGTCTTTCATCATCTCCAAACATTTTGAAATTCAACCCACCCTGAGAGTTTCAAGTCGATTCAATTCTCCATACGCCCGTTATCACGCATACAGCTGGCCATCCGGTCGGAGAGAATTATCAGTGAGTCATAAGTGAGTACAGCCTAGTCGTTCTAGACCATTTCTGGCTCAAAATTCGAAAATTACTGACAATGGACAAAACTATAGCATGCTGTTTCCCTAGAACATGCGCGCAAAAATTGTGATTGGTTACGAAGCATTAGAATTTTGAATGAATTTATAACGGAAGATAATTGGATCATAAAATGTATGGGAACTCATTTATTGCAAAACACTGTAGAATAAATCTGTGAAATTTGACCAAACCTGATTAGCAGACCCTTCAGCTTTATAAGTTCCATATATTATCTTGTTTTTCACCAAAACAAATATCTGATTGAGTTAAAATCCAGTAGTCTTACATGAAATTGTGGCATGAAGATTCAAGCAATATTTCAACAAAATATGTAGTACAGTTTATGGAGATATACAATATTATTATTTCGTTCAAATTCCTGTTGATGCTATCAGCAAGAAATTCCGCATTAATTTGTGCGTCAGCTTCGTCAACTAATCAGTAAGTTTATACCCCATCGGACCAGCATTTTTTGAGATGGAGAAAATAATATTTCAGAATGATTCGAACTGAACGATCACGCAGTCGTTGACAGGATCGACCTCCGAAAAACTGTTTTCATTCTGCAAAATACATGATGGTAATGAGTCCACGCGAGATATCACCTCAATCAACCATTTCTATATCATCGACAAACAACATAAATCATGTTCTGCTCATAACCGAACGAGTTATATAATTTCGCACTTAACCCATCAATTAATTTTGTAGCCTGTTTATCTCTTACATCCGTTCCTACGATTGATTCATTCATATCCTAGAACTGAACTTGTTCCTTTCTGAGCTGAAATACAATTAATATTTTTGAGATCGTTGATGCGCACTTCAAATTCACTAAGCAAGCAGGATAGACAGATATGATCCTGGTAAAAATAAGGAGTTAGCGGAAATTTAATAAAAATTTGGTGACACTTCGTGTTGGATTGGCTTTCACCAGACTACTGACTACTGCGAATGATTTGAAGATTTGGATGAGCTAAAAGTTTTCGCACCCAAGAGTATAACTTTCTGGATGACAAAGACGAATGTCTGGAATAAAAAATTTTGAGATTCACTAAGTTCTAATCATGTCATAATACGAGTATCTTCAGTAAATTAGTACCATTCGAAAAATGGGATTTCAGGTCTATTTTTGTACCCATCCATAACCAGAAGATATAAAATATTATATTTTCCAAAATTTTCTGAAACACAGGTCGCATCGACTTCAGATCTAGTGCTTGATTGAAAAATGACAGCTTGAAGGTTTATGCATAACTACCCGAGGGTCATATATCAAGCATTTCATCAGGAAATTAAGCTGCTTAGGGAAGCCACCGTCGAAGCAAAAGACTGAAAATATGTCTAATTCCATTTCTATTGATACTGACCTATCAAAACTCTGGAAAACTTTGAGCGCCCGCATTTCACGAGTAATAGTCAAGTTTCGATCGAACCGAGTCATAATTTCCTTGAATAAGAAAAGAAATCCACCATTTTCAATTTTTCTAAATACTTATAATAGTAGCGAGAATGTGATTTTAATTTTACGCGCTGGTACAATAAAGATGTCCTTTGAGACATATTCATGCATATATGAACTACTCGAAATCGTTATAAGTTTGTGTGCGTTCAACTTTTCTCAACTAACAACGAAGTCTCACTCAGATCGGATCACAATTATTATTTGAAATAAGTATAGTATTTGACTAAACATTTTCGGATTTTTTGGGATTGTTTGAATAATGCAATCTCTACAAATATTGCACGAGCATTTCACAAACAATTACCATTTAAGATTATTTTTTTTTAGTGATTGTAAAAGTTACAACTACGTATGGTTGCAAGAAACTATTTACTGCAAGGCTTATAATAGTACTAATTAATAAATTAATATTCTGCTGAAATGATTACATAAACATAGTCAACAGAAAGAAGATCCATTATACTGTTGTGGTTTTTAATAAACTTTTGGTAAACATTAATGAGAAGATGGAACAATTTATGTAGGATATCTCTTCTTTAATTATAATTTTAAAAATCTGAAACTGGAATCATTTGTCGGATATTTTATCGGAACTGACGGCCACGCAGACCGTTCAACGAGTTGTTTAATCGATCATAATGCAATACCAGTAGTTCTTGACCGAAGTATGAATATTTGTGCGCATAATTTGATTATTTCTACATAGGATGTTAGGACAGAATTCAGATGTTTGAAATTAATAATAATAAGTTTTCGAAGTTAGGAATCGGTTTAAGGAAAGTTTGAAACTTGTATTCGGCTATTTTCACAATATGATTTTTTAATGAATTTATGCAAATGAAAGTCTTCATTATTTTCTAGTTTGGGAACAGCGTGTTACTATTCAGCCAAAATGTCTGCAATTTTCGAATCTTTGTTCCCAAAATGGTTGTACTCACTGATGAAGAATACGTTGTCAGATTCAAATCTATACGGTTATCTGGCCATTGCAACGATATCCTTCAGAAGGATTGTTAATGGGCAAAATCGACCAACGGTGTGGAATACTGATGCGCAACTTCACTCGAATATGATTAAGATGTTATATTTCATTTTCGTGCATTCGCACGAAAGGGAAATTTCCAGAAAAGCACTGACATGTAGTAGGAACCATTCATGGAATCATTGAAATTCGTAGCCAGAGTGGTCGATTCCTTGATGGGTGACGAGATATTCTTCCTATCCAATGTTAGGTTGAATTGAGTTCCTCAACATTTTGGTCGAATCAACACTTCCAATCTTCAAATATTTCCACAATTCTAACGACTACCGTATCATAAAGGTTGTAATAAAGACCTAATAATTGGTGGACCTTCGTGGAAACTACATAAAAGAATACAGTTTTTATTCTTTAGTATTATCGATTTCTTTGCAAGAAAATGAATTGAATTATCGTCCTCAGAAATTCGACGAAAAACTCCACCATTATTTGCATTACAATGGGACGTTTCATGACCGGGTGTTTCTACAACCCATGACATGCAAAGGCAGTAATAGTGGGAAACAACTATTTCAATGAGGTGATAAACCTATCTACAATCTGATACATTCTAGAGGTATTGATGGCTTCAATGCAGTTTTTCAACCTAGTTTGTTGAAACACAGAACTATGTTAGTAATTGAAAAACAGAGTCGGACACTGGATAATTCTACAGCTATTCAGGGAATAGTGGTGTACTTTGTATATACTTATTTTGACAATTTTCTTCCATATTTCGAAGAAGAAATAGTTTCTTCTATACCCGGAATGGTAGATCATATGAATATCATATAATTATCTTAGTCACTAATTTTGAAAAATTCTATCTTTTTCACCGTAGTCAGCCCCACTGCAACTGTATGAGGTCTATATTAACCAGAAAGACGAAAGAAGCAAACGAGTTCCTTATTGATGAATCTCCAAAATTAGGAAATTATATAAATTTTGCCAAGATAATGATTCAATAATCAATTAATGTTTTTCAACAGTGAAAGCATTGAAAAAATTAAAACTTGAATCGATACTACAACTTAAACCCAAAGTATATGAAAATTGAAATCGCAACGCAGTATAGTGAGCCGAATGCAGGCTAGCAAAATTGGTCCATTCTGAGATAGAGACAATAAATGGCATATTGTAGTTATCTCATAATGCCATTCAATATATTATTCTACCTATCTGAATTATACATATTTTATGAATTTATGTATGAAAAGAAATAAAGATGAAGATTTTTTTATATTCAGTATAAACTTTTGTTTCCATAACGAGAAACACAATTGTATGCTATAGCTCGGCAAATATTGTTGTAAGAAAGTGTCGGTATAAAGTTTTATTTCAAATTCATAGCTTAACTAAACTTGGAGGTAATGATCATTGTAGAAATTGCCTAAATATTAATTTCAGTCTTATAACTGGAAGACAAATGTCGATAGATGAATGCGGTTGACGTCATTATGAGTTTCTCGAAAACAAAATATATTTTCGCAATTTGCTACTCATCTTCCCTTATCCTTCAGGGTTGAGAAGTTGTAGTTCAACCTATTACCCTGTTTGTTCATACAGATGAGTCAAACTGAATGATCATTTTTGCGCGCATGTTCTAGGGGAACAGCGTGCTATCGTTTTGTCCAAATGTCTGTAATTTTGGATGATTGAGCCGAAAATGGTCTCAATCGACTAGGTTGGACTCACTGATGACGAATCCGGTGTCAAAATCGATTCTGTCCGGCCGGCCGGCCGTAGACACGATAACTGTCGACAGAAGCAAGCTAGCAACTTGAAACTTTCAGGATAGGTTGCGCATCAGAATGCCGCGGTTAAGTTCGTTAATGGGCCAAATCGGTAGAATAGTTTCGGAGTTATAGGCATTTGAAGTTTTGAAGTTATTTATTTTTTATTTCAGAAACTACCTGAGCGATTGGATTCAAACTTGGCAGTTAGGTGGAGTACAACGACGCGCAAGTTTGAGCTGAATTTCGTCAGGATCATATCGTCAGTAATTTCAAAAAAAAAATTTTTTCGAAATTTTTTTCCAAAAAAATTTTTTTTTCGGAAACCATTCATCATATTCAAAAAAAAATAATACTCACACTTTGAACTTCAAATTTCACAGCAGTGTACCAAATTTCAATTCGATACGATCATAAGTTTTGGAGATATCGGGAAAAAATATGTCAAATTTCGAGGTTTTCTTCTCGATGTCGTTGATTTTTTCGGTATAACTCGAAAAATACTGATTCAGTCCTGATTAAACTTCACAGCTAGTTTTAGGATGCTGAAAGACAACTTTATGCAAAATTTCGTGATAATCGTGTTATTAGAACAATTTAAAAAAAAAAATTTCTATGATTTTCTCATCATATCATCCTCATTAAATTCTGTATGAAACTTCGAACTGTTATTTTCGATGAAGTACTGGATTTCAATTCGATCTGATCTGTATTTTTGGAAATATTGGAAAAATAAAATTTTGATTGGGTATATCTACGGAATCATTGGGTGGATTTTACCCATTCACGAATTCGGCCTTCGTAATTAAGGTCCAAACCTTCTCTACAAATATCGAGTTTCTAAGTTGTTTCTTTCGGAAGTTATTGTGTTTACGCAGTCGGCCGTTAGAATGACCGTAAACACAATAACTTCCGGAAGAAACGACTTAGAAACTCGATATTTGTAGAGTAGGTTTGGGGCTTAATAACGAAGGTCGAATTCGTGAATGGGTAAAATCCGCCCAATGATTCCGTAGATATACCCATTCAAAATTTTATTTTTACAATATGTCCAAAAGTACAGATATGATCGAATTGAAATCCAGTAATTTATCAGAAAAAAATTTCAAAAAGCACTGCCGTGAAGGCAGCAGCTTTTGCGCGCACGTTCAAATTCGTTGCTGAAGCGGTCATCTACATTGAACATGCGCGCAAAAGTTGCTGCCTTCACGGCAGTGCTTTTTGAAATTTTTCACTATATGATTTGTAAGCAAAATACAGGGTGTAACTGAATAACACCGAAAAAATTTAAGGAGCGATTTGTGATGAAAATAAAGGTAGATATTCGGTATAACATTTTATGAAAAACTTACCCCCGAAAAAGTTACACCCCTCCGAAGATTAACAAAAAAAATTGTTTCTCTTTTATATTTTCCCTGTATATTAGAGTGAAGTCGCAAAACTTGGTGAATATTATGCGTCAATAAAAATTCACATTCTGGAATTTTTTCAACCCTGAAGTATTCTTAGGAGGGGTTGAAATAGACAACTCCTAAGATATATTTTTTACAACTTGTTTTTGGAGAAAAAGTTTTGCTTTTAAATAAACACGGCTTTAAGCCCAATTCATTCACTAACTTTTTTATCGCTTCAAGTTTTTTTGAAAACTTAAGCATTCACGAGAAAAAAATATCGACGATCTGCGATTCCGTATTGTAGCAGGGTGTGAAACGATAAGAAATTCAGCAGGTATATTTCACCGCATACGCATTTCAATGAGGAAAAGAGTAAATGCTTGTGTTAAGCTGAAAGCAGCCATTTTCAACATTTATTATAATTGTATTTTCGATTTTCAACTGGTTTTTGTTCACTGTTCGCTATTGTTTTAGTTGTAAAAGTCTTAGCCTAGTAGAATCATAATTTTGTTGGCTGTTGTTCAATTAAATACTATTTAACATGAGTAATGTTTCGTAAATGCTTGAGTTTTCGAAAGAAACTTGTAGAATTAAGAATGTTGCTGAATGAATTGGGCTTTTAAGCCTTTTTTCAAAGGGAAAATTTCCATCCAAAAAAAAATTAAGAAAAAACATCTTAGGGGTTGACCATTTCAACTCCTTCTAAGTATACCTCAGGGATGGGAGAATTCAAAAATGCGTGGTTTATTACCCACCTTAATTTTCATCACAGAATCACCCCTTAATATTTTTCGGTGTTATTCAGATACACCCTGTATAGGATACTCTTATCGATAAATATTAATTGGGAATGTCCGGAACAGCGAGTTCCAGATGTCCATAATAATTATACAGTGTGTCTGGTGACCAGTGCGACAGTGTTTTTGAATGTAGAGAAAGAATATGTTTCTGATTTGGAAAATGATATTTGAAATCGGATAATCAGAAATTTCATTTTATGAAAACAACTGAACAAAGTCACTTGAGATAAAGGATAGTTCTCTCAAATTAAGTCATCGAATTAGTTGGCACAAATTCCCATCGTGATTTCCTTCCGTCATGATCATCTATCAGTGAATTTTCATATGGCGTTCATTCTTCCAGTCAGCCATGCATCGCGAAAAAAATCGGTAAGTGCACTTTAATGAAGTCAAGAACTTTTGATTTCCTGGATCGAATCCAAAGAAAGAGCGGTCTCCCATCCAGAAACTGACCCTGTCCACCCTTGCTTAGAGACCATATAAGGTGAAACGAATATTCCCATCTCCGTACCCTCAAGACTATCTGGGAATAATTTTTATTGAGGTTGAGTTCATTTTACAACCTAGATATAGTTATCAACTCGATCGGATATTCATTTCCTCCAATATTGATGAAATAAATTTTCGAACTGGTAAGAATTAACAAATTTCATTAATTCATGAGTTCTTTCTATATTATTGATTTTATATATCCTCTGCACATGAATAAAACTAGTTAGTTATCAACGATTATCCCACCGTGATAAGAGATATTCATACAATTGCAGTGGAAATTTCTGCCATCTGATTCGTTGAATGAATTCGGAAGCATTTTTTCTGTTCTTTCGATATCAAATGTTTCCTTTGAGTAACCGGGGCAGTACTGAGTTTCAGTTATTTGAAAAAATAAAATTTTTGGTTACAAACTCGTAAAGTTGACCTACTTCCACATCTAAGAAGCTCTGACACTCTGTGTATTAATATCATTTTCATATGTAGTAACTGTTTAACCTACTGAGTCCTTTTCGAAAACTATGAAGGGAGTTGCACATTAAATCAGAATGAGTATTCGATATTGAATATGTACTTACGTATGGTATATTTGATTGTTTTGGTACCTCCTTTTTTTCGTGAGGATCGCTCCAGACAAGAATAAAGAAATATGAAAAATTCAATATAGGCAAACCATTTGTCAGACACAGGCCAAACCTCCAATAATGATTTCACAATTTTATTTATCAGCTACAATAAAGAACGAATTATAGTAAGTGATCAGACAGACTTGAACAGATCACCGCTACTCAAACTTCACTATTGAAGAAATATACTTTGCATTCGGACAAGTAGTAGATACATCTAGTCACCTAAAGAAGTCATGGTTTGACGAAACAGCTCTTGTGAAAAAAAAAACAGAATAAGCGAAATTGAAAATTGTTTCATTTCTTGATTGCTCACTGCGAAAAATTGAATATAATGGAGGCCGAAACGTTGGGTGAGAGAAGAAACCAAATTTCAGAACAAATATTTCAATATCTCTTCACTGAGGGGAAAGGGACACTTGAGTTAAGAACTTTTTTTTAAGTCGAAAGTGATAAATGAATTATCAACAACTGTAGAGAATTTACTGACTGAATACAATTTTCATTTAGTTTGTAATCAAATTCTTCGTTATAACAATAGGTGTTCTGTTCCTGTTTTCTGCATTCATGAAAGATGACTTCACTAACTAAGAAAGGTATATAGTGTTCTAGAAAGGAGAGAAGTTCCACACTCCACATAGGTACTCCTGTAAGGATGAATTCCGCCTTGATGATCTCTCAGAAAGAAATTGCATAGATGTTTGTGCGTATAATTTTGGATGATTTAATTTAGGACAAAAATTAGAGACAACACTTTCAGTGCAGAAACTAAATATTTTGTTATTAGTTTTTTCGATTCAAATTCAGGTAAAAATCGAGTTCAACCCAATTTTATTTTGACTCACTCTCATACTAATTGGATATTGTGAGGAATTCCATCATAACCTTAAGTTTATACTTTACTTTATGATATGAAATAGTTCAGGAGATGATAGTACAGATCATTCCCAATAAAACATGTGGATAGAAATTAATCTTGGAATTTCCCTACCTTGATCCAAAAAAGAATATATCTAAGAAACTGTCATTAATGCACCCTCAATCGAAAGAGAACAAGATTCCACATTCGCCAGATTTAATTCCACTCGATAAATTCATTAGCAGCCGAAAGAACACCGTTTCAGTGGGAAATTCATCATAATGAGGAAATCAAAATCGAATTTCATCCGCCATTTTCTCGAAAAACCAATAAGAGATATTGATTTTATAACTTGAGAAACTCCTATCAAGTCTCAGCATTCCAAATATATGCACATCTACCAAGAAAAAATCGCTGACGTAGAAAAATGAATCCAATCTACCAGGATAAGAAAGCGCTGCAAATGAAAAACATTCGAGTAGATAGGTAGATAACTGAGATTACCTAACCATTTGCTAATGATCTAATGTTGGTTTTTCAAGTATTTATAACTGCAGTCGTGAAAAAGATAATGTTCAGAATACAAAAAATGGAATTGGTCTTGTATCCGCTGTCCAATCTTGTGCAATTTTAAGATCGATAGATTATGAAACAACTTTGACTCCTCGACAAATAGCTCTAATGCTTGGAGAATCTCACATGACTGTAAACCGAAATAACAGAGGAGGAAGTATTCATCCAAACCATTTGATAAGAGCACAAAATTTTTTGCAGCCGGATTTCCAGCGATGGATTGAATTTTGCTAATGGTATGGCAGGACTGGTTTTTTCGGGAATAAAATTTTATGGACAAACTAAAGTCAAGTTCCACGAGATGTGGTATCATCGATCCTCATAACTCGCGTGTTTAAAGCCGTGAGAATATTTATCAAGCACTACTTTTAGAACAAACATGTGGATGGAACCAATTGGGCCTTATTAACTTGGACCAGCAATTCATCCGCTTCCAGAATTAATTCGGAATCGTATCCAAATTCGCTAGAAAACATCAAGTGACGCCGTGGAGGAACCATCATAAAACATGAGGCACGCTATGTAATTTCAAATGATCCTAGTCATAATGGGCACGTACTAACAGTATGAATGAAAACGGCCTATTCTATAGAATGATTTGATGATTTGGTCCCATTGGATTTTATTTGTGCGGTGCAGACTGTAGACTGAGGTACAGTTGGGTCTATAAAAGAAAGTGAATGTGGATATTGAAGAAGCCTGCGATATTACCCGACAAAATCTGCAGGTACCGTGGAAGGCACATCCGGAAATGCATTCATATAGAAGTGGGGGCTGTTTCATCCAAATCCTTTGTTATGATTCGATTTTATATCAATGTACATTTCTACATTTTGGGGAATTTTTCAGTTCCAACCAAAAAAACAACATGAGATCATTAGGAAATCGGTATGTAGTCTCAGATACCATCCTATCTTTTTTAATATTCTTTATTACAGCGTTTACGTTTTTTGGTGATTTTTATCAATTTTTCTGTATGAACATGCCACATATTTTATGATACTCGATAGAAGTTTTCACATTAATGAAACCAATACCTTTCCTTGAATATTTCGAGAAAATTTCCCAGTGAAATCAAGTTACTTCAGTCCAAGTTGAATTTTTGAGTAAAATTATATAGGTGAATGTGGAATATTGTTTTTTTTAATTAAGGCTACACTTCCGCCGTTCCGGAGATTCAGTCTCTTTTCTGGAGCAAGGTAGGGAATTTTACAAAGAAGGCAACTTTTATCTGAAGGACCATGGGGTTTCAAGAAAAAGTTATAACTTTATTTTTTGTTGGAAATGTTCTGTAGGTACTATCACTTCCTTAAATAATGTATATCATCTTTGTTACACCCTGTATATTTTACCTAATATTATTATTTTCGTATTTTTCCATATCCAGTGGGTTCTTTCGTTTTCTACGAAATGAAGGATTCACGGATATTATAGAGTTCGAGTTTGACGAGGCAAAGTAAACTCATGGACATGATGAATTCATCATCATCAACAAATATTCCTTTATATCCTCGAAAAATCACAAAAAAAAACAATTCAGATTCTGTTATCGGACCATTAAACATAAATAGGAAAGAGTCGGTTTGCATCAACCGACCCGATCCTGTATTTCAGTTATAAGAACTTCAAACATAACTGTACGTAACAGGTACTATCGTATCATACCAATGCAGCTACCTGAAGTCGTACTGCATCCATTACATTTATCGGTAACTCGGACACTAAATTACTCGTAATCGTATTGAATTATTGTTTTTTAATGGATCCAACATTATACGTTCGATATTATTGAAAGATCAAGCATAAACTACATAGTACTTTATCTTCAGGTAAAAAAAAAGATATCCGAATATGACTCCAATAATGAGCCAATAAGGTCATCAAAATCGAATGAATATAATGCCACAAGCTGTAAATGATTACAGTCTTACCCACGTACATTTTTTGCATTCGATAGACGTTTCGGAAACAATGTTTCGTATTCGTCATCAGTTTCTAAACTGATAATAGAAACAATGTTTCCGAAACGTGCGTCAAAATGCAATACAAGTCCAAGTCTCGATAAAAATTCTCAATTCATATCAATGACCTTGAAATCCAAGGATAAAAATGAAAACATGTGGAGCGCATCATGAAATACTTAATATTGAACATTCAGGGAAACAAAAACAATTTGAAAATAACTTCAGAAGAACGATTAATATTCATAAAGAATTTTATTTTAACGTGGTATAGTTCTAAAGGCATTGTTGAAAACAATGATTATTCTGAATCGATGAATATCATAAAAATATAAGTTAACATTGTGATTCTCGAAACAAAATTAACATAATGCAGACAATTCAATCGTTAGCAGTTTACAGAGATAATTTATGTGAAGTGGAAATAACATTCACGGCAAATGTGCTGCATACAAAATGCTAGTAATTTTCGCTGAAACAATAGATACGTCAATAAGTGAATTATTTTTACATGTGAACTGTTTACATCAGAAAACAAAAGCAGGTTTTAATCTTAATATTCCTTAAGCTCGCTGATACTTTTCAGTCAATATGCATAATAATTCTACTCAGAATTTGAGCTGTTGAGGAATTGATTTTGTACACCTATTTTGATGTATTTACAGTTTTTTAAATTCCCAGAGATTTGAGTGATGATATTTTCTGGTGAAAAACGATTTCGCACTTGAATTGAGTTGAACGAAAAAATAATTATTTTTTTTATTTAGGGGTTTGTGTAAAATCTCAAGTCTCTCATTTCTTCCGAGAGCTACAACAGGAGCCCACAGATATATAATTATATGTATTGTTATGAATCAAGTTGTTGTTATTAATTGAATAGTTTTGAAATTTGAATTTCTAACAGGATCCAATAACAATAAAATATTAATTTTGAATTTTGATTTAAATTTCCCGCGGCTTTCTGTCTCTTTCTTCAGGCGGATAATATTTAATGAAAATAATATAAGTAAATAAATTTAAATGCCAAACTTACTAACTACCTAACTGAACTAATTAAATTAAATTTATAATAATGTCCTTTTCGCACTCACCCACAGTGTTTCTATTCTATGTCATTTTTTCCTTTATATTCTTCTCTGGTTCGAGTGCTGTATAACATCCGAAGTCCGTCGTGTTGACTTTTGAAAAGAAGTTCATTTTTCTGGAGTTCACTAATATGGATTTAATCACTGCTGAATTATCTTTTCTGGTAAGTTTATCTTGTTTCAGTTTCAAGATTCCATGTATGTACTTTCTATTTGCTACCAGTCACTTTGATTCAATTTTGGTTTACTTTGGGTTTCTGATTGGAATATTACGATGTTTTGAAAAATTTATGAGGAGCAGCTATAGTCTTGACGATGGTTGAAAATGGACTAAATTGTCTGTGCTCGAGCTTCGGTATTTATACCTTCTTTAAAATTTCTTCAAAATATATTCAGGCCATGACTTTTCAAAATGTCTTACAAAATGATGCTTTAACAGTTTTCTCCTCAGAGGTAAGTTCGAAGAATCGAACCTGATCTAGGAAATTCGGCCGTATTTGTGCCTTTTGCCCATTTTCTAAATCTCTAATATACAAAATCTTTCAAATTTTATGCCTAAATGTTACAATTTTTGTAAGTTCATAATTTCATTTGCCTAGTATTCTTGAATTTCTACTTACAATCGCCAAAAGATGCTTTCATTATATTAAATAAACCCTATTTCTAAAATACAGCTGCAATTTTGTTCCTTCGGAAACCTGATAATTACATTATATGCAATTTATGGGTCGAGACATAATTTCTATCCTAAATTTACATTTTCTTTGAAATTCTACATCTAATTTCTACTTGTAATTACTAATTCTGTTCAATTGAAACCTATCATAATAACTTTCAACAAAATTTTACTTAAATTCTTCATAATTTACTACTTTTTGACTAGATAAGGCATTTTCTAAAATTCAAAGTATTGATACAAATTCCTGTACTTTCAGATCATGAGAAACCTGTTGAGAAGGATAATTTGAAAGAATTATGTGCCCTGAACAAACTATTGAAATACTGGAATAAAATTCTCTGGATTTGTTACTGGATCGTGATTGATTTGGACATTTCTTATATTTTATGATAGAATTTACTATGTTTGAGGCCTGGAATTAACTTAATTAAACAAAAATGAATGAATAAATAAATGATTGAATATATGAATTTGCCTTCATTGGTAAGTTATTTTTTCATGTTTCTTTAATACCGATTTAGAGTCGCGGTGGGTCAGCTTGATGGTCCATATCTGAAACCAACTGCCAACATTTAATTCGAGCAAAACGGCATTTTTCGGGTTTCATTTTGAAAAAACCTAGAAAAGCTCTACCGTGACTGCAGCAGCTTCTGCGTGCATGTTCAATGGCGATGACCGCTTTGGCAACGAATTTGAAGATACGCGCAAAAGCTGCTTACTTCACGGCAGTGCTTTTTTAGGTGTTTTTCGATAAACTAGTGGATTTCAATTCGGTCTAATCTGTATTTTTGAAAAAATCAAATTTTGAATGGGTATATCTACGGAATTATTGGGCGGATTTTACCCATTCACGAATTCGATCTTCGTAATTAGGCCCAATATCTGTAGAGTAGATTTGAGACTTAATTGGTCGAATTCGTGAATGGGTAAAATCCACTCAATGATTCCGCAGATATACTCATTCAAAATTTTATTTTCCCAATATTTCCGAAAATGCAGATTAGATCCAATTGGAATCCAGTATTTCATAGAAAAATGAGTTGTGGGGTTGAGTTTCATACAGAATATCATGACGATGATATGATCAGAAGGTCTAAGAATATTGAATATTAGAAAATAAAAATGGATATTTTTTTTCCATAGTGTTCTAATTGAACGATCATCACGGAATTTTGCACAAAGTTGCCAAGCAGCATTTCCAAACTTGCAGCCAAGTTTCGTTCCGATTAAAATCTCCAGAAATTATGGTTGTATAGAAATGCAATTTGCTACACTTCTATAAAATATGATTTTCGAGGTAGGAGCAGAATTTTTTTCCAGATTCAATAAATCCTTTCCACAAAAAAAATTTTTCACAAAAAGTTATTTTTTCAAAATTTACTGGCAGTGTGAATGCATCGAAATTTCGTTGTTATGCTCCAACTAACTTTCAAGTTTTAATTTAATCGCATAAGTTGTTTCAGAAATTTCAGAAAATTAATCTCAAAATTTCAAATGAACATAGCTCCGAAACCATTCGACCCATTTGTCTCATTAACGAACTCTACTCCCACATTCCAATGTGAGACCTAATCTGGAAGTTTTCAAGTCGATAGCTTGCTTATTTCGACAGTTATCGTGTTGTCGGCCGGCCAGACAGAATGGATTTTGACACCGGGTTCATCATCAGTGAGTCCAACCTAGTCGTTTGATAACATTGTAGGCACAAAATTCGAAAATAACAGACATTTGGACAAAACTATAGCACGCTGTTTCCCAGAACATGCGCGCAAAAAAAACATTACAAATTCAATGTGGGAATAAGCCCTCGGTCCCCCACTCAGACATGCTCAAGCGATATTTGTTATATCAAAATGCTATATGTATCGTTATTACTTGAAAAAATGTCAACTGAATTCAGATTCAAAAAAAGAATTGATCTTCGCAGACAACTGCGCAAGAGTCCGATGAACTGAAGTTTGTACTAATTTATGATGGCCGGTAACTTTAACTTTACCCTGAACTTGAAAGTCTATGGCTTATGCTGGATGTATTCCCTTAACTAAGAAGTTGACGAAGTTTGAGAGAATATTGTAGATTCAAGAGCATCCAACAAAATCATCGGTTTTTTTTTCTAATAACCCAGGATACAACTATTCGTATAATTCACTAGCCTAGTGAATTCTTCGCGATTTGAATTAAATCTCAACAAAGACATCACATCCAGCATAAGCCAGCACCTGAAGTTGTTAAGTTTGTAGCATAAGTAAACAGATTACAGAATTAGTTACAGGCCAGCAAAAACAAACCTTAACGCGGTTTACAACTGAATACCAAGAATTATCTGAGGTCATCAGTACCTTTTGTGATATTGAGCAAGAATCTCAAAAATTTCAAGTAGTTATTACTTTTAATCTTTCAGATGGAATTAACCCACTATTGACTCTAATCGTCGTATTTTCATTCACAACCTCACCCTGAAAGTTTCAAGTTGGACGCAACTGAATTTGGCATCATATTCCTATAAGTCAAATATTTCATCCTAGTTCCTTGAGACCCCTAACGCAAACTAATGCGGACTTTTAGGTAAAATGATAAAGCACTGTTTCCTAGAAAAAAAGCATACAAATTGTTCTATAAATTAATTATCAACCTGAATTTCTATGGATTCGATATCATTCATCACTTAACCTTTACAAATTTATTTCCAATTTATGATTAATATCGCTACTGTTCATGAAGCTATTGTCACAATAATGAAATTCATATTATGATATTATCAAGTTGAATATTTTGGGTTATTCATAGAGATAAAAACTTAATGTGAATCCAATTATAACTAATTCACATAACATTCCATATAAAAAAAAACAAAACTGAAGAGAATTGGCAGCTACCTAATAAATAATTTCATATCATAATTTTTAGAAAGTTCTATTGCCTGTATTCATGCCGGCTATGAGAATATCTGATAAGTTTAATTGCTGGTCCTAATCTGATGATGGTAAAATTCAGCAATTGTGATATTGTAAGTCTCTGGTGAAATATTGTTGTATACAAAGAAATTTCCATTGTCTCGAAATTCGTTTTGTGAGTGGTCATTTTAGTTGCTTTCTCGACAGTCTGCTTAATCCAGTTATTAATGGCCTCGTCATATTCTTTTGTGAACTAGTTTTTTCGTGTAGTTGAGATTCAATTTCCATCTGTTTCAATTATTTCGTATTGACGAAATGCACGACACTCATTATAGGAGGTAAATCGTTCTCAATGAATTAGTTTCTTTCACACAAACTTTCAATGAGATTTTTTAGTTTCAATGGTTTTATCCATACAACGTGAAAATCTAATGAAGAGTGTTTTATTGTTGTTTCAGTTTTCCATCAATATATATTCTTATTTTACCTAATACATCATAAGGAAGAACCTTTTATTACAAGAAGCAGCAGTAAACGGCGGTTGCTTTGATTATTCTCCTCCTCTAGAGGCTTTATATTTTTCACATCAGACCGATTTACACATCGAAAAATTTTGTTATGATTGGCGATATACTATTCACTATATGAATAAGAAAATGAATATTCTCCTTTATCTACATATTCCAACTTCCATCATAAAAAAGTGAATTAATATGTATTACCTAAATATGATATTGTTTTGTGAGTTTATTCTTCAACTCATCTGAAAAAAACAGTTTTGGTTAGTTTTAATATGTTTGAATTCATCCTTCCTCCTTATTTTTTTATTGATATAATTTTATGGTACTCGCAAATGGAAAATTTCAACTTTATTTTTTTGACGAAAACCTCCACTACAAGACCTCATCTGGTATTCTCATAGGTTACCTACTGGGTTCGATCAATTGGTTCCTAACATTCCAAACACAGCCGTTTTTGCTTGAAGAAAAAGAAGTTTAAAAATTCTCATTATTCTATTCAGATGTTTCTTTTGTATACACGTATACATGTATTCATCACATGGAAGATAAACACGAATAAACAGTTTGCAATTATCGTTAACCGTTAATCTGGAATTGTAGATGTTTCATTAAAGACGTAGTTATTTCTATCTGACAACATAGCCACTTTTGATAATGTAGTGAAAATCATAATATTGAATTGCAAATGACATATTGATGATCGTTCGTCTTTCAAACGAAAAATAGTAATTAAGTTCCGATTCAGAATAAAATATTATATACAGGTGTCAAAAAAATCGAGCTTTACCGAGAAATAATCTTTAGCTAAATGGTAGGTCTACGACTTCCGGTTTAACAGAAGGTGGCCATTATTTTCAATTTCCTCATACGTATAGTATAATTCTATGAGCATGATGCGATTCATACTTTTTCAAAATTCGAATTTTATAAAAAAAATCTATAAAAACGCTGTCGTGAATTCAGCAGCTTTTGCGCGCATGTTAAGATTCTTTGCTAAAGCGCTTTACGGGTTTGTTCTGAGTCTATTCGATGAGCTTCGGTGAGTAATGTAAAATAAAGTTCAGAATACTCACCAACCACATGATATTTTGCCAATACATGGTGCTACCTTTTCGAAAGAAAGAATAGAATTGTATATTCCTGATTCTTTTTTCTTTCATCAAGAATTTTGTTGTGAATTCTCGAAAAAATGACATTTCATTTCATAGGAGAATTTAATATTTATATAATTTTTTGATTTCATATGACGTGAGCTCCTTTCGCGGTTGGTTATTTGACATAATATGTTTTTCAATTTATTACCGATATTTTATTAGATTTCCCGTCTAAAACCAATTATGGATTTATGATATATGATTCTCCATTATAAGGGGACTGTAGCGTTCTTCGCTCTGAATAAATAAACTATAAGGAAGCAGACCACCTACTCAAGTTGAAAATGTTAAACTCTGTATACATAGTTTGATAGTAATAAATTAGGTCGGAACTCTAATCCTGGTTTAGCCCGGAAGAATTTCAAAGACCATCTAAAAGCAACATTCCGAATTGTTTCATTCGTTTCATTAAAACTCCATATAGTGAGAATATCAGCCAAACAAAGGCAATCATTACGAGATAAGGAAAATTTTACTGAACTGACACCTTATTGGAGTTAAATCATCTTAACCCTCAACCTTGGCATAGGAAATATGTTAATAAATTTCTCGAAAGTACACATCACTTTCGCCGCATGTATTTGAACGTTATTTGCCAATTACAAACGATGCATGCTCCCTTCATGAATAAATAGTTGATGATCCAAACCTAAATCAACCTTCACCGAGTAGATAATATAATAAAACTTGTTATAAAAAAATTTGGTCCCAATAGAGGTTTGCGAATTTTGAAGATTTGAATTTCAACGCGTGTGGAAGTAAGTGAGAGAGAGATCCGAGGTAAGCATACTGAGAAATAATATAGAGCTTTTCATTGATATAATTTTGTACTCTTGCTGTTCTTTAATAAAATTTTTGAATATAATACAAGTACTTCAGTCTATCTTTTTTGTAATTTTTCCAATTGAATTTTCGCCAGTCTACTTTGTTCCTCTTAAGTTTTTTTAAGTGAGAGCAAAAGATTTTGAAGGAAGTAATTGCCATTTTCATTACTAACTTTATTATATTTTGAGTTTTTTGAAAATGTGCAAACCTCTATTAGGACCGAATTTTTTGTAGACAAACCTATATCAACGTGTTCACAATTAAATAGAGCTTATGCTGATATGAAATTTTTCTTCTATCCTATCAAGTGATAATCAAGTATGAAATTTTCTTATTAGCTCAATGTTGCAACATTCAATGAAAAATAATTTTTTTAAAAATAATTAAAAATTTTATGCCCAGGATTATTTTTGGAACCCATTTTTAATATATTTTCTAATACACTAAATTCATTGTAAAATGAGTTTTATTCTTTTATCAGCTTGGTGGATTCGGACTGAAAGATCTGTGCGCCACATTCTTAAAATATCTCAGATAAGCCCATTCTTCAATCGAATAAGGGATATTTGGAAACAAAGACCATTACTCGATTGATAAACTTATTCTAGAAATTTGGATTGAAAATTTTGGTTCTTTTGAACGCAATGCAATAAAATACGAGACAAATTAAAAGGAGCTAGGGGAAGTCACTAATTAAGATATTAACCCCACGAGATGAAGCCTCACTTCCAAATTGAACTATTTTGCTATCTTTCACTCATAACTCTTGAAACTTAGTATATATCTACTCGCTTTTACTTTCTCTACAACTTCTAGACTTCAATGCGATTGGATCTGCATTTTTGGAAAAATCGGACAATTTTGATTTCAGATGGTTACGAGTATAACTACGGAAGCATTAGGCAGATTTTCATTCACGAATCCAACCTTCCTTACTCCTCCTTAGAAATTGCTTTGTGAATAACAAGTCTCTCAGTTTTTTCGGTAGAATTGTGTTAACGATCGGCCGCCAGGTTTCAACTCTTGTGACAAAAATTATGACTATGAGATTGTCCCTCACGCTTGGCTGATATCAAATTTTTGCTTGGGGTTTTTGTGTACGAATAATGCCTTTTCTTGAGCTTTAGTAGAAGATATATTCACTTCATAGAAAGTAATATTTTTCATTTTCTTACTTTGAAAAGGCTAAAACATAAATGTTCTCATTTATATGGAACGACCAAGCGTCATAATAAGGTTTGGTTCTGAGTCCGACTGAACGATTAGTTCCAAGTAGGTACATAATTCAAAATCCGTGCGTTGTTTGAATCGAGAATATTCACTTTTTTCACGAGACTTGAGGTGGATTTCATATCGGCACTTTGTAAGATTTATTATTTTATGAACCGCTGAACGTAAAAGTGAATACATTTTTTTATACCGTCTTATTACAATCTAGATAAAGATCAGTAGGAGCAGAAGCAGTCAGGGACGCAAGCAGCAAATTGAGTGTGATTTCTCAGACATTAAAGACGTTGTTAATATCGCCGATCCAATACGGGCAGAAATTATTAGCGAACGAGATTTTATGTAAAATTCGAAAAAGATTATTCTGTTGCAAATTGATGATCTAATGGGAATAAGGCTGCTTTATTGGCGACAGATAATCAGCACTTTCGAAGACCCACGGCGTCTCGATAATCTTTTTCGTTTCTTCGATCTCTTAGCCTCTCCATCAGCATTCGCCTAATCGATTTCAGCATAATGTGGGAACGCAATAATTCCAACGGATTACAAAATTGAGACGGTGCCATTTCATCCTAGTCCAATATAATACACTATTTATGATCTGCAATCCATAAAATGGCTCAGCATGGCAGGTTTTCTTTTATTCAATTTTGAAATTATTCAACTTATTGATGAAGACAATATCAGAATTATCGGACTGATAGTTTTCAATAAAATTTCTAGAAAAGCATTGATCCGAAGTCAGCAGCTTTTGTGTCAATGGTCGAATTTGCTACCGAAGCGTTCGCCTATTTACTCACTGAGCCCGCTAACTACAGCTTTATTTTCAGTCCCAAAAATCCCCCATTTCACAAGATATGGGATTGAAATATCGCACATTGATTCAACATATTGTTTTTGAGCGCCTGGGGGTTTCATGAACCTATAGATTCATTATAATTAGAATTAGAGTTGGAGCATAAAGCTTAGCCTTAGCATGGAACTAAAATAAAACAGATGTAACTACTCCCTAAGTGTATAATTTCAAGGGAAAAATAAATTCAAATATTTTGTGATAATGGTAAAAATTGATAAACCAAACTGAAATAGAACGGAAAAAAAATTTTTCTTGATTTTTTTTACTTTCGTTTTTCTTTCGACACCATTTTACTCACTATTAAACGTAGAATTCGGCTATACAAAAATAGACATCGGTTCATATAAAATCGAAGTTTACGAATACTTTCGGTCAAACAGGAAGTTGTAGACACACATTTATAACTTCAGTCGATGGAAACAATATGTAGTATCAATGTCCAGAATTTCAATTCAATATCGTGTAAAATGTAGATTCATTTGGAGATGAACCTGATTTCCGTGACATCCGGTTAACAGCAGACAAACCATTTCCACCATTTCGCCAATAGGCTACATATCATTCTGAATAATTTTCTATTTTTCCAAACAACCTGAAGGCTCGAATGTCATTGCAACTAATTATCTTACCTGAGAGTTATCAGGGCATGATATGACGGACAACTTCGAAAGATAAAGCTGGAACTACTAGAAATATCGGAAGGCAGTGAAATCTTCGCTTGCCATCTGTTGTCGTCGATTCAGATGAGAGAACCGTTCAGTTTCTTGGGAGCAAGAGCGACAGTGTTAGTCCATTTATACCATTTTGAGGTCTGCGTACAGTAAGGGATCTACAATCATATTTTCGAATTTATATTGTATACTATTTAGGTCTTGCAGTTAGTAATAACGTCCCTTGTTGAACAAGAATACTGAACACAGAACAATGAAAATCCTTACAAAGCGACCTTTTTTACATTAGTGCGGAGTGAAAATTATTATTTCATACTCCTATCGAAGATCATCTTAGATCGATTTTGGCACGTACCAGAAAACTGTTCTCCAGTTGAGTAAAGCCACGAATTCGAGAATTCATGTTGATCAGAGTCACATGTCCTGAATGAGTCTACAAAGACAGTCTTTTGGCGGTGCTCCCGTACTAATTACTTTGTCAACCGATTTACATGATTTCGTCTCTCTGTCCTGGTTACATTTCTGATTAACTGCTTATCACAGAATTGTATTGAATCTAATTCGAATGAATATCAAATGAAGAAATTGATATCATCATGATTATGACGTTAGTTACCAAAAAGAACAGAGTGATCACTCCAAGGGAGAAAACTAAAAAACAATCTGAAATTCAAAGGAAATATAGACTTTCATCGATTGACAGAAAATCCAGTAACACATTCCAAGAGGATCATGAGACCAGCCGTTCTCATGTTATGAAAAAATAATAAATAGGTACCTCTATATTGATTGGAGAAATAATTGTTACCATTGATAAATGTAGAAATATTATCGTTTTTCTCATTGCCTGATAGAAAGCTCACATTCATGGTTCTTTTTTTTGTCATGATGGAACATAAGGACCTTATTAATTTTTCAGGATCTCTCTAAAAAGTGAGCACTCGGATATTATTTGATTCAACTCTAGTATGTTGTCATTGTTTTCATAAATCGACAGAATTCAGTAGAATATGAATGATCGAACACTGCGCGTACAGAAATTCGTACATAAAATGATATGGCGAGAGTCAAACCTGAATGGAGTCTGCCCGCTCCTTCACGATGAAGAAGAGGAAAAGTTTACAATCTCGAAAAAGTGAGAACAATATAACACGTCGAAACAACGTTCAGAGTCATAAATCGTTTATTGAATAATATCTCCGATTGAGCAACACTTGACATCTCAGAATATCCTTTCTTTGCAACAATAAAATTTTATATGAATACGTATCTACCATTCCTGATAGGAGGATGTTCATTCACGAAATTTACTTTCTTCAAAAATACAGTCAAAATCCGTAATGATTAATGTGAAGTAGTGGCCTCAATATTTAGACTTTTGCACCCGGTGAACGGATTTTTACAAGGATCAAATAATTATTTACTCACAATGAATTTCGTCAAACTAAGATATGACAGGAGATACTACAGCTCACTAATCGAATCCGTGGAAGAAATTTCGAACGAAATCCTGATCTATTTTCATATTTAAGCCTCGATTTTCTTCCTTGTGCCATTCGTAAATATCCAGTATTCTCAACAGAATGCTGAAGACATTCAAGAACCGTTATTGATTGAAAACATTAACCTGTTTGCTCACGTTCGGAGAACAGTATGGACATGAAGAAGTAGTACCTCAAATGCATTCTGCAGTGCGTTACTGCTGCCTTGCAATAAAAGTATTGAAATTTCCTCATTAGGTGAATCTTGAGCCATTTTTGAAATGGGAATATTCTTTCCGTCATTCATTCAAATGTTGCCATCGAACTTTCATGCGATTCAAATCTTGTTACATGTTCGTAATATCTTATCAATTTTCCGTAATTTTAAAAAGACCATTATTACATTAACCTACGCCTGCTTGTCGTAATTTTCATTGATTATTATTATTATTATTCCCGATATTTTATTAGATTTCTAGTTCGAAATGAACAATTATGGATCTATGGGAGATGATTCCCCAATAAAGGGGCCTGTAGCGTTCTTCGTTTATCTGAGGATCTGAAAATCATCGCTTGGAGGACTGAACCTGGTCGAAAGACCCTCTCGGTCATGAGCAAATGTAGGTGATATTATTTACTGCTTCCTTCTGGTTTTCTGTCCATCTTTCTGTTTCAGATATTATGTCAAGATATTTTGTCGAAATGAATTCAAGATGACGAAAAAATCCATTTCAAATGAAAAAGATGCCATCCATCTTCTATAAACATATTACTACACTTATGCGGGGAGACAGAATTTTTCCTGAGGTTTTTATCTGTGCTCTTGTATCATACGCAAATATGTATGGTACCCCGTTTACATTTCCTCTGCTAACACTGTGATATATCTTAGAATTGTAATGCTCGTTCTCAAAAGAATATATATATATATATATTATTACCGAGGTTGTTCCGAAAATACTCTTTCCTATTACTTGTCAGGAGAATCACGGCGATCATCAATGAACAGTTGAATAAATTCTGCTGACTTCCCCTAACAATTAAAATAAATGAATAATCGAACGAAATATCGAAAAATGAGTAACTGTGTATCGTTTGATGGTGAATAGATGGTATCTCGGGGAGCCCAAAAGTAACATTTCTATATGGGCTAAGACTGTTCGTTCTGTGATACTGGGTGATTTTGGCAGAAGCTTTCGCATGTCTATAACTAGTGAACCATTCAACTCTTCAAATTTGGCAGGTATCGTCTTCTCAGGCTATCGAACTGTTCATATGAAACATACCGAAATTGTACTGATCAGGACTAGGAATTTCTAATTTATAATTCCTGGTCTAATGAAACACTCTGTACATACAATTATCAATTTTTCGTAGCTGATTTTGTAGAGATGTTTTCTTAATACTGTTTATCGTGTGAACGGCACACCCACAGTTAAAGTTTCTCCATCGAAAATATTTTAACCCTTGTGTTTTGTGAGATCTCTTACTGCATAATGTAATTAGATGTTCCAGATTATTATTGATTCAAATGCCCATTTTATTTTTGAAAGTTTGGATTAAGTTGCCATACCCAGCCAACAATGGCATATTCTGCGATACTCTTATCTATGGAATACATGCTTGAAACGCAGTGACCACAGAAATATTACATTTTGTTGCTGGATATTACATTATGATATTTTTTTTTGCTTTATGCCTCGTTTTGGTACTTGTTCTTGTTTTCTGCAATCCGAATAGACGAGCAACATCAATAGAGTATTGTAGAAGGTATCCTGATGAAGCAGTTACATAACACCAACCATTCTAGCATTTTGCTCGTTTTGTGTTCTCAAGAATCATAGGCATTAAATTATTTTCAAAAAAAATGGTTGGTGCCTTTCAAGCGGAAAAATTATCCAGAAGACAAATATATGCAGAATCAGATTATATTGACGACAAATTGATATTTCTTGTACATGTTCTGTCTGTCTGTTAAAAATGGAAATTTTCGAGTTCTGATCGGTACTATTTCGGTATGGTTCATATGAACAGTTTGATGGCCTGAGATGACAATACTCGCCAAATCTGAAGCGAATCAGTTGAACGAGTCAGAAGTTTCAGCCATGCCAAAATCAATAAATCTCGGAAATCATAAACGCGTAATTATTTTCGAATGGTGTGCTTTCACGTGGAAAACAGTATTCGAAAGAAAAATCTATGTTGGGATTGATCGAATGAAGTACATATATAATTTTGAGTATGAATTTTATGACAGGATGATTCAGCGCTTTCGGCTGTTAAGCAATCTACAGTACCGTTGTCCCTAAATAAAACACCAACAAAAGTGGAATGGGTTCTTGCAATCTGTATCAGTCCTTTGAAATCAAATGACGCAGGCCCAACCTTTCTTCTGCAAATCCACAAAAAATATAAAATTAAAACAAAATGATGGAAACACCTACTAATAAATTCCATACTAAGAATTATTCAATTCTTTCAATCAATCCAACCCTATGCAGAGTCAGATGGAAGTTAAGACAAATTGGTATTTCATGTAGTGTTTTATAAGAGCTGCAACTAGAAATCGAAAATTCATAGTCCCGCTCTGTACTATTTCGGTATAGTTCATACGAACAGTTCAATGGCCTGAGTTGACGATACCTACCTAAATTTAAGGGAATGTACAGTTACTCGCGGATCACCCATTAGTTAGGGTGTAACAGAATTATGTAAAAAAGTGAGGGATATAATATAGTACAGATTAGTTCCATGAAAAAGTTTCTTGTATTTTTTTGTCAAATCTCTTGATTCTTGGGACCTTGATTTTCTTGGAATATTTCTATGCTCCTCAGAAGAAGAGCTCTCATATTTCTGTGAATGAAGTGGCTACTGTGAATTCAACCAGAATAGAAAAACCAGAAGATTGTACGCTTAGCGCACTGAGATTAATTCGAGAAATTTTATGAGATAGACAATTTTTCAGTATATCTAGAGTTATCAGTATATAGGCCTACTTCAATGTTTCTAATGACTGTGTCAATGGATTCTGGCACATTACGTTTAATTTACCCATATCAGCTTACTTTTTCTTGAAGAATGCGCCATAATTCATAAGAGTTTAGACGACGCCTTCACCACACTATACACCCTGTAAAGAACCTTGTTCAAACTACATTCATTACAATTAATTTTAAAATTCTATATTCATCTATTCAACTATTATCAGCTAAAAATAAATGAACTACTGAAGAATCGAAATTCAACGTTTGAATTTTTTATGAAATTGTAGCAACAGAAAAGATGGCTGCAAACACAAGCAATACAAATAGTCATTCGATTTTAGTCTGCTCATCTCGAATTCATTGACTAACCTCTGAATGCTGGTATCACTTCAGTTATCTTCATTCATCCTTCTTATTAACCAATATGCAAATAAGTCCCGTATTCGAATCCAGCCGAAGCCAATATGAAAACAAAAGGGGATACAAAATAAATACCTCACCAAATTGGAATGAGTCTCGAGTATGAGTGGGGCTACCTTCTATACGTTTTCATTATTTATCTTTCGCTTCATGAAAGGTAACACATCCATAAATATTTAAATAATGATCCTTCAGCAAGAACCAACGCAAATATGAGGACACAAGCATCATCCAGAATATTCATTTATATTTAACATTCATATTTTTCATGGCCAAATATTTCAACCAAAAAAATTAATTGATTAATGGACCGTTGAAAAATATTCAAGATGAAGAAACATGAGGAAACTAAAGCATACTTTTTGAGTATTTTATACATTGTCATGTGTAGTTCCTTCCGACGCCACTGCGTCTTAATAGCTCTGCGAGCCCTTGAGGATGCGCATGCACGCAGCATCTACTTATTTGATGCTGCCTTTTCTGTATCCCAGCATATGAATCACATTACTTATTCAGTCACACGATCATACATGAGTATGTATTTGGAAATCATTCTTTTTCGAACGTTTTCTTGTTCCATCAATAAACAGAACAACACAAATCAATGCATCTATTAAAATACAGTTCATTGAACAAATCAAGGAAACAAGAAGTGCAAAATCTGTAAGTACGTGAAAGAAGGAATCTTCTCACCCCTCAGACTCACACAAATCATCCATTCCATAAAATTTGCTGTTCTCCGAATGTTTCATTGAACATCATTTAAGTACTGAAACTTTTTAATTGTAATATAATATACAAATTAGAGGTTCACTTTTCCACTTCTGGAGAATTCAAAATAATTTGAAGCAATAATTTTAATGATTCTATGTCAAGGCAAATGTTAGTAGACCGAAGGGGATAAATTATTTCTTATCACTTGTCCGAATATATGTGATAATTGCAAATTCACGTTTAAATATCCGATTACATTCATGAAAATATGAAGTATGAATTTATCGAGCAAAGGTCCAACTCTTGTCTGGTGTGTCATAGCAGTAACACCCTGAGAAAAAGTTTCTCCGATCTCCACGACAGTAATTTGCTCAACGAATTCGTAAGAGAGTAATTGTGCTTCCGTATTTGCACTGAATTAATCATTTTGAGAAATTTCTGAGCAATTTGAATCGGGTTAATGATCAGGCTGATTTATTGCGACAATTATGGTGTTAATGTTGATTTGACGGATTTCTTTTCTATCGGGTGTTTCAACTTGACAAAGAACCCATGATGACTTTGAATTTATAACTTGCGTCTTCAAATTCACCTAGCCTGTATTATTGTCGAATGGCATCGAATTGCATTTGATTACACTGAAATTGTTTCATTTCAAGATACGGTTTTCATGAAATGTTGAAAAATGGAGTAAATATATATGGATTTGAAAATAATTACAATTACATCAAAACATCTGGCAAACTTCCCGAAAAAAATATCTATTCCTAAGTAGTTGTTATTTACTCAATCATATTTTGTCACCTTTCTGATAGAATAAATCCACAATAATTGTTATAACCATTTGCAACAGTCTCCGACCATTTATGGGTTTCATTATTTGCCCATGTACGCCAAACGTCAATTCAATAATTGGAACATTGATTTATTCACAGAAGCGTTCACTTCATGATGAAAGGTGATTTAATCGATGGCATTAAGTAAAAGACCTCTTTGTGGAAAAGATCAAAGTAAATATTACATCACCATATATTTCGTCTTTTATGTGCGAACAAACACTAATTTACGCTCATTGTTGTTCCATAAATCATTCTAACAAATCATTCAGCCTGAATATTGGAGATTGAAATGTCATGAAATAATATGCCGAAAACCTATTGAATATGAGGAAGACATAGAAAGATTATTTTCTATTTATCTAGGTATCAAACCAGATCGAAATTAGCGAAATGTTCATGGAAATACATGGGAAGTAAAACTAAAATATTTTACGAATTGTTGGGCGTTTTCAGATATGCATAATGTTAATATATAATTCTAGAAAAACACTGAAGTAAGTACAGGAACTTTCACGTGTTTATCAAAATTCGTTGTCAAAGCGATCAATTATTCGCGCATTGACCCTGCTAAACGAGATTCAATTTTCGATGAGAAGATTCGGAGGTGTCCTCGTCATACGATCCTCACAAAAGTGTGCTTGAACCTTCAAGCAGTCTTCATTAATCAATTACTGGATTTCAATTCGATCCGATCTGTATTTTTGGAATGAGTCAAAATGAAATTTTGAATCGCTATATCTATGAAAATATCGGGCGGATTTTACCCATTCACGAATTTGAACTTCGTTAGTAGGTCCCGCAATTTACTAGGTATAGAATCATTCAGTCCAATGGAAACGGATCATGATGGGCCATTAGGCTGAACATACACTTCCAGAAGAATTTAAATATAGACAACAGATTTGAAAAGAAGGTTAGAAGCTTACTTCCTTAATCCTTTCAATGATTTAGTAGATATACTCAATCAAAATTTCATTTCTCCAAATTCAGTACATGATGGAAACATGCCGACTTGAATGTTCATGCATAATTTCTCGAGGATAAGAAGTAGATTTAGAATAAATTTTTTTCAATTTACTTCAAATTGTTCTATGGCACGATCATCTTGAAATTTCCTGGAGGTTTGGGCATCAGGATATTCCACCTACCCTTTAATTCATTATGATCGGGTTGGTATTTCTTGAGAACCTTATTTGGGGGGAAATATCAACAATACTGAGAAAATATAAAACTTCTACTGTTGCCATGTTTTTTCCCAATATTTCCGAAATAAAGAACCAGATCAGATGGAAATTGACACTGTGGTTCTCAATACTTACTTCAAGGTATGTCAAGCTTCATTGAAATTTGATAAATAGTGACCGAAAAAGAATTAATTCGGCAATAATGCATTTCAACATGTATTCCATTTATGTAGCTCGATTCATTCCTATATGCTGTTCTCAGCAAAAATTCACCTATTTATATAGTGTACCTACTTCTATGAAATCCGGATCTTATTGCGGATTCATTTATATTCATAATTCATGCCATAAAATATCAAAGACAGATTATCCGATCGCCAAGTTCAGGATTGTTTCTATTTGAAATGAGAAATTGCAATGTCCTGCAATTTAACTGTTTATTCCAATGTAGGTCACTGGAATATGAAAACAATAATGAGCACTTGGATCAATTGTTTTGAAAAATGTTATCGATATTTGGATTAACTGTCTAGAATTGACATGAATAACTATGAATATTTGAATTACAACTGATATTATCGTAATCAATTAAGTCATTGAATTCAAACTAACTGATGGGCTCGAAAATGATGGCTAAGTATATGGAAAATTTGTTCAAATTTTCATTAGGAAATTTAAAAAATTTCATATTTCGCCTCAGTTCTTTTTCAAGTTTTCTAACGCATCTTTAACTGCCGATAAGAATATTTCGCAATCTTCTCATTATATGCTAGTGACCTGAAACCAAGGAGTTGCATACCAAAAACGATGACTATATATACATATCATTGGTACGAGTATACTACCGCGACCAGATCGAATTTTCGTACTTCGTCATAGAACTCGCCAATTAACGCAAAATTTTGTGCGAATCGTATTGTTGAGAGATTTGAGAAGATTTTTTTTGAACATATTCCGAATTTTCGTTAAAAAAGTGATATCGGAAACTATCCATCAGATTTCAATGAAGTTTGATAGAGACCTTGAAGTTAATATTGAATGAAATCTCAGTTTCATGGGATACTAATTCCGAGAGTTAAATGTAAAAAAATTTGCAAAATTTCGTGGTTATTTCCTCAGTATCGTTATTCCCTATTTCGCAAACTCATGCAGAATTTCTTGATCATCGTGTCATTAGAACGATTTAAAAACTAATTCAGATGTTTTTTCAAATATTTCGTATGCCGATAACTTCTAATCATATGGTCCTCATGGAATGCTGCATGAACCTTCACGCAGTCATTTTTCAACCAAGCACCTACTATTTGAATTCGATCCCATCTGTATTTTAAGAAATATTGAGAAGTAAATTTTTGAATGGCTTTATTTGCAGAATCATTTGGTGGATTTATCCATTGAATTATTTGACCTTCTAAATTGAGGTCCACAACTTTCGAGTCGTTATACATGGTAATTCCGGAGAAGACCGTCGGATATCAGCAGAAGTTCAAACTACTCAAGACAGATTTGAGACGATGTTTGGTTGATGGTTGGGGGTTGAGCTATTGAGACTATACAGGGTGATTTGTCCGATTGGACCGATTTTACTTTTATTGATAACTTTCGTATGGCTCATTCGATTATGATAAAATTTTCAATGAAGTAGGTACAATATGAAAAAATGAAGTTATTTCCATAATTCTTCGGGCAGTTTTTCAACCAGAATTTTTGAATGTGCTCTTTCATAATGGGCTACATTGAAAATTTATTCGAAATCGAATGAGCCATACAAAAGTTTTTCATCACCCCGTATGGTATCAATAGAGACTTCGAACCAAGCCCTCAACCATAAACCAAACATCGTTCAAACATGTCTTGAGTAGTCTAAACTTCTGCTTAAATCTGACGGTCTCCTCCGGAATCTCCATGTAAAACGACTCGAAAGTTTTAATGGAGGTTTGGACCTCAATTACGAAGGCAAAAATGTCTCGACAATTGCAAACTAATCCTAAAATCTAACTCAGGAATCACCCTGTTTATCTAGGAAAAGGTTAGGTTCAACCTAAATATTCGGGGCCTCTAAGTTTTTCTTCCCTAATTTCTCGAGCACGAACAGTGGGCTGTTAGTTGTTATTGGCTATGTTAACTAGAACAGAAAAATATTTTCATAGTCTCCAACACAAATATACAGGGTGAGTCACGAGGAACTGTACTTATTCCTACCAAGTATAGAGACTAGTCAGGTGATTATCAAATGACCATTTAAAAGTGCCTCTGTTCATAAATTTTATACAGGCTGATTTTAGATTTTCACTGAAAACTCCAATCAGTCATTACTTTTGAACGATTACCCAGAATCGATTGAAATTTTCAGGGAATATTGCCTTGAAGTACCTTCATGTACAAACTCGTTCATAATTTGGAAAATTCAGTTCCACCCTTGAAAATTTTTGTTGTTTTTGTCTTTCACGAAAATACCACCCCGTGTATGATTTTTTCTATGTTTGATGAGGAATATATAGCAACCATAATGATAATGCAGGAAAACTACCAGAAAGATTGGTTCTAAGATTATTCGATTTTCAATTAAATAATGAATTTCAGAGATTATTTTCCGTCAGCTTTAAATAACAATATTTTCATTGAATTCAGTAGAAGGAGCAACAGTAAGTATCACCTCTACACATCATACAGCATTTTCTTAATTCAGTGCAGTTTCCAGGACTGGTTTATGAAAATTTCCCAATTCAATTCTGAAAATGAATTTCTCATGTCTACTCCAAACATATATTTAACAAATATAACGCTACATATGTTTCGACCCCTTCAAAATTGGGGTCATCTTCAGGCATATGTTCGAATTAATCGAAACGATCTGTCAAGAACAATGATTATGAATTTAATCTTAGTTTTGGAACACCTATTTGGCCGTTTATTGAGGAATAATCAGTTCTGAGCTGAAAAATTCTCAAAATTTAATGAACTTTCAATTAATTGTTTCAGATTTTAATACACATAATTATGCAGAAATTCTCCTCAGCCTTTCGAAAACTTAAAACAACAATCGGGACCTTGAAATAGTCAACAGAACTATTACGTGACACCTGAAATATTCTATTATTAGCCTCGTGGAACTACCATTGCTGTTTGTATAAAATGAGACAAATCACTTTTACGAGCCCCTCCTTTTCAATTGGTCATAGATGGTTGTAGCCATAGTTATTTTCTTTTGAAGTTCTAATTTTTAGATGATGACTGGATAGTGAATTCATTTAAGAAAAAAAAATGTATTTGAAAGAAGCCTAATGGAATATCTCCTACTTTTTTGGTTTAAAAATTGTCATAAATCCATAAATGAGACTTGAACCATCATTGGTAAAAAAATGAGAACAAACATGAACGAGGAAGACAAAATTTTTCATGGAAATAATTAAGACCAAAAATTTACATATTAATCTAGATTATTTTCTGGATCAATTCCACCAGCTTCCACACATTCCTGCTGTCTTATACTTAATGTCTGTAACGTTCTTAATAATATTGGAACAGTTAATTATTTTGTTCATCAATTCTTGGCATGTGTTTGGAGGTTCTGAATACACCAATTCTTTCAATCGTCCCCAAACTAAATAATCAATAGGATTTGAATCGGGGGACCTTGGTGGGCAAGGAATAGGACCTCCTCTCCCTATCCATCTGGAACCGTATGTTTCATTCCGATGCTGGCGGACAGCAACTGAAGCATGTGGAGGTGCTCCATCGTGCTGAAAGTAGAGCTACCAAACGTTAACATTAGCTAATAGTTTGGGGAGAATATTTTGTAGAAAAAAAAGTTAAGAGGAATTTTTTTTTGGCCAGTTTTCCTCCATAATCATCATGCTTTCAATATTACCCATCAAACATAGAAAAAAACATACACAGGGTGAAATTTTTGCGAAAGACCAAAACAACAAATATTTTCAAAACTGGATCTGGATTTTCCGAAGTATGAACGATTTCGTACCTGAAGGTCCTCAAGATAATATTCCCTGAAAATTTCGATCGGTTCGGGAAAACCGTTCAAAAATTATGACTGATTGAAATTTTCGGTAAAAAACAAAAATCAGCCTGTATAAAATTTGTGAAGAGAGGAAGGCACTTTTAAATAGTCATTTGATAATCACCTGAGTAGTCTCTATATATGGTAGGAATATGTACAGCTCCTCGTGACTCACCCTGTATAATGAGAGTAAGAACATAATTGTTGCACAAGCCTCTCAAGTAAGAAAGTGCCATGTAAATTATATTATTTTCTTTAGTTAGTCGAATAAAAAAACTCATGCTTTAAGAGAAATGCAGAAATTCAGTGAAAACGAGATTTGCGGTGAAATTTCCCTTTTGGTTATTCTCAATTTCAATCATAATTATGACAGGTAGGTAATGAAAATAATCCTACGACTCGTTGTTTCCGTTCCAGATATTCTATTCTACATATTATAAGTAAGTATGTAGAATACTCTGAGTTTACAAGTTTCGTTCCACCTGAATTGATTCAGGCATGATTAAGTTTCTCCAATTAATTGGAAAACCCTGGACTAAGCAGTGTTTTTCGAGGAATGTTTTATTTTTTTGTCAGGATTTTATTCCTACGATAAACCCAAATTATTGAGGATGAATATTGTGAATTTTCTCTAAGGTTTCAGTAGATTATCTCGAACAACTCACAAAAATCAAAAATTGAAATAATATTTCCTTAGACTTCAGTTCAGCTAGTTTCAACATAAGTAGAGATCAATGAAACTGTAAATGCCCTATTGATTTCATGAGATTTATGAAGAGTATTGGTCATTGATCATTACCTTCAATGATTCAGATGGCTCGTTCAATAATTTACATCATAATATACTCATGAATAAGAAAATATTCGATGCTATGAAACTATGGTTGTCTATAGAATAATGATATTATTTAGTGAGTTCTTTTGAAGTCAGCTATGTATGGATTCAATGAACTGTGGGACAACTGTAACGTTTAATGAAAACCTGTTCGATGCATACAAACGAATCATCGGAATTATAATATATTTTTCACAAAATTTCATTACCAGTTACAGGAAATGGATGAAATTTAGACAATAAAATCAATAAAAGCTCTGACGTGACATCAGGAGCTTTTATGCGCTTATTCACATTCGAAGCCATTTCCTCAAGACATTTTGCATGAACCTTGACTCCGTTTTTTTTCAACCAAGTGCAGAATTTAGATTCGATCACATCTGAATTATTGGTAATATTGGAAAAATAAAATTTCAAACGGAGTCGACGAAATCATCGGGAGGGATTTCAAGTTTTTACGAATTCGACCGTCCTAATTAAATCCCAAACCGGCTATAAAAATATCGAGTCTCTAAGTCGTTTTCGTTCGGATGCGATTATGGTTGAGGTCAGCCTAACTGCTAACCGTAAAATGAGAATACATTAAGAGACTTGATTTTTGTTGAACGAGTTCAATTACGAGAGCCGAATTCGAGAATGGGTAAAATCATCCAATGATTCCGCATATACATATTTCTTCTCGAAATTTCAGTAAATAACAACGATATCGATTGAATAACCAAGACAATGTTGAATTACTGTTGTTAAATACTGACTGGGTTTCTGTCAATTCTGTTGAAATCTGATGAATAGTTTTCGTTGAAAAATATTTCAAAAACAATTTTTGAAATTTTCGTGTTGCTATTCTTCATCGCGTCTGTTCTTCTTGATATATTAAGGAAATAACCTTCATCTTTCAATATCTCCGAAAATGAATATCGGATCAAACTGAAATTCGAAGCCCCTTTTCGGAATATTGACTTCGAGGTATGTCCCAAGTTTCAATCGGATCGCGTTGATAAATAGTTATCGAGTAATCAAGGAAATATTCTGAATATTTGAAATAACAACGAACTCTGACATCATTTTTTCCTAATGTCTCCGAAAATAAACGTCAGATCGAATAAAAATTTAAAAAACTGTTGTGAAAGACTAGCTTCAAGGTCTGCGCCGAGTTTCATTGAAATCTGGTTGATAAATTCAAAAAAAAAATTGTATAAAGGTGTGAATAATTTTAGAAAATCCATTTTTTCAGAATGTTCTCTACGATTGGAGACGCATGAAACTTTGCGGTAAGTTGCACGATGATACTCTCCAAATAATTACGAAGTTTTGATGTGGTAGATTCTGTACTTATTGACGAAGAATAACCACAAAATTTCAAACAATATCAACAATAAATCTCCGAAAGTAAATATCCTACTGAATGAAATTTGAAGCATTGTTGTTAAATACTCAGTTTAAGGTCTGATAAACATTTTCCGAGAAAAAAAGAATTTTTCAACAAAACATTTACAAATTAACATTTTTCAAAAATTTTGCAACCATTGGATCCATAGGAAATTGTGCAATGAGTTTTGCGTTGGTATTCTTCAACTGACAATGTATTTTTGATCTGATTGAATTTTCTTGAGATATTACGGAAATAACGTAAAAATTTCAAATAACAACAAAATTTTGATGTTTTTTCCTTATATCTCCTAAGGAAAATGTCATATCGAATTGAAATTTTAAACGTTGTTGTTAAACACCGATTCCAAGGTTTAGGCCGAATTTCATTGGAATCTGATCAATATTTCTCTCGAAAAAAAAAACAATTTTCGACTAAAATCTGAAAAATATTCGAATAAATGAATTCACCACAAAATTTCAATTGGGCTTTCCCCGAAACTATGTGACCGATTTCGTCCATTAACGAATATAACCGGAATATCTGGACTACAAACCTAACATGGCAATTTCAAGCCGCTAGATCATTTCCTTCGAGAGTTAGAGCATATACGGACGGACGGCCGGACGACCGGCTGGACTGACAGAATTGAATATGACCACGTATTCTTCTTCAGAGAGACCAGCTCAATCGTTTAAGACCATTTTCGGCTCGAAATTCGAAAATCACAGACATTGTGACGAAATGATAACGCGCTGTTCCAAAGAACAAGCTCGGCAAAAAAGAACAAGATTTATCGACAATTCTCACTGAATCCATCAGAGGCGTTTGTTCCTGCATTAGAAGGAAACATTTTTATTGGCTATTGTCATATCTGGTTAATTGAAAACACAATGAGCATAACACATAGAACAATTAATGAAACAATAATCCGATCTGAAGTGATTGTCTTTTCTGCGATTATGTTATCAGTCATCCCGCCATAAGAAGCTTTACTTCCGGATTTGTTAGGATTTGCCGATGCATATTGTGTTTACGGTTGGACTAACGGAATAGTATATTCCGAAAGAAACAACTCAGAGAATCTATACTTGTAAAGTGAGTCTGAATCCCGCTTACAAAGACTGAATTCGTGGATGATTGAAATCCACCCAATAATTCCGCATATTATGAGGTGTGAATCTTTGAGTTGTACATCAATTTCAACTAAATATTACCCTCATGAAAAAATCCTTTCGAAAGAAATGACAATGTGACTTGAAATCACCAGATTATGGTTTGGAGTTCAAATATCTCGGTTAAGTTCTTCGATGGGTTGAATCGGAATAAGGCCCATTTGAAATTTTGCGGTTCGTTAATTCTTCGATATCTCCTGAAGTACTAATTCTATCCGATCAAACCTTTGTGGATAGTTTGAGAATACTAGTGCGCAACTTAGTGTCTGGATCCAGAAGTTAGAAAATAAAAAACCTTTATTCGGATATTTTTAAAATTTTGTTGAAAATTTTTTTTTCTCGAGAAATATTGATCAGATTACCACGAAATTTGGCCCAGCTCGTTGAGTCAGTATTGCACGGTAATATATAATTTTAACGTTATTTTCTCAATATCTCAAGGAGGACAGATGCAATCAGATTGGCACTTTGTAATCTGTTAGAGAATGCCGACGCGCAACTAAGTGTAAAATTATTTCGAGGAAATTTGGCGCAGATTTTGGAATCAGTATTCAACAACAATGTTTCAAATTTTGATTCGATACGATATTTACTTTCGGAGATATATGGATTAAAATATGTCAAAATTGGTTGTTGTTTCAATTTTTGACGTTATTTTCTCAATATCACAAGAAACACAAATGCGATCAGATCGTAACTTAGTGATTATACAGAGAATACCAACACAAAACTCATTGCAGAATTTCGTATGGATCAAGTTGTTAGAATATAAAAAAATTTTTATTATCAGATGTTTGATATTTTTGTAAAACATTTTTTCTTGGGAAAATATTGATCAGATTTCAACGAGATGAGGCACAAATCTTAGAATCAGTATTCAACAACAATGTTTCAAATTTTAATTCAATATGATATTTACTTTCAGAGATATATGGAAAAAAATATGTGAAATTTCGTTGTTTGAAACTTTGAGGCTATTTCATCATCATCATAAGAAGTAAAAAAGCGATCTCATCTTAACTTTGTGAATATTTGAAGAATATCCAGGCGCAACTCACCGCAAAGTGTCGGGCTCTCTAATTGTTAAAAAGTTTCGAAAAAATGATTTTTCTAAAATTATTCCAATCTTTATCGAGCAAAGTTTTTTTTTCTGATTTCATTAACAAGATGTCGATGAAACTCGGCGCAGACCTTGGAGTAAGTCCTTCACAAAATTTTTTTCAAATTTCAATTTGATCTGATGTTTATTTCCGGAGATATCACAAAAAATTATATAAATTATCTCAAAATTGAAATTTTGAGAATATTTCCTCAATATCTCGATAACTATTGACGCGATCAAATTGAAACTTGGGCTATACTTCGAAGTCAATGCTCAAAAATAATTCTTCAGATTTCCGTTCGATCCGATATAATTTTTTTGAGAAATTTAAGGTAATTTAAGGTTATTTCCTCAATATCTCAAGAAGAACAAACGCGATCAGTTTTAAACTATGTAGTAAGTTAAAGAATACCAACGAACGACTTGATGCAAGATTTCGTGAGGATCGTTCATAGAGGTAAAAAGCTGTTGAAAAGTATCCGAAAATTTTGGAAATTTTAGTCGAAAAAGTGTTTACCGGAAACTATTTATCAGATTTCAACAAAATTAGCAAAAACCTAGAGTCACTATTTTACAACAGTGTTTCAAAGTTGAGTTTGATCCACTATTCATCTTCAGAGATATTGTAAAAAATATAGAAATTGGTTCGCGGAGAAAAGAGAGCTCCAGTAATATTAATTATGTGAAAAAATATGTCAAATGTCTTGGTTGTTCCATCGGTATTGTTCTTATTTACAGAGTAACTCAAAAAATACTGAAATAATGAAATTTCGAATGGATATATATACTAGGTTGAAAAATGACTGCGTCACGTCAGTGCTTGTCTAGGTTTTTTCATTGTAGCATTGATATGGTTATTACGAATGAAATGAATTTGGGTAAGGTGTGATGTCCGTAACGTGAGACATATTCTTCGGTAGTCTGTTTCATCATACTCAAAACAATTTCCTAGTTATCGACTCGCCGATTCATAAAACTAGAATGAATAAGCATGAAGAATGCAGATAAACATTATCTAAAGTCATAATGAGAATCTTCAATAATTTCAGAAAACTTTATTATTCTTTATGATTTCCCTTGAAATGCATCGTTTTTGAGATGTTTTCTTGTCTATGGGCCTGACTTTCTAGGATAGGAAAATTACTGTTTTTTCGATTTAAGAATGGGCAAGGATGAAATTGAGTATAAATTTTATGGTGGAGACACTTGGACATTCCATGAATATCATGTGAAAGATCAATGTAGTGATATATTTCCGGTACAATTATACCGCAAAAAGAAATGAATTATGAAAATTAAGTGAGTAAATAAGTTTTCTCCATCTATTCACTTGAACTTTCAAGCAATGGTTTTGTTATTCTGAAGAACAAATCACCGTTAGACATTTCTGTATACCGCTTGTAAACAAAATTTCTTATGAAACCTTTTTGAGGGAATGAAGATAAAAGATGGCAAGTTTTCAAAATAATTTTGGCAAACATAATTTGTGGAATTCGAAAATTGCATGCATCTATTGAAAATCACAAAAACTCAAATATTTCGGATTATGGCTCGAATGGAAGCAAATGACAACTTCGAGACTCAATGTTTGCGCCGAAATTTTTTGTGTTAGTTTGAGTTTAATGCTCGCATAGTTCAAATCTTTGTTTCAGAAAGTTTTTCGGATCCTTATACAGGGTGCATCTGAATTTTTGAAAAACTCATTCCTCATTGAAATGCCTATGCGATGAAATATCTCATCGTTTCACACCCTGCTACAATGCGGTTTCGCAGAACGTCGATATTTTTTTTCGTAAATGCTCAAATTTTCGAAAGAACTTGTGGAGATAAAAAGGTTAGTGGATGAATTTGACTTTTGAGCCATGTTTTTTCAAAAGAAAAATTTTCATGCAAAAAAAGTTGTAAGAAAAAATTTCTTAGGGATTGAATATTTTAACCCCTTCTAAACATACTTCAGGGTTGAAAAAAATTCAAAATGTGTAGTTCTATTGACAAATTATATTTACCAAATTTCGTTTCTTAAGCGTGCTCAGACCAATTCAAGGTGTCATCTATCTGAAATCCCAAAAGATTTGGGTGTTTGCTGAAATCTAGCATCAGATGACCCAAGTTTATATTCTGTGGAGCGTCAAATCTAATTTGCGGAGTCTTGAATAAAATTACAGTTGTCTTATTCGAGTTCATTCATAGTTTGTTCTTACAAAACCAATCTTCTGCTTTTTTTAAGGCAGCGTTTCGCTAGTTGGACAGCTTTTTGGTATGTGTTTCCTTTTACAATAACATCTGAATCGTCAGCATAATTATCTGGTTTGAAGGGCAAAGGGTCAAGCCACGGATAATAATGAATAACGTGAACCTCAAACCTGTTGAATTCGTACTGATATTTCCCTTCACCAATGCTAGAAATCTTTTCGAATTTCGTGCCGGCAGCTTGGACCGGAGTCTCCAATTGCAACCCAATACTTTCAATTGAAAAAGAATAGGTTGAGGATCGATGCAGAATTTCATGAGCATCATATGAACAGAATATATTTTAATTGTTCTTATCACATAATCAACATCAAGTTTGAGAATTGCAGACCAGTAAGTGTTCTTCCATCTTCTAAACTTTTTGAGATGGCTATGTATGATAGGTTGATAGAGTTCATGAATTCTTGCAACATCTTGAGCAGCCATCAATATGGGTATATGTTTACAAGGGAAATCTGTGATAACTGCTATTGTACAGTTCACTGAGCGAGTAGAGCAAGCTTTTGAGGATGGTGAATTGCTTTTGGGATTGTTTTTGGATTTGTCGAAGGCTTTCGACTGCCTCCAACATCGTCATATACTAGACAAACTGTAAAGGTATGGGATCAGAGGAAATTCCTTGGAATGGATTAGATCATACTTAAGTGAGAGAACTCAAAGAGTTAAAATTGTCAAAGATGGAAAGGTGAACAAATCAGATATCAAGGTGAACCATATAGGAGTAACATGTGATTGGAATTGTTAGATCAAGAGATGCATGTCAGATCACAAGTTATGCAGATGACAAAAATATATTAGTTGCAAATGCTAGCTATCCTGATCTGATAGCTGAAGCTTCCAGTCTATTTCAACAGTTGGAGCAATGGTTTCTAAATAATGGATTGATTATGAATACGGACCAAACTAATGTTATCCTGTTTCGAACTAAACAGCAACAGATTGAGAGGGTAATGGGAGCGATGCGCAGATTGAAATATACCCAAAGTTGCAGAGGAATCTTTAAGAAGAATGGGATATTAACAATATATGGGCTGTACATTCTTGAAACAATAATGTACATTTACAAAAATAGAAACTTGTTCCCAGAAATGGGCTCTTTTCACAATTATAACACCAGAAAAGTTAACATTAGCTATCCCAAGCATAAATTATACATAACAGAGACGCATCCAAATTATGCAGGTATAAGATTTTTCAACAAACTGCCAGACAATGTGAACACATGTTCATCTATGAGCTTGTTCAAGAGGAAGGTCAAGAATTTGCTGGTCGAGATGGAACTGTACTGTCTGAGCGAATATTTTGATGGATGATACAAACTTGAATGGACGATATTTCATTTTATGCTCATGATAGAATTTAATCTGTTTGTGGGACATACTTTGAAATAAATTTTATTATTATTATTATTATTATTATCAATTCTTACACGAGTTTGCGCAATACCATTTTTCAACTAGGTACCGAGTTTGATCGTGATTAGTTCAGTATCTTTCGAGTTAGTTCGGAGAAAAAGATACAAAACAAATACTCACGAAATTTGACAGATATTTTTCCAATATCTGCGATACCATCCACACAAAACTTCAAGTTACGCGTAGGTATTCTTCAGCATATTACGTGTGACTCTTTCCGTTCGAATTTTATCGTGGCAACGAATGACCGGCTGACTGAGCAGAATTGAATTTGGCATTGGATTCTTCATGAGTGAGTCCAACGCAATCATATCTGACCATTTTCGACAAAAACAAATTACAGACCTGAATGCAAAATGCATTTGCGCTCTTTCCCAGAACAAACGCACGCGTAAAAGTATACCAACCATTATGTTGGTGAATATGAGTTGAGAATAGTCTTCTCAAGCAGCTACTGACTTGAAATAAGTAATTTCCTGGATTTTCCTATGTTAGAGATGTCTCTCCATGATAGCAAAAATTTCATCTCATATTTCAATCTTCACGTTTACAAAACCAGGCTCTGACCTCACTAGCAATAGATGCGACAAAACTGATTAATATTCATAAATTACAATATGTAGAATTTGCTTGAAATAATGGTTGTTTATATTCCAAACAAAAACTTGCCCCTGAAATTGTAGAAGTAGATAACAATCACGTTTGTCGAATTCATACCGACGAAATTCCAAGATCTTATCTATCTATATCCATCAATACATAACAAAAAATCTATCCATTAATTATTCAGAATTTGATTTTGAGTTGAGAAAATGTATGAATTGAAATTGTGTGATTAAATGGATCAAGTTTTGTGTATATCAAGTTTCAAAAAGTATGAAAAAACTACTTATAATAAATTGATTACGCAATAGGAGTGATAAAGAGTGTGGTTACTCAAATACCATAAGCATACATCCTTCTTCGGACCTGATGATGATTTATTTTCGGAAGAATAGAGAATAGAACCAGATTTCGATATTCTTGCATCCTCTCATATAATCAAATACACAATATCTATATTTGCAAAGATACATCTTATAAGACGACAAACATTCAATAATTAATGAAATGTATTCACTATTTTTCAATACTCCGATGTAGGACAGTAAATATTGCAAATATTCTCAATCTCAAAATGCACGCATTTAAATATTGGTTGGGGTATACTGGTCACAGTGAAAATGAACCGATAAGTTATAAATATCTTGGCCTACATTAGTTAAGAACAACTCCCTCGTTTGGGCTCTGCAGCTATGATAAATTTCCCATGATCTTGGTTCAGTTGTTAGCAATTAGCGAACCAGCCAGTTGAACATGAAGAGCGATTTCGAGCGAAACGAACTGTAAAGTGATACATTTTCGAATAAGTTCTTTCAGTTGACAACTCAACTGAATATTTCGAACAATAACCGCATTTGGCAATGACGAAACAGTGAGTTCATTTGGAGCTCCTTATTAGAGTCTGAAGTGATTAATTTTTCTCGTTGAATCAGATAAATGAGAATATTGATATCCGTTCAAAACTAATTTCCAAACCAAATTCATTAATGCAAGAAATTGCATCCACTTGTTCTTTTGAATAGGATATCATCCATTCGTCTGTAATATCTGTGAAGATTTCGAAAAATTACGTTTGCTGTTGCCAACTTTGCCGCGAATCTTTTCATCCAGGTGTAAACAGGTGTGATTTTGTTAAGTTTTTACTTTCATAATGTACATCTTTCATATACTTATCGAATAGAAGCTGATTTTTTGTCCGTGTAAAATGACATACGGTTGCTTGAGTAAATCTAGCCGAAAATAAGGGTTGCTGGCTGTTGAAGAAGCTAAAAATTATCGATGGAGTGAAGGAGAGTTATATAACACCCAAATTCACGCATCAGACCAGAAAAGCAATTGCCAGCTTCGAAGCCATTGCACCTGCATTAAAACTAAGTGTTTCTAACCACCCGCACAAAAATAGTGGCGACGAATTTGTAACTTATATAAAAATTGATTAATTCGAGAAAGTGTGAACAGTGGAAGTAAAATCCATTATAATATTATGGGAGGTCATAGCGACGGAATTATCCTCAATAACAAAATTAAAAATTCAACAGCCAACCGTCTTCTCAACAAATACAACCATCAAAAACCAAATCAACATGACGTCGAAAAAGTCAGGTCTACCAAATAATCGTTGACAACCACTCACTCTAAGCGAACTACCCAAGTCTGAAGCAGTTCGGACTCTAACGTCCGAACTCCTTTCGCAGTTCTAGAATTGTTCCAAATCGATTCTGAAAGTAATCAAAGCAGGATTACTCAAAACCTGAACTGGTTCTGAAATGAACCAAAATACAAAATCGCAATCGCGCATGCTCGAACCTTTCCGAATAGTTCTGAATATGAAACCAAAACAAAGCTAATTTAAAACATTCCGGTGGTTCCTTTTATGAACATTGTTAGTTCTTAGAACGTCTGTGTGCTGTCTGATGGGAACTGAAGCTGTCTGTCAGAGAATCTTTACTATAAAAACGAATATATCACTACACTCCTGAGAGAAACACATATCACGCATCAATTAATCTGTGCGGATTTTGTCGTGGTTATGATTTCAAATGTTTCTGTACAACGGAAAACCTTTGGCATGTTATTCCTTTTATTTGTTGCAAGTTCATCTTTTGCCTTCTCTGTTTGATTGTAACACTGCATATCAATTTACTTTCGAAAAACAATTATCATTATGATTATTATTTAGAGTAAAAAATACCAGGTGGTGATAAATTACGGCTAGGCAACAAAGCCACATTCAAGTTTCATTAAACCTCGTTAATATCTCAAGGTCAGGCACCTGCACGCGGTCTACATGTCCTAACGTTGCCGCGTGAAATATTATTATTCGGAGAAATTCGACGTTTCAGGAGAAAACGGGATGTCGTTTTACAGGCTTCAGTGAATATTTTCTGAAATTTTTTTTTTTGGGAAGTACTTGGTTATTTTGTGAGAATGCGCAATATTAGTTATTTTTCCCTTCTTCACTCCTTTTCAGTTTTTAATGGCGCATTCTCACGATTCTTTTTAACCATTTGCACAAAAAAAAAATTCTAAAATAACTCTTTGTAAAATCTTTCGATATTGATATCTTAGGATATAATTTTTGCCCGCATGTTCTAGAGAAACAGCCTGCTACCGTTTTGTCCAAATGTCTGTAATATTTTTTTTTTTTCAATGATGAATCTGGTGTTGGAATCAATTCTGTGTGGCCGGCCGGCTGTATGTGGGATCACAGGCGTACGGAGGATTCTATCGACTTGAGAATTTTAGGCTTGGTTGCATTTCAGAATGCGAATGTTGAGTTCGTTGATGGGCAAAATCAGCCAAATTGTTTCGGAGTTATAGCCATTTGTTTTGAGGTTGGTCCCCTGATATTCCGAGAACTACTGAAGCAATAAAATTTAAAATTTGTCGAGATCGTGATATCAGAGAATTGAAAAAACGAAATTTTTTTTAAAAAAACTTTTTTTTCGAATTGAAATACATCATCTGATTGAAAAATAATAGGTTGAAGATTCTTTCAGAACCTCGTGAGGATAATATGATTACAAGATCGCCAAATATTTTCATCAAGACGTAAAGTATGCCTTAAACATGCACGCAAAAACAAGTAAATGCAATTTCTTGCGAAAAATCAATTTATAATTTTTCTTGTAGACTCTAAGGTCTGTTCATCGTGAAGGTTTCCTGATTGGGGTGCGGTTTTCTGGGAAATTGAACTCCAGCTATCCTTTCATCAATTGATAATTATTTATTCAAAAAAAAACTTGTGGTCACATATTGATAGAGATATATATTCTCCTTACAATGAATGTATGTGAAAAATTGGTTTCAAGCAAAGGTTCGATGAGCGTGTCTACTAATTCTGCAGCCGGATCTTCAAGAAAGCTTTTCGAACCTCCATAGAAATTTTGCATCTTATTTTAACTTTTTAACCAACATTCAAATTCACTCCTATTCACCCCAAAAAACCCTGTAAATGAATTTCAAAAAATAGATATGAAAATGGCGTCCATCATGAACGCACTATGAATGAGAAAAAGAAGGATTATCGAACAATCCTTTAGACATTTCTCATATTTTTGTCGTGAAATCCTATAACATAAAAAGAGCCTACGAAATAATTGGCAATTTGAGATTATTCCATTAATAAAACCTTATTATTTGTAGCAGACAAAAAAACTGAAAGTCATTCGAAAAAATTATCACGATGGTCATTTCGCATTGAATAATTCCTCGAATAATTCGTACATCAACTATCTGCTTGGCAGTATTTCTTGGAACCTGAGAGATATTCAAATTGAAATTGAAATATATCACAAGGTATCGAAGAAGAACTGATTTCACAAGCTTTCGATTGGAGCGAAGTAAGTGATAAAAGAATCGAAACAAATGAGTATCAGATTTGTCAAACTTTCTATCCAGTTTCATGGAAGGAGGTTATAGGATTTCGATCTTTGTGATATTTGATATTTTTCACTACTAACTCACGTTGAAGATAAACATTATTATCATAATGCTCCATCCACATCATTACAATTCGTGAATTTTACTGGACCATAAAATTATATTTAAGAGCGATCATCAGTAAGGTGTCATCAGTTTCAGAGAAATTGTGATGAGAGCATTTATTCGTTAATTCAGCCATTCATGAACATTAGCAACCTAGTATAACTTTGGAAATTTAAATGTTAGAATTAAATGAAAATTCAAGCGGAAACGCAGACAAATAAAGTGTGGGTTTGAGGCAATTCTTGATAATATTTTTGGCAATGTACAGCCAATAAGTGCAAGAGATATCGAGTATCGCGAGTCGACTTCACGCTTCCGAGCAATTCGTGATTGTTTCGGCAACATCAATGTGTGAGTCTTGGGCATGGATATATACCGACAACTTTGGAAATCGACTTAAGAGTCAGAAGATGTACAAAGTTGACACGAAATGCCTCAACGAATCAAGCAATCAGCACCTTTGCTCGTATATCCCCGTTTGAGGGGTGTGGATAATTTGCTGACCAAAATATAATCCTCTAAATCAAGACCTTAAAGAATATTTAATTGAACCAAACTCTAAAACTGAGTTGTGTACATTGATATGTTCGTGCCACCACATTCAAATTTCAAATCCACCCCAAATTGGGGGTAGTTTATTCTTGTAATTTTTCAAAATAATTTGCTGACTGGAGGTTTCCAGTTGAGATATTTTATCGAAACGCTATATTATGATTACATATAGCATACTTTTTGTGCCACCATAAAAAAAATTCAGATCCGCCCCCGTTAAAGGGTAGTTTATTCTTGTGGTTTTTCAGAAATCCTTGCTGATGAAAAATTTCCCGTAGAGATATTTGATTGAAACGATGTATTATGACTAACCGTAGCATACCCTTTGTGCCACCGTCAAAAATATTCAGATCCACCCCCTATTAAGGGTAGTTCATTCATGTGATTTTTCAGAAATCCTTTCTGATCGATATTTTCTAGTGGAGATATTTCATTGAAACAAAGTAAAATAATTGCAAATCGGATACCCTCTGTGGCACCATACAAAAATTCCAGGTCCGACTCGTTTAAGGGTAGTTTATCCTCGTAATTTCTCGGAATACTTTGCTGACCGAAAATTTTCAGTGGAGATATTTTATTGAAACAACGTTTTATGACTAAACGTAGCATACGCTTGGTGCCGCTGTAAAAAAATTTTAAATCCGCCTCTGTTTAAGGGTAGTTTATTCTTGTGATTTTTCAGGAATCCTTGCTGATCGGGAATTTCCCGTAGAGATATTTGATTGAAACGATGTATTATGACTAACCGTAGCATATTCTTGGTGCCACCGTAAAAAATATTCAGATCCACCCCCTATTAAGGGTAGTTTATTCCTCGGATTTTTCAGGAATCCTTGCTGATCCGAAATTTTCCGTGGGGATATTTGATTGAAACGATGTATTATGACTAACCGTAGCATATTCTTGGTGCCACCATGGAAAATATTCAGATCCACCCCCTATTAAGGGTAGTTTATTCCTCGGATTTTTCGGAAATCCTTGCTGATCCATATTTTTCACTGGAGATATTTCATTGAAACAAAGTAAAATAATTGCAAATCGGATACCCTCTGTGCCACCATACAAAAATTCCAGGTCCGACTCCAAGCTTATGCTACGTTTAGTCATAATACTTTGTTTCAATAAAATATCTCCACTGAAGGGGAAGGGGAAGGGTAGTTTATTCTTGTGATTTTTCAGGAATCCTGGCTGATCGGAAATTTTCCGTGATTTGATTGAAACGATGTATTATAACTAACCGTAGCATATTCTTGGTGCCACCATAAAACATATTCAGATACACCCCCTATTAAGGGTAGTTTATTCCTGTGATTTTTCAGGTATCCTTGCTGATCGGAAATTTCCCGTGGAGATATTTTATTGAAACGATGTATTATGACAAACCGTAGCATACTCTTTGTGCCACCATAAAAAATATTCAGATCCAACCCCTATTAAGGGTAGTTTATTCTTGTGATTTTTCGGAAATCCTTGCTGATCGGAAATTTCCCGTGAAGATATTTGATTGAAACGATGTATTATGACTAACCGTAGCATACTCTTTGTGCCACCATAAAAAACATTCAGATCCACCCCGTATTAAGGGTAGTTTATTCGTGTGATTTTTCAGAAATCCTTGCTGATCGAAAATTTCCCGTGAAGATATTTGATTGAAACGATCTATTATGACTAACCGTAGCATATTCTTGGTGCCACCATAAAAAATATTCAGATCCATCCCCTATTAAGGGTAGTTTATTCTTCGGATTTTTCGGAAATCCGTGCTGATCCATATTTTCCACTAGAGATATTTCATTGAAACAAAGTAAAATAATTGCAAATCGGATACCCTCTGTGCCACCATACAAAAATTCCAGGTCCGACTCCAAGCTTATGCTACGTTTAGTCATAATACTTTGTTTCAATAAAATATCTCCACTGAAAATTTTCGGTCAGCAAAGTATTCCGAGAAATTACGAGGATAAACTACCCTTAAACGAGTCGGACCTGAAATTTTTGTATGGTGGCACAGAGGGTATCTGATTTGCAATTATTTTACTTTGTTTGAATGAAATATCTCCACTAGAAAATATCGATCAGAAAGGATTTCCGAAAAATCACATGAATGAACTACCCTTAATAGGGGGTGGATCTGAATATTTTTTATGGTGGCACAGAGAGTATGCTACCGTAAGTCATAATATATCGTTTCAATCAAATATCTTCACGGGAAATTTCCGATCAGCAAGGATTCCTGAAAAATCACAAGAATAAACTACCCTTAAACAGGGGCGGATCTGAATTTTTTCACGGTGGCACCAAGCTTATGCTACGTTTAGTCATAATACGTTGTTTCAATAAAATATCTCTAATAAAAATTTTCGGTCAGCAAAGTATTCCGAGAAATTACTAGGATAAACTACCCTTAAACGAGTCGGACCTGAAATTTTTGTATGGTGGCACAGAGGGTATCCGATTTGCAATTATTTTACTTTGTTTCGATGAAATATCTCTACTGGAAAATATCGATCAGCAAGGATTTCCGAAAAATCACAAGAATATACTACCCTTAATAGGGGGTGGATCTGAATATTTTTTATGGTGGCACAAAGAGTATGCTACGGTTAGTCATAATACATCGTTTTAATCAAATATTCTCACGGGAAATTTCCGATCAGCAAGGATTCCTAAAAAATCACAAGAATAAACTACCCTAAATAGGGGGTGGATCTGAATATTTTTTATGGTGACACAAAGAGTATGCTACAGTAAGTCATAATACATTGTTTCAATAAAATATCTCCCCGGGAAATTTCCGATCAGCAAGGATTCCTGAAAAATCACAAGAATAAACTACCCTCAGACGGGGGCGGATCTGAATTGTTTTTATGGTGGCACAAAAAGTATGCCACATTCAATCATAATGTAGCGTTTTGATAAAATATCTCGACTGGAAACCTCCGGTCAGCAAATTATTTTGAAAAATTACAAGAATAAACTACCCCCAAATTGGGGTGGATTTTAATTTTGAATATGGTGGCATGAAGGCGATCCTCGATAGATCTTAGGTTTGCATTATGAGTCTCATATTTTCACTAGAAGTCTGAAATTGACGGTATAATTCTATTTCAGTCAGCAAAGTATTTTTACCCCCGTTTGAGTTTTCAGTTTCTTTGAGGTGTAGATCGAAAAATGATAATTCACTAAAAATATTGTCCTGAAATTCTTGGTTCAGTGAGTCTTGATATGTAAAAGGGAAGTTCAGAAGAGTTGAGAATGGACGAAACGTCAAGAGAAAAAAGAAAGGGAAAATCTTGAAATGTTTCAAATCATTATCCATCCATGAAGCGTGACGGTCTGAGAAAGACTTGAGTGGGTCCTTCAAATAAAACAAGTACTCACCTGTTTTGATTACGTCATGTTACGCACCTATATCGATTATTTCATTAAAAATAATACGAATCGGAAAATCTCTTATTAACTTTTCAGATATTTTTTATTTTGATTACAAACCATTAGAATATATCTGCGAAACAATCCATTAACATTTACAGTTATTCATTTGGAAGATTTAACTTTCCTCGAATGGAAATCTTCAATTCTTTAAATATCCGGTGAAATTGAGTATCAGATACCATTTCATTTCCGTTGAGCTCATGGTGATCCTACATCTGCACAAACTGCTCGGTTTGTTTAAAGATTATCTCCTTCACCAATGCCATCAAAACAAATCATTGCACTACCTTGTTAGTCGAACGCAGTCAACTCCTGAATTTTACATGGGTACCATACTGATAAAAAGTCGATTCGAGCTCATCTAGACAGGCATCAGTAGGGGACCGGCCAAACTTCAAAGCACAATGTTGAGGTCAACACACGATACCGCGTACGAATCGGTTGATATGGCAGAACAACACGCGGTATATTCTGTGAACCGGCCGTGTCGAAGGAAGTAAAACGACTAAATATTCGCTGTTCAACCTGCCGGTACTTCTTTCCTCTTGGCACGTTACTAGGATGGTCGCTCGACCGGGGATCTTGATGATCGTACAACCATTGTATAAAGATCCCTCTTTATACAATGGTACAACCGCTATTCTTTCTGTGGTGACCATTGGCGCTAGGTGCTGAAGAAAGAACTCGAGTTTAAATGCCTTTTGCTGTTAGCCTCAAGTGCACTTACTAGATCCTTTTGGAAACAATTTATGCGTACTTCCTCCCAGATCGCAAACCCTCCATCCAAATGTCTTTATTTTGATAAGTTGAGGAATAAGACCATGATAAGGGCCGATCAAAAAAAAAACATCTGTAAGCACTAATATTTTTCAAGGAATACCTTATTCAGAAACTTAATGTTTGCAGGACCAATTTGAATTTGAGGGAAAGAGTTCAAGTTTGCTAATAGGTAAAGTTCGCCCAATGGATTCGTGCATAGTTTATTTTTCGCGCTATTTTTGCGGAACAGCGCATTCTGCTTGATTGTATATGTTATTTCCGTTTTTCAGCCGATACTGATCTAGGATGGACTAGCTGATAAAGAATCAAACCCAATGCTGACTACTATTACTTTCGAATGGAATAAGCTAAAGACCTGAAACTTTTAGAAAAGGTTTCATAACAAAATGTGACGCCTAAGTTCGCTAATGCGAAAAAACGATCATACGGTTTCGGGATAATACAAATTTGAAAATTTTAAGGTGTCTCCTCTATACCTCAAGGAGAATTGACGCAATCAAATTCAAGCTGCTGTCTTTTCACTGAGCCTAAAACTGCAACTATTCACTATTTCCGTCCAAACGTACTTCACAGATATCAAGTCTTCGAGATGTTCCTCCCGGAAGTTTTTGTGTATATTCAGATTGAAAATTAAATTTTTCCAATACATATTACGAAAATACAGATCGGAACTAATTGAAATCTAGTGCTTCATTAAAAAATGATAGCTTGAAGATTCATACAGAATTTCGTGAGGGCCATAATTCAACCAGAAGATTGCAATTTTTTTCGAATTGTTCTAATACAAGCCTGCGCATGAAAATTTGCATGTTGCGCGCATGTTCAGGTGAACGGTGTGCTATCGTGTTTTCCAAATATTTGAATTTTAGCCAAAAATGGTCTCAAATAACTAAGTGATTAAGAATGCAGTGATAAATTCGGTTCCGTCCGGCCGACCAAGGACACGATCACTGCCGAACGGACCAAGCTAGCGATCTGAAATTTTGAGGGTGTTGCTGCTGCAACGTGGGAGTTTGAATTCTTTTGGTTTCCCAGGAATATACTCGAAATTCAATATTTTTGTTTTAAATCAATTGACACCGTCTTTAAGAGCATTTTATCTCAAGCCAACAATAAAGTATGATTTAGCGTGACAGAAAACACGGAGATGTATTTCAAGCTCTTAGTATTCCAGGAATCGTAGCTTATGGGTGGTACTCAAAGAATCCAGACATCACATATGACATTTTATAGAATTTATCGTCCCAGACCATTAGGGAAATTTCCTTCACACTTTTATGCTCTCTCTTTCGCACCAGCCAATCCGAGGTGTTTTTTCGGATCTTAGAAGGGCGTCGCTTAATTCAAAAATCCAATCAAAATTTATATTCTCCCTCTAAAATGTGAAGAAGGGAATTTTCTTAATTTGGGTTTTAGTTAGTTTTAAACACTCTTCATTTGACCGTTGTACAGTAAACAACAATTCGCTTTCGAATTTACAAACAAGATTATACGTTAATTCTTGTGTTGTAAAAATCGTAACTTCTCATTTGAAAGTCGCTTCGACCTTGCTATCGAATAAGATATAGAAGGAAGATTCTAGTGTATAACTTGTATACCATTTCGGTCTTGTTATCTAATACAGATACAAGCAAATACATTTTTGTTACGTGTTGAAAGTGCGTTTTTAATACACCTCATCACCAGTTTCGGCTCATCAGTGCAACGATATTGAACAACTGGTCAATAAGTTCTTCAATTATCTGCTTATTTTAACAGAATTAATCAAGTGCGATTAATTCGACCAAGCGGGGTCTCTACTATTGAAACCCCCCAATACACCTGAATAAACCAATTCAGGTCAAAACATTGGTCCTAGCGAGCCGGATTATATCCACAAAAACTTTAGTCCCATCGAATAATATCCAAGAAGCAACTGATCTCATCGAATCACGGATATTATTCATATACAATCATACAGTCCATTCTTGAAGATCCTTGACAACCCAGATTCAACAGATTCCAGAACAACCATTGGAGTGAAAGTTCGTTGATAAGTGTTGTGTCGCGAAATCCGAAAAGTTCGCGAATTGTGTTTAGTGCGAAAAAATTGTGCTTCTGCATATTGCCAGGAATTCAAGTGGTAAGTCATTGAACCACCTATTTAGTTCCCTTTATTGGAATTCCTCCTTCTTGTATTGCTTCTATAATTAATTGCTTATAAACATTTCCAATTGAGAAAAATGTCGCACACCGAAATCAAATCATTGAAAATCAAACGCGGGAATGCCAAGAGTAAGCTCACGCGTTTTGAAAAATTCTTGAACGAGTTCGATGCCACTATTCAGTACCCTGTCTTAGAAAAATATTTTGCCGAATTAGATGCGGCACGAACTAGCTTCGAAAAAATTCACTTTGAACTACAATTGTTGTCAGATGATACCGATGAATTAGAAAGTTATCAAACTGAATTTGAAGAAAAGTATATGGAATTATATGCAATAAGTAGCAACCTTTTGAATAAACGCGCTTCAATTAGTTCTCAATCTGGCACACCGCGAGATATAGACTCATTGACCAGCAATGGCTCAACAAATGTGATTAGTCATGCTGCTAACCTTCCAAAAATTACCCTTCCGACATTCACGGGATCCTTCGAGTCATGGTTAGGCTTTCACGATTTATTCAACTCGCTCGTAAATGAAGATTCGCGGATTCCGCCTATTCAAAAATTATTTTATTTACGGGGTTGCCTTGCCGGTGAGGCTGCCGAAGTGATTGCTGCGATAGAACTGTCCGCCGATAATTATCAAGTCGCATGGAATTTGTTGAAGGAACGATACGATAATCGAAAATTTATTCGCCAGAGCCACACCAAAGCCCTTCTCAATATGCCTTACATATCAAAGGAATTCACCGTTCGCGTATTTCTAGATTGCTTTCAAAAGCATTTTCGAGCTCTCAAGAGTTTGGGAGAACCGGTCGAATCTTGGGATACGCTATTAATAACAATCATTTTGGAAAAATTCAACTATTACCTTCGAGAAAAGTGGGAGGATTTCAGCAACGATTTTCCCAAGCCCACGATTGATCAGATGATATCGTTTTTACAGCGTCGGTCTCAGTTAGAGGACAACAAGTCCTATCAAGGTGCGAACAAACGTCAACAATCAGTTGAAAAAAGGATTTCACAGAATCCTCGTCAAAATATTCGCCACCAACAGTCTTATTCTGCAGCTACCACGGTCATTTGTTGTCCCCATTGTGGAAGCGATCATAGTATAAAGAATTGTGAAAATTTTACTTCCTTAGCGCCAGCAGCACGTTATGAGTCAGCCAAACGGGCCTCATTGTGTATTAATTGTCTGCGAAAGGGTCACCGAGCGACCGAGTGCTCCGCCGGCAAGTGTCGGAAATGTAACCAAAAACACAATACCCTTCTTCACTTCAACAACACGCAAGCTAACCAACGAACTCAGGTAAATTCGGATGGAGCCGCAGTTCATTTGGGAAATCCATCCAGCCTAAATTTACATGCGTCGGTTAAATCGGAAACTTTATTAGCCACAGCTATAGTTGACATTGTTAACCAAAAGGGCAAAACAAAGGCATGTCGTGTGTTTTTGGATGCAGGATCCCAAGCGCATTTCATCACCGAAGCTACAGCCAAATTCTTAGATCTAGATCGCAAATCGGTTAATATTTCGGTCACAGGTGTGGATGACATATCCACTCACGTACGTCATTCTAGCTCAGCTACGATAAGATCTAAATTCAGCAAATTCGAGAAAAATATAGAATTTCTTATTGTTCCGCAAATAACGAAGGCTATGCCCTCGATTCATATAAATCGTGGCAATCTAGAGATACCGAAGAATATACAATTAGCCGACCCAACCGTCAAATATTGACGCATTAATCGGTGTCAAATTATTTTACAAATTGCTGTGTATCGGTCAAATATCGCTTAAAAATCATCCTAATGCGATTCTTCAGAAGACACAACTGGGATGGATCATAGCCGGTGAAATAAACCATGCCGTCCGAGCAAACAATATTTATTGTCATATCAGCGTTACTTCCAATCCTTCAGATACCAATTTAACAAGGTTTTGGGAAATCGAAGAATTACCTGACGAAAGGGTCTATTCCGCCGAAGAATCGTTAGCAGAAGATCATTTTGTGGCTAACACACAAAGAGACACAGAAGGCAGGTACATTGTACGTCTACCCTTCAACCATAATAAATCTAAGTTGGGTACTTCGCACCATCTGGCGGTCAAGAGATTCCATTGTTTGGAACATCGACTGGCCAAAGACAGTATTCTGAAACGGGAATATTCCGAATTTCTTGAAGAATACCGTAATTTAAAACACATGTCGAAATGTGTCAAACATGATACACGTTCCGACTTTTACCTCCCTCATCATGCGGTTGTAAAACAACAAAGTTTAACAACAAAGTTGAGGGTGGTTTTTGATGGGTCGGCTAAATCTACCTCGGGAATTTCTTTGAATGATGCGCTTATGGTGGGTCCTAAAATACAAGAAGATCTATTTTCGATTCTTACTCGCTTCCGTTCTCACAAATACGCCTTGACCGCGGACATTGAGAAAATGTATCGTCAAGTTCGTGTGCACCCTGATGACGTTTGTTATCAAAAAATTCTCTACCGTGACGGTCCCGGAGATGACATCGATGAATACACGTTGGATACTGTTACGTACGGCACAGCATGCGCGTCATTTCTAGCCATTCGGGCCCTTCAGCAATTAGCGAAAGACGAAGGTGACAGGTACCCTATCGCGGCAGCCGTTTTGAAAGGGGATTTTTACGTAGACGATCTCTTGACCGGTGCCTCTAGTAGAAACGAAGCCAAAATTCTCCGAGATGATCTACTTGCCCTATTGAAAATGGGCAATTTCCACCTTCGAAAGTGGGCTTCGAATGACCCTACTTTAATTCCTGATCCTCTAAAAATGCAAAACAGTACACATCTAGCACTAGATCTCGATTCCACCGTGAAAACACTAGGGCTTCAATGGAATTCCCGAAAGGACAAGATATTCTATTCGGTAAACATATCCGGGTATCCCAAGGTCTATACGAAACGCACGATATTGTCGCAGATTGCAAAATTATTCGATCCTTTGGGATTATTAGGGCCTGTTATTTTGTACGCGAAAATAATTATTCAACTCCTGTGGAAGGCTGGCGTAGCTTGGGACGAGTCCATTCCCCTTGAAATCCATACATTGTGGTCAACATATCAGGAGCAATTACATTTGATCGAAAGCATCCAGTTCGAACGTTTTATTTTGGCTCCTAGAGCAACTAATATTCAACTGCACGGGTTTTGCGACGCTAGTGAGAAAGCTTATGGTGCGTGTATATATATTCGATCTGTGGATGACATCGGAAAGATCACGGTGCAACTAGTTTGTTCGAAATCACGTGTAGCGCCCGTAAAATCGTTAAGTTTACCACGCTTAGAATTATGCGGTACCCTATTGTTGTCTCGCTTATTTACAGTTGTAAATAAAGCGCTGTCCTTATCGTTCGATTCCATTTACTTGTGGTCGGACTCCACAATTGCTCTTTCGTGGATAAATACCGAGCCTCATTTGCTCAAAACATTTGTAGCCAATCGAGTGTCAGAAATTAGGCGATTGACCGCATCTTGTCATTGGAGTCATGTAGCTTCCGGGGAAAATCCCGCCGATCTTGTTTCGCGGGGCCAAACGCCCTATAATTTCACCCAAACACGCATTTGTTAAAATGGTCCAATATGGTTAGGACTAGAGTCAGATACTTGGCCCAAAGGCAAGTTCACGATATCTGAATTACCTGAGATGAAGCCACTTTTTATATCGAAAGTTTGCATGAAAATAGAATTGTCCAACAATGAAGCGCTCTTGGAAAAATACAGTTCTCTGCCGAAATTACGACGTATCATTGCCTATATTTTTCGCTTTATTTTCAATTCAAAAAATCCATCAAATAGAAATATCGGTCAGCTGAGCAAGTCAGAGTTGGATAAGGCTCACAAAACTATTTTGAGAGCAACTCAAGCTGCAGGATTCATGAAGGAAATCACCTTGTTAACAAATAACGAAAATATAGATGAAAAAAGTCGTCTTGTACCCTTGAACCCATTCATAGATGAGGAAGGGATTTTGAGAGTCGGTGGGAGACTATCTCACGCATCGATACCAGCGGAACAACGGCACCCTATTTTATTGCCTTCTGACCATGCCATAACGCGTCTAATCATTCGCGAAGAGCACTTGCGCCTTAAGCATGCAGGCGCTCAGTCAACTCTTTATTCGGTCCGGCAGCGATACTGGCCATTAAATGGTCGCAACATTACTAGGAAAATTATACATCAATGTATTCCTTGCTTCAGAGTCAAACCGCGACATACTGATCATTCCATGGGATTGCTTCCTGGACATCGTGTCACTGCTTCAAGACCCTTTCTGAATGTCGGAGTAGATTATTGCGGGCCATTTTACATAAAGGAAAGGCGGTTCAGGAACCGGAACAAATTGAAGGTATACGTAGCCGTGTACGTATGCCTGTCTACCAAGGCCGTTCACTTGGAATTAGTCAGTGATCTTACAACCGATGCCTTCATAGCGAGCCTCAAACGTCTATTTTCCAGGAGAGGCAAATCTGCCGCGATCTACTCAGACAATGCCTCAAACTTTGTAGGTGCCAAGAACGAGTTGAACGCTCTGCACAACTTGTTCACCTCTGATAAGCACAATAAGGCACTACAGCGATATTGTGAGGACGAGCAAATCTCTTGGCATTTTATACCCCCCAAATCTCCTCATTTTGGCGGGATTTGGGAGGCCGCAGTGAAATCATTTAAATATCACCTTCTACGAACGGTTGGTAATACATTGCTTACTTATGAACAACTAGAGACGTTCATAATTGAAATTGAAGCGATACTGAACTCCCGACCACTATCGCCCATGTCTTCCGATCCCAATGACCTCATTCCTTTGACACCTGGGCACCTCCTAATAGGTAGTTCTTTGACAAGTTTTCCTCAGGAAGACTTGACCAGTGTATCGTCTAATCGCCTGTCGGCTTGGCAGCATGCACAGCATTTGAAACAACATTTCTGGCAAAGGTGGTATAAGGAATACCTGATATGTTTTAATAAACGTCTGCCTGATGGCAATTGTATCCAGGTTGGCACCTTGGTACTAATAAAGGAAGATCATCTTCCACCTTTACATTGGTCACTGGGGAGAGTAATCGCTACTCACCCAGGCGAGGATAACGTCATTCGAGTGGTCACCTTGAGGACAAAAACAGGGGAATATAAACGTTGTGTGAAAAAACTGTGTCCCCTCCCTTTAGAAAATTAGTAAACTACTTGAAAATTGTATATATTGTAGACATATAATTTTTAGTTTGTTGTTAGTTATGAACATTTCATATTTATTTTCTTTGTTTTGAACTTTGATAGTTCAAGGCCGGCAGTATGTTGCTGCTGCAACGTGGGAGTTTGAATTCTTTTGGTTTCCCAGGAATATACTCGAAATTCAATATTTTTGTTTTAAATCAATTGACACCGTCTTTAAGAGCATTTTATCTCAAGCCAACAATAAAGTATGATTTAGCGTGACAGAAAACACGGAGATGTATTTCAAGCTCTTAGTATTCCAGGAATCGTAGCTTATGGGTGGTACTCAAAGAATCCAGACATCACATATGACATTTTATAGAATTTATCGTCCCAGACCATTAGGGAAATTTCCTTCACACTTTTATGCTCTCTCTTTCGCACCAGCCAATCCGAGGTGTTTTTTCGGATCTTAGAAGGGCGTCGCTTAATTCAAAAATCCAATCAAAATTTATATTCTCCCTCTAAAATGTGAAGAAGGGAATTTTCTTAATTTGGGTTTTAGTTAGTTTTAAACACTATTCATTTGACCGTTGTACAGTAAATAACTATTCGCTCTCGACTTTATGAACGAGACTTCTACGTTAAATTTTTTGTTGTAAAATCGTCACATCTCATTTGAATGTCGCTTCAACCTTGCTATCGTAAGATATAGAAGGAAGATTCTATTGTATAAATTGTATACCATTTTGGTCTTGTTATCTTTTACAGATACAAGAAAATACATTTGTGTTGAGTGTTAAAAGTGCGTTTTTTAATACACCTTAACAACATCTTCGTGTCATAAGTGCAACGATATTGACCAGTTCTCCAATTATCTGCTTGTTTTAGAAGCATCAACATTTTCTGATAAAGATCAGAAAATATTCGTCGGTCGTGTCTTCATTTTAATAAAAACAGAATTAATCAAGTGCGATTAATTCATCCACACGGAGTCTCTACTATTGAAACTCCAAAACACCTGAATAAACCAATTCAGGTCAAAACAGAGGGTGGGTCGCGCATCAGAATGTGGCACTTATTTATATATATGACAATATGGTTTCGGGGTAGTCATTTAAACTTATAAGATTATTTTCTCGATATCTCAAGAAATGTTTGAGCATTCAGGTTGATACTTGATTGTAAGTTACAGCATACTAACTCACAAGTATGTATGAGATTCTATTGAGATCGTAAGGTTGATAAATAGAAAAAAAATTTGTTGAAGTTTTCAACAAAATTTGGCGCAAATCTTGAACTAGGTACCAAATTTCAGTTCGGTTTGAATTCAACTTCAAGATATTGAGAAAACATATGTAAAATCATGTGGATTTTTCTCTGTAGGTATTGTCAATACATATTTCCGGAATAACTCAAAAATACTGATCCAATCATGATCGAACTTGGTAGTTGGTCAAGAAATGCTGATGCACAAGTTTGTGCAATATTTAGTAAAGATCGTGTCATTAAAACAATTTGAAAAGCAGTCTTATTCGAAATTCTTCATGAGAAATTTTTTTTCCGGAAACTATTCAGTCATAAGAGAATTTGCACACACCTTGAAACCTATATTTCTAAAGATGGTACCAAATTTGAATTCGATTCTTTTTCAATTTATGGAGATATTGGGAAATTATCTGTCAATTTTGTGATTTTTTCAAATGCTGATGAAACGTGGTGACCAGTAAAAAAATTCGTGATGGTTGTGTTTTTAGAATAAAATAAATTTTTCAGAATTCGTCTTGAAAAATTCCTTCATTCGGAAACTATTCATCAGATTTAAAATGAATTTTGCAGAGACCTTGAACTCTTTATTTCACATCTATGTACCAAATTTCAGAAAATTCGATTTCAATTCGATATTGAGAAAAATATGTCAAATGTTGTAGTTTTTTCCTCGGAATCGTTTTCAGATTAACTGAATCATGATGGGACTTGGCGATCAGTTGAAAAATGCTTCATGATCATGCTATTAGAACAATTCAAAAAAATGATTCGAAATAATTATTCATCAGATATCAGATGATCAAAGATCTTGAATCCCATATTTAACAACTGAGTTCTGGTATCCATAAACGACCTACCTGAGTTCGCCCCTGAGGTCAGTACAATACTTTTAGTCGACGACAATACCTACAACATTGATGACATAGATATCTATGAGGCGCCGTTTGGGACAAAATTGTGTTTTCAAATATATGTATTTTCGAGCCAATATAATCATTAGTCGCAGCAATATATTTATTTTGTATGCCGATATATTTATTTTTACGAAACACAATATATTCATGAGTTGGGTGTTACAAATATACAAATTCGTGGTAACCAATATATTTATTAATTTTTAATCCCAAGACGTCACGAGAGGTCGCGCCGGCAGCGTTTGGTACAGTTCTGAGCTTGTGGCAACATGGCGTAGTTATTAGTACATAAATCGCTCACAGTAAGCAATGGTTGGGAAAGTTAACTAACTTACAGAGTTCTATTACCTTTTTTCCTAACTCCATGATTCCAAGTTCCAAAATAATAGCATTAGAAGCCCACGATACAAATAACATAACTGTATAGTTGTAGCAGATTACTAAGAGATTAGGTGCGTTTATTTTCATCGAATTGATGAATCGATTAACTCCTGTCTCTTCTTTGGTGGAGAGCATGAGAGAAGAGAGAGGGAGATTACACCGATTAATCAGTACGACAAAAATGAAAACGCACCCATTCAAACGTCTGTATAAAATACTAACAATAACAAGTTTAAGTTTACTGTTTGGTTTGTGCTACTGCAAGAAGTGTAAAACAAGGATTATGAATGAATGATGCATCAATTGTCCATACCACTGTGTAAACTTGCACTTCGTGAAGTACCGTTGACAAAATCGAAATTACACGTTTCTTGCCGTAGAAAACTACCATCCAAATGAACTAAATTGTATTCTAGTATAAGACACAAACCAACTGCTATTAGGATTCGTTAATATCATCTATCTACAAGATAGATAACGAAGAAACATATTTTTGGTTATGTTATTATAAATGGGCCTTGATTGATTGTTTCTCATCTCATCTGCTTCCAATATCGACAATCTATAAGCCATCTGTCAGCCACTGTAGGTAGTACACATCAGGAAGATAACTACGTGATTTATTGTACTAGCGGCTGGACCATGTTTCCAAATGCTCGAAATGTGCTCAACGCTGCCGGCACGCCATCTCGTGACAACTTGGAATAGGTCAAATTAAAAATATATGGGAAACCACGAATTTGTATATTCGCAACACCCAACTCATAAATATAGTGTGTTTCGTAGAAAACAAATATATCGGAACGAAAAATAAATATATCGGCACACAAAATAAATATATTGCTGCAACTAATAAATATATTGACTCGAAAATATATATATTTGAAAACGCATTTTTTTCCCAAACGGCGCCTCATAGATATCAGCTCCTTGCTGGAGAGATCGAGCATGGCACGATCGAGGGCTACTGAATGGTGCTCTCTTAACGGTCTCCATATTAATATTGAAAAAGCGCATGAATTCGTATTCAGTTTAAAAGATACTGCGGAGAGCAATCAGCTAGACTCGATTAAGTTCCTTGGAGTCCTCTTGGATCCCAAGCTCTTCTGGGAAGGCCATGTGGCCTTTTTGTCTGCCAAATTAAGTAGCTCGATTTTCGCTCATAAGAAAACACTTCCTCAGACTGAGGACATCGCAGCGGGGCCCCGTATTCTGTGGTGTCTCCCTATATAATAAACTTCCGGGTGGTATCAGAAATTTGCCAACCAAGCAGCTTAAGTGCAAACTCGTAAATTTTTTAACGCAAATGGCCCTTTATTCTATTAATGAGTTTGATATGTTGACGATGGACGACACAGATTTTTATAAAAGTTATTTATTTTCTATTTGTTGTTTTATCCTGTTCAAGTTCCCCATAGCCAGTATTTGTCGATTTGTTTAGAATGTAATGTGCATACATTTTTTTGACCTGTGAAAACAATTGTATTGTAAATCACAAATAAAAGTAAGTGAGTAAGTAAGTTCAGTGTGATACGGTCTCGATATTTAGAGATATTCGAAAAATAATTTGTCAAATTTCGTTTTTTCCCCGGTATCGTTATCGGAATACATTGAAATATAATGATCGAATCTGGATCAAAGTAGGTTACTGGTTAAGAAATGCTGGTGCTCAACCTTCGTTATTAAGGTCCAAACCTACTCTACAACTATTGAAGTTCCAAATTGTTCCTTTCGTAAGTTATTGTTGCTATGATCGGCTGTTAGGACTATCGTAAGTTAACATAGCTAATGAGTAGTCTTGGATAATCTCTCCCTTTATCGCACTCAACACTAGCAATTTGATACGCAACCTACCCTGAAAGTTTCAAGTCACTAGCTCGTTATGTTCTTGACGGCAACGAGCATGCGTCAATGGCTGGGCAGATTTTTATAATGTACCCGTGAGTTTTTAATCAGTGAGTTCAACGTAGTCATTTGAGACCATTTTTCGTCCATAACAATGCAATGTAGGTATACAATCATAAAGTGGAATCCTTACAATTCATCAAATACATGCAAACCTCAGTGCTCAGTAAGTGTGAGTGTGCAATAGATGATGTTCGCATGTTAAAACATCTCAAATCATATCATTTTCAGAGTCAACGACTGTCCAAATTTGTTTCTTGCGAAACATCACGCCCTTACATGTCATATCTGAATTCTTTTCATTAATTTCCGACGTAAGATTAACTAAATGAATATTATAATAGATATTGTGATTTTTGAATTTTTATTTTATAAGAATGGGTGAATTTAGTTCCCTGATTAGTTCGGAAAGCTAATTGGATCTCACAAATCTTTCTCAGATTGAAATGGAGGGAAACAATGATGGTTCCAATTACTTGATGTATTACTGAACTAACCATTTCCGAGCAGAATGCAAAAAGTAAATAATCCTGATATTTATGCCAGATGATTGAATATTTCTCACTCAATGAATGGTACTTTCTCATTAATGAAGCATTTATCCCTCCGTATGTGCTTCACCTTTCGAAGGAAAATAAGTTCGTTAATGGACAAAATCGGCTTAACGCCTTCGAAGTTGTACCCACTCAGAAGTTGGGCAGGAAATTGAGAAAAACCAGTGGGATCAGATCCAAACATAGTTATTAGATGAAGAAGGATGATTTCGTTGGGATACTATAGTCAGGGGAATTTCAAAACGAATAAAATTCTCGTTGGAAAAAAAAATTTGGAAACTGTTTGTTGGATTTACATGAAATTTGGAGCACTATTGCTATCAATAATTAGCAATAGTGCACCACATCAGCTCGATGGGATAAGTATGAGCTTTTTACCATCCATGTAGAAGAATCTCGTTATAACAATCATATTTATTATACTGATAATAATAATATTGCCTTCATTTAAATGCTTTTTTCATAAATTTACAACAGCAGGACATCAGGACCTCAATGAGTTCAGTTAGGTTGCTTGGATGAACATAATATGCTCATTGTACAATTTCACAGCGTTGAGAGTGAAAGAATGCTGAAACATGGGAAAGCGAAAACCGGACAAAATAAGCTTTTGTTCATATCTTATAGGGACATGATGCACATCCCGTCTGAAAACTGAATTCTCCCCCGAAATAGGAGGAAATGGATGATTTCAAGACTCAATTCACCGTAACAGACATCTGAAGTGCATGAATATTTTCGACCCATTCAAAGCGGTTGACCTGCATCTGTCACGTCCCTGTCATACTTCCTCATACCAAAGACGATTTTTATATCTTCTGCAATATAAAACTAGCAATAGAATCAAGACAGGAACAAACATGTATTAAGTCATGGTGCAATATAGACAACATCAGCGTCTCACACAGATATTTACGCCAGGCAGAATCAAAAAATTGTCGCTGTCTATACAAATATCTTAGAGCAACAGAAGATTTCCGCAACAACAATGACTCATGCTCCCTGGATTTCAACAGGCAATTAAAGACAATTCCAAGGTTCTCACAAGAATTGAAAGATGGATTAGATTGTCCGTATATCAACCGAAACCACAAACGTTCTAGGATAGAAAGACATGTATGAACACTTGCCCGCATTTAGTTTCAGATTATTTTCCTGACGATATTCAAAAATTTCTGATAGATTTCTATTTGCCAGCTCAAGAGCCTGATCCAGAAAAGAGGAATGAAAGGATAGGCGAGCGTCGGCATCATCGCAATAAAAGTGAATGAATCTGACAACACTTTACATGTCTGCTATGTATTTCAAAACAGCAGAGATCCTAGAATGACACACCCGAAGTAATTGGATACAAATCAGAAAGAGTTACCAGGAGTCGAACCCTCTGACTGTTACCACAAATGTAAGACCTAAAAAAATGGTCTCAAACGACTAGGTAGGACTTACTGATGACGAATCCGGTGTCAAAAGCGATTCTGTCCGGCCGGCAGACCGGCCGAGGAGATGGTAACTGCCGAACGGTGCGAGCTAACGACCTGAAACTTTTAGGGTAGTTCGCGCATCGGAATGCCGCAGCTGAGTTCATTAATGAGTCAAATAGGCCGAATGGTTTCGAAGCTATAGCCATTTGACATTTCGAGGTTGTTTTCCTCATATTTCAAGAACTACTGAAGCGATTGGATTGAAACTCGGCAGTTAGTTGAAGCATAACGAACTTTGAGCATAACTTCGTTGGGATCGTATGGCAAATAGAAAAAAAATTATTTCGAACGATTTTCTTTGGAAACTATCGATCATATTCGAAAATTTTTTTGCTTATACCCTGAGCTACATATTTCACAGCAGTACACCAAATTTCAATTCGATACGGCTGTTAGTTTTGGAGATATTGAAAAAAAATTTCGTGGTTTTCTTCTCGATATCGTTGTTTTTGTCGGTATAACTCAAGGAATACTGATTCAATCATTAGGAAACTTCGCAGATAGTTCAAAACTGCTAGGGTACATTCTCGTGCAAAATTTCGTGATGATCATATGATTAGAACGATTTAAAAAAAAAAAAATTTCAAACTTTTTTTTGAAATATCATCAATATCCTGTGATCTTCTTACGATATTATCCTCAAGTTCTGTATGAACCTTCAAACTATCATTTTTCGATGAAGTACTAGATTTCAATTCGATCTGATCTCGGATCTTATCTGTTTTTTCGGAAATATTGGGAAAATAACATTTAGAATGAGTATATCTGCGAAATCATTGGGTGGATTCACCCCCTAACTGTCGACCGTAAACATAATAACTTCCGAAAGAAACAACTTAGAAACTCAATATTTGTAGAGAAGGTTTGGACCTCAATTAGGAAGGCCGAATCCGTGCATGGGTAAAATCCGCCAAGTGATTTCGTAGATATACCCATTCAAAATTTCATTTCCTCAATATTTTCAGAAATACAGATTAGATCGAATTGAAATGCAGTTCTTCATCGAAATAACTCAGAAAAGCACTGCCGTGAAGGCAGCAGCTTTTGCGCGCATGTTCAAATTCGTTGCCAAAGCGGTCATCCCCATTGAACATGCGCGCAGAAGCTGCTGCCTTCACGGCAGTGCTTTCAAGGTATTTGAAGTTCAATTCAATTGTGGTGTATTTTTCAATGAGTTTGTACTACATTACAATTCGATCGGATTTGTATATTTGGAAATATTGGGAAAACAAAATTTTCAATGGATGTATCTGCGGAATCATTGGATGGAATTTGCCCATTCAAGGATTCGGCCTTCGGTAATTGAACCCAAATCTCCTTTAGAGAAGAAGCTTGCAAAGTCTTCTAATTTGAAAGTATTTTCATTCGGTGGAAGATGGGCTCACAAACATGAGAACCTATGAATCGTCTTCTGGTGAATTTTGAAGGTTCATAATAGTTTATTCTTGCATTTATGGGGGTTTGTTTGATTACTTGTATGTGAATATAGTTCTCGCTAGCTAAGGGTTTTATACTTCCTGTAATTGTCGCTCTCGCTATCTTCTTCTCTCTCATGCAAAATTTTGTGAGGAAATAATTTCCAATTTTAACAAGCGCGTAGAGGCACGATAGTGCAGTTTCAGAATCATTGTCATTGGCATATTGAATGGCTTTGCGAAAACAAAAAAATAACGATATTAAAGGTCGTTGGCAATAAAGCTCCAAATGGTAGAACATTGAAATATCACAAGGAAGAATATATGTCGATAATTCATCAAATTCTCCACCTTGATCTGAGCTTGTCATCCAATCCAACCAAGCTCAGATCAAGGAGGACTATTTGTTGAATTATCGACAGATATCCCTCCTTGTGATATTTTATCAAAAAAATTACTTTTCTATTATTACCTGCAGAGTGGATGGATAAACAGGGTGATATGTAAGTCCGGATATGCTTCCTTTTTAAGTTATAGGATGCCAACATTTTGAAGAGATATAGTTTTTTCGTGGATACCCCAACGATCCTTCAGCCAATTTAATTGAACCTGAAATTTGGCAGTGTTTTTTCAGTTTGTAAGGAGCTAGTTCGTCCCTTACAAGATTGAAATCATTATATGTAGTGGCATCCCAGTAGGCAAGAACACCCTTTGAAAACACTTTTCATTATAAATAACATAATCACAAGGACGACTATCCGTCGATAAATCAACAAATATTCCCCCTTGATCAGCGCTAATCATCCAATCAACCAAAAACACCTACACCGAAGAAGCGGATCCAAGTAGAATGACTACAGCTGTTTCACAATTGTTATTGATCGTCAGGTCAACTTAACTTGGATAAACCGCGGAGAGTTCTCTCGATACTTGTTACCTTTCAGACGGACCGCTGCAGTATAACAACATACGCGCGCCATCTGCCAGGAGCATCTTGCGAGTCCCACCTTCGAGTGCAGAATACTCTGATTGATGTGTATGATGTTCATCCTTTTGTCGCATCAGGTCGCTGTAACTGCGATATTGCAGCTTTACAAAAAACCGGCAAGACATTGGAAACACTCTAACAAAGATAGGAATTGGTTTCACGGAGAAGAAAGAGCTCCAGTGATAATAAATAACATGATCACAAGGACAAATATCCGTCGATAAATCAACAAATATTCCCTTCCGATCAGAGCTAATCATCCAATCAACCAAAAACCTATACACCTATCTATACCTATGTAGGTGTTTTGGTTGATTAGATGATTAGCTCTGATCAAGGGGGAATATTTGTTGATTTATCGACGGATATTCGTCCTTGTGATTATGTTATTTATTATTACTGGAGCTCTTTCTTCTCCGTGAAACCAATTCCTAACTTTTCATTATGTTTTCCCAGGGACATGCGATAAAGTGGTTTTTATATTATTTCTCAGAAACGAATACGAGAAGAAGATCAGAATGAAAAGTTGTATTTTTTGTTCTCCAGTGCGAAAAAAATACAAAAATTACCGAAAATCAGTGACGGACATTTTTTGGTCAAAAATATTGGTTGAAGATCCTTTCGAGGCGCCACTGGAGATGATGATTTCAATCTAGGTGAGGTTCAATTAGCAGCTGACTACTTAAAACAACAATGCCAAATCTTAACGAAATCGGCTAGAGAATTATTAAGATTTTTTCGAAAAAACTATTTTTTTTAATATTAATACTCTGTATCTCAAAACCTAAGCATTACCGGACCTTCAATTATTTAAACTTCTGGTCTGAGAATCACTCAATGAATTGCTCTTCGAGTGTGGCCACCCACGTACATAACACCCTATATTGTAATCAAAAAGATGAATGAGTGTAATGTTTTGTTCTATGTTTCAACTACGGAATTAGGAAATTATCAAGAATCATTATGCACATTAGAGAATTATTCATAGTACCCAGGAAAAAAATACAGCTCGAGATAACAACTAATATAGATAATCAATAAAACGATTAACCGGGTGATTCATTAAGAGTAGCCACCGGCCGTATCGTGGAAACCGTTTATCCTCTGGCTTCCGGAAAAATTCTTATGACAACATCGATACCTCAAAATTATATGAATATTTTCGTAGTTCGTAGTTCTCCACTAGATTTTTTTTCGGAGGTGATAGGATAAACCGTTTCCGAGATACGACCGGTGGCCACCCTTGATGAATCACCCGGTATATAAACACAAAACTTAATAATTCGTTCGATTCTTCGTTGTTCTCCAGTGTGTCGATGATATCTCTGAACCGATCTTGAGAAGAAACTTCCATAGATGACGGTTTTAATTCAAAGATTAAAATTTCAGATCTGTTATATGTCCGCCACCACTGTGCTCAATTACAATTTTCAGAAACGAAGCACAGGAAACAGTGGCCTGATGTTCGATTTCTAATGAAAGATTTCATGTTTGATAACAATTATGGATAGGTATTTTTACAGATTGTAGAAATTGCGATCTCTCGATACTATGGTTGTATTGTAAATTGAAAATTATAGGCTTACTTTGATCGAGTGGACGGGTTAATTGTATTTTGATTGTATGCAAGTGTTGCTCTCTATAATGAATGATATGAAATACAAGCATGCTATATTACTGAAATGGATATCTAATTTTTAAACGGAATAAGGCGCTTCATTATACGCGAGGGAGAGGAGAAACTTGTGAAATTAATGGTATTATATGTAGTTGGCTGTATACTTGGAGATAAAAATCAAAGAGGAGCATAATCTTTAAACTGAAACTATTAAGATGAACGCATGTGAGTCAAATTTTGAGCACGTAAACTTTTATTTTTCGACAAAGTTATCACGAGTGAATCAAAGTTCAAAAGAAGCTGCAACATTATGTCTATTGTCAACATGTCTTCAGTTTATGTTCGTTATAACAGAACAAATTCTCGAGACGCACTGTCGTGAGGTCAGCAGCTTTTGTGTGCACTTTCTAAGTTCCCAAAGCGCGCGGCACCTGCTTGAATTTCGACTACGCCAGAAGAAATATTACATCCTGATTAAGAAAAAAAACTATTTTTCTAGAATTATCTTAATTGTACGATTAGCACGAAATATTGCAGAAGTTTCCGCATTAGCATTTGCATTCACTGATTTTCGTCATGATCGGATGAGTTATTGAGTTATTCCGGAAATTAGATATATTTTCTCTAATATCTCTGGGAATAAAGATTTCTTCGAACTCAAGTTTGCGTGAATGCTGTTGAACATTGAACCTGAGGGATGTGTCCAATTTCATTGAAATCTGAGGAATAGTTTCCGAAAAGAAAAATTCTCAACTGAACATTGGAATTTTCTTTGAATTCACCAACGATTACGATCCCAACGGAATTCCGCTAATAACCATCGCATTTTGACTCGCAAACTTTGATAAAAGTTTAAGTCCTGACTCATTCCGTTCAGAAATTATCGTGATTACAGCTGAATGGCGATTTCGCCATCGAATACAAGTTTTTTATATAGACATTTGAGCAAAACGATAGCACGATGGTACTTAGACTAGGCGCGCAACAGCTCAAAGAATATTCGGGTTTGTTGACTCTAAACTTCACTCAAGAGCTTCATTCTCATGAAAAAACAAGTGGATTGTTATTTTATTGAGTACAAACATGAAAGATCGAAGATTTATGCGATTCTCCGTGTATTCATTCGGGAAAATATCTGTGCAGTTCATTTTGGAATTCATTTCATTATATTCATACAGCCACTATAAGTGAAGGTCTATTGAGAGTTTTCTTGTGGAAGTGGAAACATCAACATGCTATAGCAGGTTTCTTCCACGTTTCAATAATTCCATGTCATTCACTATCTTGAAACCTTAGCAAATCGCGAAAACATACATTTTGTAATGGGCCTTGTCGTTCACCGGCTTTATCGATCTCAAAAAAAATTATTTACGCAGATTTGTCCTATAGTAGTTGGGTCCGTATTATGAAACTATACTAGTACTTAACTTGTGGAATGAGATTCGAAAATTCCAGGAGAATACTGACATGTGATCAGAAGCTTTTACACGCTGGTTAAAATTCGAAGTCATTTCCTTAAGGAATATTACATGAACCTTCAAGGGGTAATTCGACAACCCTTTACTTCATTTTAAATCTATCACATCGTAGTTTTGAACAAATTGGAGAAAAAAAATTTCAAATGGATATACAGGGTGATTCGGAGGAAACCATCATGTTTTAGGATATGTTCACACTATAGTCAATATAGTTTCAAAGTAATGTTTGGAGATTTCTATTTTTACTTCTATTGATATCTTAGGTTTGACTTAATCGATTCTGAAAAAATTTTCAATGTAGCCAATAAAAATGAGCACATTTGAAAATTCCAAATTTTTTCTCAGAATATCCTGTTGTTTATTTAGTTATTCATTCATTTATTTTTCGAAACAGGCATACAAACGGGAATTATTCCCAACAAGGATCCACTTATAATGTAATCAATAAACGAATTTAAATATATGGTGCTCACGAATACAGCAAATAAACAAAGAAAAATATAAAACACAAAGACCTGAAATTTAAAGATATTCACACATGACCATTTCACCTGAACTGAAAAATATTTCTAATGGTTCCCTTGAAAGAATTTAGGTTGAAAATGAAAATATCTACCCCCTCACAATATTTATTAAAGGATGCACATGCTCTGGGGACCAGTAAATTCTTGCGGATATTTGTGTCCTTGAGTTTTCAAATATTTGAAAATATATATATATATATTTTAAAACTCAATGGCTGAATGCATTTTCTGAAAGCAATGCTCTACTACGAGTTGCTCTTTAGAAGTTAAATTTTTTTTTGGTGCAAATGGTTGAAAAAAATCGTAGGAATGCACAATGTTGCCACTTTTTATATTCAAGAATTTTCCGGAAAATAAAAAATGAAATGGAGTGAGAAATGGAAAAATAACTGACATTGCGCATTCTCGCTAAAGAATTAAGTACATCTCAACAAAAAAATTTCAAAAAGTACCTACTGAAGCCTGCAGAACGACACCCCGTTTTCTTCTATAAACTTCGAAATTTCTCCGAATTCTAATATTTCACGCGCCTATGGGCAACGTTCGAGAATGTAGACCGGGTCCAGCAGCCTGACCTTGAGATATAAGCGAGGTTTGATGACATTCAAATGTGGCTGTGTTGCGTAGCTGTAATCTACTACCACGTGGTATTGTTTCCTCTTAAGGAACGTGGAACGGAATCATTGCCACCAACTCCGTTAAGTCGAAGTAATCCCTCATCATCCTGAATGCAAAAATAAGATCATTTTTAATTCTCCCATGTTCAAGCAGCTCAATATAATAATAAGAACGAACTTGGTTGATGCCGAGAGTTGAAAACACTTAGGTGAATTTGAAATGTAGAAATCGAACGAATCTATTTTGGAGTTTTTCTATAGTCTTACTTTGTGAATATTACACATTGGACTCCAAATAACGCTGGAGAAAATGAGGTTGCTATTTATGAAAGCATTCTAGTCAAAAAACTCAGTGATCTACTACGGAGCGTAATCAGATGATCGAAATGAGGTATGAAGGAAAGTTTCGTGTCAAAAATCACACCCAAATCTCTAACCCGAGTTACTCGACTTATGTTGGTATTGTATAGATGGTATAGAAACTCAATGTTAGTAATGCCCCTTGGTAACGAGATACACATATATACATCTATTTTTTTACAATTCCAATTCGTGCCGACGCTCAGAGGGAATATTCTGCACTTGGTAGTATATAAAGCTGTACCGTCCAAGGATGCGGAGCTGTTCGTCAGTCCTAAAATATTTTCTTGAGTGTCGAAATTCTTATTTCATTGCTCATATTCTGTGTAGAATCATTCAATTCAGAAAATTAATTTATTTGATTTTTTGCACTTCTCCACGTTTCTATTTCTAAGGGTTATCTTTATGAAACAGCTTATATTTACCATCAAATAATTTCATCCGGAATACGATCTACTAAATAAAGAATTTGGGAAGACTATTCAGAACTTAGGATCTGCTCTGCATCCTTGGAATGTACTGTTTCACAACCTAATGCAGACTATTCTTCCTGCTTTGAAGCAAAATTTCGATAATAATAACAATGATAATAATAACAATAATACTAATAATAATAATAATTATTATTATCATCGAAATTTTGCTTCACAGCAGGAAGAATTGTCTGCATTAGGTTGTGAAACAGTACATTCCAATAATAGTAACAATAATAATAATTGTTATAATAATAATAATTATTATTGATCCAATTGGACAACTAGTGTATAGGATATGTCAAGAACATTAACAATTTTTATGTATCAAAATAGCCACTACATCGGGAAAGTAATCACCCACCGAGAAGTAACATTTCCGTAGCAATAAACTTTTAAGAGCTTTTTTAAATGACTCATAATAAAGAGACCGTATACTTTGCGACGAATGATTGTACACTTTCATACACTGATACATAGAAGAAGAATAAAACTCTGTTGTATTGTGTTGTTGTATAGATAACTGCATAATTTGACTTTCATTCTCCTTTGCATGTACTGGGGCCTTGAAGAGGAAACTGGATGATGATGTTAAGATACTATTTTCTGTAAACAGAGGTCTGCATGAAGAACTAATTTTATCAGACAAAAATTCCCCTTTACTATAGTAACACTTGTTCAATGACATCAACTCAATTATCCATTAAAGCTTATTCATTTTTCAGTTTTTTTCTGGGTTTGCACTTCCAAAATTAGAAACAGAACTATTATGAAATTAAAAGAAATGTGTTCTCATGGAAGACATCCTTGCGGATAGCAGTATTAATCTTTGTGTCAAGGGCAGTTTTTTGGAGAACAGATTGCCTAATGAATATAATAATACCGAAATAATGCGATAAACAAAGCGAACTGTGACGTTTCGGAGTACAAATCTGACTCCCTCATTGGACACAGGAGAAATATTTAATCTGAAACAAACGATGGAAAAAGGCCCATTTTTCAATATCGATTTAAGCTTATTTGGGGAGATTATGGAAAACTCCCTTGCAGATTGCAGGATCAAACTATTTGTCAAGGGCAATACCGTAACAATGCAAACGACAAACAGAGTAAACTGTGATGTTTCAGAGTGCGATGTATAATCTTTCGTGAGACGAAAGACAAAATTTTAAGTCTAAATATGATATGAAAGGCTGATAACTTTCCTTTGAATATCGATTGAAGCTTATTTTGGGAGGATTTTGCATCAGCTTTTAGGTTTTTTCTTGGTTTTCATTTAAAATATCTCGAGCAGAACTTTAAAAAATCAAATAATTTTTCTTTATAGGAAATGCCCTTGCAGATTAAACTATTTGTCAAGGGCTGTTGCTTGGAGAACAAATTACCTAATGAACAATAATCTCCAAGAAACTGCCCTTGACAAATAGTTCAATCCTGCAATCTGCAAGGGATTTTCTCACGAAAAAACTGTTTTCATTTGACTTTTAATAGTTCTATTTCAGATGTTGGCAGAGAAAACCCAGAAAAAACCTAAAACTGATGCAAAATTCCCCATAAATAAGATTTAATCGAAAGGAAAGGTATGTGCCTTTTTCTATCGTTTGTTTCCAACTTAAAATTTTCTTCTTCTTTGTCTAATGAAAGAGTCCGATTTGTAATTTGAAACGTTACAGTACGCTTTGTTAATCGCTTGTATTATTCCGGTAATATTCATTAGGCAATCTGTTTCCCAAGAAACGGGCCTTGACAAATAGTTTGATCCTGTAATCCGCAAGGGGTTTTTCTATAAGAAAAAACCATTTTATATAATTTTTAACAGTTCTGTTACGGATATTGGGAGTAAAAACCCGAAAAAAAACTAGAAAATGATGCAAAATTCTCCCAAAATAAGCTTTAATCGATACGTAAATGAAACTTATGAGCCTTTCACATTCGTTTGTTTCATACTGAAATTTTCCCCTTCGTCTGATGGAAGAATTAGATTTGTAAAAAGGAACGTCAGAATTTGATCTGTCCTCCAAGAAACTGCCCTTGACAACTAGTCAATGGAAATGACATTTTCTATAGAAAAACAATTGCATTTGGTTTTGAATAGTTTTGTTTCAGATAAAGGAAGTTAAAACCCAGAAAACCCTAAAAAATTTTGCAAAATTTCTCCTTTGTGTGACAAAAGAGCCAGATTTGTGCTATGAAACGTCACAGTTCTCTTTGTTTATCGTTTGTATTGTCCAAGGTGCGAGTGCGGAGAAGAAGAGGAAACAATAGAACATTTAGTTAATACTTGTCCAATATATAAATTTGACGATGTTTTCGAGGCAATTCATTCGGTGTCTGATTCTTTTTTGAGATGGATCGCGAACTTCAAATTAATTTAATGAGTACTAAATCATTTACTAGTTCATATTAGTTTTTTCGTCTTGTTTTTTGTTTTTCAGGTATGATTCCAAGATTTCAACCTGCATTGCATAGGAAGGAGGAAATTTTGTCGATGAAAAAGAAGCCCTTCAATAAAAAACAACAATTTCATTACACTTATACGGGGAGACAGAGTTTTTCCTGAGGTTTCTATCTCTGCTCTTGTATTATACGTAAAAATGTATGGTACCCCGTTAACATTTCCTCTGCTAATACTGTTATGACACAAATTGTTTGATATAAAAAAAATGTACTGCTCATTTCAAAAGAATATATATATATTGTTCCTGTAATGTTCATAAGCTAATCTGTTTTCTCAAAAACTGCCCTTGACAAATAGTTTAATCCTGCAATCTGCAAAGGAATAAGGGCACATATACAGGGTGCTGCAATAGTGCGTAAGGCTTCCATAGCTGCCAAACCTGACGTTTTAGGAATTTAATTGAAAAGCATTCCCTTTGTACATTCAATTCTGCATCTCAATACCTCTACCTTTATGCAAAATATTAGGGATATTTTTCCAACGGTACGGATCTTAATCAGAAAAAACTGCAAAATTTCGGCGAAACAGTAGTTCGGTAAAAGCCCTTTATCGATTTCCAGAAGCGATAGAAACATGAATTTGATCAGGATTTCTTTTAACTTAAGAATTTGCCTAGTCGTCGTTCCTTAATGATCCACCTCTCTTATACAGGCTGTCCGTTAACAATTTCCAAATATGAAGAATTTCAAATTGTTTTTTCTCGATTTTTTCAGATGTAACACCCTGTATTTTTTTTCATGATGATGTATACAGTTTAAAACCTTACATCTTTTCAGAAGTAACCAGAGGGCTTTTCTCACTCCTGCATCCAGCAGGCACGAAAACAGAAAATTTTATTTAAATATTGGATATAAAAACAAACGGGCGTTGAAAAAGACAAAGAAAAATTATGTTAATGATCCAAGTTCAAAGTGTCGTCCGCCTTCTCTGGAACACAAAGCGATCTGATCGTTGAATGATCCACTAACCCTCATCAGCATGGCTGGAGTAATGCTTCGGCGCAGTCACAATCCTCTCTCGCATATTGGAAGCTGTTGTTGGAACTTCATCATACAAGATTCCCTTTATGTATCCCCACGAAAAACTCTATTTTGGTGAGATCCGGTGATCTAGCAGGCAATCTTGTCGGTCCGCCCTTACCAATCCATCTATTTGGAAACTGTTGGTCCAGTAAATCCCTCACAGGACGAGAATAATGAGCGGGTGCTCCATCATGCTGAAACCATATTTCATTTCGTATTTCCGTAGGTAACACTGCTAACATTACGGGAAGAATGTTGTGAATGAAATTCAAATATGCAGCTCCAACTAAATTTCCTTCGAAAAAATGAGGGCCTATGACATGATTGCCAATTACTGCTCCCCAGACATTCAATGACCACCTGTGTTGATTGTCTATTTCCCTTATAATTCTTGGATTTCCAACAGAGTATTAATGAAAATTGTGCCTATTGACGGCTCCGGAATTGTAGAAGGTTGCTTCATCACTGAATAAAACAAATTCGAAAAATGTAGGGTTCTGTTCAATTTGAAAACTTGCCCAGTTACAGGAATTCAGACGGTTTTCAAAATCGCTATCGGTAAGCGCCTGTTGCATCTGAATGTGGTAGGATTATGTGGCACTGCCCCAACATGAAAATCATATCAACCATTCATCTTCACCAAAATTCTTCTCGATTTATTGTATTCGGAAATAACTTTCAGCTCTGAATAACAATATTTTGATCAATAATAATAATCGATGTACATGATAACAGTTTCTGTAGCACTGCTCCGACATGAAAATCATATGAACCATTTCATGAATAATAATTTTTTGGATGTCGATAAAACTCTGTAATCGTTAGAATACACAAGTTACCAATAATACCTCTATGTATGTGTTACTTATTCGGACAAACATTATCATTTTCATGTTGAACTTCAAGGATTATGATTTCGAAGAGTTTAAAAGTTTTTCGAAAATTGGTCATTCAGTTTGGTTTCATTGTGTGGCTCATTTAAAATATCCGTTAACTAGTTATTATGTTCATTATTCCTGAAATTTTTGGTTGAATGTCATTTTTTGTGTCTGCAAGATACAGGAGTGAAAATAATCCTAAGGTTACTTCTGAAAAAATGTAAGGTTTTAAGCTGTGTGAATCATCATGGAAAAAATACAGGGTGTTATATTTGAAAAAATCGAGAAAAAACTACTTGAAATTCTTCATATTTGGACATTGATAACAGACACATGTATAAAAGAGGTTGATCATTTAGGAACGATGACTAGGCAAATTCTTTGTTAAAAGAAATCCTGATCGAATTCTATCGCTTCTGGAAATTGGTAGAGGGATTTTACCGAACTACTGTTTCCTAGAAATTTTGCAGTTTTTTTTTAATAAGATCCGTACCGTTGAAAAAATATCCCTAATATGTTGCGTCATGATACAACTATTGAAAATCATTCAAAATATGCGAAAATATAAGGATCAGGCACCCTTTCACTGTCTGCCTAATTTAACGTTGCCAATAACCGCGATAAATATTGAAAGTGCGTGAAATTTAGGAGAAAACGGGGTGTCGTTCTGCAGGCTTCAGTGATTATTTTTTTTATTTTTTTTGCGACGTACTTGATTTTTTAATCAGAATGCGCAGTGTTAGTTATTTCTCCATTTTCCACTGCATTTAAGTTTTATTTTCCCGAAAATTTTTTAATATAAAAAAGTGGCTACATTGCGCATTCTCAAAATTTTTGCCATTTGCATCCCAAAAATTCTTTGAAAAAAACGAACTCCGGCCGCCAAAAGTCACCCCGTTTTATTCGTGTTATTGTTTGCTCTTACAGGAAAGTCGGTTTGCCATGAAAATTCTACACATTTCGCTCTATTTACCCCATAGGATAAAATATAGAGACGTGAAATCAGAAGATTTCGTCCTCCAATTCTTTTCCAAAGCGTTCATCTATTCACCTATGGACCCTACCTAACGCCACATCCACCCAATGATTACGCAGATTCTCCCGATATCTCCAAAAATACAGCTTGGATCGAATTCAAATCAAGAAATTGTGTGAAGAGTTAAAGCTTGAAGGTCCATGCATAATTTCGTGTGGACCATATGATCAGTAGGTCGCAAAGATGAAATATTCGAAAACAAAATTTTGATTTTTTTTTTGTTCTGACAAAACAATCATCAAGAATTGTATACCAGTTTTTACATCATCATTTGGCAATTAGCTACCAAGTTTAACCATTTCGGATGAAAAAATGATACCAAAGAAATAAGTAAAAATTTGGACTTATTGCTTATCCACTATCTCAATATAGAAATATACGATCAAACTGAAATTTATGCCGTTGTTGAATAGTGACCTCAATATCTATGCCAAACTTCATTGCAGGCTGATGAATGGTTATCGGTAAAATAATTTGTTTCAACAAAACCTCGAAAATTTGTGAAAACAATTTTTTCGAAATTTTTACCAATACTGTGGAACAAAATTTACTCACGAAAATTGCCTCAGAGCTGTGTCCGCATTCTATAACTAAGGCCTGAGTTCTATATTGATATCGTCAGGGTTTCTATAGATATTGAGGGAATTATAACAAAATTTCACATGATCACGTACTTTGACATATTTTTTTCTTGTATCACTGGGATATCTGTTCGAAGTGAAAGCTAGAGCCCTATTTTTTAATTTCGACTTCAAGGCCTGTGCCAAATTTGATGGAAAGATAATCGGAATAAAATTTTTTAAAGAAAAATTTTCGAAAACATTCTTACCGATATCTTACCTACGACATTTTCTTACAAATATCTCCGAGAATATAAAATCGAATAAAATCTGAAGCGCTGTTGTTTAATGAACTTCAAGGTTTGTGCTGAATTTTATCGTATTCTAATAGAAATTTAACAAAAAAAGATTTTTCAGCAGCAATCAGCAAAATTTTCGAAAAATTCTCTTTGAAACATACTAACCTGCGTATCCTCGCAATATACGGCACAAAGTTGTGCGTCGGTATCCTTCAAACAATGCCGCAGTTTCAGACAGATCGCATTATTACTTCTCGGGATATCGAAGAACTAACCTCGAAATTTCAAATCAGCATAACTGCGAAACCGAAAAAATCAAACTCAACCACGGATTTTCCTACAGGGAGTCCAACCGAATCATCTGAAACCATAGTCGGCTCAAAGTTATAAAATTACAGACATTTGAGCAAAAGTGAGAGGCGCCGTTCTACAGAGCAAGCTCATTAAGAGTGAATTTGGTTCCATTTTCCTGTCGTTGTCTGTTTCACATGAGTCACTTTATTATCACAATAAAGGAGATTCGATCGAAATCGAGAACATGGGATATTTTTTTCAGTGACACAACCACCTTCGCCACATTCCTAGATAAATCTCGTCCTTAATGCTCAAAACTGGGAAAAAGTGGTATTGGCTTCAGTACTCTGGGGTGAATTCAACACTCTTTATCGAATTGTCGAAGTTTCGATCCTTTATCGGTGTATTATTCATGACTGCAATATAATTTATTTTCAATCTCAAAATTCAAATACTCTAATACTTACATAGATCTGCTTGAACGACACATAATTCTTAGAATTACAACTCATGTAATATGATAATTAGATCATCCTTGCTACATTTTCTGATATTTTCAATTTAAAAATTTGAAAGTCTAATAACCTAATTATTTTCATCTCCATGTAAAATTTTGGATAACTAACTTACGTGATGTGAAAAGTGAGGACACACAAATATTGTGGAGATAACATTCTTCAATAAAACTCAATCTGGAAATTATTATCTCAAATTTATAAAATATAGTTAAGGAAAATATTCTTATCATTCTGTATTTTGTCGAAAGACTTTTTACCTTACTCCAAACAATGGTCAAACTCAACAAAAGATAAGGAACTGCTGTGAAACAGTATCATAGATGAACTCATCTAATTAGGGGATTATTTGCTTTATTAAACAGTACACTGTTGAAAAATCGCAAATCTGGTGTACATAAACCAGAATAAATGCCTCGCATATTCCAGCCTACTATCGATAAAATATCTTGGATTCCTGGGGAATCACCGACATTTTTCAAGTGTTGCGAACTGACGAATATTATATTGAATGATCACCGTGAATAAAACTGAATGATTATAGGTTGTGAAGCATGGATATTCGTTTGAATTTAAGGATCTTCAGATCCAAAAGGATATTCATAGGCCGTAAACACCTTTCAATTGATTTGAATGCATGTTGTTGGTTGACGCAACCCTAAAGTTCTACATGTATATAATTGTCTTCATACAATGGTAGTAATTACATTCGTGAAACCATAGAGGCCTTGTTGAGAATTTGTCAATGATAACCTCAACACTTCCACATACTTTCTTTTATTTTTTTTTATTTTGGTACCAGTGATTGTTTTCGAGTCAACATCACGAGTGTAAATATTTAATGATAAGTAAGTAACACACAATATTTCGGAAAGGTTCTCAAAAAAAATTATGGAGAGTCATTGACTAGATCATTCTTGAAATTAACTAGCAAAACACCCATTTTTCTAGGTCCAACACAGAGAAGATAGAATAATAATTATATTTCCAGTAGTCCAATACAGCTTAACAGATACAATCAATTCATGCAGCTACTTAATAATCTTATAGTTTATCTTCGCCAAATTATGCGAATCACGAAAATCGAATTCTTGAAGGGATAAAATTCACCCAATGATTTAGAAGATATACCCATTCAAAATATAAATTTTCCAATAATATTTCGAGAATTCGAATTCAATATGACGTTATACAGGGTGTTTCTGAATTGATACGGAAGGTTTTAATGGGTGACTCTTTAGCAAAAACTAAGGGGGGTCTTTCATTTAACTTTTTTTCAACACTCTTTTCCACCAAGTTACACCCCTTTGGAATCAGGTGAAAAAAATTGTTTTTCTTTAGTATATCCACTTTGGAAGAATTCAGGAGAATGAAATTTGGAAGATGACTGATGCTAATGAAATGGCAAATTTTGTCACCCTGAAATGTAATCACAAGGGGCTGAAAAAACCAACCCCTGTAATATTTTGCATCAGAACGTTTTAATGCGCCTTTATTTTCCTATTTAAAAAATAATTCTGAAAAGTCAGAAACAATCTGCAACTTTTTTATGTTGTGACTTTTATCATGCCGTTGTTAGTTTGATCACAAAAAATTAAATACTGCTCAGACTTTTTTCTCATAAATTCACAGAGGTTATTATTTATTGAAAAAAATTAAGGAAGCTGCTGTCAGATGAAGTCATACGATAAATAGTTTTATTGTCCTTATTCTCTATGATTCTTAGACAGTTTTTTAATGCCATCAAATATCTTTCACAACTGAATAAACTACTACTAATAACAATTAACAACTAACAAAAAAATTCATAATAACCTGGAAAAAGTTTCACAAACAAAAATCATAATAAATTTCCGGAATGGCGCCCGTCGACAAAATGCAGGACTCAACTCTTTGTCTAATTGAATTCCATAATCTTTGAAATAATCTTAGTGTATTTCTAGTCTTTCATGCTACGATGATCTTAAATCATCGGTATTTTTAACGGAAATGGAATAAATCTGTGCTTTAAGATATTCCCAAATGCAAAAGATCGATGGAGTCAAATCTGGAGACCGGGCAGGCCAATTCTGTGTGCCTCCTCATCCTATCCAGCGATTTGCAAAAACTTCTTCTAAGTAGCGGCGAGCGTTATTAGTAAAGTGGGGTGGAGGGGTGGAGCGCCATCATGCATGAACCAAAGTTCTTGCTTCATTCGCACAGGTAGGTACATCATCAAAATGTTGGGGTAACTCTTCTTCAAGGAAATGTCCGTATTTACTCTTATTGGGAGAAAGTATGACCCAATTAAATAATCCTCAAAAACACAGGGAAAATCGGGACTTCATTTGACAGCAGCTTGTTTGAATTTTTTTCAATAAATCATAACCTCTCTGTGAACTCATGGGAAAAGAGTTTGAGCAGTATTTTCTTTTTTTGTGAACAAACTAACAACTTTATGATGAAAAGTCAAGACTCAAAAAGTTGCCAATTGTTTCTGGCTTTTCAGAACAATTTTTCAAATGCGAAATATTATAGGGGTAGTTTTTTTTTCTCCCCTTGTGATTACATTTAAGGGTAGCAAAACACTCAAAAACTGCCATTTTATTAGCATCAGTTATCTGCCAAATCCCATTCCCTGAGTTGTTCCAAATTGGATATATTAAATAAACACAATTTTTCAACTCAATTTTAAACGGCTGTAACTTGGAGGGAAAAGGGTGTTGAACAAAAAATTAAATGAAAGACTCCCCTTAATTTTGGTGAAGAATCACCCATCAAAATATTTCGCACCAATTCTGAAACACCCTATATAGTTTGTGAATTCATATAAAATTGTTAGACTTCACAAGTAGGTTCTTTCAGAAATGAAAAACTGTTGAATCTTTTTAGTTATTCGATTCTCACAAATTTCTGCATAAGTCACTTTTTAACTAAACAAGATAAGTCTCATTTCGTTTGAATCGATATTCTTTGAGTAACTGTGAAAAAAGTCTGATTCGTTCATATCTGTTTACCTATTACGGAATTGATGTGCAAAAATTCAACAGTGAATTCTTCAACAATATCAAAGTCCATCCTAATCAAATTTAAAGTGGTGTAGCGCATCCACCAAATATCATTCGAGTAGAAATTGAAATAAGTTGAGAGCTACTGAGATATCTCTTCAATGTGTTAAAAAAACCTGTGAATTTACCGGGAATGTGAATTATTCACGAATGCTCCAATGATTTCCAGGGTTCGTGACTTCATTCACCAAGATTTGGTTCAGAATTCCTTCATGGTTTCAAGTGTATTCGTGGATATTGTAGATAGAGATTTCTCTACCTGCTGTGAATAATACTCTGTAATACTATATAGGCAACACACATTACGTACTCTATAATTTGGGGTGCAGATAATTGTTCAGTTGATATACTGTCATTGTATATTTATATTTATAAAATGATACTAAATATTACAAGATGGTGTCAGCAAAAGCAACGTTGTCAACTTATGGTATTCGATTTCGTTCTCCTGGAATCTCTAAAACTGAAAGATTTTTAGCAGACTTTCAAAATTCTACTCAGTGGTCATGAAATAATAGGAACTACAAAGCACAAATCAGTTTCACCGATAGGTTGAAGCAGTGTCGCAGCCAGAATTTTCGTTTGGGGGGGGGGGCCGATACAAATATTCAGGGAGAGAAAAACATATGGTATTTTAATCATCTATTTGAAACAAGCAAGAAGAAAATCTCGGGGGGGGGCCGGACCCCTCGGGCACCCCCCTGGCTGCGCCCCTGGGTTGAAGGTTCGTGCTGATCCATTTGAATAGTGGAGATAATAATTGAATTTTGACTGCCATAATTGTATCTTTCAAATGAAACTTTCCGAAATATAGCTATGGTTCACTTCCGGCGGTTAGCAATCACATTTATATTATCAGAAATGGGTCATTTGTCATGAATTGTTCATGAGTGTCATAAATTTTCCCCACTCACTTTTTTCAGTTGATTATACTAGGATATTTCAAAGGTGCAATGGAATTTCCATTGACTGCTTGATTAGTATGATGACTAATTTTGGTAGGACGTGTAGGATTATAATCAGAAAGTGAAAATTTTGGTGGATGCTCTGAAACATTCAAAACAACTAGAATTTATGTTGTTTTATCGAATGTCGCCTTGCTTACAGAGGTGAAATTAATTCATTCTCTGATGACTTTCATTTGGAATATATTGTCAAACTACATGATGTGATTTTTTTTCCATGAATGGGTCGGAATAAGTCTAGAATTGATTTCTGAATCCATAAGCAAAGATCTTCATCTACGACATTGGTTGCGTAAAATAACTACAAAATATTATGAAAATATGCATCTTATCGAAAAAGTCTTCAAGGGCACGGCAATTACACAATGTGAGACTATTTATATTTCCTTCAGCAAATTTATATTCAAGCAATTTTCTGTGAAAATATAGATTCGGCATTCTGCCTCATTTCGTGCTATATGAATATGATCAATATACAGGGTATTTGATGACGAGTGAGATGTGTCACTCAGACATCTGTGCGAGTTTGGAAATGGTTTTTAAAATCACCAAACGAGTCTTGATTTGGATATGCAGGGTGTTTTCAGTAATTTATGGAAATTCAGATATCTATTACTTCGTAAACATTGGACCGATTTCAAAGGTAATTTGTTCGGTTGATGACATTACATACTTGAGTAAGTCGAAATAAGTGTCTTAAATTCAAGGTCTGCAAACCGAAATCTTATTTTTCCGAAAAATTGTGATTCAGCAAATTATGCTATTGTTTGAAAATTCTCAAATCCAGATATCAAAAGAGCAGAAAAATGGCTTTTGTTCAGAGCCATAGTTCGAGCTGTCGTCCATAGAGATACTGACCCTGCGAACCTCTGCTAGATATTCAAATGGAAACAATTATTCATTTTTGAATTGCTAGATCCTCACGATATTTTGAAGAAACTTTGAAGGCTGCACAACCTGTTAGGCACAGGGTGGGCCAAATTGGACACTTTTAAATGGGAAGTCCTATTTCTGTACTAGATAGACGAAAACTGATGTCGGTGTCCGAGAGTAAATTTTCCTGAGAAAATCATTGACTAAAACCGCAACTCCATAGCTACCACTGTAAGATAGTAACCGAGTGTTTTTCGAAAATGTTTATTTTGGAAATATTGCTGTAACTTTTTTATGTTGAAAATTTTCCATTTCTGTGGCAAAAATCTCGTAGCAATTTCTTACGTAGAATTCAATGGCGTTAATTGAATTTTATGTAATTCATGGGGCATCGCTATGAAAATATTTTCTTCAAATGGGACCTCCATATATTTTTACATATGTCGATAGAGCCTGAAATTACCATTTTAAAATTGTAGCATTCTTGATATTTTTCTAGAGTCATGTTAGAGATATTGAATTTTCAAATTTTATCGCTTGGATTTAATAGGCTTTGGAGTGCATGAGCGGCGGTAAAAATTAAATAACGCGAACATTGAATATTGATTGCTTCATCCAACAATCATTGACAAAACTAAATACTTCATTCGAAATCTCCAAGCCTGAGGTAACGAACTCTTTTGGCTCTATAAAATTTTGAGTTATAAGTTCTCAAAATCCTTCTGATATTCACTCTAGGTACCTCTGTAAATTATTTCATCATACTAGTTGATGTTCTAGGATTGATTTCGATAGCTCCTAAAAAATCTGTATTTTTCGGTCTTTTCTTCTCAAATTGACAGTTATTGAGTTGTGACGCAGTCGTACAAAAATAGCTATAACGGTTGTCGTCTTTCTCGATATTGCATTTTATGCGTTTTGTATAAAATAGACTTACATATCTTACTTCTTATAATTTTCGTTTTTCCATACAGAACGTTGAATAGGAGTTGTGTATTGAACAAAATTATTACCGTTACAATAATTGTTTGATAACTAAGTATATATACAGGGTCCTGCAATAGTGCGTTAGGCTTCCATAGCTGCCAAACCAGACGTTTTAGGAATTCAGTTGTGAAGCATTTCCTTTCAATTCTGCATCTCAGGAAATTATTTTCTGATATACAGGGTGTTCCCAAATAAAATTATTCAACAAATGAGTAATTTTTTAAATGGAACACCCCTTATATTTTCGCCTATTTTCAATGCTCTTCAATACCTCTACCATGATGCAAAGTATTAGGAATATTTTTCTAACGGTACGGATCTTAATTAGAAAAAACTGCAAAATTTCGACGAATCAGTAGTTCGGTAAAAGCCCTTTACCGATGTCTAGAGCGATAGAAACATGAATTTGATCAGGATTTCTTGTAACTTAAGAATTTGCCTAGTCATCGTTCCTAAATGATCAACCTCTCTTATACAGGGTGTCCGTTATCAATGTCCAAATATGAAGAATTTCAAATAGTTTTTCCTCGATTTTTTCAAATGTAACACCCTGTATTTTTTTCCATGATGGTATACATAGTTAAAAACCTTACGTCTTTTCAGAAGTAACCAAAGGGCTATTTTCACTCCTGCGTCTAGCAGGCACGAAAAAGTTGAAAAAGAGAAAGAAAATTTGTGTTAATGATCCAAGAGATGTTCAAAGTGTCGTCGGCCTTCTCTGGAACACAAAGCGATCAGATCGTTGAATGATCCACTAACCCTTCATCAGCATGGCTGGAGAAATGCTTCGGAAGGCAGTCACAATCCTCTCTCGCATATTGGGAGCTGTTGTTGGAACTTCATCATACACGATTCCCTTTATGTATCCCTATAAAAAAAATCTATTTTGGTGAGATCCGGTGATCTAGCAGGCCATCTTGTCGGTCCGCCCCTACCAATCCATCTATTTGAAAACTGTTGGTCCAGTAAATCCCTCACAGGACGAGAATAATGAGCGGTTGCTCCATCATGCTGAAACCATATTTCATTTCGTATTTCCGTAGGTAACACTGCTAACATTACGGGAAGAATGTTCTGAATGAAATTCAAATATGCAGCTCCATCTAAATTCCCTTCGAAAAAATGAGGGCCTATCACATGATTGCCTATTACTGCTCCCCAGACATTCAATGACCACCTGTGTTGATTGTCTTTTAAAATTTTAATTCTTGGATTTCCTACAGAGTAATAATGAAAATTGTGCCTATTGACGGCTCCGGAATTGTGGAAGGTTGCTTCATCACTGAATAAAACAAATTCAAAAAATGTAGAGTTCTGTTCAATTTGAAAACTTGCCCAGTTACAGAAATTCAGACGGTTTTCAAAATCGCTATCGGTAAGCGCCTGGTGCATCTGAATGTGGTAGGACACCAAGCTCCCTTTGGCTTGTGTGTGGATTTTCAGTTACATGCAGTAAAGCCTCGAGCTCCTTCTCTTGTTTAGTGGCCGATTTTATCGTCTCTTCTTTTTTATACTTGAGATCTCCTCTCTCTACAAATCTGTTTAAAAGCCTCCGAAAACTCTACTCATGTGGATGTCTTCTTTCGGGATATTCGACAGCATAGGATCTACTGGCGAATAAACAGTTTGTGTGGCACTGCCCCAACATAAAAATCATATCAACCATTTCATCTTTACCGAAATTCATCTCAGTTTATTGTATTCGGAAATAACTTTGAGCTCTGAATAACAATATTTTGATCAATAATAATAATCGATGTACATGATAACAGTTTCTGTAGCACTGCTCCGACATGAAAATCATATGAACCATTTCATGAATAATAATTTTTTGGATGTCGATAAAACTCTGTAATCGTTAGAATACACAAGTTACCAATAATACCTCTATGTATGTGTTACTTATTCGGACAAACATTATCATTTTCATGTTGAACTTCAAGGATTATGATTTCGAAGAGTTTTAAAGTTTTTCGAAAATTGGTCATTCAGTTTGGTTTCATTGTGTGGCTCATTTAAAATATCCGTTAACTAGTTATTATGTTCATTATTCCTGAAATTTTTGGTTGAAATGTAATTTTTGTTGTCTGCTGGACACAGGAGTGAAAATAATCCTAAGGTTACTTCTGAAAAAATTTAAAGTTTTAAACTGTGTGAATCATCATGGAAAAAAATACAGGGTGTTATATTTGAAAAAATCGAGAAAAAATTATTTGAAATTCTTCATATTTGGACATTGATAACGGACACCCTGTATAAAAGACTTGGCAAATTCTTTGTTAAAAGAAATCCTGATCGAATTCATGTTTCTATGGCTTCTGAAAATCGGTAGAGGGCTTTTACCGAACTACTGTTTCGTAGAAATTTTGCAGTTTTTTCTGAATAAGATCCGTAGCGTTGAAAAAATATCCCTAATATTTTGCGTCATGATAGAAGTATTGAAGAGCATTCAAAATATGCAAAAATATAAAGGGGGTTCCATTTAAAAAATCACTCATTTGTTGAATAATTGTATTTGGGAACACCCTGTATATTAGAAAATAATTTGCTGAAATGCAGAATTGAAAGTACAAAGGGAATGCTTTCCAACTAAATTTCTAAAATGTCTGGTTTGGCAGCTATGGAAGCCTAACGCACTATTGCAGGACCCTGTATATTATTATTATTTGATTTCCATGGTTTCGATCACCATCGACTTCTCGAAAGCCTATCGATCCAAAGGAAGAAAGTTGAAAATTCAATTACCTAAATTTTTCAGTTGAAGAAAATATTTTCATGGCGATGTGTCATGAATTATCAGTTCGCAGAAAATTCAGTTGACGTCATCAAATCCTAATTGAGACGTTGCTACGAATATTTTTTCACAGAAATGAAAAATTTTCGACATAAGAAAAGTTACAGCAACATTTCTGAAATTTTCATTTTCGAACCCGGTAATTATGTAACGGTGTATGGAGTTGTGCCTCGCTATTGAGTTCTTCATGGAAATTAGCCCTCAGACAACGACATCAGTTTTCGTCTGTCTATTACCAGAAATAGCACTTCCCATTCAAAAGTATCCAATTGGCACACCCAGTACAGTCCTCAGTTCAATCAGATGATTATTTTTGGAACTACATGCGGAACTAACATTTCGGGATGACAAACCGTTTAGACTTTCTGCTTAGAGATCTCAAGATCTTCATCCTTGGGGGTTAACTGATGAGCTGTAGAAAGAACGAAACCGTTTGTAAATGGCAATTTCGTTTTTGCAACTAATTTTGTTATCACTCAATGCATTGTGCTGACTTGATATGTTCATATCATGTTGGTACATTCAGTAAAACGTTTATCTTGGCTTCGAAATGAGATCCTTTCAATCAAAATTTCGTCTTGCGGATAGAAGATAAGAAAATTCACTGATATGGGAATCAGGTCGTGGTGGGCACAGTCCGTTCCTGGATGGGTGACCGCTCACAAGAGTATTAATGTTTTGAACTCTATGTCAGTGCATTTCTCGACATTTTTCACGATATATGTCTAACAAGAAAAATGAGAGTTATACATACGAGCGATTATGACGTCAGGAAATTTTCTTGATATTTATGTCATTTGATGAATGAATCTGAAAGCATTTTTTCTATGTCTCCGATATCTGGGTTCAAATATCCTCAAACAATAACGCAATGTGCTTGGTTTAAAATTTTTCGAAAAGAAGAGAAATTCTGATTGAAGTCTTGGAATCTCAGTCAAATATATTTTTACTCATTCAAACCAGTGATATCACCATTTATTAGAAGCATCATAAATCAACAGATACAATAAAAATCAAATTTTACTAAATGATCAGACAGACTTGAACAGATCGCCGTTACTTAAGTTGTCTGGTTGATACCACAGAATTCCCCAACACAACAATAGTCACTCACCCCCTCCTTCCTATTTGCATATACCAGACTATTTAAAAACTCTCCTTGCATTTGTAAGTAGTAGTTACATATACTCACCTGAAGAAGTCATGGTATGACGAAACAGCTGTTGTGAAAACGAATAAAATTAGCGGAAATTGAAAATTTTTCATTTCTCAATTTGTACATTCAGCTCTTCAAATACATTGATTGGACGTGAGTGAAATATTATTTCCTTCTTTCATTACTGAGAAATTCAGATCATTCACACCAAATGGAGTTAGCTTTTTGTTGTAAGAATGGTTTCTCGTATAAATTTCACTCATTCCTAAAAATGGTACTCGACAAGACGATTTAGAACTAAAGAGTTATTTGGGGTAGCAGTTTAGTTCCAGAAATGTTCTCATTTCCTTCCTCACACAAGCTTTCAAGATTTATTCATCCCCTTCATTGGCAACTATTTATCTTTTCTTGGTTATGCAGATTCTGACGAGGAAAATGTATTCCTTCGTGATCTTATATCAATTTTCCATTCTTCCCAGATATATCTTATATCTTTCCTCAACGGACATTTCCTTTTATTCACGACACTCCTTATTTCTGATTTTGTTATTCAGTTCAAGCAAAGGATAACCTTGAATAGAAATATCTACAAGACACAAAGTAATGGGTAAGGCCATTTTTTCGCACTTGTTCTAGGGAACAAAGCGTTATCATTTCGTCACATTGTCTGTAATTTTCGAATTTTCAGCCGAAAATGGTCTTAAATAATTGGGTTGAGCTCCCTGAAAAAGAATCCGTGGTTAAATTTGATTCTATCCGTCCGTTCGTATGTGCTCTCACTTTCGAAGGAAAATACTTAGCGACTTGAAATTGTCAGATTAGGTTTGGAGCCCAAATGTCTCAGTTAAGTTCGTTAATGGTTGAAATCGATTGGATAGTTTCGGAGTAAGGCTCATTTAAAATTTTGAGGTTGATTCCTCCATATCTCATGGAGCATTGACTCGATCAAATTGAAACTTCGTGGACAGTTTTGGAATACTAACGCACAACTTAGAGGAAAATTACGTGTGGATCCAGTTGCTTTGAAATTCAAACAAAAATTTTATGCGAAAATTTGCAAAATTTTTGATGAAAAATTTTTTTTCTTTGAAATTATTTATTAGATTTCACTAGAATTCGGCACAAACCTTAGAGTCAGTATTTAACAACAATATTCGAAATCTCAATTCCATTCGATATTTACTTTCTGAGATATAAGGCAAAAAATGTGCCAAATTTCGTTGTTATTTGGAATTTTTACGTTATTTCCGCAATATCTCAAGTGCAATTACAATCAGATTGAAACTCCTTAATCAGGTGGAGATTACCAACACGCAACTAGGAACAAAAGTTCGTGTTGATCTAATAGTGAGAATTTGAACAATCGCGTAAAAGCTCCTGACCTCACTTGCTTTCTAGACTTTCGATTAGCAGGATTAAATTAATTTTTCGAAAAGCTTGAATCATAGAATGCTGAAGTTTTCCTAAGTTATTATTTAAAATTTGCTGTTTTAACTCTAAATTCAGAACCACTGTTCGTTCAGTTTTATATATATGTATACAAATATAGGAAATGGTTTCATGGAGAAGAAAGAGCTCCAGTAGTAATAGTAGTATACAAATATATATATCTTTCTTCGTATATTAATGAAGGGCATTCTACATGAATCTTCAAAATACATGGATTAATGAGAAGGAAAGTTTCAATAGCTATGAGAAAAACCTACATGAAGGTGTTTGGATGTTAATCGATCAGGACATATTACATTTTTTCATAGATGTATGGTATCAGTTTCACGGAAACACTCAATTGACAATATAATTTTCGAATAAAACCTCTTTTTTCTGGGGAACAGAGTGCTATCGTTTTGTCCGAATGCCTGTAATGATTTAGCTGAAAATGGTCCCAAACGACCAGGTTGGACTCACTGATGAAGAATCCGGTGTCAAAATCGATTCTGTCCGCCCGGCTGTCCGTAGAAGAATCCTATCGACCTGAAACTTTCAGGGTAGGTTGCATATCAAAATGCGACGGTTCAATTCGTTAAGGGGCAAAATCGGCCAAACGGTTTCGGAGTAGGAGCTTTTTGAAGTTTCGTCGATATTTTGGCGATAATTCAAAAACTACTTGAACGATTGGATCGAAACTTGGCAGTTAGTTGGAGTACAGTAACGCGCAACTCCTCGCGATCATAGTATAAGTAAATTTTGAAAAAAAAATTTTATTAGCGAACTGTTCATCACCTTTGAAGTAAAATTCAGCGCGAACTATAAGCTCCATATTCCACAGCAGTGTACCAAATTTCAATTCGATATGGTAATAAGTTTCGGAGATATTGGAAAAAAATATATGAAATTTCATGTTTTTTTCCAATATCGTTGATTTTTTCGAATTAACTCAAGAAATACTGATTTAATCATGATGAAACTTCGCACCTAGGTTGAAGATGATGAAACACAGCTTTTTTGTGTGAATTTTGTGATGATCGTGTCATTAGAACAATTCGAAAAAAATTTCAAATTTTTTCTTTCAAATACATATTTAATATTTTGTGATTATCCTATCATATTATCGTCATTAAATTCTGTATCAACCTTCGAACAGTTATTTTTAGATAAAGTACTGGATTTCAATCTAATGAATGGGTAAAATCCGCCGAATGATTCTGTAGATATACCCATTCAAAATTTTATTTTTCCAATACTGTAGCGAGCGCCCTATTCTAAAAATACAGATAAGATCGAATTGAAATCCAGTAATTTATCGAGAAAAACCTAAGAAAGCACTGCCGCGAAGGTATGCTTTTGCTCGCATGTTCAAATCCGCTGCTGAAGCGGTCATCTACATTGAACATGTGCGCAAAAGCTGCTGCCTTCACGGCAGTGCTTTTCTAGATTTTTTAACGCATATTTTCTATGATATTAGTCGGACCCCGTGAGAAAAAATGAAAAATGAAATGCCGGTTGTCGATATCTTCTCTCTGTAGCTCTGAAGGATGAGTAAAAAATCGGGTTCTAGTTTCTCCCTTATTTGAAAATATCTCTGTAACATTTTCTGTCCTCATCATGTCGCCATCTTCGATGCGAAGTATCTCTTCAACTGAGCATTCTCTGGTATATCTCCATAGAAACCTTCAGTTTCAATTTGGGGTTCTACACTCATCCCAATTTTTTCCTATGAATCCTGCGACGCCCTGTAGATTTATGATTCAGAGCAGTTCATCTGCAATCTGCTCTCTTCATTAACTGCGAATACATTTAGCCTCAAAAGAACTACTCAGAAATATCTGAATTTGCCTCACTAATCAGGTTAAATATGTTCACTTTCGCAAAGGGAAATATCATTAGTTCATTAATGATCATCTTCCGCTGTGGCAATGTATTTGATGCATCAAGGATAAGTTGTCAGCTACGCGAAATTATTCACGGAAATTCATTGAGAAATTGAATAATCATTAGTGCTGATTACTTCGAAATCAATTAAGAGAGATCTTCTAATAATTTTGAAGAGAATCAATCTAGATTATATATTTCCAGAGAGAAAGAACTTTAAAACCGTTTCTCGAATGAACAACGAATGAACCACGTGAAACTTTTTCAGTCTTTCGAGTTCGGAGTTCCAGAAAAAGTAGTAAGGTAAACTCGAAGAAAAGAAATATTTTTTACTTATTTTTCTCTTGAGATCTGATCTTTTTGCGCGCATGTACTGGGGAACAGCGTGCTTACGTTTTGTCCAAATGCCTGTTATTTTCGAATTGTGAGCCAAAAATGGTTCCAAACGAATAGGTTGGACTCACGATGATGAATCTGGTGGCAAAATCGATTCTGTCTGACCGGCCGGCCGTCCATCCGTAGGCACGATTACGGGCGTACGGAGAATCCTATCGATCTGAAACTTTCAGGGTGAGTTAGAGCCTTTTGTAGTTTTGAGGTCCTTTCTTTAATATTTCGGGAACTACAAAAACGATTGAATCGAAGGTTGGCAGTAAGTTAGAGTATAATGACGCGCAAATTTTCGCGAAATTTTGATGAGATAACACAAAAATGTTATTTATCTTACCTCGCATCTATCCATGTGAACATTTCTTTTTTTTTTCCTGGATTCCGTAAATCATGAATTGAGAACAAACCAGCGCGAAAATGTATTTTGTAAGTGTTAATTTAGATTATTTTTTTCATTACGTTGACTTTCTTGAAAACGATAACCAATCGAAGAAGGAAATATTATAAATTTTTGACTATGAATGCCCATCCATCAGAGAGGCATTTGGTGAATTTTTGTATTTTGTGGGCGAAAACCAGCATATAGTTTCAGTTGAAGCAGTCAGTTTTTAGAAATTGATCATGATACAAATTTACTCAACTCATGGTGAAGTTGTTCTAATATTTATGAGGAAGAAAATTGAGGCATAGACATGATTATGCCCGGGACGAATCATTCACCTACCTATAATCCCCACTACTGAATCCATCATCATTTTGGCATTGGGAACAGCTACATACAGAATATTGGGATTGATATTCTGTTGTGATTTCACTAAGTTCGCTTTTTCTGGATCTTGAACTTGTCCTGCTCTTCGTCCATCTATCCGAAGATACAATAACTTCCCAAGTCCGATAAAGATACAGCCAGACTCTATTCTTCATGTTTTCGTCACCTATGCCTGAAGAAGAGATGTTACTGCTGGCTCTGATGCCCATTGCTCAAGTATGGATTTACTGCAATGATCCAGAAATATTGAAAATTAATATAACTGAACATATAAAACGAAATTTATTTATCATGGGTAGATTGAATGTCCGCTGAAGAAATGAATTTCGTTTTCGCAGTATTCCAAGAAAATATGGGTGAATGATTTTTTTTTTATTTCACGGGGTGCGTGGTGACCAATGGCTTCGATGCAGATATTAGACATATTCGAAAATTGGAGAAAATGAGTTCAATTGATGATACCACAGGTTTGAATTGGTGAAAAAAAAATTTAGCGGAAAATCCAGGTCTGTAATCAGGAATTTAATTTTTTTGAAATATTCGGAATTTATACTTTGAGTTATGGGTTGAAAATATTTGTACTCAGATATTGAAAGAGCAGAAAAACTACTCTCAGATTCGTTCTTCTAATCAGAACAGATGGCATATATACCCTTTTCTTCTTCCCATGGTGAAAAGGTTCGAAAAATATACTTGCAAAATAACGGAACTTTGTCCCTATTTTTCTAATCCATATACCACGCGGTCACCTATCCAGCTACTGAGCCTGACCATCTCTGCTTGATGTCCATATAAAAACAACTCATGATTGCAATGAACCTTCATACTCTTTTTCTCAACCCGTAGAGTTTTCAACTCGATTAGATATTCTATTCTTGGGAATAATACTGAAATGGCATCTCGAACCAATCCAGAATTGCAACTATTTCCTCTTAAGATTGGGTGATGACGTGACCAGCTCATATACCAGTCTATTATTTAATGATAATCAATTAATATTTGCCCTAGTGGTCTTTATCAGAGTTATTTTCATTTGCAGGGTAGATTTGGAGCTAGATGATGTAGAACAAATTCAGGAATTGCTGGAATTCGACCAATAATTTCATGAAAACCATTTCGAGAATATATTTTCGCAGTAATAATCTCATTGAGTTGAAAACTATACACAGATTGTGAAATTGTGGCATCAAGTTTCAGTCAAAGCTTCGTTATGATCTTGCGATCAAAAGATGGAAAAAGTATTCGTATATGGACACCAAACAAAGGTGGGCAGGATCAGTGAATGGATTTGTGACCGCTCGATCTATAACTTATAAAAGAAAATAAATTTTTTCTATTCTATGAAATTGCATTCCTCGAATTTCGTCATCAGTTGTGGGAGAAAGGGCCTTATACAGAACTTGTGGAAGCTAATGACGTCAAGATTCAATTATTTTTAAACCATATCCTAAAATACTGAATTTCAATTGTTTCAGAAAATTAAAATCATCAATTACATGCCTGCAAATAGAGGAATTTTTTCTCCAGTCTATTAGGTTTCAAATTGCGTGCTTTGTTACCGTTGGGCAGCTGAAAATCCGAACTGAGTAGTTCATGGTAAAAACCAATACAATACAGTGAAAAATATAACGTGTGGTGTGGCATACTTAATGAGAGAATTGTTGGCCTTTGTTTCCTGGATAACCCAACCGGATACAATTTTCTAATTTTTTTATGGAATGATCTCTATGCTTTTCTCATGGAATTGCCATTAGCAAAGTGGTCCGCAGAACCCTAAATATGATCCATGAAATGATTTCAAATTAAACCAGTCGTCATTGTGTTTTTATTATACCTACATAGTGCTCCCTGCTAAGAAGAAAGATACGAAAGTTGTCCTCGACCAAAAAAAGGTTAGGAGCCCCTGAATAAAATGGTGTCCCTGGACATAATGCTGTGATAGTTCGGAACTGTTTGAATGCAATTTTCCCAAAGAAGTGGATAGGTAGAAATTCTCCTGTAGAACTATGGCCCCGTAGATCACCAAATATTATCCCTTGTGACTTTTAGCTGTGGGGGCATTTGAAAAACAAAGTATGCTACTCGGCCGCGTAAAAGAACGGAACTCTGCTACTCAATAGGTCTTTTGCATGATTTTTTTTTATCATCGGATTCACATATTCTATTCGTAAGACCACTGAAAAACATTAACCGCCATCAAACATTTCAATTTTTAACGAGAAAATGCTCTTTTAAATTTGGCTTTGCCTTTCGGTTGTTTAAACGGACGAAACTTCGCGGTTTCCGTGACGTATGGAGATATATCCACTCTCTCCCTCTTCTCGTGTTCTTTTCCCTCTAGCAAGCCAATAGACAGCGTTGGGCTGTATCAATCGGTGAATCGTACAATAACGAGTGACGTAGAGGCGATCCGACGCGTTTCTCCCGCTTCGACCTTGAGTCCCGATTTGGCCATTTTTAATAACGAGTTATTCAAAATTCGCGAATTGTTGAATTGTGTGATATCATATATTATGATTTTGTATCGATACATGCAAGAGACCTACTAGGCAAGCGTGTCAGGAAATAACTCTTCGAACTTTAAGAAAAGTGAATGTACGTTTGAGAAGAATTGTTCAAAAGTGGATTGTTTCAAAAGGTAGTCATGTTGGAAACACAAGATTCTGAAATGATGTTATTCGTAAATTCGTTACCAAAGGAAAAAATGAAGAACTTATCATAAAAATACTCTAATTTTTTTTTGTTCAAATCAGCTTTAGAGATTTTGAAAATACGAATTATATGGTTTTTTGGAATGCTGGTTCTGGATCTGATAAGAAAAATTGTCGGCAATGACCCCTAATATCTTCTTCTCAAAAAACAGTTTTTTTCAGCCCCTAACACCGGACGCCAACGGTTGATGAAAATTTTCACAATGCCGAATACTTCATTTACCTTCATATACAGGGTCCTGCAATAGTGGTTTAGGCTTCCATTGCTACCAAACCAGACGTTTTAGAAATTCAGTTGGAAAGCATTCCCTTTTACTTTCGATTCTACATCTCAGGAAATTATTTTCTAATATACAGGGTGTTCCCAAATAAAATTATTCAACAAATGAGTGATTTTTTTGAATGAAACACCCCTTATATTTTCGCATATTTTCAATGCTCTTCAATACCTCTATCATGACGCAAAATTTTAGGGATGTTTTTCCAACGGTACGGATCTTATTCAGAAAAAAATGCAAAATTTCTACGAAACAGTAGTTCGGTAAAAGACCTCTACCGATTTCCAGAAGCGATAAAAACACGAATTTGATCATGATTTCTTTTAACAAGGAATTTTTCTAGTCATCGTTCCTAAATGATCAACCTCTTTTATACAGGGTGTCCGTTATCAATGTCCAAGTATGAAAATTTCAAATTGTTTTTTCTCGATTGTTTCAAATGTAACACCCTGTACTTTTTCCATGATGATTGAAACAGTTTAAATTTTTACATTTTTTCAGAAGTAACCTTAGGATTATTTCCACTCCTGTGTCCAGCAGACACGAAAAATGACATTTCAACCAAAAATTTCAGGAATAATGAATATAACAATTAACGGATATTTTAAATGAGTCACACAATGAAACCAAACTGAATGAAAAATTTTAGAAAAACTTTAAAACCCTTCCGAAATCATAATCCTTGAAGTTCAACATGAAAATGATAATGTTTGTCCGAATAAGTAACACATACATAGGTATTATTGGTAACTTGTGTATACTAACGATTACAGAGTTTCATCGACATCCAGCAGTGCTACAGAAACCATTATAAAGAACATCGATTATTATTATTGATCGAAATATTGTTATTCAGAGCTCAAAGTTATTTCCGAATACAATAAATTGAGATGAATTTCGGTAAAGATGAAATGGTTGATATGATTTTTATGTTGGGGCAGTACCACAGAAACTGTTTATTAGCGAGTAGCCTATGCTGTCGAATATCCCGAAAGAAGACATCCACATGAGTCTAGTTTTCGGAGGCTTTTTAACAGATTTGTAGAGACAGGAGATCTCAAGCATAAAAAAGAAGAGAGGATAAAATCGGCCACTAAAGAAGACAAGGAGCTCGAGGCTTTACTGCATGTAACTGAAAATCCAAACACAAGCCAAAGGGGCTTGGTGTAGCCTGTAGTATAAGTGTGCGTTCAGTTCGAAGAATCCTCAAAAGGAATGAGAATCATGCCTACCACAATCAGATCCACCAGGCGCTCACCGAAAGCGATTATGAAAACCGTCTGAATTTATGTAACTGGGCAAGTTTTCAAATTGAACAGAACCCTACATTTTTTGAATTTGTTTTATTCAGTGATGAAGCAACCTTCCACAATTCCGTAGCCGTCAATATGCACAATTTTCATTATTTCTCTGTAGAAAACCCAAGAATTATAAGGGAAATACACAATCAACACAGGTGGTCATTGAATGTCGGGGGAGCAGTAAATGGCCCTCATTTTTTCGAAGGAAATTTAGATGGAGCTGCATATTTGAATTTCATTCAGAACATTCTTCCCAGAATGTTAGCAGTGTTACCTATGGAAATACGAAATTAAATATGGTTTCAGCGTGATGGAGCACCCGCTCATTATTCTCGTCCTGTGAGGGATTTACAGGACCAACAGTTTCCAAATAGATGGATTGTTAGGAGCGTACCGACAAGATGGCCTGCTAGATCACCGGATCTCACCAAAATAGATTTTTTTTGGGGGGATACATAAAGGGAATCCAATATGCGAGAGAAGATAGTGACTGCTTTCCAAAGTATTACTCCAGCCATGCTGATGAGGGTTAGTGGATCATTCAACGATCGGATCGCTTTGTGTTCCAGAGAAGCGGACGACACATTCAACATCTCTTGGATCATTAACACAATTTTTTTTTGTCTTTTTCAACGCCTCTTCGTTTTTGTATCCAATATTTGAATAAAATTTTCTGTTCTGATATCAGTTTTCGTGCCTGCTGGACGCAGGAGTGGAAATAATCCTAAGGTTACTTCTGAAAAGATGAGAAGTTTTAAACTGCTTACATCATCATGAAAAAAATTCAAGGTGCTACATTCGAAATAATCGAGAAAAAACAATTTGAAATTTTCATACTTGGACATTGATAACGGACACACTGTAAAAAAGAGGTTGATCATTTAGGAACGATGACTAGAAAAATTCTTTGTTGAAATAAATCATGATCAAATTCATGTTTCTATCGCTTCTGGAAATCGGTAGAGGTCTTTTACCGAACTACTGTTTCCTACAAATTTTGCAGTTTTTTCTGAATAAGATCCGTACCGTTGGAAAAATATCCCTAAAATTTTGCGTCATGATAGGGATATTAAAGAGCATTGAAAATATGCGAAAATATAAGGGGTGTTTCATTTAAAAAATCACTAATTTGTTGAATAATTTTATTTGGGAACAACCTGTTTATCAGAAAATAATTTCCTGAGATGCAGAATAGAAAGTACGAAGTGAATGCTTTTCAATTGAATTCCTAAAACGTCTGGTTTGGCAACTATGGAAGCAGGACCCTGTATAATCACCACCAAAATTTCAAGAAAATCGCAGTATCAATAACTGAGATATTAGGGTGTATTCATGAAAACCGGTCAAATATTCAACATTCCTGAATGACATGTCATACCGAAATATTTATTCATATATCTTCAAATGAATGATAAGTGTCGACCCCATTGAAAAAACCACAAAATTATGAATCTAAATTTTTCTAATTTTCTGTCGCATATTACTTGAAGGCATTATTTCTTTACAGTTAACCGAAATTCACTTCAATTCGATGTGTCTTTTCGGATATATTGGCTAAAATAAATGTCAGATTTCATATTGTATATTTTTTTCTCTGTTGATGTAATTTCCAGGAAACCTGAAAAAATACTGACTCTTTCATGATGAAACTCAGTAACGAGTTGGAAAATGCCGATGTACAAGTTCGTGCAAAATTTCTTGTTCATGTGGATGAATTCGCTACACCCCACATAATTAAAAGTATGAGGTCCTTTCGTTTAACTGTAACAATTGATCCTTCACGAGGAAATATTTAGATACCTGATACTTTCAGTTTCGGTTAGAGATCCAAAATCGCCGAAGGAGTCGAATGGATTTAGTTTATAGGCAGATTCATGAACAATAGTAACCGAGAGATGAAATTTTTTGTCGAATATTAATGTAGGGTTAACTTTTATCCTCAAATATTCGATGAATTTTTCAGTATTCCGTGCACCTTTTGTAACTGACACACTCTTCTCGTTAATTTTTTTCAGTTTCATATCATATAATTCATAAAAATATAGGTTTAAATGATTTTTGTGCTCAATTATAGATACTCGTATTTTCATCTGATAAAATAAAAACATGCTCACCATTTAAATCCATTTTCGTCAGTGAGTATGATAGTTTCCGAAAATCTACTTGTCTTGCTTTTAAAATCGGGTTGCTGAAAACAACTTGAACAGATTGGACCTATTGGTTCAGTGGAGTGATCATTTAAGTGCGTACGCACCTAGTTGATCTTCTTTATTACTCTCGATGACTAACTATATTTATACTCGTATGTGCTATGATAGATGAGAAGCCTGTAATATGTTTTAATACTATGAGACCTCACGTCTACGTACTAAAATTATTCGAACCAATCGGACAATTCCTCATTGAATCAAATTTATACTTTCAAATTAATTGATGGAATAAAATTGTATCTCAATTCATTCACAACTAAGATTCCGAGCTCTCTACAGATGATCACTTCGGAACTTCGGAATTAATGGAATCGAAGCTTTCAACAGAATATCCAACAAAATATACAAATATAACACATCGAAAGTTTATTTTTCCTAACATTGAACAAGAAGAACAAGAACTTGGTAGTAAGTTGTAGCATAACAATGCGCGATAGCAAAACAGTGCGGAGTGCCAAACTTGGAATGGAAAGATTTTGCGATATGGTCCTTACGAAATTCAGCAGGAATATTAAAACTGTCATTTCAATCAAGTCATTAATTTCAATTCGATCCAATCTGTATTTTCGAAAATTTTGCGATACTGAAATTCTGCATAGGTATACCTAAACCTATAATTTTATTTCTCAAATATTGCCAACAGAACAGATTGAATTGAATTGAAATCCAGAAGATGTTCTAGAAATGACAGCATGAAGGTTTATGCCGTATTTCGTGAGGATAACTTGATGATAAGGTGGAAGAAGATTTGAGAAAAAAAATTTGAAATTTATTTTTCCGATTATTTCACTGACACGATAATCAGGTTTTATATTAATTGGATTAGTGTTTTTTGAATAAATCCATAAAACATAATGATACCGAGTAAGAATCCATGCAAATTGACATATTCTTCCGAACATATCCGAAACTTTAAATCGATTCAACACGAACTTTGGAACACCGTATTGAAATATGAAGTTTCAGGTTCGTGCAAATTCTTTTTAAGTATGATGATTAGTTCCGAAAAAAACATTTTCTCGAAAACTCACAAACATACGATCCCAACAAAATTTTGAGAAAATAACCTTAAAATTTCAAATGACTATAACTCCGAAACCTTTTGGCCTATTTACCCATTAACGAACCTAGCCGTCTTATTCTGATGTAGCGAGCGCCCTACCATCTCTTGCGTCTTAAGTACCCTACGTTACCTGCTTGTAACGCTTGGCCACATCATCGGTCAACGTGTAGGGGGCGCTAGCGCGCACGCTGTCCCGGTTAGATCCTCTCAAGATCTCGGAAGTACGTTCATCCCCAACGATCTGGTACACTCCCTTATAGTCCTCACAAGGGGTGTCCACTCACGTAGGCATGTAAATGGCTTAGTTTGGTGTATGCCCTGACGAGCTCCCCCAAACTAAGCCGGGACGAAACGTGATACTGTCCCAAAGAGGTTGAAGCTACCTCGCAAACCTTCAAAAGCTTCACTGAAATGCAACCAACCAATATAGTTGTTAGGAGTCTCCGTCTACCGGCCGGACAGAATTGAATATCGAAAATAACAGACATTTGTACAAAACGATAGTACGCCCTTCCCCAGAAAATGCGCGCAGAAATGTCAAATTTGTGTTTTTATCCCCATATCGTTGTTATTTTCGGAATAACTAAAAAAAGCTGATCTTATAATGATGAAACTTAGTAACGCATTCGAAAATAAGGGAATGGTGTTGTTGGATCAATTTGAAAAAAAAAATTTTTTTTAAATAATCTTTATTCTGCGATTCTTCACTCATATTATCCTCACGAAATTATGAACCTTTGAGCGGTCATCTCTCATCAACAACTGGATTTCAATTCGATCTAATCTGTATTTTCGGAAATATTGGGAATATAATAATTTGAATGGGTATATCTGAGGAAAACTTACGTGGATCTTACCCATTCACGAATTAGGCCTCCGAAGATTAATCCAGACCTATTTTATAAATATCGTATTTTTAAGTTGTATGTGTCGAAAGATAATGTGTTTACGAATATTTTTTTCTCGGAGATTATTTATTAGATTTCGATGAAATTTGGCACCAACCATGAAGTGAATATTCAGCGATAGCACTTTAACTTCCAATTCGATTCCTCATTTCTTCTCAAAATTATAGTTAGAAAAATATGGCAAATTTTGCTTTAATTTGGAAATTTTAGGTTGAATCCTCAATAATATCTCGAAAATTTATGACGTGGTCAGATTGGAGCTTTGAACTTGGTTGGAAAATGTCAATGCGCAACTCCCTGCGACATTTTATGTGAATATGGTTACAAGAGTTTTTTTTGATAAATTGTATTCGAAAATTACCCAAATTTTGTTGAACAAGGTTTTTTTCTCGGAGATTATCAATCCGATTCAGATGAAATTTGACACAGACCTTAAAATCAATATTTAACAACAATTTTTCGAATTTCAATTCGATCTAATATGCATTTTCGGAGATGAAGGGTGAAAGATTTGTCAAATTGATAAAACCGTGTAATTGGTTGAAGAGTGCCAACGAATGACTCAATGCGAATTATTGTAAGAATCTAATCGTTAGGAAATTAAAAACAAAAATGTACTCGAAAATTTTCGTTGGGACTTCTTTCTTTGTGCATATGTTCTGGGGAATAGCGTGCAACTGTTTTTGCCAACTGTCTGTAATTTACAATTTTTTTCGCGAAAATGATCTCAAAGGAATAGATTGGCACGATCATGGGCGTATGGAGAAACCTATCGACTTGAAACTTTTAGGGTGGGTTGCATTCCAAAAGGAGGCGGCTAAGTTCGTTAATCAGTTATTCAGTTTAAAGGATTTAATGTTATAGTCATCTGGAATTATGAGGTTGTTCTTCTGATATTTCAGGAACTACCTGACTGACCAGACTGAAAATATTCATGATATTTGACCAAAATTTTGCTCATGCCTTTATATTTGTAGGAAATATATCAAATTTCGTGTTTCTCTTCCTTGGTATCGTTCTTTTTTCCGGAACTACAAAAGAAAAGGAGGATTAGGAGAATAGAAATATGTAGAGAAAGTTTTCAGTTTAATCACGAAGGTCGAATTTGTGAATGGGTTGAATTCGCCCAATGTTCCAAATTCCGTAGATGATAATATCCGTTCGAAAGTTTATTTTCCAATACTAAACATCGGATCAAACTGAAATCTTATACCAAATGTAAAATGACGTTCATGCAGAATTTCTAAGGGCCACATAAAAAAAATCCTTAAATTTTACCATCAGGAAATCGCCTCGGTATTCACATGAACCTTTGACATCAACACCTTATTCTGATATACTTCGTATAATGCTCATTAAACTTGAACATAAATTCTGTATTTGACCATTCTTCCTCAAATCAAGTATCGTTTTGGATTAGACATAAGAGAATTAAGTACCTACATACAAATGATGAGATTACTATGATGATAAAATGTTAAGCATCATTCTCCTGACGAAAAACTCGATAATAACTTGCGAGCAGCACTCTTGGGAGTTCTGAAATCCTCATTTGAAATTTTAAGACATTCAATAAATTAAATTTCTATATTTCTATGTTCTATGTACCGAACAATAAGTGATAACCATCGTTATTCAAAATTTATTCATAATTCGCTGTCGATTAAATCTTCAACAAATTTCGGCATGCATTTTCTTATTCATGTACACATTAATTTTCTCGATTAATTACAATCATTATTTCTCTAGTGGTGGCGGAATAACCTAGAAAGCTAGTATATTCATTCTTCCAGAAAAAACATTGATGCGTGATAATAGACGATTACACTGAATAATGGTAGATCATTCTTATCCAAGTGGTACACCAATTAAATATACTCGTAGATCAAATATGTGTGTCCAATGCTACAAAATTAATAAGGAAAAAAATTGTCTAGGAGCCTTTCGAAAAGACATCCTTCGTCTCCGATACCCTAAGCAAAAATATTCGTCACAAACTGACTAAAATTATCTACGGATTATCTCTTATATCTGTTTATAAGTTGCTGTTGTCACTTCAACGCGTTAATTTGTTTTTTAGATTAACTCAATATTCCTGATTTGTGAAGTGGTTTAGAATTTCCCGATAATCTTTTCCAAAGAGTGAATGAATCAGAGAAAACCTATGCTATGGTGAATAACTCGAAGAAGAGGTCAAACTGAATCTAAGCAAGATTCATCGATTGGAGACTAATATTATTAGCTCATTTTGGAAAACTGGCTGTTTCTTGCATTTTTCGCAGAAATAGGATGATTTAAAACATGATTGAAGCCAAATATTCCACAATCATTCACACAGGCCTTGCCATTCCGACACAGAATACACCCTGGTTGTCAGAATTTTTTGGAATCTTTTGAAAAGTTAAAAAGTTACCGATTTCATTCTATGTTTCGATACTAGGCGTAGAAAAAGTATTAATTGTTTAACTCTTCAAAACTTTGATTCAATTTCGAGTGTATTGCCGAACTCGTTTTCGACTCGTTTGAAAAATTGTTCTCAGACTCAAAAACCATACTTTCGCACTCGTTAAAAAATATTAGGGCTCTGCCGAGCAGTGGCGTAACAAGACATAACGGTGCCTGGGGGCAAAAAAGGCGGGGATCCCTGATAAAGTTTTATAGGGTAGAAGTATAAATGGTATTTGAAGAAGCAGAGAACATGAGCTCAGTTGGGGATTCCAGAAATATAATTGAATTAATGATGTCATCAAGCAATGGAGCAAAATGAATAGAAAAGTCAATCTATGTTTTTATATGAATTATTCAATGGTGGATAAAAATAAAACTTTCAAATCCATGTAGGTATACATATTATTCATTAAAAAAGGTGAACTTGTATATAAAATAAATAACCATTCTTAATTAAAACATCTTCCCAGATCTATTTTCCGCGCAAGAATCAATGACTCAAATCAAATCTAGACTTTGTGCAGCTTTGTTTCCAACTGATATCCGTAATGAATGCCGCTGTCGAGCTTGTCCCATAATATTGCTTCTTCTAGGGAAGAGCGAGTTATCATTTCGTCACGATGTTTGTAATATTCAAATTTTGAGCCGAAAATGGGTTGAACTCCCTGAAGAAGCATCCGTGGTCGAATTCAATTCTGTCCGTCCTACCGTATGTGCTCTAACGTTCGAAGGAAAAGACTAAGCGACTTGAAATTGTCAGATTAGGTTTGGAGTCTAAATATCTCAGTTGAGTTAGTTAATGAGTTGCATCAGTTGGATAGTTCCGGAATTGGACCCATTTTAAATTTTGAGGCTTATTTCTCGATAGGTCATAAAGTATCGACTCGATCAAATTGAAACTTCGTAGACAGTTTTGAAACTCCAAGGCGCAGCTTGGAGCAAAATTTGGTGATGATCCAGTTGTTAGAAAATCAAAAAAAAAATTTTTTTTCGAAAATTCATTAAGTTTTGGATGGAAAATTCCGTTCTCTGAAAGTATTGATTAGATTTCAATGAAATTTGCCAAAAACTTCAGAGTCAGTATTTGATAACAATGTTTTACATTTCAATTCGATGCGATATTTACTTTCGGAGATATGAGGAAAAAAATGTGCCACATTTCGTTGTTATTTGGAATTTCAACGTGTTTTCCGCAATATCTCAAGAAGTACAAGTGCAATCAGATTGAAACTTCGTAATCTGGTGGAGATTACCAACACGCAACTAGATGCAAAATTTCGTGTATATCCAATTGTTAGAATTTGAACAATTTTCAAATATTTGAAAACTCAATGCTATCACCTACTGCACAAGCAGTATATTATTTTCGTTCCGGTTTCGAACTTTATTTTTCGATCCACCATACCAAATAGCCAGAATTTTCTACTTGAAATTGATAGAGATGAATAAATAATAAATGAGCATCTCAATCTAGGTGGCAAAGAGGGCAAGGGGTAAAATATGTTTTTCTCCATACCACACCAACTGCTACGAGCGGCGAAAAAGCACTTGTTATGGTATAAATGACAAAAGAAATGATGTGCACGAAAGCGTTAAAAAATGCATGTAATTTTTCAATAATTCAATATCAAGTGAGTAATATTCTGATCGAAAAATTAATTGAATACATACGATTTACGTTGAATTATTAATTATAATTGGTACAGCGCTGAGTTGATTACATAGAGTTTATTTTAAATTTTTTACATATTAAGATATTTTCAGCTAGTTCAAACGAGGTTTAATGTGGCTCAGCGCTTGTTCGTACGTAGGTACACCGCTGGTGCCACCTGAAATTTTAATCTCAATATCTTGAAAAATTATTTTCTGATAGGATTAATTCTCTGAATTTAGTTGTATAATACGGACATGAACACCTCTGTGAAATTTCGTGAGCATTGGGCCACAGTAAGTTGTTGCAAAATATTAAACACTGTATTTCGGTACGTTATGTCTCGGCCAAGTATAATATTTCATCTCGATTTGGTCTGTTTTTCTGGAAATATTCACGTAGAAAAGAAGTTGAGTGATCACTACAAAACAAATCAGTAATTGTCTGCCAAGTAGGGGTACGTAGCAAAATGACTCTCAGTACTTGTCGTAACTCAACAGATTTGTCCACAGATAATTAGGGAATACGGCCACCTGCATTGCGTGCTTTCTATTTGACGATTTGGGGAGCTCGGAGCTGCCCCCGCGCATGAAACTTGTTAAAAAATATAAAGCGCGGGGGCAGCTCCGAGCTCCCCAAATCGTCAAATAGAAAGCACGCATTGTTTTCACTTTGCGAGCGAGTTTAGGCGGTTTGCCCTTCAAGTGGTTTGTGCGTTATTATAAACACAGACATTTAGGCATGTTAGATTTATCCTTGGGGATATTTGAAAATTCCAGATAAGAGTCAGTCGGGATCGGAATTCGAAGCTTAAGCTTAAGGTCGAAAACGCCGAGGCTCGGCTCAACTATTTAAAATAGGTTTTTTACGTTTGTGTTCATATTTTCACTGGATTTATTATTTCGTATCGGCACTAGTCTAGTATATTCATTTTAAACTAGGAATCGAATTAAAGTGTGTTTTTTTGATCGTTTAGTTTGATTTGAAATCTTTCGAACTTCCTAGACGCCAGCTCTAATGGTGCGTAGGACTTCGGCGGGAAATTCACAACAATTGGCGACCGTGACAGGACAGTTGTTAAAAAGATAATATAAGTAGTGCGTTACGAATAAGAAAAAAACGTGGAATTCGTTTGAACAACGCAAAGTAGCCCCACGTAAAACTTTAGTGTGATTGCAAGTTCAGTTTCTCGGTTGAGTATTTACGAAAGTGTAAAAATGACCGTTCTCGAAATCCCTAAGAAGAATAGGAAGGTACTTCGTATGTGCTTTACCAAAGCGACTAATGACTTAGACGGACATATTAAACAAGTTCCTTTGGATTTAACTGATGTGAGTGTATCAAGCCCAAGTGGGACAGTTTGAATGTTTGTTATTGTTAAGTCTACAGTTTGATGTTGGAAGACGAAGCTACGGAGGAACACCTGATGGAAGAAATGGAGCAGCGCGAAGTCAACATAAGGCGATTCACAGGTCTGAGAGTGAAAGTGAAAAAGCTCATGGAGAAACCTTTGGAGGAGCGTTCGGAAAGTAATTGTTCGGGCAGGCTAGACCCAAACCAAGGTAGGAGAAAATTCTTATAACCCCAAATTTAATTCAAACAATACGACGGCAGCATCAAGGATTAGCTAGGATTCTGGTCACAGTTCAAAAAATTCATTTGGATGAAGAGATTGATAACTATGACAAGATTGAATACCTTCTGCAGTCCACTGATCCTAAGAGTCGTGCACGTCGAATTGTTGAGAGTTTTCCTTGCATTGACTAGAATTATGGAAAATTTATTGAATGCCTGCGAGCAAGATTTGGGCGGGATGACTTGCAAATTGAATTTTATGTACGAGAATTATTGAAGTTGGTTTAGAATGTACAAACTCATAAAGATAAACAATTCGAATTGTGCAAGTTGTACGTTAATATTGAATCCCAACTCAGGGTACTGGATTCACTAGGAATTACTTCCGATAAGTACGCAGCGCTGTTATTTCCACTCATCGAATTGTGTTTGCCACAAAAAGTGTTGAGAATTTTGCAAAAATAGCCTTTCAATTCAAGCTTGGGTATCTTGCATGAGAATCTAAAGTATCTGAAAATAGACAGGAACCACCTTCAGACTAGACGAAAATGACTGTCGAGAGTCTATTGAACTCTGAAATCGATAATGTCAAGTGTGTATTTTGCACTAGAGCACATGCAAGTAAAAAGTGTGTTGGGGCTCGAATCATGACTCTTGTTGAAAGAAAATCGATTTTGATGCAGAAAAAGGCGTGTTTCAAATGTTTGAAATTTGTCCACATGTCTCGTAAATGCAAGACTAATTCGAATTGCGCCATTTGTAGTGATGTGTCAAAAATTGAAAAACCGAAAAGTGCCAATTTCAGAGGAAGCCAAAAATTGCTCCCAAGATATCCAGAAAAATATCAGTATGATCAGTTTTGCGGATGAGCATGTTTTTCTGCAAGTATTGCCTGTGAATATTGTGAGCCACAGCGGTAGGAAAACTGCTAGAGCATTTTTAGACACAGGCAACACAAACAGTTATATTTTGAAGTCTTCAGTGTCCGAACTTAATCTGAAACCAAAAAGAGGCCAGAAAATTACGCATTGTTTGTATGGTGGATTGGAAAATGACGAAACGCATTATATTTATGATGTTACAATTTCTAAAGATTTCTAAGACATTTAGGCATGTTAGATTTATCCTTGGGGATATTTGAAAATTCCAGACAAAAGTCAGTCGGGATCGGAATTCGAAGCGATAAGCTTAAGGTCGAAAACGCCGAGGCTCGGCTCAACTATTTAAAATAGGTTTTTTACGTTTATGTTCATATTTTCACTGGATTTATTATTTCGTATCGGCACTAGTCTAGTATATTCGTTTTACAACTAGGAATCGAATTAAAGTGTGTTTTTTTGACCTTTTAGTTTGATTTAAAAATTTTCGAACCTCCTAGAAGCCAGATCCTTAAGGTGCATAGGAATTAGGCGGGAAATTCACAACAGTACTTATTGTTGTTTGATAAATTCGTTATGTCCACTGAATAATGATATCTACCAGAATTGCAGTCAGTTCATAAAATAATTTCAATCAGTAGTTCTTACTGAACACATAAGGGGCGGACACTGATTCGATGGTGGTAAATTAATTTGCATAGTAAACTAAATATTTAGCTATCCCCACAGCTACGAAATTTTTTGCTGTGATTGCAAAGTTTTAGTAATCTCAGCTAATGATAATGTCAGTGTTGAATGAGTATTTCTTTTTGGAATTCAAGCAGTCTTGGGCAATTTCAGTAAGTACTTGAATGGGTGACTGCTGTAGATATGACTACACATCAGTGCTTCTCCCGATTTTTCCCGCGTTTGTTTCGAAAAATAAAACTGTTATCATATCGACCAGATGTCTGTTTTTCGGTATTTTACGCCGAAAATGGTCTTATATGATTGGGCTGGACTAACCTATATACAAGGCCGACGGGAGCAATTCTGGCTCCTGAAACAAAAATTTCTCAGCTTGTTTATACCCAAGGATAAAGGAAAATAGAATTAATATCACACTAGAAAAAAGATGGAAAATAATCCTTACATAATTGTGTAGATATTATACCCTCCCAAAAAACATAAAAATATAAACATAAGCTATGTATGAAAAAATATAAAACTAAAATACCCTATTTTCCATATGAGTGTCCACTATACAGCACACCTAAGTATAAATTGAGTATTTTTTAATTGTCACTTTGCAATTTTCAGAAATCACAATAATTGTACCTTTCTGGATTCAAATCTAGCAAAATCGTCCATTACATCTTCAAAATTAATTTTTTTGTTTATTTCTTGTTCACTTGAGATTATTGCTAGTCCGGAAAGTTTCTCTTGGTACATAGCGGAGCACAAATAACTCTTCATAATCTTCAATTCTGAAAAAGAACGTTCCCCGCTAGTTACAGTTACTGGCATTGTAATAAGTATTCAGAAACTGGAGTAGTAACATTCTTTATTCTAGCGTGCTACTCAAAATAGGCAATTCAGTACCATAAGATTTCTGTGTTCAATGTCATCTCCTAATTGTTCGAAAAGTCTACAGCATTTTTGTATTATATATTCAAACAATGAACTATGCTTCTTCAATTGTAGGAAGCGTTCATTTAAGTAAGTAACGAATATGACGTCAAGTAAATACTTGAAAAAATCGATGTGAAATTTTCTTTTTCTTCTTTTAATGACGTATTTCTACCTTCATATTGAAATAAGAGTCTTGTTTTTTTACAGATAAAAATTTCTGGCTCAGACCCGAATTCAGGCGAATATGGAGGATATTCGTTGCCATTTCTTCAGCAAAGCAAAGCATTCTCCCGAAACCATTTACTCTGTAGTCCCTCAAATGATATGAATTTTTTTTAGCTCGCTAACACACACATTAATGATCTTACCGGGACTCTGCAACTGTTAAGATACATTACTGATGTGCAGTAAAATATCATACCAAGTTACTACAGAACAAATGAATTTGAAAGAGGAAGTTTTCAAAGCGAGATTTTTGATTTTACTTTTAGTGTCGTGAATGTTTACACACTTTTGAACTGCAGCATCAGCAGACCCGAAACAGGATTTATTTTCAATAATCTAGGATTAAAATAATATATGAAAAGGCAGTCCTCCGATTTTGCACGAAATGCCGCCCCTAGCAAAGTGTCGCCTGAAACTACTGCCTCGCTGTCTCACTCCTTGCGCCAGTCCTGCTTTTATAGAATTCATGGTTAGATACAATTTAATGCTGTCTATCCGTCCGTGAACACCTCCCGTAGAAAAATCTAGGAAATGGAAAGTTTCACGACAGATTTGGAGCCAAGTACGGCGGTTGAATTGTTGATGAGCAAAATCTGCTGAATTAAAGAGGTAAGCTATTTACAATTTCTTCTGGAAATTTACGATCCGATCATGATGGGAGTTGCTACGTGGTAATTGATCTGGATAATTTTTACGCGCAGGTTCTGAGGAACAGCGTGCGCTATCGTTCTGTCCAAATGTCAGTTATTTTTCAATCCTATCGACCTGAAACTTTCAGGGGAGATTGCATTTCAAAATGCGACGGTAATGTTTTTTACTGGGCTAAATCAGCCAATCGGTTCTGGAGTTAGAGCTTTTTGAAGTTTTAAGAATATTTCTGTGATGAGTATAATGGGGTATAATGACGTGCAACTTTTCGCGGAATTTTGTTGAAATCATACTGTGAAACGGTGTTACTTTGAAACTCCTTCTGTGATTTATTAGTGAGATTTTATTTCTTGATTAATTTAATTATTCACTGTTGTTCATCTCAAATACTTTTTTAAAAAAAAATGCTCTTCCAAAAATGTTTCAAAATAATCCTTCTGAATAACAAAAAATACTAATTTCCAATCAGTAGGACAAAAAACTTGTCTATTCCATCACGAACTTCGAATTTTCTGAGAATTAGGTGCAATGTCAATATTGAAGTAATGCAACGTGCGAAATGAAAAACTTAACTGATTCGAATCGAAACATTTCTGCTTTTTTCAAATATTCAAATCCAATATTGAAATTCCAATATACAGGATGTTGGATCTCAGCTTGACAAATGTTCCATATTTTTCTGATACGGACCTTGAATTTTTCAATTATTTGAATATGAATCGATTGATACTTGGTGGTTCGAATGTTATGAGCAATTGAAAATATTGGTGAATACAAGAAACACACTGTATCTTGGTTATGGAATTGATTACATCTACCATGTATAGTTTTTTTGGACTCCTCTAAGGTAGCTCTACCTCAGTTTCCGTATGTTCATTTACCAATGAAATACCCTCTATACTTCCTTTAAAATAGGATAAATGATAAGGCATTAAGATTAATAACCACACTGAATACAAAATCTCAACAATTTCTCTAAAGCTGATTGATGAAGCACCGATCAATATGGATTATCTGATGTTATTACGGCTTCCTTCTCTTGAGATGTTTCATTTAATGCATCGAGTCAAATGAGCGTTGAACCTATTGTTCCACATGTACATTATTAACACTGGAAACAGGGATCACAATTAATTACCATTTTTATGTTTGATGTATTTATATTGTATATAGTAATAGAAACCTATATCACGTCTATGATTATGGAATGAATGTGAAAATATATTACTCAGAATACCTTGATTCATTCATCAATGCAATTCAAATTCCTATTGATTAAAGTAGGTCTCTCACTTATCGGCAACAGACACGGCAAAAACGAAATTTATTTCCCTGCAAATTTGTATTTCTGATTATTCATTCGGATTCAGTCACCACCGTATCTTTCATGAAACTCAAGAATAATCTTCACAAGAGGGGGAATGAAATGCAATATGAACAGAATGAAAACTTGAAATATGGGCGTTTAACGTTATGAATGATTCAAAATTTCTTTATGGAAATTAGAACATAAGCTGAATTAAATTATGTCTATATTCGGCGACGTTTCGCAGAACTTTTTCATCTGCTTCTTCAGGTCTAAAAAAACAAGGAAAAAAAATCATTTATGTAATCTTGACGTTGTTAGCGATTCACGAAACATATTTATCCATACTATACATTTGAAATTCTATTTCAACAAACATTTCGAAAATGAAATCCTAAACTAGTTGACATTTGATACTGGTGAGAGTAAACCAATGAACGGTTCACTTAAATTTGGCGAGCATATCACTGAACAATTTTTATAAATCCATTATTTCGAGCACCTCTTAGAAGATTTTCGCTAGATAGTACATGAATGTTTAGATGAAATAGAGATCAAATAAAATGTCATAGATGAATCAACCATTCAGCTTGAAAAGAAAATGAAATTAATCTGGAAGAATCCTAGCTGACAAGTCTGTTTTTGCACCACTGGGAAGTATATCTACTCCCTACTCCGAATATTCGAATATTTTTAGGCGAGTGAAGCGCTCAGTACAAGCTCAATACTGAAATATATTTCACAGTCTAGGATCCAAAGAATCTCACGAAGAGTAAATATTCTCTATTTTGTGAACCCATTCCTAATACCGGATAATAAATTAACCTGAAAGAAGATGAAATATGCATGTAATAGCAGTAACACATGATTCGTACCTCGAATATCGGTGCGGGTCCATACAATGGTTTTTACGAGATAATTTTATTCTTTCCATCAGGGCGAAATGCTCCATAGACAAAGAAATCATGCCTGCAGGGTTGGATATCCGATCAGAGGATCGAATAAGTGCCTGCTGATTACTGCAGTATAACTACGTACAGAATTATACAAGGTAAGTTGACCTGACGATCAGAAATAACTGTGAAACAGCTGTAATCATTCTCCTTGGATCCGCTTCTGCGGTGAAGATGTTTTGGTTGATTGAATTATTAGCTCTGATCGAGGCTCAATATTTGTTGATTTATCGACAGATATTCGCCCTCGTGATAATGTTATTTTATTATTGCTGGAGCTCTTTCTTCTCCATTAGCCAATTCCTATTTCGGATAGAATTTCTGTTTTCTTAATTTGCGTTTTCTTTTGCCGGAGTTTCACTCGAAATTCAACGATGAATTCAAATATGCAAAAATCTATTTACGTACAGACGAAAGTTACGTTTACTTCCAGTTAATCCGGAAGTCATAGCTACACATTCATTACTTCAGTCGATGGGAAAAAATGTGTAATATCAACCGAAATTTCAATCGAAAATGAAAAATGTAGATTTTTTTGGGGGTGAACCTGATTACTGTGGCATCCGGTATATCAGTTTGCCAGTCAAGTCTATCTCAACGACTTAATATCGCAATTCTTGCTGGCAGACAAAATATATCCTAAAATAAACAACATAAAATTCAAATCAATTCGAACATAAACGCAAAGAATCTTGCATTGAGTAGTTCAGCTAATTTTTTTCAGTAATTGGATGTAACGATTAATTTACGTTTGAAATATAATGGACAAATTTGTTGACGATGAAATGAAAACTGTCAAATCTGTAGTCGAAAGAACATATTAAACCGTTCGATTGAAAGTCAGGGTAAGCAACTTAAGTTTACCGTGACAAAGATGGTAACTATTAAATAATTTCCTTTCAATTAGGTCTTATCATATAACCCATATGTATATGAATTATTCAAAGTGAAATAATAGCTATATGGTTACTGTTCCAGTTACCTACTATCCGAACCGATAACAATGCTAATTCAGTTGGTGAGTGAATGCGTAGAATTTTTTTGCGAAGGAATATTGCATTCATCACTACAATATATATACTATGATAAATAATATGCTTCCGTATGAGGCACAGTTTGGAACAAAAGTTTACAGGGTGTCCGGTAAACCTGAAACAATATTTTGGCTGGAGATAATGGACATTAGAAAATTCCTGGAAAATCGCTTCCTCGCCTCTATTTACCACGTCTGCAAATCTGAACACATTTCCCCGAAAAATAGGTGTGAAATTCAAGAATTTCAGTTTCATGAATTTGTGCTTATCAAATTTCGCTTGAGATTTTCTGAAAAGAAATGTAACTATGGTGAGGTGAACAATCAAGAAAAAAAAATTCGCTGTTTCTTTGGATTCCGAAATGGTATGAAACGTGCCAGATTCTTTTGTGAAAATAGTGATGATTTCGTTGAATAAGGAAAATGTGATGATCCAGACGAATATCAAATCTCAGGATTTCACCCAAAAATTCTTTCAGTTTGATTATTTCGGAATAAAATGTTGAAGTCATTATGTATAATTCATTGATTTATCGCCATAAGAAAAAAATTCTGTCCAGCCTAAAATCAGAATGAAACTGAAATTGTTTATAATTTTGTAGGGAATTAATTAAACAAAACTTCAATTGTTGTGAATAATGTTGCAGGTTTTGTTGGGAATATCGTACAATCATTCGGTCTTGCACAAACAATAAATTGAAAAAGAAACATCAACGAAGCTTTCACGCAGAAACACCTGAAATTCGCAGCAGCAGTTACTGGGCGTCAAGATTTCGACAAACTTCGGAAATAATATCGGGAATGAAAGACGAAAATTTATTTTTGATTTCACAAGAAGGAAAGAAATGAGTTCTGTTTCATCTGGAAGTGTTCATGTCATCATCATGCCTTATACATGTTATAGTCCACGAGAATATGCACAACTACACTACATTTATGGTGAATGTAGAGGAAGTGCTACTGCTGCAGCTGCACTTTATGCAGAACGGTTTCCGAATGCATTGCACCCTCGATTGCATCCAAGTTCTCAAGTTTTTGTGAGAATTCACAACTCTTGTTTAGAGGAAATTCCTGAGAATCGGGGTGGACAAGAAATACCGCAACAGGATTATGATGATAGGGTAGGTTCTGCAAGAAATTGATGAAGATCCAAGTATTTATGTTGAGGAGATCGAACAACTGATAAAATCTACGGCTCATTCCATCATAAAAAAATTCAAAATCATCCCCTTCACGTACGTTGTGCACAGACAAGGTGAGTAAAATTCTGACGGGAAATGTTACGGAGAAATCACGCCGATCCCAACTTTTTCAATAAAACACTGTGGTCAGATGAATCTTCGTGCAAAAGAGATAGATACACAAATATTAAATTGATTAATTAATATAAATCGATATAAATATTTAACTTATTGACGGGAATTTTGAATAAACAAATAATCGGTCCTAATGACTTGCTACAAACTTTGAATGGTGAAATTTTTCTCCATTATCACAAAATGAGTTACCGTCTCTTTTAGAAGATGCATCGATAGATCTGTGATCAACAATGCTTTTTCAGAATGATGGCTGCTCAGCGCATTATGATGTATGAGTTTGACAATATTGGGATATAACTTACCCAAGGCGATAGATAGGACGTCGTGGTCCAATCTTATGGGTACCTAGGTCACCGGATTCATTTGGATTTTTTTACTGAGCTATTTGAAAGAGCTAGTATATGCCACACGTGTATCAGACGTAAAAGACTTGAGACGCATTATTCGCAATGCAAATCAGAGTATTATTGATTATTGTTGATTCAGGGGACGTAACACGCTTGAAAAGAGCCTTCTTTTTTCTTGAGAAGATGTCGTCTGTCATTTACTGTGTTTTCAAGCTGTCAGATAGGTTGAATGCTATGTTAATTAAACAAAAAAATATAAGTAAACTCTATTTTTTCATCACTCTGAATACTCCCAAGCACTCCATCGATTATCATCAATAATTATTTCATCAATTCATTTCCATAAAATCAAAACAAAATGAACTTTAGACGATATACTAGAACTTGTGCTTGTCCAGAATATCGCTAAATACTAATTGAATGAAAATTTCAGCACTTCTAAAAAAAAATCTGACACATTCTCTACCATTTTGGAATCTTGAAAAAGGGTACATATTTTTTACGTGCTTGTTCTGGGGAATTGCGCGTGGTCATTCCGTCACGAAGTCTGTAATTTTCGAATTTTGAGTCGAAATTAGTCTCAAACCACCAGGTTGGACTCACTGATGAGGAATCCGGGGTCAAAATTGATTCTGTCCGTCCGGCTGGCCGTGTGCGCTGTAACTTTCGAAAGGAAGGACCTAGAGTCTTGAAATTTTCAGGTTAGGTTAAGATCCTGAATATCTCGGTTGATTTCGTTAATGGGCCAAATCTGCCGTATGGATTTTGTGCTACAGCAAGATGAACAGTGTCAAAAAAAAAGGAATTATTCAGTACTTCATGAGATATATGTTCCTTAAAGCCAGCGCGTGAAAACTATGCTCAGAAATAAATTAGGAATGCCCGGCCAGTGTTTTCAGGTCGAAACACAAGCGGGAAATGAGAATGAGATCAATTATCCTTATATTTTTATTAAAGTTAAATAATAATTCAAAGTTTCGTCCAATACTATTTCATATTTCTTCATAACAACAATAATAAGAAGATTATTCTGTTTACGTATGGCCTTTCAGGACAAAGAAATGCCATAAAGGGAAAGGACCGAAAATTCACCAATATTCCTATTGTTTTTTTAGATAATATTAGTCCAAGCTTATTATTTATTACTTCTAAAGATATTTTTATGGCACCATTTTCAGATAAATCTCACTTTGTAATATTGCAACCCCTCTACTTTTGAGATAAAATGATTTGCATAGTATCAATAATATTTTTTTTAACAGACAACTGTCGCTGGTGCTGGTGCTATTCGCTTCACGAACGGAGAAATAATTTTAAACTTTCACCTTTCGTACCTAGGTAAATTTTATATGTATGGATGAAAGATTGAATTTAAAACATCAAGGATTCGTTTAATTTTTTGTGCTCATACTCGGTGGTTTTCCTGTGATACGTGGCTTTTAGTAGCATATAGCCTCTGTATTTCAACGATATTTTTCCATAAAGAAAATTCAATACAATAAAGTGCTGACTTGGCCTTGCGTTATACGTTATAACCTATAAATAGCAGTTTTTAATAACATTCAGTTTTTGTTTTCGAGACGAAATTTCGAGATTCTCGAATCGATATCGAGAAATTAACGTCAAGAAAAACACCCAGAAAAGAGTTTGTTTACTTCTCGTCTCGATGATCGAGACCAGACGAGAAGGTACCTTCGACAGGAGATTTCTCGTCTCGATGAAACCCCAATTTCAACGGCAAAATAAGTTTTTCTGGAAACCTAATGAATTTGTACATCCAATTGAAAATTTCTATGAATGCTTTTAAATAATAATAACTTTAAAATTTCTCCTCTGATACAAATAACAAGTTTGAAGTTTATTAGGAAGTACATTAGTTCAGGTTTGAATCAAATCGGGACATTTTCTAACCAATCATGCATAAACATTTGTTGTGATTTAATATCTATTCAAACTACCGAAAAATCATCAGATTATTTCAGTAGATACTTTCACTAGAGATGTGGAATTCAGATGTTATATATATTCATAACAATAATATATTCGATTTCTCTCATGTCATTGCTCTTGATGTTTGTTATGCAATGACATAAACATGAGTAAAACTTCATAGTGAATATTAGTGCCTAGTAAGTATTCGAAAAATGTCTAGGTATCAATAATTGTCTGATATCCCTGTATTGATTGTATCATTAGTAATTTTGTGACTTGATGACATAATTAATGAGAACGGTAGATAAACTTATTGAAGACTGAGCTAGTGGCTTTAAGTTGAATTATAATTTATACTAACAGTATCTAGTTCCTAAATTTTATTCGTTCATTTTTGATACCGTTTTATTGAAATGGGAATAATTAGGTAGATGAGTTTATGCATAAGATATATTCGTTCACGATGTTATCATAACGATATGCAGGTATTTATTAAGACGAGGGTTGAAACGAGTTCAGAATACTGGAACCAATTTGTGCCAGAAGTTTCAATCCAAACACTCTTTTCGTTAATCTTGCTTCAACCAACCCATGCATCATTGCAATTCTTCAGAAGAATTGCGAAGCAAAGTCTGCCCTTCTGTCAGAAAAAATTTTCGGAGTAAAATTCGTTGATTTTGGTACAATTCGATTCAGGAGATGATTCACTCATTTTTTTTGTAGTTCTTTTCTACATAGATTTTATTTTGTCTTCATTTCGGCACAGCCCAATGAAATTTCCACAAAAAAATATCCACTCTGTGTCTACATTGTAGTATTTTATTTATTATCTCGTAGGAAGCTGGTTTTGACATTGGAGGTTGCTATTGTAGGTGCACATTTCAAAGATTCAATACAATAGATATAAAGTCACGAATTCAGATATCCGATTAATATCGAAATATTAGATAAGGACACAAACTGATTATAAAATAATTTGTTAGATATCCGACCTAAAGGAAGATCGAGATAGATTTGAATTTCGAATTATAGAAAATCAGTTCCATAAATGAACAGATCATACCAACGTTTTCAAGCCTTTCATTAGGGAGATAGGAGAAACAGGAATTCAAATTTTGAGTCAATGTCGATATGTCCGAAGCATCTTACTTGATTCAGCTAGACATTTGTATGCGTTCATAAGGTAGCAAGAATAATTAAAAAGTCGAACTTGTATCATAGCTCATAAAAACAGATTGAATGAAATATTCATCATAACTGCATCACGATTGAAAATGACTATAGTGTTGTGTGTAATAAATCGATAAAATCATTTGTAATAGCAAAGAACTATGAGACGTTAATTATTCATTACTCACATAAGTGGTATAACGAATTCCCGAAAATCAAAAGTACCCCGTCTGCATTTCCAGTTTTTGCTTTCAGATCGTATAAATGGAGCACTGAACTCAAAATATCATATTATAATTCGAAAAAAAAACTCACCATTTAAATGCTAGAACCCAATTATGAGAGCGTCAATACTCAAAAAAAAAATAATTAGCGAACCATAAAACTGCACATTAACACCCCACACAAATCACTTCTGTTATCAGAACTGAGTGTCCGAACGACAGCGTCCATTCGCAAGGTCGACTGAAGATCCAATAACATAGTTATCGCCTCAACCGAAGAACCGACGTAAAAGACGCGGAACTTCGCAGACGCTGCTGCAGTAAGCGAGTAGCAAGTATTTTAAGTAGCCTTAATATGGTCGAAACACGACTTCGAGTTCGGCCAACTTTTATCGGTTACTCGGAAGAACATATCACATTATGTAACGTCAGTCCAGTTGTAGCGGATAGATCACAGTATAGTCAGTTATTATTATGGTGCATTCGCTGCTACTTTGCTACCGATATGTGACACGATTGTTATTAATGGGAATGTATAGCCAAGAAAACTCTTGACACGTCAGTTTTGGATGTACAAGGTGAACAAATTGGTGATGTCTGAACTACAACCTTCAGGAACAGGAAAAATGAATGGCACATTGCAGTTGCCTTTTTTCGAGATACTCATAATGTCTTCCACTGATGCATTCCTGATGTACCCTTTTTTTGTTTTAGAGTAAGAAGCAGGAATTGACATTCAGGACATTTGAGCTCCTGTCAATACATCCATTTATTGCTTGTTGTTTGTTCTTTGAACTTCAAATAAAAATTTCATACCAACACACTTTTTATGAAGAAATCTAGTGATTTACTCTGATTTTCCAGAGAGGTTTCCTTGCTGAGCTTCAACATAAAGCTATGTTTTTTCTGTGCACCGAATCTCATTTTTGCTGCCTCTAAAATATGGAATATGCTAGGAAATATGTTAAGTTTTTTCATGAGCGTACTCCGAATTTCTCCAAGGGTTAGAGAGTAACAGTTCAGGTATCACCAACTCTGCCGGATTTGTACTGTGTTATCTAATCCAGTACATTTCTTCATTGAGATATTTCATTTCACAGCTAGTAATGATTTTGAAAAAGAATATCAATAATTTTCGATAGTTTCCTAATTCTATGTGAATTTGAAAAAAAATTTCAGATTTCTCTCATCTGAAAGCTGTGGAAATCAATCTCATCATTACTTCGAAGGAAATGGGGGATGAAACGTATCTTCGTTTACAACTTTATATAGTGGTTTCTAAACATGATGCTTCACGATTTCATCACCAATGGGTGAAAGACAATGACAGAAGTGATAAAAAAGAACCTAGAAAAGCACTGATGTGTACTCAGCAGCTTTTTCTCGCTTGTTCACATTCGAAGCTGCGTGAGACTTTTGCCGTCAATTTTCAACCAAATGAAGAATTTTGATTCGATCGTATCTGCATTATCGGTAATATTGAAAAAATGAAATTTCGAATGGATATATTTACGAAATCATTGAGGGAATTTTTAGTTTTTGTCGACTTCGACCTCCTTAAGCAACCCCGAAACCTGCTATGAAAATATCCCTAAGTCGTTATTTTCCGATGTTATTGTGGTTGAGGTCAGCCTAACTGCCAACCGTGAAATGAAAATCCATTTAGAGACTCGATATTTGTTGAAACGATTCAATTACACAATCATTCAATGATTCCGCATATATTTGAATTGTCATTATTTCAGTATTTCTTGACTGCCTCTGTGAAAAACAACTATACCGAGGAAATAACCAAGACATTTGACACATTTTTGTTCTAATATCTCCAGATGTGAATATCGGATCAAATTGAATTCTGAAACACTGTTATAAAATACTGGCTCGGGGTTTTTGCCGATTCTCTTGAAATATGATAGATATTTTCTGGTAAAAAATTTTTCAGCAGACTGAGAATTTTTTCAATAAGGAAAAAATGTAAAATTTGAATTTATGAATTCATTGAGTATGATATCATATTTGCTATTAATTAATGCGTCGAAACGAATTTCGGGCTTTATGATTCAAATAGTAGATATAGCTACAAAACCAAAAAATCTTCCTTTGTGATGTCGAGGACTAGGCTATCGTAGTATAATTGAGGATTGAACTTTTCTTGGTGAGTATTTTAATCTCTAATTAACCACTGCTTCCTAATAGTTCCCAAATTTTCTTTCAGCCATAGTACAGTAATATAGTATAGTATAGTATAGTATAGTATAGTATAGTATAGTATAGTATAGTATAGTATAGTATAGTATAGTATAGTATAGTATAGTATAGTATAGTATAGTATAGTATAGTATAGTATAGTATAGTATAGTATAGTATAGTATAGTATAGTATAGTATAGTATAGTATAGTATAGTATAGTATATTATAGTATAGTATAGTATAGTATAGTATAGTATAGTGTAGTATAGTATAGTATAGTATAGTATAGTACAGTATAGTATAGGATATTCAAGTATAATGTGAAACAGATTACAAAATTTAATTCATATAATAACTAACAAACATAAAACACTCAATGACAAAATATTACCGTTAATCAACTGGGTATATTAAAACAGTCAACAACAACATTCATGGCTAGATACTCCTCCACATTCTTAAAACTCCAAATGAACTTGTTTGGAAGCTTTTGACCTGTCTGTGAACATGATTTAAGCAGATGAGTAAATATAAGCCCGGCAAGGTAAGTATTTTTTCCGAAATAAAAGGACCTCTACAACTCTCCCTAGATCCAGTGCCCGTCAGTGCTCGAGTAGCTCGCTTCTGTTGCAGGAATATATCCGCGTTGTGGGTGGAGTTACCCCAAAACATTATTGTGAATAATGAGACACTTTCGAAGAAGGAGACCCTAGCTGACATGTGAGTTAAGGCTTTTTTCATATGTCTTATGGCGAAAATTGCTCCATTGAGTTTCTTCTTCATACTTTCTGTATATTGATATAAGCTTGATTAGCGGAGATTTATTTCAAGAATATACGATGATCAATGTAAAAAAATTTGAACTACCGAACAAACATTCAACCTGTATTTTTTCATATCGAATTAATCAATCTCGAAGTGAAGTCTCTCAAACAGGCCTTACCATCGCTGGCAACCGTATATATCTGATTAATTTTTCCCGCCAGCTCTCATAGGCGAATACCCATAATTCAAACCGATAAAATTGCGCCAATGCCTAACTTCACTTCTGAAGTAAGTGAGAGTTAGAGGATAAACAGGGGTTAGGTGGTATTTCAATATTTTCAAAATTGCAGCTTATAGTTGGAGGAAGGTTCGAAGATGATTTGTGGACTATATAAAGAAAAATGATCGTTCGTTTTTATAATGGAAAAGGGGGCCTGAAAATGCATACATTCAGAACTTATTGGCGGCCCAGTATCTTCTTAACTATGAATAACCGTCTGGTTTCGACTACAGAATTTTTCTTCAGGAGAACGCACTGCGTACATTGATGTAAATCTACATTCAATATCTTCGCGACAGCAAAATTTGCGGATTTACCAAATATTCCAGAAAACTACTGAATTAGAATCAGCAAGAAGAAGATCATATTTGCTAGGCTGATCTTCTGCTAACATCCAAGCAGCTAGGTGAATATTCTGACGGTAGGTACATAATCCCAAATCGGTCTTCATCTTGGTATTCATCTATCTTAACGTTTATTGTATTACTGGAAGAATATAGGAGGTATTTATCCCGGTTCTCAATTCAAATGTTGTGGAAATGGTTTCACCAGTTTAAATTCGAAATATAAATTCAAGGAAATGAAAAACTTCAAGTCAGTAGGTGAAAACTTACTTCCAACGACTCATATATCCTCATTCATGGGAAATTAATTTCGAGAACATTCTTGCCCGTATGTTCTAGGTAACGGCGTGCTATCATTTTGCCTAAATGTCTCTCATTTTTCATTTTTTACCGAAAATTGTTTTAAACGACTAGGTTGGGATAACTGATGATAAATAACGATAACTTGAGAATATAAAGACTTCAGTCTGTCAGGGCGGCTTGCGACGGTTCAGTACGGTAATGGGCCAAATCCATCGAACGGATTCCGAGTTGTACCTATAGAACTGTTGTATCTCCAGTACATAAATAAATGAATTTTTGAGGATTTTGACGTATTCCTCACTACCTCAAGAACTATTCAGAGAATCCCATTGGTACTCAGTTAGTATATTTAGTTGAGGAATTCCGACGCATAACTAAATATATGCGAAATTTCATTAGGACTGTTAAAAATCAAAAACAAATTCTGTCACTCAAATTCTGATGAAATTTGCCACACACTTTGAAGTTGATATGTAACAAATTTGTGTCAATTATAAGTACGATTGAACAGATATTTTCGGGAAAAATTAGGAAAAAATATGTCAAGTTTCGTTCCAGTTTCCTCATTATCGTTATTTTTTCTTAATTACTCAATGATTTGAGCATGCTCGCATAAGCTGCTGACTTCAATTCTGTGCTTTTCTGAAATGAATTTCATTTATATCGACTCTTCCACATGTAGTTATTGCACGACATGGTTTAAATGATGAATTCAGATATTTTTAAAGTGAAGCTTGATGGAGGAAATGAGCAAATAAAATTCATGAATGATCAATATACTACATATATCATAAATAATTTCAGATCTTGAGAATATCAATTACATTTTGCTGTGAATAGTTGAAACGTGCATACTACAGGACCTATATAAAGAATAACTCTATCTTGTCCGTTGTAACATTCCGTGAAGATTACATTTAATTAATTGAGCACAAATATAGGCTGGTGGTCATTGAACGAATAGTTTTGACAGTTATATGGAAAACATTATTCTTATTAGGACTCTTCAACAATTTAACAAACTTCTGGTTTATGTTGCGGTTCATTGTTTTTTCTTCAATAATTCATCCGAATTCCAGTTACCTAATCAAACGAATGATGTAGAATAAATTTCAAGATGCTGAATCAAGTGGTGGCTTGGATTGAAATGGAGATAAAAGCTCGAACGGTTCGGTTGCATGAATAATTCATATCGAGAGATTTGCTTCATCTTGAATAAAATGAAAACCGAAATTTTGGAGATATTTATCGTTCTTTTATGTATTAGGTGTCTGCAGAACTAGCATATCCAGGACAGAGATTTGAACCAAACAATTTCACAACACTCGGATGATCAATTTCTCCTGCTTGAGGAATACTCGGAAATGGTAGCGACAACTTTGTAGAGGGTATTTTAGAACTGAAGTTCAATACGAAACTATCGTATTCTACTATCAAAATTTAGGTGACAGATAAAATATTTTTTATTTTTCAAGAAATCCTGCTGGATGAAGCAACAACCTCACAGAACCACACTTGTCTAGCGCAGCAAAAATGAATTTGTTATATAAGTCTTGTTATTTAGATGCTCAATTCACTCCGGTGAAAATATTACAAAATGTCGAAGAGGTACATCTGGAAAGCCCAATGTTTTAGTCATCGAAGGTGATTTTTTTCTTTTTCGATCAGGTGGTCCAATGGTCCAAAGGGCGAACTTGAAAACTTGAAATTCTGCAGGAACCTTCAAGTTATCATTTTTCAATCAAGTGACGAATTTTAATTCGATTCATTCGGGTAGGTCTTAATAAAGAAGGCCGAATTTTTTAATGGCTAAAATACCCCCAATAGTTCCGCAGATATATCCTTTCAAAATGTTATTGTAACGTTTTCTTAGTTTATCAAAACGTTCAGAATGACTAAACTATTTATTTACACTTATTTACACTAATGAAAAGTAACTCAACAGCTATTTCTATCCAAGTCTGTACACAATTTATTTCCACACTAATTTATTTTCACTGAACACTTTCCGCTTAGAATAACTCCGCTGAATTGGTCCCTGGGCTGCTCCGCGGTTGCCCTTATATCGCTCGTGCAATTTCTAGCGATTACCGGAAGATTCTGGAAAGCGGGTGAGTCGTAGGCGTCTGGAGATTTCTGGAAGATACGAGCACAGACAGGGCCGTACTCGTCACATTATTTTCCCAATATTTCCAAAATACAGATTAGGTCCCACACAGCGTGGAATGTCGCAGTAGAATATTTCTAAATATTTTTAAGAAAAATTTCATTGAGATATTAACGAAAGATGTAGGTCATATTCTCAGCAAGGAAATTTTAAAACAATTCATCGAATATTTCCCCAATATTACATAAATGTTTCATATATATTCCTTCAAATAATCAAATAAAGTTACCAAATTTGATGATGATTGAATCAAGCTATCGAGATTTTCCGGAAGTAACAACCATATTTGACATATTTTTTTCGCAGTAGGTATCTCCGAAAATTAAAATCGAATCCAACTGAGATTTGGTACATCGTTGGCTAATATGGCGTTCAAGGTCTATGTGACATTTTCCAGCAATATGATACGTAGTTTTCGACAAAAAATTTTCTTCAGAAAGAATTTCGAAAAATTCAGAACCTATCACCTTGTTGTGTATTGATGCATGTGATGACTTGTGTTTTTTTGTTTCGGTCTACAAAACCCCTTATGAAGGAGGGGCCGCTTCTCAATATAAACGCTTGGTGAAACTTAGTAGCATGTTTTGAAATATTGATAAACAATATCCGGAAAATGTTATAATGCTGTCTCCTTCTCGCATACATATATAATTCCTCGCATACAGCTCTGTCCAGGATAGTCGTTGTATGCAGAGTGATTCTGGAGGAGACGTTCAAATTTCAGAAGAACTTTGGACTACTCGAGACAATTTTGAAACAAAATTTATGGTCGGAGTTTCCATTGAGACTATTTAGGGGGATTTGTCCGAGTTAATTGATTTTACTTTTATTTATTTGGTATGACTCATTCGATTCGAAATTTTTTCGAAATACGCAGTTTTATTTCTGATATATCATTCCAGAGAATTTGTTCAAGTTGAAAAAGCACACATGATAAGTCATCATTTGAGCGGTTTTAATTGTTCTGGCATATTTTCAAATTCGTAATTTTTTTTGGTAATTGCTCATATTCTGAATAAAATCATTTAATTTCAGAAATGAATTCACAAGCAAAAATGAGTATATTATTGAACCAAATTAACCAACGTACGCAGTTTCACAGAAAAAATTGTTTTATGGAATGCGGAAATCTGCAAACAAATTTCAGTTGGACATGAATTTCGAATTTGGAAAGAATAATTTAGAACTGATTAACTTCGTATTTTTGAACGATACAGCTTCACTACCTAGACTAGTATATTCTAACTGCTATTCAGCGAAATTTCGATAATTGTCTGTCTAAAAACACCTGAATAACGACAAATTATGGTAGAATCTGAAATTAATGAAAAGTTTTGAAAACGCAATCTACAGGTTGTTTCTTTCCCCTGCATAATTAATCTTAAATTGTCACAAACATATCCCTGTATTTTGAGAATTATGAATAACTTACATTGAACTATTTCGAAAATTCCATCAAAATTGAATGAGCCATTTCAAAATTACCAATAAAAGTAGAATCGGTGGTAGTGAAATCTCGATATTATCCTTTTTTTGGAAAATGTTTTTCGGAAAACTGTAGGTGTGCCAAAAAACTAATAACACCTGAATAATAACTCATAATAATGGTAGAATAACAGATAGCGAAATTTTGGAAACGCAATTTACAGGGTTTTTTTCAACCTCCGGAATCACCTGTTAGTATAGGCATACAGGCTATTAACGAGTTGATGTAAAATTTTCAAGGAGGTGATTTCCAACAAAAGATGTGCTCACAACTTTTCGCTTCAATCTCATGAATCTTGAGATATCAGTGTTTTTGTCTTTCCTGAGAACTTCCCTACCGTGCCTCTTAAAACAGAGTATATTTTCGGAACGACAGTCGCTGTACTCTAATTCTAAGGAGAACAGGATTGCACATTGAGCTTATTTAGTTTCACTGAAGCAAATCAACGATAACCGAGAAAACAAATTTTCTGTGGAAAATTTTTCATAATAAAGAAATCCATATCAAATTTTATCCGCCATTTCCTCGAAAAATTTCGACGAAAGGTTTTGATTCTATAATTGTCGAAACTTCTCTCAAGTCTCAGATTCCCAAATATGTGGAACTTCCTCAAGTAAAATAGGAAAATGTATCAAATCTACCTGAAAAAGTAAGCGGAAAATATTGAAGTAGATAGGAAAGTAACTATACCTACCGATTTTCCAATGATGAACTCAGGTTGGGTTGAAGTATTATAATGGTGTTCATGAAGCAGGTAATGTTCAGAAGAAGTAAAATGATGGTTCTGTACCCACTGTCTAATGTTATGCAATTTTTAGATCTGTTGATGATAAACCAACTTAGAGTTCTCCACGAGTAAGCTCTAAGGATGAGATTAATTCACATGCCGTTAAACCAAATTAACAGGAGAGGGATAATTCATACAGAATGACAAAAGCAAAAAATTAAATCTAGACCGACCATTTCAGGTTGAAGTTTCCAATGTTATATCAACCAAATTCGGTAGGACAGAAATCTTGGGGATATAATTACATTGCGAGACGAGTCTACTTTTGCTATATGGTATGATCAATCTGCATAACTCGAATGTTTGATGCCATAAGAACTCGCATACATTATTTGTCAATCACTATCAGTACGATTTCAGAATTAATCTGTGGATGGGAAAAATTGGGCTTCATATATTTGGACCAGCATTTTTTCCGCACAGATTGAATTCGGAATCGTTTCTGAATTCGCTAGAAAACATCTATGACACCATGGCGGAACTATACTTTTGAACATGAAGCACGATGTGTAGTTTCCAATGGATGGATGTTCTTGTCATAAAAGGTGCAAATCAACGAAGTATTAAGTAGATGTAGGTTTTTTGTTGTTGTCATTTGTTGTTCTATGTTAAACTTAGTTTGCCACTGCTTATTTTGATAATTAGACTATTCTGTGAATACTATTTACGGGTAAACCCTGTGTGCTGTCCTTGTACAATAATGAATGAATAAATGAATGAAAAAATATATCAATGCGGCCTATCTTGCTAGATGATTAGGATGATTTTTTTGATTCGATACAATACCCACATACTCGTGAGAAGTCCAGACCTAACTCGATTGGATTTGTATCTGTGGAGCAGACTGAAGACTGAGGTTTATGAAAGTACAGTTGGGCCGATACAAGAATTGAAGGTGAAAATTGAAGAAGACTGCGATATGATTCGAGGATGTTTTCAGGAACTATTGAAGTCACATCGAGCAATATACATTCGAACAAAATTGGTGGAATTTTCACACAGATGCTTTATAACAGTAATTCAGTGTCAAAATCGATTCTGTCCGTCCTGCCGGCCATGGACACGATAACTGTCGGACGGAGTGAGCTAGCAACTTGAAACATTCAGGGTAGGTCGCACATTGGAATTCCGCGGTTGAGTTAGTTAATGGGCCGAATCGTTTGAACATTTCCGGGGTTATAGCCATTTGAAACTTTGAAGTTATTAAATTTTTATTTCAGAAACTACTGCAGCGATGGATGGAAACTTGGCAGTTAGGTGGAATTTATTGACGCGCAACTTTAACAATTTTTTTTTGAGACCACACTGTTAGTAAATTCAAGGAAAAATTTTTTTTTTTATTTTCCTCCAAAAAATTTTTTTTTCGAGAACCATTCATTATATTGGAAAGAAGTTCCACTGAAACTCTGAACTTCATATTTCACAGCAGTGTACCAAATTTGATTCCGATACGATCATAATTTTTGGAGGTATCGGGAAAAAATATGTAAAATGTCGTGGTTTTCATCTCGATATCTTTATTTTTCTGGTATTACTCAAGAAATACTGATTCAATCATGATTAAACTTCGCAGCTAGTTTGAATATGCTAGAAGACAACTTTGTGCAAAACTTCGTGATGATCGTGTCATTAGACTTTTCAAAAAATTAAATTTTTTTCAAATATTCAATATTCTGTGATCTTTGTATCATATTATCCTCATTAAATTCTGTATGAACCTTCGAACTGACATTTTCCGATGGAGTACTGGATTTCAGTTCGATCTGATCTGTATTTTTATTCATTCACTATTTCTGCCTTCGTAATTAAAACCAAAAGCAACTCTACAAATATCGAGTTTCGAAGGTGTTTCTTCCGTAAATTATTGTTTACGATCGGCCGTTTGGCGTTGGATTTCCCCAAGTCGTGAAATTCAGCCAACGTTATTGAACAGAAAATGATTTTTGTAAATGAAGATACCCATTAAGCTTTTCCCTTCACTATTATTTCCAACAAGAAAGATCTGATCGAATGGGAATTCAGTACTTGATCAAGAATTTATAGCTTGAGATCCATGCAGAATTTCGTGTGGACCATAAGGAAAGAGGATCACCAATATTTCTATCTAAAAGTGGAGCTGATTTTAAAGAAGTCAATACGTGCATAGGTAGACATTTTGGTAACGAATTTAAAGAAGCGCGTAAAAGGTGCTGCCCCTACGTCAATGCTCTCCTGGAATTTTTACGCGCTTGTTCTGGGGAACAGCTCGTCATCTTTTCGTCACGATGTCTGCAATTTTCGAATTCTGAGCCGAAATTGGTCTCAAACGACTATGTTGGACTCACTGATGAAGAATCTTTGATCAAAATTGATTCTGCCCGTCCGCCCGGCCGTCCGGCTGCTCGGTGGTGTGCGCTGTAACTCTCGAAAGAAAGGACCTAGAGTCTTGAAATTTCCAGGTTAGGTTTAGATCCTGAATATCTCGGTTGAGTTCGTTAATGGGCCAAATCTGCCTAATGGATTTTGTGCTACGGCCATTTGAAATTTTGATTTTTCAATAACTCGAAAAAATATTTATCTGATCGAATTGAAACTTGGTTGGAGGATTAACAGTGTCAATAGGAAGAAATATACATGGAAAATTTCAAAATTTTTAAATTTCATCAAAATTTCACTGACATTTCCAAGTCACCATTTCGCAATGTGAACAAGCGCCTGAAAGCTGCTGACTTCACGTCAGTGCTTTTCTAGATTTTTTCATTCAAGTATTAGATGTCAATTCGATTCAATCTGTTCTTTCGGAAGCAAGTATTGGGAAAATAAAATTTTGCATGGGTATAAACGCAGAATCATTAGGTGGATCGTATCCATTCACGAATTCAACCTTACAATCTGTGTACAATCCATGACGATAGCTGAAAAAATCCAGAAAAGCACTGACGTGAAGTCAGCAGCTTTTACGCGCTTGTTCACATTGCGAAATGGTGACTTGGAAATTTCAGTGAAATTTCAATGAAATATAGAAATTTTCGAGAAAAAAATTTTTTTTTTGAATTTTACCATTGATAATTCTTCTTATTCACACTGTTCATATTCCAACCAAGTTTCATTTCAATCAGATAAATATTTTTCGAGTTATTGAAAAATCGAAATTTCAAATGGCTGTCGCACAGAAACCATAAGGTAGATTTGCCCCATTAAAAAACTCAACCGAGATATTCAAGATCTTAACCTAACCTGAAAATTTCAGGACTCTAGGTCCTTCCGTTCGAAAGTTACAGCGCACACGGCCGGACGGCTGACCGGACGGACAGAATCAATTTTGATCATGGATTCTTCATCAATGAGTCCATCCTAGTCGTTTGGGACCAATTTCGGATCAAAATTCGAAAATTACAGACATCGTGACGAAATGATAACGCGCTGTTCCCCAGAGCAAGCGCGTAAAAAACATCTGTTTATCGATTCCCCCAAACGCAGTTTAACTTTCCAATAGACTGATTTGGAGATCTTTTTTTTGTATAGACCTATGAACTTCTGTATGAATCTCCAAGCTATCATTTCTCAATCGAGTTATAGAGTTAAATTCGATCCGATCGGTATTTTTGGAAATATTCGTATGTGTTTATCTGTGAGTCAATTGGCGGATTTTATCCATTCACGATCGCGGCCATCCGTATTTGAGTCACAGATCAATGAACCCACATTGTGAATGGGTATATCTACAATTTTACCCATTCACGAGTTCAACCTTCGTAATCAAGCCTCTAACCTTCTTTACAAATATCGAGTCTCTAAGTCATTTCTCTCAGAAGTTAATTTGTTTGCGGCCGGTCTAACAACGGATCGTTAACACAATAACTGAAAGAATATGTCAATAGACAAGTCGAGCTCGTTTGGAGTTTGATTTAAATAGCGGAATTCGCGAATTGCTAAAATCCACCCACTGATTCTCCAGATATATCTATATTCCAAAAATGAAGATTGGATCGCATTGATATATAATTGACTGAAAAAAAAGATTTATAAGGATCATTTTGTGAGGGCCATATGAATAGTAGATCGCAAAATATGAATTTTTTTAATACATTTTTCTTCAAATTGTTACTTATGGAACGATCATCACGAGATTTCGCTCATATTTGCACATAAGCAGTTTCCAACTACTTACTTAGTTTCATTATGATTGGATCAGTATTTTTTCAGCTTATCAATAAATCAGAGCGATAACGAGGAGAAAACTATACAGAATTTTACATACATCTCCGAAGATGAATATCGGATCGAACTGATATTGAACACTGTTGTAAAACACTGACTACAGGGTCTGGGATATTTTCTTTTGAGAACAGATGAAAAGTTTGCAAACTAATTGTTCCTGGAAATATGGAAAATTTTCTTATCATCTTCGATTTCAATTTTACTAGTACCATGGCCACAAAGCTTTGCATATAGTTGCTGGTCGGTAATCTTCAACTAACTAGAGAGTTCATTTCTAATGGCGTTAGTTCTTTCTAAGATATTGGAAAATAACCTCCAAATTTCAAAAAGCCATGAAAGAGAAGCACTGTGGCTAATCTCATTGGAATCTGATGAATAATTTCCGAAAATACTGCTTTTTCGAAAAAATATTTTTCTTCACGTTTATTTATCGAAACGAACTTTACAAGAAATTTCTATGAAGTGGGCTCTCCGTATTTTTCAAGTAATTTCAAACTGATCACGTCAGTACTAATCGAAATATACAGGAAATAACCTCGAAATTTCTGATACGACCGAAATTTGACATATTATTTTTCCAATATGTCAAATATTAACTTGAAGATTGTGACGACCTTTTCTCGGTGGCGGTGTAACCTGCTTATTTCAACTCTTGAAAATTTGCTCGGGCGCCAGTTACAATGGGTTTTACAAGGTTGTAACGCCTTGGTTCAATCGTGCACTTACGGTATACCCTGAGTAGCTTTTAAACAGCTGGAGAAGAGTTCTGTCTAATCTAAGCTGGTAGCGATTAGTATGTAAAGGTTTCTTTCTCACAACAGATACTGACACTGTACAGTACTGTATACAACTTTATTACAATATGTACAGGTATAAAAAGAAAATCAACAATTATCAGAGCACTACCAACATAATGGTACAGTGTCAGGAGAGTTCAATTAAATATGATCACTTGAATTGTCAAAATGTTAAGACAAATATATACACAATGTACAACACCGTGTCTGCGGTGTGTAATCAAATAACTTAGTAATCAAAGCAGGTAAATATGAACAGTGATAATAATATGCGGTGAACTGAATGATTGAAGTGAACGGAAATTAAAGCGGTGCGGTAAATATGACTATATAAATAAACGGATTAAACAGAAAGAAATGTGAGATGCAAAATATTATGTAAGTGGAATCAACAATGTCAATAACAGATACTAGCAGGCAAAATAAACGAACGGAAAAGAAAAGTACGGAACAGTAAAGAATAGGGTGAGTATAGCAATAGTTAGCGGTGATAAATGTACGGAAAGGTGAAAAAAAATGCAAACGGTGAAAGGTTATTACGGTAAATCAATGAGAGCACACAAAGTAGTTCGGTAATACGGTAAAGCAGTGAAAAGTGTCGTGTCTTATTACGGAACTAACTTGTGACTGGATCAGAAATATTAAATCCACAAATCAGTATTTGAACTTGACAGATCTCGGAAATCCACTCTCAGCCACCGAGTCAAGCGATACACCTGACCCAATGGACTAAAGGGCACTGAGACACCAACTCACGTCTGACTCGAACTCCCAAAGCGAGGAGCCCCAACGGTGGGCAGTTTGAGATCAGCACTCCAAGTAAGGCTGGTCGTCCACTGCAAGCGATTTCGAGAGGTGCGATAGGAGCGTAAACGAACGAATTTGCACGACAGATCCAAATGAATGGAATTCTAGGTACCCTCGTCGACTGGCAGCGAGTTCATACGGGCGACTTCGAGAGAATTCGAGCGGCGCAATCGTATCCCGATCACTTTGGATCTGCCGCGTCTATACGCTCGAAAAGAGGAGCTATCCGTCGGAAAGTGGAATGTATGGTTTGTGAACGGAATATTTGTTGAAGTTCGTTGTTTATTGTTGGTGAATTTTAGATGGATCAGATTGAAAGATTAATGAATGTTGTCTTTTTTCTTACATTAAACACACATCCAGAAGTTCTGTAGGTGTATAGTAGCCTATCTGAAGTTGGACTCTTTGGCAATAATCGGCTGTATAGCATACCAAATATATTTAATCCAGCGTGTTTCGCCATTATCTCGGGTTTTATAGCTATTATTATCACAATATCTATTATCAGTTTTGTTTTTTTAGTCTCCGACCAATTTTATTCCGAACATTTTTCTATATGCTCAAGTGTTTTTGGCCCATACGTACTGTAATGACTCAATTTCGTTTCATATGCAGAACTATCTTTTCGATCACAAAATAAACATAGTTTTTCTTTATAAAACGCTACGGATTTTTACTAGTGACCTGTTTTCTAAAATACGCATGCACTTCTGCATAATTTTAAGAATTTCTGAATATCTGTGTCACCATCATTTCTTTCGATGTTTGCAGTTTTTAAAGTTTTGAAGTCACGTTCTAGATAAATTAATAACATATTTACCTTCTGAACCTGACTTTCACAGATAAAATTCAAATCAGCCATAATTCGACGTTCCACATCGTTTTTTTTCGAAGTACTCAGGTCATCAACATTCACACTTCAACTTCCATTCCAGTATTATAAATAAGTATACGATAATAATCATTCATTATCAAGATGGTGAATTTTTTTTCGATAATTTCATTTTTTCTAAATTCGAATCTACCTTAGCTCAAAAATTTTCCCCATTCCATAGCTAACATATGCCTGATCAAGTGAGATTTATCCTTGAAATGAATTATTAATTCTAAATCCATTCCGTATCACAATTTCTTCAATAAACACGGAAATCTGAAGTAAAAATCCTCTGCTACGCAAGAACAAGAACGAACCGAAACCTCGCGAACTATCTGCCAGTGGACGACCCCGAAGCCTGAGACCGCTTCGGTCGTAAAAGCTCCTCGGCGCTCGTAAAACGCGTAGCTCATAAAAGCCCTAAATCGCTTCCAGTGGACGGCCAGGCTAAGCGTCTCGCGGAAATGATATGATCAGTCAAATAGCAAACTTGAAAACGGACGGACGGTTCGATGTGTCCACCCTTAGACACCAAGTGAAGTGATAAACCTGACCTAATGAACTGAAGGGCACCCAGGCACTTACTCACGTCTGACTCAAACGCCCAAAGCGAGGAGCCCCATCAGTGGGTGGTTTGAGACCAGCACTCCAAGTAAGCACCCTAAGGAATCGGTATGATCAATAAAATGAATGAACACGATGAAGGACGGACGGTTCGGTATGTTCAATAAGAATGATCGTGGAGACCCACCCTTAGACCTCAAGTCAAATGAGAAACTTGACCCAATGGACTAAAGGGTACTAAGACACTAACTCATGTCTGACTCAAACGCCCAAAGCGAGGAGCCCCATCAGTGGGTGGTTTGAGATCAGCACTCCAAATAAGCACCCTTATGATTCGGTATGATCGATAAAATGAATGAACACGACTGACGGACGGTTCAGCATGTTCAATAAGAATGATCGTGGAGACCCGCCCTTAGACCTCAAGTCAAGTGATAAACCTGACCCAATGGACTAAAGGGTACTAAGGCACTTACTCACGTCTGACTCAAACGCCCAAAGCGAGGAGCCCCATCAGTGGGTGGTTTGAGATCAGCACTCTAAGTAAGCACCCTTAGGAATCTGTATGATCAATAAAAGAATGAACACAATGCCGGAAAGACGGATCGGGATGTCCGCTAAAAGTGATCACGGATGTTCACCCTTAGACCCCAAAGTCAAGTGATACACCTGACCCGATGGACTGAAGGGCACTAAGACACTCACTCACGTCTAACCTCAAATGCCCAAAGCGAGGAGCCCCAACGGTGAGCAGTTTGAGATCAGCACTCCAAGAAAGTGTCCCACGGAATTAATTTGATCATTTAAATAATTTCGGACGTCCCCTGTACAGTCTCCCGAGTCGCGGTACGCGTTCTCGAAGAATATCGTCTGAAATAAGTCACCTGGACCGGCTCGATCTCAACAAGCGGTCCCCGAGCAATGCAATCCTTATCGCCGCCACGTGTGGACATACGATCGGAATAATTTATTTATTATGAACGGAAATATTCGGAATTGGAAAAATATAACTGATCGGCACACAAGAGAGTTTAACAAACGGTAAATTAGACACAATCAAATAAGTTTTCCTACCCTGGTTTTCACCACTATGAGCACTACGGTAAAGCTTTATTCTCTATCTCGGAACTATTGCACTTTAATCGCGGGTTGAATTATAAACGGAGTCACGGTTGAAAAATAATTTAAAGGCAAACTGTAAAATATAGCATGTAGATGTTGAAGCGGAATGAAAAGCTAACAAACTCAGTACTACCCGGAATAAGACGGAATTGTGATTTTCAGCGGCAGACGGTACTTATATCACCTCAGTTGGAGGAGGGAGACATGTGTCCAAATTTTCGGTAATTTTTCCTGAGTGGGGCTCGGAGTTGCCCCCTGATTGGTTGGTTCGAAATTCTCTGGTGTTCTAGAAAGATCTAGAACTTTTCTGAGACGGTAACAAAGAAAAATCATTTCACCCTTTTTTGTGCTGTTCAACATAAAACTAAAACAACAACTGGAAAAAACTGTGGATTGAGACAATCGCGAACTGCAATTGTTGTACGGAATTTTTTTCCACATAGGATGGATTTTAACATTGATTCTTATTGAATAGCATTTATTTAGGTGAAATGAAATGAATTTCTACAGGAATTTAAACGTAACGAAAATTGCTACGCTACAAGATCTGTTATAAACTTGGAACATGGAAATGTAATCAATTGTCTCCAGAGAAAACAATCTGTTAGGACAGCATTTCGTAAAACATTTTTTATTATTTTTTTAACTGTCGCGCGTTTTTATTCTTCTGTAGCGAACCCGATCTCTCAGCTTCTACATAGGACATGCGCGGTTTATTTTATTGTGACGAGTACGGCTCTGTCTGTGCGAGTCTATGATGTGATGTCTATGAGTCACCCGCCTCTCTAGAATCTTATCGTAATCGCTAGAAGTTCCACGAGTGATAAAAGGACGGGTGCGGAGCAGCACGGGGACTTATTCAGCGGAGTTATTCAAAGCGGAAAGTGATCAGTGGAAATGAAGTACTCTGGAAATACATTGTGCACAGACTTCGATAGAATACGTTGTTTATTTATAAGAACGGTACAGTGTAAATATGTGTAAATGAATAGTTTGATTATTCTGAACGTTTTGACAAAATAGGAAAATGTTACATTATAATTTGAGATTAAACGACTTACCTAAGGAAGTTCAATCCTCAATTATACGAGATAGCCACGTCCGAAGAGATCACAAAGGTAGTAGTTTTTGTCACTCGGTATTTGCGCGTAATGTTTGAAATCTGTAAAAACTTATCAGCCATATTCGATGCCGAACACCTGTTCCTCTGCTCTGATTCATTATAGTTTTGAGCTCTTACCAAAAAGATGGCTACAATAAGGGGTGTAGGTAGTACATATAGTCGAGGAGGGTGGGTTGTGATCTCTTCGGACGTGGCTATCTCGTATAATTGAGGATTGAACTTCCTTAGGTAAGTCGTTTAATCTCAAATTATACTTCGATAGCCACGTCCTCGAGATCACAAAGGTAGATGTTTGAAGTTGGTTTTGTAGCTATCTGCAACCTATTTGGACCACAAGGTGCAACATTCGTTTTGAAGCATTTATTAATAACAAACATAATATATAATAAATAATGAATACATTGATTCAAATTTCACAAGTAATTTAATTTTATATCATTTTTATTTCAACTGAATTCCCTGTGTGGGAGTTACGAACATTCGAAAACGCTTTCCGCGAATAAGTTACTTCTTAAAGGCCTATTATAGAATTTACTAAATGTATTGGATTTATCAGACCATCCTGCAGTCTTTCTGATGGTTTCTAAATTCAACCCTTTTTTGAAGGCATAAGAGGTTGAAGCATGACGAATGGTATGACCTTTGAACATTTCTGTATCAATGCCTGCTAGTTTGAGTCCCTTTTTAATCCACCTGCTTATACTTTGAGTGGATGCAGGATGGTGTGGTTTTTTGAATGTCAAAAATAGCTGTTCACATTTTTCTCTTATTTTTTGTGTTACTAGTATATAATAATCAAGGGTGGAAGCTACACAGAGATTTGGTTTTTCTTTGAATATAGGTAATATTAATATTGGTTGAGTTTTGTTAGGTGCTGATGTTTTAAGGATATCTGTTATTTTTATTTCGATTCTACAGTTTAGCCTTGAGATGTTAGATATCTTGATTTCAGACAAAGTTTGTACTCTTTGTGCCGTTGCCAGGGCCAGTAATAAAACTAGTTTCAGAGTAAGTTTTTCTAAGCTTAGTGATTCTAGCGGCCAGAGAGTTTCTAGAAAAGCCAGCACTGGGCTTGGGTCCCATGTTTCGTTGTACCTTGGAAAATTGGGGCGAGTTCTAAACACTCCTTTCAGAAATCTGGAAACAATTTTCTGTTCGAAATCGAAAAGTATAGCCAGAGCTGATTTATGCGTGTTTAGAGTTGTATACGATGCGCCAGCATCGAATTCTCTTTGTAGGAACTGAATCATTCTGTTTTCCGAAGAGCTTAAAACATCAACGCGTTCACAAAATTTCCACCATTTTGAATAACTGGAATTATACTGTTTTTGAGTAGCGGGACTGAGAGAAGCAATAATTAAGTCCATCGATTCTTTAGGGAGACCTTTCATGAAGGAAGCCTTCCTGATAATTTGACTGCACCCAGGATAAGGCTCTGCCATAGTGGATGTGGATTTCTGGAAGGAGAAAGTAGTAGGCCTTCAGCAGGTTCTCTTATCATAACCTCAGATATTCTGATTCTCTCTATCACCGGAAACCACGGTTGAGATTTCCACATAGGAAAAAGCAAAATGCCTTCGGCTTCATCACATATTATTTTACTTAAAGTTCTAGTCAAGAGAGAAAAGGGTGGAAAAGCGTAAAAATGTAAATTTTTCCAATTTAAAGTGAAAGCATCCGTATAATCTGATTCAGGATCTTGATGCCATGAAACAAAATGTTTACATTTTCTGTTCAAATAAGATGCGAACAGATCTATCTCAGGAATACCAAATCGATTAAAAATCATTTTGGTCACTTCTGGGTTTAGACTGTACTCTGTTCCTGTATGCCTTGATGCCCTATCTGCTAAGATATTGTCTTTGGAAGTGATGTATGAAGCAAAAATCATTATATTTTTGTTTTCACACCAATTCCAAATTTCTCTACTTATTTTACTCAACTTGGGGTACTGTATCCCCCCCATTCTATTTATGTAAGCAATAGCGGTTGTGTTATCTATTCGCAGCAGGACGTTACTGTTATTACTGTTTTTTGTAAACGACTTGAGGCCATTGTATGCAGCTAATAACTCCAAGTAATTAATGTGACACATTTTTTCAATGTCAGTCCAGACACCACGGGCAGTGGTGTTACTGCAAACTGCAACCCAGCCTGTATTAGAGGCGTCTGTGAAGATTATCATATCGTAATTTCTTTGGCCTATATCATTTCTTTGATTGCCTAGAATAGATAACCACCACTGCAATTCTCCTTTACATTCATTTGTTAGTATCATCTTTTCTCTCAATGCCAAAAATTTTGTTCTTTCTAATATTTTTGTATGTCCCCAGCCGTATTTGATTGCTGGGCAAATTGAAACAAGTGTTCCAATCAATTTTGCAAAGTAACGAATTGTAAAAGATTGTTTGTTTAAGAAATCATTTATCATTTGCGAACACTTTTCCATTTTTTCTGTTGGTAAATTCATTGTCATGTCTGCACTATTGAAAATGAAACCAAGGAATTGAATTTGTTGTGATGGTATAAGAATACTTTTTTGTTCATTGATGATGAAACCTAAAGATGTTAATAATTTTATCGCAAGTTGTGTGTTCTTCTGACATTCGTTTTGTGATTTACCTATTAAGAGGGAGTCATCAAGGTAGATCACAGTAATACAGCCTTGAGATCTTAAGTACGTTACGACTGGCTTTAAAAATTTGGTGAATACATAGGGTGCTGGTGCTAAGCCGAATGGAAGACAACAGAATTCATAGACTTTACTACAGTATCTAAATTTGAGATATTTTCTGTGGGATTTATCCACAGGCACCAAGAAATATGCATTTTTAAGGTCAAGTTTTGACATAAAGCAATTTTTTGTCAATAGATTCCTTACCGTCCGGTAATCTTCCATTTTGAAATGGGGCACTGTCAAAAATTTGTTAAGATCTTTCAAATTCAATATGAACCTATTTTCTCCATTTGGCTTTTTCCTTAAGGAATAATGAGAAAGGAATTCCCCAGAACAGTTTTTCGACGGGACTATAGCTCCAATTCTTAAAAGTTCATTTATAGCCGTCGTAAATTCTAGAGAGTATTGGGCATCAAAAACATTGGTTTGTTTTGGAACACTCTGAAGAGGAATCTTATAACCCTTTACCCAAGATAAAATCACTCTGTCTTTGGTCAGACGTTGCCAATTATCAAAAAATAATGCAATTCTCCCAGAGCACTTTACCTCTATTTCCAAATTTTGCTGTTGTTGGAATGACGTTGTTTGGATTTCGATGGGTATCGTCTCTGTGGATCCTTGTTTTTCCATGTTCTCCCCTTCGTCCTGGTGCTCCCCCCCTCCTTCTTCGACAGTTTCTGCACTTGGAAGGAGGGGCGTCTCCTGTTTAAATTACTCGATTTATTCTTGTATGTGAACGTAGACGGCTTCTGAATCCATTCTTTTGCTGTGGTTTCTATGGCCTTTGCTGCTTTGCAATTTTCACCTAGATCGATGCCAAAAAGGAATTCGTCGATCTTCTGATTCTGCACGACCTTTTGAATTTTTGGGCTCAGTTGAATTTTGAGTTGATGTTGTCTGTGGGATGAGATGGTATGGTGAGTGTCGGTAATCAGTTTTCCCGAATCAACAAGCGATGATACAAGATTATCATCATATTTACTGAGGTCGGATAGAATCATGGATAATGCATTTCCTAATGCTGAAAGTCCTTTTCCTATCATTTCTTGTGTGTTTTGCAGAAATGTGTCCTTTTTCAACTCCACTGTTGTCAAGACACTTTGGAATTCTGGATTCAGTTTTGGAGCTTTCAGTGAGAGACAATTGCCTGGGGCGTTCCATTTTTGGATGAGCTCCTGTCGAGTATCTTTCTCCAAACCGGTAGTGAGGTAACTTTTCCATCTTGTAGCGATGTCCCCTGCTATGTCTGGTCCAACTTTTTCATCTAACATTGGGCGATCTCCCAAGACTTGATCGATGATTTTTGATTCACCCTGTACTTCATTCTCTTCCTCACTAGAGTCCAAACCTATTTCTGATGAAGAGAGGCTACCGAAAGAGGACGAACTGCCTATAAAAATAAGAAAAAATAGTGTTCGTATCTTGGACCTTATGTCTGTATTGGACCTTGTCTGTCCACAGGGATAAATATTTTTTTTTTTTTTTGTGTAACATTTTTGGAAACGAAAATGCGGATTCATCTAACGATATCCGAATGGAAATAAGAATTTTGAATTATTTCCAGAATGAAAATTCACAGATGCAATGATGTGCAGTATTTCACCATCTACGAAATGGAAATGTAATTTCAATTTCGGGATGAAAAAGTACTGAAGCCTAGATGAGAAGTGTTTAACATCTTCGAAATGAAAATGTAATGTCATCTAACATTTTCGGAATGAAAATGTATTTACAGATGCACAGGTGTGCAATGTTTGACATTTTCGGAATGAAAATGTAATTTTCTCCAACATTTTCGAAATGAAAATGTGAATTTCGAAACATTTTCGGAATGAAAATGTATTAGGGCACATATGTGCAGTATTCAATATTTCCGAAATGGAAATTTGATTTGTTATAACATTTTCGGAGTGAAAATGTGTGGTTTTCCAACATTTTCGAGATGAAAATGTGAAATATCGATCATTTCTGAAATGAGAAATGAAAATTCATTTCCAAAATTGAAATGAATATCGTATCTTCTCTTCTGAGTAGGCATTAAATGCCTGAAATTAAATGCCCATTAGATTATTAGTTGCAATATCTACTTACTGCTGGACATATCCCGGATTTTCCTGTCCATTTTCTCCATTTTTCTCTTCAACGAAAGTAGAATCTCGGTTTTCCTCTTTCCCATTTTGCAATTTCTGAACACGATTTCCAGCATTAACACATTCACTAACGAGCGTAAGAACTATAATGAATCAGAGCAGAGGAACAGGTGTTCGGCATCGAATATGGCTGATAAGTTTTTACAGATTTCAAACATTACGCGCAAATACCGAGTGACAAAAACTACTACCTTTGTGATCTCGAGGACGTGGCTATTGAAGTATAATTGCGTCCGCAGTACTCTACTTATGACCGCCTCGTGCAGGGGACGCTAGCGCTCACGCTGCACCACATAGATCGTGTAAGACTGCGCGTTTTCGTCTCCTTGAGTGTTTGGGTATCTGGCACATAGGTACATTCTCATTACAAAAGCCCAGACGGTATGGTATCACGTAATGGTCGAATTCGTATCATTCTTTGATATGTTCTGTTGATAGGTTCTGACAGGACAAATGGTTAAGGAACAACAAGATGCTGAACACCAACATTATTCATATCTTTTTTTAATAAGCAACATTGATCACAGATGCCAGAACTGCTCAGGAATTCCATTAACAAGCTCATTATCTCAGCTTTTGTGGTAAAGAACACTTCATGTATACCCAGAGGCAATGAAAGCCCACAGGCAAGTAAGCCCCGATGCAATGAACCAACCCTTGACTTATTATCAACCACTAAAGAACAGGTGGGCCAAATCATCAACCTCACCACAGCTGCATAGAGGAGAGTCTTTAACCCCGATCTTCGACAAATGCGAGGGAATAGAGCAATGACCTGACCTAATTCTAATCATGGTCGTGACCATCCTTCTTGGGATGTTAAGTTCCCTTAACCATGTTTTGTCTACCGGTTCAATCATTGAAGAGTATAACCTACCCTTAGTCAATCCTAAATCATTATATTCCCTACACCAGTCGGAAAAAAGCCTCTTCCTAAAGCTAGGCCACAGCTCGCGCTTATCCCCCCATAGCTTGGACTCATATGTGCAGTATCTTTATGAGGGATATAAGAATCGCTTGGAGCCCTGAGAAAAACAACTCTTATTCTCATATTTTTTGCCCTGAATAACATTATAAAAATGCTAACGGTAATTATATCTGTATTGGCATCTATTCTAAAGCATTTCAGTTTACTCAAAGCTCCGAGGGAGTCTGATATAATAATCACTTTTTGGACCATTCTCTCCAATATAATTGGCACTGCTCTGTTCATAGCATACATCTCCGCTGAGAACAACGACCAATGATTCGGGAGCTTCCCACATGTCTTCATTACCCAAGCCGGAATCCACACCGCATAACCAACCGAATCCGAATCATGTGACCTGGACGCGTCCGTATACATCTCGACGAACCCAACGAACCTCTCTCTCAGCAAACAGGGGGTGGAGAGAGAATCTATGCAATTGCGTTACATATTTAATAGATAGCCATCATATTCCGCTTTTCAAGGGCAGCTCACCACCCTCTGATAATAAAACATTCGTGGGAGTGGACTCCATTAGACCCAGGGATGTCCGGATGGGCGTGAACTGGATTCTACCCAATTTTCTTAACTCCACTTTTGCACATCTCCCATACAGGATGCCACCAAAATCCAATAGGGGTCTAATCAGACCCTTGTAGAGAGATTTAGGAGGGTATTGGGATGAGAAGATCGTTTGAATAGACTTGTAATAATCTTGCATTGAACTGTCGCCTTGGCACACATGTTGTCGATATGGTTACCCCATTAAAGCTTCTACTGGAATGTGATTTCCAAATATTTCACTTGTTGCGTTCAAGGAAGGGGCTGATTATCAATTCTGATCCGGCCTGCTACAGGTGGTGTGATTCCTCTGGAGAATATCGATTTAGCGGTGTTAATTTTTAGATTTCGAATTGACAGTCATACATATAAATTATTTGGGAAGCTATTTAAACAGTCAATGATATGAGCCACATTCTTACCTGAACTTGAAACAACAAAATCATCTGCATATTGAATTACCTCAATATTTTCCGCTATCAATGGTGACGACTATGTTCCTAAATATCTGATAAATCAGGTTGGTTATATTATGAGGAACACAAGCTTCAAATAGACCCCACCAGAGCATATTCAAGTCCATAACAATCATATGCAATGGATATATCCAAGAAAACCGCCCCCATAGCATATTTCCTGTTGGAGGCAGGATTTATGTTGGCCGTCAAGAGAAAATGGCAGTCGGTGACTGACCTACCCCTCCGGAAACCAAAAGTATGGACCGAACCGACGCGAGCCTCGATAATTCCCTCAATTCTTTCTTTCCACATTTTCTCCAACAGCCTAGTTATACATGGGGGATGGTTATTGGGCGATAACTGTTGGCAACTTAGGAAGGGAGTCCACTCTTGAGGATTGGGACAACGAGCGAGGTTCTAATAGAAACCGGGGGTGCATCGCCCTGCAGCAGACCATTATATAGATCCATGAAGATGATCTTGGCCGACATGGAAGGATGAGCCAGGCTTCCATAGTCTAGTCCCTCTAATCCAGGCGTAGAATTTTTCTTGACTTTCAAGGCGTAATGTAATTCATTCAGGGTAGAAGGCTCTGAAAAAATCTCATATTCCAGCCTAAGGCTCGGAGATGGAAAGGAGAGAGCAAGATCATTTAAGATCTCTCTTCTTTTTTCTGATCAGGCGTCTAGTTTTAGCTGTTTGTTGCCTTAGAAGCAGATAGTTTTCGAGTGTGGAGAGTCTATTATATTCCGACATATAAGGGCGATTTCTGCCGCTACATCATCATCCCACCAATGGACGTTATGCTTCGGGTCATACTGGTTCTTATATTTTAGGATAGACCTGTCCGCTGTGTTTTGTATGACATCAATAAGTACAGAGAATTCATTTATTTGCCGATTGTACATCAGCTTGTGGTAGGAAGTGTTGAGAAGCCATCCTGCACCTCTATGCATATAGGAAAATGATCACTGGGGCTAGAATCAGGCATCCCCGACCAAGAACATTTTACTGCCATATCTCCCGTACACATGGACAGGTCTGGTGCACTGGGATTTTCAGGAGGGCCAGTACATCTTGTTGCCGTCCCATCATTAAGGAGGACGCTATTTCTACAGTATGAAACCAGCCTTATGATTTGCGATACCTGATCTCCAAGAAAGGTTTTGTGCATTGATGTCTTCCAATATTAGATTTATCAGCTAGGTTGGAAACCTAATCCAGAAAGGTATCTCTAAATGAGACATCATGAAGGACATACATATTAAAGATCTCATACCCAGCAGAACTTATGCCAAGGATCTGTACACCGTCAGGTACGATAAGCCCATGTAGATTAACTACATCATAATTCAAACCATTTTTAACCGCAGTTGCCAAGCCATCATCTCTGTCATCCCTCAATAGTGAGAAACCAGATATTGAAACATTATAATTATTTTTCAGGAATGTCCCATTGAGCACAATTACGTCCGTATTAATATCTCTAATAAGGACCTTTAGGTCATCGAAGTTTGAAAGAAGAGATCTGATGTTCCATAGCAGAATCTTAATCATCTCAAAATAAATCAAATATCAATATTGTATAATACGTTTCAAGTTTATTAAATATGACCTATGGTCGGGCATCATAACTAAAGTGATGGTAAAGAAAATTTGTTCATTAAGTGGGTTATCGAAAGTATTACTTAAGAAAAAATTAATTAATCATTTAAATCTATTTGATCGAAGAAGACATACCATATTGCAGGTAGTCCTCGTCATAAGTAATAGTTCTTCTATTATTGCTATTATTGTCAATATCTGAGCATTTTATTTGTATAGACTGGTCGTTCAGGCTCATACTAATCTGAGTACCCTGGAATGGAGGGAGTTGCTCAGAGGAAAGATATTCCAAGGTTCATTGGAGGAATTTCCTAGGGATTAAGTAATTTCATTTGTATCTTGTGAAGGTAGTCGAGAGTGAGAAATTCTGGGATACTCTGGATTCTGTGAAATGAGGCACGCCTTGTGGGCCTCTTCATTGTATCCTACCTGGGGAGGAGCTCTTCTCTTAGGTTTCGAGCTCATATCATTCGGACGTTCTGATACTTGCGGTCTGACCTGAGTTTTTAAAGCAATGCATGCATACGATTGTAAATTCTGTGGGACTGGGGGCAGCTTGTCCCTTACAGGATTTATCAGCCTCATATAAGAACGCATTATGCAACGCCATGATTTCCCTCATCTTCATCTGCCTTTGCAGCGTATTCTCTTTCTTTTGGTTAAGTTACATATATGCAAACGGCAGCCTTTCGCCGAAGAACATTTGGGTTGTGGGTTTATATAATTTACAAAATTCTCAATCAACAACAACGGTTGCAATTAAATTGGGCGCCACTTGATTTAATTAATAGGAAGTGATATATGAATCAACTGATTGAATATCAAGAAACAAACGGTGTCACTTGCAGGTAGAATTGAATAAAAATGATTTCCTGATGAGAATTTATAATGAAGTGTAATCTTATAAGGTTCGAACAGGAAAATTAAGGGGTTAGTAATTCTACTTCTAATATTTCTCCAACGATGGTATAGAGGATGTCGTTGTTTCAAGAGGTAAAACGATATCGAAGTTTTTACACCAAACTGTTCTTTAATTAACGGTATAAGATGACAAGAATAAGAAAGTGTAGATTGATATTGGCCTTGATGTTCGAAGACTTTTTTGGGAAAGCTGTACTCTTACACAAAATGGCTTCGGCTTGATGTATTTTATGTATGGTGATGGTGTTGATTGACGTAATTCAGGTAAGTATACTCGAAAATTCCGAACCAAATCCTTATTAATAAACTTCTATCAGTAGGTAGCAATAATATTCAATGCCTCCGGTAGAAACCCTAAAATTCACGTTTCACGTATGAAACAAAAGAAATTGCAACTCGACGAACACTCACCTTTCAATAAAAGGGTTTTCAGCATGCGATATAACTTCAGTAGACAATTGGATAAGAAATATTTCCAAAATTCTGATTTTCACTTTGTTAATCTCAAATCCCTTTTCAGGTAGACAACCAGATCGACAATGAAAATCTGCAATTATTCTTATCTACCACGCCGCGATACGATAACGATCAAGAAATATGTGGACAACGATCGCCACCCGTGTTCTGTTCGAATTGTTATTAATTTTGTCGTTGAAATGAATCTCTTAGACTTCAAATTGATCTTTATTGATTTCGGTAGATGGACATGGAATGGAAAAAGGAAAACTGTGATTTCTGAATAGAAAAAGAGTTCAAAATATTCAAAAATTAAAAGTATAAGTTTTTACCGTTACACCTTAGATATTCATGATATCTCCTGTCCGCGGCATTATGATCCTGTTGGCAGTATATGCAGCAGGGATCTGCATCTCATGGCTTGTCGTCTTCATGTTGAAATCCAAAATTTTCACACTCTTGCCTCCCTCCACACAGGTTTCTAACGTGTCCGTATATTAGACATTTGTTACATTGGCCCATCGGAATATATATAATTCAACCGGTAACCTTGTAGTGTAGAGCTCAAAGTGTTGCGGCAGTGTAGTACCTTCGAACGTTAATACACATGTGTTAGTTTTCACATAAATGGTACCTGTTCCAGTCATTTTCCTTCTATTAACTCTACGTACCCTAATATACCTGACATTTGGACATAACTCTATACCCATATTAATGATCTTCTCATCAGTAATGTCCTGTCCAATGTCTCGGACTATTCCCATTATTGAACAAATCTTTCGGGGATATATACTTCTTAAGTATAAGGATCAAAGTCATTGTACCTAACGAATCAATTCGCCTGTTCCGCTGATAGAAACCTAACCACAACTTTTTTAAATCCTATCCGATTAATGTTCAAAATTTTATAGTCTTTGAATTTATCGTTATTGAATATGAGTTTACCAATCTTCATGTATTTCAAATTTTTGATTTCTTGGATAGTACTCTCGATAATGACGTCATATGACCCTTATCTTTATCGGAATGGAAGCATAGTCTTTTTTTTTGAACTACCCTGCGAGATGGTTACCAAAGTTTCATCTATCCTTACAACAAAACTTTTATTACCTACTCCCAACGCTTCTATCCTAAATACAGTTAACTCATCTTCAAGTAGACCTATATTAATTGAATTCCACTCATCCCTACTCAGCCGTGAATAAGCAACACTTGCCCTGGGGGATAAAGATTCCAGATCCCGAGGCCAGGCCTCGGGGTCGTTCCTTCCGGAAGGTATTGTGACGGTAAACACAATAACTTCCGAAAGAAATAACTTAGAAACTCGATATTTGTAGAGAAGATTTGGACCTTAATTACGAAGGCCGAATTCGTTAATAGATAAAATCCACCTAATGATTCCGCAGATATACCCATTCAAAATTTTATTTTCCCAATATTTCCAGAAATACAGATTAGATCGAATTAAAATCCAGTACTTTATCAGAAAATGACAGTTTGAAGGTTCAACATCTTCGAACTAGCTGCGAAGTTTCATCACGATTGAATCAGTATTCCTTGAGTTATACCGAGAAAAACAACGATATCGAGAAGAAAACCACGAAATTCTACATATTTTTTCCCATTATCACCAAAACTAATAGCCGTATCGAATTTAAATTTGATACACTGCTGTGAAATATGAAGTTCAACGTATAACTGGAATATAAAACAATATTTCCGGAAAAAATTTTTCTTAATCGAGTGACCATACGAATTCAACGGAAAGTTGCGCGTCATTATGCTTCAACTAACTGCCAAGTTTCAATCCAATCGCTCCGTTAGTTTCTGAAAAATGAGGGAAATAACCTCAAAACTTCAAATGACTATAACTCCGAAACTATTCGGTCGATTTCGCCCATTAACGAACTTAATCGCGGCATTCCAATGCGCGAACTAGCCTGCAAGTTTTGGTCGGCTGGACAGAATTGATTTTGACACCGGATTCGTCATCAGTGAGCCCACCCTAGTCGTTTGAGACCATTTTCGGCTCAATCATCGAAAATACAGAGATTTGGACAAAACAATTGCACGCTGTTTCCGTAGAACATTTATGGAGAAAAAAAAAATTCAACAAAACTGCAGAATTATCGTATGAATATATTTGTTTGATTTTCTAACATACAGATCCACACGAAATTTTACACTCAGTTGTGCGATGGTATTTAAAAACTATATGCAAAGTTTCAATCTGATCGGATCATTACTTCATAAGATATCAAAGTATTGACCTTAAAATATCAAATGGGCCTAACTCCGAAACCATTGGACTGACTTCACCCATTAACGAACTTAACCGGGATATTTGGACTCTCAACCTAATCTGTCAATAAGTAGTGGAGTCTTGGCTGGCTATATTGGACTAATTCGTGGGAAAGGTGAACCAAACCCAATTGAATTTCGTCGACGTTTCGGACATTTATTGTTCGATATTCACATATAAAACAATGGGGTTGCCCTTAATCATAACTAAAAACAGCAAGTGGCAATACGATATCCTATAATTTCTCCTAAATAGTTACCTCAATTCATTTAGGACATTTAAAAGTTATTACATATATATAAAAACATAAACATGAGCAGAGCCGGATCTAGGGCGTGGCGAGGAAGGCATTTGCCACGGGCGCCAACCAACTAGCGGCGCAAAATCATGATTTTTTTTTCTTGAAATGAAGTTTTTCACATCGAAGTCCATTCATATTTTAATGCGGTACTATAGTGCATGCACCTGTTGTACAATATGCGGCGATAAGTAGTTACCAATAAATTAAAAGATGATAAATTTACACTTGTCGGTCGCTCTACGATTCCCGATCGCGTCCAGATGTTTGTTATTCGAACACTGAAGACCTCAATTAGCGGCAAGTTTAGAGGGAGTTTAATGTTCCAGCTAGCGGCATGACCAAGAGATTCAGAGCGTCCACATTATTCGCCGAATCGTTCATCACACCGGCTTTGATAAGGGTAATGTATTTCGAAGACGTTTACGACCGATAGGTTTGAAGAAATCACCCCAGTATTATTAATACTACTTTTTTTCTCGCATGTGGGGTACTTCCATGCAGCGGCGCAGTTGATGGCATCAATAAGAAAAATAGGAAGCAGGAACTTATCATAATATTTTATAATAATAATAATAATAACAGTTCTTTATTGGAAAATCATTCCAAAAGGCCATCGACCGAAGTCCTTCAGCCTGTTTATAAGAAATATTTAAGGGTATGGATTGATACATGATAGTGTGATAAACAATTGGAGATACCCAATCATACAAACAAAAAAGAAAAAAAAACACTTATATACATACATAACGATAATAATATTGACTAAGTAGACAGTATTGAAATTATGAACTTTTATTCTGCAACACTTCGCAAATGGTGTTTAGAGGAGTCTTTCTGTGAGGTCTTAATTCCTGGTTCCTGTTTATGTAGAATTCCCTAAGAATTTTTATGTTATCTTCCGGCTGTGAGAATTTCGTCGATAAATAGTCCAATCGATCTGAAATTGGTTTTATTTGAGTTTTCTCATATAAAAAATTGTTCGGGGGGTTGTAGAGCTCGTTTCTAGGGTGCCTCATTTTTGTAATTGCCCGAAGGGAGGTGGTTTCTGCAGTCTGGAGCAGTTTTTTGGTGGTTGAATTTGGGGACAGGTAAATTGGGTGGCAATATTCTAAAAGAGGACGACATATTGTTTTATAAATATGCGCAGCTGTTTTTGTGGTGATTCCTGAATTTTTATATGTGAGGCTGCGAAAATGCTTGCTTCTGGCGATACACTTTTTCTTGATGATGGATGCATGTTGTTAGTTTGTGGTCTATGTTCACACCTAAATATCTTGCACAATCGTGAGGGATGACAACATTATTTCCCATAGTTAAGTTTGGAGAATTCAATGTTATCTTGTGGTTGAAAATTACATATTGTGATTTGTCGGGGTATATTTTATATTATGTGCAATATCGCAAATAACGTGATCGTGCAAGCGGGCCGGGAAACTATTCGTGCTGGGAAAAGTTTAAAAATTTCATTCAGGTATGTTATTTGAATAATTCAATTTTGAGTTTAGGATTTTTGCGCGCTCGATCAAATTATATTCTGTCCGTGCACACGAGAGTCAATCATTTTCGAAAGATATAACTTAGAGACTACAAATTTATAAGGTTATGTTTGGGTTGGGAATATGTCGGCGATATTATCGTTCGAATTGTATTTGCGAGATCCCAAATTATACCGATTCAATTAAAATTGCGTTGTACCATAATTACACGAGTTTTCATATGTATAAGAAGAAGTTAGAAAAAAAAATCAAAATGTTGAGAAGAATACGATAAATTGATCGTATCTCTAGTATTTTATTAATCAGCTTCTTAGCTATGGGTACTACAGAAAGAGGATCAAATGTCGATCAAATGAATAGTATGATTCTTGAGTTTCACTGAAACATAAACCCTTTTTCTGTCCTCCTGACATTTGTCGAGCATTGAGACAACTCAGATATGAATATAAACGAGTGCGCAAAACATTCCGATTCGACGTCCATGTATTTTCAGAATCTTATATAATTTTAGGTTGATATAACCAACTGAAATGCCGCCCAAGAAACTATCAGGATCGCAATCTCGGAAGATCAGAGATAAAAATTATTAGACCTAAAAAAAATACTAGTAATATCTCAAGTTACTTTAAGAACGATCCGGGTATTGTGTCGACAAAAAGTGGTTCCACTAGCAAAGTCCATCATGTAGCGGAATTTCCTTCTACTTCTTCAAGTACCCAGCCTATTGTAAGAAAGTATTCCATTTCGGATTCTTTTGACGAGGAATCAGGACTTCCCGAGGTTAAACCTGAACCAGTTGATTTTAATGACCTTACATCATGGCGAATTACAAAAAGTAATGTTAAAATGTTCGTTATGACCTTTGTTGGCATGTGTGTTCTCTAATGTTTTTCAGTTTTTCATTTACACTTTCATTTATTGTTTTTTTGAAGCTTTGAATGCTTGTATATTATTTCGAGATTAAATTTTTCTATTCGCTTCCTTTTTGTTTTCTTCATACCCTCATTATCGTATATTAATACGTTCGTGAGTTCTCTTCCCTTATAAGCTTCATGGGAGATTTTAGTAATTTCTCTACACATATTGTTTGTTATACCTAAGAATCTGATGCTCGTTCTCAAAAGAATAAAATAATAGTAAAACATCTTAGGAATAGAATAAATACTATCATTCATGAAAAGTATGTAGTTATTGAAAAAAAAAATTGAAAAGGGCGCATTTCGATAATTTGCCTGCGCTGAAATCCTAGATCCGGCTCTGAACATGAGTCAATGCTGGAGACTCACCAATTAATAACTATCAACCCCTGGATCATCAACAGGACATTAATAAAATTAAATTCGAAACTTTCCTCGGAAACATTAAAACATACAGAACATACACATTGAACTGACGGAAGTCGCCAATTTGACGTCTGTCAGCTGTCCAATTTGATGATCCACAATTGATCGTGATCCACAACATATAAGATGCATTAAATCGACATACTCAAAAGAATATACCACCTCTCAATGAAGGCACATAAAATTGCACATTATCTAGGGCATAGAACATAATTTCAGCATATATCTACAGTGCACACAATAATCAAAACATCATTCAGAATATGGAACTTAACCTAAATACGCAGATAACCTCATACAATAAGAGAGTCCACAAAAAGAAAGGAACGAGTGGTAGGTGATCAATATTAGCAATATTAGCCCGTAGGAATTTGAATAACAGCGTTCTTTCTCCTATCCGGACGGACAGAATTGAATTTGAGCTCGGATTCTCCTTCAGGGTATTCAACCCAATCTTTCAAGAAAACTGTCGAATCTCACAACTTATGTACATATGCCCCAATTCTTTTAAAAACTTGCCAACCCCCTTCTTTATTTCCTAAACAAGTTTTCGTTAGGATGCGTTCACTAGTTTCGGTTCAGCCGATTTTTGCGCGCATAATCTAGGAAAACAGAATGCTATCGTTTCGTCCAAATTTCTATAACTTTGAATTTTCAGCCGAAAATGGTCTCAAACGACTACATTGAACTCACTGATGACGAATCCAGTGCCATAATCGATGCTGTCCATCCGACCGGCCGGCAGGCCAGCCAGCTGTGGTCACGATAACTGTCGAACAGAGCAAGTTAGCGACTTGAGTCAGACAAACACCTCCTCCAAGGTCCACGTCCAATTTGGTATCACCCTGTATATCAGAACGCTTATTCAAATCGAGATTGAAGGAACATCAAATTGATATCATCAAAAATCAAAGCGAGTTCACCGTCGAAAACCATTTCATTCAGAATGGCCACTTATTTCCAACAACAGACGCTCTGAAAACCAAACTGATATCTAAACGAAACTATGTGATTCCCAAATTTTCAATGCATTCAAAGGATACCTACACCCTAATAATTCCCCAAGAAATGTTCTTTTTTCTAACTTCTGTTGCTGGTAGAATTCCAACTGTCATTTTTTTATCAGTTCGTTTTACCTGAATCTGCATTCATACCCTATTCCGTGTGCTCTGTGTTCAGTTGTCTGTTGAACAACGAATGTTCGAAACTAGTCACAAAAATCTGAGAATTACATATTGTCTGCATCCCATAATTTTTGAAAATAGTAATGAAAATTGTTTCCAATTTTGACAAACTATCAAATATTAACGGCTGAAGCTGTCCGAAATTTGAAATATTATTTTGATAGAATGGAGTAAACATTTTTGATCGGCATTCCAATGTTTATGGAGACAATAGGTTGGAAACTAAAGAAGCTGAAAAAATAATAAGCCGTTGTGTAATGATTGTAGCCATTTCTGTATTGTTGGGGACAAACCATGACTCTCCAGATGCTATAAATAAAGAGTAGGAATTCTTTTGGTTCAAGTCTTCACCGCTACTCAGTCTTTTTCTCGGTTAATTTACGAGTACGTTCATTCAATTGTGACTGTTAGATGACCATACTGGTAACCTAGAGATATAGTTCCAACTATCAATTTGGTCATACAGAGAGCGAATAAAAAGTGGTGTAAGGAATTCTTATGTCGACAAGACAACGTTTTTCTGTGAAGAAGCGGGTTCATTATAACAAATCCTTCGCAGGTCATTTAACCGGTATTCCTGAGTAAATGTGCGAGTTCAGTAGGTTAGAAACACAATTTTGTCATCGTGAGAGGGAGTTTTTTCTTCACACAATTTTCACAGCATTCTTAACACTTTTTACGCGCTTGTTCTGGGGAACAGCGCGTTATCGTTTCGTCACAATGTCTGTAATTTTCGAATTTTGAGCCGAGAGTTGTCTTAAAAGATTGGGTTGAGCAGGGAAGGAGAATCCGTGCTCAAATTCAATTCTGTCCGTCCGTTCGTCCGGCCGTACGTGCTCTAAAGTTCGAAGGAAAAGACCTTGCAACTTGAAATTGTCAGATATGGTTTCGGAGTTAGGCCCGTTTTAAATTTTAAGGTTAATACCTCGAAATCTCATGGAGTAATGATTCGATCAGATTGAAACTTTGCATATAGTTTTGAAATACTAACGCGAAACTTAGTGCAAAATTCCGTGTGGTTCCAAATAATAGAAAATTTAAAAAAATATAAATAAGCTTCAATCGATACTTAAAAGAAGGTAAGGGCCTTTTTCGATCGTTTGTTTCAGTAAATTGAAAGAATTATATGATAAACTATCACACACAGAAAACTGTGACAAAAGTTTCAAATCGAAATAAACAATTCTTGAAATTTCATATTTTGGCGATGTGGCCGACGCGATGTGCTCGACTCGAACAGTGCGACGTCGGCAAGTTCGTACGTCCTAAGATCCGAGTTTATTCAATATTGACCATAGATAGTGCCGATTTCAAAATCAGCGCGTCAAAAGAAGCTTGTCAATTCGTAGAAAACTGTTTTTCAAAGTTTAATAATTATTTTGCTCAGGGGCTGATTTCGATGTTTTTTTGCGTTGGGTTCAGTATGACAACGAGGTGGTCCCTCTTCAGAATAAAATATACAGAGCAGTCCTAAGAGACATAAAACAGCAAAATTGCTTCATTCGTTGGCACCATCAACTTTCTATTGAATGAATTGGTAGGAAAGTTCCTACCTACGGCAGGATATTTATGGAAAAATACACAGAAGTTAATTTCCACAATTCTGCTGTTTATGAATATATTTTGATGATATCCGTTGGTTTGCATGCAGTATGTCTTCAGGGTGGTCTTATTTCAGAATGAGATATACAGGATGTCTCAAAATATTAATTAGAACTATTCTCCTGTTTATATATCTGTTTTGATGATTTATCTTCCTCTGTGTTCCGTATGGCTCCACAGTGGTTTGATTTACCTCGGTAAGGCTAGCAGAACCACATTCGATTTTTCGAAAAATTTTTTGACAAGAATTTGGAACTTATTAATTACTAATTTAGTACCCCACTTCCAGATTGTACACCCTTCTGTAAACCGAAAAAAAACTGGTTTCTGCTATCTTGACGTCAAGCCAACAGAACACATCGAGTAATGAATATGCTATCGTAGAAATGAATATATCATAATAAAGCCCTAATTAATTACTAATTGAGACCCCTATTTTCAAATTTTTCACCCTTCTGTAGACTGAAAAAAGCTGATTTCTGCTAGCTTCACGTCAAGCCAGCAGGACACATCGAGTAATAGATATGCTATTGAAGACATAAATATGTCAGAATAAAACTCTAATTAAATACTAATTCAGACCCCTATTTTCAAATTTCACGCATTTCTCATTTCGGAGATATACAGGGATGAATAGAAAATTAATATGGTAATATGGTATCAATAGAATATTCAGAAATGAATTCATTCCGCCTGATTCTGAACTCATTCCGCACTTATAGAATATGTTTTCTTAATTGAACACTTATTTTGTACATAATTTTCAAATTTTACACCCTCATGTAGACCGAGAATACCTGGTAGGTGCAACCTTGGCATCAAGCTTGCAGAAAGCACCTTTTAATACATATGTCATTGAAGAAATAAAAATGTCATAATGATCCACTAATTTAACACTTACTTAGAATCTCTATTATAAAATTTCACACTTTTTTCATTTCGGAAATATACAGGAGCCAATAGAGAATTCGTATGGTGATAGAGTATTGATCAAATATTTTGAAATAAATTAATTTCTTCCAATACCGAGATTGTTTTGCACTTACAGAATACTCTCATCATATCTCACCTATAAAGGTACATTATTACGTACAGGTTACATAAAGGGTTATCTGTGCACAGACAATTAAGTCACACTCATCGTTGCATCTATACAGCTTGATAAATCATATAGTATTGAAATGGTTAATGAATCATTATGAATTATCTGTTATATTTTGCAATTCTAACGAATTATTCTTGAAAGAAATTCCTTGATATTGCCTTAAGGCCATTTGTCTACCGAAAGTGGCGCCCGTCTATCCAGATGTTATTTTATTGCCCCTTGCTTACAATTCGGGGGTTTTGTCAAGTATCATTCTTCGATGTTTTATGTTGCTCAAAGTAATTTTTGCAATTCATCATTCAGATAGGTTCTGCTTTAATCAATCTGTGAAGGTTTTATTTAATTTCTCGTACCTGAAATTGAGGAGATTCCTGGATATCATCAATGATGCTCTCGTTCTACATTGAATCGGGGCATTTTGCAGAAATAACTTTCAAATGGCCTATGGTTTTTCCATACGTATATTTTGTTATATAACGGTTTGTCAATGTCTATAATTTTTTAATTTTGAGCAAAAAATGGTCTAACTAATTGGAATGAACACCCTGAAAAAGAATCCGTGGTCAAATTCAATTCTGTCTGTCAGTTTTTTGACAATAATTTGGAACTAATTAAACAATAATTCAGTACCTTTTTTATTTTGCACCCTTTCGTAGACCGAGAAGAAGTGAACTCTGCTAGCTTGTCGTCATGCGAGTAAAGAACTGTCATTGAAGAAAAGAATATTTCATTATTAAGCCCTAATTCAGGGTCCTGTTTTTAATCTCCACCACTTCAACAGGTGACGAATATCTCTAAGGCTATTACGAGAAAAATTTTATGAATTATTTGTTTGGAACGTAAATACATCAGAAACTTCTCTATCGATGATTTACATACTATACCTACGATATATCTACCTACCCAGGGGTAACGATGACTGTGACTTGATTTTCTGCGCACACATAACCCTGTATATATTAACCAATACGACATAATGTACCTTCATAGGTGAGATACGATGAAAGTATTTTATATGTGCGAAACAAGCTCGGAATGAGAAGGAATGAATTTATTTCTAAATATTCGATTTTTCGAAAAATTTTTGACAAGAATTTGGAACTAATTAAATACTAATTCAGTACCCTAGTTCCAGATTTAACACCCTTCTGTGAACCGAGAAAAAACTGGTATCTGCTAGCTTGATGTCAAGCCAGCGAAACACATCATGCAATAGATACGCTATTGAAGAAATAAATATGTCATAATAAAGCTATAATTAAATACTAATAAAGACCCATATTTTCAAAGTTTTAACCCTTCTGTAGTCTGAGAAAAGCTGGTTTCTGCTAGCTTGACGTCAAGCCAGCAGAACACATCGAGTAAAAGATAGGCTATTGAAGAAATAAATATGCCATAATAAAGCTAAATAATAATTATATACTAATTTAGACCCCTTTCTTAAACTTTCACACATTTCCCATTTCGGAGATATACAGGGGTGAATAGAAAGTTTATATGGTAATAAGGTATTAATAGAATATTCAGAAATGAATTCATTCCGCCTGATTCGGAACTCATTCTGCACTTTTTTCTTAATTAAACACTTATTTTGTACCTAATTTTCAAATTCGACACCCTCATGTAGACCGAGAATACCTGGGAGGTGCAAGCTTGGCAACAAGCTTGCAGAAAGCACCTTGTAATAGATATGTCATTGAAGAAATAAAAATGTCATAATGAACTACTAATTTAACACTTACTCAGAATCCCTATTATAAAATTTCACGGTTTTTTCATTTCGGAAATATACAGGAGTCAATAGAGAATTCGTATGGTGATAGAGTATTAATCAAATATTTTGAAAAATAAATTAATTTCTTCCAATTCCGAGATTGTTTCGCACTTACAGAATACTCTCATCATGTCTCACCTATGAAGGTACATTATTACACATTATTACATACAGGTAAATACATAAAGGGTTGTCTGTGCACAGACAATTAAGTCACACTCATCGTTGCATCTATACAGGTTGATAAATCATATAGTATTGAAATAGTTAATGAATCATTATGAATTATCTGTTCTATTTTGCAATTCTAACGAATTATTTTTAGAAGAATTCCTTGGTATAGCCTCAGGGCTATTTTTCACTTACAGAATACTCTCATCATGTCTCACCTATGAAGGTACATTATTACACATTATTACATACAGGTAAATACATAAAGGGTTGTCTGTGCACAGACAATTAAGTCACACTCATCGTTGCATCTATACAGGTTGATAAATCATATAGTATTGAAATAGTTAATGAATCATTATGAATTATCTGTTCTATTTTGCAATTCTAACGAATTATTTTTAGAAGAATTCCTTGGTATAGCCTCAGGGCTATTTTTCAACCAAAAGTGGTGCCCGTCTATCCAGATGTTATTTTATTGCCCATTGCTTACAGTTCAAGGGTTTTGTCACGTATTATTCTTCGATGTTTTTTGTCACTCAAAGTTTTGTTAACAAATCATCACTGAGATACTGTTTGCTTAAATCAATCTGTGAAGGTTTTATTCAATTGTTATGCAATTCATATTATAATGTATTAGTCCCCAGAGCTATATTAGCTCGCTTGGTCGAACTTCGTGGCACCTGAAATCGATGATGCTCTCGTTTTATATTGAATGGGGTCATTTTGCAGAAATAGCTTTTAAACACCTCCAAAAAGAATTCGTGGTCAAATTCAATTATGTCCGGCCGTTTTTTGCAACAATAATTTGGAACTAATAAAGCAATAATTTAGTACCCTATTTTTTATTTTGCACCCTTCTGTAGACCGAGTTGTTCTGCACATTCATAAAGATCTCATCGTATTCAACCTATGAAGGTACATTATTTCGTATAGATTAATATACACTGCGCAAAAAAATTAACGCACATTCTGAAAATCTCGATTTTAATGAAAGTTAACTCTACATTGACCTTATAACTTATTTTTTATGTTCTCCCGGGAAGGTTTTGAACGAAACAAGACACATTAAATGGAAGAAAAATTCAGGATTTCACCGAATCTTATGTGAAAGAAGAGAAATGAACAATTTTCAAAATACTGAAATGCTGATAAGTGATTTAATACTTGGTATTTCCACCCCTTGCGTTAATTACAGCTCGGCAACGACGGTTCATACTCAAAATGAGTGATCTTAAGGTTGTTCGATACTTTGCCCCAAAACTCGAATTCCGCTAGATGGCACTACTCGAAAATTCGATGGAATATTTGTCTGGTACATAAAAGACCCGCCTGCTCGGGATTTATGACCCCTAATAAAACTAGTCACGGAACGAGAAGAGTTTTCACCAATATTGTCTCTTCGAATATATTTTTGCAGTTCATATTTCGACGTAAGCGAAATCTTTCGTTGATGAAATATATGTACACAGATTGTTCCAAGTTGTGGTTCCTATGACTAGTTTCAGGAGAATTAGGCCTATTTGAAATTTGAAAACTGGGATTATGAGATTTGTCCGATATTCGTTATTGAGCTGAGATAATTTTGCGACTAATTCTCGTCTGATTGCACAGGACGCGATATTGAATATCTTCAAGGACTTGCATGGTTTGAATGTTAGAATTTGTTTTTCGTAAAATCAAAATATAGTATCATTTCAAATGAATAATTAACTTTTAATTTTTAACAATTTCAATTTATAGTTTCAATGTATTCCGACACAATGTGATAAAACAATTGTGGAAATACATTAGAACTATATAGGTATTTGTTGTAATTGAAGTTTATTATTTGTTCAAAATGAATTTCTACCAATTAAAGACCCAATCAATACTTATACTATATTTTCCAATAATTAATCTTGTCATTTGTTTCATTCGAATGATGCGATACATATTTACATAATAGTGATTGAATATTTCGTGGGCTGTTGTTTTCTTTATTTCCCAGGAATTCTCTATTTCAATTCCATTCCTTAGTTCACTTTCCTCACATAAGGGATAAATCCAACCTGTCATCTGTAAAAAATTACATCTAATGATATCAATTGTAACGTCAATTTCTAATCAATTCTAAGGAAATATTTTCCTCACATCAATTACTTTGGTTCCCTGACACTCATTCCTCTGGGAATCCTTCCATCTAGGATTTCAGGTAGAAGACAATTCAAATAAAAATTATTCAGTTTGGGTAACATTTCATTATTCCATAATGAATCATCCCTCAAAATCCTTTCAATGTGGAAATCGTCGTCGCTGTAAATTACGAAATCACAATATTCCCTTTTACATATGCTCAGCTGTCCCTGTATTTGGGAATAATAATTGTGATTTCATTTCAACCTGAAAAAATAAGGATTTCAGTTTTATCGAAATCTCCAAAAAAAAAGTTACTCACATGATTCCGTCTTCATATTTTTGAATGGCCTTATTTTCATTAACCCTTCCGTACACTATGGAAGGAGTATTGAGTGGCTTTTTGTACAGAAGGGACTTCACTAAATTATGTATGTAAGTAGTTGCTCTCCTTCTCAATACTGAACCAAAATTAGAAGCAGTAAGATAGTTCTGCCTCATTTCCCTCCATATTGTGTTGTCATGTTGCCCTCGTGTGATTTCTTCGATTTTCAATAGTTAAGCCCTAGTGGAGACCTTGTTTTTCAATTCATCGAAAAAAAATTTTTTTCTCACGGCCATTCCTTCTTCGGATATATCGGGTCAACTTCTCTTTCTAATTCAGGATAATGATTCTCTTCACAGCTGAAATGACATATTCTTCATTGTTTTCCAAGAGAGCTGATAATTACTCAATTACCTACCCATTCATAACAGATGTTGATTGATGGATAGGTTGACTATAATTTATTTGTCGACTTTGAAAAGCGATTCTAAAAACCAAAATGTGATAAATTTTCGGAGATATGTGGATATAATTAGAACTATAATATGAAATAATTTCGAAATTACATGAAATGATTTCGAAAATTATGGTATGGCTAGTTTATTATTTCAACTTATGCTGTACATACCTTGCTTTTTGTAATTTCCTCGTCGCACTCGACCTCACCGATCTTTTGTGCACTTTTGATAAGGGTGGTCGCTTTGCCATACTTGCAAACTATATCTGTATACAGAACCAATCGAATATTGCGAACAACTGCACCGGTATTTACACTTTGCGTTGAAGAAGCTCCCAGCTCAAGAACATTTACTGGTTGAATGAGTTGTTACCTTGGAGTCATTCGAATTTATCTGTTCTGCTACAAGTTCACCAAGTAGAAAAGATACTAATTTCCTAGTTTCTTGGACCAACAATTCACCCTTTCAAGCAGGGTCCATATATCAACGATAACTATGGAATTTGTACGTGAGGAATAAAGTTCAGGACAGAACAGGGAGATATTACATTTAAATTCCAAAAACTATTCTCGACTTCTCGACAGACCAAACGTTTTATTTATGACTATAAAATGTATTAGAAATTTTTCTGAGTGACTAAAATTCCTTCTTTATAACTTTCTTAGGACATATTGTATGAGCAAATTACGAACAAATTTGCAGGTATAATACGAATTCATGTGAGGAAAATGACACGCAACAACTCCCAGAGATTATTTTCCTTCAAACCGAGAAAGGGTATATCCAAAAGTGCAATTCCAACCAACCATAGACCAGAAATCCTGTAAATCATAAAACTGTCTATCATCTGTAGTCATAAATGCAAACTCAAGATTTTATTGGCTCTTCTATAAGGTAATGGGTGTTAACCCTTGGGAGGCGGGTAAAATAAAATAATTTATATAATTTTCTGCTCCTCTCGAACTAGTAAAGGAAATTTCTGAATTATTTTTGAGAAAATTCAAAGTTCAGATTGATAGCCATCGACTGACGTCTTTTTTTTTTAAATGAAAATTCTCATCAAGGCTATATTTGGGTTAATAAATATTTCCATTTTCAAATTGCTTTTGACGGAAAAATAGCGAATATTTGCCTAAAATTAGGATGTCACGACAAAGCATGTAGGTGAACCAATGTACACCAAAAAATTTGAATGAATAGGAGCTGCCGTTCATCAATTGAAGCGGCAGTTTATTAGCACTAAAATAGTAGAGGGACGTTAAAGTAGTGAACAACCTTAAAATGTTCTGATCTAATCCTTCCCAGATTTCTCCGAGTTGGATTCCTAAGTCAATAAGAGTAGCTGGATGATTTTCTGAACTTCTCAGCCTTCTATTGAGGTTGTCCCAAACCTGCTCAATCGGATTGAGATCTGGACTTCTTGCTGGCCATTCCATTCGAGAGACTTCAACCTCTTCAGTTGTAGAATAAATTTGAGATTTCCATAATGTGCGTTAATTTTTTTGCGTAGTGTATATAGGAATATGTATGCGCAGAAAATTTACCCATACGAAATAATGTACCTTCATAGGTGAAATACGATGAGAGTATCTTATATGTGCGAAACAAGCTCGGAATGAGAAGGAATGAATTCATTTCTAAATATTCGTTTTTTCGAAAAAATTCTTGACAAGAATTTGAAACTAATTAAATACTAATTTAGTTCCCTAGTTCCAGATTTTACACCCTTCTGTGAACCGAGAAAAAATTGTTTTCTGCTAGCTTGACGTCAAGCCAGCAAAACATATCGAGTAATAGATATGCTATTGAAGAAATAAATATATCATAATAAACCCCGGTAATGTTAGCTCCCGGACGGCCAGCTCCACGGGAACTTTTCATTCCACCACGGTCGAACGCACTCTCGTAATTTGTTTGTTTTCTGGACACGCTAACGTAATAAAATTAGGTTCATCTTATAGAGGAATGAAAGGGCAGGGAATAAACAATTTTTCGTTCAATTCCATGATAGATATCAGATACCTATCTGATATTAATGGTCCAGCTTGAATACCGAATTGTAGGTTCTCATGCTGGCCGAATAGATTTTCGTGATTTTCATGTATTCAGAATAGGCGGCCAAAAAAAATTTTCAGTTGGTATTATGCAGTATTGAAAGAGCTATGAATGGTTATTTTTTCGTTCACATAGGTTACCCCTTAAGGCTCAGCTCCAAGATCCGAATAATATGACCCCATGCCGGTCGAACTTATTTTCGTGATTTTCATGTATTCAAAATAGGCGGCCAAGAGAAATTTCTAGTTGATATTATGCAGTATTGAAAGGGCTATGAGTGATTATTCTTTCGTTCACATAGGTTACCCCTAAAGGCCCAGCTCCAAGGTCCGAATAGTATGATCCCATGCCGCCCGAACATATTTTCCTGATTTTCATGTATTCAGAATGGGCGGCCAAGAAAAATTTCTACTTGATATTATGCAGTATTGAAAGAGCTATGAGTGGTTATCTTTTCGTTCACATAAGTTACCCCTAAAGCCCCCGCTCCAAGATCCGAATAGTATGATCCCATGCCGCCCGAACATATTTTCGTGATTTTCATGTATTCAGAACGGGCGACCTAGAAAAATTTCTAGTTGATATAATGCAGTATTGAAAGAGCTATTAGTGATTATTCTTTCGTTTACATAGGTTACCCCTAAAGGCCCAGCTCCAAGATCCGAATAGTATGATCCCATGCCGCCCGAACATATTTTCGTGATTTTCATGTTTTCAGAATGGGCGGCCAAAAAAAATTTCTAGTTGATATTATGCAGTATTGAAAGAGCTATGAGTGATTATTCTTTCGTTTACATAGGTTACCCCTAAAGGCCCAGCTTCAAGATCCGAATAGTATGATCCCATGCCGCCCGAACATATTTTCGTGATTTTCATGTATTCAGAATGGGCGGCCAAAAAAAATTTCTAGTTGATATTATGCAGTATTGAAAGAGCTATGAATGGTTATTTTTTCGTTCACATAGGTTACACGTAAAGGCCCAGCTCCAAGATCCGAATAGTATGATCCCATGCCCGCCGCACATATTTTCGTGATTTTCATGTATTCAGAATAGACGGCCAAGAAAAATTTCTAGTTGATATTATGCAGTATTGAAAGAGCTATGAATGGTTATTTTTTCGTTCACAAAGATCACCCCTAAAGGCGCAGCTCCAAGCCGAATAGTATGACCCCATACTGGCCCAACATATTTTCGTGATTTTTATGTATTCAGAATAGGCGGCCAAAAAAAATTTTGGTTGATATTATGCAGGATTGAAAGACCCACACAAGGTTGATTTTTCGTTCAAATAATAAACCATGTAAAAAATCTTTTTCTGACCGCCTATTCTGAATACATGAAAATCACGAAAATAAGTTCGACCGGCATGGGGTCATACTATTCGGATCTTGGAGCTGGGCCTTCAGGGGTAACCTATGTGAACGAAAGAATAATCACTCATAGCTCTTTCAATACGGCATAATATCAACTGAAAACTTTTCTTGACCGCCTATTGTGAATACATGAAAATCACGAAAATATGTTCGGCCGGCATGGGGTCATACTATTCTGATCTTGGAGCTGGGCCTTTAGGGGTAACCTATGTGAACGAAAAAATAACCATTCATAGCTCTTTCAATACTGCATAATATCAACTGGAAATTTTTCTTGGCCGCCCATTCTGAATACATGAAAATCACGAAAATATGTTCGGCCGGCATGGGATCATACTATTCGGATCTTGGAGCTAGGCCTTTAGGGGTAACCTATGTGAACGAAAAAATAACCATTCATAGCTCTTTCAATACTGCATAATATCAAGTAGAAATTTTTTTTGGCCGCCCATTCTGAATACATGAAAATCACGAAAATATGTTTGGCGGGCATGGGATCATACTATTCGGATCTTGGAGCTGGGCCTTTAGGGGTGACCTTTGTGAACGAAAAAATAAACATTCGTAGCTCTTTCAATCCTGCATAATATCAACTAGAAATTTTTCTTGGCCGCCCATTCTGAATACATGAAAATCACGAAAATATCTTCGGCTGGCATGGGATCATACTATTCGGATCTTGGAGATAGGCCTTTAGGGGTAACCTATGTGAACGAAAAAATAACCATTCATAGCTCTTTCAATACTGCATAATATCAACTAGAAATTTTCTTGGCCGCCCATTCTGAATACATGAAAATCACGAAAATATGTTCGGCCGGCATGGGATCATACTATTCGGATCTTGGAGCTGGGCCTTTAGGGGTAACCTATGTGAACGAAAAAATAACCATTCATAGCTCTTTCAATACTGCATAATACCGACTACAAATTTTTTTTGGCCGCCTATTCTGAATACATGAAAATCACGAAAATAAGTTCGGCCGGCATGGGGTCATACTATTCGGATCTTGGAGCTGGGCCTTCAGGGGTAACCTATGTGAACGAAAGAATAATCACTCATAGCTCTTTCAATACGGCATAATATCAACTGAAAACTTTTCTTGGCCGCCTATTCTGAATACATGAAAATAACGAAAATAAGTTCGGCCGGCATGGGGTCATACTATTCGGATTTTGGAGCTGGGCCTTTAGTGGTAACCTTTGTGAACGAAAAAATAAACATTCGTAGTTCTTTCAATCCTGCATAATATCAACTGAAAATTTTTCTTGGTCGCCTATTCTGAATACATGAAAATAACGAAAATAAGTTCGGCCGGCATGGGGTCATACTATTCGGATCTTGGAGCTGGGCCTTTAGGGGTAACCTTTGTGAACGAAAAAATAAACATTCGTAGCTCTTTTAATCCTGCATAATATCAACTAAAAATTTTTCTTGGCCGCCTATTCTGAATACATGAAAATTACGAAAATAAGTTCGGCCGGCATGGGTTCATACTATTCTGTTTTTGGAGCTGGGCCTTCAGGGGTTACCTATGTGAACGAAAGAATAATCACTCATAGCTCTTTCAATACGGCATAATATCAACTGAAAACTTTTCTTGGCCGCCTATTTTGAATACATGAAAATCACGAAAATATGTTCGGCCGGCATGGGGTCATACTATTCTGATCTTGGAGCTGGGCCTTTAGGGGTAACCTATGTGAACGAAAAAATAACCATTCATAGCTCTTTCAATACTGCATAATACCAACTAAAAATTTTCCTTGGCCGCCTATTCTGAATACATGAAAATCACGAAAATAAGTTCGGCCGGCATGGGGTCATACTATTCGGATCTTGGAGCTGGGCCTTTGGGGTAACCTATGTGAACGAAAAAATAACCATTCATAGCTCTTCTAATACTGCATAATATCAACTAGAAAATTTTTCTTGGCCGCCAATTTTGAATACATGAAATTCACGAAAATAAGTTCGGCCGGCATGGGGTCATACTATTCTGATCTTGGAGCTGGGCCTTAAGGGGTAACCTATGTGAACGAAAAAATAAGCATTCATAGCTCTTTCAATACTGCATAATACCAACTAACAATTTTCTTTGGCCGCCTATTTTGAATACATGAAAATCACGAAAATAAGTTCGGCCGGCATAGGGTCATACTATTCGGATCTAGGAGCTGGGCCTTTAGGGGTAACCTATGTGAACGAAAAAATAACCATTCATAGCTCTTCTAATACTGCATGATATCAACTAGAAAATTTTTCTTGGCCGCCAATTCTGAATACATGAAAATCACGAAAATAAGTTCGGCCGGCATGGGGTCATACTATTCTGATCTTGGAGCTGGGCCTTTAGGGGTAACCTATGTGAACGAAAGAATAATCACTCATAGCTCTTTCAATACTGCATAATATCAAGTAGAAATATTTCTTGCCCGCCCATTCTGAATTCATGAAAATCACAAAAATTTGTTCGGCCGGCATGGGATCATACTATTCGGATCTTGGAGCTGAGCCTTTAGGGGTAACCTATGTGAACGAAAAAACAACCATTCATAGCTCTTTCAATCCTGCATAATATCAACTTAAAATTTTTCTTGGCCGCCTATTCTGAATACATGAAAATCACGAAAATCTATTCGGCCAGCATGAGAACCTACAATTCGGTATTCAAGCTGGACCATTAAAGTCAACCTATCTGATTTCTATCTTGGAATTGAACGAAAAGTTGTTTATTTCTTGCCTTTCCATTCCTCTATAAGATGAACCTAATTTAATTACGTTAGCGCGTCTAGAAAACATACAAATTACGAGGATGCGTTCGACCGTGGTGGAATGAAAAGTTCCCGTGGAGCTGGCCGGCCCGGAGCTAACATTACCAGGGTTCATAATAAAGCTATAATTAAATACTAATTTAGACCCCTATTTTCAAAATTCACGCATTTCGCATTTCGGAAGATATACAGGGGTGAATAGAAAATTTATATGGTAATAAGGTAATAATCGAATATTTAGAAATAAATTCATTCCTTCTAATTCCGAGCTTGTTTCGCACATATAGAATACTCTCATCGTATTTCACATACAAAAGTTTCTGTTATATTTCCATTCCAAACAAAAAATTCATAAAATTCCCTTGTAATAGCCAAAGAGCTATTCTTTACCTGTAAGTGGCGCCAGCCCATGCCAAATGTCAATTTATTATTCATCGCTTACAAATCGAGGGTTTTTCACTTGTCTTTATTATTATTATATGTTTTTTGCAACCCCTCATTCACTTATTTCCCATTCAGCGTTTAGAATAGGGTTTGCTTGAATTAATCTTGAAACATATTAATCAATTCTCATAGAATTTAAATCATATCGTTATAGTCGTTATTTCCTATCTTTTTCGGCAACATCCGATATTACCTGATATTGAACAGTATTCTTGAACCCCTAAATGTGGCACCCGTTTCACAGCTCCTTATTTTAAAATTCTAGCATTTCCCATTCCGGAGACATACAGGGGTCAACAGAAAATTCGTATGTTGATATAGCTTGAATTCAATAGTGAGAAATGAATTCGTTCATCCCCTAATACGGAACTGACGTTATTTTTCATTGACCGCTGAATGTACCTTACTTTTGAATTCGCACCCATCTCTAGACCGAGATATTCTGGCGTCTGCTAATTTGATGCAAAGCTAGCAGATCCCTTTCAAAATAATTGTTCTCAGTCTAAAAGAATGAGCGTTAATACCCTTAGAGGCGATATTATCAACAATTTTTGCGAAAAAAAGTCCTCCCGCAGAAAGACCATTCATGAGCTTCTTCACTAACTCATAGTCGAACGCACCAAATAAGAAAACTTCAAGAAGGCTGTCGAAAGCACAAGTGTTTTTCAAGGAATAGAAATTTTCATCAACGTTGATTGCCTGAAATAAAAACTGATTCAATAAAATCAAATTAGGTACAAAGTAAGTGTTTAATTGAGAAAACATATTCTTTAAGTGCGGAATGAGTTCCGAATCAGGCGGAATGAATTCATTTCTGAATATTCTATTAATACCTTTTTACTATATAAATTTTCTATTCACCCCTGTATATCTCCGAAATGAGAAATGCATGCAATTTAAAAATAGGGGTCTAAATTTGTGTTTAATTAGAGCTTTATTATGACATATTTATTTCTTCTATCGCATATCTTTTACTCGATGTGTTCTGCTGGCTTGACGTCAAGCTAGCAGAAACCAGCTTTTCTCAGACTACAGAAGGGTGAAAATAGGGGTCTTAATTAGTATCTAATTAGAGCTTTATTATGACATATTTATTTCTTCAATAGCGTATCTATTACTCAATGTGTTTCGCTGTCTGGACGTCAAGCTAGCAGAATCCAGTTTTTTCTCGGTTCACAGAAGGGTGTAAAATCTGGAACTGGGTACTAAATTAGTATTTAATTAGTTCCAAATTCTCGTCAAAAAATTTTTCGAAAAATCGAATATTTAGAAATAAATTCATTCCTTCTCATTCCGAGCTTGTTTCGCACATATAAAATACTTTCATCGTATTTCACCTATGAAGGTACATTATTTCGTATTGGTTAGTGGTTATGTGTGCACAGAAAATCAAGTCACAATCAACGTTACCCCTGTGTAGGTAGATATATCGTAGGTATAGTATGTAAATAATCAATAATAAATAATAATAACAGTTCTTTATTGGAAAATCATTCCAAAAAGCCATCGACTGAAGTCCTTCAGCCTGTTTATAAGAAATGTTTAAGAGTATGGATTGATACATGATAGTGTGATAAACAATTGGAAATACCCAATCATACAAAAAAAAACACTTATATACATATTAACGATAATAATATTGACTAAGTAGATAGTATTGAAATTATGAACTTTTATTCTGCAACACTTCCCAAATGGTGTTTAGAGGAGTCTTTTCTGTGAGGTCTTAATTCCTGGTTCCTGTTTATGCAGAATTCCCTAAGAATTTTTACGTTATCTTCCCGCTGTGAGAATTTCGTCGACAAATAGTCCAATCGATCTGAAATTGGTTTTATTTGAGTTTTCTAATATAAAAGATTGTTCGGGGGGTTGTAGAGCTCGTTTCTAGGGTGCCTCATTTTTGTAATTGCCCGTAGGGAGGTGGTTTCTACAGTCTGGAGCAGTTTTTTGGTGGTTGAATTTGAGGACAGGTAAATTGGGTGGCAATATTCTAAAAGAGGACGACATATTGTTTTATAAATATGCGCAGCTGTTTTTGTGGTGATTCCTGAATTTTTATATGTGAGGCTGCGAAAATGCTTGCTTCTGGCGATACACTTTTTCTTGATGATGGATGCATGTTGTTAGTTTGTGGTCTATGTTCACACCTAAATATCTTGCACAATCGTGAGGGATGACAACATTATTTCCATAGTTAAGTTTGGAGAATTCAGTGTTATCTTGTGGTTGAAAATTACATAATGTGATTTGTCGGGGTTTATTTTCAGTCTCCATATATTAAACCACACCATAGTCTTATCCACTAATTGTTGCAATTCATCAACCGTTTTTCGCAAGGTATTACCGTGAGAAATTAAAGCTGTGTCATCAGCCAACTGCAGAATGCATATTGTGCTATTGAAGTGCATGATGTCTTCGCTGAATATGTCGTAGCAGTACACCTTGCTGAGCAGAGTCGCCAAAGGAGATCCTTGTGGAACTCCTTGTTCGCTGTAAAAAATTGAGGATGTGTAATTATTCACTCGAATTTGCATAGAGCGGCCCATTAGGTAACTTCTCAGCAGTAAAGTAAGATATTTGGGACATCCTAACTTTTTCAGTTTAAAAAGTAATCCTTTATGCCAGATATTGTCAAAAGATTTGCTGATATCGAGAAATAATGCTGCATTGTGATTTCCTATTAGTTTATTGACTTGAACGTTAGAAGTTAATATTGTTACTGGGTGGATGGTGGAATTTTTTTTCTTTGAAGCCATATTTGTAATTTGGAATTTTATGTCCTATTTCCTTTGCCAATAAGCTTTTTATTATTAGCTCAAATAGTTTTCCTAATACAGACAGTAAAGTGATTGGTCTGTAGTTATTGATTATGTGGTGGTCTGTATTAGGCCTTGGTATGGTGACGATAATGCCATGTTTCCATTCAGGAGGAAAATATTGGTGGTTTATGCAGAACTCAAATATTTGAATCAGATTTTTGACATTGTTCAGGTAGTTTGCGCAACAAGTCCTTTGTAATATTGTCATGTCCGGGGGAGGTATTTTTTCCTTTGTGAAGCTTCTCAAAATAAAGTTCCTCCTCGATGCGGATGTTACACATCGTTTGTTTATCCCGAAAATATTCATCATACCAATGGTTTATGTCGTCATATTTTTGCTGGCAAAATTGGGAAGAAGTATTTTCTTTGAAAATATCCGCAAAATAAGTTGCAAAAATCTCCGCTCTTTCTTGATCTGTTGTGAACATATTATTGTTCATTTTGATAGGTTGTCCAAATGATGATGGTTTGTAGTTAGATAATTTTCTGATTTGCTGCCAGTAGCTTTTTCCTTTGGTTTCATTTATTTCATTGCAGATAGTGATCCATTTGTGCTCCTTAAATTGACGAATAAGAAGTTGAATATTTTTATTATAATTGTTAATTTCCAATTTGCTTTCTCTGGTCGGATTTTGTAAGTACTCTCTGTACATTTTCCTCTTATTTTTGATCATCTTTATAATATACGGGGGTAGCTCATGCACATAATATTTCTTCTTCAGAATAGGACTGCTCTCAATCACAAGTTGAGAAAGAGTGGTGTTGAATTGAGCATTTTTTTCTTCAGTTATAGGTACGTTATTTGCTCTGTTTAAAAAGGTTTCCATTTTCTCATTGAGTATCTTTATATTACACCTTTTTATGTTCCTCTTCAATGTTTCGTTTTCTGTGATCGTTCTGTCTAGTTCGAATATTATTTCTATTGTGTCATGTTCCGTTCCTAGATCCGGATGGGTTATAATCGATGAAATATTGTTTTCGATGTTTCTGGTGTATAAGACACGATCTGGAGTTGAATCAGGGTTATTTGGCATTCTGAATGTTGGAGCAGTAGAGGCCATTTCGAAAGGTGCGTTGTTCAGGAATTCTTTGATTTGCTTGGTTTTTCTCTGATTCACATTGAAATCGCCTATTATTATAGCGTACTTGCACATGGAGACTTTATTGAAAAAAGATTGTTCAATCTGAGAGTTTGGGTGGATATACACCAAAAAAATGTGTAGCTTCTCTCCCAGAAACGGGACAGACACATGTAGGGCTTAATTCCGGGGATTGTTCATTCGGGGTGGATTCTGCTTCTTCATATTTAGTCCAGGATGACACTGAATTAGGCTACCTCCACGCGTATTTTTATTCACAATGTTTCCATTTTTTTGCACTATATTCCAGTTTCGATATTTTGTGTTGGAGTTTTCATTGGTTTCGGTTTCTACAAATAAAGTACAATTAATATCATGTCTTTCTATAATGTGTTTTCTGGGTGTGTAGCTATTGAGGTTGGCATACATAATGTTAAGCGTCGACATGAAGTTGGATGTTATTATTTCCTCGGATCGGTTTAGTAGGTGAGGTTGTTGGATTCTCCAAATCAAACATTGATATACAGGGTCTTTCACGAAGAACCTCACCCATATTTATACGGGAAACTACTGAACGTATTTTCATGAAATTCAGCACTTATAAGTATTTCACGATGCTGATGAAATCTAAAATATTTTCTAGGCATGAGCACCTCCGGTTTTTCCGGAAATGACGTCAACTTCCGTTTTTCAAATTAGAACACCATTTTTTTATTGCAGAAATAGATTCCTTAGAAAATTTCAATTTATTTGAATGTAACATTTTTCAGTTTTGGTTGGAAAATTCTCTCTGAGCGGGAAAATTCGAAAAAAAAATCGAAAATAGAGCTCTGCTGAAACAAGAATAACTTCGAGGTTTTCGAATGGAAAATTTTCATTTTTGGGATTTTTCAAGATGTAAGATTGATGTATCCACTTTAAAAATCGAAATCGCGATTCATGATACAGGGGGTGAAAAAATCGCTTTCAGAGTTAGGGATGACAAAATCGTGAAAAATCAATTTTTTCAAATTAGAACCCCATTTTTTATGGCAGATATTGAATCTACGTTAAAAAATAATAAGAGTGTATGCATCACACCCTTGCCCTAAAGTGGATATTTTCTGAGTTATTCACAAAAAACTGTTTTTCGTCTTGAATTTTCAGCTATTTCTTTTCCCTTCACGCCAAAAAGATGACATTTTCAGGAACTGTTACTTAAACCATGTTTTAGATTTTACTACCCTAATATGCAAGAGAAAAAAGTTACAGGTTGTTCCTAAATAGATGGCGAATTTGGATTCGAATTTGTATCGGAAACCTCTTTATTTCAACTAATCGGCCATCGGTTTTCTCTCCAGTGATAAATAAATAATTCCTTATGAACCATATGCAAAAACTTACCATGTTTTACATTATTTTTTTTTAATGATAGATATCATTAATTACATCTGCCAAATTCCTCTTTATTCAGTAGCATTTTGTGTTTACTATTAATTTGGTGATAATTCGTATTAAGTTATAAAATCGATCACTATGCCTAATTTTACCAATGAAGATCATTTAAATCTCATTCTACTTCATGGAGAATGTAATAAAGTTGTAGATAGAACGATTCGACTGTTCATTGAGAGGTTTCCTGACCGACCCAGACCAACGAGAGATACCATTAACAGAACCATGACAAACTTGAGAAATGTCGGATCTTTCGTTAAGAAAACTACACACAGAGAAAAAAGTGTAGTAGAAGATGAGAACAACGAAATTACAGTTCTTGCATATTTTCGTGTGAATCCTCAAAATTCTCTCAAAGATGCCGAGATTGATCTGGGATTATCTCAATCGAGTGTTTGGAGAATATTAAAAAAACATAAAATGCACCCATATAAATTCAATAGGGTACAGCATTTGAAGGAAACTGATTTCGTCAGGAGAACAGAGTTTTGCGAAGCTATGATGATTCGATTTCAAGAGAATGAAAACTTTTTGGACTGTATAATTTGGACAGATGAATCTAAATTCACAAAGAATGGTTCTTTCAATAGGCATAACAGTCATTATTGGGATGAAGAGAACAACCACCACTTCAGACAATGGAACTTTCAAGAGACCTGGAGTTTCAATGTTTTTTGCGCCATCAAAAATAATGCAATTCTCGATGTTCACATTTATGATGGGACTTTAACTGGTAAGATAGAACACTACACATGTTTGCATTATTTAAAGAATGTTCTTCCTTAGGAGATAGATATTCTGACATATTGACTCAAATAATTGAGCCGCTAGTACAGAACCATAATGACTTATGGTATCAACAAGATGGCGCGCCTCCACACAATTCACTCAATGTGTCAAATATCCTCTACAGGCTATTTGAAGATCGATGGTTGGCGAACAATGGTCCACATCTTTGGCCACCACGTTCTCCCGATTTAACTCCTTTAGACTATTATGTTTGGGGTAGGATAAAAAATATTGTCTACTCAACTCCCCTGACTGATAAAGAGGACTGCATAGAACGAGTCAGAAATGCGTTCAGATTTGTTTAGATTTTTACATTCATAGTTTTGAAACTCAATTTGGTTTTTAAACACTTTTGCAGATCTCTTCCTCCCTAGGAAATAAGAAGAGCAACGCACGAAGCATTCCTGAGACGTATAAATAAATGTCTAGAAATTAACGGTCAAAACTTTGAGCATCTTCTCTAGTTATAACTGCGAGAGTTTGCCATGGTTCTCCTAATAGTAACTTGAAGTCGGTTTCAAGAAGGGGTGAAAAATCTACAGCATGGTTCAAATAACAGTTCCTGAAAATTTCATCTTTTTGGCGTGAAGGGAGAAGAAATAGCTGAAAATTCAAGACGAAAAACAGTTTTTTGTGAATAACTCAGAAAATATCCATTTTAGGACAAGGGTGTGATGCATACACTCACATTATTTTTTAACGTAGATTCAATATCTGCCATAAAAAAATGGGGTTCTAATTTGAAAAAATTGATTTTTCACGATTTTGTCATCCCTAACTTTGAAAGCGATTTTTTCACCCCCTGTATCATGAATCGCGATTTCGATTTTTAAAGTGGATACATCAATCTTACATCTTGAAAAATCCCAAAAATGAAAATTTTCCATCCAAAAACCTCGAAGTTATTCTTGTTTCAGCGGAGCTCTATTTTCGATTTTTTTTTCGAATTTTCCCGCTCAGAGAGAATTTTCCAACCAAAACTGAAAAATGTTACATCAAAATAAATTGAAATTTTCTAAGGAATCTATTTCTGCAATAAAAAAATGGTGTTCTAATTTGAAAAACGGAAGTTGACGTCATTTACGGAAAAACCGGAGGTGCTCATGCCTTGAAAATATTTTAGATTTCATCAGCATCGTGAAATACTTATAAGTGCTGAATTTCATGAAAATACGTTCAGTAGTTTCCCGTATAAATATGGGTGAGGTTCCTCGTGAAAGACCCTGTATAGTCTGTTACCAGAGAAGTGTGCAATAGTGTCTATCGCATATTGGGAAACAAATCTTTTTCTCAACTTTGCAATAAGTTCTTCTCTGTTAATTTTATTATCTTTGTTCAGTTTGTAAATATACGTGTCCACAATCATAGGAGTGTATTTTGGAATTCTTTGTAATTGTTGCATCCATCTCTCTAGTTTTCTTGTTGAGTGGTTTTATCTGACCATTTGGTATACCTTCGATGGGTTTAGTTGGTCTTCGAGGGTATTTTAGGGACTGAGCTGAGTGTTCTTCAGAGCCACATGATGCTCACTTTGGTGGAAGTTGGCTCACACAATTGTAGAAGTGATGCGGGCCACCGCATTTGGTGCATTTTATAGGGGAGTTGCAGTTTTCACGAGTGTGGGTAAATGATTGGCATCGTGAACATGGTTGTGGAATTGGTACGGGTGGATTGCTGGGGTAAACGGGGTAGTATCTATGTCTGTAGAACACACCTTCGTTTAGTAGCTTTTCAGAAGATTTGAAGCAGAAAGTAATAATTCTTATCATTAAAGTTGGCCTGTTTGTTGCTCTTGATGTAATTCGTTTGCAGTAACGATGTTCAATCTGAAGCTGCTTAAGATGTTGACTAATTTCCTCCTCAGAAATTTCCTGTTCAACCAATCCGACAACAACACTATAGGTTGCTATGCTATCTGAAGTATTCTGGTTTTTGATGCAATTTGATGGTTGTGTTTCTTTGAAGCTGTTTATTTTTCCTTCTCGAACTAGTTTGTTGAGGGTTCTCAGTATTGCTGATTTATTTTGATTGGTTTTGAGAAGAAAACCTTGTTCAGTGGTAAGAATGATATCATCGGTATTTGGATTTTCTTTATCCCATATTTCAGAAATGTCCCTGCGCAACATTGCGTCAAGTGCCTTAATGTAGTAGAGAAGGTTGTATTTTTTATTAGCTATATCTTTCATTTTAGCAGAGTAATTTCTTCTAGCTATGAATCTGACATTATTTACTTGCGTGGAAATATTATTGTTGGGTAGTGTAAGTGACATCTCGGACATCTGTATTATTATTGGAGATTCCCTGATTAGATAGCAAATTGCCCAGATGTGGTGGATAGATAATTGCAGGTGATGTTGCTCTTCCAGATAACGTTGTTGTTTTTTTTACTGGGGTTTTCTTGTGTGGGTGACGTAGGATCTTTGTTTCTTTTGCGTTTTAGTCTCACCTTTTTCCACTGTCCATCGTCTTCTATCTCCATTTCCGAGTATTCGCTATCACTCGAAGAATACATGATAAAATTTGGATTTTAAATTCGCACAAATTATTCACAATGTAGACTGCCAGAGAATATGACCGCTCACAACAGATGTCAGAATCGAACTGGTAAATAATCAATATAGAAATTTCTGTTATATTTCCGTTCCAAACAAATAATTCATAAAATTTCGCTCGTAATAGCCTTGAGATATTCGTCACCTGTAAGTGGTGAAAATTGAAAACAGGGCTCTAAATTAGTGCTTAATTATGACATATTCTTCTCTTCAATGACAGTTCTTTACTCGCCTGACGGCAAGCTAGCAGAGTTCACTTTTTCTCGGTCTACGAAAGGGGCAAAATAAAAAAAGGCACTAAATTATTGTTAAATTAGTTCCAAATTATAGTCAAAAAACTGACAGAAAGAATTGAATCTGACCACGGATTCTTTTTCATGATGTTCAATCCAATTATTTAGACCATCTTCTGATCAAAATTCGAAAATTATAGACATTGACAAATAGTCGTTCAAACCGTTAAATAACAAAATAAACGTATGGAAAAACCATAGGCCATTCAAAAGTTATTTCTGCAAAATGCCACCATTCAATGTAGAACGAGAGCATCATTGATGATTTCCAGAAATCTCCTAAATTTCAGGTACGAGGAATTCCGACCAAGCGAGGTAATATAGCTCTGGGGACTATAACGTTATAATAAAAATTGTATAACAATTGAATGAAACCTTCACAGATTGATTAAAGCAGAGCCTATCTGAATGATGAATTGCAAAAATTACTTCGAGCAACAAAAAACATCGAAGAATGATACGTGACAAAACCCCCGAATTGTAAGCAAGGGGCAATAAAATAACATCTGGATAGACGGGTGCCACTTTCGATAGACAAATGGCCCTGAGACTAAATCAAGGAATTTCTTTCAAGAATAATTCGTTAGAATTGCACAATATAACAGATAATTCATAATGATTCATTAACTATTTCAATACTATATGTTTTATCAACCTGTATAGATTTATTTATTTATTTATTTATTTATTGATACATCGGAATACTAACAGGTTTGAACCCACATGAAGTATCCACATTTTAACAAAAAAATATATCACACCTATCAACAATTCAATACACAAAAAAGGCTTCGTCTCATCGGAAAATCTAAACTAAAATTTATATCTGTACATTATGGGATTTGAAAGTTTTTGCAAGCCTGCTTTTTATTGAAGGCATTGTTTGATGGAAAATATCCAACCCGACCAGCCGCGAATTGCAAGTGACCATCATCCTGCAGAGTGGTGAATTCTGTGCTGAATTCGTATTTCTGAATGGTAGGTAAAAAGTCTCCTTGGACCGCAAAGTTGAATTTGGAATTTTAAAAGGAAAGTTCTGCAGTATACTGGGCACCGACAACACACCACTCACGATCCTGATCATCATCATCACATCTGCAATCTCTCTACGATCCACCAAACTTAACATGTTACAGACTCTCAAAATTTCAGTATAATCATGATCTAGAATGACAGTTCCATTCTTATAAGACACAAATCTCAAAAACCTATTCTGCACTCTCTCCAAACGTTTAATGTACAAACAAAGGAATAATAGAGTGTCAAGAGTGTTTCCTTATTATGAAAATGGCGGCTGTTGCGGAAAAGAAAACCCAAAGCTCTATTAGAAGTATTTACAACTTTGTCAATGTGTTGGTCAAAAAGCAATTTTGAATCGAGTGTTACTCCCAAATCACAAACAGCATTCACCTCAAGAATTCTGACATCGTTTACGAAGTAGTCAGAATGGATGGTATTATTATTTCTTGTGAATGTGATTTTTAGGCATTTTTGAAAATTTAAAAACAGAGAATTTTGTTGGCAGTATTGTTGCAGTCTACGGAAATCACTCTGCAGCTTGGCGCAATCACCTCGAGAAAGTATCCTCAAGTAAAACTTCAAGTCATCGGCGTAAAGAAGGAATTGCGCGAACTCGAAACATTCTGAGATGTCATTGATATAAATGATAAACAGTAAGGGGCCTAGTTTAGATCCTTGAGGTATTCCTGATGAATTGCTATAAATATATGACCTAAAACCATTCACCGTTACAAACTGAGATCTTCTTCTGATGTATGACTCCAACCATCTCAACAGATCCCCGCAGACGCCGACCTCCGCAAGCTTACGAAGCAGAATGGAGTGACTGATCTTGTCAAATGCCTTCCGAAAATCTGTGTACACAGCATCGACCTGAGTACGAGAATCCAGCCCCTCATGTAAATACTCCAAAAAACAAAGCAAATTCGTTTCCAAATTTCTTCCCTGTATGAAACCGTGCTGTTTTTCAATAATTATATTTTTCAAGTGTCTAGCCATGATTTCATGGACCAGTTTTCAATGCCTTGACTATTTCCGATTCTGTGAACGAGAAACTTGATAGATAGTTAGCGCTGTATTTGTTCTCAACATACTCAGTAGAATGTGCAGCTGTATCAGACTCGTAAACACCCTCGAAAAAGTTTGCGAACATTATTACAAATTTCATCCGGTTTTTCTGCAGTTTCGTCACCGTGAGTCATTATATTCGGATATCTACCATGCTTTTTCCGGATTGCTGCGATCTTAAATAGCGCCTTAGAATTTGAAGGAAGTTCGTGTTCGACTTTGCTCACGTAGTACATGTAGTCTGAGTGAATACGTTTTTTAGACCGAGACCTCAATTCCCTGAATTCGATCAAATCCTCGGAAGTACCGTACATCTTCCATCTGTTATGTATTTTATTTTTTTGTTTGACGAGTCTTATAGTTGCCGGTGAAAAATATGATGGAAATTTTTTGTTTTTCTTTATTTTAGGTACACATTCTGAAATTATTCGAGCTAGAATTTCATTGAAGTCATCCACATCATCTGAATTCAAAATCGAGCCCCAATCCACCTCTGATATTCTCTGATTAAGCAAGTTATAATCCGCTAGTCTATATTGGAAATGATAAGAATCATCAAAATGTTTCAAAAAACCTGATACCTTAGTGTCAAACAGGAACTCGAGACAAGGGTGATACCTGTCCTCCCCCACTAGTGGAATCCCAGCATGCTGCAATTGACTAATTCTATATTTATTACACAAAACCAAGTCCAAAATTTTCCCGGAACAGTTACGAACACAATTAAACTGCATTAGCTCTACAGAAGAAAGGACATCGACAATGTCGCTCCCGCCATCCACACCCATCGGTACCAGAAAAGATTCTGAATCTTGTGCTTGCCACCTCACATTAGGACAGTTAAAATCCCCAATGACTAGAATCAGGCTATCTTCCATTTTCAGTTTGTTTGTTTCTAACCTGTTAGCAAAGGATGATGAAGCCACCTGATCCCCTGGAGGAAGATATACACAACATAGGTAAATTTTCATCTTATCGACCTTAATTGTTACCCACAAGTCCTCAGCTTCACTGTTGAAATCTGTCAATAAACGAGCCCCTATTTTATGCTTTATGGCGATTAAAACTCCCCCGCCATCCTTCTTCAAGGATCCAGTTGACTGTCGATTTCTTCTGAGTAGGAGGTATTGATCTGTATCAACCAGCTCATGATCGAGTATGCTGTCGTTAAGCCATGTTTCTGTTATAAAAACGATGTCGTAGTTGCTGTTTTGCAGGTTAAGCCTAAAATCGGCAAGCTTGGTGCGCAATCCACGCACATTTTGGTATCCAAGGTGAATAGACATGACAAGTAAAGTTTTTACAAAATTGAGAATGTACAAACAAAAATTCTGAACACTTACTCTAGTCTAGTTAGGTCCAACTCACCGCGCACTTGTGTGATTTTAGCGTTTTCACCCTTACGCACCAAAATGCTCCCATTCTGAATCCAAACGAACTTGTAATTTTTCTTCCTCGCAGTTTCCCTAGCTTTTTTGAACAATATTTTGTTCGCTGTGGTGAGATGTTCATTTACGTAGAACTTACTGGAGACCCCCTCCAGTCCAAATGCGGTCTTTCCGCCAAGTTCCGCTCGCTTCAACTTTACGGCTGCTAGAAATCTATCTCTCTCAGATCTGGTATTGAATTTCATCACGATATTTCTCGGCCTATTTTCTAGCCTAGTGGGTACTCGGGTTATATGGTCCACCGTTCCAACCCGAATAGAATGACCCAAGTAAGCCCCCACTCGATTCAATATATCATTCAGATTTTCGTTCTTTTTTTCTGGTATTTCCATTACTTCTATATTATTACTCCTTAAATTTTGCTCCATTTCGTTTATTTTGTAATTCACAGCGGATGCAACGATAAGTGTGACTTAATTGTCTGTGCACAGATATCCCTTTATGTATTTACCTGTATGTAATAATGTACCTTTATAGGTGAGATATGATGAGAGTATTCTGTAAGTGCGAAACAATCTCGGAATTGGAAGAAATTAATTTATTTCGAAATATTCCATTAATACTCTATCACCATACGAATTCTCTATTGGCTCCTGTATATTTCCGAAATGAAAAAAGCGTGAAATTTTATAATAGGGATTCTAAGTAAGTGTTAAATTAGTGGTTCATTATGACATTTTTATTTCTTCAATGACATATCTTTTACAGGGTGCTTTCTGCAACCTTGATACCAAGCTTGCACCTCCCAGGTATTCTCGTTCTACATGAGGGTGTAAAATATGAAAATTAGGTACAAAATAAATGTTTAATTGAGAAAACGTATTCTATAAGTGCGGAATGAGTTCCGAATCAGGCGGAAAGAATTCATTTCTGAATATTCTATTGATACCATATTACCATATAAATTTTCTATTCGCCCCTGTATATCTCCGAAATGAGAAATGCGTGAAATTTGAAAATGGGAGTCTGAATTAGTATTTAATTAGAGCTTTATTATGACATATTTATTTCTTCAATAGCATATCTATTTCTCGATGTGTCCTGCTGGCTTGACGTGAAGCTAGTAGAAACCAGCTTTCTTCAGTCTACAGAAGGGTGGAAAATTTGAAAATAGGGGTCTTAATTAGTAGTTAATTAGAGCTTTATTATGACATATTAATTTCTTCAATAGCATATTTATTACTCGATGTGTTCTGCTGGCTTGATGTCAAGCTAGCAGAAACCTGTTTTTTCTCGGTTTACAGAAGGGTGTAAATCTGGAAGAAGGGTACTAAATTAGTAATTAATGAGTTCCAAATTCTTGTCAAAAAATTTTTCGAAAAATCGTAGGTGGTTCTGCTTGCCTTACCAAGGTGTTTGATTTTTGAATGAGATATACAGGTTGTTCCAAAAATAATCTAGAAAAGCACTGACGAGAGGTCAGGAACTGTTACGTGATAGGTCAAATTCCTGAACAAAGTGGTCAATTATTTACGCTGACCCTGCCAATTGCAACTTCACCTTCTGATGGAAAGATTTGGCGTTCTTCTTTTTATATGGTTCCCACGAAATTTTGCATGAACCTTCAATCTGTAATTTTTCAATCAAATACAATATTTAAATTTGATCCGATCAGTAGTTTTGAAAATATTGGGAAAATAAAGCTGGACGTATAAATGTCCTAGGAGACGAGAGTGAATAATTCTATCACAGAAGTCTAATATTTTGCATCGAAAATAGTTTTGAACGATTTGGTAGGACCCACATATGAAGAATTTTCGGTCATTTGCAATTTATCTGTTTGATCAGTCGTTAGTTGGACCCTGAATACAGAGAATATTCGATCAATATCCATCTAATGATTTCAGCGATATATGCATTCGATATTTTATTTCGCTAGTGTTTCCAAATATCAAATATAAATAAAGGGATATCCCTAGGAAATGAGATTCGAATATTTGAATATAAATCCCTGATTTTTTCAATTTTCTTGTGGTACAATTTCCACGAACACGAAGGTATTTGACAACAAACTTCCAAGTTACATTCGATCGAATCAGTATTTCCCGAGTTATCTAGGACATTAAAGCAAAATCATCGCATTCAAATGTGCTCTCTAGCCTGAAAATTTCAAATCGCTGGCACTTTTCCTTTGTAAATCATCGTGGTAGAGGACGGATGGGCCGACAGAATTGACCCCAAAACTTTCCATAAATGTGTCGATATCAATCGTTTAAGCTTTTGGCTGAAAAATCCAGAAACCAGGCTTGTGGACATAAGCACGCTGTTATCGAGCTACCTGGTACATGCGCTCAAAAATGACGCATCATTGTTATTTCGGATGATAAGTTTCGATTTGTTCAAGAACTGGTCCAAGCACATACAACGGCCGTGATTGTCTCTAGTTTTCATAGGTTAAAATATAACATAATTTTTTTTGTGCGGCGAAAGCGTTCAATTCATTCGAGGAGGTAAAGATAATAAGAAATCACAATTTTAATTATGAAGTCAGTAATATCCCACATAGTATTTTTCTTGCGAGAGGACGAAATCGGGCAATCAATAGAAAGATTCCATTATTACATGTAAATATGATCAATTTCAAGACAGATTAGACATGAGCCTGAAAATCATGTTGAAAATAATAAAATCATTTTTTTATCGTTTCGTTTTATCGAAAAGCTAGCGACGTACGAACCTCTCGAACTTTCTGCTCCCATGTCAGTCGCGTCATTGTTGTATATACAATGGTCCCGTGCAACGAGGCATGCGAACGGAACTAAAACGTACGTTTCGAAACGAGCCGTGTACGGTGCCACCTTGAAGTGCTTGGGAAGCCGATTCGAGAGACGAGACTGGATCGCGTCGAGTACATCGGATCGACCCGTGTGCGGACGCCCGACGAGTGAATCGTGCAACCCGTGTGCGGCGTTAGCTTGAATTGCCTAGGAAACCGCATAGAGAGACGAGGCTGGAAATGCGTTGAGCCCATCGGATCGACCCGTGTGCGGATGCTCTCAGATTTGTATTTCAATTTTTGAAAGTTCTGTTTCAGATATTGGGAGTGAAAACCCATAAAAACCTGAAAAATAATGCAAAATCCTCCCAAAATAAGCTTCGATCGATACTTAAAATATATTTTATCGATAATTTTGCAAATTTTTGTTGAAATTTTTTTTTCTCCATAAATATCGACTATATTTCGACGAAATTCAGGACAAACCATAAAATCAGTTTATCAAAACAGCGTTCTAAATTTCTATCCGATCCAATGTTTACTTTCGGAGAAATAAGGAAAATAATATGTCAAATTTGTTTCTCATTTGGAATTTCAAGGTCATATTCGTAATAGCTCAAGAAGAACGAATGCAATCAGATCGAAACTTCGTAAGAAATTGAAGAATAACAAAGCGCTTAAAGGTGCTCAATTATGTGTTGATGTAATAATTCAAACAATCGCGTTAAAAGACCTGATCTAACATCATTGCTCAATAAAAATTCTATGTAATTTCTAAATTCATCAGTGTCTACTGATATCGACTACAAACTACAATGTCTTGGCTTGAAGTGATACAGTGGTATCAGACTAATCAATTCCTCTTTCCTCATAATCCGGCGGTGTACACATATCAAAGAATGATACGAATTCGACCATTACGTGATACCACAACTTCTGGGCTTCTGTAATGAGAATGTACCAGAGTGCCAGCTACAGGGTTGCCAGATGAGATGGAGCAGAAATCATGAAATTCAATGACGAAAAATCGTGAGAAATCGAAGGATCACAAATGTCTTCATAATTGTTAAAAAACATCATAATATACTGAAGTGTTGAAAAAATTATCAACCAACCCATTCATTGAAACATGTTATAAGACAATATTCAAAATTATTTAAAAAATTTTGTCGTGAGTATATACGAAGTAGGTACTTTATTTCTGAACCAGACATTATCAATGGAAAATATCAATAACTAAGCATCACAAACAAAACTTGAAAGACCTATGAATCTCAGGATAGTTAAGTTACGACAAGACTGCGTAAAACTGCAAACGAATGAATGAACTGTAAGTTGTGAAGAATTATCTTTGAGCGATAAAAAATATAGAAAAGCACTGCCGTTAAGGTACCAGCTTTTGCGCGCATGTTCAATGTAGATGACCGCTTCGGCAGCGAATTTGAACATTCCGACAAAAGCTGCTGCCTTCACGGCAGTGCTTTCACAGATTTTTTTTCGATGAATAACTGGATTTCAATTCGATCTAATCTGTATTTTTGGAAATATTCAAAAAATAATATTTCGAATGGGTATATTCACGGAATCATTGGGCGAGTTTTACCCATTCATGAATTCGACAATTCCATGAAATTTATAGCAGATCTTCAAGTCAATATTTGGCATATTGGAAAATTCATATGTTAAATTTCGGTCTTATTAGAAATTTTAAGGTTATTTCCTTTATATTTCGATCAGTACTGACACGATAAGATTGAAATTAGTTGAAGAATACGGAGGGCCCTCTTTATACCATTTTTTTGGGTAGTTCGTTTCGATAAATGAATGTGAAGAAAAATATTTTTTCGAAAAAGCAGTTTTTTTTGAAAATTATTCATCAGATTCCAATGAGATTTGCCACAGTGCTTCAAATTGGAGATTGATCCGACATTTATTCTCTTTCATGGCTTTTTGAAATTTTGAAGTTATTTTTCCAATATTCTTATAAAGAACTAACGCGATTAGAAATGAACTTCCTAGTTAGTTGAAGAATGCCGACGAGCAACTATATGCAAAAGTTTGTGGGGATGGTACGAGTGACAATTCAAATCAAAGATGATTAGAAAATTTTTCAACTTCCCGAAAACAATTAATTTGTGAAATTTTCATCTGTTTTCAATAGTAAATCTCACAGACCTTGAAGTCAGTGTCTAGCAATAGTCTTCAATATCAGTTTGATCCGATATTCATCTTCGGAGATATTGGAAAAAACTATGTAAAATTCTCTAGTTTTTTCCTCTTTATAGCTCTTATTTTGGGATGAACTCAAAAAATACTGATCTGATCATAATGAAACTGAGGAACTAGTTGAAAACTGCTTATGTGCAAATATAAGCGAAATCTCGTGATGATCGTTTCATAAGTAAGAAGAAAAATGTTTCCAGATAATTTATAGTTTGCGATCTACTACTCATATTCCCCTCACAAAATTCTTCATGAGCCTTAAAACTCTTTTTTCCAGTCAATTCTATATCAATGCGATCTGATCTTCATTTTTGGAATATAGGTATATCCGGGGAATCATTAATTAACTTCTGAGAGAAATTACTTAAGACTTGGAGGTTCATGCAGAAGTTCATAAGACTATATGAAAAGGAGATCTCCAAATCAGTCCATCAGAAAGTAAAACTGCGTTCGGAGGGATCGATAAGCAGATGACTTGGATACGAATTCAAACAAGCGCGCAAAAGCTCCTGACGTCACGTCAGTGCTTTTCTAGGTATTTTTTTTATATCTATTACAGCACTGTTTCACTTTTTTGATACATTTTATATCCTTTTCTGATGAATGTAATCTCAAATCATAATCAAAGTTGGTAAAAAAAATTACGAATAATCAAGTTAGGAGAGAATTTCTTTGAAAATCAGAAAAAAAAATTCAATACTGAAACAATAAGTTCGAATAAGTATTAATCGATTAATATTGACACAAAATGTGTACCATGGTATGACCTCACTATCTATTCTGAGAAACGAATAACTTGCGGATATACAGGGTGATTCCGGAGAAGACCGTCACAGTTTAGCAGAAGCTTAGACTATTCAAGACAATGTTTGATTGATGGTTGGTGATTCCTACTGAGGCTATACAGGGTGACTTGTCCGATTGGACAGATTTTACTTTCAATGATAACTTTGTTATGGATCATTCGGCTTTGATGAAACTTTCAGTGGGGTACAATATAAATAGCCATATTCAATAATTCCGAAACATTTTCGAAACCACCTGGTTGGTTTATTGTGATAATTTCAGATTAATTTTGCAGGTTGGAGGTACATTGCGTTTTCAAAACTTCACTATCTGTTCACGATTCTACCATAATAAATCATTTTTCAAGCATTTAAGTTTTTTTTGGCACACCGCTGGTTTTTCGAGAAAATTTGTTCAAAAAAAGACAATATCGAAATTTTGCTTCAACCGATTTTACTTTTACTAATAATTTTGGTATGGCTCATTTAATTTCGATGAATTTTTCAGTGTAGTACAATATGAATGAGAACCTTTAATAATTTCAACATTTTTCTCGAAATACAGGGATATGATGGTGATATTTCAGAGTAATTGTGCAGGTTGAAAAAACACCCTGTACATTGAGTTTCCAAAACTTCGCTATCAGTTTTCGATTCTACCATGATAAGTAACTACTCAGGCATTTCTATTTTTTTTGTATACCTTCAGTTTCTTGAAAAGGAACTTTCAAAGAAGAGCATTATCGAAATTTGGCTTTGAAGCAGTAGGAATATTTTGCACTGGGTAATAAAGCTATGCATTCCAAGGATGCTAAGCGGTTCCTAAGTTCTGTTTCGTAATTCGCTGTCACAAAGATATAATCGTTCAATAGAGCATCGAAGGTGTGCAAAAAAATTAAATTGAGTATTTTTTTGAATTGAATGATTCTATATGAGCAATCGGATATGAAGTTCGAATTTGAAAAGAATATCATCCTTGGATGATTCAGCTATACTACTTAGTAGTCACTGCTTTCGAGCGAAATTTCGATGATGCCCTTCTTCAAAAAGTTTTCCTCGGAAAATCGAAAATATGCCAAAAAAATTAGAGACACATTATGGCAGAATATATAACAGATAAAAAAGTTTCAGAAACCCAAAGTGAAGGGTGTTTTTTTAACCTGCACAATTGTTCTGGAGTTATCACCATTTCATCCCCGTATTTCGAGAAATATGTTGGAATTATTGAATGTACCCATTCATATTATACTACACTGAAGATTTCATCGAAATGGAATAAGCGATAACAAAGTTATCAATAAAAAATAAAAATCCTCCTTTTTTGAATTGTTTTTGTGGGGGTGTGCCACAAAATTGGATACACCTGAATAATGTGTCATGACGTTTGAATCTGACACTGATAAAAGAGTTTAATAGACGCAATTTACAGAGAAACTTTTTAAACCTGCACAATCAATCTGAAATTATCACAATACCAACCGCGTATTTTGAAAAAATTTTCAGAACTTTCGAATATGCTCATTCATATTGTGCTACACTGAAAATGTCATCAAAATCGAATGAGCCGTACCAAAGTTATTAATAAAAATAAAATCGGTCGAATCAGACAAATCACTCTGTATACTCTCAACTAATATCATAAACTAACATTGTTTTGAAATTGTCTTGACTGGTGTAAACTTATCCTAAAATCTGAAAGTCTTCTTCGTAATCACCGTATCTATATAAATAAAAAAGGATCTATGTTCCATCGATATTTTGACCATGCAAAACGTTCAAACGACTGCACCAAATTGAATAATTTTTTTTGTTGTGTTCATTATTGTGAGCTCAAGGTTTCTTCAACGAAATATTTCCGAAAAGATGTACGGAAAAATGAAGTAGGAAGTATGAAGTATTCGACAAAGCGAGCAATCATAGAGTACTTTGACACTTCCACCACAGAACACAAATATATAAGAAGTGCTAACTTCCTACTAAACCAGAGAAACAAAGTGTCCGCCATTTGTTGGTGTCATGGCGGAAATAATTTCGAATTACGGCGGGAAACTATTTCATTTGAACTATTTAACAGTAGAGTCATATTTTAAAATTAAACGGAAAGTTTTATTTCAAAAATGTATTGAAGTCATCGTATCTTACATATTTGGTATAAAATGATGATTACAAATACATCCATTTACAAATTATAGATTTATGACATAAAATTTTATATTCAATAATTGATTCCCTATCCATACAAAAGATTTTATTTGAATAACTAGTGTCCCACTTTAAAAAAATGTGTGAAATTGATTTTGGCTTTCTGGGCATTGATAAAAAACAATAGTTTTAGCTTGATTGAACACATAATCATGAAGTTATGAAACCTAACTACAATAGTGTAGGAAGGTTTCAGTGCTTCAAATAATCCATATATGCAGTTGTTTCGGTAGTGTATCCCTTCAAGGGATTATTGCACAAAGTATTTCGAAACGAAAAACAGCTATGAACCTTTTCCTACAGAATTTCAGAAAAAACAGTTAATAGTCAAATTTGACAAATTATTTATGGACCTGAAGAGATTTTTACCTTCATATTTATGGAATACTTTCAACAAGCAAAGATATTATATGAAATTTCTCATTATTTAAAGGTCCAGGGTATTCAAAACTCCGACATATTCAGCAAAAGTATACCACTTTAGATCATGTAAATCACTTGGGAAATACCTACATAATATAAAGATCGATTCAAAATAACAAAATGAATCATCTCTTCAATAAACTATTAATAAAATACATAATGATCCTAATAAAATATAGGTTCTTTTAAAAAGTAATTCCTCAGGTACCTGGTTTCCAGCATTCCATGTGGTGAGTTGGAGTATGAAACAAGAAAAATATATTAGTCTTATCAATCAAGTCTGAGTTTTTTCTCTACAGAACTCTCAGAAATAACCCTGAACTCAAGGATATCGCATCAAATATGAGGGCACAATATAGATCGTCCATTCAATCAACTTGGAGTTTAAAATGTTGTGAAACAGGTTAAAGAGGTTGATATAGAAGTGGTATTGATTCCTTAACTGTTTGTTAATCCCTGGGTGATAGAAAAATAATCTGAGGTAGTCCCACAACTTAGTACTTCTCCTAAATTTGCTTCAATAAACTCAAATCTGCCATCTGGAAATGAATTTAGCAAAGAATTGAATACATTCAATCCTCAACACTGATTTTAGTTCAAATAATGTTGAAAATATTTTCTTTTGAATTTTTTACATAGAATCCTGATTTCTTCGCTGTTGAAATGAATAAGATTCCAAAATACTAGTTAAACCTGTTTCGAAACCAGATCTCCTCAGTGCTATCTGATACCCTCCATATCAGATAGCACCTGAAACTCCCTTTCAGAAAAAATCTGTTTTGATGTTGAAGGATACACAGTGACACAAGTTCTGCATCATGTTGATGATTGTTGTTTTAACCATATGTACCACCGTCAGAAGGAAGAGTGAGACGGAAAACTGATAATTCTTTAGGTAATCAGTACCCCATCAACGGTTTTCACGTTTTACTCTGTATTTTCCAAACGGTGTCGTGTTCGTTGAAAAAACCTTTTTGTAAATTAAGCAAATAATACAACGATTCTGAAAAACCACGTTTGGGAATTTTTATCACCGTCAGAAGGAGGGGGGACAGAAAATAGCTACTTCGATATGATAAACAGCAAGTTTCCGCACCACCCAAGGGGTATTGCTCCAGCGCGTTACTTTTTTTTATAGTGGGTGTTCGCCATGAGCCCTATTTTCCCACACGATCACCTCTTTCAACAGCCTCACCATCAACCTCCTAAATTCGTAATATTCAAAATTTTCAACGTTCAACCTTATTAGAGATTAACCTTCTAATAATCATTCTTACTACTCTAGATCAGACAAAATTCATTTTCAATAATTAGTGGCTCTACAGTCAGGTGCTTGAAGTGCCTTGAGCTTGACGCACTGGGGCTACACCCGCGCTTTTACGAGAATGAGACGATAAACAAATCGGCAAATATTGACAAGTCAGGCGTTTCACAGTACTGGAACACGACTAACACGAAACAAGAGTGGCGTGCCTCCCAGGCTTTGAGGCGCATCGGGTGCACCCCTGACGGTAGCTGAAAAGGCGTTAATGTATCCTCAATCGAAAGCGGCTATATCGTGTCGTGAAATAGAGATAGAAGGATTATATGGCCGCCAATAATATCCTGTTAATTAAGGTCGCATAAATCACAAATCCCATATTTGTATTCGAAAGAGTTCAATATATGCTCATCTTTTTGGTCTGATAAAATACACTTCACATGTCTATTTCTTAAACAGCTATCACATTTGATAAAACGATATTTACCATTAATATCAGTATCATTCCCGCAAAATAAACATTTTTCCGACATATTATCGGCAAATTTTATAATACTTTTTTCCAATCTGCATCTGTAGTCCATTATATTCACATTTTTAACTAAAGGTTCATTGTTGACAATATTTTCGAAAAAATAAATAATATACACTCCACAATTGAATGAATCATCTTGTTGATCATGATGCATAACGTCGACGGTCCAGTTGCTTATATTTATACAATTATTATGATTTTCATTATAATAACTAGAAGCAAATCTTATAAATTTGGATAAATAAAATTTTGTTTCGGCTATCGTACTTCCAAAGGGGTTCAAAAATGTGATTTTTTTTTCTTCACATCTGCCAAAGCCAAACAAAAGTGATGTTTATAAGGATTCGGCTTTTTGTCGGAATAATTCTGAATGATTGGAAATACTAAAATATCTGCCTGAACATTAAACGACTGAATAGAAGGATGGGATTCTCCGTCGGCAAACAAAAAAATTCTCGTTGCAAGCGTGCAAGTTATTAGCTGATAATGGTCTCCTTCGCCTTTGAATATATTTAAACATATATCTACTATAAAATTAGTTAACCATTCATTGCCAGACAAAATTTTAAAATCATCCTGAGATATTTCCCTAATATCGCAGGTGAAAGAAGAAAAAAACACCTTACCAATATCTCTATAATAGAAAGGATCTGAAACTAATCCATTAGGTAAAATTTCCAATTCATTCATTGTTTTCCTTTTGAGATTTGCTGGGTCGGTAACTGCACCAGCAAGAATTGGTAGCATGACGAAATGGAAGAAACTTTCAATTTTAGGCAGAATTTTTTTCCAGCAAAGTCTATCTCTATATATTCGTTCGATTTTTATGCCGCAAAACGTGAAAATAATTAAGTCGCACCAATTTCTATTTGTAATTTCCAAAAGATCCTGGATGTGATAATAATAAATATGCCTCTCTGAGAGATTTCCTGTCGATTTTTTGCAAAATTTAATCAAACCATTTTTGGACGCGTCGTTGGGATTCGAATTCCGACAAGTGTATGGACATTTGACCTCTATTAATCCGTCGTTAGCTACCAAACCATCAGGTGATCCACCAATGAATTGGTAGGTAGGGTGTACATGCAAACCAGACGATAGGCACTGGGTATTTGTTTGCTGTTCATACAGTAAAATATCTTTCCGTTCGTATGCAATCCCATGTTTTATGGCCTCGGTTTCGATATTCATCAAAGATTTTTCCGCTTTACTATTATAGATCGATCCAAAATGCTGTTACCCGAATGCGTCTCTCCTCAAACCATCTTGATGATTCTCTCTGACCCCTCGTCATGACCTCTATTTGTGACAATTCCGCGTTAGTTTTATTGTAGTTTTTATCAAAAAAAAATCTACATAGAGTACTGGCCCTTGGGCCAGATTTTTCAAAATAAGTAATTTTAGATGTGGTCGGAATACTTTCATGTGTTTCGTCCTGACAAAATTTACAAAAGAACAACCCGCTGTCGGACATTGCTAACTTTTCTACGCAAACTTCATGGACCCAACCATCTCACTTATCGCACTGAATCCAAGAAGCAGTGAAATCTAAATTACCTTTATTGCAATAAGTGCATAAATCTACATTAGTCCCTTTTTTAGACAAAGATTGGGATCGTTGCGCTAGTTTTAGTGAAGTCGCAAGAAAATTGCTATGGGGTTGTTTGATCTTTTTATCCCACATCTCTTGGGAAGCGTCTTAACTTTACAACATCTCTTCCTAGGAATGTCAGAATTAAATTCTTTTAAAACGAAAAGAACATGTTTTCTGAGGTGTCTTATAATACGGGAACACCTTTGCCGCATAATTTTTTCCGCCAAAATATTTTTTACAATTCCGAACCATCTCTCAACAGGCGCATTACTAAGCCGTTCTCCATTCTCCGACAAAATACCGCCCCATAGCGAAACAAAAGGGATAATTTCTGGAAAAACTTAACATTTTTATATTCATTTATCTTTCCTTGATTTGAAATCAAATGACTTTTAAATTTTATACAAAACTGTTTAAAATACTGGCAAAATGCAGTAGATTCGTATGTACCTGTCGAATCCGCATGAAACCCAATATCGTATTCCACCTTTGGATTTTTCTCCCAATCTTCGTTACCGCAACATACTTTTAACAAGGACTGAAATTCGCACTTGAAAATTTCATTTTTCGTATCGCAATTTGTTATGATATAAAAACTTTTAAACCATTCGCAAAACTTTCCCCAATCATTTATGTTATATGCGGCCCCTAAAATTTCCTTCACGTGTCTTTTCACTTGGGGATTTTCGTAAGCATTATCTACATCAGCCGCCATCAATTTGACCATATGGAAGCAACAAATATGAAACTCAATTTTGTTATTAGGAAATATTTTATTATTATATACGCAATCAAAGGTCATATTAATGTACTCTTTGAACTCCATGCTATTAAAAGCTAAAAAAAATCGCATTCAAAAAAGCAAAACTGAAATCTGTAACGACTTTACAAAAAATTGGCCATTTTTGTATGCTCACTAAGACAATAGGTTTTGAATTTCAGCAGCCACGATCCGATGCTTCCGGCGTCATGTTGATTCGTTATCATTTCTGATACCGCGCATACTCTATTTGTTTCAGGAATTTGTACAACACCGGCGTAATAAAAAACTTTTGTGCCGGCCGGTATTATTAGGCTTTCGTATAATACTTCCCGTGGCATCTAAATGGAGCACCCCCTTCTTAATAGAATTCAATAAAATAACTTGTTCCGTACTATACATTTAGACATGTAAAGGAATTCCAGCGAATGTAATATAATTAGGATGTTCCTTTTGCATTAAAACGATATCAATAATATCATCGATATACCTATCATTTTTCGCAAATGCTTCTGAACGCATTTTTCTATATACCGCATCCGATTTGACAGAGCCTAAGTTGAAATTTTCCATTTCTGCATCATCCAAATTCAAAATATCATTCTGGCGTTGCTGCAGAGGTTGTACATTCAGCATTTCTTGTTTTACAATTTCACGCTCGATACCTCTCACTTGTGTCGTTACTTTACTTAAATGTCTAAAATCTTTAGAGGTACTATAAACTTCTACTTTATGATGAGGTAGATCTGCCGACAAATTTTTGATAATCAAAATAAATTTTTTACACGTCCTGTGCGCACAGTAGGCATACAATTTCATCGAATCGGTTCTTACTAAATAGCGACTAGTGCCGAAATAGAGATTGCACGTGTTATTCACCGATTTAATTTTTCTGCTCAGCACAAATGTGTATTTATTCTTTTTCAGAGTTTTTTTACGACATATCATGGATAATTCAGCACCGGTTAAAATGAATTCTCCCTCTTTCAAATTACATTCCTTATAAGTTGAATCGGGTATTGAGTTATTATGGGGTATATTTTTGGTACCTAATGGAAGTCGCTTCCTAACTTCACTTTTCATTTCGAACATTTTTCTTAATTCTGGTGATACAAAATCGAAATCCGAACTAATTTCCTTCTTCTTGAAAAGAGGTGTTTCCGTATCTTTGTAAGTCGAATCTGAACCGATATCAAAACTTGAAATACTATGGGAAGAAGTAGTAGTAGTATTGGAATGATACGATTTATTGAGATGTGATCTAATATTTATCTCGTCATTTAGGCCTAGGTTGCGATACATTAGTATTATGTAGTGGCGATGAGGAATATTGTGGTGATGCTTCTTGAACTGATTCCGCATTATTTATATTGTGAACTGAATCTTCCCTATGCTTGGGAGTCGAATGGAAAACTACAGAATGCGAACTTTTATCCTGTATTTTATCAAAACTTGTTGAAATAATAACCGAAATGGATTTTTCTCATCTGTTAATATAAGATTACGTTCCGACGAAGAACATTGAATTCTGTCATCCTGACATAATACATGTCACAAGTTTTTCACTTTATTCCCGATATTTTATTAGATTTCTAGTTCGAAATGAACAATTATGGATCTATGGGAGATGATTCCCCAATAAAGGGGCCTGTAGCGTTCTTCGTTTATCTGAGGATCTGAAAATCATCGCTTGGAGGACTGAACCTGGTCGAAAGACCCTCTCGGTCATGAGCAAATGTAGGTAATATTATTTACTGCTTCCTTCTGGTTTTCTGTCCCTCTTTCTGTTTCAGATATTATGTCAAGATATTTTGTCGAAATGAATTCAAGATGACGAAAAAATTATTTTCAAATGAAAAAGATGCCATCCATCTTCTATAAACAAATTACTACACTTATGCGGGGAGACATAATTTTTCCTGAGGTTTTTATCTGTGCTCTTGCATCATACGCAAATATGTATGGTACCCCGTTTACATTTCCTCTGCTAACACTGTGATATATCTTAGAATTGTAATGCTCGTTCTCAAAAGAATATATGTATATACCTTGAATTGATGCTTCTTCGAATGATTTCGAATCATTTATAAACTGAACTGATTCTTCCAGAGAATAGACTGCAGTATAAATAGTTGCTCTTTTTATTTCATTCAAATGTCTCTTTGTGAAATAAAATAATCTCTGGCGATTTTTTTCGGTATTTTTAATACCCATTCCTCGACATAAACGAGAATAATTCGTCAGTATTTTCCTATCACTATCCTTATTGACGTATTTAATGACCTTATTATGATTAAATATCAAAAGATCCCTGATTTTACCCGTATTTCTTCGGAGTACCATATAAATTGCACGTCGCGTCTTACGGTCATTCGTGGAAAATAGAAACATTGCTGATTCTTGGATGATACAATCGTCCAATTTGACCAGGACAAATTTCAGGAAATTTAGCATTTAACTATTCGGCCAGTTTTGTAACGGGAAATGAGACGGGTTTTCCGGCCATTCTATGAACTCAAATTACAAATATGAGGAAAACTTCAAAAATACGCTAAAAAAAATGACCTAAATTCGGTATTAATATAACAGCTAGATATATAACGTTATTTCTCAAAAGAATTATTGAATTCGATCGAACACCAAAAGAATATTTATGAATCGATACCGAGAGAAGTCTGCAATACAAAAAAATTAGTATAAATGAAAGGAAATGAATGAACCAGAATTGCAAATTAATGATACTCACCAGTTCTATCAAAGTATTTCTAACCTTATAAGGTATGTTAAACTGTTGGAAAGGCTATGTAGAAATGAAAGAAAAGTTATTTTTCCTTATGCAATTTCCTTATTGGTAACAAATGCACTTGGAAAGTTTCTTCACTCATGGAGTGTTAAATGAGAACTGACTCTAATAATCCAGAAAGAATCTAGGATTCCTTAAAAACGAAATGTAAGCTTTTCTTCATGGTCCCTTGGCTCATGCACGTGTATAATGTAAACATTCTGAAGAGGTATTTCTGCTCGAAGTAAACTCTAACAATCCTAATCTCAGAATTTATTATTTCGGAGTGAACCATAAATAAACGTATCAATGATAAAAGGCGAATTTTGGCGCTGTAACCACAGCTTACTACAGATTGTGGTTACATGTAGTTACTTGGGTTACCACATTTTCGCGGAGCTAACTATGTAACTATGACGTATTGATGACGTCACGCATACCATACCGCGTAACCTTCCTCTTGAGCAGGGTTACTCGTGTAGTATGTAGTTCTATCTCTTTCGAAAGAGTGAAATGGAATGAGTTTATGAACATAGATTCGAGAATGAAAATAATTGGGGGTCATATTCTGTGGAAGTTTTGAATATTTTTAATGTTCAAATATATCGTTATCGGGAGAGAAGTCACTCCTCCTGTCGTTTTGTACCCGTGCAAAAATTTTTTTTAGATTGCATTTGAGCTTGTATTAGTTGTTTTTAGATTTTAAAAAGAAAGTGTGAGAAATTTTAATTAATAATTGCTATTGTGAAACCAATTATGGTTCAGAAGTTGCAGCTATTGATGAAACATTAAATTAAAAGTAGATAGTAATTGGTCCTATGTATTCAAAATTCACATTGAATGTGAGGTTCCATAAGTGAATGCTCATTTCGTTTTCAGTCCCTGAAGAAGTTCCAAAAGTAGGAACGAAAGCTAGGAAATATCAATAAAGAATACACTTGTAGTCCTTATTAATTTATTTGACTTCTTTCCCGATAACGATAAACTAATTTCCAACGAAGTCGAGAATTCTACTCAATTTTTAATGTTCATTTTTGAAACATCTGGCAGGTTCTTTTATTATTGTTTTTGCACGCTTGTTCGATAAAAATCTGAACAATTTCCATTCTTTTAAATAAAAGAAGTCTTCCGATGCAAGATAGTATCGAAGTTCTCTTTGGAGTTGACAGACAGAAGTGAGAAAAAAAAGTGAGGTTCTCTTTGGATTTGACAGACAGAAGTAACTACGTGACTATGACGTCACGGGTGACTACTAACTATGGTTACCTGTGGTTACAGCGCCAAAATTCGCCTAAACTAATGCGACTTAATTTTTGAACATTCAACAGGGACTTGAAAAACCAACACGCCCCTCAAAAATTAATCTCATTTCAAAAGAGAAAAGATCTAAGTAATACATTTCATTAATTCAAAATAAATAACCTTCCTTGTGCTTTCTGGGACATGTATACAAATGGTCCAAAATTCGTTGCATGGGATTAGGGAAAACCCAAAAAAACCTAACCCGACCATTTCATTTAAAACTACCTTAATATCATATAATCGATTAGTTTTTAATCTATTTCATCACTCAGCTCCAAGAATTTGGCTGATGGTAATGTTTCTGCGGAGACATCTGCAAGTTGACAACCTGTAGGAATAAAATTGATTTTATTATTTATTTTATTATTATTTGATTTTATTACATTCTTCTCAACTGATCAACTAGAAAGAAATCATATTTTGTATCGATATGTTTCGACAATTTATGACTTACACCAACATAACCAATTCATTTATAAATTATAATCTGTTTGTTATTTTTTTTTATTGATACTACTACTAATTTACAAAAAACTTTTTTCAGCGAACACGAAACCGTTTGGAAAATACAGGGTGAAACGTGAAAACCGTTGATGAGGTACCGATTGCCTAAAGAATTATCAGTTTTCCGTCTCCCCCTTCCTTCTGACGGTGGTACATATTCCCAAACGTGGTTTTTCAGAATCGATGATTTTTTTTGCTTAATTCACAACAAATTTTTTTCAACCAACACGAAACCGTTTGGAAAATACAGGGTAAAACGTGAAAACCGTTGATGGGTACCGATTACCTGAAGAATTATCAGTTTTCCGTCTCCCCCTTCCTTCTGACAGTGGTACATATTCCCAAAGGTGGTTTTTTAGAATCGTTGATTTTTTTGCTCAATTTACAGAAAACTTTTTTCAACGAACACGAAACCGTTAGGAAAATACAGGGTGAAACGTGAAAACCGTTGATGAGGTACCGATTACCTAAATAATTATCAGTTTTCCGTCTCCATCTTCCTTCTGACGGTGGTACATATTCCCAAACATGGTTCTTCGGAATCGTTAATTTTTTTGCTTAATTTACAAAAAAGTTTTTTCAACGAACACGAAACCGTTTGGAAAATACAAGGTGAAACGTGAAAACCGTTGATGAGGTACCGATTACCTGAAGAATTATCAGTTTTCCGTCTCCCCCTTCCTTCTGACGGTGGTACATATTCCCAAATGTGGTTTTTCAGAATCGTTGATTTTTTTGCTTAATTTACAAAAAAGTTTTTTCAACGAACACGCAACCGTTTGGAAAATACAGGGTAAAACGTGAAAACCGTTGATGGGGTACCGATTACCTAAAGAATTATCAGTTTTCCGTCTCCCCCTTCCTTCTGACGGTGGTACATATTCCCAAAGGTAGTTTTTTAGAATCTTTGATTTTTTTTCTCAATTTACAAAAAACTTTTTTCAACGAACACGAAACCGTTTGGAAAATACAGGGTGAAGCGTGAAAACCGTTGATGAGGTACCGATTACCTAAAGAATTATCAGTTTTCCGTCTCCCCTTTCCTTCTGACGGTGGTACATATTCCTAAACGTGGTTTTTTAGAATCGTAGATCTTTTTGCCTAATTTACAAAAAAGTTTTTTCAACGAACACGAAACCGTTTGGAAAATACAGGGTAAAACGTGAAAACCGTTGATGGGGTACCGATTACCTAAAGAATTATCAGTTTTCCGTCTCCCCCTTCCATCTGGCGGTGGTACAAATTCCCAAACGTGGTTATTTAGAATCTTTGATTTTTTTGCTCAATTTACGAAAAATTTTTTTCAACGAACACGAAACCGTTTGGAAAATACAGGGTGAAACGTGAAAAGCGTTGATAAGTTTCCGATTATCTAGAGAATTCTCAGTTTTCAGTCTGTCTCACGTGGATAATCCTTTATGCATCCCGTGTGGTGTATTATATTGAAAATCCTATCCATTACAATTCAATAATTTCGAATCAATTCGTAAATATGTACGAAAACAGTACCCAGGTATTATTCGAAGATCTGGCAACGCCGCGCTCTATTTCTCTTCTATTCCGCCGTCGACAATCCCCAGGAGAGAACCCGTTGATAACTTCACACGAATTCATTTATGTATGAGCTCAAGCACTAATTTTTAACCATGATAAGATAAAAAAAATGGTAATTACTTTGACTATCATTACCTATACAGTACAAATAATCCATCATTTAGGCATGTGTATTCACAATTTTTCAATCTTAGATTCTAGTGAAAATAGTATGAAAGTCCATCTTAATACAAAGGCTATGGCATAATGTCAGTTAATTTATTTGGACATTGTATATAAGCACGCATAGACCTAATTTGATATGTTATTAGGTGTATGTATATTCGGCAATTCCAGCCTAAAAATCTTTTCAGTTGAACCATCAGAAACATAACATATATTTCCCATATTCTAAGAATAATAATTACTGGCCGGGTGCGAAAGTTTAACCTGGGATTATATCTTTTATTATTCTCACAGTTCATAAATTTAATTCGTGTGAATATTCTACTAGCATAGTGGAGTACTACTTAATGAACTTCATTCAGGGAACTATCTTATTGGGAGTCTTATCTTTGAAAGATTAATTCGGAGTATTCATAGTTAATCTTTATTTCAATATTCATCGTCTAATTGTTGATTGATTTTCTAGAAAAGTGGTATTGCCAGGAAGGACTTGGACTGAAGATTTCTACATGATTTTGGCAGTTTCTTTGGACTTTTGGATGCCGCTCCCCTCCCTTGATGAATCAGCTAGTGTTATTGAAAATTAGTGAAGTGAATATATTAATCTTTGTGACAACATTAGGATTGTTGTGAATCAGTGATAACCTTCCCAGAAATATTTCTTCAACCCTTATTATGAATTTATTTGGTTTTTCTAGGAGCTAATTGTATTTATTTGGTCCAGAAAACCGCAACCTGTGTTATAAGTATTCATATTTCGTTAGGTAAAAGACAAATATCGGATACTACAATTCAGTTTTTCACACACATGTAATTGCAAAAATTATTGTATTCAATAAACTATTATTTATAAAGCTTTCTTCTAATTGAAGATAAAAATTCCATTTCATTCAATTTAAATTTAGAACACAGAATAATCAGATATATAAACTGAACCACAGAGCACCAATGTAATTTTAGAGAAAAATGACATATACTCCAACTGGCGGACACCCCCTAGATCTATAATGGAATATTTCCACTTATTTTATGACAGGAGAAATGTCACAATTGTTGCGCATAGTTTACAAGGCAGGTTGCACTTCTTATATTTTGATGTTCTGTGATATACGCTATTCGCAACTACTGCTAAGCGATACGCCCTCTGGTGATAGAAATTCGAACACTTCCAAGCTAGTAGTTTTTCGACGTGCCTGCTATTCTTACGTAATTTGCTCACTTTTGGAGTTCATTTCGAGCTTTTGTGTTGTGTCTCCGAGTTGAAATTTTGGAATACCGAAAGTGTTTGTAATATTCATCAATCGATTCCTTTCTTTCCGATTAAAAATTTCGATCGTATTAATTCGAAATGGCATCCTCCCGAAATGACTATTGTTGTGTACCTCAACTCAATGTTATTCATGGTCAAAGAAGAAAGGATCATCTAGGGCTTCTAGTTTTCATTTTTTCCAAAGCCAAATGAAATTAAAGTTAATTTGGAAACAGCATTTGGCAGGGAACTCAATGATAGAAGAAGGCCTAGCTTTAGAAATTGAAGATTGGAAAACAGGTCACGAAATACATGAAAGTATATTCACTGCATTTCTCTGAAGATGTTTATTTTCATAAAGGTAAATTACCTACAATGTATTTATTTCGAAACACCTTCATGTCATGATGTTTTCAGGTGTAAATAAAAATGAGAGAATTTTGAAGGAAAATGCTGCAGAGAAACTACCGAGCACTTCTGGAGCTACCCAATTCACATACTACACAAAATCATATTCTAAAAGATTGATCTGGTTGAAAATCTGACAAAAACTAGATATACTGTTAGAGTTGATAATAGCTGAAGTTACTCATATAAATACATCAATACTTTTCATTTCCTTATATAGGTAGGTTGAACCGGCTGTGACATTTTTCATTTTGTATGTGTATCTTGAGCTGCTGTAATATAAAAATGAAATCAATTATATGTCTATCTGTTTCCTTTTCTTTAGAAATACGATGCAAAAGAACTAAAGCAGAAAATCTGTTTTCATTTTATTGATTCCTTCGTTTGTAAACAAAAAACAAGTCATATCATTTGGACTCATTCTAGATTTACCACATAATATAGCCTGCATTCAGCACTTCTTCACATAAATAAGAGTCCTTAAATTACTTATTGAATTGCCTATTTTTCCAGAAATTCAAGTAAACTTAGATATTGGTTTATTTTGATCCACCAAGCCACATACACTAAAATAACACCGAAATTATCCTCCAGGAACGATTTAAAGTACGATTTTTTATCGTGATCCAAACGAAAAGTTCCTTCTGAAGAAATCTTACACGAAACTATAATAATTTCTTTAAATATTCAAGCTCTGCTTAATAAATATTCGTTCTCCACCAGATTTCTAAGGTTTGTTTACATAAAACTACTAGCTTGGACAGGTTCCAAATTTATCCGTTAGGGCGCTGGCATCTTCGCAGAAGTTCCCAATACAGCTATCTTATCATCGATCAAGGTATAAAGACTTTTACGATGGCCCTGTAGATGAATAAAGAACCAGAAGTGTTGAAGAAGATAAAATTGAACACCATAGACATATTAAACTCTCGTTTTATTGGGAACTTCTGCGAAGATGCCAGCGCCTTAACGGATAAATTTGGAACCTGTCCAAGCTAGTAGTTTTATGTAAACAAACCTTAGAAATGTGGTGGAGAACGAATATTTATCAAGCAGAGCTTGGATATTTGAAGAAATTATGATAGTTTTGTGTAAGATTTCTTGAGAAGGAACTTTTCGTTTGGATTACGATATAAAATCGTACTTTAAATCGTTCCTGGAGGATAATTTCGGTGTAATCTTAGTGTATGTTGCTAGGTGGATCAAAATAAACCAATATCTAAGTTTAAGTTTACTTGAATTTCTGGAAAAATAGGCAACTCAATAAGTAATTTAAGGACTCTCATTTATGTGAAGAAGTGCTGAATGCAGGCTATATTATGTGGTAAATTTAGGATCAGTCCAAATGATATGACTTGTTCTTTGTTCGCAAACGAAGGAATCAATAAAATGAAAACAGATTTTCTGCATTAGTTCTTTTGCATCGTATTTCTAAAGAAAAGGAAACAGATAGACATATAATTGATTTCATATATTTTTGTATTACAGCAGCTCAAGATACACATACAAAATGAAAAATGTCACAGCCGGTTCAACCTACCTATATAAGGAAATGAAAAGTATTGATGTATTTATATGAGCAACTTCAGCTATTATCAACTCTAACAATATATCTAGTTTTTGTCAGATTTTCAACCAGATCACTCTTTTAGAATATGATTTTGTGTAGTATGTGAATTAGGTAGCTGCAGAAGTGCTCGGTAGTTTCTCTGCAGCATTTTCCTTCAAAATTCTCTCATTTCTATTTACACCTGAAAACATCATGACATGAAGTTGTTTCGAAATGAATACATTTAGGTCGATTCTGTTTGCGTATTGCTATGAACCTTGCTATTCTAGTCATATTGCTATCTTTCTAATTTATAGCAATATGGCCATGATGTTACGTATTCTGTTTCGAGTGTTATAGCAATGTTTGTTATGAATTTTGTCATAACAATATTGCTATCATAGACTTCCATAATTGGTGATTTTAGAGCTGACAACACTGTATTTTGTGACTTTAGAACTACAAGGAAGATGGAAATAACCCTAATTCGTGAGTTTTCTTTATGGTTTCGCATACATAACCTCTATCTACGGCTTCCTTTATTCATGTAAACATCGACATAAAAAATATTAGGAAACGAAACGAGTCAAATTGACCAATAACCAATTTCCCGGATACCAATAACATATTGATTATCAGAAATAGAATGCAGCAATTTTATTCAGGCGTTAATAATTCGATAAACTTTTTCGTTGACACTTCAAAGGGATTGCTGTTGTTGAGATGATTAGAATAATCATCTCAGCTGTTGCCTATGCCTGTATCTCAGTCTAAGAATTTTTCTTGAAATTAAATAATATTCTAGAGAACCTTGAACACATTTCCATTAGCATATACTTTTTTTTATTCATGTAAACATCGACTTATTCGAAAATGTTATGAAACAGAAAAACCAATTGAAGTCAAATTGACCAATTTCCTGGATAACTATAGAACTTTGGTTTCCAGAAATCAAATGCAGCAATTTTATGCAGGCGATAATAATTCGAAATTCGATGAACTTTTCTGTTGAGAATTCAAAGGAAGGGCTGTTGTTGAGATCATTACAATAATCAGGTCAGCTGTTGCTTACTATACCGGTGTTTTAGTCTAAGAATCCTTAAAATTAAATATTCTAGAGAACCTTGAACACATTTCTATTAGCACATTCTTCCCTATCTTCAATATTTTCGAATTCTTGGAAGAAATAATACTGAAACAAATGGATCTCTGAGAGATTCCTTTTCTAAACTTTCTTGTTATGAAGCATAGCAAGTAATATTTTGAGGTTGCTAAGACAGCAATGTTGATAGCAAGATTCTTGTTAAAGTGACAGACCATATTGCTCAAAATCGTTGATCAGAATGATAGCAATATCTTTTTCCTAGCAATATTGCTATTTGCAAACAGAATCGACCTGATTGTAGGTAATTTACCTTTATGAAAATAAACATCTCCAGAGAAATGCAGTGAACATACTTTCATGTATTTCGTGACCCGTTTTCCAATCTTCAATTTCTAAAGCTAGGCCTTCTTCTATCATTGAGTTCCCTGCCAAATGCTGTTTCCAAATTAACTTTAATTTCATTTGGCTTTGGAAAAAATTAGAACTAGAGGCACTAGATGATCCTTTCTTCTTTGACCATGAATAATAACATTGAGGCACACAACAATAGTCATTTCGGGAGGATGCCATTTCGAATTAATACGATCGAAATTTTAATCGGAAAGAAAGGAATCGATTGATGAATATTACAAACACTTTCGGTATTCAAAAATTTCAACTCGGAGAACAACACAAAAGCTCGAAAATGAACTCCAAAAGTGAGCAAACTACGTTAGAATAACAGGCACGTCGAAAAACTACTAGCTTGGAAGTGTTCGAATTTCTATCACCAGAGGGCGTATCGCTTAGCAGTAGTTTTATAGGTCTATGTAGAACACCGACTCCTAACAGTCCTAGGGGGGTGAAACTCCTAGTGGAATATAGGAAGCAATTTTCTGTGACTGGCCACTCGAGATTAAGGGAGATAGAAGATATGAAAGTCAATGAACTCTATATTCAGGTCGATTCTGTTTGCAAATAGCAATATAGCTAGGAAAAAGATATTGCTATCATAACAAGATTGGAATTATTGGTATTCTGATCAACCATTTTGAGCAATATGATCTGTCACTTTAACAAGAATCTTGCTATCAACATTGCTATCTTAGCAACCTCAAAATAGTACTTGTTATGCTTCATAACAAGAAAGTTTAGAAAAGGAATCTCTCAGAGATTCATTTGTTTCAGTATTATTTCTTCCAAGAATTCGAAAATATTGAAGATTGGGAAGAATGTGCTAATAGAAATGTGTTCAAGGTTCTCTAGAATATTTAATTTTAAGGATTCTTAGACTAAAACACCGGCATAGTAAGCAACAGCTGACATGATTATTCTAATGATCTCAACAACAGCCATCCCTTTGAATTCCCAACAGAAAAGTTCATCGAATTTCGAATTATTATCGCCTGCATAAAATTGCTGCATTTGATTTCTGGAAACCAAAATTCTATCAGTATCCAGGAAATAGGTCAATTTGACTTTAATTGGTTTTTCTGTTTCATAACATTTTCGAATAAGTCGATGTTTACACGAATAAAAAAAAGTATATGCTAATGGAAATGTGCTCAAGGTTCTCTAGAATATTATTCAATTTCAAGGAAAATTCTTAGACTAAGATACAGGCATAGGCAACAGCTGAAATGATTATTCTAATCATCTCAACAACAGCAATCCCTTTGAAGTGCCAACGAAAAAGTTTATTGAATTTCGAATTATTAACGCCTGAATAAAATTGTTGCATTCGATTTCTGATAACCAATATTTTATTGGTATCCAGGAAATTGGTTATTGGTCAATTTGACTTGTTTCGTTTCCTAACATCTTTTATGTCGATGTTTACATGAATAGGTTACGAGCAGTTTTGACAGTTGGGAGAGATTGGAGGACCAACAATAACCTTAAATGCATTGTTTACTATGGGAAAAAACGATTGGGCTTGTGATTTTGTATGAATTTGGACATTTTGGACTGAAATATTCACTATTACATTATCTAGGAACTATATCCAAAGTACTTGATATCTTGTAACAGTAACAGCTTGACTTAATTTATGGAATTTTTCGAATAAATACAATTCTTGCTGGTTGAATGTGTTGTTGCATGTTGCTTGGTTTAGTAAGGCAAGAAATACAATTTAAAACCTTTTTTTTGAAGTAAATTCAGGTATTCAAGGTCGAATAATCAACATCAAATCGATGAAAACTACCAATGGGTTGTTGAAGTACTTTCATTTGAATGGTACGTACTAACCAGATGTGGAGAGGAACTCAATGTATCCATTATAAAAGAGAGAAATAAGAATATTCTATCGGTTCTGAAGGAGAAAATCATATTTTCTGAATTAATTCAATAAAGAACTGCGCTCTTTAACGGAAATTCACAGAATAAATGTTACTTTGCAACTTGTCAGTTACCTCGGCAAAGAACATAGGTTGTATATTAGTCTGGACAATCAATAAAACTTGAATTAGATAGGATTGATTCATACCATTGACATTCAGGTATGCAATGACATCGAAATTCAGCTGATTTTCATGTTTAGTCGAGTAATATAATGTAGGTTATTTTGGTAGGGCATACCGAACGATTCAGGTTATGGAATATTTGAAAATCATTAGTTCTTAATAAACATTTCTTTATTACTTGAACAATACAGGATTTATAAAAGATATTTCCATTCAGATATTCAATGCAGGCAAATTTTTAGATGATTCTCACTTAAGGTGCAGTATTACTACTGCCAATGTTTTCTTTGGGTATGCCGATTGATACCAGGTAGGGAATTTTCGTAAAATCGTAAGTTTTTGATAAACATTCCTGATTGTTTTCACAAAAAAAGATCTAAATCACCCTTGAGTCGTATTTTAGGAACAAAAACCATCCACTGTGTCAATACACTGTTCCTATCTACTACGCACAGAGAAATAACTGGCAGTATCTAGGAATGAAAAATTTATTAGCACTATGATATCACAAAATGTTTCCGCAATATTTTACCTCCATATGAAAGTAACAAGGTGCCTATATAATCTACTACAACACACGAAAAGACTGTTGACTGAACAAACCAAAGGTCTGTTTATTTGCCTGTATATGAAGTCAAGGACTAATTTCATAATATGTATACCAAATTTATACTATCCTTTTCCAAAAATAGTGAATATATCAATCCAAAATTTCCAAATGAATACGAAATCACGAGAGAAATCTCTTTTTCTCATAGTAAACAATGCATTTTAGGTTATTGTTGGTCCTCCCAACTGTCAAAACTGCTCGTGACCTTAGAAAGCCGTAGATAGAGGTTATGTATGCGAAACCATAAAGAAAACTCACGAATTAGGGTTATTTTTTTCTTCCTTGTAGTTCTAAAGTCACAAAATACAGTGTTGTCAGCTCTAAAATCACCAACTATGGAAGTCTATGATAGCAATATTGTTATGACAAAATTCATAACAAACATTGCTATAATACTCGAAACAGAATACGTAACATCATGGCCATATTGCTATAAATTAGAAAGATAGCAATATGACTAGAATAGCAAGGTTCATAGCAATACGCAAACAGAATAGACCTGATTATATACCTGGAAGGGACCCGTTTTGAGCGACGAGTGAAGCCAATTCGTTGCTTATGCAACCCGCGAAGTGGACGGGTATCTATCTCTTTCTTCCTCAATGCAGTAAAGGGAACTCTGTCCCATATTTATTCTAAATCTTTTTAATTTTTCATTTCAAATTAAGAGAACCTGAATTTTTTCTGACTAATTCGTGAGGAAGACAGGATTGTAGAAGATCGCACATGTTCAAATGAAATTTCAACTTAGTGAGCGGTTTTTCTGGGGAACAGCGCGTTATCATCCTCCGTAAATTTGCGTTTTTTTGCCGAAAATGGTTCCAAGCGACCAGGTTGGACTCACTGATGAAGAGTTCAATGTTAAATTGAATTATATTCAGCCGCCAGTGGCCACGATAACTTACTACCGAGAAAAGCTATAGCGACTTAAAAACATCAAAATAAGTTCGCTAATGGGCAAAATTTACCTAAAAATTTCGAAGTTATATCAATTTCAAATATATTATTTTATTTCCTCTATATCTCAAGAAGTACTGATGCGATCAGATTGAAACTTGCTAACTGATTGCATGAAGAATCGTTAAAAAAATAATTTTTTTCGAAAACTATCAATGAGATTTCAATGAAACTTGGCGCAGACCTTGAAGTCGAATCTGAAAAGCATTGTTCGAAATTTCAGCTCGATTCGACACACATTTCCAAAAATATCGGAAAAAAGTATGTCAAATTTCGCATTGGCAATGAATTTTAACCAGCGCTTAAATTTTCCCGATTTCAAGTCAGTGCTTTTCGAGAAGTATTTTCCTATGTTCCTATTATTTAAATTTATTGTAATAATGATGAAACTATCGTCAATCGTCAATGCACAGCTCACACCAACCTAATTCTTCATTTTTTGAACCACACTCGGTGAAGGCAGAGAAAGTAATGGCATATCAGAGAAAAAAAGATATTCATTTTCAAAAATATTGCACTTTCTAAACGATGTAATACCCAAACTACCTGAATTTCCAAGTAAAACCAAATTTGAGCCGTTAAGCACCATTTACTTCAATGGGTGTGACAGGGAGAGGTTACCGTAATTAGCGCTATCTTTGTTTCGTTGCCCCTTGTTACGCTTTGAGCTTAGTTGAAGAAGGGTCGGGTCCTTTCCAGGTAGTAATATAGAGTTCTATGATGAAAGTATAGCTTTCTCCGTCGGGACTAGAGCTGAATTTTGGCGAGCCTATCTTTCAAACATTTTTCGTGTCTTTTGAACTATTCCTATTTTAGCGTCACAACAGTGACGTCACACGCAATATTTTTTGAAAACAGTACGTAAAAATCGAAAGATTAGTTCGATTACTGTCAAATCTTTTATAACTTGTATTTTAGCGTCGTAGCGGTGACGTCACACGCAATATATTTTGAAAATAGTTCGTAAAAATTGAGCTGAATTTTGGCGTTGAAAAATGAAAGCAATTTTTTGAAAGATCTTTCGTAATGACGTCATCAGTTCGATGTTGGCTAAAATGGATTCTTTCAAAACCAGAAACGTCAACTCCGATGACAGATTTTTGTCATTTTAGGGTTAATATTTGTTTGTTTTTTGTTTGTTTACTGCAGTTTTTGCTCCATGCTTGTTATTTCGAAATATTATTGAACTGAATTTTCGTGTTTCGGTGTTAGTTGTTCAAAGAGTTCTTCCAATATTTGGATATAATGGATTTTGTTATCAATATTATTGTCAAGTTTCAAGGCGAAAAAAATATTCAAAAATATTATCTTTATAAACATTGGAGATATCAAATTGTAAATTTGGTACCGAGAGTATTATCTCTTTCGAATGACCAACGATACACTGCTGCATTTATGAGCTGAAGTCAATTGTGGTGAAAGACAATTCATAGGGGGAGAACAACCGTTTACTCTGAAATAATGTGTTCTGATATTGCTTTGGTGGCTTGGCAAAGGTGGTACTTCAATATCAGTAAGTGACAGCTTCAACGTAGCTCCATCTTCTGTTTTTAATTCTACTGAATATTTACAATCCCAAAAATTCTTCAACCACAAGGAAAATATGTTTCATGGCATACGTCAGAGGAAGCAGCAAATATTGAATCTGGTTTTAGATTGAAATGTGGTTATCCAGGTAATTATTCGAAAGGATGATTGATATACTTTTCGATTAAAATAACATTGTTTTTAGGAGTCATTGGAGCCATAGATGGGTGAAATATTCATTTCAAATGTCTCAAGAGGAAAGTTGTATTGGTAAAAATAGTAATCATTCCATCAAACAGCAAGGAATTGTTACTAGTAAAAAAATTTTCATGGATATTATGGTTGGCTTTCCAGGATCTGCATGCAATAGTAGAATGTTTCATTTTTTTCATGTTAGTACAATATGACTACTGAAGGTATTGCATAATTCAACAATTTGGACAAATCTAGAAGATAAGGGATTATTTCGAAAATATTTTTTCGAAGATTATCATCTGGTAGGTGATAAAGCATATCCTCTGAAGAATTGGTTGATAACTCCTCATTAGTATGGTTTATAATCCCGTGTAATGTGTAATTATCGCATTATAATTAAATTCTACTTTCCTGAGAACCACGAGTCATAAGTAAAAGACAACAGAAACACAATTTTGCTTTCAGCAAAACACGAGTAGTTGTGGAACATGCGTTTGGGATGCTCAAATCTAGATGGAGAATTCTGATATTTGTCAAGGTGAATTCAATAGAAAAGATTATAAAGATAATTTGAGGGGTTATTCTGTGATGAAAGTCCTGATTGAAATGCGTATGCGATGAATTATGCCAGCTGAATTTCTTATCGTTTCACACCCTGCTACAATGCGGTTTCGTAGATCATCGATATTTTTTCTTGTAAATGCTCAAGTTTTTGAAAAAACTTATAGAGATAAAAAGTCAGTAAATGAATTGGGCTTTTCAGGCATGTGGTTTCAAAAGGAAAATGTGTATCCAAAATAAAGTTGTAAGAAAAAGTATCTTAAGGGTTGACTATTTCAACCCCTTCTAAGCATACTTCAGAGTTGAAAAAATTCCAAATTGTGTAGTTTTATTGACAAATAATATTTACCAAGTTTTGTGTATACAGGGAAAATGTAAAAGAGAAAAAAATTTTTCTTTTGTAAATCTTTGGAGGGGTGTAACTTTTTCTGGGAGAATTTCAAAACATTTCATACGAAATACCTCAATTTTTATCACAAAATCACCCCTTAAATTTTTTCGGTGTTATTGAGATACACCCTGTTTATATAGTTAATAAAGAGGGAATTTTTCTAGAACAGCTAAAAGTAGTACTGATCAAGCCAGTGTTCAAAGGAAGTATCAATGATTATGGAAATTACAGACCAATCAGTTAATTGCCAACATTTTCGAAGATCTTGGAACAGACGTTCTGTTACCTTCTCATAGATTTTCTCATGGACAATGCAATATTCTCAGGATGCAAACCTGAAAGGCAAATCAGTAAAAAGAGTGATCTATGATTTTGTGGAGAAAATCACTGAAGCATTTGAAGATAGAAATCTGGCTTTGGTTTGTTCATCGATTTAACAAAAGCCTATGATTGCCTTGGCAGTACACTCTCAATCAGCACTGAAATTGATAACCTCCTACTTCGATAGGAGAACACAACAAGTAGAAATAGGAATACAAAATCACGTAGAACATTCTGATAAACAAGAAATAATTTAAGAATACCAAAAAGAAGTGTATCAGGCCCAATCTTCTTCATATTATACTTGCTATACAGAGAGCCCTACAGTCTGGATGATCTAGGCTGGGAGCTTTTTTTTGTGAACGCAGTTCCACTTCATTTCTTTTATGTATGCGTGTGTATTTTGGGGATCATTTGAACTGAAGGTTATTATTATTATTCAAAAGAGATAATATAGTTCGTTTTGGCATAGATATGCTCTACAGATTATATATAACACTTCATTCTAAATTAAATTTTTATTAATAAATAACATAAATGAAATAAACACAGAAACCGGGATCACATAAATGGGTATAAAAAGTAAAAAAGGAGGATTGTTTTTTGGTTTGTCCTATGTACAGGCAATATAGCCCCCTATAGGTCCTATATTTTATGTATATGGAAAAATGGAATAAATTATTATTATTATTAAATGGTATAATTTCTCAGTCATCTAGGTTGTATTAATAAACTTACTCTAAGAGTACGCTCAGTTTACTCGTAGGAAGTTTCTGAACTTCTAAATGTTTTCAGTAATAAATGGTATAATTTCTCATTCATCTAGGTTGCATTAACAAACCTACTCAGAATGCTCAGTTTACTCGTAGGAAGTTTATGAAACTCGCAAATGCCTATATCTTAAAGACAGAGTACATTTGGCAGTAAGTTTGTGAACGCAACCCTGAAGATATATATCGAGTAGGCTCATGATAAGAAACCAATTGGAATTCTGAAATCGTTCTTTAATAAAACAATAAAAATATTTATTTATAACACATCATTCAAAATGTTCAAAAATGAAATATATTACATTCCTTGTATTAAGATATGAAACATGGAACTAAATAATACACAAGCCAAAACCCTAGAAGAACAGTCTGAAATAAGCTCACCAGACTAATAAGTACTCCAGTAAAATTACATACCGTGAGAATTTGTCCAGTGCTCTTATTTCGGACAGATCTGGAATGGTTTCAATTTGTGTAGGTATAAAAATATATACAACAATAATGAAAAATGAATCATCACACCGATAAAAATATTTGATGGAAATATATTGAATAACAAATAACTTAACTTGAAGAATGTTCTTGAATGAATTCAATTTGTATAGGAATAAAAATATACACAACAATAATGAAAAATAAATTATCACACCAATCAAAAATATTTGATGGAAAAGTATCGGACTGCAAACACAAAAACTAATCTTGAAAACATCGTGAATATATTCACACTTCTATTCACTGGGCTATCTGTTCTCTGCATTCAATGCTCTGGTACTTGAATAATCACGTGCGAGAACTGAAGGCTTGTGAAATCTTGCCATATTTCATGCCTAACCATCTTTTTAGGCTTCACAGTTCTTCCAACTGCGCCAAATCTTTTAGTTGTTCTTTTCCCTCAAAGGTTTTCCAGTTATCCTCCTCAGTTGGGCAATTGGATCTCTTCCAAACATTACTTTCATGAGATTGTCGTTCTGGTACTCTTAAGGCCCTCTCGAAGTCAGCAAGAAACGCTGGAACGAAAACGAAAGAAAATATTGGAAGAACATCTTAAGAAATATATAGAGAACTTTGAAACGAAAATTACCTTGCAATCGTTCAACAGTTTCTTCATCTACCTCCAATTTTTACTATAGACATCGTTCTCGAATTCGCACTGCTGCCACATCCGAATGTTGAACAGTATCTCATTTTTATCTGAATGTGCCGAAAATATGCAACAAACGATATTTTTTAAAAGCATTCTTCCTACAAAGGTTCACAAATGCATAATACAGTACAAAATAATGATCATAACCTCTGAATAAAGAACAACCCCTTCAAAAATCATAACAAATAACATAACCACAATATAATGATAGTCGACAGAGTAATGTTCTGAAATATGGAAAATACTGCTTTCAATTTTTACGAACTATTTTCAAAATATATTGCGTGTGACGTCACCGCTACGACGCTAAAATACCAGTTATAAAAGATTTGACAGTAATCGAACTATTCTTTCGATTTTTACGAACCGTTTTCAAAAAATATTGCGTGTGACGTCACTGTTGTGACGCTAAAATAGGAATAGTTCAAAAGACACGAAAAATGTTTGAAAGATAGGCTCGCCAAAATTCAGCTTAAAATAGGAATAGTTCAAAAGACACGAAAAATGTTTGAAAGATAGGCTCGCCAAAATTCAGCTTTGAAAGCAGTATTTTCCATATTTCAAGACATTACTCTGTCGACTATCATTATATTGTGGTTATGTTATTTGTTATGATTTTTGAAGGAGGTTATGATCGTTATTTTGTACTGTATTATGCATTTGTGAACCTTTGTAGGGAGAATGCTTTTAAAAAATATCGGTTGTTGCATATTTTCGGAACATTCAGATAAAAATGAGGTACTGTTCAACATTCGGATGTGGCAGCAGTGCGAATTCGAGAGCGATGTCTATAGTAAAAATTGGAGGTAGATGAAGAAACTGTGGGACGATTGCAAGGTAATTTTCGTTTCAAAGTTCTCTATATATTTCTTAAGATGTTCTTCCAATATTTTCTTTCGTTTTCGTTCCAGCGTTTCTTGCTGACTTCGAGAGGGCCTTAAGAGTACCAGAACAACAATCTCATGAAAGTAATATTTGGAAGAGATCCAATTGCTCAACTGAGGAGGATAACTGGAAAACCCTTGAGGGAAAAGAACAACTAAAAGATTTGACGCAGTTGGAAGAACTGTGAAGCGTGAAAAGATGGTTAGACATGAAATATGGCAAGATTTCACAAGCCTTCAGTTCTCGCATGTGATTATTCAAGTACCAGAGCATTGAATGCAGAGAACAGATAGCCCAGTTGATAGAAGTGATATCTATATAAATAAAAAAGGATCTATGGTCTATCGATATTTTGAACAAGCACTACGTTCAAACGACTGCACCAAATTGGATAATTTTTTTTTGTTGTGTTCATTATTCTCAGGTCTAGGTTTGTATAACGGTTTATTTCCGAAAAAAATGCACGGAAAAAAGAACAAAGCCTTCCTTTTTCCTCCAACCATAGAACTCTATTAAACGTAAGTATGCAGTATTTGAGTACTTTGACACTTCGACGTTCGACACTTAGGTTGTTAGGTTACGGATTCTGCATTTACATAAACAAACCACCTGTGGTATTTGTTATTTACAGTAAAACGTGTTTCTTGAAAGTTTTTAATAGCATTGTGTTTGATATTAATCGTTGTGTTGTGTGTTTGTGCTACTCATTATCATTTATAAAAATGCCATCAATGAGGCGTCCAAATATTGGTCGGCGGACGCGTAACGCAAGACGACTTTCAAATCAGCGATTGGACAACAGAATGAGAGGCTCTCAAGCAAGATCTGTCTCAGCTTCGGATGAATCCATACTATCGATCTCAGGCGAGGTACAAGAAAATATAGTATCAAATGAAAACATCAACTTTGAACGTTTGGCATTTAGATATGATCCCACAGTCGATTATGCTGGCAATATAATGTTTCATTTCGGAACCATGAGCATTATTTGTCAATATTGCAATGCTCTGAGATATCCAAACGAACCCCCAGGATTATGTTGTTTGAACGGAAAAATCAAACTGCCACAACTGACAACTCCACCAGAACCTGTGAATTCGTTACTTTCAGGACAAGAACCTCTATGAAAACATTTTCTGCAGAATATTCAGCATTACAATAGTGTGTTCCAAATGACATCTTTTGGTTCAAACATAGAGGAACGAGGTTTCAACCCAACTTTTAAGGTATTTCATTTTCTATATCAAACAAACATTTCACACATTGATTATAACATTACCTGCAAACATGAAAATTCTGTTAAGACTCATTAACGAAACTTTTCTAATTTTTTTCAACAGATTCAAGGACAAATTCACCATCGTGCAGGAGCATTGTTACCACCTGTTGATGGTGAATACAAATTTTTCCAGATTTATTTCCTTGGAAATTCTGAGAATGAAGTAAATCAACGTTGTGCCATCAATCGTGCAGCAAGACGAGAAATCATCGTGCAATTGCAACAACTTTTGCATGAACATAATCAATTGGTACAATTGTTCAAAACAGCCTTAGAAATGATGCCATCAGACGAACATAAATTAGTAATCAGAGCAGATAAAAGGCCAGCAGGAGAACATGAGAGACGTTTCAATGCACCAACGTTAAATGAAGTTGCTATTGTGATAGTTGGAGAAAATATGGAGTCTCGAGACATTGTAATTCAACGACGTGATGGTGGCAACCTCAGACGTATCAGTGAAACACATCGTATGTATGATGCTTTACAATATCCACTAATATTCTGCCGGGGAGAAGATGGCTACCATTTTATGATCAAAATTATTAACCCAGCGACTGGTAAGTATTGATAAGTCATGTTATGAAAGAATATAGTAAGAATGCATTTCAATAAGACATCTTCAGAGAATAAGGTCCTCAGATTTGTGCACCCTGTATTATTTTCTACTATATTCTCATAGTTTTTACCACCAATTCGTCAGAGTAATGTTGTTTCAAAAATTCTATGTTTCAATTCTTTATTAATGCTGATTATTTTCTTACAGGTGAGGAAACAAACAAGAAGGTCAGCTCCATGAATTTTTATGCATATCGTTTCATGATTCGTCAAAACGAGGACAACCATATTTTGAAATGCCGCCGATTGTTCCATCAGTTCGCCGTTGATATGTATGTCAAAATTGAAACGGAACGTCTAACATATAAACGTTTGAATCAAAGAAAGTTGCGTTCAGAAGATTATATTCATTTGCGCGATGCCATGAACGCAGATGGAAATGGAAATAATGTCGGTCGACTTACTATTTTACCAGCAACATATGTGGGAAGCCCCAGACACATGCACGAATATGCGCAAGATGCAATGACTTACGTGCGTCATTATGGTCGACCAGATTTGTTTATTACTTTCACGTGCAACCCAAAATGGTTCGAAGTCACTGATTTGCTATTGCCTGGTCAGTCATCCAGTGATCGTCATGACATCACAGCACGAGTATTCAAGCAAAAACTCAAAGCGCTAATGGATTTCATTGTAAGATATCATGTTTTTGGAGATGTACGATGTTGGATGTATTCGGTAGAGTGGCAAAAAAGGGGGTTGCCTCATGCTCACATTCTCCTGTGGATGGCTGAAAAAATCAGACCCAATGAAATCGACTCAATCATCAGTGCAGAAATTCCTGATCCAGCTGTAGATCCAGAATTGCATGAAATAGTGATAAAAAACATGATACATGGACCGTGTGTTGAACACAATCGTGAATCACCATGTATGATCGACAACAAATGCTCCAAGCGTTATCCACGTACTTTATTGGCAGAGACAATAACAGGTAATGATGGTTACCCCCTGTACCGTCGTCGCTCTGTTGAAGATGGCGGTAGAACAATAACGTTGAAAGTTAGGAATAAGGATGTTGTAGTCAACAATACCTGGGTTGTTCCATATTCGCCGCTGCTGTCAAAAACATTCAAGGCACATTGCAATGTTGAGTACTGTAATTCGGTGAAATCTATTAAATATGTTTGCAAGTACGTCACGAAAGGCAGCGACACGGCTGTTTTTGGTATTACAGCTCCAAATGGTAACGATGAGGTGTCACAATATCAGATGGGAAGATATGTTAGTAGTAATCTATTTGGAGAATTTCTTCATTTGCCATACATGAACGTTATTCCACTGTAGTTCATTTAGCCGCCCATTTAGAGAATAGACAATGAGTTTATTTCACCAGCCACAACGTTGGCAAGCTTTTTTGAGACATGCATAAGAGATTCATTTGCAAGAACATTGCTTTACTCAGAAATGCAAAAATACTTCACTTGGAATGTATCATCCAAAAAATTCCAACTGGGATACGTGGATGTATATTCAACCAATGCATTGGAGCGCATTTACACAATTCACCCGAGCAATGTAGAATGTTTTTACTTGCGTTTATTATTGCTGAATGTTCGTGGACCAACTTCCTTCGAATATTTGCGAACCATCGATGGTGAAATATGCGCAACATATCGAGAAGCCTGTCAACGTTTACATTTATTAGAGGATGATATACTTTAGGATCATACACTCTACGATGCTGTTATTTCTTCTACTTCATATCAAATACTGTCACTTTTTGCCATCATAATTTCAACATGCTATCCATCGAACCCTCATCATTTGTGGGACAAATACACAGACCATATGGCTGAAAACATTTTGCATCGAGTACGATCAACAACAGCAATTCCAGAACTAGAAATTAGTGCTGAGATACCTACATAATGAGGTATTGATATCTTTAGAGGAATTGTGTACATAATTTGCAGCTGAAAGTTGGCTCAGTAATTATCCGCAAATTACGCAACCTTAATCAGCCAAAATTGTGTAACGGAACTAGACTTTCTGTTAAAAGAGTTTTTACAAACTTGATAGAAGGTACTATTATCATAGGAAAGTTCAAAGGTGAGGATGTCCTTATTCCGAGGATTCCACTTATGCCATCTGGTTTTCCTAATGAATTTAAGCGTGTCCAGTTTCCAGTGCGACCTCCATTTGCAATGACAATAAATAAATCACAAAGTTAATCGTTACAAGTTTGTGGAATATTCCTTGAATTGACCATTTTTTCGCATGGGCAGTTGTATATCCCTGCTCAAGAGTTGGTAATCCATCTGCTCTATTTGTTTTCCGTCAAGAAGGAAAAACCAAAAATATTGTACACAATAGGGCATCGCAATAAATTATAATTTAGACATTTGGATGTTTTTTTCACTACATAATATATTTTATCTTAGTGTTTTTCTTAAGTTACACCTCCCGTGCGAAGCCGGGCCGGGCAGCTAGTTTGTGAATATATTCACGATTTTTTCAAGATTAGTTTTTGTGTTTGCAGTCCGATACATTTCCATCAAATATTTTTGATTGGCGTGATAATTTATTTTTCATTATTGTTGTGTATATTTTTATTCCTATACAAATTGAATTCATTCAAGAAAATTCTTCAAGTTAAGTTATTCAATATATTTCCATCAAATATTTTTATCGGTGTGATGATTCATTTTTCATTATTGTTGTATATATTTTTATACCTACACAAGTTGAAACCATTCCAGATCTGTCCGAAATAAGAGCACTGGACAAATTCTCACGGTATGTAATTTTACTGGAGTACTTATTAGTCTGGTGAGCTTATTTTAGACTGTTTCTTATCATGAGCCTACTCGATAAATATCTTCAGGGTTGCGTTCACAAACTTACTGCCAAATGTACTCTGTCTTTAAGAAATAGGCATTTGCGATCTTCATAAACTTCCTACGAGTAAACTGAGCATTCTGAGTAGGTTTGTTAATGCAACCTAGATGAATGAGAAATTATACCATTTATTAATGAAAACATTTAGAAGTTCAGAAACTTCCTACGAGTAAACTGAGCGTACTCTTAGAGTAAGTTTGTTAATACAACCTAGATGACTGAGAAATTATACCATTTATTAATAAACATTTAATTCAGAATGAAGTATTATATATAATCTGTAGAGCATGTCTATGCCAAAACGAACTATATTATCTCTTTTGAATAAAAATAATAACCTTCATTTCAAATCATCCCCAAAATACACACACATACATAAAAGAAATGAAGTGGAACTGCGTTCCACTCCCAGCCTAGATCATCCAGGCTGTAGGGCTCTCTGCATAGCAAGTATAATATGAAGAAGATTGGGCCTGCCACACTTCTTTTTGGTATTCCTAAAATTATTTCTTGTTTATCAGAATGTTCTACGTGATTTTGTATTCCTATTTCTACTTGTTGTGTTCTCCTATCGAAGTAGGAGGTTATCCATTTCAGTGCTGATTGAGAGTGTACTGCCAAGGCAATCATAGGCTTTTGTTAAATCGATGAACAAACCAAAGACAGATTTCTATCTTCGAATGCTTCAGTGATTTTCTCCACAAAATCATAGATCACTCTTTTTACTGATTTGCCTTTCAGGTTTGCATCCTGAGAATATTGCATTCTCCATGAGAAAATCTATGAGAAGGTAACAGAACGCCTGTTCCAAGATCTTCGAAAATGTTGGCAATTAACTGATCGGTCTGTAATTTCCATAATCATTGATACTTCCTTTGAACACTGGCTTGATCAGTACTATTTTTAGCTGTTCTAGAAAAATTCCCTCTTTATTCACTATATAAACAGGGTGTATCTCAATAACACCGAAAAAATTTAAGGGGTGATTCTGTGATAAAAATTAAGGTATTTGGTATGAAGTTTTTTGAAATCCTCCCAGAAAAAATTACACCCCTCCAAAGATTTACAAAAAAAATTTTTTTTTCTCTTTTACATTTTGCCTGTATACACAAAACTTGGTAAATATTATTTGTCAATAAAACTATACAATTTGGAATTTTTTCAACCCTTATTACTTATACCCTGAAGTATGCTTCAAGTGGTTGAAATAGTCAACCCCTAAGATACTTTTTCTTACAACTTTATTTTGGATACACATTTTCCTTTTAAAACCAGCTGGCATAATTCATCACATACGCATTTCAATCAGGACTATCATCACAGAATAACCCCTCAAATTATCTTTATGATCTTTTCTATTGAATTCACCTTGACAAATATCAGAATTCTCTATCTAGATTTGAGCATCCCAAACGCATGTTCCACAACTACTCGTGTTTTGCTGAAAGCAAAATTGTGTTTCTGTTGTCTTTTACTTATGACTCGTGGTTCTCAGGAAAGTAGAATTTAATTATAATGCGATAATTACACATTATACGGGATTATAAACCATACTAATGAGGAGTTATCAACTAATTCTTCAGAGGATATGCTTTATCACCTACCAGATGATAATCTTCGAAAAAATATTTTCGAAATAATCCCTTATCTTCTACATTTGTCCAAATTGTTGAATTATGCAATACCTTCAGTAGTCATATTGTACTAACATGGAAAAACTGAAACATTCTACTATTGCATGCAGATCCTGGGAAGCTAAGCATAATATCCATGAAAATTTTTTTACTGGTAACAATTCCTTGCTGTTTGATGGAATGATTACTATTTTTATCAATACAACTTTCCTGTTGTGAAATGAATATTTCACCCATCTATTGCTCCAATGACTCCTGAAAACAATGTTATTTTAATCGAAAAGTATATCAATCATCCTTTCGAATAATTACCTGGATAACCACATTTTAATCTAAAACCAGATTCAATATTTGCTGCTTCCTCTGACGTAGGCCATGAAACATATTTTCCTTGTGGTTGAAGAATTTTTGGGATTGTAAATATTCAGTAGAATTAAAAACAGAAAATGGAGCTACGTTGAAGCGGTCACTTACTGATATTGAAGTACCACCTTTGCCAAGCCACCAAAGCAATATCAGAACACATTTTTTCAGAGTAATCGGTTGTTCTCCCCCTATGAATTGTCTTTCACCACAATTGACTTCAGCTCATAAATGCAGCAGTGTATCCTTGGTCATTCGAAAGAGATAATACCCTCGGTACCAAATTTACAATTTGATATCTCCAATGTTTATAAAGATAATATTTTTTTCGCTTTGAACTTTGACTTCTAGTATTTTTGCCGGTAAAATAAAAATGGAGTTATTTACTAGTGGTACTGGCTATAATGATTTCTAAATATTCTATACAGTTTTTTGTATTCTTTTCTCATTTAGCTCCTGTAATAATATCTGAAACATCTATGAAACCTTCCTCGATCTAACTCAAGTTCACATGAAATTTTTCCCTAGATGAAAATTAATAGGAGTAATGTCAAAGGTTTGTGATATCACAGGTTCTTAAAAAAAACCTGCATTTTCTCGATTTTGCTACGAATCCTTCTAGATTATTAACCTGGTAATAAGGCTTCAATATTGATGCAATTCCTGAATATGTTCTGAATGATCATGTAGATATGAATCTTATGATTTGAGTTCCGAAGACAGCTATAATAGTTCCAGTAATGACTCTGAGAAAATCATTGATGCCTTCAACATCTGATCAACCTTCAGTAGAAAGTCCTGATACAACAAGCTTTGCTTCTAGTGCTGAAGTTGCCAAAATTATAAAGGTAAATGAAAATTCCTTTTTAGTTGAAAATAAACCTGTATTTTCACGAAAATTAGGATTCTCAATCATATTTGTCCCCTGAGCAGCAGTTCTTATACCAAATTTATAGAGAACCGTATCTTTCAAATGATTCAAACTCAAAATGAATAGTAGGCAAAAAAAATTAAAACTGTTTATAGAAATCGCCTCTGCGTTAACAGAGTTGTACATACTTTTCAAAGTTTGTATTGATGCAGTAATGCAGGAGCAATTTGTTTCCATTACCAATAGTTTTCATTATTTTCACTTGTATTTCTACTGTAGAACTAAAGCCTACCAATATTTTATAGCAACATTTTTCACTTGAAAAAAAAAAAGGATGATTTTCAATTTTGAATTAATTTAAATATTTGATTTCTAGGTTTTCACCACTAGCTCCAGGATCCATTGATTAAATAAAGTGGATTCAGCAACCCTTTGATGGAGGACTCTTTTGGACATATCCTTGAATGCTAATATTGTTATTATTCTTTCAACTTTTCAACATATCATTTCGTTAATGTTATTAGTTAATGAATTGCAAATGACCTTTTGGTTATTTCTTTATATAATGTTGGTAGATTCTGTATATTTAAACAGAAGAAATAAATGAAGAATCGTAATATAATTAACACATATTTCATAGGTATGTAATTGAGTTCAGTTCATGTCGGTTTGGTTTTCATGACTGAAAAAGAGTAAAATTCCATTTGAAAACATAAAATGTAGTATGAAGTTAATTTCCATTACCTTCGATCTTATACCTAGCTCTAGCAGTTAATTCAAATATTCCCGCCACAAACAAAATACTTTCAACTCTGAATGTTGGGTCGCTAGTGAGCTTTCCATCCAAAATTAGTTCCCCATCTGGCCGTTGGTGTCGCTAGTGAATGGCCATCTAAGATGGCCGCCACTTTGTTTCCACAGATTAGTAGGTAGGTTACACTTCTTATATATTTGTATTCTGTGGTCCTAACCTCAAGTATTAACTATTAATTGGTTTCGTGCGTCGTTTGACATTTGTCATACGTTGGAGGTAAAACAAACCCACTTTCCCGCTTTGTTTATGTTATGAAATACAGCATTTTCAACAATTTCAGGATAAATTCACAAGTTAAAGTGATTTATATTAATAGAATTGGTGAATAACTAGGCCTAGTTATTGTTTCGTTGTTAAATACAACATAAATACACCAAGAGACGAAGGAATCCGATGTTTCAGATATATTGTAGTGTAGACTTTATATTTGAATATTTGCATTTTTGACCCATTCGCCTAAGTTTTATCTGGTATTCGAAGAAAAAGAATACTATGTGAACTATCCCAGAGATGGCAAACATCCTATATTCACGCCATAAATTGAAAAAACTGTTCTGACAAAGTAACAAACTATGGTAGAGTTTGTTGGAGGCATTTCCACACTGGTTAAGGAGTTATATTAGACTATCTATTTAATTTGTTCTGTTTAATAAGTTGACTCATGATGAGATAAGTATGATAAGAATATTTCGTGTTATACACATTTCAAGAATTATATCTTCTCGACACTACAATAGCTGGCGTTATGAATGACAAACCCATCCTGATTGGTTACCACTCACATCTCTATATGTTATATAAAGCCAAACAAGGCAATTCGTTATGTGATAGATTTGTCAAAATATTGCATGCATTTTATATTAATGAACCAGATAACTTTCTCTGTTCTCAACCGAACACGTTCCGATGTGGCTCGACTACTCAAGGTTGGAACTTCTGCATTTAGTTGTTTGTAATATATTTCTAATGGACCTAATTGTCAATTACTAAAGATTATGAAAGCCCTAATGTTGCATCTGCATGATAAAAAGGCATTTTATATGGATAGTTAAGAATTTTTTGAGGATGAATCGAAATCGGTGTTCAAGAAAAAAGTTTCATATGAATTATTTTATTTGTAACATATATTTAGTATATTAAATATATAATTGGAGATTATGATAGCACTGACATAGCAACTGTAGACCGATATTGTAGTAATTTGATAATTTGCAACATAGAACGATATTTGAAATAGTACTGAGAAGTTCTCTGGAACCCATGTTTTTTCGATTCCTTACATTTGTTGGATTTCATTCTGCTGTTTAGTTTCAGGAATTAATGAGCCAAACATTTTACTGTTTCATTTTCAATAGTTATACCTATAATAAATGCTATCTCTGATGTGGATACTCTAGGCTTTAGAAGACAAGGATAAATACTGCAATTTTCATTTATATCGTTTTGAACGATTATCATCTGAGATTGAATATCAGTTAATCAGATCCATTATCACAAAATTTCACTTGTAAAATGAATAAAATCACTAAAATCTCCAAATAATCGCTCTTCGCCAATGTAAAAAAAGCGAATGTATTCCTTGGTCTCTAGGTGTATTTATGTTGCATTTCACAACGACACAATAACTTGGCCTCACGGGTCTAGTAATTCACCAATTCTATGAATATAAATCATTTTAACTTGTGAATTTATCCTGAAATTGTTGAAAATGCTGTATTTCATAACATAAACAAAGCGGGAAAGTGGGTTTGTTTTACCTCCAACGTATGACAAATGTCAAACGACGCACGAAACCAATAACCCAAATCCTAAACATTCAAAAAATATCTTAATATTGTAATGTTCGAGAAATTATATCAAGTGTAATTATGTGTTTATATGTATTTTAATGTGAAATTTTATCTCATGATGACGAAAATGCAAGCCTGATGCAAGAATCTTTAATAACCTTACATTCAGTAAGTTCAATTTAATTTTAATCGAACTATAGTAACATTAACTGTACTTTTGTAGAAGCCCTGAAAAACCATTAAATCAATGCGAAAGCTTGGCAAAGAATAAATAGTCACATATTCTCCTCTCCAATCTGAGTCTATAAACCATTAAAATCCATTGATCTTATTAAACATTGAGAGTCTTATTGGTATACCGTCTTATTACTTGAATATAATTATTTATATATATATAAATCGCTCTGTCCGAGACCGATTCTCGAAAATCGAACATGGATTCGTAAACAAAAGATCAACCATAAATGATTTAGTATTCTTAAAACCGACTTTTAGAAGGCCTTCGACATGGTTGATCACCCTATTCTTCTGCAAAAGTTGGACAATATTAGCTTCGATCGCTTGCTGCTGCTGTTCCGGAGTTATCTCCCGGACCATATATATATTATATGTTGAATTAAGAGGTCACAGATCATACCACTAGCGTGCCGCAGGGAAGCAATTTGACACTTTCGTTCTTAATTTTTTTGAATTATATCGGAAATGATCTACTGGCTTATTATGATCGGTTGCTTATGCTTTCAATTTCTACCAGGCTGTGGATGGTGCACTGCGAACAAGCTTCGGCTGAATATTGATTAATCTAGAACCCACATTTGTCAGCTGAAATCTGTTCAAAGAAAATTCCTGAAGTTTATGACTTGAGACATAATGTCTTTATTCCATTGCAGGGTTACAATAATAGTAATCTACTACCGACTAGTTACAGAAGAAACTAGTGTGCCTGACTAAGTTTTTCAGAATTAGTTCATTACACGATTAACTGTCCAAATGTACTTGAGAGGTTGAATTTCCACATTTCCCGCTTGAATATCAGACTTGTGCTGAGCCTCTACCTGCCAGAACCGAGAAACAATGTGCTTGTCAAATCACTTCTCTTGTATGGGCCGTAAATTCAACTTCGTATTTAAGTCTAACATGAAGGAGGCCTTGTTTCGACTCCAATTTGCATTGTTATAATTGGTGACCGCACACGTTTCCTGATATTCTGGATTCTGTAGTCTGTTATTTTTCTACGTTACTAGTTGTGCTTTTTTCCTATGTTTCTGTTCAATAAATCAACTTCGCTCGTAAATATATTGCTGTCTTATAATTAGGAGTGCTTCCTGTTTAGTCAATATATTTTTATTTAGTCTGCAATAGTTCCGGAATTTCTGTTACTTTTCGTTTAACTGCCTTTTTATGAGCACTTTTCTCACTTCTGAATTCATATAATGAATCAGTTTCATTCCTCCGGATGAAAGTAGAAGCAACCTTTCTTCATCATCGTTTTTTTCGTTCTCTAGCAGTCGCTTCACGAGTTTCCGCTTTCGTTCATTTTTGTTTTCAGACATAGTTCAGTTTCATTACACAAACAAGAACTGACTTTTACGAGAAGCGAGTAGCAGTCGTCGCCTGGATCGTGCTTATTCAAAAGCACAAGACAGTGACTGCCAAGTCGCGCTGCCGAGATAATAATGCTTCCTCAAGAACAATTCTATATGTTGGTAAAGTTTCTGACTTCTATATGCTGCATCGGCGAGTTTCCATCTTGACATAGAAACACGAAATCTGCCAGCTTCTAACACTGTATAGTTTTGCTATAACATTGATGTTTATAAAATTTTTATACCTACTCAGTTGTGCATTTTTTCAGAATTAGATTATCAAATCCCATTTATCCCATTGGTCTCAAGAGGAAGGTCTTCGACCAGTGTGTCTTGCCAATGCTGACATATGGCGCTGAAACGACTTTTACAAAGTGCACAGCAAATAAAATTAGAGTTAATCAGAGATCTATGGAAAGGGCAATGTTGGGCATTTCACTGAGAGATAGGGTTCCCAATACAATTATAAAGGGGAGAAGCCGACTTACTGACGCCATCGAAAGGATTGCTAAGTTGAAATGGAATTGGGCCGGACACCTGGCCAGGACCAGTGACTACAGATGGACGAAAAGGGTCACAGAATGGAGACCTCAGGCCGACGCTTTTCGCAGTAGAGGAAGACCCCCCCACGCGATGGTTAGACGACATAAAGCGTATCTATTCCAACTGGATGAGCGCGGCCCAAGACAGAAGAAAGTGGAAACAATTACGGGAGGCTTATGTTCAGCAGTGGACGACTATAGCTGGTTGATGATGATGATGATGATGAGATTATGAAAAAATGTAAGGCCTGCACAGACACTTCTGTTTGGAGATGAAAGTGACCACGGTCAAACACAACATTCAGGACCAGCTATTATGTATAAAATGGAACATAAACAGTGTTACACTATAGATTTAGCAACATTGTTCAGGGAATCTTCTAGATCTCAGGAAGAAGTTACCATACAGGTATGATTTTTTCTTCAATGATTCCTTGATTGTGAAGGTTGTAATTGTCATTAAGACTTTAGCAAAATTGTACGCTGGATGTGTATAAATATATAATATCTATATAATAATTAATAAATATATTGATCCAAAGAAGTGACAATTCAAAAGTAACAGGTTTTTAACAATTAGGCAATCCAAACCACGTGACTTTTTAACCTCAAATATTGCGTTTGGCGGGCAAACAAAACATTGTTGCATTTCACGCTGAGGTTTCAAGCTACTTTTATTGTATTTATTGAGCATTTTGGATAATTATTCTTTCATCTTAAGTGTTAAATCGAATTGTTATGGTGTTTTAACATGCAGAGTACTTATTTAGAGAAGTTATTGCGGGAAAACCCAGACGTTGTTCAAAGGTGAATATGAAACTTTGATTGCTTTTTTTCCTTACTCAGTTAACTAGTGATATTCAATAAATCCTAATTTGTTTGCAGGTATATAAAGAAGTTAACAATTTGGATTTGGACACATTCATCTTTACAACTGGTGAATTAGACAAGTATCAATGGCATTCCACCACTTTCCACTTTCCCTGATATATTCTCGTATATTGTGTTAGCACACAGTTTCTAATCTCATGAACAGATGAAAGCCTACAAAACCCTTGATGCTCACAAGAATTTTTCCGCAGGTTTTGTCTTGAAAGTAGAAACAAGAATTTTGAATGATTTTCATGTCATTACGACCTTAATATGTTGCCTTTGAAGAATATGAAAGGGACATGGAAGAAAAACATGAAGAATTTACCATTAATGATGTAGGTGTATTTGCTAGTGCAAAACCTCCACAATTTGGAGCATCTTCAGACAGATTACTGTGTTGTGAATTTTGTTTGGGAAGAGCGTTGGAGGTGAAGCTCCTCATGCCAATGGCACAAAAGACATCGAGGAGTGTGTAGTTTCGAGAGATAATAACATCACATTAAAACCTGATCACTCATATTACCAAGTGCAGATTTTTATTTCTGATTTGAAATTCTGTGATTCCGTACTCTGCTCTCAGTTACTTTTTCTACAGAACTTGTGATTTTTTTTTATAATGTAGGTGAAGTAGCACCTTGATGGTAATGTATTCATTAAATACTTGAGCGCAATTAAATTTATATTATATCTTTTTATAATAGTGAATAAAAATACAGAACAACAAATTTTAGTTTCTTTCAAATATTTTTTTTATTACTGAAACATAGGTACTCCCATAACAAAATAAACATTATTAGTATTACAAACAAATTACAAAACGAATAACTCACTTAAAAATAATTATGATTTATATGTGGATCACGATTTCCAAGAAACTACAACGCTTAAAATGATGTATGAAGTATAGAAATATTCCCACCTAAATACAATTTTGAAATTCTCATCAGTCCCTGGGGAGTGTTTTTAGCTTTTTTTCCAAATCTAATTTTCAACGAGGCAAAATTGAGCTGCTCGAGTTTTGTAGCTAACATGGTCATTGTAACGTCTGTTTATGTAGCACCGTTCTTCCACTATGCCCAGTATCGCCCAAATCACTTTCTTCATCAAACTGAAAAATAGAACAACATTCACACATATGCTTTATCAATCAAGCTTGTATAAAACTGTAATATCAAACATCAGTTACACTCATATAGAAATACAGAAATATCTATTTTCTTCTTAGGTACCTACCTGTTGTGAAATGTCTGCTACAGACCCTTCGGTTTCTAATAATTGATTCAGTTAGATCTTCCCTCTTGATGGCTGCTAACCACATTTCCCTTAGTTTCCTTGAAAGATCGTTTATATGTGGGTAATGCCTCAGAGTAACAGTTACTCTGAGGGTAATGCAAAGAGCTTTTCACAGTAGGTACTCCTAAGGTCCCGATTTGAAGGGCTTCCACAATTGACCATTATACATGTTACAGGCATTTTTCTCACTTAGTTCTCACTATTCACTATATTTTTCAATAAAACTAAACGATATTATACACCAATCAGTGTGAAATACTCTGAAAAAGCTTCCAAAATAGAACTAGTTTACAAAGTAAACAAACTTGTTTGCCCTCCAAGCGCCACGTGGGATTATTTTGACAGGTCGTTGGATTCCCTAATTGCCACGAGTCACTCGGCGAACAAAGTCATATTTATTGAGTATAATTTTTCTTCTTACAGATTTTCACAGAAGCTAAGCGGAATTATCAAGTGTGATATATTTACCATCAATCAATAAATTTTGGGATATAGTTTCTGACACTACAAAATCGATTTTGTTGAACGAAATTTCACAGTTGGGACCTAACTTACCAATATTGTTTTTCTGCACAGCTGATACTTTGAAGAACTTCCTGAAAGTGTAAGTAGTCACTATTTGTAATTAAGAATTGGTTTAGCTCCCTTGTTAATTTCATTGATAATCATTTTTTTCCATTTATTTATTTTTCACCAGCAATCAGAATACACATTCTATGAGCTTATTATATGTTTGCAATATATAAAATATCGTGTAAGAGGGTTCCCTCCATTGAGTCGGCCATTGTCATCTTTGATGGTTGCCTATTAACAGTTGTTGCAGTGAAGCATTTGTGTGCTTGACCAATTTCATGTGGTAGTTTTTACTTCTGTATTTTATAACATCTTGTATTAGAGGTATTTTGAAATCTTCATGTAATCAAAAATCCAAATTTAGTGTCCTCCACTGGTAATCAAGTAATCTAGTTCAGAAATTGCGTGAATAGGACAGGAATAAACATACAAATGACTTCTAGATCATATATTCAGCTACGTTTCGCAGATCTACATCCGCTTCTTCAGGCCTCTATAAAAATTAGAAGTTCTAAAACTAAAGAACAAAGAAAGATTGCTTGTGAATTGAGTTTGTACCTCGGAGTTTGATGTTAGACTTGTTCTTTAGTTTTAGAACTTCTAATTTTTATAGAGGCCTGAAGAAGCGGATGTAGATCTGCGAAACGTAGCTGAATATATGATCTAGAAGTCATTTGTATCTTCATGTAATGTTTGATTGGTCACATAACATGGTGCATTGACCATCATTCTCAGTATCTTTGACTGACTTTTCTGAATAATATTTATGTTCATTGAGGTTATGAAAAGCTAAGTGATTCAACCCAGGTAGGACCGGCTTGCCAGCTATTCCCTATTGTCACTATTTTTCACTTTTTGAATCCAGAGCAGGATGATGAATCCAAGTCAAATTCAATTCTGTCCAATAACTGTTGAACGGAATGGGCTAGCGACTTAATACTTTCAGAGTAGGTCGCGGATCAGAATACGACTCTCAAGTTTTCATTTAAATTTTTTCAAGTTTTAAATTTAAAAAACTATCCAAAATCTAAAGCTTCTGATCATTATATTCTTGCGGTTAACTAGGATGACGAAATTCCTACTAGTTTTGTTCCTCGTACTCAGTTGGTGATTTTTTATATAGGAGTAAATATTTTTTTGAGCCGTATAAGCACATACTTTGAAAGGAGTATATTTCTTATACTCGAATTTTTACTATATACAGATGCCTAGTGGGATATAGTCTGTCTCTATTAACCCCTTTCCAGCAGCCGTCTAGGGCGCACCCGATGCGCCTCGGGAGCGCGCCACTCGTGCTCCATGGGCTTCCTACCCCTTTCCCCTGATGCACCACCCGAATCTGCGGAGCTTGATACACTCACAGCTGTGAAACGCCAAACTTGTCGTAATTTGCCGCTTTGTTGATCGTCTCGTAATAGCGCGGGCGTGAAGCATCTATTGTATATATCTCTAAGTATATTTTCACGAGCAATTTCCAATGTACATAATGGGCTATCACTTAGCCCTCCTCAAACCAGTATGTCATATCGAATAATGGACTGGAGTAGTGATTTATAGATCATAAAAAAATTCTTAATCGTGAGATTTTTCTTTATACTTATACTCTTTTAAATCTATGTACCATCTTCATTTCAGACGTTAAATACTCCATGTGATGGTTTCATCTGAGATGTTGGTGAATAACAATTCCCAAGTATCTTCTTTTCAGACCCCCTCAATTTTTTCGTTTTCTAGTCTTATTCACGTAAAATTAGGTCTAGAAGCCATTGTTAGGGGAATGCTATACATTTATTTTGTCTTACTCGTATTTTAAGTTATCCTGTATTTTCCACCATTATTAAGACACTTCATGACTTCACCAGTGACTTTGAACAATGCATATTCTGCGATCTCCCAGATGAAAATCCGAACTGATTGTTATGTAAAATTTCATGAACATGGGTGCGTTTATTTTCATCCAAATGATTGAACGATTAACCCCTATCTCTCTCTACTTTGATGGAGAACAAAAAAAGAAATGGGGCGAGGTATACCAATCAATTAGTTCCATGAAAATAAAAATGCACCCATAGTTTCAAACACTTTTCAAAGATCTTGGCAAAATTGTTGAGTTTGCTGATTGGCCTATAATTTTTATAATATCTCTTGTTTTTTTTATATTGATAATGTAAGTTATTATTTTCAGCAATTATTTCATAGTATTCTGTGATCTAATAAAGAAAACGAGTCAAAAATCATTGAAAATCTTGTTTGAGACTTTATTGCAGTGTAGTTGAATAAGCAAGATACCACACAAATTTACACGTCAAAATGGCTGTGTGATATTCTTGATTTGAATGTATTTCGCTTTGTTTGCCTAAAGTCAATATTTTTCAAGATTAAAAGGATATTCTCAACATACCGGAACAAAATTTTTGAGATATTAGCACGGTTGGCTGTACAGAGGAAAGGGTTTTTCAAGTTTCTTATCATGGACGATTCTTTGAAACCTGTAGGAAGGCTAAGGGAAAAATTTAAAACCCCTCCCCCGTTGCCTAAGGCCCCAACACCAGTACCATTACCTCCTACTGAAGAGGACTTGAAGAAACTCTATGACAAAGAACACACTCAGAGAATTGAGAATATTTTTAAGGGATATGTGCCAGAAATTGGCTAATAATAAAATGTAAGTAATTATTTCATTAGATTAGATTATTAGACACAAACACAGACACTTTGACTGAAAGACCTATTGTGCAAACCCCCACGGTGTTTACCAATCAGGCAATAATTCTCCGAAAACTTTACTACTTTTCTAGATGCTACGTCCATCACAGTTTTTGGAATCCACAGTCATGACTAACCAATCTTTCAATAAAGTATGTGTTTTTGTTTCCATATAATTGCAGACACTCCCCTTTTTAATTCTTGAAATTTAAGCTAATACAATTTTATATGTGGGTATTTATTGGAACAATTTGTAGGTTTTGTCCCTCTTCTTCATTATTTTTTCTATGTAACAGTTTTAACAGTTATTATTGTCCTTGATAGGTATGTTTCTCTTTGTGGTTGATTGATGTTTAGCATCTATTATGATATTAGATCATCTAAATTGTTTGCATTATTCAGTAGTTTTTCCTGTACAGTATAATACAGGGTGTTCCTAAATTAGCAGTACAAAGAGGGGAGATTATTTGCATAATTTTAAGGAGAAAAGTCCAATAAACATGGAACCGTAAGCGTTTACTTTTCAAGATACAGGGTGTTGAAGTTTGAATTTTTTTTTGAGTTTTTTCCTCATAGTATCTGCATTTCACAACATATTCAACTGAAATGTAGTATAGATATTACAATTCACAGTTTATACCATATGACATGTCATTTTCGATTCAAACCTGCAGAATGATATTTCTTCTGGATACTGTAGCCTGTTTTCCTTCAGGACTTTTTATTGGTGAGTCACATTTGGTCCGAAAAATTGTAAAAAGAAGCTTTGTTGTTATAATGAACTTTATGTTTTCTTGTAATTTTGTCATATCTGCTACCGTTTTCGAGATAAAATTTTTGAACGATTCTCTCTAAATTCTCCGAAAGGAACTGTCAGAAAAATCCAGTTAATAAGCTGCAGTGAATAAATTCATTACCAGTTTTTATGGATATTTTCCAGATCTGTAACAAAAATTCATAAAGATTCAATAAACTCATATAATCATCTTGTGAAGTATATTTCGAAAGCGAAATGTTTGCAGTCCTATGTTTATGGGACTTCATTTTTTTTTAATTATGCAAGGATCTCCCCTCTTCATTGGTACCTCCAATTTAGGAACACCCTTTATAATTGATAATAGTTTGTTTTCATTATGGTTTCAATGTGAACTGGGAATTTTGTGTTTTTTATTATTTTGTATTAACAAGAAGAACTTTATGATCTGAGATTGGCACATCGACTGTAGATACACTGGATTTTATCAGCTTGGGGGCTATTATTTGGTCTGTTAAGGAGCCACCTTCTGGATGTTATCGTTATTTTATCGTTTTTTATTTCATAATCATTCAATCAGTCAAGGTATCTGTCACAAGCCAGGTATTTTTATAGAATGTCATATCACCAACCACTATACATTTGATATCTTTCTCCAACCTATGACCGAGGTCAATTCATACTTATTGAGGCTTGTACTGATGTACGCGACGAAAAATAAAAATCGCACGATTGTTAAAGGTCAGTAATTTGTGGCTGATATTTGTCAGGCTGAAATCCGGCTATTTGTCCTGAAATGGCGAAATTCAAATAGACGACTTCGGCCCAAGTTGCCAACCCAGAACTTTCTTCACAAATTTACTATTTTCTGGGGAACGGGAATTTCAGAACAAATTCGACATGATAAGGCTCATGTTATTTATAAATATCCGTAAAGGATGCCTCGGCTCCTCAAACAAGATAATTTATTCCAAATATAGGTTTTTGTTAGGCAGAAATTTAAGTTGGGATTCCTGATTTCATGTTGACAGTGTCATGTTTATGAAGGATATGTTCCGCAAATCAGCTTGGTTATTTCGGTTGCCGGTTTTCCGTTCTGTTAATATGAAATATTCGGTTGGTTCCTGAAAAAAAAGTTAATTACGGAATTTGATTGATGAAAAAGCAATCTTTCTGCCACCAGAACATAGACATATTAAGTCTATGCACAAGAACGACAATCAATGTTTTATGGTAACATATCCATAGCATAGTACAATCTTTATTTACCTTATTATCCATAGACCTTACCTAGTAATTTTCCCATTGTTGATTGTTGTTTCTTCTATGTTCTATGGATCATGAAGTAAATAAAGATTGTTCTATGCTATGAATATGTTACCATAGAACATTGATTGTCGTTCTGGTGACAGAAAGAACGTTTTTTCATCAATCAAATTCCTTAATTAACCTTTTTTTCAGGAACCAACAGAATATTTCATATTTACGGAATGGAAAACCGGTAACCGAAAAAACCAAGTTGATTTGCGGAACATATCCTATATATATTTGACACTATCGACATGAAATCAGGAATTCCAACTTAAATTTCAGCCAATCAGAGATGATCTTAACAAAACCCTATATTTGGAAGGAATTATCTTGTTTGAGGAGCCGAGGCATCTTTTACGGATATTTATGAATAACGTGAACCTTATGTCGAATTTGTCCTGAAATTCCCGTTCCCCAGTGATAGTAAATTTGTGAAGAAAATTGTGGGTTGGCAACTTGGGCCGAAGTCGTCTATTGAATGAATTCATGCCCTCAAAAAAAGTGTTTTTGCTGGAAAGACTGTTCTGCAGAAATGATAATAAAGAAAAAAAGATAATGAAGATAAAAAAAGACCTTTTATTTCCACCTAAATGCCATTACATTCATATTTCTAACTGCCACATATCCTCACTACATGATCGAAATTAAGTACATCATTCCTTTAAAACAATACTTTTCAATATACTGATCAATTCCTCATCATTTTCATTGTACTCAAGAACCTCAGAATGACTACTTGTTTTGTTAACAAATACTACAAAAAAAGGATCGCTCGATTTTGACATGCATCTGACAATTCAAATGTCATCGCTTGAGCGACAATCGCGTCCATCAGTTTGCGTCTCTTTTGTTTGGTGGTCGATATATCGCCCAAATATTTACATTCATCTAGATGAAATGAAACCACCTTTGGTTCCTGTGTATTTTATTCTTCAAGCATATAGCCAGGCCACCACCTCTTTTATTTCTGAATTCATGCACACTGTAACCATTGATTTTTCATAAAATTATTTCCAAGTTTTAAAGCCAAGTTTCTGTCAATATGAGTAGGTCAGGACTATTGTTATTTGTTGTGTAATGATTTAGATTTTTAATTTTCTGATTTGCATTTAATGATCCCATTCGTCTCTTTCAGTTTTTCGTGTTTTATTTTTATACGCTACTGGTTTTTTGATTTTTGGTTGATCCTTTGAGTGTACTACGACGATCTTACTGTTGTCATTTTTTTTGCGCCCATGTTTTGGTTTCTTCTTCTTCTCCCTAAGAAGGCGTACCGCTTGTTTTCTCCGGTGTATATTTCCTGTGATGTAGATTGCCAACTGTCTCGCCATCGCTTTGGTGGGCGTCCGATGGCTTCTTCTGTGGGGTTTCTTGTCCCGGGTGATCCTTGCCATTCTGTCCACATGGTGGTTCCATTCTCTCCGTCTCTTCCTATCAGCCAGTGTGTATCCCCTTATGGATCTCAGGGTATTCATTTCAGTTGTTCGTAATATCCTCTTTGTAATAGACGTTTCCGCTCTTGTCTCCTCTCCGTATGTCATCACTGGTCTTATACATGTTTTTTATATTCTCGACTTGCAAGCAGTGCTTAGGTGTTTGTTCTTCCAAATGGGGTATTTAAGATGTCCGGATATTGCTGCAGCTTTGTTGGCCTGGTTCCTCACTTCGTCTTCCAGGAACCCTGTGCTTGTAATTTTACACCCGAGATATTGGAATGACATGACCTGGTCAATGATGTTAATTCCTATTGTTATTTTGCAACGCTGGGGCTTTTTTGCTATTGTCATGCATTTCCTCTTCTTGGTGGAAATGATCATGTTAAGTTCTAATGCCTGTCTGTTAAAGGCTTGTAGTATTCTTTGGAAGTCGTCTTCCGATTCTGCAATAAGTACTACATCGTAGTGTAGAGGTTGGTCAAAAATCATCTTTACTCTTAATATTCGATCGCTGACATATTCTATACTTTCAATGTTTTGCTGATATTTTTCCTGCACTAGTTCGCCAACACCCGATGTCGCTCTGCTGCGCTCGCATGCTATTTCCATCTGTGGTTTTTTGCGGTAGAGTTTATTCCTGTGTCGTGCTTGGGTAGTAATCCGTGCAATCCGTCCTGGTTCCGAGGCTATATTACCGTTGCTTTGAGCCAATTGTTTGTTTTTACATTAGGCAGGGAGCTAACCTTACCTAAGAACCCTCCTCTTCTACCCGGGCTTGGGACCGGCTGTGATTACTGTGAGCTACTCAATCCACCCACAACTACCTCAGGCAGAGTTATGTTTTGGTTTATTAATATTAACACCTGTTATACAGGCATATTTATATCCGGATTCCTTTTGAAATTTCCTAGTTTTTCTGAACAGTGTCGGATTTTCTATAGTATGATCATGATTTATGTAAAGCACTTTACTTTCTGTGTAACCAATTCGATGATAATTCAAGGTTGTAATTTGTTTGCACTTAATATTTTTTCTTTCATTTCCATCTTGGAAAATTTGACATTTAGCTGTTTATTGCCTTGTTTGCCAACCACAGTAGTCTATATATATTCTTTGCTTCGATTTACATTTAGTTTCTTGGATATATTTATGTAGCGAATTCATCCACTTCAACAAAAACGGAAAAAAGGGTGGATTCGAAACACGAAATTCAAATCCCGAAAAATCGTGAAAAAATATTTCGCTCCGCTCTCAAAAATCACTCAACTCCACTCCATCTGCATTCACGTCACCGCTAAGAAGATATTCTATACGCTGCATTCCTGACCCAATATCTGGCTTTCTACCACCCTCGACTACGGAAGCGCTCCCGACATTACCGACCCCAGCCCGGCGTCAGCGAAGAACTACCTGTCGCCACTCAAGGAGATTTACAATAAGAATCGTTAGCCTGTGCCTTTTCAACAAAAAGAATTTTATTGCCTTTCGAATTCATTTTTGTTGTAATACTCGAGAGTATAATAAACAGGCTAATCCATTTTATTTATTGCGTGTTTGATTTCACAGGACACACGACCCCACACTTATAACGGTTTTCCTACGCAAATCTTGCTTCGAATTTTGGTAGTCCAGCTATAATTTTATTGTTTTTCAGCTTGGCTTGTTTGTTTAAGACATTGAATTATTCTTTTTTTCTTTTATTTTTTATTTCATTTATTGTACAATTTATTGTTGAGTACAATTTGGTTTTCCTCAATAATCGAGATTTCTCTCTTGAGATATCTGTTAATTTTTTTATGCTTATATAATCTTGCTCTGAAATATTCGTCTACTTCCACAAGCATTTCCTGCTTTTCCATTAAATCGTTTATGCCATATGCATTTTTTACTTGGTGAACCAATCTGCTTCCGATTGATTTTCATCTTTTTCGCCAGAGAATTCATCAGAATCTTCCTCACAATTTCACGCAGTTTTTCCATTTCTGATTAGTTCACATTCCTTATCTGTGGATTTCAAACAATTTTGATGGAACCATTCATGACATTGTACTCTGCACTGCACCTTGTATTTACGTTTTCCCAGTTTCTTCTTACATTTAACGCAATTTATGTTCTTAATTTGAATCAACACTTTCAAATCTGATTTCACGTTGACAAGATTGTTTCCAAGCCCTGTTCTGTACTCACGTTGAAAAGGATGTGAAAAATCTGTTTCAAGATCTCCAAAAATTCGTTAGCGATTCGAAACCGGATGTGAACAGAACAGAATTTGGCCATTTTATTCCTGTATTACTTGCGCTTAAATTTGGTTTATTTTGAAGGTTACTATAAACAAATCTCCGACACATCCATTGCGCTCTTATCTTCAACTTCATACAAACTAACTTAATCAGTGGTGTCCCTTGATCCTTCCTAAATTTTTGTTGTTTTTATGACTGTTGCTTCCATAACAATATTTATTTATTGCAAATTATTTTTTAGACGAAATTATTATGATTTTGTAACATATTTTAAAGTGGTTATCTTCTTACAGGTTCTTTTTATTCACTAAACCTGTATATATTGAAGAAGTACCAGATTATACAACCATAATCAAACAACCGATGGACCTGGAAACTATGATGATGAAAGATGATCTGCATCGTTATCAATGTGCCAAAGATTTTTTAACAGATATTGAGCTAATCGTTGAAAATGCGCTTGAGTATAACCCAGCAAATTTAATAATCAATTTGATTTGTGTTGATTATTTTCTTACTCAGGACATCTGTTGATAAACAAATCGGACATAAAGCTTGTAGTTTAAGAGACTACGCTTACATATTGATCAAAACAGAGATGGATAGTGATTTTGAAGACAAGTGTCAAGACATAGCTAAGACTAGAAAAAAGAGGAAAGTTAGAGTGGAGCATCTTCCTGATTATTTAGTGACACCTGGGAATTATTTTATTATTATATCTACCTTTATTGTGAAATTGAGGTAGCGGTAAAGCTCCTGGAAAAAGCACAGTATTTCACTTAGTCAGACCTCTTCTGTATATCTGTTCATTGCAAAATTAACTTTTGTCGATGTAAGTATAGATTTGGGAAAATTTTTTAGTTATGTTTTTCATAATTATTTTATCCCTCACTTTTTGCACACTTATTCTAAGGAATGCTGTCATTGTGCTATGTATGTAATTTTAGAATTTCGTTCCTAAAATAGTCTCGAACAACAAGTTGGCCTCAGGAATTCATTATCAATTTCATATGTTTTGCAGTCCATTCCAACTTCCAAAGGAAACCACCTGATGACTCAAAATTCTCAAGGCGGGTGCGTCAGTTAACTTAGTTGGTTTACTAAGCCCGACCCATAGTTTTGGAGCTGTAGCAATCATTCAAAATACTGATCCTATCGAACTAAAACTCCATAGTTTAATATAAACGTGAAGATTGAATCACTAGAAAAACAAAAATATAATTTTTTCATCAGAATTTGTTTGAATATTGCAAGGACATTTAAGCTGTCATTTTTAAGACCAAGTACCAGATAGAATATGTATTTTCAGAATTATCGTGAAAATAAAATACTGAATGAGCCTCTATTGAAAAACCCTGTAGACCCTTTCACGTCAGCAATTCATAGGAGAAAAATTTCAAAAAGCACTGCAGTGAAGGCAGCAACTTTTGCGCGCATGTTCAATGAAGATGACCGCTTCAGCAACGAATTTGAACGTGCGCGCAAAAGCTGCTGCCTTCACGGCAGTGCTTTTTGAAATTTTTTTCTGATAAATTACTGGATTTCAATTCGATCATATCTGTATTTTTGGACATATTGTAAAAATAAAATTTTGAATGGGTATATCTACGGAATCATTGGGCGGATTTTACCCATTCACGAATTCGACCTTCGTAATTAAGCCCCAAACCTACTCTACAAATATCGAGTTTCTAAGTCGTTTCTTCCGGAAGTTATTGTGTTTACGGTCAGCCTAACGACCGACTGCGTAAACACAATAACTTCCGAAAGACACAACTTAGAAACTCGATATTTGTAGAGAAGGTTTGGACCTTAATTACGAAGGACGAATTCGTGAATGGGTAAAATCCACCCAATGATTCCGTAGATATACCCAATCAAAATTTTATTTTTCCAATATTTCCAAAAATAGAGATCAGATCGAATTGAAATCCAGTACTTCATCGAAAATAACAGTTCGAAGTTTCATACAGAATTTAATGAGGATGATATGATGAGAAAATCATAGAAATTTTTTTTTTTCAAATTGTTCTAATAACACGATTATCACGAAATTTTGCATAAAGTTGTCTTTCAGCGTCTTAAAACTAGCTGTGAAGTTTAATCAGGACTGAATCAGTATTTCTCGAGTTATACCGAAAAAATCAACGATATCGAGAAGAAAACCTCGAAATTTGACATATTTTTTCCCGATATCTCCAAAACTTATGATCGTATCGAACTGAAATTTGGTACATTGCTGTGAAATTAGAAGGTCAAAGCTTGAGTATAATTTTTCTTGGATATGATAAATGGTTTCCGAAAAAAAAATTTTTTTGGAAAAAAATTTCGAAAAAAATTTTTTTTTAAAATTACCAACAATATAATCCTGACGAAATTTGGCTCAAAGTTGCGCGTCGTTGTACTTCACCTAACCGCCAAGTTTGAATCCAATCGCTCAGTTAGTTTCTGAAATAAAAAATAAATAACTTCAAATGCCTATAACTCCGAAACTATTCGATCGATTTGGCCCATTAACGAACTTAACCGCGGCATTCCAATGCGCGACCTACCCTGAAAGTTGCTGCTAGCTCACTTCGTTCGACAGTTATCGTGTCTACGGCCGGCCGGCCGGACAGAATCGATTTTGACACCGGATTCGTCATCAGTGAGTCCAACCTAGTCGATTGAGACCATTTTCGGCTCAATCATCCAAAATTACAGACATTTGGACAAAACGATAGCACGCTGTTCCCCTAGAACATGCGCGCAAAAATGAATCAATAAATTTCTCTTCTGTAGATCTGATTCCTCATGTGGAGGAGTCAAGAGAAAAAAACCCAAATGAAGAAATACCACCTCAAAACTCAAAAACTGTGAATAATTCAGTTCAAAGAGTTTCATCTACAAGGAAGAGGAAATCAGGAACCTGGCAAAGAGGCTATATGAAATCTAGGAGAAAAATAAAGAGGGAGAAAACCAGCCCTGAAAAATAAGAAGACGAAGATAAGGATATGGTAAGTAAAAACATGTTTCATTTGGAAATCACGAATTGATCTGTTTTGGTGAATTTGGTTCTGGCTGTTGTTATCAAATACTTAATGCTTGACAGTTGAATACTATCCCGAAATATATTAATATATGCACAGTACAATCGCGTTAATATGAACACAAAATATTGTGGCTTGTTCCTATTATAGGAATTGTTCATATTTCTGAAGGTCAAGAAAAATATTTTTTTTATGTTGTCAATGTTGTATTTCTAACTGAGTGCATGAATATCATTGATAATAATACACATAAAGTTTCAAAAAGTATATTGAATGAGGAAAGCCATCAAATATTTCCAAATGAATTCTGTTAAGTATAATGACTGATTTTTTGTGGGGAAAAATGATGTTTTTCAAGACTGAGTCTTCTTTGCGTTAATTTCGATAAATCCTGTTTTTTATGTATGTTCTTCAGGGCAAGTATCTCAGTCAAATCCAGAGAATCTCGTTTCGCGATGGCGATGGCGATGTCCAAAGCTTGAACTGCTCGTAGCAATCGCCAAATCCTGTGTCATCAGCGTTATAGATTTGATGTTTGTTGAATTGATGGTGTTAAATGACTTCAGTTCTGCTTTGAATGGAGCAATGTGTTCCTGCTGACTTAAAAACTTCTCCCCTGTTTTATTCAAGAATCTCACATCCTGACGTTCTTTGAAGCACTGAAGCCATCATTCACTTGCTTTGAATCCAGAGAAATGCTAACTAGCACAAAGAGTCAAGCCGTTCTGTTCAATCATTTCTCCAGAAACCGCCATATTTTTTTCTCGTTTTTCAAGCAACCATTTATAAAGCTGATTAAAAAGCATTTTTTGGTAGATTTGAATTAAGTGTAAGTGTAGTAATTTGTTTGAAGGACATGGATAGCATCTTTTTCATTGAAAAATAATTTTTTCGTCATCTTGAATTTATTTCGACAAAATATCTTGACATAATATCTGCCACAGAAAGAGGGACAGAAAATCAATAGGAAGTAGTAAATAATTTTACCTACATCTGCTCTCATTGTTTTATTGGGGAATCATCTGCCATAGATCCATAATTAGTTATTCAACACTAGAAATCTAATAAAATATCGGGAATAAATTGAGAAAATTGTGACATATATTATGTCAGGATGACATTATGATAATTAATATTCAAAAGAAATAACTTTACGAACTTCGTCTTTTGGCAAGAGGAGCACCATATTTGAATCATGCTATGATAACAATATCAAGGTTGTGTTGTGATTAAACAAAATTTTTTGTCCTTTCGTTTTTAAGAAAGTGGTTCATGAAACCTGAATAGTAGTTATTTTTAGCTATTCCCCAGCTGTCGACTCAGCCATTGTTAAGCATAACAAAGTGCCTCAAGTTCGAAGACTTCGAAACTATCCCCATGTCAGCGATGAAGTATATATGTTGCCTGCTTCTCCAATTAGTTAATATACGAGGTTTGTCCGGAAAATAAGTATAAAATATTCGGCCTGTCAAGGCGTTGTGGAGGGGTGGCCATGTGGTCCCCCTCTCTATGCAATCCTCTCAATGCTCCGTTTGAGCCGTACAGCTCTGAGAGTAAGTAGGATTTACGTGTGCTTGTTGAAAGTAACCCTTCATTTATCTGCCGTCGGCATGGAGCTCTTTCCGATTGAGGAACAGCGGATCGACATCAAGTTTCTTGCAAAGCTGGGTAAGAATGGTCGTGAGATTTTTGAGTATTTGCAACAAGTTTACGGAGACAATTCTCTGAAAGAACCAACCGTAAACAAGTGGTTGAAAAGGTAAGGCCGAGAAGATGTGAAAGATGACAACGCTTAGGACTCCCCCCCACATCGAGTTCTGAGGAAAATGTTGAACGAATTCGTGGTTGTGTCCTTAAATACCGTCGATTGACAGTTAAAATGATAGCTGAGGAACTGTCAATTCCCAAAACAATCGTCCACGAAATTCTGAGAGAAAAACTTGAGATGAAAAAATTGTGCGCGAAAATCGTTCCGAAACTCTTGACTCCAGAACAGAAAGCAAGGAGGGTTGCTTGCTGGGAGGATTGGTTGGAACCAGAGGAAACACAGTACTTTCTCAACCGGGTCATCACTAGAGATGAGTCTTGGTTCTACGAATTCGATGTGCAGCTGAAATCTCAAAGCATGGATTGGAAGCAAGCAGGGGAACAGAGAACAAAAAGGTCGTAAAAATCAAGGTCCAATGTGAAAATAATGTTGATTGTTTTCTTTTATTCTCGGGGTATTGTTCACCAGGAATTCGTCCCTCCCGGCCAGACAGTGAACGGACGTTTTTACATTGAAGTTTTATGTCGTCTCTGAGCTCGTGTGGTCCGAGTTCGACCAGATTTGACTCAAGGAGGCAGGTGGATCCTTCATCACGACAACGCGCCTGCTTACACGTCTCTCGTTATGCGTCAGTTTTTGGCCCAATGCTCAACCTTATTTGCCAGAATTAGCTCCTTGCGTCTTCTTCCAGTTCCCGAAATGCAAAATGGTGCTCCCGGAGCGACACTTGGGGGATGTGGAAGCCATCAAGGCTGAAACGACGTTAGTACTCAAAGGGCACCTGCCATGCTGGGTGATTAAGATTGATTGGTTACCTTAGTTTATACTGAACACCCTCTAACAATACGTAATCTACAAATATCGATTAAAGGATATTTTGGGAGAATTAGCATTATTTTTCAGGTGTTGTCACTCCCAGTATGTAGGAAGAACTATAAAATATTACATGAAAATTGTTATTTATAGAGAACGCTCTTGCGGATTGCAACTATTTGCCAGGGGCAGTTTTTAGGAAAAAATGTTGCCTAATGAACACTATCGGAAGAATGAGAAACGATCAACAAAGTGAACTGCAATAGTTCGGATTCTAAATCTGACTCCATTGTCAGACAATAAGGAGAAAGAATTTTTGCAGAATTATTTTCTTTCGAGAATTTCGTTTTTCAAGAGAAATTATACTGGACTGGGGTGAAAACCTAGAAACCACCTGAAAAATAACGTCATCTACAAGTTTCTCATCCCTGTGGTTTATGTCTGAGCTTCCCCATACTGTATGAGGCGCGTTGGTATGGCATCCAATAATTAGTTATTTACTGTGGATGTGGTGGGTTTGATCCCTCAGAGTTGTTTATTGAGATTTCACTGAACGCCTTCAGGTTCGTCAAACGTTTCTTGCGAACATGGATGTACACCAGTCATTGTTTCACAACAGTATTTCGAATTCACTTGATCAAATTTCGTGCTCATTTCCTCGGTAACAGATTATCATTTCCGATATAATTCAAAAATTCTGATCCCCAAATGATGTTCGATTAGAATGATCGAAAAAACATTTTCACAACTTAGTTCAGCAAATATTTTATATTTTGCGATCTCCTAATCTTATGGTTCTCACGCAATTCTGCACGAACCTAGAAGCCGTAGTTCTTCGATCGATTACTGGATTTCAATTCGATCCAACCTGTATTTTTGAAAATATTGGAAAAATGAAATATTGAATGGGTATATCTGCAGAATTATTGGGGGTATTTTACGAATTCGCGTACAAGGCCTTCTTTATTAACTGCAAACCTGCCCTACAATTATCAATTTTCTGAGTAGATTCTTTTGGAAGTTATTGTGTTTACGATAGGTGGTTAGGCCATCCGTAAGAACAAAAACTTCCGGAAGAAACGGCTTAGAGACTCGATATTTGTAAAGTGGGCTTGAAGCTGAATGACGAAGGTCGACTTCGTTAATATGTAAAATCCGCTCAAGAATTCGTAAAAATACTCATTCAAATTTTATTGACTCAATATTTCCAAAAAATACAAATAATCGAAAATTAGTATTCCATGATTACTTGAAAGTTCATGCAGAATTTCGTGAGAATCATATAGAAAGAAGATCGCCTAATGTTAGCATCAGGAAGTATAGCTGCGTTTGTCGGGGTCAATATATGAATAGGTTTCTGCTTTGATAACGAATTTGAATAAGCACTAAACACTTTTGAGCTCATATCAGTGCTATTCTAGAATTTTATTATTAGTTTTGACGTGCTTTCGATAGTCATACGTGAATTGGTTTCATCGAAATGAAAACATCTATAGAACATCTTTTTCCTTCTCTTCAGAATTTTTCTCAAAAATTCCTTGAATGGATGCTCGGTTTGCTTGGAGTTCGCGGAATGACTACAGTGTGTACTGATTATAGAAAGAAGTATATTCTCCATCAAAAAAATACGCGAATACAAATCACTAATACTGTTGAAATATTTTGCTTAATCACAGACATGATGAAAGTAATACTAATCAGAATTTTCCTTTTGCCAGACCAAGTCTTCAGATGATGAGTCAAAAGAAAACAACCCCGAACTAGAATCTATCAAGGGAGATGACACTTCCTTGGAAGAATCCCCAAAGATCCCAGTAAATGGAATTTGTGACACACCAAATAGAAAACAAATAAGTTCCGAGCCTTTGTACAGTAATGTGGAGTGAGTGTGCAAAAATCTTCTTTTTGCGAAATCTAATCTGACTGTACTGCCTAAACAATGATAATAATCTATAAAAGATAATAATTGGTTCATGGAGAAGAAAGAGCTCCAGTAATAATAAACTGACATAAAATCAAAGACGAATATCTGTCGACAAGTTATGGTTGATTGGACGATGAGCTTGGATCAAGGTGGAATATTTTTTGACTTGTCGACAAATATTCGTCCTTGTGTTCATGTCTGTATAATAATCTTTATTTCAAATCACTTACATCATGCTGAAAGTCTCATAACTATTCCATAATTCAAAGTTTTTATATTCCATAATTTTTCGAGGAGTATGGTTCCATGGCAACCAATATTTTGAATAGTTTCTCATTATTTGAAAGAATAAAAGATATTCTCAATCGTAAATACTGCCTCATTTCGGAAACTAAGATCTACTTTAGCCCTCCTTGATGCGGTATCTACGGACGGATTGGTCACATTTATAACTTATTATTTTATTAATTTATTATACTGGGCGTCCGGTTAACCTTAAACAATATTTGAATTGGTGATAGACTAGGTCAGGACCACTCAGAATATCGAAAAAATTTTCAGTAAAATTTTCACCGTTTTCGAGATAATGATCATTCTGGAAATTCGTGAAAAATCGCTACCTTTCCTCGATTTTTTGGATACCATGTCTGTAAATTGGAACTGTTTCGAAAAATTCCTTTCCTGAACTTTGCCGATGATTGTTGGTTTATGGGCCAAACTTGGGGCTGTAACCCTAAAATACTGCGATGGATGTACATCATGATTGTAAAACCGATAATAACATACGGGGCAGTAGTCTGGTTTGCTAAAGCAGGGCAGATAAGCACGAGGAAAATACTCGACAAGGTACAAAGGCTTGCCTGTGTTTGCATCACTGGGGCTATGAGAACATGCCTGACTAGAGCACTTGAGGTCATCATAGATCTCAGTCCTCTACATCTAGTGATCAATAGGGTAGCCCATGAAGCTATCCTTAGAATCTCTAGGGAAGGTACAGGTAATGAGAGAATTAAAAGTCAGAGAGCCTGGTCCTCTCTGAACAAGTACATCTCATCAGCGAACCTACCTAGTGATGTTATGATTAAAAAATTTCAAAAAGCACTGCCGTGAAGGCAGCAACTTTTGCGCGCATGTTCAATGTAGATGACCGCTTCAGCAACGAATTTGAACATTCACGCAAAAGCTGCTGCCTTCACGGCAGTGCTTTTTGAAATTTTTTACTGGTAAATTACTGGATTTCAATTCGATCAAATCTGTATTTTTGGAAATATTGGAAAAATAAAATTTTGAATGGGTATATCTACGGAATCATTGGGCGGATTTTACCCATTCACGAATTCGACCTTCGTAATTAAGCCCCAAACCTACTCTACAAATATCGAGTTTCTAAGTCGTTTCTTCCGGAAGTTATTGTGTTTACGGTCAGTCTAACGGCCGACTGCTCGATATTTGTAGAGAAAGTTTGGACCTAAATTACGAAGGCCGAATTCGTGAATGGGTGAAATCCACCCAATGATTCCGTAGATATACCCAATGAAAATTTTATTTTTTCAATATTTCCAAAAATACAGATCAGATCGAATTGAAATCCAGTACTTCATCGAAAAATAACAGTTCGAAGTTTCATACAGAATTCAATGAGGATGATATGATAAGAAAATCATAGAAATTTTTTTTTTCAAATTGTTTTAATGACACGATTATCACGAAATTTCGCATGAAGTTGTCTTTCAGCATCTCAAAACTAGCTGTAAAGTTTTATCAGGACTGAATCAGTATTTCTCGACTTATACCGAAAAAATAAACGATATCGGGAAGAAATCTCGAAATTTGACATATTTTTTCCCGATATCTCCGAAACTTATGATCGTATCGAACTGAAATTTGGTACACTGCTGTGAAATATGAAGCTCAAAGTGTGAGTGGTCTTTTTTCGGATATCATGAATAAATCATCGGAAAAAAAATTTAAATGTCGAAAAAAATTTTTTATTAAATTTACTGACAATATGATCCTGACGAAATTTGCCTTAAAGTTGCGCGTCGTTATACTCCACCTAACTGCCAAGTTTGAATCCCATCGCTCAAGTAGTTTCTGAAATAAAAAATAAATAACTTCAAAACTTCAACTGCCTATAACTCCGAAACTATTCGACCGATTTGGCCCATTAACGAACTCAACCGCGGCATTCTGATGCGCAACCTATCCTGAAAGTTTCAAGTTGCTAGCTTGCTTCTGTCGACAGTTAGCGTGTCTACGGCCGGCCGGCCGGCCGGACAGAATCGATTTTGACACCGGATTCGTCATCAGTGAGTCCAACCTAGTCGATTGAGACCATTTTCGTCTCAATCATCCAAAATTACAGACATTTGGACAAAACGATAGCACGCTGTTCCCCTAGAACATGCGCGCAAAAAGTAAGCATCGAGAAGAACTTTGACTCAATGCTATGTAAAAGGGAAGAATGGAAAAAGGAATACACTACCCCAAACTTCAAAGCAAATACCGTTAAATGGTATACAGATGGTTCTAAAACCACGATGGGGGCCGGCGCTGGAGTATACCGGCCTAGAACCAAGTGTACACTATCGCTAGGCTCCTACTCGAGTGATTTTCAGGCAGAAATACTTGCATTCAAAAGATGCATAGACATAAACCTGGAAAGAAACTATCAAGGATGTGACATAGTGATCCATTCTGATAGTCAGGCTGCTATTAAAGCACTGAACTCCTATGTCATCGACTCAAAGCTGATATGGGAGTGTCGAAGGAAACTCAATGAAGTACGCAAGAATAACAAGGTCTCCTTAGTCTGGGTTCTTGGGCAATCAGGAATCAAAGGAAATGAAGAGGCCAACACTCTAGCCAGAAAGGGAGCACAAATGCTACCTACTGGCCCAGAACCTTTCTGTGGTATGGGCAAATGTACCTATAAGAAAGAGTTTTTCGAGAAGGAAGAAAATGAAAGAGGGGCACTCTGGAGGAATTCTCCAGGAATGGAACACTCTAAAAAGTTCCTTCGGAACTTTGAAATTGCTAGATCCAAAAATCATTTGGATCTCAGTAAGAATAAGTTACGCCTCCTCACTGGTTTCCTCACAGGACACTGTCGCCTGAGGAAGCACATGATGAAAATGGGCTTATCAGAAACTGACTAGTGCAGATTCTGTGGGGAAGAGGAGGAAACTCCTGTTCACCTGATCACAGAATGCCTCGCCATTGTGAGCCTGCGCAAGAAATATCTTGGACAGGAGCATTATAGGAGGAATGAGAACTTAGCCTCCTTGAAGCCCTCACAGATATTAGAATTCATCAGAGCTTTAGAGCTGGAGGGCGAGCTGTAGGTTGCGAAAACAGCTCCGACAAGGGGGCACAATAGACCTTAAGGTCGCAGTGGAATGTAACCCCTTACCAACTATAACTATAACTATGGGCGTATAAAAAAGATTTTCAAAAATTCATAAAATTTTTCGAGAAATGCTGATGAAATGATCGATTTTAATTCTACCTAATATGCGCACTTTGTCAAGTCTTCAAAACTGTATAAAACATACTTTCATTGTTTCTGGAAGGGGTGATATTTCCGTTGCAAGAGAATGCGGAGTTATTCTGGTATATCCTAAACTTTCACAAGTTTGACGGAAAAATAGTCTGTTACGAATTTATCGGAATAAAATGATGAAATAATGATTTATAGTAATAAATCCATCGCTTAGGAATGTTCAGAAAAATGGAAGAATACAATGTCAAATCTCCTTTCATTTATTTTCTCAAACCAGAGTTTCAAGCAATAAATTGCACTAAGAATTTTACAAAAAAGAATTGATTTGTTTTCTATATTTTTTGAAGCTGAGACGACATACTTTCAAGAAGGAGCTTTTATAACATGCTTTGCCACCTCACCAACGATACTCTTAGTGTCCATGAAGATACACCATCTCAATTTTTCCACGTCAATTGTATTTATTTAACTATAGCGTAGCCTGAAATCTTTTGATAAAAATCACTTGGGAACAAGTTCAAGCAAGAACAAACTGCAACTGACATGAAACAACTGATAAGTTGTATCCACATGCTAAAAGAGAATCGATGTAAAAGAGTCACCACTTAAATGGTCCATCTCGGAGGAATGTCATATCTCTGCATCAGGAAGAATAGAAAACAATGGAATTAAATTTATTGCTCAAAACTGTGGTTTGAAGATATTGTTGATCTGGAGAGAAGATTTGAAATTGTATTTTCCTGAAATTTCCTAAGCGATGGATTCATTACTATTAATCATTATTTTATCATTTTATATCGATGAATTCGCAACAAAATATTTTTTTCGTAAAAATTGTGAAAGTTTAGGATAGACCAGAATATTTCATCCTTCTCTGGCAACTGAAATATCACCCAGTCTAGAAACGAAAGTATGTTTCATAAAATTTTGAAGACTTGACAAAGTGCGAATATTTTTGTAGTGAATGTTCACGTGGTTATAATTTTTGTCAGAAAATGGGGCTCAAAGTTACGAGAATAAAAATAATTACAATTTGAATCTATCATTTCATCAACATTTCTTAATAAATTATATGAAATTTTGTAAACGTTCTTATGCGTCCAAATAGCAATACTCATCAGCAATGTTCAGGAAACAAATTTTCGAATCAGTTTCAATCTAGAGACATGGTATCCAAAACATTAACGATTTTTCACGAATTTAAAAAAAGGCCCATTACTTCGAAAACCGTGAAAATTTTACCTACAAATTTTTCGATATTCAGAGGGGTCATGAACTTGTCTATCACCAATTCAAATATTGCTCAAGGTTTACTGAAGACCCTGTATAAAGCGATAATGCTGTTTCACATATACTCCGTCCACTTTCATGAAGTCAGTCTGGTGACCGTGGAAGATTGACACATTCCACTCTCTATAATTGAAAAAAATTTGGAACGCTTCATTTTCCTGTCAAAAAATGCTCGACATTGTACGTTCTACATAAAAATAGAAGTAGTTGCGTATTTAACTTAATCAAACTATAGAGTCTTCGATAAAAATATGTTGCAATTGACAATGTCCCGCCGAATTATTTTGATCTTGATGATATTCCACTAGTGCCAACCTGTCTCAGTTCTAGTGAAAAGAACATGATAAACCTATTTCAAGGCCTACCACCGACTTACTTTAGTGAATGGGGTATAGAGTATTATTTTAAGTGTGCCACAAACTGTATAATTAGTTATTACTAATATGTAACTCAGCAAGGAATTATAAGCCTGTATACTGACCTGAATAGGTAAATTTAATTTCCAATTGCTATGTGACTTTTCTGTGCTATTGAAGATGTGTATTTCTTATGCTGCAGTTGTGTCAACAAAATTTAGGGATACTTCGACATCAGTCTTGATAGCACTGTTCCTTTTTTGTGATAAGCTTACGTTGTTCATATTTGATCAATTTGGAAGGATTAGTAACAGCATTTGGCATTTTGACTAAATTTATCAAAGCCCTATGAGCATTGTATATTGTAGCGCATTAAATCAACTGTGCGTCAGTGCATTTCTGTGATGAGTTTGATGCTTCTTGAACTATACGCCATTCACTTTTAAAAACTCAGTGGGTTGTTCTTGGAAGAGGTCTATCAAGTTACATACACACTCAACTACTACCATTGTATAAAGAGGGATAGTAAGCCAACCTTACGGAAATATCATTTGACGGCCCTGATACCACGGATAGATGGCGACACAAACGCTGGTATCAGTGACATGTCTATTCTTAGTTCGGGTTGTAGTATGTCGTAGCTGGAGTTACGTAGGCTCATAGCTACGTAGCTAACTCTACCCGATAAAAGATGGCGCAAATTCTTTCATTTAAGATGTCTCTGTGATCGCAGGTCATTTGGATGATGGAACATGGGCGGAACTAGAAGATGGGTATATTCATCCAAACCTACAATAGCATCGTTAAAGAATACAATGACAACAGAAATATAAGTATTCAAAAAAAAAGTTGTAGAGATTGACTAGCGCATCGGGAACTTCGAATGATATGTAACGGATAAAATATTGGAATATAGTTTCACCAAATTCGATTTAAGTATTTCATTTTTTAATTAAAATACTTCACAAACATTGTATCCTTATACACCAGTGTTTGAGAAGGAATGCTGAATCTTAATAAAATTGTAAAGAAAATACAATGATCCTAACAATGCTTTTTGGATGATATAAATAACAAAAACTTTTGATAATTTCCCACATGAAATAATTAGTAGTCAATTAAATGACAAAGTCACAATATTATGTATCGATTGAAGCTTATTTTGGGAGGATTTTGCAATATATTTTAGGTTTTAATGGGTTTTCACCCCCAATATCTGAAACAGAACTATTAAAAATTAAGTAAAATTTTTTTTTTTCGTGAAAAACGCCCCTGCGGAATGCAGTATCAACTATTTGTCAAGGGCAGTTTCTAACAGGAAAGATTGCTTAATGAACAACAAACGATAAAGAAGACGAACTGTGACGTTTCAGAGTACAAATCTGATTCTTTCATCAGACAAATTAGAAAATTTCAAGAATTATTTTCTTTCGATTTGGGACTTTCGTCACATTGACAATTTCGAGAAAACATAGCAACACAGATTTATTTGGTTTGAAATTTTTTTAATTCTACCTCCTTTTTGAGTAAATTTAGCCAAATAGGGTCAATTTCTACCGTACAATGAGCAAAATCACTCTCTCCATTTAACAAAATGCAAGAGGACTCTTTGACTTTTCCTTTCAAATCATCTGATTCCAACATCAGTATTTTTGGATTGTCCCAATCTATCATGTGATTTCCAATGGTCGAACATACATGGTTCACTATTTGGGATTTTTGTATGTCTCTATTCCTTAGGTCAATGTGACAAAAGTCTCAAATCGAAAGAAAATAATTCTTGAAATTTTCTAATTTGTCTAATGAAAGAGTCAGATTTGTACTCCGAAACGTCACAGTTCGTTTTCTTTATCGTTTGTATTGTTCTTGTGTTGTTCATTAGGCAATCTTTTCTGTAAGAAACTGCCCTTGACAAATAGTTGATACTGCAATCCGCAAGGGCGTTTTTCATGAAAAAAACAATTTTTATTTAATTTTCAATAGTTTCCGATATTGGGAGTGAAAACCATTAAAAACCTAAAAAATAATACAATATTATGTTTCTGAAGTTCCATTTTGAAAGAGTGATAATTATTTTTGTATAACATCAATGCCATGGGCTCCACGCCTAAGTGGACCTGTGCGTGCTACATTTATCCGTATTTTCATCGTTTCCACCCAAAAGAGGCAGAGAATACATAAAGGGGCGTATCTAATGCAGAAAAATGAGTCATACTCATCGTTACACCTGTAGAGGTCGATATATCATATAGTATTGATATGATTATTGAATCGAATAATTCTCAAAAAAATTCCCTTGTTATAGCCCAGGGCTATTTGAAACCCGAAATCGTCGGTCGTCTACCTAGATGCTATTTTATTGCCCCCTCTTTACATTTCAAGGGTTTCTCAAGTGTTATTTTCGATGTTGCGTGTCTCTCGAAACAATTTTTCATGCACTCGGTAATGAAAAAAAAAGTTTTTCAAAATTTGTTTCCAAAAAAATTGTTTTCTTTGGAAACTATCCATATATTTCAAACGAATTTTTGTCTTACCTTGAGCTTCATATTGAACAATATTATACCAAATTACAGTTGGATTCTATTATAATTATTGGAAATATTGGGAAAAAGCAGTTTCAAAATACTGATGAGGAACTTTGTCCAAAGTTTCGTGATTATCGTTTCATTAGAACAATTTGAAAAAAATTTGAATTTTTTTCTCAAATATTCAATATTCTGCGATCCTCTGATCTTATCATCCTCATGAAATTCTGTATGGACCTTCAAGCTGTCCTTACTCTTTCAAGTACTAGATATCTATTCGATCTAATCTGTATTTTTGAAAATATTAGTAATATTACGAAGGTCGGATTCGTGAATGGGTGAAATCCACGCAATGATTTCGAACAACGAATTTGAACATGCGCGCAAAATATACTCTTACCAGGGGCTTCACGTCTAAGTGGATCGCTACGATTATCCACTTTTCCATCATTTTCACATAAAAAGGTAGCGTTTGCATAAGTGTAAATGAATGAAGGATTTTTTTGTGCAGAAATTAAGTCACACTCGCCGTTCACCTTCATAAGTTGATGAATCATACAATATTGAAATAATTAATAAATTCTAATAAAGTATCTATTACATTCTGCATTCCAAACGAATCATTTCTAAAAATTCCCTGGTTATGGCCTAAGGGTTACTCGTCATCCGAAAGTGACGCACGTCCGATCCCAGATGGGGTTTTATTGCCCTTGCTTACAATTCAAGGGTGTGTTAGGTATCTTCATTCGGTGTTTTTGTTGTTTCGAAAGTGCTGTAGGCAAATAGGGGACAGTGTCCAGAAAAAACATCATTTTGTAGATTTGCAATCGAAATTGGCATGTCACATTGGGTGAACTCTAAAATATAATCTGTATGCCAAATTTCAGTTGAATATCTTGTGGACTGCATTTACTATGAGGAGAAAATTTGAAAAAAAAATTAAACTTTAACACATTGCATGTTGAAAACGAAACGTTTGAGGTCCCATATATATGGGACTTTTTCCCTTAAAATAATGTAAGGAGTATCACCTCTTTGTTTGTGCGTCCAATTCAGGAACACACAATGAAGGTACAGACGCAGAGAGGAGATACCTTGCGTAATTGTAAGGAAAAAAGTCCCATTAACATGGGACCACAGACGTTTCGTTCTCGAGATACAGGGTTTTTTGTTGATTTTATTTCAAGTTTTGTTATTAAGCATCTGCACTTCACAACATAATCAACTGAAATTTGGTATAGATATTAAATTTTATAGTTCACACAATTTGAACTGCCAATTTCGATTGCAAATCTACAACTACAAACCAACCAGCACTAGACATCTCTTCACTCTTCACCGATTTTTTTTAAATCTTCGAAAATTTTTTTTTTCTGAGTGGGAGGTCATATTCTCGTTCGGGCTCCCTGTATTCATAGATTTGCACCGTAGACATATTAAAAGAAAAAAACAAGCATTTACTATTCCCTAAGTAAATGGGAAATTGACTTCTCCTTGGTATTGATTACAATATACAGTTTTGAGAGTTGGTGATTAACGTGATTATTATTCGGATATGAATATTTAAAATCAATAACAATATCTGATGAATGACCCTATTTCTTTCAAATTTTTTTGGGCCGCTTTCACCTTACATTATGAACATTGTAGCTGAGTAGCGTGTGAGTTTGATGCTGATGAGTGAACTCATCGAAATTCATTACTCTTGATTGAAGGATTGTCATTTTCATTTTGTGGTGAAAAATCTTCCTCTTCGTCTTCCCCTCTTTCCAACCCGCTATAATAGAAACTCCACTTCAAGAATGGACTTCTACTTACAAACAAAAACATAACTTTAATTATCAATTATATATCCTCCTACAATATTAATGTCATTTATTCTTCATGTACCAATCAATCCGATTTATAATGAAAGAACTCAAATTCTATTCGAAAAGCTTACGAAAACACAAACAACAGGGAAATTATATCTTCTATACACTATTTGTAATCTAATTCAGAATGGAATTACATTAAATAATCTTTGAAATTTTCCGAAAACACAAATATATCTTTCAAAACTTTTGAAAATATATTTCAAACATTGATTAATAGAGTTTAATATGTCTATGGTTTCAACCTAGCTGTTCTGCCTTTTTTTGCCGTATTCTATGGTATTGCCCGAACTAGTTTCATCCTTGTCCAGCACTCCCCAGTTCCCCTCTCCCTAAGCCTTGTCCATATAGTTTCATAAGTATGGTTTGCACAGTTGGGATGAATAAATCAAATAAATTATTCAGCTCCACAAAGTAGGCTGTGTTTCCAACTTTGGTTTAGCTGCATAAGCACGGCTCAACTACATGGCTGAGGTATTTTTCGAGTTACAAAAAGCTTTCTCTCGAATTTTTAATTGTGCAAGCAAAATACACTAAATATTCGATGTTTCCTTAGAAATGCACAATAACCTGAGTGAAAAAATCTTTAACTATTTATGCAATCAACGAAATACTCTAAAAGGGATGTTCGAATTGACTATTCGTTACAGCCACTGTATAAGGATTTTGAATAAAAGCCCTAGGCGCTATTTATCAAGAAATATTATCGTGGACCATACACGCCACTGTCTCGGTCTTGTTTTATATTTTAAAGTTTTGAGATTAGTCTGTGCGAGTTGATTACAGTTCTCTAGATAGACTAATATAGAAAACTTCATCCCTTTCTTCTATAACCGAGAGAAATATAATAGTTCCCAAAAAGAATTGTATTTTTTGCGGAGGTCGCCACTTCACAGGCCATTTTTATTGCAGTACCACAACGTGACAACCAGATGGCTCTCAAAATCGCTTCAAATCAGTTTAACATAGGGACTGGCTTACTATCCCTCTTTATACAATGCTACTACTACCTTAACTAAAATATACGTCGCGTGGTTATCTGGTAGGAGAATGAACTGAGCATGAGATTTTTTAATTATACAGAGTGGAATCTGTAAATCTTCTATAGCCAATGGACTGACTTCATAAAGGTGAATGGAGTATAGGTTCCCCATTATTTCATATCCTGAATTTCTGAATAATTAATTTTTTCACTAGGCTAATGAAAAAAAGACTTAATGATGCGATGGGTCCGTCCAAAGTATTAGATGAAACCTAATTTTTTTTCCGATATGGATGAAACCCTACAGGAAGGTAAATAAATGTATTAGAGAAAATCATTATATATTGACTTCAATGCAAACAATTTTTCAGGAGAAAATTCAAACAATATTTTAGATATAGAATGTTCTACCGAGGAGCTGCAAAATGCGTTGAATAATATCGTGAAATCAACAGATGGATATACTTTACAATCGTTACTAGATCTATTTAACCAATTGAGCATAATTATTTAACGCTATAGGAAAACACACCTAAGAACTAACCTGCCAGAGATGAGCTGTGTTTAATTTTATTTTAAGAGTAAATGCTGAATATTTGGTATGCGAGCCTGTTAACCAATTTTTGTATTTTGTATTTGTATTTTCCGATTATCCTAGGCTTTAAAGAAACCCCTCAGAAGCTTAAAGCCTGTACGAGTTAGGATATCGGGTGTGTCCTTATGCCACCCTTTGCACAGCACTGTTAATTTTTGACCCAACAGTGAATGGTGGCCGGTAGCGATCCAGGAAATTTCTTTCCCAGTCGGGGATCCAACTGGAGACTTTTCGATCACGAGTCTAGCGCTCTAACCACTGAGCTACCGACACATACTGAAGCACATCAACGATTCTCTCTCGAGGTGAAATATTTACTGGACGATTTCTCAATATATAGTTTGAACGTTTCAAGTACGCTCGATTTTTTCAGATGAGAAAACAATAATTTAGTTTATTTTTCTATCGCTTCCATTACTAGGAGCTTCATGGAATTTAGAAATTCTATCTATTGAACCTTTGATCTGAACAATTGTTCATTTTATGTACATATGCTGGCATTTGTGACCCATAACAGGCTTGACTTGAAATGAATATTTGTGTTAAGTTCGATCATGCATCTGTGAAATATGAGTAGAATTGATAGACAACGCCACTTACACTGATTATGTAAAAACTCATTGTTCCTATCCTGAAATTGTTTCATCTGCTAATGGAACACCGAGATTTGGGCATAAATTAAAATTTGAAATTTATTTTGGCATTTACTCACTTTGAAACAGAATGAATGGCACTGGCAATAATTGAAATTTATCTGTAATAGGAATTGGAAAAGGAACTAGACAGGTTCAAGAAATAAGAAAACTAGGATGTGATAAATGATAGTATACATTGACTTTGATTCTTTCAATACTGACTGCCTAAATGTTTAGTAATGTACTTAGTTTTTGATATAAGGTCAACTGTTATGATGAATGCGTAAAATGTTTCATCTAATTCTGGTTTAATTTTAAAATTTTTTTTCAAGAAAGTAAGCGATTGGATTGTAAACCTTTAATTTCATCCTTTCAGCAGCTTATTTTTATAAGAAACCAAAGAAGTGGTAAAATTTAATCACTGCCATCTCAAAGTCTGGTTATGTTATTTAATGAATTTCAATTCATGGACTTATTAGTCCATTGTAAAAAATATTTTGAATATATTTTGATCCTGAACATTGATTTTATTTTCTTTCATACATAATGTTGAAAATATGCTATATGGATATGAAATAAGAATATTGCACTCGAGTTTTATTGGGACTGGAACTATTATTAGTGCCAGTAATTAAAGTGGAACCTCTATAACTGGAATTCGAAGGGACAGCCTAAATTTAAAATTAGAGGAAATGAAACATTCATATTGAAAAAAATTATCCTATACCTACAGATATAATTGAAAAAATTGAAAAAGATCGTAATTTACCCATTCAAAATTTTGTTTTCCCAATATTTCCAAAAATACAGATTTGAACGAATTGAAATCCAGTACTTGATTGAAAAATGACAGCTCAAAGGTTCATACAGATTTTCTTTATCATAATATGATCAGAAGATCGCAGAATATTGATTATTTGAGAAAAAAAATAATTTTGTTTTCAAATTGTTCTAATTTCACTATCATCACGAAATTTTGCAAAAAGTTATTCATCAGCATTTTGTAACTAACTAGCATGTTTAATCATGATTGTTGCAGTATTTTTTGAGTTATTCCCGAAAAAACATCACATTGAAATTTGAAACTTTGTTCAATTATCGACTTCAATGTATATGCCAAACTTCACAGGAATCTAATCGATTTTCTACGAGAAGAATAAAATTCAACAAATATGTGGAAAATTTTCGAATTCTCTGAAATTTTTCTACACGAAATTTTGCATTGAGTTGTGCATTGGTATTCTAGAACTGATTACAAAGTTTTAATCTGATCGAATACCAAATCATCATTTCATGAAATAATGAGGAATAAACCTCAAAATTTCATATTGGTATAACAAGGGAACGGTTCGGTGGATTTTATGTACCCACTAACAAACTTGAAATCGAAAAAACACATTGCAAAGTAACATTTTTTTAAAAAAGCATTCATGCAGGTGCAGGTGTTGCCACCAGAACTCATGCTTCTTGTTAAAATATTACTGAGCAACGTGTTTTTTCGATTTTTTTTCGGAAAAATTCGATTATTAGGGGCCGTATTTATAGTTGTTCCTTGAGGCTTCCTTACTGAAGGCCGCCTTGAATGTGCTTTTCTATGCAAACAAATACAAGTTTGTTTGCATAGAAACATAGAAAAGCAAATTCAAGGCGGCCTTCAGTAAGGAAGCCTCAAGGAACAACTATAAATACGGCCCTATATTACTTACTATAAAACTTTGGCATTTCTCAAATTCAAGATAGCTTGGGAAATGAATACTTATTTGTCAAGTATCGCGATAGGTACTTATCGAAGAATTAATTGGAGAATTGTTTAAATGGGCCACCAAGAGAGGGATAGATTTGGAAATATTTCGTCGAAAGATTACATGGTGAAATCGCCAAAATGTTGCCTCTCAATATAAGAGAAAAACTAGGATATCTGTGTGGAACCAGTTTACGGAATTTCTGCTTAGGTGAAACAACACCTTAGATAGTGAAACGACCCCAGAAAAATCAGCTGAAGTATTAATAGAATTCTAAGTTTTAATATGAAGAATAAAAACGTTGAAGATCATAAAGAATCCTCCTTGAAGTCTTTAGGGAACACCACAGCACAGTTTATTCAATAAAAGTTTTTCAAAGAATATGTTAGAATGATCCATATGACTTTTTCGCGTGAAATAGTCATGTCGAAAACCACTCGAGATGAAATTTAAGCAGGTAAAATTCTCTCTTCTTATATTCAAGTTTGCTGCTTTTCGGCAATTTCGCTCATGACATTTTTTCCAAAATCACTCGCCTAACGGTCTGTGATTTTGAACTTTCATATTATAATTTCATCTCTAGTGATATTACCTTTGAATAAAGAACGAGGTTCTTTATTCAGAGGGTATTACCATTGTATAAATCTTTATACAATGGTATTACATATAAAAAAATATATGACATTTTCCAGCAATCACAGAGAATGAAGTTGACCATTTTCACATCTCTATTTCAGATTGTAGAAAATGCAGTTTTACCCATTATATTCTTATAAGAGCATTGGGTAAATATCTTTGAATAGACCGTTATTCAAAGATGAGAAATTTACTTTGTGTTCTGTGGTCCAGTGTTGACAGTTTCAGATTATCGAATCCCGCGGGAAAATTAGACGGCCGTTAGGAATAGGTTCTTTGTGATTGGTCAGACAGTGTCTGGACTGTCTGGCGCCTCTTCCAACGTATGTCTCGACTCGACCTCGAACCTTTTCTTAATACTTATTCGACATTCGAACTAGTGAGTAGTGAGTTTGATTGTAGCCGTCTTCCTCAGTAAGTTTTGTGTATAATGTCTTTAAACTAAGGTGGACGTCATAAGACAAATATCTTAGCATTGTGATTATTAATTATGCTTACGAGTGAAAGTTGAAACGTTGCATGAATTCATAGGATAGGCTCATTTTCACTTTATTATGGTTACGAAGACTATGATTTTGCACCAATTTATGCCTCATAGTCCTAATCATATGCATAGTCTTAAGGTAATGCTGGTTTATTATGATTATGACCAATAAATAATTGCTCCCATTAAAATGCAGTATTATTCTCATATGCTTATGTTTGAGACTGAGGCGTAAATGGTTCTTATTTCATTCCAGAAAATGATGTAGAATCGAACTAGATAATAATATTTGCATGACTGTTCCTTCTTGCAGTGGCACGAGTGGTTTGTCGATATATCTCAATCTCTGAATAAAGAACAAGTGGTTTTTTCTTCAAAGATCTCAATAGAGATAAATTCATAAGAATGTAGTGAATTGGTGTTGCTCTTCGTAGACGATATCATTAGATTCATGCTTTTAGATCCTATGTTGTATTAAAACATGATGTAAAAACATGGGTGATCTCATCTGAAAAATGAGTGACGTCAGCTAGCAGAAAATACAAAGTGGTATATTCTGTGCTTTGAATTAGCATGCAAATTCAAACCACAGAATAAACAACTCTTTGTATATTAATCTTGCTGAAGTCACTCATTTTTCAGATGAGCACACCATGTTTTTTACATCATGGATTGAAATTGCATCAGGGGCGCTATTTTCGAGTCATCCGAATCACTTTCGCATGCGAAAGTGAGGTCTAGATTTGGCCAAATGCGACAGTTTGGCAACGTGTTGTTTTTCCTTAGAATTTGTATTTGTAGGCAATCCTAATTACATGCCCCAAGGCGACATGACATACAAACGAAAACACAGTGTATACTTATTAATGTTTTTGATGGATTTCACAGTTTGAAATTGTTTTTATGGGCACTTATTGATTTAATAATAATTTCTGTCCTCTTGTGTACTAATATCAGTGATGGAGTGAATATCTGAAAGTTGATGTACGAAAGACGATGTGGGTTGAAGCCTTGTTAAACAATGGCTGAAGGTAGGATATATATTATATATTGTACCCAAATTCTATTTGTAATCTTTATGATAAGTTTTGTTTTAGGTTTCAAATTGATATATGGTCACTTGAATGTCTAAAATCAATTACTCGGAGCTTCAGCGGAATTGAATTATGCTGTGAATATACTACATAGGAGGCGTCAAATAGCACTTACTGCACAAGGTGCAAACGCAGACTTTTAAATGTCTACAATCTTACGAATACTTTGAAGACTCAAAAACTGTTAATAATTTATATATACAAAATATAAGTTACAATACCAAAATAAATGAAGCATATACATGATTAACAAATTCATGGTTGAAATGATGTATTTTCTGAATTCTTAAAATAGCATTTTAAATACCTAATTTGAACTGTATTTCTTGACAGAAGTTGCATGTATAGTTAAATTGAACTCAAATGGAAATTTTGAAGGGACTCAGTTCATCACAAATCCACTTCAACTAGATTGATTAGTCCCAGTTTGTGCTCATTTGCGGGAGAATTTTAATTTTGTTCAAATTTGGGTTTTCTCAAAAATGAATAAATTTTTCGGTTAAAATACAGTTGATAAATATTATACAGGGAATAATTGTTGGAGAAAATTCACAAGAGCAATGCTAGTTGAAGTGGATTTCTGATGAACTGAGTACCTACAAAATCTCCATTAGAGTTCAATTTAACTATACATGCAACTTAATTCTGTTGCGATCATCAAGAATACAGTTGAAATTAGGTATTTAAAATGCTTTGTTCAGTATTCAGAAAACACACCATTTCAACCATGAATTTGTAAATAAAACAATCCATATTGTATATGCTTCATTTATTTTGATATTGTAACTTATATTTTGTACATATAAATTACTAATAATTTTTGAGCCTTCAAAGTATTCGTAAGATTGTAGACATTTAAAAGACTGCGTCTGCACCTTGTGCAGAAACTGCTATTCGACACCTCATATGTAGTATATTCACAGCATAATTCAATTCCTCTGAAGCTCTGAGTAATTGATTTCAGACATTCAAGTGACCATACATCCATTTGATACCTAAAACAGAACTAATCATAAATATTACAAATAGAATTTGGGTACAATATAATATATATCCTACCTTCAATCATTGTTTAACAAGGCTTCAATCCACATCGTCTTTAGTAGATCAACTTTCAGATATTCACTCCATCACTAATATTAGTTCACAAGAGGATAGAAATAATTATTAATTCAAAAGAATTGCCCATTAAAACAATTTCAAACTGTATAATCCATTAAGAACATTAATAAGTATCCACTGTGTTTTCGTTTGTATGTCATGTAGCCTTGGGGCATGTAATTAGGATTGCCTACAAATACAAATTCTAAGAAAAAACAGCACGTTGTCAAATTTGGCATTTGGCTAAATCTAGACCTCACTTTCGCATGCGAAAGTTATTCGGATGACTCGAAAATAGCACCCCTGGTTCTTCAACAAGTATAATAATTGGTTTTATACCTATATTTTTCGAAGGATTGAAATAATAATAATAATAATAATTTTCGTCGAACTGATTAATCGGTGTATCTCCCTCTTTCTCTTGCTTTGTTCTCCACCAAAGAACAGAGAGATAGGGGTCAATCGATTTAATCATTTCGATGAAAATGAAAACGCACCCATGTATAACGTCAGAAATAATGAATATGTCGAACTCTGGACTTCAACCCTTATACAGAGAAAAATGTCATTTATTTTCTATTCATTCATATTTCTCCAAATCCAATCGCTTGATAATCTTATAGATGTAGATGGTCATTTCCACTCTCCATTTCAGTTTAGTAGTTCGTCTAACATATACATATACAGGGTGTATCTGAATTACACCGAAAAAATTTAAGGGTTGATTCTGTGATGAAAATTAAGTACGGTATTTGGTATGAAATGTTTTGAAAAACATCCTTCCGAGAAAGTTACACTCCTCCGATGAAAACAAATTGTTTTTCTTTTTTATTTTTTTTATTTTCCCTGCAGATTAAGCTTCAGTCACGAAGCCTGGTTAGTATTATTTGTCAATAAAACTACACATTTTCAAATTTTTCCAACCTTGAAGAGCTTATGCTTGGAAGGTGAGATAGTTAACACCTAACATACTTTTCTTACAACTTGTTTTTGGATTGAAATTTTCCCTTTAAAAAAACATGGCTTAAAAGCCCAAATTCATTCACTAACTTTTTCAACTTTACAACGAGTTTCGAAAATTTACGCATTCACGAGAAAGATTTAACTCATGTTAAAAAGCATTTTATTGAACAACGGCCAACCAAATTATGATAGAGAATAATGAACAAAAACCTGTCGAATATCGACAATACAGTTATAAGAAATGTATAAAATTACCGCCTTCTGCTTCAATACAAGCATTTACTCTTCTCATCATTGAAATGCATATGCGATGAAATATGTCTGCTGAATTTCTCATCTTTTCTCACCCTGCTACAATGCGGTTTCGCAGATCATTAAATTTTTTCTCGTAAGTGCTTAAGTTTTCGAAAACACTTGTAGAGATGAAAAGGTTGTACATGAATTGAGCTGTTTAGGCTTGCGGTTTTGAAAGGAAAATGTGTATCCAAAATAATGTTGTAAAAAAAATCTCTGAGGGGTCGACTATCTCAATCCCTTCTAAGCATACTTCAGGATTGAAAAAAATTCGAAAATGTGTAGTTTTATTGACAAATAATATTATCCAAGTTTCCTGTCTCAAGCTTAATATACAGGGAAAATAAAATTGTTAATCTTTGGAGGGGTGTAACTTTTCCGGGAGGTTTTTCGAAAAATTTTATACCCCCACCCTAATTTTCATCACAGAATCACCCCTTGAATTTTCTCGTTGTTATTCAGATACATCCTGTATATATTTATGTAAATAGAAAATCAGATACAACAATATAATATAGATTCCCGTCTCTGTTTTCACAGAAGATTTGCTATGTCCAAGATGTATAGAATATATCTGCATTCCATGCATCTATGTAATGTCAAAACACAATAATTGCTCAATTTATCGTCTAAATATCTGAAGGAACCATAATATTTTCCTTTATGTGCAATGAATCGGTCCTTGATTGATATTTAACAGGAGCATTAGACTGCCGAAATCGCTTTGAAATACTGACGACTGGTTTCTTATGTTTTATGTTCTCGTATGTTCCATCTGGAACTGTTATCCACCCTAAGGTTGTATATTCATTCGGTCTGATCAAAAAGGTTAGTTGATATTAATTGTGCCAAAGAATTTTGGTGATTTTTGCATAAGTTATGGATACATACCACGAATACCCTTCGTAAGAATATTTTTGGGAAGAAATCAAAATTCACGTTTGCAATTTCGGATTTAAGCTTTTACAATAGAGATGACTGAATGTAAATTTTTTGAGATTCGTGGGACTTCCGGTTTCACCGGAAGTGACAACAACTTTCGTTTTTCAAATGGGAAGCCCCATATTTTATAATGAAAATAGATTCCGCATGAAATTCTGAGTTGCCCTAATGAGAAGTTTTTGAATTTCTATCAGAATATTTTCATTCAACGAAAAATTACAATGAAAATATTGAATATGGCGCTCTGCAGAAACATGTATTTCTTCCAGGCTTTCCGTTGGAAAAATACCGTTTTAAGGCTTCCGCGAGGAGTAAAATTAATGTTTCTGTCGCAATAGTCAGAAATGAAACACAATACAGAAGGTCACAAAATCGTTGACAAAGTTGGTAATTTCGAAAACTCAGTTTTTTCAAATTAAAACCTAATTTTTTATGACAATATTGGAATCTACGTTGAGAAATAATGTAGGTGTGGAAATAACACCAATGCCCGAAAATTCATATTTTCTGAGATATTCGTAGATTATTAGAGATTCGTAGAAGATTATTGCCTCGAAGGAAATGGAGGACACATTGAACATTCATTTTAAATTGTATTCTTAGAAAATTCTGGATTTCAGTTTTGCTTGTATTTTTTAGAAGATTGGTATTAGAAATGTTATCGAGACTGCATAACCCAAAAATATGAATTTTAGGCCCTAGGTGTTATTTCCACACTTACACTATTTTTCAACGTAGATTCCAAAATGGCCATTAAAAAATTAGGTTCTCATTTAAAAAAAATGAGTTTTCACTTTTTGATATTGCCAAATTTGACTACGCATTTGTGACCTCATATATCATGACTTTCAATTCTGAGTATTGCGACAGAAGCATTATTCTCACTTTTCGCGGAAGCCTCAGAACCGCATTTTTCCAATGAAAAACCTGGAAGTAACACATGTTTCAGTCTAGCACAATTTCCAACTTTTTTATTGGAATTTCACGTTTAAAAAGAATTTTTCGACAGGAATTCAAAAATTTCATACTTGGACAACTTCGAATTTCATAGGAAATCTATTTTCATTGTAAAATATGGAGGTTCCCATTTAAAAAACGAAAGTTGGTGTCACTTCCGGTGACACTGAAAGTCCAACGAATCTTAAAAAATTTACATGCATTCATCTCTATAGAAAAGGTTAAGTCCGAAATTGCAAACGTGAATTTCTATTCCTTCCCAAAAATATTCTAACGAACGGTATTCGTGGGACACCCGGTATACTTGAGCTCTGGAACCTATATTATTGGAACATTAGTATGGTACTGAATATTGACTAACATTGCTGTAGTTGCATTCCATACTATTGATATTGATAGTACTCATATCTCCTGCTAGACCAACAGTGTTCTTATTCATGGTAGATAGGTAGATTATCTCCGCTGAAGTTCCAAAAAATTGGGTGGTATTGGAATATATATATCACAGTAAGTTCTGCTTGGATTTCAATAATAGAAAACAAGTCATTTGGAGGATGTGAAATTAGGGGAAAGAACACATTTTCTAGTTGTTTATTAGCTACTTTCCAGACATACATTATCATATCATAAATATCTCCAATTTGTTCAGTCGATTTCCAAATAGGTCTTTTGTTATTGGCGCAGAAGGTTTCTTAGATTATTTTAGTAATGTTTACTTTATTGATATCTTATTCAGATCCAAGCTTACTACTTTTGATGAATCTGTTCGAAATAAATTCCGAATTGAAATATGGAATAAATACGCGTTCTAGTCTGAAGTTCTCATATAACTCTTTTACATATTCCTAGTGCATTTTCCCTGCATTTCTCCATGCGTATATAAGTTGCACCCCGTGAAATCATGCACAGAACTTGTCCAAAGTCAGCTTCCACTGGATTATTTGTTTTGAGGAATGTTCTGTCGGACTTTCAAAGGAGTAATTGATAACAAAACAGTGTGTAACTACTCTCTAATCCACTTACGCTTTAAGTGTCTAACGCACGTTTCGGAAACCACGTTTCCTTCGTCCAGAGACATATGGTTAATGTAACGACATGTCTCTGGACAAAGGAAACGTGGTTTCCGAAACGTGCGTTAGACGCAGAAAGTGTAAGTGGATAAGAGAGTAGTTACACACTCTCTTGTCATCAGTATTCTACCCACAGTGACCTCAATAAGGTAATTTCAAATAATAGTTGGTTTTTCTTCTTCTAGGTTTGCATTTCGAGCTAAATGTTGTATTCCGATGTTATTTGTTATGTATTTCGTTTTACAGGATTGTTCATAAACTGCTTTATTTCAAAATAACACTTACTAGCTAAAATACAATTTGGAATGTAAATATTTATTTCGATAGTTAACTTTTAGTTTTGCTGCATCCTTAACACACCATCACATTTATTTTGACTAGCTCATTTCTTTCTCTTCTCAAACAATATCTCTTAAGCAACTTATCAACTTCTTCATGAAATTGGTAATATTTTTATACTTTGAATAAAGAATAGGATTGGTCGTTTCGCTTCTCAAATAATGTGTGATGAAATCGCGTCCATTAAACCTCCAGTAACAATGCATTATTTGTGCGAATCGATAAGTAATTTCCTAAAGCAACAATAGTTTTGATTTTATTGTCGGCTACGTGAACGAAGTGTATATTTTCAGTTCAAATTAGTGTGGAAACTCATTTTGATAGTTGTTCTTTATTCAACGTTCCTGCACATTTGTTAACAAGCATTGAAAAAACGAGTTCAGATAGGACATGGACTTCCTTACAATATATCTCAACATTCATTATAAGTCGATTGATCTCTAACTGTTCTAGGATGAAAGTTAAGCAATTTGTAAAGAAATCCACCGCGATCTCGTTTTTTAAACACCCATTATATAAATACATACAAATATAATACATCCACATCTTTCCATAACTGCTATTTTCCAATAATACTTCGGATAAGGACTATTTGGTGATGTTTTATCTCCCTATTCAAGGTGATAATAATGAATAAATCGGGGTTATACCTAATGATGAATCGTTTTCTCAGTTTTTAATAAACAGTAACAATCCTAATCCTTGTGTGATTAAATTAACAATCGTGCTTGCGATATTAAAATAAGTGGTGAATCTGGTGTATTTATCAAGTATGTGCATGTAGTGTTTTCATCTTTAGCGGAGCATTTGGCACGTTTTTCCCATTAATCATCAGAGCACTAAGAGTCACGAAATTTGTGCTATAATTTCACCGAATATTAGACAGTAACAATAAGAAAATGTTGATATTCTTAAAAAATCTGCTTACTAGTGATAATTTATTCTACGTCTGTGCCACTGGATTATGACCTTCAACTTAATCCAGAAGACCATAAGATATCGAGGCACACAGAATTCTCCACACCAGCATAGCATATGCGACTCACAGGACTAAGAAACTACTTCTTGAAAATCAAGTAAGTTGTGATATTTTTAATATTAACGAATACTTCTTTCTGAGGTACCACATTCTAATATTATCACCATATCCCATGATATTCATGACCTTTCAGTAACCTTTCATTTATTGAGTGTTGTTCTGTAGAAAGGATTTACCTCAATAACTTAATTCGAAATGTGAAGTCTGCATTTCTATTTGCCAAATCACTTCGATTTTGAGGAAGCTGAAGTGAATTTGTCATAAACCTGATAAATAATCAAACAAGTACATAAGTGTAAATTCGAGAATATGAATGATATTAACTAATTTCGTCTGTTTTAGGTCAGATTGTAGGTTACTTATTTCGATAAGTCTCCAGGACTTGGCTCTCATATTTGAACCTCATTCCAAATTTTGACTGTGACTCCCGAGGCTATGTTTGGTAGCTTTTTATTTAGTTCGAAGGAAGTTTCTGAAGGTAACAACTCGTCATTCAAGAACTGTACCCCACCAGGAAAGTCAACTGTGTAGGGGAGGTTGAAGTAAGGGCATAGCAAACTATTATTACATAGCCTGGATTTGATTGTACATAATGGAGGGATTTCCATAGGAGAGGTATGATCTCTTTACTCTATAATAGCTGTTGAGTATTTTCTCTATTAAATATGGGACTTTGGTTCTAAACTGATTCCAACCATGGATTAGTCTCATCAAATTAAACCTTTGTTCATTTGCCATTTTTTCAGTTTCGGCTGAAAAAAAACTGCTTTTCTATAATCTGTATCTTAAAATACTCACAAGATGTATTCTCTGGTGCTTGAAATAATGAAATTCAGTGATAAATGTTTCAGAAAACCTATATGCTTGCTGAATTCATATGGTTGGTCGTCATCATTTGTAATGAAAATATTCCTCTTGTCTTGAAATCTCTGTTTTCACGTGATTCTCACTCAATATCTAATCATTTTAACATATCGACAAATCCATAAACATTCTACTTCTCATCAAACTCATAAATCAACTCTATGAAATCAGTTGATCAGCTTAAAGATATTATCTGGATAGTTTGGACAATGCAGTATACTTCACTTATTTACTATATAATATAATGCAACTTCATTCATCCCTTAAGGCATAACAATGATGTATAGTCCGTGTTAAGATAATATACCAAAAATTTGAAATGGATATTAACTATCCAAAAGCTAATTTAACTCAGAAAACTAATCGGACATTCTTCTGTGCTGTAATAGCAAATTTCAAGGAACATACTTCTAAACCCTTGTTTGAACTTTGTTCGTTTAATAGTTCGAGTTTATCGAGTAGATTAGACTAGACCTCTAGATCTAGAGGGTCAGGGTTAAATGGAGCAGTGAAAGAATCAAAACCTCAGCGCGACGCCATATCGAATAAACTGATGTTCCCTTTGAAAATACAAATTCGAATTTTTGTTGAATTTTTTTTTCCGAAAATGTTGATTAGATTTCAACAAGATTTGGCAAAGCGTTTCAAATTTCAATTCGATTCGATATTTACTTTCGGAAATACAAGTGAAACAATATGTCAAATTTCGTTGTAATTTGAAATTTTTACTTCACGATAGATTGGTGGTGTAAGGATCAAGGATGCAGGAAACGATACTCTGTCAGTTCGCCGACGTTTCGGAAAAATTTATTTCCATCCTCAGGGCTCTACAAAATTTACGGAAAACATGATTTGTAAATTTGATGAAGTTGTCCACAATAGTTAAGGAAAAACGAGCAATACTATAAGTTATTGACTAGAAAAATATCACAGAAAAAGTGGTCTTGGAATAATTTCGACACACAAAGAAAAGTTACACAATTTAAAAGACAGCTTAGGATTAAAGTAAAGTTAACATACATATAAATATACAGATAAATATACAAACATAGATATAGTACTTACAGACTGAACAAGTGTATCTTCCCAAAATCATTTTGTTAAGAACCAAATCAAAACTCCAATATTTCTTGTGGAAACAAATCATAACCGATTAAAAAGCGGGGACAACAAAACAACCGATATGCAGACAGTCGCCGACAGACGGAGGTGAAATCAAAGGAACGGCGGACTCGAAACAGATGCGTTTACGTTTTTTACCCTAATCTGTTTCGAGTCCGCCGTTCCTTTGATTTCACCTCCGTCTGTCGGCGACTGTCTGCATATCGGTTGTTTTGTTGTCCCCGCTTTTTAATCGGTTATGATTTGTTTCCACAAGAAATATTGGAGTTTTGATTTGGTTCTTAACAAAATGATTTTGGGAAGATACACTTGTTCAGTCTGTAAGTACTATATCTATGTTTGTATATTTATCTGTATATTTATATGTATGTTAACTTTACTTTAATCCTAAGCTGTCTTTTAAATTGTGTAACTTTTCTTTGTGTGTCGAAATTATTCCAAGACCACTTTTTCTGTGATATTTTTCTAGTCAATAACTTATAGTATTGCTCGTTTTTCCTTAACTATTGTGGACAACTTCATCAAATTTACAAATCATGTTTTCCGTAAATTTTGTAGAGCCCTGAGGATGGAAATAAATTTTTCCGAAACGTCGGCGAACTGACAGAGTATCGTTTCCTGCATCCTTGATCCTTACACCACCAATCTATCGTGAAGTAAAATTCTTTGGATCACCACTTCAGATTTTGTGAAATTTTTACGTTATTTCCTCAATATCTCAAGAAGTACAAATGCTCGAACAGGTGAATGCCTTGGCAACGAATTTGAACAAGAGCGTAAAGGCTCCTAACCTCACATCAGTGCTTTTCTAGAATTTTTCCACTCAGTATCGTTGATTTTGCCAGAATAATTCAAAAATACTGATCCGATACTCATAAAAGTTTACAACTAGTTAAAAATGCTTATTCACAACTTTTCACAAATTTCGAGGTGATCTTGTGATTAGAATAATTCTTAGAATTTTTTTTTCTTGGAAACTTGTCATCATTTTTCATCGAGACTGACCTTGAAACTTGTATTTTATAAGTAGTTATTGACCCCGCCAAACGCACCTTCAGTTCGATCCAAACTGTATTAGTGGAAATATTTTGGAAAATAAAATTTTGAATGGATATATCAGCGGAATCATTGGGTGGATTTTACCCATTCACTAATTTGGCCTACGTAATCAATGTCAAAAACTACTCTACAAATACCGAGTTTCTTAGTTGTTTCTTTCGGAAGTCATTGTGTTTACGATCGGCCGTTAGGATTCAGAAATTCAATATTTGTAGGTAAAGTTTAGGGCTTGATTACGAAGGTGGAATCTGTAAATGGGGAACGCCCGCCCAATGATTCTGTAGATATACCCATTTAAAATTTTTTCCAATATTTCGAAAAATATAGATTGGATCGAATAAAAATCTAGTACTTTATTGGAAAATAATAGCTTGTAGCTCCATTCAGAATTTCGTGAGGACCATATAAAAAGATCGCCATATCTGTTTTTCATCATGAATTAAAGATGCGTTTGCAGGAATCAATACGTGAAAAGATGTCCGCTTTTTCAAAGTATGTTTTTGTTTTCCAATTTCTTTCTTTTGTAGAATTCATTTTATTTCCAAATCAGTTATGGCGAAAAAGAACCTTAGTACTGATTTTCACTGAGGAATTTATTTGTGTCATTCATAGTGGCAAATAAATTCCTCGCATTCAACGGAGTACAATTGTCGCATTTAATCTCACGTCCTGATTGCGACTTATTCGATTTCGGAGCATGCAATGCAGGCAGACTGCAGAGCTTGCCCACTTCGACAATCAAAGAGAATAGTTGTTTATTTGATATAGCATCGCGCTGGGATTTTGATTCTTCCACTGCTCCGTTGGACCCTGACCCTCGTCTAAATTAGCGTTTGATTCAAGACTGACGAGGTTTTAAATTGAAAACTGAACTTATTATCTTCTTTTGAGTGATACTTGACCACTTTCAGATGACCAGATGGAAATATATGAGACCATAATAGAGGTTAACCAATCCATCTAAGGGAATAGAGTTCTTCAATCGATGCAAGGCATAGAAGGATTTCTTCAATCTCTTGCACAATCCGTTAATATGCCATCTCAAATTTCTATCAACCTATAGACCTAACAACCTCACATGATCTACAGACAGAAGGAGTACGGGTAGTACTCCTATGTATGACAAATGGAGAAGTAAGACCAGAATCAAAAATCTGAAACTTTATGACTTGGATTTTATTGATGTTGACAATAAGTGAGTTATCCCTGTACCAATCTGTGAAGCGCTGAAGAAGGTCCAAACAAAATACTTGTAATCCTAGCGACTACGGGCCCTCACTGCCAGTGATGCATCATAAGCAACCGGGAAATCTGGTAAATCATTGATACAAATATGAGCCAATCCAGGACAGACCCCGAAGAACGCCCACGTCGTTCTGGTATTCACCTACAGAAAGACCCCCATGTCTAAAAAACATGGCGCTGGGACAGAACTGCGAATCCAGTCTTGGAAGATACCCCTCAGGCCCATTTGATAGAGTTTATCAATAATAAACTTGTGCTGTTGACAATGAAAACCACGTGACAAGTCGAAAAATATCCCTGCCACATGTTCGCCATCGTCTAAACAACTGTGAACAAATTCAATGAACTCAGTATAGGCAGTTTGGGTAGATTAGCTCACCAAAAAGTCATGCTGGTGGTTGGACAAGATTGAAAGGTTTGTCAAAAATTTGTACATTTGCTGGTGAAGCTTGTGCTTGAAGACTTTGCATATTTAACTTAGTTTCCATTATCACTAACAAAACCCTGTTTATGTACCGGTATGACCTTGCCTCTTTCTAGTAGTGCTCGAAATCATCCAGATGATATTGAGGAATTGAATTTTTTTTTAAATTTATTTTCGTCAGCAATCAAAATCTACATTCTATGAGCTAATTTAATCATAATCATATAGCGTGACGTTTCTGTCCAATGAGAGAATCCCCCAATTATCCATGTGGTCAGCTGGCCATAGTCTTTAATAATAATAATAACACCGTTCTTTATTCACTCTGAAAAGGCCATTATTGACCGAAGTCCTTCAGCCTGAGTAAATAACATTTCATTTATAAATATTATACATAAACGTAATTAAAATTTAATCTCCTTATGTACAAAAAAAAAAAAAAATCACAATTGCTGGATCATCTCCCATATTGTCTGCCGTGGGACCTTTCTCCTGGCCCTCCTACTCTGGTCTCTTTCCGCACAAAATTGCTCTAAGATTTCTTTATTGTGTTCCTTATGCACAAACTTTTTGGAGAGTTCATCCATACATGAGTTTATGGGTGTTATACCTGTTATTCCATAAAGCAGAGAGTTAAGGGGATTATTAAGAGGGTTTCGGGGATGTCTCATATTTGTTATGGCTCTCAAGGAGGTGGTCTCTGCTGTTTGAAAAATCTTAGTGGTGGTTTTGTTTGCCGTGAGGTATATTGGATGGCAGTATTCCAAAAGTGGATGACGAATTGTTTTGTTTATGTGCGCTGCTGTTTTTTTTGTTAATTCCAGAATTCTTGTGTGTCAGTTTTCTGAAATGCTTGCTTCTGTTGATGCATTTTCTCTTCATGATGCTCGCGTGCTTTTTGAATGTCATCTTTTGGTCAATCTCTACACCAAGGTATTCTGCACTCTCTTGACCTTCAATATTTGCACTTCCCATAACCAGTTTGGGCGAGCTTTGCTTGATCCTGTGATTGAAGATGATGAATTGGGACTTGTCAGGGTTCACTTGCAATCTCCATGTATTGAGCTAAGAAATCGTTCTATCGAGTAACCATTGAATGTTATCTACTGTTCTCGCAAGGGTATTGCCATGACTGATGAGGGCGTTATCATCCGCAAGTTGTTATATGTATTGGAAAGGCTATGTTGAAATGAAAGAAAGGTTTGTCTTTCTTATGCAATTTCTTTATTGGCAATAATGCACTTGGAAGGTTTCTTCACTCATCGAGTGTTAAATGAGAACTAACTCTAATAATCAAGAAAGAATCTAGCATTCCTTAAAACACGAAATCTAAGCTTTTCTTCATGTTCCCTCGGCTCCTGCACGTGTATAATGTAAACATGCTGAAGAGGCATTTCTGCTCGAAGTCAACTATAATAATCCTAATCTCAGAATTTATTATTTCCGAGTGGACCAGAAATAAACGTATCAATGATAAACGAATGCGACTTAATTTTTGAACATTCAACAGGGACTTGAAAAACTAACAATATGTACATCTCGGGTTGTGTGATGTTATTGTAAATATCATAACAATACACTTGCTCAGTAGTGTAGCTAGTGGCGCACCTTGTGGGACACCTTGTTCATTGTTAAATAGGAAGGATAAGTGGATTCCCAACCTAACCTGAAAGGAGCGATTTGTTAGGAAGTCTCTAAGCAACCAGATTAGATAGCCAGGGCATTTCAAGTTATGCAATTTGTAGAGTAGTCCTTTGTGCCAGATGCCATCAAAGGCTTTTTTTATGTCTAGGAAAAATGCAGCACTATGTTTTCCCATAAGTTTGTTGGTTTGAACATTAGAAGTTAGAATTGTAACTAGGTGGATGGTGGAGTTTTTTTCCCTGAAGCCAAATTGATGGTTCGGTAGTATGGCCAATTTCCTAATCCAAAATGTTTTTTATTAACTGTTTGAATTGCTTTCCTATCACAGACAACAACTTGGGTATTGCAATAATTATCCCATGTTTCCACTTGGATGGAAAGTAGTGGTGGTTTAAGCAATATTCGTACATTCTAATCAGGTACTTACGATCAGTGTTGGTCAACTTACGTAGGATTTCCTTTGTGATGCTGTCATGACCAGGTGCTGTACTCTTGCCTTTATTCAACATTTCATAATACCTGTCTTCCTCTATTTCAATCTCTAACATACTTGGTTAATCATAAAAATAATCATCATACCAATTACAGACTTCATAGTATTTTTGTTGGTTCACGAAATGTTTTCTGGTAGTGAGATGCGAATAGATCTGCTTTTTCTTTGTCTGTTGAGTAAGTTATGTTGTTCTTTTCGATTGTGTCTGGGTATGGTTTTTCCTTGTAACCAGCTAATTTTTTGATCAGCTGCCAATAATATTTGCCCTTGCTTTCATTTATCTCATCGCAAACTTCCATCCATTTATGTTCTTTGTATTGTCGTATCAAGGCCTGGATATCTTTGTTGTAGATATTCAACTCGGTTCTGAAGTGTGGGCTTGGGTTTCCAAGATAATCTCTGTGCTTTTTCCTCTTTTTTTTTTATCATTTTGATAATGTATGCTGGTAATTCATGATCATAGTATTTTGATTTTACATCTGGACTGTTTTCTAGCACTAGAGATGTACAAGTGGTGTTGAATTGAGAGATCGTGTCTTCAGTGATTGGTTCCATAACTCTTGCACTTATATAATACTCCAATTCAGAGTTGAATTTTTCCATGTCACATTTCTTTAGATTTTTCTTGGTTGGTTGTGTTTCAATAACTGGATTGTTCAATTCAATGGTTATTTCGATGGTTACATGTTCTGTGCCAAGATCAGGGTGAGTATTTATTGTAGTAATGTTATTCTTCAGATTTTGTGTATATAACACTCAATCTGAAGTATAATCGGGATTATTCGCCATTCTGAAAGTGAAAGGAGTGGTTGCCATTTCAAAAGAAGAAGTGTTCATAAAGTCTTTCAACTGCCTGGCTTTTCTTCAATGGACATTCAAGTCCCCAAAAATGAGCGAATATTTGTATAAAGAGGCTTTATTTGAAGAGTTTGTTCAATCGGGGAATTGGGATGTATGTATACCAAGAATATATGTAATTTATCTTCCTGAAAAGGGATAGAGAAATGTGTGACTTCGTTCAGAGGATTGTTCACAATAGGAGGATTTTCCTTACTCATTTTCAAACCTGGATGCACCTGAATAAGACTACCTCCTCGAGTGTTTGTTTTCACAATATTTCCATTTCTTTGTATGATATTCCAACTCCTGTATCTTGCGTTGCTTGCATCATTAGTTTTCGGTTCAACGAATAAAGCACAGTTTATCTCATTTCTTTCAATTGTGTTGTTAATCGAAAGTTTCTTTGGAGTGTAGCTGTTGAGATTGGTGTACATTATCTTAAGTATCGACGTGAATTTGCACATTATTTGTTCCTTGAATAGGTTGGGTTGGAGAAGACGCCGATGAATATTCTAGGTCAAACATCAGAAGGTAGAGAGTATTCCTTCGATGGGTTTAATAGGTCTGCGTGGGCATTTGAGGGACCATGCTGCATGTTCTTCGGATCCACATGTTGAACACTTTCGTGAAAGCTAACTGAAGCACTTGGTGTAATGGTGAGGACCATTACATTTGTTGCATTTTATGGAGTTGTTGCAATGTTCACCAGTGTGAGTTAATGAGTGGCAGCGGACACATGGTTGTGGAATTAGCGCAGGCGGATTACTTGGATAAACTGGGTAGTGTTTGTGTTGGTGAAGAGGTTCTTCACTAAGTAATTTTCAGAGGATTTTAGACAAGATGTTATAATTCTGATCATTAGGGTTGGCTTGTTTGTAGCCCTGGATATTATACGCCTGCAGTAATTATGGTCCACCTGTATTCGTTTAAGGTATTGACTGATGTCATCATCGGAAAGATCTTGTTCCACCGATTCCACTACTACACTATAGGATGGTCTGTATTCCGTAGATCCTGAGGAGGCTGCAGTATGTGATGAATGCGTTTCTTTGTAGCTTTTAATTTTCTTCTTTTCGACCCATTTGTTGAGAGTTCTCTTTATGATCGTTTTGCTTCCATTTCTTTTCAGTAAAAAACCCTGCTTTGTTGCTAGAATTGTCATCGCTATCAGGATGCTCTTTCTCCCACATGTCAGAGAGATCTTTGCGTAATAAGTTTTCAGTAGTCTGAATATAGTATAGAAAGTTATACTTTTCGTTTGCAATCTCTCATTTTTGCGGAATGATTTCTTTTGATTGCAGTGTATGTGGAATGGTCTTTATCAGTAGAATTATTTTTGTTTTGTAGCATCTGTGAGGAAATCTCTTGATTCTCCTGATCTGGGAGTTCCCGTCATATGTTTGATAATTTCTTATCGCGTCCATATTTGATCGATAATCGCACCGGATTATTGTTTGTTGATATTCTTCCTTGAATGGCGATAATTTTTTGTTGGGACCTGACTGTGTTGGAGAGGTTGGATCTCTATTTCTTTTTCGTTTGCGACGAACTTTTTTCCATTCACCGTTATCTTCACTTTCCATTTCACTGAAATCTCCATCACTTGAAGAATTCATGTATAATTTTGCGTAATTTAGTACTTTTCAGATTCTAAATATCACTCTAGAGCATTTTTCGACCGTTCGCAACAGATGCACACACGTATCTGTGTGAGATATATGTTTACTAGAAATGTACTATCAGAACTGGCATAGTCTGTTCAATCTTCTTGGCTGGTTAGTCGATATCAGTGGTTGCAGAAGCGTATTTGTGTGCCCTTTCAATCTTGAGTGATGATTTATACTTCTGTTCTTGATCACTTCATGTACATATGGGATTCTTAGATCTTCATGTAGCGTTTGATTGGTTACGTACCATGGTGCGTTGGCTATCATCTGCAGAGTTTTAGACTGACATCTTTTTTTAATACCTATATTCGATTTGCTTGCGCATCGCCAAATCTCTATTCCGTATGTCCATATTGGAACGATTATGGTTTTGTACAGCAAAATTTTGTTCTCTAATGAAACCTCCGAATTTCTTCCCAAGAGCCATTGTATTTCTCTAACTTTGAGATCGATTTGTTTTCTTTTTTTCTTGATGGGTTCTTTCCAAGTTAGTCGTGCGTCCAAGTGGAATCCTAGATATTTTACGGAATTTTCCTTCGGTATTATTTTATTGTTCATCTGTATTGATGGACATGGTTCTTTCCTATATGGGAAGTCGATTTGTCTTCATTGACCTTAATTTTCAATTTTTTGCCCATTTCTTTAGTAAATTTGAGTGATCTTGGACCAGTTTTGTTGCAGTTGAGGGATTTTCGGTGGAAGCCAGAATGGCAAAAGTTCCAATCATTGTTTTTGTGCATGTTGGCAGATCAGAAGTATACAGCAGATAGAGAAACAGACCGAGGATGCTTCCTTGAGGAACTCCTGTTTTATGGGGTTGATTTCATATATTTCGCCTACCCTGACCCTGAATTCTCTATCTGTGAGATATGACCACAAGATGGAAAAGTACTTATGCGGGAGAATTGATTTAATTTTGTGTAATAATCCAGTATGCCAGACTTTGTCGAACGTTTGACTTATATCTAAGAATTCTGAGGTGCAGTACAATTTTTGTTCGAAAGCTTCATTAATGACCCCTATGTGTCTGTTGCACTATTAAATGTCCTTGACGAATGTCATCGGATATATCATCTTTTATTCTGCTCAGTAGAAGTCTTTCCAATACTTTCGACATTATAGGTAACAAGCTTATAGGGCGGTCTGATGTGACTTCATTTGGATTCTTTCCTGGTTACAATATCATGATAATCTCAGCTGTTTTCAGCATTTTTGGCTAGTGTTTCAATCCCAATTTACCATTGAAGATGTAAGTCATCAGGATTATACCATTTTTGGATAATTCTGTGATAATTCTTGGTGTTATACTATCAACACCTGGAGCCTCTCGGATATTGAGAAGTTTTATCTCTGCTTGAACCTCTTTTGTGGTGAAGGGTTTCACATTTGTAATACCATGCGGGAAGTGAGAGATGCTATTCTCTATGTCTAAATCAATTGTATGGTTGATTGGTGTGAATACTTCAGTCAGGTGTGCAGCAAACAATGTTGCCTTTTCTCCCTCGCTTCTTGCCCATTTCTGATTTGCTGTATTTCTGATTGGCGCATTTTGGTTTTCTTCTTTATTTTATCGGCCTCCGTATTGAGTTATCAAATCTGTTCAAGCTAATAACGTAATTATTGAATGATTCGTCTTTCAGCTCCTTAAGTCTATTTTAAGTTTGTTGTTATTATTCTATTTAACCCTTGGAGTACTTTGAAAGACTGGCTGTTTCAATATGGCGGTGAATATTTTTAAAGCTTCATCAATCTCATCGGGGTCTTTCAGACTTAATGAGAGATTTATTCGTTCATCCATTAAGCTACGATACTCTTCCCAATTTGTCTCACTATTATGTAATCTCGATAGGGTCTTTTTGTTGATTGCCAATGCTCTCAATGACGCAATTATAGGGGAGTGCTCAGAGGATAGATCATAACTTGGATTTACTTCCATATATATGGGGGATATCCCACTGGTTATGAAGAAATCGAGAAGGTCGAGGAGGTTAGGATCAGTGGGCCAGTATGTTGGAGTTCCAGATAGAAACATATAATTTTTTCCTTGAATCAAGTTAGCCAATTCTCTACCCTTGGTGGTTGTAAGGCGGGAATTCCATAGCGTATGCTTGCTATTAAAATCACCTCCTAATTTCTCCAAAAAATCTCTGTAATTATCGGTTTTAGGTTGAGGAATTGAATGAATAAAAATAATTCTGGTGCAACTGATTTCTAAACTTAAGCTGAAATTGAATCTGGATCTGTACCGTTCTCCGAAAACTGTATGATTGATAGGATCTCATCAGTCTTTTTAACGTTATCAGATTCATCACGAATGCGCCTAATATGGTCCAGTTTATTTTGAGCAAACGAGAATATTCGGTTGAAATTTCTCTACATATTTAAACCAAATATATTCATATTCAACATTTAAGTTGGAAATCATCAAGTCAATTATTCTTACACTGTACGTATACTCCATTCACTTTTATAAAGTTAGTTGGTTGGCTTTAGAAGTTTGACACATTCCACTCTATAATTGAAAAATATTTGGTTGGCTATAGCTTCCTGTCAGATAACTATGCAACGTTGTACGTTCTACAAAGGTAGTAGAAGTTACATAATTAACTAAATAAAATTGTAGTATTCGATTTAAATATGTAGGATTTGAAAACGTCTCGCCGAATTATTGTTACCTTGACAATTTTTAACGAGCGCCAACTTGACTACATTCTGGTTACAAAAACTTGATGAACTGATTCCAAGGCCTACCGACTGGTTTTTTAAAAATGAATGGAGTACATTTTGTTCTCATTTCAGATATTGAGCTATATTGAATGAGATTGTTGTGTATTTTTATTGATTATTGTATGCCATGTTTCAGGTTTCAAGTGATGACCGTTTATGGAAGGAATCATATTTTTATTATTGAACCATTAATAGGAACCTTCAACAAATTTACCCAATAAACGAAGTTACTGAATAAGACAATCAAATCCGATTTTCGGGAGAATAAAAAATTCTCTATTTTTTTTTTGGATAATATGAACATGTAAATAAAATTTCCTGTGTGTATATTTTTCCTCGAAATCTATGCAAATTTGTATGATATGATTGATTCAATAAAATTCACAAAATAACACGGATTTGGTTTATTAGTGAATATTTGAAGTGGGACTTGTCACTATGCTGAAATGATTTTCGAATTTATTGATTGAAGCTTATTTTGGGGGGATTCTGCATCTTTTTACTAGGTTTTTCCGGGGTTTTCACCCCCAATAGTTTAAACAGAACTATTTAAAAAACCTAGAAAAGCACTGCCCTGAAGGCAGCAGTTTTTGCGCGCATTTTCAATGGAGTTGACCGCTTTGGCAACGAATTTGAACAGGAGCGCAAAAGCTGCTGCCTTCACGGAAGTGATTTTCTAGGTTTTTTCGATAAACTACTGGATTTCAATTCGATCTGATCTTCATTTTCGAAAAAATTGTGAAAATAAAATTTTGAATAGGTATATCTACATAATCATTGGGCGGATTTCACCCATACACGCATTCGACCTTCATAATTAAGCCCCAAACCCACTCTATTCATTTTGTTTGAAAGTTTTTTTAATTCTTCCTCTTTTTTAAGTGAATTTCGCCAAATAGGGTCAATCTCCACGAAATAATGAGCAAAGTTAGTCCCTCCATTTAACCAAATGCAAGAGGACTCTTTAATTTTTCTTTTCAAATTATCTGATAACGACATCGAAAAGAAATAATTCTGAAAGTTTTCTCGTTTGTCTGGCCGTTAGGCCTACCGTAACACAATAAGTTCCGAAAGAAAAAACTCAGAAACTCGAAATTTGTAGAGAAGGTTTGGACCTTAATTAAGAAGGCTGAAAGCGTGAATGGGTAAAATCCACCTAATGATTCCGCAGATTTACCCATTCAAAATTTTATTTTTCCAATATATCCAAAAATACAGATTAGATCAAATTGAAATCCAGTACTCTATCGACGAATTACAGTTTCAAGGTTCATATAGAATTTCATGAGGATAATATGATCAGAAGATCACAGAATATTGAATATTGGAAAAAAAACTGAAATTTCTTTTCAAATGGTTGACATGATCCTCACGAAATATTGTACAAAGTTGTCTACCAGCATTTTTAACATAGCTGCCAAGTTTCATCATGATTGAATCAGTCTTTTTCGAGTCATTCCGGAAAAAACGATATCGAGAAAAAATCACGAAATTTTACATATGTTTTCCCAATATCTCTAGAAATTATAGTCGTATCAAAATGAAATTTGGTACACTGGTGTAAAATATGATGTTTGATGTCTGAGCAGAAGTGTTTCACGGATTTAATGAACATTTTCCGAAAAAATATATTTGGGAAATATTTCGAAAACATTTTTTTTCAAAATTTACTGACAGTTCGATCTCAACGAAATTTCGTGAAGAGATGTGCGTTGTTATGCTTCAACTAACTATCTTTTAGTTTGAATGCAATCGCTCTAGGAGTTACTGAAATATCAGGGAATGAATCTCAACATTTCAAATGAATATAACTCCGAAACCATTTAACCGATTTGTCCCATTGACGAACTTAACCGCCGCATTCTAATGCGCGACCTAATCTGAAAGTTTTGAGTCGCTAGCTCGCTTCGTTCGGCAGTAATCGTGTCGTCGGATGGCCGGACAGCGGACAGAATCTGTTTTGACACCAGATTCGTCATCAGTGAGTCCAACCTAGCCGTTTGAAACCATTTTTTGCTCAAAACTAAAAAATTATAGACATTTACGCTGTTCCCCTAGAACATGCGTGCAAAAAAGTCCTTCCTCCAGAATTTCTCATGCAAAAATCCTGTTGGAGACTGGAACATAAGGTCTGCTCTGATATCCCGCAATTTTAGGGAAAAAGAGTTTCAATGTTTCTTCCAAATTATTTAATTTTAGAATTTTTTGACGAAAATAGTCATACGCGACTTAGTTTATCTGACTGAAAAATAGTTCGTGTTCAAATTCCATTCTGTTCGCCCGATCGGCCATAAGCACTGTAAATTCCGAAGGAGAAGATCTGACCATCTTTTCCTGAAAAATATTTCTTGCGGGAACTATCCCTCTGATGTTAAATTATGGATAAGACAGCAGCCGTTGCAATTTTGAAATTTTTCCTAACGTACGAAATTTTATCTGAGAATTGGTTGTTCCATGGATAAGGGTTCAGGTTGTCTAATTTCCCTGAGTTTTTTTTTTAATTACAATTTCAATGGACTTGTGGTATATTGATGTTCAATCGCATTAGAGACTTACCATTGTAATTTGAAATTGTTTTATGAATAAAAATTTTTGTCTTAGAAATTAAGCACATGCCTTGGTCCCTATTCAAATACCAGTGTACCGGATTCAGGTCGATCCGGTACTTTCGGAATAATTGTGAAAAAATTGTCAGATTTCGTTGTTATTTACTCTGTTTAGAATATTGTAGCATAAAATACATTACCCATCATTCCGTGATGAGTGATTCGACAGAGTTGAAATAAACTACTATAATGCTCATGCCTAATTCGGGCAGGATTGTGTGATAAGAAACATGGAATTTAATTTTTACGCCCAATAATGTGTATAATGTTGTAAGGATCTCCCCATTAGGAAACTCAAATTAATATATAGAAAATTTTCGCGATTTCTGTTGTATAAAAATGTCATTTTGGAGACTATTAGTCTGGGTGGGCGAAATTCGTTGTCTACTGAAGGGATCTCGGGAACTATAGCAGCAAGAAGAAAACTGATAGCACATTCTCAAGCTTTTTTTTCCTGACTAATCCGAATCTGAAAACAGATCCAGCCTATCGTTCATAGATTCTGAGTTATAAACGAAAATTGATGAATTGTCATTTGAAATAATGCTGGGTAATTCTTCATCATAACGCTTGTTTGAACTCATATTCGAAATCTGTTACATTCTACAGGCACTTTTTCAAAAGTGATTTAAATATATGATTGAATTTTTCAATCCAGCTATTTCAGAGGAATAAGGATTTTTGATTTCTCAATGTAAACTATAGTCGAAAGTTCTTTTATCTTGCTACAAAATTTTGCTGATTTTGAAAATGTATCATAGGTTGCTATTCACATGAATATTACATAAGAAAAAAATGCAATACTTTCGTCCTGCTTTTCGATTCACTGTTGAATTATAAGAAGTCTGGCGATACCATAGCAACAGTTGAATATGCACTATAGTTCCTGGCATGATGTAAAAAACATGGTGTGCTTATCTGTAAAATGAGTGATGTCAGCTAATTGAAAATACAAGGAGTTATATATTCTGTGCTTTGAATTAACATGAAAATTGAAAGCACAGAATATATAACTACTTGTATTTTCAACTAGCTGACGTCACTCATTTTACAGATGAGCACACCATGTTTTTCGCGCATGTTCTAGGGGAACAGCGTGCTATCGTTTTGTCCAAATGTCCGTAATTTTCGATTATTGAGCCGAAAATGGTCTCAAACGACTAGATTGGACTCACTGATGACGAATCCTGTGTCAAAATCGATTCTGTTCGGCCGGCCGGCCGTGGACACGATAACTGTCGAAGGGAGTGAGCTAGCAACTTGAAACTTTCAGGGTAGGTTGCGCATTGGAATGCCGCGGTTGAGTTCGTTAATGGGCCAAATCGGTCGAATAGTTTCGGAGTTATAGCCACTTCAACACTAAAATTTGAAGTTATTTATTTTTTATTTCAGAAACTACCTGAGCGATTGAATTCAAACTTGGCAATTAGGTGGAGTATAACGACGCGCAAAAATATATGTAAAATTTCGAGGTTTTTTCCCGATATGGTTCCTTTTTCGATATAACTCGAGAAATTCTGATTCAATCCTGATGAAACTTCGCAGCTAGTTTGAAAAAACTGAAAGACAACTTTATGTATGATTCGTGATGATCGTGTCATTAGAACAATTTGACAAAATAAATTTCTGTGATTTTTTTATCATATCATCTTCATTAAATTCTGTATAAACCTTCGAACTGTAATTTTTGATAAAGTACTGGATTTCAATTCGATCTGATCTGTATTTTCGGAAACATTGGGGAAATAAAATTTTGAATGGGTATATCTGCGGAATTATTCGGTGGATTTTACCCATTCACGAATTCGGCCTTCGGAATTAAGGTCCAAACCTTCTCTACAAATATCTTCCGGAAGTTATTGTGTTTACGCAGTCGGTCGTCGGACCGACCGTTAGCCTTGAACACCATAACTAATTGAAGTCAGAATTCGTAAAATCCGCCCAATAATTCATGAATATACCGATTAAAATTTTTATCTTCCTAATATTTCCAAAAATACGGATCGGGACGAATTGAAATCTAGTATTTGATTGAAAAATGGTAGGTTCATACAGAGTTTCATGACTAACATATGGAAAGAATATCGCCAAATGTTTCCATCACGACGTAACGATTTGTTTTCTGTAAAAATATGACCGCTTTGGCAACGAATTTCAACATGCGCGCTGAAGCTGCTGACTTCATGTCAGTATTTTTCTAGAATTTTTATTGTCTTAAGTGATCTTCTTGTCTAGACAACAAAACCATTAAATATTATTGAAACAACAACAAATGCAAATTACCTTATACACTGTCATAATATAATTGATAACAAATTTTACTTAATGAACCCAAAAACCACGAACTCAATACACTCGAAGTATTGTAAATCAAAAGATACAATGAAAAACAATTTTTCTCAAATGACCTGACAGGCTCGAACAGTAATACATACTCACCTGATGAAGCCATGGTGAGACGAAACAATTATTGTTGGAGGACGAATAAACGGAAACTGTAGATTATTCAATTTTCCAATCCTAATATATTATTAAAATGTTAATAAGTGAAAAATCAATAATGTCAATGTTGACTTTAATCTAAACTCAAAATTCTTATCAACTCTATCCCAACAGAATTTCCCTAATACAGTTGTGCGAATTTGAACATATCTACGACATACGTTTCTGACATGTCCTTTTCTATTCAAAGGACAGAACGAAACTAGTTGGGGACGTATGTCCTCGTTTCTACTTTTCCTACTGTCGCTTCACCCCCCTGATCCGGACTATCCTAGGATTGTTCTAGAACTGCGCAGAATCGATGAACAGACGTTTCGAGTCCTAGAACTATCCTAGCATGTTTTGAAAACCCTAACCGGTCTAATAGTCCGAGAGCTCATGACACATGAAGTGTTTGATTCAAGTTGAAATTTTACATGCTGGTATCTTTAGGATAGGTAAGGTAATCTAGTGCCTTTCTGTCCTACCAGGGTACACAAGGTACTGCGCATACATAGAAGTTGCGAAAAAATATTGGCTTGAAAAAGTGTTTGATTCAGAACCAAACAAAAATAATCCGACAATAGGGGAGTGCCTTCATTCTGGCCAACTGTTTAAAAATACCTCAAAATAACTTCCCTTTTTTACGCAATGAATCAACGTTTATCTGAAAGCTTCAACCTTTTTGAGTATATCCTGAAAATCCCAGATGTCACGAAGGTCTAGAAAGGAAGCTATATATTTTTGTATTCTTATGTTTTCATCAATGGAATGTAAATGCATACCTTCCACTTTTCTGTACTTTTCAACGAATATACTAACCTAACTTCTTTCTCATTTGTAAACACTAAAGTTTAATGAATATAATTAGCACTTCATGGTAAATAGCATAAAGGTGCCATAAATTAAATATATAATCATTGTCTTCATACAATGATATAATTTTTCTATGGTAATGGTAAACACCGCGAACTTGAATAAAGTCTGTTAAGAGCTTAGACAAAGTAACGAGTAATCTACCTTTCCCCCAAATCTCATTATTTGAGAATCCGAAATGTCCTTAATACTGGCTTTGTAGGCCATGGTTGTCCCAGTGGCAATTATTTGGTGACACACACAGCCTTCCAGATTCTTGTTCTTTACTTTTATTGTTACGTTTGTAAATTTTTCTAGTTTATTCTAGAGTTGATCACATATTAGGTTCTGTGGATTTAATTAAAAAACTCTTGCAAATTTGTGCACATTCTAGATCATTCATCCTCTTCTAAATCTCACCACCATTACGCACAATCAATATATATTAGATATTTTTTTTACTAAGAACTTAATTAATGTACCACCATCTTCTCCATTATATTTCAAATTATCCATTACTTGAGGGCCTAAAAATTATAAATGGTCCCACACTGTTGCATCGTGAGACCTATGAAATATTTGAATTGGGTTTCATACCTCCAGAGAATTTTGAAAGAAAAGTTGTTGTTACAAATAGTGTTTGAGTGCTTTTTTCATTTGAACCTTCTGAGCTTGCTGGATATCGATCGGTATTATCTGACACATTTCCATGTATTTCATGCTCAGTTATTACGATTTTTTTAACAACTTCTTTATTTGACACCATAGCAGTAGCTGGATTGGGAATCGGATTGGAGTTCTTCGTAAATTTTCCGACAAAATGCTTTCTACAAATGAAGGTGTTTGATGTAATATTATTCACATCTAAATTGTCATTCTCACATAATTCGGTCCAATGCAGAAATTTTAACATATTTTCACTTTTCTTAGGAAACGGACGAAATTCACATGTTTATGTTTACAAATGAAACAAAGTTTGCCTGTTTGACATTTAATTGTCATGATGAACTAGTAGAGGATGATTTTCCATTGATGAAAACATAAAAATTTATACCTTCTTATGGAGACCTTCGTGACACCCAGTATTTTCAGGATTTACTGATAAAGGTTAGAGCATAAGGTAAATGTTGATTTATTGCGTGAAAAAGGGAAGTGATTTTTAGGTGATTTTAATAAATTATCAGATGACTAGTTAGTTTGGATCTCCGCTTATTATGTTTTTCACTCTAAATTAAAATAACGGATCAATCAACCGTTGCGAAATGACGAAATCGTTAATCGTTGCTCTCGAATTAATTCTCTCCTTCAGAGTTCTTATTTCATTCTAGTTGATGCAGTTACTTTTTTATGTCTGTGAATTATCATCAAACCTAGAAAAAACTGTGTTTTTTCTGCATAACTAATGACAGAATTTTGTTGTAATTTTATTCAATACTATCCCCTTGAAAATGGTCTGCCTCCTTGATTTTCATACTGCATGGCAACTAATAGATGCAACTTTGGGGTGAATTTGTTCAACTTTACCTCCTCCAGAATGATTTGTGTACTTGATTTCTCTACTCTATGGCAATCGAATTGTCGAATTATTTTTGACTGGTTCTGAATCAAACACTTTTTTAAGCCAATATTTTTTCGCAACTTCTATGTATGCGCAGTACCTGGTGTACCTTAGTAGGACAGAAAGACACTCGATTACCTTCTTATCTATCCTAAAGATACCATCATCTAAAATTTCAACTTGAATCAAACACTTCATGAAACATGTGTCATGAGCTCTCCGACTATAAGTAAAGAAAGATCGGAGAAAACAAATCAATGTTTTTCAAATCTCAATCATTATTAGTGATATGTTCTAACTATATTCGTCCAAGAGATACAGGATGTTTCATGTATTTTGTCAAAAACTTCCAATTGACACAACTCTTGAACGCCCGCATGGCTCTGAATGAAAATTTCAGGGAATGAGTAAAGGCCAGTGCCAGATATGTAGGGGTTCCACATTTGATTACCTAGGTACCTGAAAATAGGAATGATCACAATGCACATATTCGAATTATTGAACTTTGAAAATTCTTTCTTCGAGTAAGTGAAACGCGGATGCGTGGCTGTAACATGATTATTTGTTTCAAAACTTAATTTAACCGAAAACTCGAATTAATATAGAACATTCATTTGGACTTTTATAAAATGGACCTAAGAATAAAGATTTAAAATGTATCTTATGAACATGAGCTGAATTGAAAAAAATTGACAATAAATAAGAAAAAAAATTAAAACTTCTTCTCGAAAATACCCCCTCTTTCTTCTTAACATTTTATAGCTCTTGTTATCGAATGAGCTACAGTTTCTTCAGAATTTCCAGTCGATTTCGTATCCATCATGTTGGAAGTACATTCCTCTGGAATATTCCTCCCATCATTCAAGAGCCCTGGCAAATACTCGACTAAAATTTGTAGAAATGTCACTCAATTCAGCCGGTGTGGAAGAATATATGGTCCAATTAAGCGATTATTCTAAACCCCACACCAAATATTGACTGAAAAACGATGTTGAGAATTGTATTTCCCATTCACTTTAGGATTCTCTCGGGACCAAATATGTGCATTGCGAATTCAAAATGCCATCTTTTGTGAATATCGCTTCATCAGTAAAAAGCGTTCTGAAGATCCTAGACGAAATGAATGCCACCTTTGACGGTGCAGAACTCGCCAGACTCGACAATGTGGCAAACCTAAAGGCCAATTCATACTATCCGTTCAGTTCCGTTACGCCAGAGAATCTTTCAGTGGGTTTTATATGGACTAATTCATACTATGCGTCTACGACTTTTCAGCACGATTCAGCATGCTTACGCCAGTCCGACGGTATTCTTCGAGAGAAAGGATACTGAATACTCAGGTGCGGCTGAAGGACGTGGTTTGCCTGAACGCGACTGAACGTACAATGTGAATTAGCAGCCGCTTAGGGCCGGTATTATAAAACTTAACTGGAAGTTATCTTCAACTCTAACTGACAGTTTTGACAGATATGTCCTATATCATGAGTTTTTTTGCATGGAATTACAATCCTGGCGTTTGTAAAATGAATAAATAAATAGTATTGATTTATCCAAAACAACTTTCGGATAAGGAACGGCTTATCCAAGGGTAGACTTTCTATTGAATTATTTTGTTTGTAATAAGTATATTACGAATTGGGTTACTTTTTGGTCGAAGATAATGAAAACACTGATGTGGGATCCGAAGAATAAAAAGTATTCTTTATAAATATTGAAGTATCATGTACGGATGGATTGACGAATGTTTGAAGATCCACTAACACAGGGATGCAATTTCTTTCACATTAATTCGTTTGTAGTTATATTTTAGGTCCAGTTAATATAAAATCGAGGATAACGATAGCACAGAGACAGCACCTGCACAATTTTGAAGTTGTATAAGATAGATTTCCACGTAATATGTCACTAAAGAAAATAGTACTAAAGAATCTTCATGAAACTATGTTTTTATCATTCCAAATATGTCTTCGATTTCGTTCTGCTATTCGCTCTTGGAAATAAATGAGCATACCATTTTAACTTTTTCATTTCAAATAGTTCAAGGCTTATAAGAAATACCATTGAGTTTTGCAACTCAATGGAAATACTGATGTTAATTCTTCCTGCTCTAAAACATACGAATCAATACCTACTGATGCCAGTTTCTCTCTATATCATTTTTCATGAATATCATCTGAAATTCAATAACTTTTAATCAAAATTTGATTATCAACTCGTACGAGTTCTTCATCAATGTCTAATGTAAACAAAAAAATATAAACAAAATGGAGGTTACGTCCAGAAAAATGTCAAACTTGTACGAAATCGCTCGAAAGTAGGGTTAGATTTCGAAGCTTATCATTAATCCTTATCTTAAGCCCCCAAATTCCAGGGTTTATATTTAATTGCAAGTTGGGCCATTACACGTGGGTTACGTGACGGTGCAAGATAATTTTTTAACTAAACCTTGGTTATGGTCTTAATCCTATGGTTTTGTAATACGGTGCAAGAGGCCCTAAATGTAAAAACTGTCAGTTAAAGTTGAGGATAACTTCCAGTTAAGTTTTATAATAACGGCCCTTAGGGCAATTTGCACCGTATCACAAAACCATAGACTAAGACCACTGCCAAGGTTTAGGTAAAAAATTATCTTGCACCGTCACGTAATCCACCTTTAATGGCCTTAACTGACTATTAAATTTAAACCCTGGAATTTGGGGGCTTAAAAGAAGAATTAATGGTAACCTTCGAAATCGTACCCTACTTTCTAGCGATTTCGTACAAGTTTGACATTTTTCTGGACTTAACCTCCAGTTTGTTTACTTTTTTTTATTTACATTGGACATTCATATATATATATATAATATATATATATATATTCTTTTGAGATGAGCATTCATGAAGAACTCGTACGAGTTGATAATCAAATTTTGATTAAAAGTTATTGAGTTTCAGACGATATTTATGAAAAACGATATGGAGAGATATTGACATCAGTAGGCATTGATTCGTATTCTTTAAAGCATGAAGAATTAACATTAGTATTTCCATTGGGTTCGAAAACTCAATGGTATTTCTTATAAGCCTTAAACTATTTGAAATGATAAAGTAACAATGACATGCTCATTCATTTCCAAGAGCGAATAACAGAATGAAATCGAAGACATATTTGGAATAAAAAAGCAAAGTTTCATGAAGATTCTTCAGTACTATTTCATTTAGTGATGCATTACGTGGAAAACTATCATATACTACTTTATTATTGTGCAGGTGCTGTCTCTGTGCTATCATTATCCTCGATTATATATTAACTGGACTCGAAATATAACTAAAAACGAAAAGAAATTGCATCCTCGTGTTAGTCGATCTTCAAATGTACACCTTCGTCAATCCATCCATGCATGATACTTCAATATTTATATAGAATACTTTTTATTCTTCGGATCTCACATCAGAGTTTTCATTATATTCGACCAAAAATTCGACTCAATTCATAATATACTAATTACAAACAAAATTATTCAATAGAAAGTCTATCCTTAGTTGAGCCGCTCCTTATCCGAAAGTTGTTTCGGATAAATGAATACTATTTATTTATTCATTTTACAAACGCCAGGATTGTAATTGCATGGAGAAGCTTAAATCTTATGATATTACAAAATATAAGTTTACTTGAGTATATAACTATAAATTTGAATAATGTTAAAAGCCTGATGCAGAAGTAAGAGCACAGGTCTGTGGTAAGAGATCCCTAGTCTTAATGATAATACACAAGTCAGGAACATTACATGCAATATTTTTATGGAAGCTATAAAGTCTGTCATATGTATTTTTTCGGTGGGTTTTTCAATAGATGCATCTTGATTTTTCATATCTTATGAAAATATGGTAATGGTGACCCATAAAATGAGTTTCATCTTTTGAATTAAAATATATCATCAATTAGGGTTAAAATAAACAACATGAAGCTAGTCACAAGTACCAATTCATGAGAAAGTAACCAGATTTGTAGATTAACTTTAATCTAGTTACATTCAGCATCGGTGCAAGCCGAATATTCAAACCAGAGTTTAATAAGTTTATCGTCGCTTAGCTAACTGAAGCTTAAGACGAAAACGGTGCAATTGGCCCTCAATCAATCTCCGCCAGCGCACTTTTGCATTGCCAAAAAGTTGAAAAACGAGATGTATTTGGACAAATTGATAAGTTTGGTTCGTGAAGAGGATTATAATATGATTTTAATAATAGAAAATATAGTGAAGCTTTTTTTCCTCTTCATGTTTCTCAAGTAATAATGCAATAATACATAGTTTTTCACGGAAAAATCTTAATAAAATGTTTCCTAACCTACTTCGTTGAGCGTTTAAATCAAATTGAAAGGCATCGGGATTCGAATACAACCGGAAATCCCCGACAACCGAAACGCTTGTTGACTGAGCTGAGCTGAACTGATAATATGAATGCAACGTCCGTCTACGGATAATAGAGAGATATTGTAACTTTTGAATAGCGCAAGCGTTATGTTATTACGGTGCGCTATATATAACGTTTTGGTGGTTAACGTGGGTTTAACGGTCGTTCCAGAAGTAGACGTATTGCTACACGTTTTTGTTACCGTTACGTTAGTTATCAGTTTGTTTGGTTAGGTTATGTGAGACGTCAGATTTTTGTGTTACAAACTCACGTTTAAACTCCTAAAGCTTGATAATTTGCATTTCTACATTAGTTTTTTGATTCTGGACAAAATGAAAATGGAATCGGAAGCGCTAATTTTACGAGGTGCTAATGCAGAAGAAGTGGAAATAGTTATATTACACAATATAATTGTCATGGTTCAAACTATTTCTAATTTCCAACCCCTCATGTTGCTGCCAAAACTATTTCTCAATTCGTGAAAAAGGATCAAATACCTATTCATGAAAAAAATTTGCTTAGGTAGCACTAATAAATCTTAATGTCTAATATCAGTTGTGTGTAAGAGGTATTTGTAAAATGGACTTCCGTCAAATTATTTGTAAAATAGATTTGAAAAATCTAAGGAAGTTGTGTAATTAATTCCGAAAAACATATTGACCAACAGCTTTTCTATGACAGTGATCGGAGCCGGAAGAGCCCGAAGCTTAACGATTTCTTCCGATATAGAATAGCGTAACGTGAATTGCGGCTCGCAATTTTCCTTAAATAACGTTAGACGCTAACGCTATTAACGTCGCGTTATTCTGAAACTGAATCTGCGCATGCTTAGATGTCAAAAATATCGTTTGCGCTAATAACCATAGCTTTCTATTTGACTGATTAATTTCCGAATTTCTTCACTTCGAACTGAAGTGAATTTGACAAATAGAACACGACTTGATAACAGCTGACGTGCTGTTTTGACAGTTGAGAGAGACTGGAGAACCAACAACTGGAAATATGCTTTGTTTACTATGGGAAAATGCAATTTGGCTTGTGATATTATGTTAATTTGGATATTTTAGACTGAACTATTTACTACTGCACTATCTAGAAACTATTTAATATCTATAAATATAATTCTTGCCAGTTGATTTCGCCTTTGCATGTTGCTGGGTTAAGGCAGGAAATACAATTTAAAATCTAAGTTTCTTTGGAACAAATTAAGATAGTCAAGCTCAAATAATCATCATCAAATTGATGAATACTAGCAATGAGTTGTTGAAGTATTTTCATTTGAAACTATCCGTACCTATGTCGACAGGAACTCCAGTCTGCAGGAATTCTACCAAGTATGCAAAGATAATTCCAAGTAAAAATTTAAAATTTGACTTGTTTCTCATTATTGTATTACAATAATTGTAGAAATTAAATAAATTTCTCTTCTATTCTGTTTAAGAAGAGAGAAATAAGAAAATTTTATTGCCTCTGAAAGGGAAAATCATATTTTCTGAATTCATTCAATCTAGTAATTGCGTTTGAAAATTGGAAAATCAACAAAATAAATGTTATTTTCCAAGACGTCTGTTGCATCGGTTAAGTGGAGATTAGACTATACAATCAATGAGACTTGAATAAGATAGGACTGATTCATTATATTGACATACAGTTATGCAATGAAATTGAATTTGGAGCTGATTTTCATTATCAATCGCATACTATCATCTACAATGTTTTGGTATTCCATACTGATTGAATGCAAGCAAGCATTCCAGTTTTCTTTTATGAAGAAAAAGGTCTAAGCCATCACTGATCGACATTTTAGTAGTCGTATCTTACACTGAACGACTGAACCCAAACCATTCACTCTTTCAACACACCATTCCTATCTTCTACAACCAGGAATATCTAGCCGTGTCCAGAAACGTAATAGTTAGTAACACGATAAAATAGCATATTATTCACCCAATATTTTACCTTTATATAAAAGTAATAAGGTACTTCTATAATAAACCACAACACAGAAAGAAGGCAAACTGAACTTCCAGGAGGTTTTATTTTCAATATCCAACCTGTTTCCCAAATCAATGATTCGAAAACAAAACTTCATATTAAATATTATAAATTATTTAGTTTCATTTATAGCAATGCAACCAGTGGAAAATAATTCACTTGGTGTGATGTTCAAAATTAGCGGGTGCTAGCAAAATTTTCAGGTTCCGTTTGTATAATCCATTAAGAATCTTCAATTGATGGCTTCTTGAATTGTAATTTAGCAGAAAGTACATCTCAATCGTCGACAAACAAATTGTTTATTTACCGGAAAGCAAGGTTATGTTGAACTGATGTGATTACGGAAATCAAATGATTCCACCAGAGAGCAACATCAGTTGGAAGTGATGCGCGTCAGTTCAAAATCACAACATTGTCAAATAGAACGCAGATCAACTGATTTTGCATCAGTTTGGAAGTGATACAGCGGCAAATAGAAAGCGCCTAACGTCACACAAATTTGACAATAGAGAGATATTGCAACTTTTGAATAGCGCAAGAATTATGTTATTACGGTGCGCTATATATAACGTTTTGGTGGTTAACGTGGGTTTAACCACAGATCAACCAGATAAACCACTCGCCTCATTTACTTAGGAAATCTATGTCAACGCAGATATGACCCTGAATCGAGCTAATCAGAATTTTAGTAGGCGTTTGGGGTGCTTTGGGGTGCCAATCAGATTGCAGGAATAGGATTACGTCACTCGCGCCGCTTTCGGACTCGCTTGAAGAGGTTATAAACATGTAAACAATCTGAAATTAATTTTTCATCCTATTTATTGATGAATAATTTCGTAACTGTTCCATTTTAGAATATAATCCAAACAGTTTTTTACAACCAAATCAATTGTTTAGTCATCTTTGAGGTTCTATTTTATGATGACAGCCCCCATTATATGTTTTAATTATACGACAAGAATTGGAATCGAACTTAGGTGGACTCATTCATAATGTTCATTTTATATAATATAAAGGAATCGCAACTGAAGAAAAAGCATTACAACCTCCATTATTCAATTAAAACGATGGGATGTCTAATAAAATTGTATATGATTGCACAAACACTAGGATTGGAATCGAACAAAGTTGGTCTATTCATAGTTTGATTTTATATTGAAATGAATCTCATTTGATGTGAAACTACAAAGATTCTCTGATTAAGGTAAACGGGTTTTCCATAACATTTTTCCAAAATTTTCATTTACTCCAACCGAGTTCTTCTACAGGAGTTTCAGATGTGACAAAACACTCGCTTTGTTATTGGAAATTTGCTTTTCAAATGGTTACATCGAAAAATCTTAGTCTGATTTTGATTTTGTGATTCCTGAATGCCGACAAATCCGTTTTACATTTCGATTTCAGATATTCCAAAATCAAGTATTCAATTTGACAACTGTTTCGAGGAAGAAGAAAGTGTGGTTATGTGTGTTATATTTCTCAAGGTCGTAGAGACGCGATTCCCGCAAACGATGAAGTGATTTGTCTTGTTGGTCTGTGGTTTAACGGTCGTTCCAGAAGAAGACGTATTGCTACACGTTTTTGTTACCATTACGTTAGTTATCAGTTTGTTTGGTTAGGTTATGTGAGACGTCAGATTTTTGTGTTACAAACTCACGTTTAAACTCCTTAAGCTGGATAATTTGCATTTCTGCATTAGTTTTTTGATTCTGGACAAAATGAAAATGCAATCGGAAGCGCTAATTCCACGTGGTGCTAATGCAGAAGAAGTGGAAATAGATATATTACACAATATAATTGGCATGGTTCAAACTATTTCTAATTCCCAACCCCTCATGTTGCTTCCAAAAGTATTTCTTAATTCGTGAAAAAGAAACGAATACCTAATTATGAAAAAAATTTGCTTAGGTAGCACTAATAAATCTTAATGTCTAATATCAGTTGTGTGTAAGAGGTATTGTGAAATAGATTTGAAAAATCTGAGGAAGGAATCGTTAAGCTTCGGTCTCTTCCGGCTCCGATCACTGTCATAGAAAAGCTGTTTGTTAATATGTTTTTCGGAATTAATTACACAACTTCCTCAGATTTTTCAAATCTATTTCACAATACCTCTTACACACAACTTATATTAGACATTAAGATTTATTAGTGCTACCTAAGCAAATTTTTTTCATACTTAGGTATTCGTTTCTTTTTCACGAATTAAGAAATACTTTTGGAAGCAACATGAGGGGTTGGAAATTAGAAATAGTTTGAACCATCCTAATTATATTGTGTAATATAACTATTTCCACTTCTTCTACATTAGCACCACGTGACATTACCGCTTCCGATTCCATTTTCATTTTGTCCAGAATCAAAAAGCTAATGCAGAAATGCAAATTATCAAGCTTTAGGAGTTTAAACGTGAGTTTGTAACACAAAAATCTGACGACTCACATAACCTAACCAAACAAACTGATAACTAACGTAACGGTAACAAAAACGTGTAGCAATACGTCTACTTATGGAACGACCGTTAAATCCACGTTAACCACCAAAACGTTATATTAGCGCACCGTAATAACATAACGCTTGCGCTATTCAAAAGTTGCAATATCTCTCTAATGATCTTTCCGCCGGCAGGAACGTAACGCAGCGGATAGTATGAATCGACCTTAAAACTAAACCAAGACGCAGAGGGCTGGTTGAGGGATTTTCTAGGACAGCTTCTATTATCTCTTCATGGTTTACCATTGAACTTGCTCTTTCCGTTCACTAACTGACGGAAAGAATCCAGTTTGACAAAGTGACCGATTAACATGTTCGGATGTTTGGTGGTTAGGAATTCGACGACACCGGTGTGAAAAGAGCGGCCAAAGATAGCAGCCAAAATCTCCGGAAACACTCGAACGCCGAAACCAGTGGCGTCCGCATAGATTCAGTTTCATCATACGTAATCGATGTAAAATGAGAGAATGGGGAAATAATCAGTGAATTGAAGATATTCAATATTCAATAGATTTATTCTATGGGTAATAAAGGGAACTCGGACATTAATTATTCGAATCAGGCTCGATTTATACACTACTGGTGAATTTAACGATGTCGACCTGAAATCAAGTGGCAATGCAAAAATATTAGGACATTGTCTTTATACAATGATTAGGAATAACTTCATAACCTTATTTGGCAGAAATACTTTCAGGGTAAAATCTTGAATTATCTGAGAAAACAATTGACTTCGGAAGGGGTTCAGTGGTTGAGTTTTCAACCCTTAACTTCTGCGTTCGTTTTCGATGGGAAAACGTAACTCCTTCGTAACTGAATTCACACAAAATATTCTTATCGGTATTATTGAGAATTATCGAATATAAAGCTTGATTTAGGTTGGGCTTCTGGGTTCGTTTTCGACAGGAAAACGTGATACGTTAATCACTAAATTCACAAAAAATATTCTAATGAGTATTATTGAGAATTATCGGAAATAAAATTTGACTTCGTATGGACTTCTGGGGATTAAATTTCAACCCTCAACTTCTGGTTTCGTTTTCGACGGGAAAACGCGATACCTTCATCACTAAATTCACAAAAAATATTCTCATGAGTATTACTGAGAATTATCGAAAATAATATTTGACTTCGGATCGGCTTTTGGAGTTGAACTTTCAACCCTTAACTTCTGGGCCCGTTTTTCGATGGGAAAACGTAATACCTTCATAACCAAATTCACACGAAATATTCTTATGGGTATTATTGAAAATGATCGAAAATAAAATTCGACTTCGGATGAGCTTCTGGGGTTGAAATTTCAACCCTTAACTTCAGGGTTCGTTTTCGACAGGAAAATGGTTCTCTATTGGCATGCAACAACTCATTCCAAGGCCGACTCATATAACCCCAACTTCGGAATCTCTTATTGATGTGATATTGAGAAATGAAGGCAGCATTGTTGATTCGGCCTTCTCGTGCCCATCCGATTTTTCTTTGCATGAATGTGTAGCGTGTAAAATACGACTGAAAAAGACGAGAATTGAACCGAGGCTTTTGACTGTCAGATATTGCAGAGTGTTCAATGAGCAATTGCTTTTTGACGACATTAATGGTGCAGGTTTTTCGAGAATATTTCACATGAAGGATGTTGATGAAAAGGTGAAACCTTTTTCGGATACACTATCGGATTTATTCGATAAACATGACAACAAGAGACAGGGCTAAAGCACGACATACAAAACTGAGGCTATGTGGGAGGAATATAAGCGTTTGCGTAATAAGGTAAATCATACTATAACTAAAGAAAAGCGATTATATTTTCAATATATCACCACGAACACCAACTCGCCGAATATCTGGAGAGTAACTCAGTTTTGCCAGGAATCTAGTCAGGTTTTCGTCCTGAATATAGTTCTACTAGCGCACTACTGAAAGTAACTGATGATACTCACTTGATCATGAAGTGCACAGCCTTTTTTCTGCTTGACTTCAGCAGGGCTTTCGATATTCTTATAGTTATTCTAAGATCTTGTGGAGTCTGCAGAGATGCGCTTCAGCTCTTTACGTCATTCTCAAGGGACGTTCGCAAAGTGTAAAGTTGGGTGAGAAACTCTCCCATGCTAGAGATGTACCGGATGGTTTCCCACAAGGCTCAGTCCTTCGTCCGCTTCTTTTTCTGGTTAGCAAAAGCCAGTTCATCAAGTTCATTCGATATTGTAACGTCCATATGTACGCAGATGATTTTCAGCTTTACTACGATTTCACCGTGAGTGAAATTAAGAATGCGGCATTGAGAATGAATAATGATCTTAATCTACTGGCGGACATCGCTTCGAAACATTTATTAAATTTGAACACAAAAAAATCGTTTGCTGTAGTATTCGGTTCGGCTAGGAACAAAACCATTGTTAAAGAAAAGTTCAAGCCAACAATAAATAATAATAGGTCTCTTGCATGAATTTTTTTTATTATTGGAATCAAATATTCTATCCGTAAGACCATTGAAAAACTTCTATCTATCTTTCTCTCTAATATGTCTACTTTTGAAACGACCGTTAAAACCAAAACGTTATATTTAGCGTAACAGTAGTAACATAACGTTTGCGCTATTCGAAAGTTGCAATATCTCTCTATTATCTACGAAGATATTGGGTAAAACCATGTCAAATTCTTTGGTTCTGTTCTCGTTATCACTCTTATTTAGGGATAGAGATGTCGAGATGTGCAACTTGAATACGTTTGAGCATCCCATAATATCGAATACTGTATCGGATACTTTTGTTGGATACTTGGTATCCAAATTCATACTTATAAAAGCCCGTTGCAATACTGAAAATGATTTTATTATAATATTATTAAAACCGAATAACTGCAAAACGTTGATTGACGATCTTTTAACGCTGCTGTCCAGCATATTGTCACTATAGGATCCAGTAAATGTAAATGTAAAAGGTCGATGCGAACAAATATATTGAACTTATTTTAAGGAAAACTGAAAAAATACATATCTGATTGGATTGAAACAGAGTCTTCGAGTTTCCGGTGTCGATTAAAATAAAATTCAAACGGAATCGGAGATATGCTTTTTGAATTCCTGAAATAAATTCTCTGAATTTTTCTCTCGATTTGTTACTCGGAAAAATCAGGAGATCTGATTGGGCTGAAATATAGTACTCGGCTATAAAGTGGCGGTTTAGGAATTTCAGTGAAATTTGAATGAAACATGAAAATTTCCAAAAAAAAAAGTTTTTTTCAAATTTCTCTATGAAAAATTCTGCATATTGCTACTGTTCATCTACCAACCAAGTTTCATCTCGACCCGATAATTATTTTTCGAGTTATTGAAAAATCAAAATTTCAAATGGCTGTAGCACAAAAACCTTTCGGCAGATTTGGCCTATTAACGAACTTAACCGAGATACTCAGGATCTTAACCTAACCTGTGAATTTCAAGACTCTAGGTTCTTTATTTCGAAAGTTGCAGCGCACACGGCCGGACGGACAGAATCCATTTTGACCACGGATTCTTCATCAGCGAGTCCAACTTAGTCGTTTGAGACCAATTTCGGCTCAAACTTCGAAAATTACAGACATCGTGACGAAATGATAACGCTCTGTTCCCCAGAACAAGCGCGTAAAAACATATTTATAGAAAGTGCCCTTGGGTAACGCGATATATTCTTCAAGCTAAAATGATTCCTATGAACCCAACGGTGAAAAATTGCGCACACTCTCCGGGGTTCATTGAAAAGATATTACAATATAATGTTGATTATGACTGAATAGGCATCGAGACGTGTCTACTCTGGTTATATTCAGCATCATAGTGATCATTTACCGAGTTATATCCTAATTGGATTTTATGAACATTTGAATGATTCCATATTTTATTTTCAGTTGAGAAAATGGAGAGGAAAGAGGAAAAGGGAAAAAAGCAGGAAAAAGTAAGTATATGCAATAACTTCATATTGTAGGAAGTGGGTAGAATGAAGAGATACTTCAAAGAATGATTACTAGTATTTGTTCATTCGTTCATTAATTCATTCACAATACATATTCGATCAGGTACAAATCTACTCAAGTGATGTCAATATATGAAACGAACGAACTTTTTAGTGCTACCAAAGTGTTCCTTGATAATGATTCTTTCAGATTATTTAAAACAGATTCAGTCTAGGACTAGATAGAAATCTACTATGTTTAGTCATTGATACAAATTTTGCTCATTCATGTGAGTTTTACTATTTCCTACTAATAAACAGAGAAACTCTCAATCTTTGCTTGATTTGTAAAAAATTAGCATCATACCTATTTTCCAGGCCTAGAGGTAAAAGGTCAAATAAATGCAAACGTTGTACACGAGTAACCGGTATTCATGAACAAAATGATGTCTAGATATTGTGTAAACATGTGCCAAATGCTCGTCCTGTCACGTGGTCATATTTGTGCGTCGCGGAAGCATTAGTCACTCAGAGCAGCTTGGATGTTGTGGATCAAATATAACGAAAATATCCTAATATGATCGGATGAGTTGAAGTTACGACAATGCCTATGAATTTTGTTTCGAATTTAGATTCACAAAAAAATAATTTGCTGCATATAAAATGTTTTAAGTGGCAAATGCGTCAGCGAAATACGAATATGCAGTCCCTGAAGTGTCTGAGTAGTTTCGTGAAAGAATCAACGGTCTGCCCCAGTTATCAAAATATTGCTCAAAGCTGATATTAAACACCCTGTATCTCGCTTATGCTTCGAAAACGGGGTGTACATCACCAGGCAAAAATTACTTTCCCAATGTCATCCACACAACTATATATGTTTGTCTAGTTTATGGTGAAACACCCAGTATAAACTTAAGGATGAATAAATCAATCATCTTATGATGATAATTAATATCATTTTGATGAATCCCAGACTATGGATCCTTCTCAGTAGTGGAATTTACAAAATCGGTGATAATTCAATCGACCCATCCCTAATTATGGATGTTACAGAAAAATAGTCTCAATATTAGTAAATTTTTATTAAACAGAAGGATTTGCTGTTATGAAAGATGGAGTTGAATTACTTCAAAAACATAACTCTCTACTCGAGAAATTTCAGAAGTTGGAATCGCAAATAAATTAATATCCGATAAAACCTGGAAATAATCCGAACGAAAACAAACCAAGATGGACCAAACAAAGGGAAATCCAATACATCTGTTTCGAGTTGGGATGAAAACAAAGATTACGATGATTTACTTATCGTATGGCCGATAGTATGTGAAGTCGCGGAAGACTTCTTGACAGATAACTGACACCAGTAGCAACCAGTGAAACAGGACAAAAGCTAAGAGAGAGAGAGAGCCGTCTATGAGATAGCTTCCTGATATGCAGAAACTTCAGAGGTCACCGAACAGAATTCCGATCAACGAACGGTTCAGGCATCAAAAGAACCCCAAAATGATTATTGTAAAAGGTTCCAAGAGCAGATGGCGAAGTTCAAGATGATCAAAATTATCGCTTAATATATGGCTTCAAACCATTGAAGAATCAACCTATTCGAAGACATCTGAGTAAGATGTTTCCAAATCGCTATTTTACTATCGAGTTGCAACCAACAAAAGCTGACTCAAAAAGTATGTTCTTCAAACTGGACTTCATGAAAGAAGTCGGAAGAAGTCATAATCAGACGCTACAAATGTTCTCGAAGGAGGAATAAACGAAAAAGAGTCATTTCTTGGAGAGTCGGTGCATTGACGCAGACTGTTTCGTGGAACACTGGCTGTCAATGATATATTTTCGAAAATAAATTCGGGAAACTTTTTTGTGATTGAAACATGTGTATAATTTTGAGTATACACTTGTTTCAATCAATCATTTTTTATTTGAGGATTCAGCCACCACCCCAGAAACTTCATTGTTGCTAGCTCATATTACCGATAATCTTCACGTCTTGAAAGAAACTGAAAGAACTCGCTGGAGTTACCCAAGTTGATTGTCATTTTAATTTCCAAACCTTCATCAGAAAATATATCCGAAGTTATTGCTATTTTGACAGAGTTACTCGAAATATTTCAAGAAGCATACACCGCCTACCGGTTTATTCTCTCTGACGATTTAAATGGTCACTTCGAAGAAGAAACGTTAAAATATTATATTGGGATCTTTTCTGAGCTGTCGAGAGTTTCTAGCCTATCCCGTCAATGTACCTTCAGATAATATTTTGTTTAATCACCGTCGACTCCGTTGTGAAATTGGCATTCGAACCTCATTCATCAGATTATATGGCCCAGATTGTAATCATTTCGATTCAGAAGGTGTTTCCTGAAAAATGAAAATTCAACGGCTTCTTCTTAGCTGTTTAAACCGAGAACTGGTCAGGAATATATGCTTTTGATACTGCGATCCAGTTTTATATTTTCGCCACCCTGCTCGGAAAATCGAAAAAAGGTCTGATTGAACTAATTTTGATATGACATGTCAGTAACTTCCGTATATATTTCAGATTTTACATGGCAGATTTCTCGATACCGGCATCTATCGACGAAAACTGAAGTACGACACCAGAGCCGTATTTTGACAACATTTGGACCTCATTTCAGACACAAAATATATCGAAGGGTGTCTGCACCTAGTATTCTATGCATCTATGTTTAGAGCCTAAATTTATCGGCTTAGTTCGTGAGCGAAAACAGTCAAACATTTTCGGCTTTCATTTGAAATTTTGGGGTAATTTCCTCAATTCTCACGGGATCGGATTGAAAATTGTATTATTTGTATGATATCGACACGGAATTTCCGTATCATTAACAAATTTTCAAGCATTTCGAAAATTTATAATTTTTTTCTTCGAAAAATATTCACATACCAGGTCGATATTCAACCTTAATATACCAAATTTCTGCTCTTATATTTATTTTCGGAAACATAATGTCAAATTTCGATGTTATTTCTCAGGTATCGCTATTGGCGTCCGAATTTTAGATTGCAGCGCTACAGTGGCCAGTTTGAGAACCTTATATAGTCAGATAGGAGCTAGGTTTTGTAGTGTTTGCTTGTATATCTGATTGATTAAAATTCGATATTACGATTTATTCAAATTCTTCTTCAGTTGAAAGGAGTGGTTCTGTGTATAAATATTTAATTTTTATGAGGGAGCTATGCATCTCTTCAAATTCAGTGTATCAATGCTACAATTACTGATAAGTATTTTAATATCAATTTATTCCGACTCTAATTTGCAAGATTAATTCGAAATTATTGGTTAAATCTTGAAGACAAGGACGAAGTGGGCAAAATCGGCCAAACAGTTTCGGAGTTATGCCCGTATGAAATTTTGAGGTTAATTCCTCGATATCTCATAAAGAACTGATTCGATCGGATTAAAACTTCACAGTAAGTTCTTGCATATCAACACGCAACTCAGCGCGGAATTTTGTATGGATCTCGTTGTTAGAAAATTCAAAAAAATTATTATTCGAAAATTGTTGGAATTTTTGTTGAAATTTTTTTTTAAGTTAATCAGATTTCAACGAAATTTGGCACAAACCCTTGAAATCATTCTTCTACAACAATGTTTCAAGTTTCAAATCGATACGATATTCACTTCCGGAAATAAATGGAAAAAAATTTGTAAAATTTCGTTGTTTGAAATTTTGACGTTATGTCCTCAATATCTCAAGAAGTTCAAATGCGATGATCGGAACTTCGTAATTATCTGAAAAATACCAAAGTGAAACTTATTGCAGAATTTGGTATGGGTCCAATTGTTAGAAAATTCATTAAAAAATGTTCATGCCGCAATGTTTGACTTTTTTATCTTCGGAAAATGTTGAACAGAACAGAATAGAAATTTGACACAGACCTTAAAATCAATATTCAACAACGATGTTTCAGATTTCAATTCGATACAATCTTTACTTCTGGAGATACATAAAAAAATTAATGTCAAATTTCGTTGTATGAAATTTTGAGCTTATTTCCTCAATAACTCAAACAGTATGATTGTGATCACATCGAAATTTCGCAAACTTTTGAGGAATATCAACGCGCAACTACGAAAAATTCCTTCTTGAAAATTATCCACATCTTTATCGAAAAACGAAATAGTTTTTCAGATTTATTGACCAGATTTCCATGAAATTCGGCACAGACCTTAAAGATAGTAGTCGACAACAGTTTTTCAAATTTCAACTTGATCTGATGTTCATTTCCGGAGATACAAGGGAAAAAAATATGTCGTATTAACCAGAATATCATCCGAAAAAGACGACTTTAAGATACTCCATATTTTCATTGCAGGTTTGGGGGTCAATTGAGAAGGTCGAATTCGTCGTGGAAAGTTAAAATACCCTCAATAATTTCGTAGTTTCCTTATATCACCAATAATGTAGATATGATCGAATCGAAATTCTGCTCTCGGTTGAAAAATGACGGTGTAAAAGTTCATGCAAAATGTTTTGAGGAAATGGCTTCTAATGTGAACAAGCGCGTGTCAGCTCCCGACTTCACCTCAGTGCTTTTCTAGGTTTTCGTAAACCCTCTAAGTGCAGGTTTGCATTTACGACTCAGTTGTGATATCTTGCCGATAACCGAGTTCTCTATTATGTCCATTTTTTTGTAGCTATCGTCGCTTACTCATGGTTCAATGCCTAGGTCGAGGCCGCCACAGCCTGCCGCACCAAGCAATTCTCCACGATGGCCAGATGCAGCTGTAAGTACTTCTTTTTTTCTTCTTTACAGATTTCTTTGTATTTGGAGTTTGTTTGGTGGTAATGCCTTATTGGATTCGTCAAATCCAGAAATATGTGCAAGTTATGAACATCACTAATTGCGAAAGTTATTTGAAGTTGAAGATATTTCAGCGCAACGGAAAACTTGATATTTAAAGAAACTAGAAAAGAGGATATTTCGAGCCATGTTGAAGGATTTTTTTGAACTCACAAGTGTATTAGTTTTTTTTTACTTTAGGTTTCGATCTTGACTATCTCGGCTGAGTTCGTTAGGGGGCAAAATCGGCCTAACAGTTTCGGAGTTATGCCTATATGAAATTTTGAGGTTAATTTCTCTATATCTCGTGAAGTAATGATTGGATCGGATTAAAACTTCGTCATTAGTTCTTGCATACCAACACGCAACTCGATGCGGAATTCCGTATGAATCCCGTCGTTAGAAAATTGAAAAAAAATATTATTCGAAAATGTTTTGAATTTTTGTTGAAATTTTTTTTTTGCTCGGAAAGTGTTGATTAGATTTCAACGAAATTTGGTACAAAACTCAGAATTCTTCTTCTACAACAATGTTTCAAGATTCAATTCGATACGATATTCACTTTCGGAGATAAATGGGAAAAAATATTATAAAATTCGTTGTTGTTTGAAATTTTCACGTTATGTCCTTAATATCTCAAGAATTACAAATGTGATCAGATCGAAACTTCGTTATTACCTGAAAAATACCAAGGCAAAACTTATTGCAGAACTTCGTATGAGTCCAAGTGTTAGAAAATATTGAAAAAATGTTTTTTCCAAAATGTTTAAAATTTTGTTGCAAAATCTTCTTTTCTCGGAAAATATTGAACAGATCTTATCGAGATTTGGCACAGAACTGAAAATCAATATTTTACAACCATGTTTCAGATTTCAATTCGATACGATATTTACTTCTGGAGATTCATAGAAAATTATATATATATATATATATATATATATATATATATATATATATATATATATATTGTTTGGTAACATATCGAAGGAGTTGGTGCTGACAGCAATAGAATTTAGTTGGGACAGAATTGGAGCACACTGCAATATATCAAAAGAGTATTTTAGGGAGATAATCTCCTTCCTTTTGGAGTCTGGTTACTTCTTGTTTGATGGAAACTACTACTTACAGATGATGGGTTGTATCATGGGTTCCAAACTCAGCCCCATTCTATCGCTTTATGTGATGGATTATGCGCTTAAGACCTGTATACCAAAGTTGACATTTACGCTTGCATTTTTGAAGAAATTTGTAGATGATCTTATAATATCTCTACCAGCAACAGGTATTGAAGAAATCTTGGAAGTTTTCAACAGTTTTGACCCAAAATTAAAATTCACAGTTGAAACAGAAGATAATAATAATTCAGTTCCATTTTTGGACACCAGAGTATATAGAGTGAATAACACTGTGAAACTGGACTGGTACAGGAAGCCGACATCAGCAGGGAAGTTTATACATTTTTTGTCAGATCATCCCATAAATATAAAAATTAATTTCATAAGGGAACAAAAGAACAGAATCGTTAAAATATGTGATCCAACATTCAGAGAGAGAAGTTTAAACAAACTGTTTGAGCTATTACTTGAAAATTCGTATCCAAAGACAATGTTACGGAAACTTCTGTTTTCTGCATCAGAGAAACCAAGGGAAACTCGGACGCAACCAGTCAACGCGGAAGAAAAAGAACTTATCAAATATCGAACCCTCCCAAATATACCCCATCTCACTAACAAGATCAAAAAGTGTTTCAAAGATCATAAAACCATAAGAATAGTACCGCAGTGTAAAAAGAAAGTGTCAAACTTGTACTCAAAATTAAAAGATCGAATACCAAAAAACCTACAATCTAATGTGGTGTACGAAGTGGAATGTGCAGACTGTCGCGAAACCTACGTAGGACAAACCTGCCAATGGCTAAAGAATAGAATGACCTTACACAAAAGTGACATCAAAACTAACAATCCAAGATGTGCTCTATCTATCCATGCCAACAAATATTCACACAGGATTGATTTGGAAAATGTGAAAATTCTAGATATGAATATGAATTATAGAAAAAGATGTATTTTGGAGATGATCCATATAAAAAAACAAAATAGTAAAATCAACAAAAAAACAGATACACAAAATCTAAGCCCAATATATTCATATCTTCTAGAGTATTCGAATAAACCGCTTTTCGATGGTCCAGTAGATGGGTGACTTTGACAGTTACCGTAAATAACATAATAATTTTTGATTGAATTGTAGAAAAATTTTTATCCTAGATGACTGAATTGCCACTTATATGTATTTTATTTTGAAATTGTTTAGTGTAGATGACTTAAAGATTAACCTCGCATTCAGTGAGTAAATGTAGATTGTTTATGTTCCTAATTTTAAATGTGATGTTGTTTTACAGTTGCCCCGAGGAAGAAACTAATCGGTTTCGAAAGCTTGGCTATATGAATAAAGAGTAAACATATCTTGTTTATTATTGATCGACATCCCTTAACCTAATACTATAATATAATATTACCAGCGATCATTATCTAATACATTATATATATATATATATATATATATATATATATATATATATATATATATATATATATATATATATATATATGTTTAGTTTGATGTTTTCACGGATGGAAATATGATATGGATACATTTTGGGATTTAATTCCGTGTAGAAATAATCGACATTTAAAATGAGTTTATTTCAACGTTTCGACTACAATCTCAATGTGTCTTTTTCAAGAATATGTGATATACTATACTGGTTTCAGTTGCATTCAGTTCTTCTTCGTCTTAGATTATATCGCGGCTGTACTTCTCGTGTTTCATTGGTGTCATCCCTACCGCTCCGAGGCTGCGCCCTGCTTCGGTTTCCTTCAGATGAATGTTTGTCGTCGTGTTGATTACTGGCGGACCCATGCGAATATTTAATAATTGCAGCTCTCCAGCTCGCAGATAGTAACATGAATAAGAGGGACGACGCTTTGACATTATCTGCGGGCTGGAGAGCTGCAATTATTAAATATTCGCTTGGGTCCGCCAGTAATCAACACGACGACATAAAATTTCTGGAGAAAAAATGCCTAAAAATTCTTTTCCTAATCTACTGACTGTGCGATCTCAACTAAATTCCGCGGAAAGTTCCTCGTAGTTATGTTTCAACCAACTGCTGAGTTGCAATTCAATCTTTCGGGTAGGTTCGGAAATATCGGAGAAATAATAACCTCACTATTTCAAATGGCTTCAACTCCCAATTTCGCCCACTAACGAACCTGACCCATTTTGAAATGCAAATAGGATTCTCCGTACGCCTGTAATCTTGCCTATGGTCAGAATCAATTTTGACATGGATTTAGTTTTATAGAAATCCCAACAGATTATTCTAACACATTCAGCAATGGGAATCGGTTCAGGTCCGTTTGATTATTCAGTGAGATGTGTTTTTCATGGTACCTGTTGATTTCAAACAGGCCTCAACGATCCTACGATCTCACACCATTAGATGACATGATTGAGGAGATTCAATTTCACTATTTTGGTACACATGGAAGTTGAAACTTCGCCTCTTTATTTCTGATATACGGCATCAGATGCTCGATTGAGTGTTCGAAGTAGTCGATTGTGGTTTATTCGGGCCAGTCGTAGGTGGCGCCTATGTGCCCGAAATCATCTTGATCCATATGAATTCCTCTACATATCTCAATTGCAGGATCCGATGCAGCAGCATCAACTGAGGCAGCTGCATCAATTGAAGCAGCATCAGTTGCCTGAGGTGCGATTATCCAATTGAGATTTAGTTTTGTTTCTCTCAAAAAATATTCATACTGTAACGTTTTCTCGTTTTGTCAAAACGTTCAGAATAATTTAAATATTCATTTACACTTATTCACACCAATAACAAATAACCCAACAACTATTTCTATCAAAGTCTATGCACAATTTATTTCCACACTATTTAGTTTCACTGATCACTTCCCGTTTCGTATTACTCCGCTGAATAAGTAAGTCCCTGTGCTGCTCCGCTCCCGTCTTTTCATCACGTGTAGAACTTCTAGCGATCGCTAGAAAGCTCTAGTCAGGCGGATGACGCATAGACATCCGGAGTCTTCTAGAAGGCTCCCGCACATACAGGGCCGTACTCGTCACACTGTCCCCTCCTTAAGCCTGTTCTGTCCCAGAACAGATTCCATGTGTTTCTTTGAGGATCGTGACGAAATCTGCAATCGTCATCATCTCTATAGTAGCCCTTCTGATGGAAGTGACAGTCTACGATTTTGCTGATCTTTTCGGTTTTCTTTGGGTTGAAATGACATACCAAATCTGTATACCTGTCTTCTGAAAAACTTCTTCAAGCATGCTCTGCACAACCCGCCAATTCAGTTGATTCAGTCCACAACCTGACTTGGGAACAGCTAGTTTCCTGATCCCAAAGCACTTAAGGTCTTTTTTCAAGCCATGTTGTGCTGTCCATAAATTCTTGTAGGTGGGCTCCTGATAGGAATACTGCTTGGTGACTATGTAATACATGAACCGACCCTCTGACTTCCGTCTCAGGCATTTTCCGATTAGGGGCTGCTGTCACATCAGTTCCCCTTAACGTCCAAATTTATTTCTGAATACTCTTGCTATTCCTCTACTCATTCTCAGATCGGCTGCTACACAATAAACAAGAGAGTATTCGTCGGAAACTGTAAACAGGTCTTGATGAACTTCCTGTGTGACGCCAAACCGTGCAACGCGTGTAACCCAATAGTTATTCATGAAATTATGGAAATCGCCGTTTTCCTTTTCCGGAACCTCGATGAGACGTACGGGGCCAATCGGTTGAAATGGAACGCCTTCGGTTTTCCTCTGGGAAGCTTCCGTACCCCGTAAACTAAATCATGTATCCATTTCATAACTTTATACGGTCCTTTGCACTGTCTTCGCTGCTTTGGTTAAAATCTTGTTTTCTCTGCGGGTTATACAACGACACCAGATCTCCTGCGGTGAACCCTCCTTCAATGGCCTTGATATCGTAGCGCATTTTCATCCGATCACTTGCTTGCTGCGTTCGATTGCGCACGTTATCATGGATTTAATCGAGCTTGCTTCTCAATTTGCTGAAGTAGTCCTCCCCGGCTACATCTTCTCCAGGCTTACAACCAAACCCAAGGTCACTAGGTAGTCAAATTTCTCGACCGTCCAAATTTATTTCTGAATACTCTAGCCCTTCCCCTACTCATCTTTAGATCGGCGGCTACACAATTAGCAAGAGAGTATTCCTCCTTGTAAACAGGTCTTGATGAACTTCCTGTGTAACGTAGGTATTTTTTTAGAGGAAGAAGGTCTGGATTTCAAACAAAACCACTCTTTCAAAAACAAAGCCCAACCGGTTTCGACTTTATTCTAAAGTCTTCTTCAGGGCTCTGAAATGGATAATGGTGAATAAAAGCTAACGATACAAAAACAATCAATATAACACAATGACAATGTAAAACGTACTAACATCTATAAATCTTAATTACTCTAATTGGCATACAACAATATTTAAACTTACAGTTTTTTAACAAATGGTCTTATTGTCATTTGTGATGGAGAATGTGCCAAATAGGAAACAAAAACGGATACATACAAACACATAGGGAGTACAATTCTTACTGAATTAGGAACCTTCAACTCATATGTCAATTTGAAGAAGACCGAGAAAGGGAAACGATCCAACTTACGGAACTGAAGGATTAGTTCACAATTTAAATATTTCTTTTTCTAATTTTATTTATTAGACTGTAATATGCCGTATTCAAATTATCGATATCTGTTCTTTTATTTATCGAACGATTATCCTGTCTGATAGAAATCATTTCATGTAATAAGCGTTTTTTTAAGTTAGTTTCAACACCTAATATTTTTATTTAATTTGAATCGAAGTTAAAAGCATGAAGGTTGTTGTAGACATGCTCGGATAATGCTGTATTATTTTCTTTTTTTTTTTTCAGAGGATTAAGTATATTTTGGGAATCTCTTCTGTGTTCATTTATTCGGTCCCTTATGTCTCTACTCGTTTGTCCAATGTAAGTTGATTGGCAATCGTTACAATTAATTTCATAAATGACATTATCTAGCCACTCTTTTTGGGTTTTACTTTTAATCTTTAATCTTTATATTGTGAAAAGGTCTCAAACTGTTCAGTTCCTATGTAACGCCAAACCGTGCAATTCGTGTTCCCCATAGCTATTCATAAATAGATGAGACGTACCTCTTCTTCGTCTCCCTGTGTTGACGCGTACGGAGCCAATCGAGTGAAATGAACGACTTTCGGTTTACCTCTGAGGAGCTTTCGTATCCGATAAACTCCATCATTTATCCTTTTCACAACTTCATACGGTCCTTCCACCTGTCTCTGCAGCTTCGGTGAAAATCCTCTTCTTCTTTGAGGGTTATACAACCACACCAGATTTCCTGCGGTGAACCCCTCTTCAATGGCCTTGATGTCATAGCGCATTTTCATCCGACCACTTGCTTGTTGCATTCGATTGCGGACCTTGTCGTGAATGTGATCTAGTTTGCGTTCCAATGTGCTTACATAGTCCTCCTTGTCAACATCTGCTCCAGGCTCACAACAGAACTCAAGGTCACGAAGTCGTCTAATTTTTCGGCTGGAGTTTCCTTGGTAGATTCTTGAATCGAAGATCTATATGCCATCGTGAATAGATGCAAATATTCATCCCAGTCCCGCTGGTGATCGGAGACTACTTTGGCTAGATGTTTTTCCATGGTCCTCAGCATTCGTTAGACCATCCCATCTGATTGGGGATGCCGCGGTGTGATTTTTGTTTTATTGATCCCCAATTTTCAACGAACTTCTTGGAATGAGGTCGACTCGAAATTTCGGCTCTGGTCACAATCCAGTTCTTAAGGTATTCCAAATCTGCAGAAGAATTCTTTGACCAATTTATCAGCAACCGTACTTGCCTCTTGATAAGGAATACCGTACACTTCCACCCATTCGGTAAAATAGTCCATCGCTACCGAAATGTACTTGTTTCCGTGGTCTGTGTCAGGAAAGGGTCCCGCGATGTCGATAGCTTCTCGTTCCATGGGAGATCCGACGTTATATTGCTTCATTGGAGCCTTTCCTTTGCCATATGGGCCGTTAGCTGCAGCCCAAGCTTTACATGTTCTACACCAGTCTTTAACGTCTTTCTTACAGTTTATCCAATAAAACCGCTGCCTGACTTTCTGTAGCGTCTTAATTATCCCAAAATGTCTACCTGGAGTTCCATTATGTAGTCTGGTCTAAACGTCTGTCACTCGACTCTTCGGCGCAATCAACTGAAGCCTCTGCTCAGATCCATCTTCATTTTCTCAACAATGGTTCAGAAGACCTTAATCGATCTTCAACGTTTCCCGGCTGAACTTTGGTTTACTGGAAATCTGATTCGGAAAAACAATATGGACGTTGCGGTTTGGGGCTATCTCACGATTCTAATGGTACCATTTTTGTTTTGCGGAAATGCGCTGTTGCCAAGTTGGGCACTTCGGATTACTGGAAATCTGCTATGGAGTTGGTTCATAGTGGAAGTTATTCTAATGAACTGGGTGACTCATGATCTAAAATTCGAAGTTTGCGGAAATGCCATGTTGCCAAGAAATGAACGTTTGAATACGTTGGAAAAAGATTTATGGAAATTTCGGTTGCAAATTCTTGAAATGTAGGTATCTTGAATCTTGACGAATCTCAATAATTTTCTTTCTTACCGAACGCGCTGTTGCCAAGTTGGTCACTTCAGATTGATGGAAATCTAAGGTCGAAATAGTTCAAAGTGGAAAACATTTTGAGTTTGAGAAAATGCCAAGTTACGAGCGCTATAAATAATTGGAAATTCTTAAATGGAAACTTTCATTATCGGGGCATTTTTCATGACTCCCAACCATAATTTAAGACACCTAGTTGGATTCGATTAGTTAAAATAGAGCGACGGGAAATTCACTCAAAATTTTGTTCAATTTATCAACAACTGGTACATAATATTCTCGAGTGATCTCACCCTTGCGATAGGGCTTCTTGTATCAAAAAAATCTCAAGTGAAAATTATTCCAAGTCATTATCTAATTAGCATGGTAGCAATATTTGTGATCCAGACTTGTCCTACTTAACATTTTTTATGTTTTATGTAAAACTGGACCAAGTGCCAATCAAAATGCGCACGTCCGGCCGACAATTCTTGAATCATGTCGAGGGTTGGTTGATGATCGCGAGCGTCCGGCCGACATTTCGCAAATCCGCGCGCGCGAATTTGCGAAATGTCGGCGGACGCGCTCGGTACGCTCGCTTATCTTGTCTTATCGATACCATGTGACATATGATTGAGTAATATTAACAGAATGCTCCCTTCTGTTGTTGAAAACAGTAAATCCGTCTCTACCGAAACAATTTCAGTAATAATGAAACTCTGGCGAGATCTAATTATTGTAGATGCATAGGTATAAAATTCTCAGAGCAGATGAATTGGCGGACTGGGCAGGTAATCAGGTTATGCTGATGGGGCCAGTCTTGAACACCGAAAAAATGGAAGTGGGAGAGTAGCGAAGGGCGCTGGGTGCTGGCAATTAAAACTGTACTAAGATATCAATTGTTTGCAATACGACGAAAAATCATCACAGAGCCATTTGTGTGATGAAATGTTCATTGGTGACTAGCTTCACCACATTAAACTTCCAAAAGATGAAAATTATATCATTTGAATGAGATGCAGATCTATATGTCTTGAAGCAATACTTCGTTATGTCTCCGAATTGGTTTTAGAGATTCACCGGATTCAATTGAATGATTTCTATTTATCTCCATATCAGATTTGAAATCATTCAAATTATTCAATTATTCGAAAAAAAATTTATAATTTCCAAGATTCACATATATTTTATCATTCAATTTCAAAATGTGCTGGAATCAGCTTATTTCCGGGAACTTAGAATTTCATATGCAGTCTCTTCGTTCGACAGTATAATCTGTCCACTTATTAATATTAAAAATAGAAATTGGTTCATGTTGGTTTCCTATCAATAATGAACTACTGTAATAATAATATAACCTTATAATGTAATCATGATGTTCAATTTTTGCGCATATCCATATCAGATTGCCGGTAGGTACTACGAAGTGACCAACTTGGCAACAATCTCCAACGGCTTCCATTGTTCATAATTTGGCAACAGCAAAATTTCGAAAACAATACTGAAAGTCACCTGGCTCAATAAAATAATGTCCTCTTCGAACCCAAAGTGAACAACAGTGCAACAGCGTATTTACAGAAAATTAAAATTACTCAGATACGAGATAATCCACATATTTTTCGATATTCTGCAACCTGAATTCCCTTAGATCTATTTTCAAGGGTTGCCAGTATCCATTACTTGGCAACAGCGCATTTCCGCAAATATCGAATGTCATATCATGAATCAATCAGCCCACTAGAAAGATGTCCACTTCGAACCATCTTTACCATCAGATGGTCACCATCAGATTTCCATTAATCCGAAGTGACCAACTTGGCAACAGCGCATTTCCGCAAAACAAAAATGGTACCATTAGAATCGGGTGGGAGCCCAAAATCGCGATGTTCATATTTTATTTACATATCTGATTTCCAGTAAACCAAAGCCTTACCCGTTTCCCATTGTGCCCAATACGGCTTCACATTTTGAGTCGGTCTATATAATTCTTCCCAAGTAGGTCTTCTACCGATCTTCTTCCAACTCAGGATTATTTTCAAGCCTGGATCTTCTTCTTGTGCTCGTTGAATTTCTTGGGGTGGCCATTCATCTTCAGTTACTGTGTTCCTTCTCGAATCGGCTTTGTCTTCCACACGTGAGCAATGACTGCAATTCTCGGGGCAAGGTCGTCTTGATAACGCATCAGCATTTCGATAGGTAGCTCCCGTTTTATGTTCGGTATCGTAGTGATATTCTTGCAGTCTCTCGATCCATCTGGCCACTTGTACTTATAGGTTCTTAAAATTCAGGAGCCATTTCAAAGCAGTATGATCCGTTCTCAGCAGAAATTTCTTGCCGTACAAATATTTGCAGAAGTGTTCTAGGAACTTGATGACTGCTAAAATTCATTCTGGCAGTAATTCCATTCTGGCGTTCTGACAAGACGTTGCTGAAATACTTTATGACTCTCCCTTGTCAATTCTGTACTTGTGATGGAACGCCTCCGATGGCTGAATTACCAGCATCCGTGTCGAGCACAAACTTTCCTTCAGCTCTTGCATGGCTCCAAACTGGAGCTGTGGCCAGAGCGTTCTTCAGCTGTGCGAAGGCTTCAGCGCAATCATAGGACCATATGTACTCCTGTCCATCATCTGTCAATTTTGTTAGAAGTTTGGCAACGTTGGCGAATCCAGACACGAATCTTCTGTAATAGCTGCATAAGCCTAAGAAACTTCGCAATTCACTCGTGTCTCTCGGTATAGGCCAATCCGCTACTGCTTTGCTCTTTGTCCGGGTCAATTTTCACGCCCCCTCGAGAAACTACATGTCCTAAATAGTTCACCTCTTTTCGAAATAAATTACATTTCTTTCGACTCAGCATTAGTTTGGTTTCACGAAGTCACTGAAAAACCTCGGATAGGTGGTGTAGGTGGCCTTGGAATGATATTCCCACTACTATCACGTCATCTTGTTACACCAGGCCAGTTTTCCAGGAGAGTACTCTCAATATAGTCTCCATCAAACGCCAAATGTAGAAGGAGCGTTGCATAAACCGAAGGGCATCACTCTAAATTGCCATATGCCAGTTCCGATACTGAAGCCAGTTTTCTCTTTGTCTCTTCGATGTAAGACATTCTGCTAATATCCACTCTTCAAATTCAAGGTGAAAAACCGACGCGATCCCGAGAGTGTATCCAATGTATCATCAAGTCTCGGTAGGGGATAGCCGTCCTTCTTAAGAACTTGATTGACCTGTCTACAGTCTACACAGAACCTAGTGGACCCATCCTTCATCTTCACTAACACTACAGGCGATGTCCAAGGGCTATTGGATGGTTCAATGACACCTTTTCTTGCCATGTCTTCAATAATCCGTTCAGCTTCTTTTTTTGCCAGAGGAAGACGTCTGGGGTGATGTCGGATGGGTTGTGCATCACCAGTATTGATTTTATGCTGCACAATATCGGTCTTTCCTGTACTTTCGTCAATGGCAAACACGTCGGAGAATGTGTGAATCAGATTCCTCACTTCGGTTAGTTCATTACGGTCAAGCTCTTGACATTTTGAGGCGAGGAGGAGGTTCACCAGCTCTTTAAAATTCTTCTGGCTTTGCGAGACTTCGCAGTACCTATCCCACCAGAAATATGGCAATCTGTTGATTTCTTCTCTACTGATTTCTTCAACAGGTCGGTATATTTCATGGACTTGTCGAACATTAAATTGTCTTCTATGCGACGCCTGCTTCGCTGCTTCGAATTCCAAAGCCTAAGCTAAAGCATCATCTATGGTTTTAGGACGTGCAAGTCTCAGGGCTTGTTGTATTTCTTTGTTCTTGATCCCATCTACAAAGGTTTGGATTGACAGCTGTTCAAAGAAGCTGTCTGGAGCAGTTGGGTAAGCCAGCCTGACTATTTTAGCCATATCGCCTTCAAACTCCTGGGATTTTCTTCTGCTTTCTGCACCCGGTTCTTTATTTGGGCATGATAATCTTGTTGTAGGTGTCTCGATGTAAGAACTTAGTAACAGACTTGTTGACTCACCGGAATCGTTCGCAGAATGTTGAGTGCCTCCCCTCGTAGAGCTATTATTAATAATGTGGCTTTTTCGTTATCGCTCCAACTGTTTTTGATATGTCGACCAGGGCACTTTTCCATCAAATGTTGGAGGCTTGTTCTCTATTTTTGCACTTTCGATATTATTTTCCGTTTTCGAGATGCAATAGGATAATGTAGCCGGATGATTTTATCCAATTGATATTCTTTTCAAGGACTTTATCAACTTAGGATGCTGCTCAGTTATTCCTCTTATTTCTTCAAATTTTCCGTTATTTTCTTCATTCACTTCGTCAAAGTTTTCATAGAATTTTCATTTACTTTGTCTATTCCTTTCTTCATTTCATCTTAAATGCTTTCCATTTTCTCCCCCAATTCAATTGCAAATTGACTAACCAACTCATTAACATTCCGAGAATCTTCTTCTGCCTTATATTCCAGTTTATAGATCTTCTCATTAATTTTACTCAAAAACTCCATAATCGCCTGCGTCTCCACTACATTCTGTGGTCTTGTTGTCACTGGTATGAATTTCAATCAAGAGAGTTTATTTATTCAATTCGAGCGATGTCGAACCGCACACCTGATACCAATGTAACGTTTTCTTGGTTTTCAAAACGTTCCTTCCCTGTGCTGCTTCGCGGCAGTCCTTATTTAACTCGTGGAATTAATCAGAAGGTTCCAGTCACCAGGCGAAGGCCGCGTAGATGTCCGGAGTTCTCTAGAAGACTCTCGCACAGACAGGGCCGAAGGCGATTTCCCGATCTGAAGAAGTCTCTTTCCGTCGAGACACCATTCGTTCCGCTCCAAAATTGCTGAGATACCGAAAAAAATCGCGAACTTGACGAATTTTGCTCGATTTCGTCAATTGGACTATCTTGCGACCTCGATCTCCTCCGAAGGCAAAGCTTCTCGGCCGAGACCGAGGGTGGGAAAAGAACCATCAAGGACAGAACCGACCCCCGTGGAATTCTCATACTTCACAAACCAACAGAAATGTACGAAAATCGCGAAAGGATGTTTAAAATTTATTGACGTTTCTTAATTCTCCGAAAAATTCTGACAACCATCGAGTCGAACTTTAATCAACTTCAAGCGATGGACCAAAATGTTTTTGGTTATTCGCGGTTAACCGCATTGGTTATGTGTCAGAGGATATAACGACGTCACAACCAATAACCACTGTCATTGTCGCTTGAATGCGTTGGTTTAAACCACAAAATACAAATCCTTTTTGCGGTGTGAAAACTATTTTGACTTTTGATTAGAATAAAGGTCATAAAGGCATTGACAGTGTTCAGTTAATTTTTTGTTTTCTAAATAATGGATATTCGTAGTGAAAAACTTTACATTACTGGCTATTGGGAACTTCTGCGAAGATGCCACCGCCCTAACGGTTAAATTTGGAACCTGTCCAAGCTAATAGTTTTTTTTATGTGAACAAAGAGTAGAAATGTGGTGGTCGTAGTGGAGAACAAATATTTATTGAGCAGAGCTACAATTCTTGACAAAATTTTTAGAATTTTGTGTTAGATTTCTTGAGAAGGAACTTTCCGTTTGGATCACGATATAAAATCGTGCTTCAAATCACGGGTCTGACAGCCTGGGTCAGTGCTGTCAGGTGGAAATTGAACAAAATCGAAGGAAAAACGCCGAATTACTGGCGAAAACTGTATGAAATGGCAAGAACTAAGCACGGGTCATTGATTTCAAGCGAAATTATGAAGAAATCGGTGATTTTTCCGAAAGAAATTTCATGAATCTATCTGTTGACCGAGAGCTCCTCAAACGGAATTTTAACATGAAATTCAACGAAATCGACGGAAACACGGGATATATTATATTGAAATGGATCGATAAGAGGTTGGTACAGTCCCCTTTCAACTATTTTACCATCATCTTTGAGTTTTTTCCAAAATTTCAGCATAATTTGTATTTGTTCAGAACATTCTTTCTAACGGGAATCCTACCGATGTGTACGAGCTAGGTTACTTTTCCGGTAAGTTTTTCAAGATTAAAGATCGTTTTATTAATTTCCGATGTCCTTTCAGCTATATTTATTTCCGCTTTTCTGGAAAATGCATCTGAAAAATAAATCATTCTGAAGCTTTGACATTTCTCTATTGGTCACAGAGCGATTTTTAGCGAGTGTCACGAGCATTTTTTTGCGATTGCTCAAAATTTTTTTCGATGATTCATATATTATTATTTGAATTCTAAGCACATTAAAGGCGAATCTGGGCGCAAGGTAGATCCACATCTTAACTAGTTCTATACTATACTAATTGAATATGGGGTTCATTCACCATTTTGCAACACTAGACAATCTAACCGCTAAGTCTTTAACAATGCTGTCTCTGACATTTAAAAATAGACGAATCTATCTCTACGGAAATTATCTGACATACACTAGTTCTATACTATACTAATTGAATAAGGTGACGCTGGGTCAAAAAGGTCGTCCCACATATCAGCGATCTCCTCCGTAGCCGTTAGAGTTAGGAAAAAGCGGTAAATTCACATAGGTAGGTGAAATATCACCCTACTTCTCATTGAAAAAAACGATATCTCAATCGAATTGCTAATATTTAAAAAAAAATCCAGAATATGGTGAATATTTCAACACAAATTCAGGTATATTCGACCAATCGGATAACTGCATTTTATGAGCGGGGCCTGAGACACGACCAAACGTCACGATCAACTGTCATTTGTCGAATAAGAAATAATGTCACTTCTACAGTTGCAAATTCGAGATTTCATAAGTTATTTGTGAAAATATGCATCGAAATATGTTTTAAATAAGTTAAAGGTTTAAACGATCTGGATGCATTAATTCGATTGATAAATTGACCCAGGGAATTCAAGTGAAGTAATGTAAACAAATATGGAAGTTATTCTTGAGATGTGTATTGGAACGAATTATTCTTGGGAGGTGTATTGAAACGAATAATATAGAACAAGTCTCCAGAACCTTCTTATTTTGACCAACTTAAAATATAAGGAAAATTTCAACCAGGATTAATAATTGCAGTGTTCTATAAATCGTAAGTTTTATATGACCTGATCTAATTAATTCCATTGATAAATGGAATGAATGGAAAATTGAAACGAATAATAAAGAACAAAAACAAGTCTCCAGGTCCTTCCTATATTGACGTACCAAAAACGAACCAGAAATAATAATTGCAGTGTTTTATCATTCAGAAGGAAATCCAGTATTGAATAAGATTTACCTTTGCATGGAAATGTGTCTTAAATGAGAAAATCGTAAGTTCTGAACGATCTGCAAGCATCACTCAATTCCATCGATAAATTGACATGAAAATTCAACCGAATAATGTAGAACAGGAAGAAGTCCTTCCCATATTGATGTAATAAAAATATAAGGAAACTATGAACCAGGATTAATAATTGCAGTGTTTTTATATTCAAAAGGAAATACAGTGTTGAATATGATTTACCTTTATATCGAAATGTGTCTGGAATAAGTGAATCGTGAGTTCTGAATGATCTGAAAGCATTAATTAATTCCATTGATAAATTGACATGGAAAATTGAATTAATATAGAACAAGAAGAAGTCTCCAGGTCCTTCCCACATTGACGTTCGAAAAATATGAAGCAGGATAAATAATTGCAGTGTTCTTTTATTCAGCAGCAAATACAGTGTTGAATATGATTTTACCTTTGCATAGAAATGTGTCTGGAATGAGTAAATCGTGAGTTTTGAACGATCTAAAAGCATTAATTAATTCCATTGATAAATTAACATGGAAAATTGAACCGAATAAGATAGAACAAGAAGAAGTCTCCAGGTCCATCCAATATTGACGTACCAAAAATATGAGGAAACTATGAACAAGGATTAATAATGGTAGTGTTCTGTTATTCAGAAGGAAATGCAGGGTTGAAAAAGATTCACCTTTGCATCAAAATGTGTCTCGAATAAGTAAATCGTAAGTTGTGAACAATTGGGATGCATTAATTGATTCTATTGATAAATTCACATTGAATTATATTGAACAACCTAAATATAAGGAAAATTTGAACCAGGGCTTATAATTGCATTGTTTTATTATTCAGCAAGAAATCCAGTGTTGATCGAGATTTATCGTTGAAGTGTTGAATGCAACCTGTCATTTTTTCGTATTACAATATGTATTCTACTGAACTATACTTTGATATGATAATCAATAATCGATAAACAAAAAATTTATTAAATATGCAGTTTTGCATTCATCCTGAATGGAGAACATGATATCATGTTCACTCAATTAAATTTAGATGTCAATTATGAATTGGTCATCTTCATTAATTGAACAGAAAATTCTAATTTTTCGAATGCAGTAATGTATTACACCTGACTGAAGGAATTCATTATAATTCCTTTCAATGCGAACATAATGAATCTGACTATATGAACGACTATGAAGGAAATATTCTCAAAAATGAATATTCGTTGAACACTGTTGTATTTGTTGAGCTTTGATTGTCCTAAAATATGTGTTGGTAAGAATACCAACTACAAGATTAATTTTTTTTATGAATATTGTAAGTATGAAATTATTTTTCACATTATACAGGGTGTTTCACCATAAACTGGTCAAACATGTATAGCCATATAGATGAAATTGGGAAAGTCATTTTTGCTATATGACATATACCCCGTTTTCGAAGCATAAGAGAGATACAGGGTGTTTAATGTCAACTTTGAGCAATATTCTGATAACTGTGGAGATTTATAAGTGACCTTTGAAGTAACGGTTTTTGGTCACAACTCGGTATTTTCAGGTGGTCAATTAAATTTTGGTGTAGAATTCTTGAAAAAAGATTTCAAAATGGCGGAAAACCTACGAAGTTGGAATTTTTTGTATTCGGTTGCCGAATTGGATAGCATTATTTCAATTTACTCGATTTTCTGAAATTTTCCGTTAAAAGATCTTTCCCAAATTCAAACTGGACCTTTTTTTTACATGTCTACAGTAAAAAAAAAAATTAACCCAAAATTATTGGAATCTTTCGAGGTTGAAACAAAACAGAATGAAAAAATATCCATTGGTTTTCATTCTATAGCCTTCCAAAGTAAAATAATTTTTATTTGAGATACTGGTGGCCCTGCGGATGCCAAAATAATGGTAATAGACCTCCAGAGTGAACTGGTTAGAAATATGAATTTATCATGAAAAAAATATTTTTTAAAAAAAACTTTGGTGGGAATCGAATTCTCTCCGCTTTCGGAAAATCGAGTCACATTCGATGAACTACCGTTGCTCGGTAACACACGTCATTGTAATCAGAATAAATCCAATTTATACGCGACCCTATTGTCCGTAAGTGGAGCGAGTTCGAAGCCCATCAAAGTTTTTTTGAAAAAAAATGTTACAGAAATTCATATTTCTATCCAGGTCATTTTGGGGACCTATTAGCACAATTTTGGCCTCCGTAAGGCCTCCAGTTTCTTAAATAAAAATTATTTAAGTACTGCGAGCGGAATCTTTGGAAGCCTATAAAATGAAAACCAATGAATATTGTTCCATTCTGTTTTCACACCAGTGTTTTGGGTGAAATTTTTTTTTCACAGTAGACATGAAAAAAAAGTTGAGTTTGAATTTGGAAAAAATTTTTCACGGAAAATCTTGGAAAATCGAGTACATTGAAATAATGCTATCCAATTTGGCAACCATAAACAAAAAATTCCAACTTTGTAGCTTTTTCGTCATTTTTAATTGTTTTTTCAAGAATTCTACACCAAAATTTAATTGACCACCAAAAAATGATAAGGTGTGACCAAAAACCATTATTTCAAAGGTAACGCATAACTCACCAGAGTTATAATCAGAATATTGCTCAAAGTTGACATTAAAAACCCTTTATCTCGCTTATGCTTCGAAAACGGGGTATATGTCATAAGGCAAAATTGACTTTCCCAATGTCATCTATATGGCTATATATGTTTGACCAGTTTATGGTGAAACACCCTGTATTTCTTCTGAGGATTTTATGAAATTTGAATTAGAGTGATTGTTAAGATTACGTTAATAGTCGTGTTAGGGTCGCTACAGAGTGAAGCGGAGAGCAAAAATGAGAGAGCAAAGAACTACGGGCAAATCGCGATGGAACAATAGTTCTTTGCTCTCTCATCTTTGCTCTCCGCTCCACTCTGTAGCGACCCTTAGGCACCTTAAGCGTCAAATTACCGAAAATGGAATTGTGATAAAATTTTTTATTAAACCAAGCTATTCAGGTCTTTTTAGTATTATGGGGTTGTTAGTCGTTTTGATACATAAAATTGAGTTATAATATTTGGTAATGATATTTTACACAGTACTGAGTGATTTTATTTGATCCATGGATTTTGTCTTTGAATGTGAGCACCGTCATCGTCTATCCACGAGATGGATTTCGACTGAATCGTGTCTTCATTTTTGTAAATATCGAGGTGACGAAATTTCAAGAGCGTTTATCTACTAAACCGTTAGGCGGATGTTGTATATTCTGAACTTGACCTTTGCATTTAAGCATTAAACCCACAAAAATTTCGAGTCTCTAAGTTATTCCTTTGCAAAGTTATCGTGTTTACAGTCGGCCGGAGACGACTAACAAAGTCATAATACTAAATAGGGAATCACATAAAGAATTATATTTCAAGCCTATATTATATCGTTTAAATCGTTTTTTTGAATAAATGAATATTTTCAATTATTCAAAAACATGGATCTATCGTCCTGCAGATCTACCACCTAGGTAGATCTATCATTAAATGAGATCTATCGCCTAGATATATCTATCACTGTGAGAGATCTGGGCGCACTAGTTCTATACTATACTAATTGAATAAGGTGACGCTGGGTCAAAAAGGTCGTCCTACATATCAGCGATCTCCTTCGTAGCCGTTAGAGTTAGGAGAAAGCGGTAAATTCACATGGATAGATGAAATATCACTCTGTTTCCCCTTGAAAAAAAAGACATCTCAATCAAATTGCCAATATTTTTAAAAATATCCATGGTGAACATTTCAACACCAATTCAGGTATATTCGACGAATCAAATTACTGCATTTTATGGGCGAGGCTTGAGAAACGACCAAACGTCACGGTTAGTACTGTCATTCATCATACTGTCACTTTTACAGTTGCAAATTCAAGATTTAATATATGTAATTCAAAATATGCATCGTAATATGTCTTAAATAAGTTTAAAACGATCTGGATCCATTAAATGGCTAAAACTTAACTTTAGGGACGGTGCTCGATTTTGATCCTGATTTTTTATAGATGCAGTTTTTTGTAGCAAATCGATTGATTCTAGTCTCGACCCCGTCAAACTCTTGATATTGAAATCCGCATACACGAAAAAAAATGAATACTTCAGTCAATTAAATATTAATTGATCGAAGTAGATGATAGATTTATATATGAGCAAGATTATGGTAAAATTAGGACAAGAATACTTTTTATTTGAAATCCAAATATACCCTTTATTTCTTTCTAGTGTAAAATACACTTGTATCTAATACAGTTGTGATCATCAAGTTTATTATATGGGAAGTTTCTATTTGAGTATACGATTGAAATTAAGATATAATATATTCTAATGAAATAAAATAAATCACTTGGTTCGAGTAGTCTGTATACTCGGATGAAACTCTAGCCGTCGGTTTCACAAAACTTTTGAGTTCCGATCAACTCGTTGATTAAGGTTCGCATTCGATGGTTGGGTTCAAAATGAACTGAAATCGAGCACAGAATTCTCTGGTGACTGACAATCAAGTCCTTGATTTGGCAATCAAAATTTTGTGAAACCGGCCGATACTCTACTTAATTCTAGTTTTTCTTAATATTCGAACGAAAACAGTATATGCTCACATGAAAGGAATTATTCCCTTCATAGAAAGAAAACTCGATTTGAAACAAGTTTGTCTAAACTCAAATTGAAATGACTTGTTATTTGCCAATAGTAGACGATATACTCAGATGGAACTTTTATATTCCTTGAAACTGGTTGTGCACTATTTGGAAGGAGAACTTTTTCTATTTGAATTGTAGAAAAGCTGCTTTCAATCCAAGGCTTTCTTTAAGTAGATGCAAGGATATGATAATATGAATTTGAGATTTACTTCATTCTCATTTTGAACGAATGCTTTATCAATTTGAACTCAATATCGACTTCAGTTTGCTGTAAGAAATAAGTCGCCTTATTCAAAATTTAACTAATCGTTTATTTCGCAGAATGTATATAGGTACATATTGAAAATGAATTTATCAACGAAAAAAATCACATAATATCATTGTGGAAAAAAGTATAACGTCATATCATATCGGTTGTTCCAAGAATACTGGGTGTTATACAGGGTGTTCAATCAAATTCTAAGCAAATTCTCGTAGATGATAGCTGTACTTATTCATCATCATCATGTAACATTTTTTTTCCTATGATCATGGATTTAATAATGGAAAAAACTTGCCCTCTAAATGCTGAAAAAAAAAATTTGAATTGCTTCTATCACAGCTAAGGTCCGTCAACTTACCTACCTAGTTCAGAAGTCTTTCCGAGGCTCTGCCAAATCTTTTTGTAAATTTCTTTATGAGTCTTTCATACGCCCTATCATGGAGTAAGCTGGTCCAGTATGGTGGACTGCCCTTGCTAGTGAGATCAATTCTCTGGAATCTGTCCAAAGGTGGAATACCAGAATACCATATGGACTCGACCGACCTGATTACGAGACCCGTCTTCGACTAAATAACATGACTTCGTTTGCTGATAGACGCTCTAGAGGTGAGACGTCTTTGATTGTGGATATGTGTTCGCTATAACTGGTGCTGATTTGTGTTACCTGTTTCTTAGAATAATTTTACTTTTTTTTTGTATTCGCTCATCTGTTTGTTTTCACTATAGGGAAGTGTACACTGAATTTTTTTTTTAAGTGAGCTTATTTGAGTTTATAGGTGTTCACCTCAACTCTGATTGTATTTTTAATAATAATAATAATAATAATGTATCGAAGGCCTTACGTGCAGAGAAGAACTTCAAGTACGAGTCATCCACAACGACATAAAATCATTTTGGATGGAGCAGCGACTGTCCAAAATAAGCGAACATGGTCGTTTCCTTTGGAGAGCCTTCTCTCTCTGTTCCGCGATAAGAGTAGGAATATCTCCGGAAATCTGAAAAAAAAATGAATTTCAAAAATTGTTTAGCATGATCAATAAAATCCATTACCTTAACATAAACTCTTGGATGATTCCTTGTGTTGAAAATTTTCGATAGAATGTTTTCTCTGCACACCGTTCCTCGGGGGGAATCAAAACTGGAAGACTACCTTGCATGAATTTCACATCTGAAAATCACATATAAATAAGATCATTGCGTGATCTGAAGTATCAATTCAAATGGACTTCATTCAAATTATTATTCCATTTATCAAGTGATGATTTTCTCAACTTTGGGAATGGATATTTTAGTTTCTATCGTTGAATAAGTAATGGAAAACTAAAAAGCATCAAATGTATATCTGGGAATACAGGGTAATTAATTTCTGGCGATTTTCATGTCAATAATGAAATCAAAGGAACATTTCCACTGTTGAGAGTACATATATATCATTTCTGCAAGTAATGAATGTTCGAAAAATATATAAGTACCCATGAAGTAAGTAAAACATGGTGTGCTCATCTGTGATCGTTTTTAACCAATGATGATATCATTTTCTTCATTCAAATTTAAAAAAATATATTTTTTTCAGATAACACACCATGCTTTTTGAATCATGTATGTACCAAAGGCTACCTCACCTTGAATCCTTTCAGCAATCTTTCAGCAGATTTGCCAATTTTCACTTTCACTCTACGGTTTTGTAATATTGCGTGCATGCGTCTCAACTCAATGAACAATGTTTCGACTAATGATGATGGAAGAAGACCCGCGCATAGACTTCCCCACCTAATACGCCGACTCAACACGTTTCTATGGAGGGTGGGAATTAGTATATCTCATAATTTTACACTTGGTTTCAGTGTATGTAATGAATGTTATACTTGAAACACGTAGAATATAGTTTTTATAGATATTGCATCATTTTCGTTGGTCCTTGTGAAAGCTTGGATTAGTATATTTCATAATATAATACTCAGTCTGAATGGATGTAATGAATTTTATACTTGAAACACGAAGATGAATTTTGATATCAGATCGTTTCCACAAAAGGCATGAATTAGCATATTCATTCTTAATTATAGTCGATATTAGTTTGAATTTGATCTCAGTGGACTGAGTTGGGTTTCTGATCAAGAATCCGTTGCCGGAAAATAATTCTGCCTGGGTGTGTGTCTTTTTTGGCGCATCCAGAGTTTGAATTTGTATATATAGGAATATTGTCTCGAAAAACTGATCGAAAACGTAGCTCATCTATACCTAGTTAGAAAATTTCAATATAATATTTTTCCTCTCGTTTTGAATATGAAATGAAAACAAATCGATATCTCGCTGTTACCCAGAATATGCTCGAAAAATTCTGAAATAGTTCAGCCTATTTTTGTATCAATAGCTGAAATAACTTTGGATCTCATTTCAAGAAATGAGAGGCGTCAAAAAGTTCCAGGCTCAGTTACACTGATAAAATATTCTTTTGAATTTTATTATGCAATCCTTACGAAATTTTGCTCACATATGCACGTAGTAATTCTGCACTCGAATACCGATCTATAATTGAATCAGATCATTACTTTCGCAGTTATCAAAAAAAAAAACAACTTGCCCATGATTTTTGACACCCAAAATAAATAAATATACTTTTCGACATAAATTTTAGACTTTATATAGAAACATATTCTACCTAAATTATCAATAAATCACTCATCCTACTATTATTTTTTTTGCTTCAAAATATTATCGACCCTGGTCTACAAAAAGACTTTGACAACGGATAATTCATCAGGGATTTCAACCTAAAAAATTATAAAAATTCTGGCAAAACGATAACGCCCTTGTTCTCCAAGAATTATTTCTTGGAAATTCAAATGATATGCAAGCTTTTCCGAAATTTGCTAAGAATCGTCAGACACATTGGTTATAGCCAAGATCCAATATATATGTCCTGCTTCGTTTTCAGGATTTATACAAAATTGAGAGGATGTACCCAGAACATAGGATTTCACCCATATAAATCGGGATTTCCGAGAGAAGTTAAATAATTCTTTTAATTCCGATGTTTCAACAAACGTTTTCAATCCCTTTTAATATTTTAATGCAAGAAGCACACATACATGAATGCAAGTCTTCATATGCTCTGAAAGACGATTTAATTAAATAAAATTATATATTCTGTGTCCAAAATCAGTCGAATTTCATAGATAGTTGAATTGTAAACCAAATAATTTGGAAAGAAAGTTTGTTTTTCGCTATCCCCCGTGTATGCACCTGTGGTTTGGCTGGCAGCCAATACAGAATCCAAAAGAATTTTAATATAGATGGAGGGTGCAGGATGCAAAGATATAGGTATTCGAATAGTATTAAAATAAGTGAACCAATTATTCGCAAGTATTTTATCTAAAGAGTGTTTGTGAAGTATTGATATGAAATAATGATAGCTTTGGAAGTGAACTATCCCATACTCTAATTCAATCTCGTAATATTCTTGATTTTGAGAAATCGACATGTTTCCAGTAATTATACTGTTGTTTCTGAGTATAATAATCTTCATTTAAGTATATTTTCAATTTCAATTTCAATTTATTCAACCATATGTCTCTACATTCATTACATCCATATTATATTTACATTATATAGTTAAGAACTTCTCTTGTAAGATAGGAAATAGCTAGGCAACTTAATACCTGTTTTTACCTCCCACCTCCCAAAAGAAAATATTACTAGTGAAGGATATAAACAACATACACAGAAGGTATAGAACAAATAACATTGTCATATTTCCTAGTAGATGATGAGTAGCAATAGCAGAAACAGAGGGAAAGAGCAGAGCAAGCAAACAATTGATATCATTTTCTTTTATGTTGTTATCATAATAATATAAATATGAATATACAGTTAGCATGTTTTAGGCTTCGAAAAAGTTCATGTTGTTTATAATAAAATTCTTAATTTCCGCTTTAAATTTCCTGAAATTAACGATGTCCTTTAGATTTGAGGGAAGTAAGTTGTAAAACTTCATTTCATCATTGGAGGAAGGATCTGAGAGTTTGTTGCACCTCTAGTTGGTCTAGGCTTTTGTGAATTTAGCTTGTTACGGTTTATATGTATCCAAATTAAGCACTTATATGTGAAGATAGATCTTATGTTGAGTATTTTTGATTCTTCATACAGTTGGCAAGAGGAATACAATCTACTTTTTTTAAAAATTATCTTTAATATTGTATTTTGAGCAGCTTGGAGGGTATTCAGGGTAGTGGTAAATATGCCTCCCCAAGGTAGTATGCAATATCCAATAATTGACTCTACAAGAGAAGTATATAGAATTTTTAAATTCTTCCGCGTCAAAATATCTCTCAATATGTAAAATCTATTAATGAAAGATCTTACTCTCTTTGTTACACAAGCAATATGTTCATGCCATCTCAAATGACGATCGATAATCACTCCGAGGTATTTAATAGAGTCAGTTTGTAGTATATGAGGACAAGCGCATTGTACTAAATTCGAACAGGTAGGGTGGTGCAACTTCAGTTTGCTGTCATTTGGCTGATCAATTGTAGTAGGTGAAAATGTAATGTACCTAGTTTTAGATAAGTTTATATTTAAAAGATTATTATTAAACCATATCTTTACTTTTCTAATATTATCTTCGGCAACTCTATGTACCGCTTGCCAGGTCTTGTCTGTGAAAATTATTGCTGTGTCATCAGCATAGCAAATAATGTGACCTGTAAAATCACTTATGAATGATAGGCTATTAATGTAAACTAGAAACAGAATTGGCCCCAATACTGTTCCCTGTGGAATACCAGCAGATACATGAAGCTCCGAGCTTAAAAGATCTCCCACCCTTACTTTCTGAGTTCTTAGGTATAAATAATTAGAAATGAGCTCTAATGGTTTCCCCCTTACACCATAATTTCTAAGTTTTTCCAGAAGTACATCATGAGATACGGTGTCAAAAGCTTTGGCAATATCTAAAAAGACGGCCAAGCATTTTGTTGACTGATTCATTCCATTAATAATACTGCTCGTGAAGTCGTTGATAGCGTTTTCAGTGCTAGAACTTTTTATGAATCCAAACTGTCGGCTAGTTATGACTTTGTGTTTATCCAAGAAGGAAACCAATCGTTTCTTAAGGGATTTTTCAAATATCTTGGCAAAATTATTTATTAATGATATTGGTCGATAGTTATTCAATAAGCTCGGATTTCCTGACTTGAATACAGGAGTCACAATGGAGTCCTTCCATTGTCGTGGAATATAACCTGTCGTGAAGCATAAGTTTATTATATGTACTAGTGGAGCTATTACATGTTCTTGAATGTTTTTTATTAATTTTGACGATAATAGGTCTGGTCCAGGTGAACAATTATTTTTTAAGCTTGCTATCAAGTTAAATATTTCAGCTTCATCCACAGGCTCAAGAAATAGAGAAGATTTAACGGAAGATTCTTTTAGAAAATTCTCGGGTAAGATTGTCTGATTAATTTCGCTTCTCATTTTATCACCAACACTCACGAAATATTCGTTGAATATATTCGCCTTTGTATAATTATCAGCTACTGTACTATCGTTTTCAGTAGTAAGTATAGTATTCTCAACCTGTCTTTTTTTAGCTTTATTTTCAGTTATGTCATCAACGATTTTCCATATTTGTTTGTAATTTCCTCCAGCATTTTCTAATTTACTTTTATAAAAATCATTTTTAGTTTTCCTTATTAAGTCATTTAATTTGTTTTTGTATTTTTTATATTGCTGTTCCAATTCAGACGAGTGGTGCCGCAATAATCTCTCTTTCAAAAGATTTCTTTAATTTATTGAGGTGACAAGGCCTATCGTGATCCAAGGTTTTAACCTACTTTTGCTTTTATTTTTACATTTAGTTATGACCGTGCAGTCTGTGATATATGTACTTAATTTCTCAATGAAACTATCATACGATGTTTGGGTATCGTTGTTAGAGAGCGTATCAAGCCAATATTCGTTTGATAATTTATTATTAAGTTTCCTGTAATTTATAATTTTTATTGATTTATGGGATATTTTCTCTTTATTTTCAAATTCAGGTAATTTCATATAAACAAATGGCGTGAAATGGTCTGTTATAAATGTACGTAATACCACAGACTTTATGCAAGTTTTCCTTATTAATCGTTTTTCCCGTCTGATAAATATATGATCGATCAATGATCTGGTATTAGCAGTAACCCTGGTGGGCTTATTTATATAGGATACAAAACCATTTGATTCGAGTAAATTTAAATAGCAATTTGTGTCATCGGATTTATCATCTAGTAGATTTATGTTTATGTCACCTAGGTGTACTTCTATGCTTTGCTTATTGATATTTGAAAAATGTGTCTCTAAATCCCGAATATAATCACTGGGTCTTGTCGATGGCGATCTATATGAAGCAGTTATACCCGCTTTACAATTCAACTCCCGAGTATTTACCGTGAAAATTATTCTCAACAAATTATTATTATTGACAGAATTGACTGAAACTTCTGGGGCTATAGATTTTCTTATATAAGCCACTACACCGTCACATTTATTTGTTTTCGATCCATTGTAAAATATATTGAAATCTGGAATTGCAAAATCACTCACGTTCTCCAACTCTCTAGTTTCCGAGAGGACTATGACATCGACTGCTTCCCCCAGCGAATCTATATGAACCAACAGTTCATCGAAATGTTTACGAAGACCTCGTATATTAAAGTGTAAAATTCCAAGTCCGCCACTGTACTCACTCCCTCCGCCTCCGACATATGATAAATTATCAATGACCTCCGTGTCCACTTTTTTGCTCTCATCTATCTCATCTAAAAATTCCAACATAAATACCTAATCAATAAATAAATCTAGAATCACATGTGGCATCCCCGGTTCATGATGAAAGATATAACAAAAATTAACAAATCTGCGCAATCAGTGTATATAAAATAAATATATATATTTTTTTTTCCAACATAAATACCTAATCAATAAATAAATCTAGAATCACATGTGGCATCCCCGGTTCATGATGAAAGATATAACAAAAATTAACAAATCTGCGCAATCAGTGTATATAAAATAAATATATATTTTTTTTTTCTTTTCTCTATCTTGACAATCGAATATATCAGAAAAATTTAAAAGATTAAATTGTGCCCCAAATTATAATAAAATTCATTCCGAAAAGACGAAAGCTATTCTAAATCTACATAATATAGAATGAAAAATAAGCAACAGACTTGTAGTCTCCCCTTTTATGAAATTCTTACATAAATAAGGTTCCTTATTCAATCTTTCATGAATAGTTTACTGAATTCTTCCATGGAATTGACAGTTATAACCCTATTGTTTATAGAAGCAAAAACTTTACCATCACTTGTCCATGACTTCCTCAAACCAACCTTCTCAATTACTTTATTCAAAATATCTACTCTAATCCTTGTTAAGTCCTCTCTAATCACTATACCAGTTCCTTTCAAAAGTTTCTTAGCATTGAATATTTTCCTCTTCACTCCATAATTCTCAAGTCTAAGAAATATTCCTCTGTCTTCCCCTCCTTTTTTTCCAATTCTGTAACAGTATTCTATTTCATTTGCACCTATATTTAGCGACATTTTTGAGTTGAGGAGTTTCAACACTTCTAGTTGGGTATTTTCGTTCGCCCTTTCAGGGAACTTGAATATTCTCAAATTTTTTCTTCGAGATTCCTGGTCCAATCGGTCATAGTTTTTCTCCTGACGCTTTTCTCGTTCAGATATTTTCGAAACAGTGAAATCTAATTTAGTCACTTTCGTTTCAACCTCCATAAGTTTCAGCTTCATATCCGCAAATTCTCGTTCTAGAATTTCTAACCTTGCTTCCATGTTTTTTGTTACTGCACTCGATATGTTGTCAACAAGTGTTTTTATGAATGTTTCATCTTTCAAGCAATTATTTACTGCTAAATTCACTGCATCCTCTATTTCTTCTCTGATCTCTCGTTTCAAAACCATTTTCTCTTCTTCTAATTAAGGGAAATTATCGTTTCAAACTATAAACTAATAAATCAATAATCTCAATTATAATGGAAACGGGGAGCCAAAGTGAAACACGTTTACTCTGCAGCAGCCATATGCTGAATGAACCTATAGTTTCATCAGATTGATCCAAGAATACAGAATAACCCGATATTCTTGTTTTTATACAATATAAACTTGAAGTGAGTGGAAATTTTCAAGAATATTGCGATTGTTGTTTTTAGAATAGTTTTCTTTCCGTGTACTTAGTATTTAGTCCCATATTAATGTAATGAGATTATGAGAACTATAACGTATCAATCTCGGAAAACTCACAGTGACAAAATCTCACAATTGCGCGGCCGCTCATATTTTCCACAGGTAAACTGGCAAAAATTCCTAAACCATTATGATTTCATTATTAGATAGTGCCGCTTAACTTCAACTTCTGTTTTGGACTGTAACTGTCCCAAATCCAACTAACCTCACTCAACCAAAGACCTTGATTTCTCCTGAATTCAATTTCCTTTTCTGGGACTAAACTAACCTAACCTAGCAAAGAACCTCAATAACTTAAAGATGAGATTGAAGGGCACCGCCCTCTTCGGACTTGGCACTGTAAGAAATTAAACTAACCTAACCCAACCAAAAACCTCAACAACTCAGAGGACGAAATTCAAGGCCACTATTCTATATCAATTTACTCTTCAGATTTGTACTGGCACTGTTCTAAACTAAACTGACCTAACCAAGTACCTTAACAACTCAGGACACGAAATTCAAGGCACAATCCTGAATTAAATTTCCGTTTCTGATTCAAACTGGCACTGTCCTAAATTAAACTAACCTAACCTAACCAGACAAAATTAAACTTAACTATACTCCATTCTATGGACGGTATCGATCGGTATCAGTCTCGAATCCAGTAGAATCGTAGTTTAGGAGATATTTTTTGGAAATCGATTTTCTGTACTGAATTTGACATAAAACATCAAATTATTGGCTTCTGAATTTAAGTTTGCAGCGCCACGGTGGCCAGTTTTGGAACCTTAGATACAGACATAGATTTTGTTTTGATAGGAGATTTTGTATTGTTTGTTAGTGTTTGGTTTGATAATTTTTGATTTCACGATTTATTCAAAGACTTTTTAGACTTTTATAGTTGACGAGAGTATTACTGGGAGTACATATTCCATTCTTATAAAGTAGGTATGTATCATTCTTCAATCTTATTGAGTGTAGCAACTCTAAAATTACGGGGATATCCCCAAGGTTAGACAGTATTTTAATATTATTTATTTTCAGATCCGAATGGCAAGATTTGACTTAAGCTGTCTTGAAAGTTGAAAAATAGATAGTATTGTAAAACATACTTTTTGGAATAATAGAGAAATACTCATAACAGTCATAACTTTACTATTCTTATAGCGAAGGACTAAATACTCAATATATTGTGAATGAAATGAATACATTCACATAAAACTAATGCTCAGTCAGTTCTATCACTAAAACATTTACGTTGTTACTTAATGATCAGTTCAACAGGCAGATTTCTGGAAGGCACAGCATTCCTCTTAAGTAAATTTCTCTGCTTGGATTAGGGTCCTGGAAAAAAATTGTCTTCCTGAATGTGATCTAATATTTAAACAGCAATTCGTGCTTTCCTCTATAAAAGTGATCATCATCAGTAAAATCAAGGTAACAGACTCTCATAAATCTTGTTGTTTGGTTTTTATCGATTCTTCTACACTTTCAGGACCGACTTGTTGAAATAAGATTCTTTCACCCTAACTCGAAATTTTTCACCGGGCTGTGGAAATCTATGGAAAGGGACATTTGAATTTGCTTTATATCAGTAGAAGCACTTGCAAAATCACACAAACGCCAAGAAAAATGCATAAACTTTCTCATTTTCTTAACATTTCTTTTAACTTGTCAATGATAATGTCTGTACCTCGGGTTACTCGGATAGCCACCAGAGGGAGTAGCGCTTATCTCCATTCGCCAATTGAAAGGATTCATCGAAATCTCATCATGCTGCTATCGTATTTGAGCATAAACTTTGGTCAACATCATCATCTTTTAAAACGCCAATAAAGAGCATAACTATACCTTTCTCCGTAAACAAATACATTTAGCTGTAGTTTATTGAATAATTCATCATTTCTATCACACAATATCGAAATTCGACGAGAAAAACGAATCAGAAGAGGTCTGTTGCATGTTTTTGTGTACTAATTGCACCTAGCCTCACCACTGGTGCCTTCGTTATATTTTGTCATGTCTCTTCCAGTGAATCGGAATAAGCCCATGATCTCGTATTGTTGCTACTGCCTTCCGAATCCAAAATTTGAAAGTTAAATAACGTTAATCCAAAAATGTGAAAGTTAAACGACGACAGGATCTAAACGCAATCGAGTGTCGAGTAGGATTTAGATGCATAGAATTCTAAATATTTTGGGAGGATTTATGTTTGTATTCTGTAGTGGAACTCATGCAAACCATAGAAAAAATACACAATCTATATTTCTGATAGACATAACCAAGAAAAAATGCATATCACAGAACACATACGTATATCTCTATATTTACTTTATGATGCATATGTGTTGTCAAAATATAAGAGAAAATTGCAATTTTTAAAAATTAATAACTCCGAACCTACGAGTTTGCCGGAGTTGAGACTGGTACCAATCGATGTTTCATGAAAAACTGCATCTATAAAAAAAAACAGGATCAAAATCGAGCACCGTCTCTGAATTAAAGTGGAGCCCAATTATTAATTCTGGTTCATATTTGGTATGTCAGAATAGAAGACTTGTTCTTGTTCTATATTATTCGTTTCAATTTTCCATGTCACCAATTAGATCAGATCGTATAAAACTTACAATTTACTTCATGCAGACACTTTTCAATGCAAAGGTAAATCTTATTCCACACTGGATTTCCTACTGAATAACAGAACACTGCAATTATTAATCCTGGTTGAAGTTTTCCTTATATTTTGAGTTGGTCAATACAGAAAGGTTCTGGAGACTTGTTCTTGTTCTATATTATTCGTTTCAATACACCTCCCAAGAATAATTCGTTCCAATACACCTCTCAAGAATAACTACCAATAATTGCAGTGTTCTTTTATTCAGAAAGTATCCAGTGTTGAATAAGATTTACATTGAAATGTGTCTGAAGGAAGTAAATCGTAAGTTTTAAACGATCTGATATAATTAATTCCATTGATGAATGGACATGGAAAATTGAACCAAATAATATAGAACAAGAACAAGTCTCCAGAACCTTCCCATATTGAACAACCTATAATATGGGGAAAATTTGAACCAGGGCTCATAATTGAATTGTTCTATTATCCAGAAGGAAATCCAGTGTTGAATTAGATTTACCTTTGAAGTGTTGAATCCAACCTGTTATTTGGTTCCATTCCCTGAGAAGAAAAATAGGTATGAATTTGTGTGAGTTTCTGAGCTATATTTAGTGTTTTTGTTGTTCCTGATTAATCATAGTGATAAGTCCAAGATATCACTTTTAGATTATTCTTGCCAATGTATTAAGAAAGATTCATATTATTTTATAATAATTATGTACGTTTGGATACAAGCGTTCAGATCGATTAATGGAACAAATTGGTTTTAATACCAAAGTACGCCAATGATTATTATTATTATTTGCTAAAGATAATTACCATATAATTCATAAAAATATTCTGATTCTAATGCAAACGTACATATTCCAAGTAATTCTGGAAACAATAATATTCAAACAAAGTCTACTATTGATAATTATGATTAAATAAAATAAAATTACAATCAATTGATAATTTTGTTCAACTATGCCTTCAGATCACATATATTTAATTTATTTTATATCGTTTCTTACATCTGGGTTTTCGAGATGAAATAGAGTTACTGATAAGGGTTACCACATACAGCAATTGATCGTAGTAATGAGTAAATGTATGTGAATTGATTTCACTCTGTTATTCATCATTTCTTGAATTGATATATCGAAGAAAATGTCGAATTTGTATGCCATTTTTTAGTTTTTTTCTTGGTTTTCACTCCCAATATCTAAAACAGATCTAGTAAATATTAAATACATTTTTTTTTCATGAAAAACGCCCTTGCGGATTGCAGTATCAAACTATTTGTCAAGGGCAGTTTCTTGCTAAACAGATTGCCTAATGAACAACACAGGAACAATACAAACGATAAACAGAGCGAACTGTGACGTTGCAGAGTCCAAATCTGATTCTTTCATCAGACAAAGCAGAAAATCTCAAGAATTATATTCTTATTATTTTTCGTTTCGTTTTTAGACTTGACAGTTGTCAGAAAAAACCTTAAAAATGATACGAAATCCTCCCAAAATAATTTTCAATCGATATGTATGTCATTGTTACTTGAGATCATATTATAAGAACTTTATTTGAAATATTTGTTGACAGCTGTAGAGGTGTTTGGAAACTAAACAGGATTACCTCGGGTAACAATTGAACGCAGTAATGAGAAAATATATAGGAATTTTATTTCACACGGCAGCTAATTAGATCTTGAATCGAAATCTGCAGCAAAATGTAGAATTGGTTTCGTGCGTCGTTTGACATTTGTTATACGTTGGAGGTAAAACGAACTCACTTTCCCGCTTTGTTCATGTTATGAAATACAGCATTTTCAACAATTTCAGGATAAATTCACAAGTTGAAATGATTTATTTTCATAGAATTGGTGAATTACTAGACCCGTGAGGCCAAGTTATTGTGTCGCGAAATGCAACATAAATACACCGAGAGACCAAGGAATACATTCGCTTTGTTTACATTCGCGAAGAGCGATTATTTGGAGATTTTAGTGATTTTATTAATTTTACAAGTGAAATTTCGTGATAATGGATCTGATTAACTGATATTCAATCTCAGATGATAATAGTTCCAAACGATATAAATGAAAATTGCAGTATTTATCTTTGTCTTCTAAAGCCTAGAGTATCCACATCAGAGATAGCATTTATTATAGGTATAACTATTGAAAATGAAACAGTAAAATGTTTGGCTCATTAATTCCTGAAAATAAACAGCAGAATGAAATCCAACGAATGTAGGTAATGGAAAAAACATGGGTTCCAGAGAACTCAGTACTATTTCAAATAACGTTCTATGTTGCAAATTATCAAATTACTACAATATTGATCTACAGTTGCTATGTCAGTGCTATCGTAATCTTCAATGATATATTTATTATACTAAATATATGTTACAAATAAAATAATTCATATGAAATTTTTTCCTTGAACACTGATTTCGATTCATCCTCAAAAAATTCTTTACTATCCATATGAAATGCTTTTTATTATGCAGATGCAACATTAGAGCTTTCATAATCTTTAATAATTGACAATAAGGTCAATTCGAAACATATTACAAACAAGTAGAAGTTCCATCCTTGAGTAGTCGAGCCACATCGGAACGTTTTCGGTTGAGAACAGAGAAAGTTCATCTGGTTCATTATTATTATAAAAAGCATGCAATATTTTGACAAATCTATCACATAACGAATTGCCTTGATTGGCTTTATATAACATATAGAGATGGGTTTGTCATTCATAACGCCAGCTATTGTAGTGTCGAGAAGATATAATTCTTGAAATTTGTACAACAAACACGAAATATTCTTATCATACTTATCTCATCATAAGTCAACTTATTAAACAGAACAAATTAAATAGATAGCCTAACATAATTCCTTAACCAGTGTGGAAATGCCTACAACAAACTCTACCATAGTTTGTTACTTTGTCAGAACAGTTTTTTCAATTTATGGCGTGAATATAGGATTTTGCCTTCTCTGGAATAGTTCACATAGTATTTTATTTCTTCGAATACAAGATAAAACTAAGGGGAATGGGTCGAAAATGCAAATATTCAAATATAAAGTCTACACTACAATATACCTGAAACATCGGATTCCTTCGTCTCTCGGTGTATTTATGTTGTATTTCACAAAGAAACAATAACTAGGCCTAGTTATTCACCAATTCTATTAATATAAATCATTTTAACTTGTGAATTTATCCTGAAATTGTTGAAAATGCTGTACTTCATAACATAAACAAAGCGGGTAAGTGAGGTTTTACCTCCAACCTTTGCATAAAGAACAACAGGAAGTAGCATAACGCTGTTCTACTTCGTATATCAGTGGGACATAATCGCCCATATTGAACCTCCAAGTATGACTCATGTTAGTTAGTTTCTTCAGACAAAGAAGTCCCGGAACAAGTTGTTCTCACTTCAAAGTGAAAAGGAAGTCGGCCATATGCAACATCCATCGCGGACCCACTTTGTGAGGCATTATGCTCCTTCCTTATGTTCTTTATTCAGAGCCTCCAACGTATGACAAATGTCAGACGACGCACGAAACCAATATGTATTGTTTGTAGTTTTTTCGGGTTATGTTATGGATGACATCTTGATGTAAGTAAAACATCATCTGTGATCGTACGTGCAATATTAAATTTAGATACCAATTATGAATTATTCACTTTATCAATTGAACAGAAAGTTTGAATTTTCATTATGCAGTAATGGTAGTAGAATCTTGGCAATATTGGACCTATTTTTGGGGAAGATGAATCAAACACAATTGAATTTCGTCGACATTACGGACATTTATTGTTCAATATTTACATACAAAACAACGGGGTTGCCCTTAATCATGACTAAAAATAAATATAGCAGGTGGCAATACGATATCATATAATATCTCATAGGTAATAACCTCAATTCATTTAAAACATTTAAAAAATCTCATATATATAAAATCATTAACATGAGTCAATGCTGGAACAAAACATTAATAAAACCTGACTTCAAAACTTTCCTCGGAAATACCAAAACTCATTCACAGAACGTACACATTGAGTTGACGGAAGTCGCCAATTTGACGTCTGTCAGCTGTTCCATTTGATGATCCACAATTGACTGTGATCCACAACAGAGAAGAAGAATTACATCGACATAATTAAAAGATTGTGCTATCTTACAATGAAGTCACATAATTTGCATATCATCTAGGGCACAGAACACAGATCACAGTGCACACAATAATCAAAATATTATTCAGAATATGGAACTCAGCCTAAATGCGCCGATAACCTCATACAATTAGAGAGTGAACAAGTGTTAGGTGATAAACATACGGGATGAAATGGTGACAATATTAGCCCGTGGGAATTTGAATTACAGTGTTTTTCCTCTTATCCTTGTATTTGTTTATTAGGATGCTATATATTCTACTCAAATTTTGTGTATCAGACCTCTTGTTGACAGTATCGTTGACCTTTATATGTATCATTTCGCTGATGTTACGTTTTCTGTATTGCTTTCATACTCTTCGATGGTGAAATTTTTGAAATCGAATTTATGACCAGTACTAGCATGATGTTCAACTAAAGCCGTTTTGTTGTCGTCATCATTGAACGAAATCTTGTTGCAACTGTAAACATGTTGTTTAATTATATTGCAGAGAAGTTGTTTAGTTTGACCTATGTATGAGCTATTGCAATTTGAACACGGTATCCTGTATACAGGGTGATTCATTAAGCTTGGCCACCGGCCGTATCTCGGAAACCGTTTATCCTATGACTTCCGGAAAAAAAATCTAATGACAAATTCGGCCCCTAGAAAATGATTAAAAATATTTTCAAGTTCGTAGTTCCCCACTAGAGGGCGCAATCTATCACTTGTGAAATATAATTTCATTTTTTACGAAATATTGTCCAGCTAACAGTGGTAAAGAATAATAAAATAAGAATTTACTCTTTCTATTCAACAACTTTTGTTTCAGTAATTTTTCTATATTTCCTATTTTTTAGTGATGGGATGGATAAACTTTTCTTCACGAAAAAAACATTCTTACTCCTGTATGGGTGAACCGATTTTCACGTTATTAGATTTCATTCGAAGGCCATCGAAAGCAGATCACAGAAACATATGACAACAATATACCGGGTGATCCAATTGAAAACTACAGACTGTTTTATGTCGCTTCGCCCTATTTGTGCGTTTTACTCGAAAATTTCAAATGCAATGCTATGATTCTAACCGAGTGAGAATAAGCCAAGCATTATCACCTACTGACTTTTCAAAATCACAGACAGATATCATAGGTCGTTTCGGAGTTATTGACGTTTTTGTAAATTTTGATCAATGTTGATACTTTCTGTGAGCTTGAATAAACAAGAAAGTGACTTTATGCGTCATGACAACGCAGCAAAATACTCAACACACATGAAATAACAATGATGCGATAAAATAAAACAAAAATTAGCAACAACGAAAATATTTGAACGGAAAAACAACACTTACACCTAATCAATTCAAATATTTAAAATGTCTACCATTATTTTCTACACATAAATTTAGTCTTTCTTTCGTCGAGTTGACACTGGCCACAATTTCAGTATGAGAAGAAGCTGCCTGTCGAAATCTATTTTGAATATCCTCACTTGTAGTGGGGGTGTTCGGAAAACTAAGTCTTTATTCTCCCCCAAAAATAAAAATCTAATACTGTGAGGTCAGGTGATCTTTCTGGCCATGGAAAAATACTCCCTCGTCCAATATGCCTCTTTGAGAAGACGTTATATGAATATTCCGTAACATTAGCAGCATAATGCGCCGGGCAACCATTTTGTTGATACCACATATCTAACCTGCTTTGAATAGCAATATTTTCCAAAAGAATTGGAAGATCTTCCGTTAAAATTTCAAGCACCTTTGTCTTGTTAATAAGCCAAAACTTTTATGATATTATCTTCATTACGGCTTCTACGTTTTCTATTTTTTCTTCCAACATATTGAACCTTATCCAGCTTCTCACACTCTTCGTGTCAATCTTTTGAATACCCTTTTGGCATGACGACGTCTTTCAGGATATCGTATCGGGTATTCCCTTTCAGCTACTGCATTTTCTAAACATTCAAAATGAACATTAAGCATATCATATGCTTCTTCATTTGAATAATGGGGCATCATAAAATAGTGGTTTTCAATCGTCCTAAAAAACTTTTACAGCTATAGATACCGAAAATGAATAGTATCGCCAAAGCTTTCTGGTTCTAAATCAGCTCGTTTCGTTGTTTTGATGAGTTTTTTCCTTTCATCTAATTGTTTAGAGATGAAATAACTCAATTCCTCCTGCATTTCACAGGGTTGATCAATACTTATCAAAATTTACAAAAATGTCAATAACTCCGAAACGACCAATGATATCTGTCTGCGATTTTAAAAAGTCAGTAGGTGATAATGCTTGGCTTATTCTCGCTCGGTTAGAATCATAGCATTGCATTTGAAATTTTCGAGTAAAACGCACAAATAGGGCGAAGTGACATAAAACGGTCTGTAGTTTTCAATTGGATCACTCGGTATATTGTTGTCATATGTTTCTGTGATCTGCTTTCGATGGCCTTCGAATGAAATCTAATTACGTGAAAATCGGTTCACCCATACAGGAGTAAGAATGTTTTTTTCGTGAAGAAAAGTTTAACCATCCCATCACTAAAAAATAGGAAATATAGAAAAATTACTGAAACAAAAGTTGTTGAATAGAAAGAGTAGATTCTTATTTTATTATTCTTTACCACTGTTAGCTGGACAATATTTCGTAAAAAATGAGATTATATTTTACAAGTGATAGATTGCGCCCTCTAGTGGGGAACTACGAACTTGAAAATATTTTTAATCATTTTCTAGGGGCCGAATTTGTCATTAGATTTTTTTTCCGGAAGTCATAGGATAAACGGTTTCCTAGATACGGCCGGTGGCCAACCTTAATGAATCACCCTGTACAACGTTGGATTGTTTTCTATTGGAATTGGATCTTTAAGTTTAGTGTAGTGGTTGTATATAGTATTTTTGTTATAGCAGGCCGAGGTGTAATTATGTTTGTTTGCTATGCTGTTAATTCTCTATGTGAGACCTTTAAAATATGAAAAACTCAATAAATTTTACTAGACTTTTCACTATTATTATAAATTGTGCACTTGTGGCGAGGCTGCTGGTGTTGATGGACTAATTTTTTGATTAAACTGATAGGGTAGTTATTAAGCTTCAGTATAGAAGTGATCCCATCATAAACTTCTCGATGAAATGTAGGGTGACTAACTATGAAACCCCTATATATTAAATTTTCAGCAGTTCCGATTTTTTGGTTGAGAGAATGTAGAGAATTATAATTTCGAACTCGTAATTTTAGTATACCATTTTGTTATTAACGATCCATCTCGTTGTTTTGTAATAATCAAGTCCAGAAACGGGATACTATCATATACTGATTTTTCTATTGTGAACTGCAATCTCTTATCATAGCTGTTGAATGTTTGTAATATTAAATCAGTTTTGTCTTCCGGAACTGCTATAATAGCGTCATCAACTAACAGTTTCAACAAAGGAACAATAAACGGAAACTTACTCACTGTCTTATGTATCAAAGTAAACATTGCCAAGTTTACTAGAACTGGACTAGCTGGATTGCCCATGGCAAGTCCATTAAGTTGTTCATAGAATTCACCATTAATTAAAAAATAACTTGATCCAAAAAGATGAGTGACTAGGCCCAGTATCAGCTCACGAGGGAATTCCGTGTGTGCTTGAATGAAATTCCAGCTTTACCTAATGACCTGGGTAATTAAATCGACAGGTACACTCGTGAAAAGACATACTACATCTAGGGATATAAGCGTGTAATTTTCAGGTAACCTCACATTCTTGAGCTCTTTAACAAGTTCATACGAATTTTTAATATTGTAATGATATGTACTGATGATAGGTTCAAATATTTTGTTGACTAGTTGAGCAACTTTATAGGTAGGAGAATTTATACATGATACTATTGGTCTGAAAGCCAAATTTTCTTTGTGGGTTTTACACAAGGCATATTATCTTGGGGGGATAGAGTTATGAATTTTGTAATAGTTACCCTGTATTTCAGATAGGTTTTTGGATTTCACAAGTTGATCTATTAATTTGTTTGATTTGGTCTGTATCGAACTGAAAGGGTCTTTTTTAACTATTTTGTAAGTTGATGTATCATTCAGTAATTTATTTACATCACCTATACAGGGTGAGTCTTTGACCTTGCAGAATATTTGAACAGAAGATTCTTGAAGCTGAAAGAAACACATTTGTTCTCTACCATTTTTTCCGATTCGGCCTAGATAAAAAGATATAGGCATTATAAATTTTCAGTATGGGCTAGCCGCCCCTGGAAACCTGAACACTGAAGTTTTTCCAAGCCTAAGATATACCATTCAAATCTTCGAAATAAGCAACTCTGATATGAAAACAAGCGTCAACTTACTTTTTACATTCCAGTTGGCGAAAAAAGTTGTATTTATAGTACAATAAACAAGTAAGGTATTCCAAATTTCATGGGCGATAAAAGTTGAATATTCTTCTTTTGATTTCATTTTCGATGATGAGGAATTCATCTAGCTATCACTCATATTAGCTTTGAGATTAATCTTCAATTTGTAATTATTAATTTTCTTTGTTTATTTCATTTTCTCCAAGAATTATCAGATTCAGACATAACCCATTCCAACTTTTATTTTCATAAATAAATAAAACAGATGTATCTAATTTATCTATGAACGTACAAACGTTGACGAACAGAAAGAAAGAACTCTTCGAAATCAAACAACACACAATATGCTAATTCTATGTATACACTTGTATAGTCTATGATTCTGAACTGAACTATAAATCTGTGGCTCCGTGGTTTTAAGGTTATGTCATGGTGATGGGTTGTTATGTTATGAAAGCGCATTTGAAGAATACCTCAAAATAAATACTATCAAAGTTCTGTACATAATTTCAAGAAATTTGGGTCAGCAGAAAGATTGCATTCAAACCAGTAAGAATCCCCATTATCATGGAAAAGTGAGAAGTTAATCAATTATACTACACAAATTAGCTCGAAATTGAAAAGGAAGCTTCATGAATCACCACTGTATAACACTGTATAACACAGATATAGTTTTGGGATGGAAGCCTATTTTGGAGAAACTTCTTATTTCGTCTTGGTGATAATAATTGTAGTATGGAAAACCTGATGAATACATCACTGGAATTGTATGGATACAAAACAAATAACTTCAAGATGTTATGTTCATTCAGATTGAAGAGATTTCTGTATAAAATGAAGAGCGTTTGGATCGTGACAACTATCCCATTGTCAACCAGATAGGCAATGGAAAGACAGAAAATTAACTCAACCGAACATGTTCCGATGTGGATCGACTACCCAAGGATGGAACTTGTTCTACATTTTGTTGTTTGTAATTTATTTCAAATTGACCTTATAGTCAATTGAAGATTATGAAAGCCCTAATGTTGCATCAGTATAATAAAAAAACATTTTATATGGATTGTAAAGCATTTTGTGAGCATGAATTGAAATCGGTGTTCATTTGAAGATCGGCAACCACAAGGATTAAATTTCATTTGTATCATATATTCAGTGTAATGAATATGTAATTAAAGATTATGATAGCACTGACATATCAACTGCCGACTAATATTGCAGTAATTTGATAATTTGCAAGATATAATATTATTTGAAATAGTACTGAGAAGTTCTCTGAAACCCATGTTTTTTCCATTCCATGCATTTGTTGAATTTCATTCTGCTGTTTGTTTTCAGGAATAAATGAGCCAAATGTAGTTATACTTATAATAAGTGCTACCTCTGATGTTGATACTCTAGGCTTTAGAAGACAAGAATAAATGTCAAATACTGCAATTTTTAGTTATATCGTTTTGAATGAATATCATCTGAGATTGAATATCAGTTGATCAGTTCCATTATCACGAAATTTCACTCGTAAAATCACTATAAACTCCAAATAATCGATGTTCGCCAATGAAAGCAAAAGAAAGTATTCCTTCGTCTCTCGGTGTATTTATGTTGCATTTCACAATAACTTGGCATAGTGCTTCACCAATTCTATTAGTATAAATCATTTCAACATGTTAATTCGTCCTAAAAATGTTGAAAATGCTGTATTTCATAACATGAACAAACCGGAAAAGTGAACGGAACCAATTTAAACTGAATTTGAGGTTAGATGCACCGAAGCTTGCGCGAGTCGGAAACGGAGTAAAAAAATCCAGGGAGTGCAACTACTAGAGATGTGACGGTATTTAAATACCGCGATTTTGGAGCGGTATTTCTCTGGAACCGTCTGTCGCGCTCCAAAACAGAGTAGTAACGCGTTCCAAAGTAACCGACGTTCCAAAATACCGTGTAACTCCCCAATCGTTCCTCGCTCCAGTTTCGATCGATACCTATCTCGCTCCACGTTCCAAAGTAACCGACGTTCCAAAATACCGTGTAACTCTCCCTTCGTTCCTCGCTCCAGTCGCGATCGATACCTATCTCGCTCCACGTTCCTCGGTTCCAGAATACCGCGAACAGAATACCCATCGCAATGCGATTACGTCTGTTACAGGAGTTACAGCTCTAGTGCGCAGTGCGCCTCATTAGAAACTGGGTGTTCCTACTTCGTTATAAGCTGTTACATTTCCGATACGGTGTTACATGGTTTCAGAAGGTGATATTGTGACAAGTAGTTCACAACACACAATCTGATGGAATATAATATTCCATCAGATTGTGTGTTATGCAAGTTATGCTTTCTTTTCGATAATTGTCATATTCATCAATATTTTATGCATATCCGTAGATATTATTTCAATCTGCTGGTGGAAGTTATTGAAGGATAATATGAATTGAAAATTTATTGTGCAAAACATGTATTCATGTAAAACAAGATATTCAAATAATATTGATACAGTTTGCGTCCTTTGTAATGATAATGTCTATTGTAAATATGTAATTTTAAATAATAATCTTCTCAATTGAGAAAACATTAATCCTCAAGGCATTCTTCTCTTTCAATTGAAATGATATATCTCGAATGTGAAGAAAATATGAAAAATAACTTGGAAAAAATCAATTATAGTTTGAAGATACGTCAGGTTTTAACCGAAAATATGTTAGTGGAAGAAGTTCTTGGAAGCTCTAAATCTGAATACAATAGCTATAAGTAGAATAGAAAGAGAAATTATATCATTTGAGAAACAGATTGCCGTACTAATTCATTTTGTTTCAGCGTTGGAACGACGGTTCCAAAATCGCGGTATTTTCCTGGAACCGTCGCGAAAATACCGCGACACGGGTGGAACCGGTATTCTCATCTCTAGCAACTACTGGGTAGTTTCCTTTGAATAAAGAACCACAGGAAGGAGTATAAAGTCTAATTTGGGGGTCCGGATTGGAGTCCAAATATGGCCGACTCATGTTTCCGGTAGGCAGTGGCGTAGTGCTTTGAGTTTGAAAAGGGTAAAAATCTGATTGATTTATTTTGGAATCACCGAGTTAAGGTTTGATTGAGAGCAAATGGTAAATAACTTTGAGAAGTTTAGTGAGATTAATTAATAGGACAAAGATTCTTCAGAAATTCAGTCGTTAAATTTGGCTTTATGAATTTTGGGAACCCTGCAACAATAAGTATATTTGTATCCATTAAATGGACACTTTATAATAAAAATTAAATAAAACGAGTAGGAAAGGGTTGAATAAAAAATATAAACATTTATTGACCTTTAAATGGAATAAGCTTTGTATAAAAATTTCTGATTTTTTCACCAGTTGAGGTTTTTGGATGAGGTAAGCAATTTTCGAATGTTTTCCGAATATAATTATATATATATTTTGGCGAAAAAAAATGTTAGCTCACAGCAAAAGCTCTTACAGAATGCTCGTATGTTTTGCTCACCTTCCTCTTCTGAGATTTTTTCAATAGCCTGCCAATAATTTCTTTATTCTTCCCAAAATGTTGTATAATAACATCATCATGCTCACATGACAGAAGGTTCATTTTTTTCAACTCCGTCATCAAAGATTTGAGTGAAGATATTTTCTTTTTCAGTTTATTATTACTCTTCTGCAGCGCACGTATTTTTCGGCCTTTCAAAATATTAAGTTGCTATAATTCGCTGTTCTTCCGCTTTAAAATCCTTTTATGAGGAGTTTCTTCCTACTCAACTGAAGGTATATCTGTAAGAGGAGGAGGGGCCTGTTCTTAACAGAAAGTTTCGGCAAATAAGAAGGTCCTGCTGTAGATGAAGGTTCAAGCATTAGATAATGAATTAGCACTGTGTGTCATTGTATTTACAACACATTCTGAGGGTCTCGTTACTATAGGATTATATGTCCAGACCTGAAATGAATTACCAGACTTTTACTAAACCTCATGTGTTGGTAGTGGTAGCAGGAGTATTACCATGCAAATATAATAAAAAGGCCTCTTTGAACATGAAGCCACAAGATGATAAAAAATATATCAACTTTACAATTTGAAAATATAAAACTTACATATTTCAAACGTTCCACTTCTATTGTTGGAATTGAGTTTGGCAGTAGTTTCACTGCTATCTTAGACGTTCGATCAAAATAGTTTTCATCAAAATGATAGGAACATAAAACACTACTAGGGTTTGGAGAAAATTCTGGTTTGTTCACAAACTGTATCCATGCTGCTTTTCTCTTTTGATCTTTAGGAAACCTATAACAAGGATAGATGTTAATTTAAATGAAGAAATTATAAAAAATTTTCACGTTTTTATACAGTTAAAAACTCCGGTTTCTAAAATATATACTGAAACTCTATCCTTACCCTATGTTACGCCTATGCGATTTGATTGTCAAACTCGATATGTCTTCTAATTTAGGATTTATACCAAAGAGTAAAGAGAATCATTTAAATACTTACTTATGAAATATTAAACTGGAATCCTTTCATGTCTGTTGCAAAGAACAGCCATAAGATGCACAACTAACCATTTTAACGCGTATTTTCACAACTAACCTCAAACTCTGTTTACCTCGTTCATGGAGAAATACCAAACCGATGAGTCACAGTTGGGGTCGCAAACAGCTGTTTCCGTTCGCCACTATTCAGAAGGAAGAAACGTCTAATACTCCTTCCTGTGGTTCTTTATTCAAAGGTAGTTTCTATACTGTGCTAAGAACTACGTTCAGTCACAGAATATTGATGTTCAAAATTTTACATCTTCGTCAATATTTCGGTTAATGATTTGTTATCCGAAACTCTACATTTCAGATGAAACTAATTATTATGTTTAATATATTATAATGCATAATAAAATGAAAATCGTACAAATAATTATAAATTTGAAGTTTGTAACAACTGATTGTTCGCGAGTCTTCTATGTTGGTCTGTCATGCGCATCGAATGATTAGAAAACAATTGAAATTCGAAATTCATATTTCATGGTAACATGATTTTCAATTGAATGGTTTATTTATTTATTTAATTCAAGCACTTACTATAAGAAGTTGAATGTGGGAAAGTAGGGCTCCTGGCGATCAACCCTCTAGGACAAAAAAAATGTAACGCGCTTAAAGCAATACTTCGATAGTGGTGTGGAAATTTGCTTGAACATTAGGAGTATTTAAATTGTAGAAGTTGAGGTGCCCTTATTCATATTACTCCACTTTCGAACTAATAGCCAATTTACAATGGACATAACCGTAAATTTACTTATACATAAGATGTAAGAGAATCAAATAACAGAAATCATAAGGAATAAGAATGGAACTGCATTCGACTTATGGAAGTCAAAAGCAAAGTTGAGCTTATTGTGAAGATTTTGGTACTTATGAATTTGATAGTTTCCTCTTTGATTTTTACGTACGAGATGCGGGATTCTTACGGTTACGTCCATTGTGAATTGGGCAATGTCTGCTACTTCGCTTACAAATCAATCCAAATAAAAAATGCTAGGATTCCATTCTCAACTCTCAGACATGGCAACGCGGAAAAATTGAATTCTGTGAATTTTTTGAACAGAGTTGCATTTATCCAAGGTACCCAATTCTCGGAATTTCACAGATATTTTTTATTTTTGAATTTCTGATAACTCGAAAACGGCGCATCATACGAAAAAAAATTAGGAATACTTTTACTTTCCAAAATGGTCAAAAATTCGTTGAATAGCATTCAAATTGTTTTTAAAAGTTGGATTCTTCGAATTTCTGGTATTTTTATGAAATGTTATGGTGATATTAAAGAAACTGGGAGATGTGGATAAAATTTTGTAATCCAGGAACATTCATCGTATCAATAAAAAACTATATGCCAAAAATGACCCCATTCGATGAGATCGTTCGCCAGATATAATCGGAAATAATTTTTTTTTATGGATTTTCAACAGTCTGTATCTTACGAACCAAGCCGAATCGGAAAAAATGGTAAAGGAAAAAAGTGTTTCTTTTGGCTTCAGGAATCTTCGGTTAAAATATTCTGCAAGGTCAAAGACTCACCCTGTATAAGTATCTTTATTAATTACTGTGGTTGAACCACCCTTGTCGGAACGACTTATCATAATGTGAGGGTTATTTTGTAAGGACTTTTCCGTTTCAATGCAATATTTGTAAATTTTTGGAAGTTTGGTGTTGTGGTTAGTTTTGTTGAGGTATTTGTTAATTTCACCTACAAGTTCCTGATGCAAATTATCCTTCGCCTCATCCTCACCAGTACTTGATTGGACAATGATCTCAGCATCTTTAATTAGAGAAGGTATCATCGAGAACTTATTAGGGGGATCAATACTAAATTTAGGTGACAAACTCAAAACCAGCTGCACATTTTCCGGAATCTGAACATTTGTGTAATTGTAGATACAATCAGGCCTATTTATTATTTCATCTCTCTTAAATTTTGTTGTTGAGTTTTTTATTTCCTTCTGGTTACTGAACTAGTTTTTACTGAACAGAATTTCGAATTTACTATTGTCGAAGATGATAATTACTTCCATTAGATTTGAAGGGAGGGTGTTAGTTAAATTATTTTCTAATCTCATGATGGCGTTAGTGATGTTTCTAACCTTCCATTCTGTGACTCTCATTTCCATTTTGAGTAAGGAACGTTTAAAATTATTCAAGATGTTCTCAACCTTGTTACCATAGGGATAATTTTCGGATATCAAATTGGTGATGTTCTCCAAACTATGAATGATGTGGTTTGGAAACCATTTACATTGCCAAGATTCTACTACTATTATTACAAATGGACATGAACAATCGTACTAATTATGCAGTAATGTCTCACATATGACCGAGGGAATTCATTATAATTTCATTCAATGTGAACATAATAAATCTGACTATATGATCGATACAAACGACTATGAAGGAAATATTCTCAAGAATGGATATTTATTAAACCCTTTTGTAATTGTTGAACTTTGATCGTACTAAAATAATAGTTTGTCAGAATACCAACTGAAAGATTAATTTTCTTCATGGATATCGTATAGAATTAGTCGTCACCGGATGGTAATATTTTTTCTTGGGATTTCATGGAATTTGAATTAGGGTGATTGTAACGATTATGTTAATAGTCGTCTTAGGTATCTATAGCGTCAAATTATGCCGAAAATATAATTGTGATAAAAAATGTATTTGACCAAGCTGTTCAGATCTCTTCAGTATTATGGGTTTGTTAGTCGTTTTGATACATCAAATTGAGTTTTAATATTTGGTGATAATAATTTACACAGTACTGAGTCATTCCGAACTCGACTTTTGTATATAAGCTTTATACCTGCCCTGTAAATTTCCTTTGCAAAGTAATCGTGCTAACAGCCGGTTTCCGGCCGACTATTAACACGCAAAGGAATAACTTAGAGACTCGAAAATTGCAGGGTAGGTTTAATGCTTAAATACAAAGGTCGAGTACGGAATGGACAACATCCGCCTAACGGTTTAGTAGATGAACTCCCTGAAAATTTCGTCATCTCGATATTTACAAAAATGAAGACACGATTGAGTCGAAATTCATTTCGTGGATAGACGATGACGGTTCTCACATTCAAACACATAATCTATGAATCATATGAAAACACCCAGTTCTGTGTAAAATATCATCACCAAATTTTAAAACCCAATTTTATGTAGTGAAACGACTAACAATGTCATAATACTAAATAGAGAATCAACTAAAGAATCATATTTCAAGCCTATATTAAATCATTGAAATTATGCTTTTGAATGATGAAATATTTATTTCATCTATTCAAAAACATGGAACTTTCGTCCTGCAGATAAACCACCTAGGTAGATCTATCATTAAAAGAGATCTATCGCCTAGGTATATCTATCACCAAGAGAGATCTGGGCGCACTAGTCCGAACTAATTGGGGACGAGACTATTTCAGATAATCGAAAGTTCTTATAACCAGAATGTCTCATTTTCAAGATAAGATCAAACAAACAACAAACGAACGGGTCAGTGTCCATTTTTCTTCAAACGTAAAAACGATACATTCACATTTGGAAGTTGAAGAACTCGACGTTGAAGCCATTGCACGAATAATATTCACGTGGTAAGCGGACTACTATGAAGTTCGACGCTCGATGAAATAGATCGCGTTTCAACACGCTCAATCGATACCAACCTTCGCCATCAGTCGGATAATTGAATGTTCGGATAAACTGATCAGAGTTCGGTTAATTGAGGGTCTCATGTTTGAGAAGATCTTCAACTACAGAGTTGAGTACTTGTACTGCAATAATTTGTGCCACCACTGATCTTGCTGTTTCACTCCACCGGGTAGAACCGTTTGGAATTTCTTTAGCAAATGGCCTTTTTGCGCGCATTTTCTAGGGGAACAGCGTGCTATCGTTTTATCCAAATGTCGGTAATTTTCGATGATCGAGCCGAAAATGGTCTCAAACGCCTAGATTGGACTCACTGATGACGAATCCGGTGTCAGAATCGATTCTGTCCGGCCCGCCGGCCGTGGACACGATAACTGTCGAACGAGCAACTTGAAACTTTCAGGGTAGGTCGCGTATTGGAATGCCGCGGCTAGGTTCGTTAATGGGCCAAATCGGTCGAATAGTTTCGGAGTTATAGCCACTTGAAATTTCGAAGTTATTTATTTTCGATTTCAGAAACTACTGGAGCGATTGTGGATTCAAATTTGGCAACTAGGTGGAGTATAACAACGCGCAACTTCGAGCCAAATTTTGTCAGGATCAAATTATCAGTAAATTAAAAAAAAAAAAATTTCAAAATTGTTTTCCAAATAATTTTTTTTTTCGGAAACCATTCATCATATTCAGAAAAAATACACTCAGCCTTTGAGCTTCCTATTTCACAGCAGTGTACCAAATTCCAGTTCGATACGATCATAAGTTTTGGAGATATCGGGAAAAAATATGTCAAATTTCGAGGTTTTCTTCTCGATATCGTTGTTTCTTTCGGTATAACTCGAGAAATACTGATTCAATCCTGATAAAACTTCGCAGCTAGTTTGAAGATGCTGAAAGACAACTTCATGCAAATTTTCGTCATGATCGTGTCATCAGAATAAATTGAAAAAAAAAATTTCTGTGATTTTCTCATCATATCATCCTCATCAATTTCTGTATGAACCTTCGAACTGTAGTTTTTCGATGAAGTACTGGATTTCAATTCGATCTGATCGGTATTTTTAGAAATATTGGAAAAATAAAATTTTGAACGGGTGAAATCCGCCCAATGATTCCGTAGATATACCCATTTAAAATTTTATTTTTCCAATATTTCCAAAAACATAGATAAGATCGAATTGAAATCCAGTAATTCAACAAAAAAAATCTAGAAAAACACTGCTGTGCAGGCAGCAGCTTTTTCATGTATGTTCAAATTCGAGGCTGGAGCGGTCATCTACATTGAACATGCGCGCAAAAGCTGCTGCCTTCACGGCAGTGCTTTTCTAGATTTTTTTGAGAAGGTGTCAGTGTCCTCACATATGTTGATGGTTTTAAATCGGTCTCAATATTGAGGACAGCACCGTCATTTAATTGGTTCGTTTCTGGTGCTTCTGCTGGAAAATTTGCGTCTTGCTCAAAAAGTGCAGTACTGTCTCATGAGCAAGGTATTTCGGCATCCATATGTAGAGCTGCCACACACAACTTCCATCATGGGGTCTGATGGGATATTTATCGGTGGGCCCCCTCAAATTTTCAATTGAGATGATTTCATTTCAGTGTTTTCCACACGCCTTCTGCACATAAAAATAATATGTCAAGACATTTGTTACATTATATAAGATCATTCTAGAGAATCTGAACCATATATCCAATTTAAATGAAAAATATTTAGGTCTAGTCGATGAATCTCAATCAAGTTTCAAACAGCATTCAAATATATTTCAATGTATCATACATATTTACTGAAGAAACAGGAGGTATCAATAATAGAGGATAGCTGACTGATGATCGTTTCATTGAAATTCGTTGCCAAAGCGGTCAACTTTTTTTCACGTATTAACCCCGCCAAACTCACATTAACCTGCTTGGGGCTTAATTGCGAAGGTCGAATTCGTAAATGTGTAAAATCCGCCCAATGATTCCGTAGAAATTACCATTCAATTTTTTTTTTTCGGTATTTCTAAAACACTGATTGAATCGAATTGAAATCTAGTACTTGATTGAAAATGATAGCTTGAAGATTCCTGCAGAATATAATGAGGACTAAGTGAATAAAAGATCAACAAGTTAGGAAGCAAGTGTGCCTCAATGGAAATATGACAGTTATGGCAACGAATTTGAATATGCGCGCTTAAGCTGTTGATTTTACGTCAGTGCTCTTCTAGAAATTTTTTCTCTGAATCAATAATATTTTCTTGTTAACGACATCGAATACCGGTACTAGAACAACCATAGATCTCCCAGCAGTATGAATGAATACCACAATAATCACAATAGCACGCTGTTCCCCAGAACATGCGTCCAAAAATTAATTAGAAAATATAATTAACCCCTGGAAGAAATATGCGTCTACATCTTTCATCTTTTGTTTCAGAGATGTTTGACACCAACAGAAAAGCTCCTTCCTGGGTCGCCGGAAGTGGGGGAGGTTGTGGAGCCTACGGCGGAGCAACACGGCAGTCTCTTGCAGGTACTCCAGCAGAAACAGCAATGAATTGTTGAATCTGGCAGTGTGTCTGTGAATTATTTGCATTATTGCCCAAATTTTCCGTTATCTGGAGAATTTTTCATATTCTTCTTGTAGTACTATTGTATGTACTATTTATTAGGGCACCAAGGGGGTCAGTATGACAAACGTAAAATGAAAAAAGGAGATATAAACTGAATATCAAGTCCTTAGCACATTTAGCTTCAGGGTACATCCAAAGTGTACGAGAGAATGCGATAGCTCGCGTTGGCTTCTCGCTCACTAATGAGCGCCATCCGGCGTTGCCGGTATTTACAAAACGAGTATCTGGTAAGCGAGAAACCGACTAGTGATAACCGTCTTGAACTTGGCAACCCCTTTTCCCTTTTCACAACGGTATTTTCACGAATGACCAAGTCAAAAATGCTCAGATAAGTTGATATTTGGCATAGTCACTCTTCAATGGACATAGAATAACATATCTGAAGCAGATCGATCTGCAGATCGTCTAAGGGGCTGCTAACACTTGTAAATTTTTCAAATTCTCTCAAGTGACCTGTCGCAAACGTTGAGCCAAGTGGATATTTGGCATCGAAGAGTATTGAATGGATATAGAATTACACATTTAAAATTTTCACGTTGCACCGTCAAAGCGGATCGTTTCGTTACAGGAAATTTCTACCGACGCCACCGGTCATTTGGCTGCTGATAAGTGGCTGCCAAGTTCACGCCGGCCTGATATCGCCTCCTCGCATGTAATCTAAACGTACTCACACGCTGGTGGATGGGGGCGCACCTCTACGATCACTGCTCAGAATCTGTGATGTGTAAAGCTTCTCGAGTTTTTTTTACTGGTTGCTTTTGGTATATTATCTGATAAAATCAAACCAGGAAATTGCTCGAAAACTTAACACCGAATGTTCATGAAACTCTGAACGTTGATAACTGTTGCATAACTAAAACTAAAAAATTTTACCCGGATGATTTCCGACCAGTGGTTTCTGAAATATAAAGGAAAACGCTGCAAATTTCCAATAATATCGCAAATGAATCATCGCATTCTGTTCTGAGTTGTTTAAAATATCAACGGTATGTTGGGTTACTTAACTTAGAAAATAATAAACTCTTGTGTAAAATTTGCAGTGTTTTTACTTTTATTATTTATTTCGAGGCCGAGCAATTTCTGGGTCATTGAAATTCTGATTTATTGAAGCTCACTGATGTCATGTTCCATGTTTTACTGAGACAATAAATATACATAATATAATCGTTTTTTCAAGAGAATATAAATCATCAACAAATCGGCAAGTCCTATATGATAACAAAATACGAAATGGAGTGAAGTTTAAATGATGATGAAATACATCAAGACCCTCTTATTGGTGAAATTCGAGTCATAAATACAGGTTCGGAAAAGACAGTGTGCACAATGCGAAACCCTAAGTTAATCTATATGAACTGAGAATCCAATTCACCAGTGGAGGAATCGAAGTTTCAGCGCGATGCCATATCGAATAGATGACTGTTCTTTTGCAATGGCAAATGAAATCTATGGAGGGGTCTTCAGTCCACGAAACGTGATCGAAGGAAGCTTTTGCCAGTAGCTCCCCAAACTTGAGTTGCGTTAGACGATATCGGCTAAAAATTAAGTAGATAACTCGTAAATCGAAATGTTCAGTGCTAAAGAAAAATTCAAATCATGAAATGGTCTTTTGTAGGTCGATCAATTCAAGAGACAACAATTTTTGTTTCTCGATTTCTTACTTTCGTAGAATTTATTCTATTTTCCAACCAGTTATGACGAAAATGAACCTAGGTACGCATTATCACAAAGAGAATTATTTGAGTCATTCATTGTGACGAATAAATTCCTCTTATACAATGGAATAAAATTGTATTTATTTTCATCCGATATGGTCTGACGCAACTTACGTTTGAAGAGCTACTTACAAGCGCTTCCTTCGATCGCGTATCGTGGACTGAAGCCCCCTCCATAGATTTCATTTGCCATTGCAAAAGAACAGTCGTTTGTCCGATATGGCATCGCGCTGAGGTATCAATTCTTGCACTGGCGGATTGGATTCTAGTTCATATAAATTAACGTGGGGTTTCGCATCGTGCCGACTGTCTTTTGCAAATCTGTATATCCTCCAGGATTCGATAGAAAACATCCTGACACCAGCATGATTTTTACTGTAAATCTGGATCGAGAGTAAGTGTCGTTAGCTCAGTGGAGCGTCGTACTTGTGATCGGATGGTCTCAGGTTCGATTCCATAATAGGGAACCATTCACTGTTGGGTCAAAAATGAACAGAGCTGTACCTCGGGTGGCGTGAGGATACAGTAACGAAGCCTACCCAGACTTATCCGATGTCCTTACTCGCGCAAGCTCAAAGCTTCTGAGGGGTTTCTCCTTGAAACCTTGGATAATCGGAAAAAAACAAATACAAATTCGATCTCTCCCCCGTCTATCATATCCATTTTGGAACCCATTTATCGTTAATAGTACTCGACACCGAATTCAGTAGATAAAAACATATGTCAAAATTCCTATTTATTAGAATATATTCTCGGAATTTGATCTGAAATTATTCCCTAAAGAATTCTCAGAGAATTCCCTCGAGAATGACTTCTTCCGAACTCGAACAGACGTCAATACAGAAATACAGTTTTTTTTTCATTCTGCCGATTTTCCTATATTTCGAAAAAACCTTTCAGGAGCTTGTAGGTTCTGTAAATAAGTTTATAGGCTCTTTTACTGGTTCTACGCCACGTTTGCAACATCACTGTTGCTTTTCTCACCAATACTGAATGGTGGCTGGAACCGCCCGACTAGATTGTACATAAAAGACGCAGTCTCCTGGGAGATTATTCCAAGAAGACACATGTTGGTGATCGGAAAACGTGTCTATTTCAAATACGAAACGCCCCCTGTGAACCTATTCCAGATGTTGATAATCACCTCTGAGGGCAACTCTCCAAGTAGGTCCCCAAAATGAATAGGTCTCATAGAGAAATTTACTTAATTATTATCTCTGCATAATGTATGTATATCCATTCACATGTTCTCTAATTGCCGAGTATTCTGAACTAAGAGCAATTTGTTCAACTTTTCTTTCTGCTGAATTTACAAACAACACTAATCACAGTTCTGTGATTATGACCTGTCAGTATACCGGGTGTCACAGGAATCAGGTTCTCCCTGAAAAAAATCTACATTTCCCAAGATGTCGGATTGAAATTTTGCATATTTATATTACAGATTGTTCCCATCGACTGGAGTAATTAATGTGTGTCTATGACTTTCGCTCTAACCAGAAGCGGCCGTAACTTTTGATTTTCTTATTTGAACTGACTGACGTATATTCTTGCATAATCAAATTCTACGTTGAATTTTGAGTAGAATATTGTCTAAAGAAACAAGAGCATTTGCGTTCAGTAAACTACCCTATGCATCGGATGTTTGGTCACCACAATATGAGATTTATAACATAGAGTAGAGTTGGTGCAGAACAAGTTCTTGAGATGTTTAGACCATAAGGTCACTGAAAACTACAATAATATGGCGAGTACGATGAATCAAAGAAAAAAACTATTGCTTTCGCTCATTGGAAAGTTGTAGGGAACATAGTGATATTATGTTTTTGTATAAGCTGTTGAACGACTATGTGGGTTCACTTACATTGCTATCTCACGTGAATGTGCATGTTCCAGCTGGGTCATTGGTGGGTAACACTGTTTTTGAAGTTGCCTTTCACCGAACAAATATGAAATTAAGCCCCAAACCTTCTCTACCAATATCGGTTTCTGAGTCGTCTCTTCCGGATATTATTGTGTTTACGGCCTAACGAATTGAAATCCAGTACCTTATCGAAATGACAGTTCCAAGGTTCATCCAGAATTTATTGAGGATAATATGATAAGATCACAGAATATTGAATATTTGAAAAAAAAAATTTGATTTTTTTTTAAAATTGTTATGATGACACGATCTTCACGAAATTTGCACCAAGTTGTCTTTCAGCATATTCAAACTATCTGCTAAGATTTATCATGGTTGAATTAGTATTTCTTGAGTGATACTGAAAAAAACAACTATATCGAGAAGAAAACCACGAAATTTAACATATTTTTCTCCGATATCTTCCAAAATTATGATCGTACCGAACTAAAATTTGATACACTGCTGTGAAATATGAAGCACAGTCTTAGTGGAACTCCGTCCTGAATACGATGGACGGTTTCCGAAAAAAAAATTTGTTGGAAAAAAATTTAAAAATTTTTTTTCTGAATTTAGTGACAGTATGATCTCGACAGAATATCGCTAGAAGTTGCGCGTCGTTATACTCCACCTAGCTGCCAAGTTTCAATCCGATCGCTTCGGTAGTTTCTGAAATGAAAAATAATTTCAAATTTTCAAATGGCTATAACTCTGAAACAGTTCGACAGATTTGGCTCATCAACGAACTCAACCGTGACATTTCAATTTGTGACCTACCCTGGAAGTTTCAAGTCGCTACCTCACTCCGTTCGACAGTTATCGTGTCAACGGCCAGCCGGCCGGACGGACAGAATGGATTTTAACACTGGATTCGTCATCTGGGAGTCTAATCTAGTCGTTAAAGACCAATTTCGGAAAAAATAGAGATTAACAGACATTTGGACAAAACGATAGCACGCTGTTCCCCTAGAACCTGCGCGCAAAAACACTCTCCGATAAATAGAACAGTGGAATTGTTCAATTTTAAATATGGTAAACTTGATATATTCTTCATGCCGATAGGCCCATTCAAAAAAAGACTAATGTTGTTAAGTTAATTTTCATTTATGTATTCCTAACATTTTATTTCATGATCACTATCTTGAATGTGCTTGGGGTATATATAGATCTAGGATGTTGCACGTATTGTTTTCAGTTGTATTTTTTGTGGATGTTTTTTTGTGTGTATACCTGTCGACATCCTATTTGAAAAAAAACGATTTCACTCGAAATTTCACATCGATTGCGATTATGCAAATACACGCATTAATGACTTCAGTGGACGCGAAACAATCTCTACTATCAATATCCAATGTTTCAACCCGATATCTTGATTCCTGGGACACCCGGTATATAAATCAGATCTCAGAATGTTTTTTATATTGATTGAAATGTTTTCTCAATTGCAGAATTTAATTGATGACTTTGTGGCACCACTTTTGGGTATAGGGCAGCAGCAGGGAGAGAACCCCTGCCCAGATAAGGAGCCGGATCACTTGCCTGATGTAAGATTTTCGTATTACGGCTCATTTTGGCATTGTCTGTTCAAAAATTCTAAGTAGTGGAATCAAATTAACTCCTGAATGTATCCCCCTAATCGTTAATCTGGTGGTAATGATGCAACCTCTTACTCCCTATCTATTTATTTCAACTTTACAATTAAAATTGCTATTTACAAACACAAATTTAGGTACAATGAATCTGAGATCCGGGATTCGAAGAAGCACTTATCTTAATAGTAAAGATCCGACGGTATGATCCTCCAAAATGCAGGTATTATGCAGGTAGTCCAGTTTCAAGAGATTCCATCCAGAATAAAGATATTCCAGTAATAATCAGCTTCGGTATAAAGGTGTTCCAGTCATAATCAGCTCCAGTATTAAGATAATCCAATAATGATTGCCTCTAGTACTAAGATGATCCAGTCAAACTCTGGGTCCGGTAGTAGGATATTCAAATGGGCGTTAGCTCCGGTAAAAAGATAATCCAGTAGTCGGTAGCTCGGTGAAAAGATGGTTCAGTGGGCGATAGCCCCGGTACAAAGACGATGTAGTAGGCGACAGCCCCGGTACAAAGACGATTTAGTGGGCGATAGCCCCGGTACAAAGATGAGGCAGTAGGCGGTAGCCCCGGTAGAAAGACTGCAAATTTAAAAACTATAAGATAGTGCTTGTAACACGTGATCTCATTCCCAGCGACTCTAGACGTTATTGAAACAATTTACAAGTTAATAAATATGAGATGAAATATCTAGAACTCAGGAATAAGAGCACGTTATTCGATAATAAGAATGAGATAAGAAATCAAATGCACAATATCATACGAAGGAAAATGTTAACTTGTGTAACCTGCAAGGAATGAAATAAATCAGAAATCACAATTTGGCATTCACAAAAGCAAAAAATATTGGTCGGGATATACGTAGTACTTACCGCCTTTTGAATAGACGTCTTATAAGAAACAATAAAACTTCAAAATTCCACGATGTTAATGGATTACGAAGTTCGTTTATTCGTTAAACTCTAGCAAGGTGTTGAATCTACAACTTCCTACCAGTAAAAAGAAAGAACTTTCCATCGCCTAGACCGAGTTGAAAGGGTCGCGCATGCGAAACACACACTCAACCGTCAAAGCGAAGAGCTTGGAGAAGAGAATGGATATTTATTAAACCCTGTTTGTTGAACTTTGAATAATAGTTAGAAAGAATACCAACTAAAAGATTCATTTTTTTCATGGATATTGTATAGAATTATTCGTCACCGGATGGTTATATTTCTTCTGTGGATTTTATGAAATTTGAATTAGGGTGATTGTAACGATTATGTTAATAGTCGTCTTAGGTATCTAAAGCGTAAAATTATGCCGAAAATATAATTGTGATAAAAAATTTATTTGACCAAGCTGTTCAGATCTCTTTAGTATTTTGGGTTTGTTAGTCGTTTTGATACATTAAATTGAGTTTTAATATTTGGTTATAATTTTTTACACAGTACTGAGTCATTCCGAACTTGACCTCTGATTTAAGCTTTATACCTGACCTGAAAATTCATCGTGCTTACAGCCGGCCTCCGGCCGACTGTAAACACGCGAAGGAATAACTTAGAGACTCAAAATTTGCGGGGTAGGTTTAAAGCTTGAATACAAGTCAAGTACGGAATGGACAACATCCGCCTATCGGTTTAGTAGATGAACTCCTTGGAAATTTCGTCATCTCCATATTTACAAAAATTAAGCCACGATTGAGTCGAAATTCATTTTGTGGATAGACGATGACGGTGCTCACATTCAAACACATAATCCATGAACCATATGAGAACACCCAGTACTGTGTAAAAATATCATCACCAAATTTTAAAACCCAATTTTATGTATTCAAACGACTAACAAAGTCATAATACTGAATAGAGAATCAACTGAAGAATCATATTTCAAGTCTATATTATATCGTTAAAATTATGCTCTTGAATAAATAGATATCTATTCAAAAACATGGAACTTTCGTCCTGCAGATCTACCACCTAGGTAGATCTATCATTAAACGAGATCTATCGCCTAGGTATATCTATCACCAAGAGAGATCTGGGCGCACTAGTCCGAACTAATTGGGAACGAGACTATTTCAGATAATCGAAAGTTCGTCTGATCAAAATATCTCATTTTCAAGATAAGATCAAACAAACAACAAACGAACAGGTGAGTTTCCATTTTTCTTCCAACGTAAAAACGATACGTTCACGTTTGGAAGTTGAAGAAGTCGACGTTGAAGCCATTGCACAAATAATATTCACGTGAAATCTTGGTAGGCGGACTACTATGAAGTTCGACGCTCGATGAAATAGATCGCGTTTCAACACGCTCAATCGATACCAACCTTCGCCATCAGTCGGATAATTAGTGTTCGGATAAACTGATCAGCGTTCGGTTAATTGAGGGTCCCATGTGTGAGAGAACTTCATCTACAGAGTTGAGTACTTCTACTGCAATAATTCGTGCCACCACTGATCTTGCTGTTCCACTCCACCGGGTAGAACCGTTTGGAGTCTCTTTAGCAAATGCCTTTTTTTTTGAGAAGGTGTCTGTGCCCTCACATATGTTGATGGTTTTAAATCTGTCTCAATATTGAGGACAGCACCGTCATTTAATTGGTTCGTTTCTGGTGCTTCTGCTGAAAAATTTGCGTCTTGCTCAAAAAGTGCAGAACTGTCCCATGAGCAAGGTATTTCGACATCCATATGTAGAGCTGCCACACACAACTTCCATCACGTGGTCTGATGGGATATTTGTCGGTGGGTCTCCTCCAATTTTCAATTGAGATTATTTCATTTCAGTGTTTTCCACACGCTTTCTGCAAATAATAATAATATGTCAAGACATTTGTAACATTATATAAGATCATACTAGAGAGTCTGAACCATATATCCAATTTAAATGAAAAATATCATGTTAAAATATGTATAATACATATTTACTGAACAAATAGGAGGAAGTATCAATAATAGAGGATAGCTGACTGATGATCGTTTCATTAAAATTCGTTGCCAAAGCGGCCATCTTTTTTTCACGTATTGACCCCGCCAAACTCACATTTACCTGCTTGGGCTTAATTGCGCAGGTCGTATTCGTAAATGTGTAAAATCCGCCCAATGATTCCGTAGAAATAACCATTCAATTATTTTTTTTCAGTATTTCAAAAACACTGATTGAATCGAATTGAAATCTAGTACTTGATTGAAAATGATAGCATGAAGATTCCTGCAGAATATAATGAGGACTAAGTGAATAAAACAGCAACAAGTCAGGAAGCAAGTGTGCCTCAATAAGTGAAAAGATGACCGTTTTGGCAACGAATTTGAACATGCGCGCTAAAACTGCTGACTCTACGTCAGAGCTCTTCTAGAGTTTTTTTTCTCTGAATCAATAATATTTTTTTGTTAACGACATCGAAAACCGGTACTAGAACAACCGTAGATCTCCCAGCAGTATGAATGAATACCACAATAATCACAATAGCACGCTGTTCCCCAGAACATGCGCCCAAAAATTAATTAAAAAATATAATGAACCTCTGGAAGAAGTATGCGTCTACATCTTTCATCTTTTGTTTCAGACATGTTTGATGCCAGGAGAAGAGCTCCTTCCTGGGTCGATGGAAGTGAGGGAGGTTGCAGCGAAGTTCCCGTATACGCCTACGGAGGAGCAACTCTGCAGTCTCTTGAAAGCACTCCAGCAGAAATATCAATAAATTTTTGAATCTGGCAGTGTTTCTGTGAATTATTTGCATTATTGCCCAAATTTTCCGTTATCTGGAGAATTTTCATATTCGTCTTGGAGTATTGTATGTACCATTTATACGGGCTCCAAGGGGGTCACTATGGCAAACGTTAAATGAAAAAAGGAGATATAAACTGAATATCAAGTCCTAAGCACATTCAGCTTCAGGGTACATCCAAAGTGTACGCGAGAATGCGATAGCTCGAGTTGGCTTCTCGCTCACTAATGAGCGCCATCCGGCGTTGCCGGAATTTACAAAACGAGTATCTGGTAAGCGAGAAACCGACTAGTGATAATCGTCGTGAACTTGGCAACCCATTTTCAGCAGCCAAATGATCAGTGGCATCGGTAGAAATTTCGACTAACGATACGATCCGTTTTGAAGGTGCAACGTAAAAATTTGATTGTTGAGTTCACTTCATCGACTTCAGTGAAGTATTTATGGCATTTCAATACACACGCTCATGTTATCGATGAATGAGAATGATGCAAATCATTAAGCGATGATGTTCACACATGTATTTTCATGAATGACCAAGTCAAAAATGCTTAGATAAGTTGATATTTGGCATAGTCACTCTTCAATGGACATGGAATAACATATCTGAAGCAGATTGATTTGCAGGTCGTCTGAGGGTTCGCTTACACCTGTAAATTTTTGAAATTCTCTCGAGTGACCTGTCGCAAACGTTGAGCCAAGTGGATATTTAGCATTGAAGAATAATGAATGGATATAGAATAACACATTTGAAATTTTTACGTTGTACCGTCAAAGCGGATCGTTTCGTTACTCGAAATTTCTACCGACGCCACCGGTCATTTGGCTGCTGAAAAGTGGCTGCCAAGTTCACGCCGGCCTGATATCGCCTCCTCGCATGTAATCTGAACGTACTCACACGCTGGTGGATGGGGGCGCACGATCACTGTTCAGAATCTGTGATGTGTTAAGCTTCTCGAGTTTTTTTACTGGTTGCTTTTTACTTTTTTTATTTATTTTGAGGCCGAAGCGAATTCTGGGTCACTGAAATTCTGTTTTATTGAAGCTCATTTATGTCCCGTTTCATGTGTTACTGAAACGATAAATATACATTATATAATCGTTTTTTCAAGAGAATATGAATCATCAACGAAATGGGAAGTTCTATATGATAACAGAATACGAAATGGAATGAATTCAAGGCAATCCAATGATCCATTTGCAATAACGAAGTTCAAATGATGATGAAATCCATCAAGAGCCTTTTATTGGTGAAATTCAAGTCATAAATACAGGTTTGGAAAAGACAGTGTGCACAATGTGAAACCCTAAGTTAATCTATATAAACTGAAAATTCAATTCACCAGTGGAAGAATCGAAGTGTCAGCGCGATGCCATATCGAAGAGACGACTGTTCTTTTGCAATGGCAAATGAAATTTATGGAGGAGTCTTCAGTCCACGGAACGTGATCGAAGGAAGCTCTTGCCAGTAGCTCTACAAACTTGAGGTGCGTTAGACGATATCGGTTAAAAATCAAGTAGAAAGCTCGTGAATTGAAATGTTTAAGAAAAAATTCAAATCATGAAATGGTATTGTGTAGGTTGATCAATTCAAGGGACAACAATTTTTGTTTTTCGATTTCTTACTTTCGTAGAATTTATTCTATTTTCCAACCAGTTATGACGAAAATGAACCTAGGTACTCATTATCACAAAGAGAATTATTTGAGTCATTGTGGCGAATGAATTCCTCTCATACAATGGAATGAAATTGTCGTATTTATTTTCTACCGATATGGCCTAACGCAACTCACGTTTGAAGAGCTACTTACAAACGCTTCCTTCGATAGCGTATCGTGGACTGAAGCCCCCTCCAAAGATTTCATTTGCCAATGCAAAAGAACAGTCGTTTATCCGATATGGCATCGCGCTGAGGTATCAATTCTTCCACTGGCGGATTGGATTCTAGTTCATATAGATTAACGTTGGGTTTCGCATTGTGCGGACTGTCTTTTCGAAACCTGTATATTCTCCAGGATTCGATAGAAAACATCTTGGACACTTCAATATGAAAATCGCTGAAGGCTGCCCAACTATCGCTCTACCGTACTCGTTCTACACGGTAGATTAATCAATATTTCAATGCCATTTCCACTAAGCTAAAGAAAGTTTTTGATACTTTCAAGGAAATAATTCCCGTAAGATTTGTCGAGCCCTGATTTTTCTTATTTCTATAATTATTAATCGCGACACCAGCATCATTTTTACTATAAATCTGGATCGAGAACTTAATAAGTTAGTGTCGTTAGCTCAGTGGATAGAGCGTCGGACTTGTGATCGGAAAGTCTCAGGTTCGATTCCAGAACAGGGAAAAAATTTTCCAGTACCGATACGGGCCACCATTCACTGTTGGGCCAAAAATGAACAGAGCTGTACCTCGGGTGGCGTAGGGGTACAGTAACAAAGCCTACCCAGAACTCACCCGATATCCTTACTCGCGCAAGCTTGAAGCTTCTGAGGGGTTTCTCCTTGAAACCTTGGATAATCGGAAAAATACAAATTTAATTTCTCCCCCGTCTATTATATCCATTTTGGAACCCATTTATCGTTAATAGTACTCGACGCCGAATTCAGTAGATAAATGCATATGTCAAAATTCCTTTTCATTAGAATATATTTTCGGAATTTGATCTGAAATTATTCCCTAAAGAATTCTCAGAGAATTCCCTCGAGAATGACTTTTCCGAACTCGAACAGACGTCAATACAGGTATACAGTATTTTTTTTCATTCTGCCGATTTTGCTATATTTCGAATGAACCTTCCAGGAGCTTGTTGGTTCTGTAAATTAGTTTATAGGCTCTTTTAATGGTTCTACGCCACCTTTGCAACATCACTGTTGCTTTTCTCACCAATACTGAATGGCGGCTGGAACCGCCCGACTAGATTGTACGTAACAGACCTATTGATAATCACCTCTGAGGGCAACTCTCCAAGTAGGTCCCCAAAATGAATAGGTCTCCTGTGAGTATACCGGGTCTCACAGGAATCAGGTTCATCCTGAAAAAAATCTACATTTCCCAAGATGTCGGATTGAAATTTTGGATATTGATATTACAGATTGTTCCCATCGACTGGAGTAATAATGTGTGTCTATGACTTCCACTCTAACCAGAAGCGGCCGTAACTTTCGATTTTCTTATTTGAACTGACTGACGTATATTCTTGCATAATCAAATTCTACGTTGAATTTTGAGTAGAATATTGTCTAAAGAAACAAGAACAAACGCGTAAAAGCTGCTGACTTCACGTCAGTGCTTTCCTAGATTTTTTTTGCGTTCACGTTCAGTAAACTATCCTATGCATCGGTTGTTTGGTCTCCACAATATGAGATTTATAACATAGAGAAGAGTTGATGCAGAACAAGTTCTTGAGATAATTAGACCATAAGGTCACTGAAAACAACGATAATATGGCGAGTACGATGAATGTAAGAAAAAAACTATTGCTTCCGCTCATTGGAAAGTTGTAGGGAACATAGTGATATTATGTTTTTGTATAAGCTGTTGAACGACTATGTGGGTTCACTAACATTGCTATCTCACGTGAATGTGCATGTTCCAGCTGGGTCATTAGTGGGTAACACTGTTTTTGAAGTTGCCTTTCACCGAACAAATATAAAATCAATCAGTCAATCGTTGACAAGTTTTAGTACATTTGTTCTCAATTAAACGAATTAAGTCATTTCATTCGTGTTGAAATAATTCAAAGGAGAAGAAATCATGCCTGCTTTTTCAAACATTGAATATCACGATATGGTATTTATATATAGACATGCAAATTGAAATGCCAACGAAGCGGTCCGAGAGTATGGTTTGCGTTTTCCGAACAGACGAAAACGAAACAGAAAAACCTCTGTTGAAGTGTTCAGGCGATTAGGCGGAACAGATTCATTTCGTGGTTCAAGAATCAGAGAAGGCAGTCGAAATACTGAGCATGGGCAGAAAGCACCAGCTATACTACAAGCAGTCAAGAGGATCCGACAACGAGTACTCGTCACATTGGTACGAAATTGAGCCTTTCGCATGCCACAGTTCACAGGGTACTCAGATAACCGAGAACCAAAAACTCTCTCGAGCAGAGCTGGAGTGCATTAAAGATAGACGTTTCTTTAGCATCACGACGTCAGAGGCTACAAGAACACCAGAATCAGAAGAAGGGGCATTGTGATGATAGAACCGGAGGAATTGCAAAAGAAAGCTCTCTCTTTGGTAACCTGATTAGGTACTCAGGAGCAGCAGCGGAGAAAAAAACGAAACTCTCGCGACTGAAGCTGTCTAAGATGACACGCGAGCTGGTGATGAAGGTCAATTCGATCCTCCGAAAACACTTACTGAACGTGGAGACGCTCGGAGAACTCGTGGAACATACACCGCGAACACCGACGATAACACCTTGGAAACTGCGTTCAAAACAGAAAACTACAGCTATGAGAAAAATAATCGAAGTAATCCATACTTATCTCAATTCATCAACACCCTCTGCTAAATTAACTAAAGCTGTTAGGGAACCACATTAGAAGATACAATGAGAGGATCAAGCGCTACAAGAATAACAATTAATATCATAAGAACCAAAAGCAATTTTTTCGCTCTTCGGGGGCTGGGGATAAAAGGGAACTTGACCATCTGGAACCCAAAGCAGCGCATAGTTTCTGGAAGGCAAATTACTTTTATCTCTTGCACTTGAAATTATTTCACAAAGTTGAAAATGATTTTCCATGTGGAAAATGTTCCCGAAGTTTTTCTTCCAGAAGGGTCTTACAGAAACATATTCACAATTGTTCTTCTACTAAAAAAATTCAATGCTACAAAAAAATAATTGGAAAATGTAAAAACGAGAAAAAAAACTCTATTGACGTCAGTGTTAGTGCAGAATTAAGTTCTGATAGTCCCTCTGGACATACTCCACCTTCTTTATTTGATAATACCATTCTGTTCATTTCGAAATTTTACAGTAATCCATCAATGACTAGAAAGAGTATTCAAGAGATTATTGATAGTAGTTCAGTTTTTTTTGCAGACTTTTCAGATGATATAATGAAAGAAATAAAATCTTTAAATATTTTGGATGAAATTGCTCTGGAAAAAATTTCAGCTATACTAAACAGGAAACCATTTCAACCATTTTCTACTGAATACAAACGATTTCAGTTATTTGAGTCAATGAATACCCTTTTAAAGCCTGAGCCCTTCAAACTTGGAGAAATTTTTGATAATAAATCAAATTGCCAAACTATCAGTATGGACATCAAAACTTGTGAAGCATATATAGTACCCATACAAAAAGTACTGAAATCTTTTCTTGAAATTTCTGGTGTGATGGAAAAATTGATGAGGCATATTGAAAATGAAAGTATGTCCAATGATACAATTTCTTCTGTAGCGAGCGCCCTCTCTCAGCTCTTACTTAAGTCACGCGCGCAGTACCATCTTGCGTCTTAAGTATCCTGCGTTATCTGCCTGTAACGCTTGGCCAACATCATCGGTCAGCGTACAGGGGGCGCTAGCGCGCACGCTGTCCTGGTTAGATCCTCTCAAGATCTCGGATATACGCTCATCCCCAACGGTCTGGTACACTCCCTTGTGGTCCTCACAAGGGGTGTCCACTCACGTAGGCATGTAAACGGCTTAGTTTGGTGCATGCCCTGACGAGTTCCCCCAAACTAAGCCGGGACGAAACGTGACATTTCCCCAAAGAGGTTGAAGCTACCTCGCAAACCTTCAAAAGCTTCACTTCCATATTCTCATCTCATCTGTGGAAACATATAAAAAGCAAGTATTGTAATAAAATCTTGCTACCCTTGTTTGTATACTTCGATGATTATGAACCTTTAAATCCATTAGGTACAGCTGCGGGAGTTTATAAAATTGGAGCTGTATATTTCACTATAGGAGCTATCCCCCCATCTTTTTCCTCTAAACTGATGAATATTTTCTTATGGGGTCTATTTCATTCAGCTGACCGAAAAACTTTTGGTAATAAAAAAGTTTTCTCTAAGTTTATCCAGGATATGAAAATATTAGAATCAGAAGGCATTGAAGTATATTTTGGAAATGAAATTATCAGAGTATATTTCTGTTTATTTGCTATCATTGGAGATAATTTAGGAATCCATAGTATTACCGGTTTTACAGAAAGTTTTTCAGCCGAGTTCACTTGTCGAATATGTCGTTGCCAAAAAAAAATTCTGCACTCTATGGTTGAGGAAGATCCAGATTTAATTAGGACAGAAGAAAATTATGAAACAGATTAAGAACAGAGATCTTTCGGTATAACAGAACAATGTTTTTGGAATGAACTTTCAACTTATCATAATATCACAAATAGTTGTTGCGACATAATGCATGACATATACGAGGGTGTCTGTCGTTATGATTTGGGTCATATACTTTATTATTATGTGGTTACAAAAAAAACATTTTCATTAGAAATTTTGAATGAACGTATAAAATATTTTGATTATAGTGATTTATGTGACATAGGAAATCGTATTCCACAGATTACGAAGCGACAGTTAGATAACCGAAATATTATTATATCTGCATCAGAAATGGCAGCTTTTGTGGGATACATACTGTTTATCATTGGGGATCTGATAGAGGAAAATGATGAGGTCACCATTTTTCTTCGTCTCCTGGTTGAAATTGTTTACATTGTTAGTAAAGCGACTACTTCCTGTGAAGAACTAGACTATTTAGGTCATTTAATTAAGAATCATAATCTGTTGTATGTTTCACTTTTCCAAGATACTTTGAAACCGAAGCATCATATGCTTGTACACTATCCCAATATGATAAAAAAGGTTGGTTCTTTATGTTTTCTTTCATCTATAAGGTTTGAAGCTTTTCACAAAATTGCTAAAACTAATGCTCACATTATTTCATCTAGAAGAAATATTATATTTACTTTATCCATGCGTCATCAGTTCCAACTTTCATATAGATTGCTTTCCCAAGAAGGTTTTGAAGAATCCATCGAATTAGGACACTCAGCAATTTCAAGAGAGGGTAACAAAAAATTGATCAATTTGAAGTCACTGAGTTGCATATTTCCTGTAGCTCTTCATAAAATGAATGATCCGAATTTACGCATAATTCATAAATTCAAACAGAGTTTGTGATCGAAGTCTATTGCGCGGGCCGCTTCCTTAAACTTTTTGGGAACTGATTTGAATCTAGTCGAACCAATTCAGAAGAATTAGAAAACTCCTTTTATTAACTTGAACCTGTATTTTGAAAAATGTTATGTTTGATGTTTATTTTTCCATACATATTTGTTACTTTATTTTTTAGCATAGAAGTATATATTATATGGTTTTTTATTTTGTTAATTCTAGTCGAAGAATAAATATTTAAATTAATTCCTGAACTTCAATTTGACTAGCTACCTAGAATTTTCATTTACAGGTTAAAATGGAATAGGTACTCGAATTTTTATAATGAACTAATATATTGATTTGTAAGGAATTAAATGTTTTGTTTGATTCAAAAAAATGTTTATTAGTAGATAATACAATGAACACAAAAAATTAAATAATTATAATTCATGATGAATCAAATGCTTATTGGAATCAACAGAAGATATATATTTGAATACAAATAAGCTTTTTCTACAGAGTCTTCACTATGTTGTTGTAATGAACAATCAATCTTGGGACTAAAAGAGCATTTATTTGACCCTAATAAGTATATATTCAATTTCAATAAGAGATATGTTCTGGTTTAAAAAAGATATATTTCATACGAAGTGAAAAATTCAACAAAATCCCTTATTTGAGCCAAACCTAGCTTTATTAAAACCATTTTTAAAGAAATCATTGGTTATGGACAAAGCAGGCTGTATTAAATCAAATAAATACTTTTCTCAGTGTACTGCTACCTAAGAGCAGTCTTTAGCACTTCATGTTGGAAGGAAAGTGGAAAACTTTAATGTTTCGTGTAATTTAAAAAAATATCTCAGTAATTAACATTCGCTAAGCAAAAAGAGCTAGAGAAGCACTGCCGTGAAGGCAGCAGCTTTTGCGCATGTTCAAGAGAGATGACTGCTTTGGCAACGAATTTGAACATGCGCGCAAAAGCTGCTGCCTTAATTCATGGCAACGCTTTTCTAGGTTTTTTTCGATGAAGAACTGGATTTCAATTCGATCTTATCTCTATACATATTTGAAAATATTGAGAAAATAAAACTTTGAACGGGTATATCTACGGAATCATTGGGCGGATTCCACCCATTCACGAATTCGACCTTCGTAATTAAGCCCTTAATATTCTCTACAAATATCGAGTTTTTAAGTAGTTTCTTCCAGAAGTTAACAGCAGACCGTAAACACAATAGCTTCCGAAAGATACAATTCAGAAATTCAATATTTGTAGAGATGATTTCGACCTTAATTACGAAAGCCGAATTCGTGAATAGGTAGAATCCACCCAATGATTCCGCAGAAATTCTTATATATTCGCCTAAATGAAAGGCTCTTCCTTTTTGGATGGAAACTATGAAAATGCGGGAAAATGTAGAGCACACACGCACCCATGATGGGAAATACGATATACTCATTGAGTGTGACGGGATTAGAGAAAAACCCCAATGTCAGTCAGAGCCATCTATGAGAGTTGTGCTATTTTCACATAATTCATGCGATTATAGTTAGGTTAGGTTAGGTTGTGCCACTTCTCAACTCAGACGCAGCGTTCTACTACTTCAACAATTGGAAGTTGAATTCTACTAAGATAGTTCGAAATACTACCAACATCTACTGCTCAATTTCTGTCTACTAACAATGATGAAATTATAACGAAAATCTACCAAAAAAGTAGATTTCTACCAAAATTGGTCACGCTGTCGAGAGGCGCGATAGGAGCGTAAACGAACGAATTTGCGCGACAGATCCAAATGAATGGAATTCTAGGTACCCTCGTCGACTGGCAGCGATTTCATACGGGCGACTTCGAGAGAATTCGAGCGGCGCAATCGTATCCAGATCACTTTGGATCTGCCGCGTCGATACGCGTGAAAAGAGGAGCTAGCCGTCGGAAAGTGGAATGTATAGTTTGTGAACGGAATATTTGTTGAAGCTCGTTGTTTATTGTTGGTGAATTTCAGATGGATCAGATTGAAAGGTTAATGAATGTTGTCTTTTTTCTTACATTAAACTCACATCCAGAAGTTCTGTAGGTGTATAGTAGCCTACCTGAAGTTGGACTCTTTGGCAATAATCGGCTGTATAGCATTCCAAATATAATTAATCCAGCGTGTTTCGCCATTATCTCGGGTTTTATAGCTCTTATTATCTCAATATCTATTATCAATTTGTTTTTTAGTCTCCGACCAATTTTATTCCGAACATTTTTCTATATGCTCAATGGTTTTTGGTACTGTAATGATTCAACTACGTTTCAATCAATCTCATATGCAGAACGATCTTTTCGATCACAAAATATGTTGAAGCTGGAGATATTCTCAGCAGCATTAGTTTATTTTGGTTCTATGATTATTGTTCTTTTAATAAGATCAGTATACATTAGAGATGTCAATTGAAAAAAAAAATATAGTGTCAATCAATTTATGAATAAATATTAGTTCCTTATTCTGAATAAAAATAACTTCAACGTGGTAGCAGAGCGTGGTTGAGGTTGAAGAAACAGAATAAACGAGAAGATATTTACAAATTGAAAGAGAGTTAAAATCAGAAGATGGATACAAGCAAAATACAAATTGGTTTGCTAGAGGGGAAGTCAAACTGGTCAACCTGGAAATATAAATTGTGCATTTTGTTAAGAGGAATTAAAGGCGGTCTAGAGGTTATCGAAGGAAATTTAAAAGCCCCTAAATCCTCACCAGAAGATGCTACAACTGTTGATAAAACCAGGTACGAGAAAGACTTATCAGATTTCAATCAAGCCGATAATAATGCTTTACTAATTCTGACACTAAATATGACACAAGAAACTTTAGAAAAAGTAATGCGTTTCACATCCGCTAGAGAAGTTTGGCTAGAATTGTACAGGCTTTATGATGGCAATGTTGAGGACAAGACCTATGACCTATGCATGCAATTCTTCAGCTATGTAAAACAAGCAGATGATGATATAGCCACACATACATCAAAACTGAAGAATCTTTGGGACAAACTTCAGAAAGATATTTTGAAGGACAAAATGACTGCTGGAAATGAGTGTAAATGTGATTAACCTGAAATTTTACTTATCTGTAAAATACTAGAAACTCTACCTTCTGATTACTTCTCGTTCAAGTCAAGTTGGATGCTCATATCAAACAAAGAAAGAACAATAGATAACTTGACAAATCAATTGGTTGCTTATGAAAAAGCATTATCAAGCAAAATTGAGACTAAACAGGAAGTTTTGTATACAGTAAACAAAAGAAGCAATCTATTTTGTAAATACTGTAAATCACGAGGACATAAAATAAGACAGTGTCTGAAATGGAAGGCAGATGGTAAGCCACCAAAACCTGACAAAACTAATAGAGCAAGTGATACGAAGAACAATGTTTCATTACTAGCCGTTTCCAATGTTGTATTGTTGTGTGAACAAGATGAAGAAAATTGGTACGTCGACAATGGTGCAACTAATCACATTACCAACCAAAATAATGTGTTTGAGAGCTATGTACCATTTGACAATCATCACCAAATAACTACAGCAAACGGAGAGTCAGTACCGGCATTAGGAAAAGGTACAATTAGAGTAAAAACAAACGTGAATGGTAGAATTCAAGTTTTTCCTCTGACTGAAGTATGGTATGTTCCTAGTATCAAGAAAAACTTGTTCTCAACATTGTCAGCACAAGATAAAAATCCAGACAGTGAATTTGTTTCAACAACAGAAAAGTGTTATTTCAAGTTATCAGGAGAAGTTATACTTGTTGGATCCAGAAATTGTTCAGGAGGATTGTATAAACTTAAAATGAAATCCTTAAAGCCAGAAAATTCGAAAGAAATTAATTCAGTTCATAATGATAATGTTTTGCAGTTATATCATGAAAGATTTGGACATCAAAATAAGAGATATGTAAAAACAATATTGAAAAGAGAACTGGGATTAGATGTCAATCTCGATAGTGAAATGTGTGAAGGTTGTATCTATGGGAAAGCTCATGTACTCAAATTTGGTACAAGATGTCGAGCCAAAGCACCTGGTGAACTCTTACATACAGATGTATGTGGTCCATTTGACCCATCCAAATCCGGCTATCGATATTATGTCTTATTCAAGGATGATTATAGCAGATATCGTTTTATATATTTCATGAAACACAAATCAGAAGTGATAGATAATTTGAACATTGTCCTAGAAGAAATTAAAGCTGCAGGTTATGGTGTGAAAGAAGTTTTATCAGATAATGGTGGTGAGTTCGACAATAATAGAGTCAGAAAAACGCTAAACCATTATGGCATACGACAAAGACTAATCATGCCATATACACCACAACAGAACGGGTGTGCAGAAAGAGAAAACCGAACTGTTGTTGAAACAGCAAGAGCCTTAATACATGCTAGAGAAGGAATATTTGATCAGAGTTTTTGGGCAGAATTAGTCAACACAGCGACATACATTCTGAATCGCACCAGTAAATCAGGTGTTGAAGGATTATCTCCTTATGAAATATGGTTCAATAAGAAACCAAAATTGAGTCATTTGAAAATCATAGGTAGTAGTTGCTATGCTCATATTCCTAAGATGCATCGGAAGAAAATGGAAAAGAAAGCTACTAAAGGTATTCTTATGGGTTATGAAAATGACGACGGTTATCGGATATGGTCTATAGATCAAAAGAGACTAGTAAGATCAAGGGACGTCATTTTTGATGAATGTGAAATTTTGCCAATAACAAATAGTCAACAGACTGAAAGTCAAAATGGTGGACTTCAAAATAATTTTGATTACTTGAGAGTTGTTGACAAAGGGGAAAACTTCCTTGAATCATCAAATTCTGACAATGAACATGATCAAGAGTCAATTGAAGAAGATAATCAAAATCTGGAACGAAGAGAGTTACCTACAGAAATAGTTGAAGAAAGTGAGTAGAGTACTGAAGAAATCAGACAGGCGTTAAGGGACAGAATGACCATTAGAAAACCATCACGTTTTGATGATTATGTTATGACAGTTGCTGCAGAAATATGTGAATCAAATGAACCTTTAAATTACATGGATGCCATAACTTGTAATGAAAAAGAACACTGGATTACAGCAATGAAGCAGGAGTTACAAACTTTGAAGGAAAATAATACTTGGATTTTGAAAGGATTACCACCTGGAAAAAAGGCGATTCCTTGCAAATGGGTATTCAAGCTAAAAACGAATCCTGATGGCTCTGTTGAAAAGTACAAAGCTAGACTGGTTATAAAAGGATACTCTCAGAAGAAGGGGGTTGATTATGACCAAACGTATAGTCCAGTGGCAAAAGGAGGAACAATAAGGTCACTATTAAGCATAGCTGCGAGTAAAAATATGTCTCTTACACAGTTTGACGTATGTACTGCTTTTCTCTATGGTAATTTAGACGAAGAAGTGTACATGAAACAACCTGAAGGTTTCATAGATACAAGCGGCATGGTTTGTAAACTCCAACGGAGTTTGTATGGATTAAAACAAGCTCCAAGATGTTGGAATAAACGTTTCAGGGATTTTCTTGAAAAACGAGGATTTAGACGATCTGATGCCGACCCATGTTTATTTATCAAAAAACAAAGAACTGACATGTTATTGTTAGCTCTCTATGTTGACGATGGATTACTAGCTTGCAGCAATGATACCATGAAAAATGAGTTTTTGAATAGTTTAGAAGAAGAATTCAAGATAACAATAAAACCGGCATCCTATTTTCTTGGGCTCCAGATTCAGAAAGAAGAGAACGGTACCATTCAAGTGAATCAATCTTCTTATACAAAGAAAATTCTTGAAAGATATGGCATGTCAAACTGCAAACCAGTAACAACTCCAATTGTAAAAGAAGTTTCTCAATTAGGGAAGGAAGATGTAGAATTGAACAAAACTTTTCCTTATCGAGAGGCAGTTGGTGCTTTACTTTACCTAATGACAAGTACGAGGCCAGACATAGCTTATGCAGTCAGTGTCGCCTCAAGAAAGCTAGAAAATCCAACGAACGCAGATTGTGTTAAGGTTAAAACGATATTTCGTTATCTGAAGGGCACAATGGATCTTGGACTTAGCTACAAGTCGAAGGAAAGAGATGAGTTAGTGGCCTACAGTGATGCAGACCACGGAGGAGATTGTGAAATAGGACGCTCAACTTCTGGCGTTTTATGCATGTATGCTGGTGGAGCTATATCTTGGCTCAGTCAGCGTCAAACATCTGTTGCAATTTCCACAACAAAGGCTGAAATAGTGGCTGCTAGTGAAGCTGCACGGGAAATAGAATGGCTAAAGCGATTGTTCAAAGAAATACTCAGTTTTCAGTCAGTTCCAACATTGATGGTAGACAATAAAGCTGCTATTAAGCTGAGTCAAAACCCAGAATTTCACAGACGCACTAAACATATACATATAAGGCATTTCTTTGTGCGTGAACTAGTTTTAGATGGGGAAATGAAAGTAGAAAAAGTTTCAACAGAGGACCAATTAGCAGACTTAATGACAAAACCTTTGTTCAAACCTCGACTTCAAATGCTAAGGAACAAAATGGGATTAACCAAAATATTCCAATGAGGGAAGGTGTTGAAGCTGGAGATATTCTCAGCAGCATTAGTTTATTTTGGTTCTATGATTATTGTTCTTTTAATAAGATCAGTATACATTAGAGATGTCAATTGAAAAAAAAAAATATAGTGTCAATCAATTTATGAATAAATATTAGTTCCTTATTCTGAATAAAAATAACTTCAACGAAATAAACATAGTTTTTTCTTTATAAAATGCTACGGATTTTTACTAGTGACCTGTTTTCTAAAATACACATACACTTCTGCAAAATTTTAAGAATTTCTGAATATCTGTGTCACGATCAATTCTTTCGATGTTTGCAGTTTTTAAAGTTTTGAAGTCAGGTTCTAGATACATTAATAACATATTTACCTTCTGAAGCTGACTTTTCACAGATAAAATCCAAATCAGCCATAATTTCGAAGTTCCACATCCTTTGTTTTCGAAGTACCCAGGTCATCAACATTCACACTCCAACTTCCATTCCGGTATTATAAATGAGTATACAATAATAATCATTCATTATCAAGATGGTGAATTGTTTCCGATAATTTAATTTTTTTTTAAATTTGAATCTACCTTAGCTCAAAAATTTTCCCTATTCCGTAGCTAACATATGCCTGATCAAGTGAGATTTATCCTTGAAATGAATTATTAATTCTAAATCCATTCCGTATCACAATTTCTTCATTAAACACGGAAATCTGAAGTAAAAATCCTCTGCTACGCAAGAACATGAACGAACCGAAACCTCGCGAACTATCTGCCAGTGGACGACCCCGAAGCCTGAGACCGCTTCGGTCGTAAAAGCTCCTCGGCGCTACGGCGCTCGTAAAACGCGTAGCTCATAAAAGCCCCAAATCGCTTCCAGTGGACGGCCAGGCTGATGCTTCAGAGGGATATATTTTGGAAGTTGACCTTGAATATCATAGGGAATTACATGATAAACATAAAGATTTACCGTTTTGTGCTGAACATTATAATTCTAAAACTCAAACACCCTGTTATGCTTCTCAACAAAATGCGAAACTTATGGCTACATTACACCCTAAGAAGAAGTATATCATTCACAATCGCAATTTGAAACAGGCTTTGAGGAATGGTTTCATTCTGTCAAAATTACATCGAGTACTCAAGTTCAAACAATCTGCTTGGTTAAAATCATATATTGATTTGAATACTGAGCTGAGGAAGAAAGCAAAGAATGAGTTTGAGAAGAATTTATTTAAACTGATGAATAATGCTGTCTTCGGTAAGTTTGATTAAATCTTATATCCACTCAAATAATCATACATTCTCTTATTGTTACAGGAAAAACGATGGAAAACATAAGGAAGAGGTTTAATGTGCATCTTCTAACGAAATGGGAAGGTAGTTATGGCGCTGAATCATACATTGCAAAACCAGAGTTCAAAAATTCTATTATTTTTAATGAGAACCTGGCGGCTGTTGAACTTAGAAAACTGCTGATCTATTTGAACAAACCGATTTATGTGGGCATGAGTATCCTAGATTTAGCCAAAACTACGATATATGACTTCCATTACGGTTATATGAATGAAGCTTTCGGAACCGGTTGTACCATCTTATATACTGATACCGACTCTCCCATTTATGAGTTTATTTGAAGACCCATATGAAACAATGAGGAGAGATTGTCAAAAATACTTCGATACCTCCGACTACCCTAAAGATAATCCCTATGGAATTTCGCAAGTAAATAAGAAAGTTTTAGGTATTTATTTATTCATTCTTTTGAGAAAGAGATTTACATACTTCAGTTTCAGGTATGATGACGGATGATAATAATGGCGTACCAATGACAGATTATATTGGACTCAGATCCAAATTATATGCTATAAAGAATTTAACAGCTGATCTCGATATGATTAGACGTCAATGGAAGGAGGAAGAATATGATCCTGAAGAGATTGAATCCATGATTAGAAATTATGGTACATCTAAGAAAGCGAAAGGTGAAAAAAAAAGCTATTGTGAAAAATAACATTTGTTTCGAAGATAACATTAACTGTTTGGAAACATGGAAACATAAGATTCCCAGCAAACAATGAATCCCTGGCCGGCGTCCGGCCCAATGAAGGCCAAGTCGGCAACATGCTGGCATCGGCAAAGCAATATCGGCAAATTGCCGGCCCGATGTACGGCATCCGCCAATCGGGCACATACAATCCATCCACTAATGGCCTTATACTATAAAAACGGTACCGGGCAATGAAATCATCGGCAGTTTTCCGGCCTGACGTTGGCCAAGTCGGCAGTACGAACATGCCGGCCCGATGTTGGCAGTGCAGCATCTCCAATCAAGCCGAAATATGGACACAGATAACAGAGAGAGTTATCTGTGAATATATGGATTTGTTTATTGCTTTGAATTCATCGCATAAATAATCATCGAAATGATAGTTTACATTTTGATTTTTTGCTGTGGTCAAAATTCTGTTGTCCCCAAAGTACGACGTCTAATTTTTGAATCTGCCGGGCTTTTTCCCCACCATGGGCACCATTACCGTCACGTCAACTGTCAAGCCGCGATCGTGTCTGTCTGAATTGCGAAGTTTTGAATTTGAATGTTATGATAAGTTTACCAGCAATTTAAAGTGCGTGTTGTTTAGTTGTCAGATAATAATCTTTAGAAGGAAAATATGTCTGATTCAGCTGAAGTGAGGTAAGTGTTAATAATATCCATATCTTATTCCTCGTTTGCATGACAAAATAAATATTTAATTTTAATTTTCAATTAATGTTCACATTCTGTTTAACATATTTTCATGATGTTTGAGTCTTTGAATGTACTTGTCTATCTATCCTCTATTTTATTCATAAGTCATGCCTTGAATTTAATATGTTTATTTCTTTTCAGTTTGTCTTCGACAAAATCCCCTGACGAGACATGCAACTGAGGCAGAAATTACCTCAGTAGTGAAAATCTGGCTTTGAACAGCTCCTGATAGACAACATAGGAAAAGATGACTGTTCCTCTGAAAGACTGTGATAATTCCTTACTGTGGTGTGCTTTTTCCAAAGATTTTATTCTGTTGCTTAAACGAACAGCATTGTGATATTTTTTTCCTAGAAAATTCTAGTTTGTTTTTCATATTGCGTTTTTCATCTATTCATGGAATTCATGTTCCCAATAGTAATGTTCATTGTATCAGCATAAATTTTCAGAATATCTATTTTTCTGTTTTTTTTTTACTCTCAACTGTTACACATTCCTCTTACAAAGTCTCATAAAAAAATTTCTTTGTCCCAAAATAGGTATATGTCAAAAATGTAAATAGATATTTTGATAACAAAAACCTTGATTTATTTTTTGAACAAGTCTGTAAACCTATTGGTAAGGTGTATTTGACTTTTTAGGTAGAATTATTCCTCAAAAAAACATATTAATTTTGACATTTTTGAGTTTGTGGCTGTATTGATATTGCTTAACTTTCTGTTGACACTGAAGCCTCATGACAATAAAATGTAACAATAAAGTATTATTTCAAGTTTAAATCATGTTCATCATGGGCGATATGCGATATTGATTATCATCTAAAGATATACTTTCTACTGAGCTTCAGTCTGAACAGAAAATTGGTCAATAGAAAATCATAGGAAGCTCTTGATTCTCAAATTGAACGTGATTTTTCAAGGAATGAATTAATATTGTCAAGAGTGCACTAAAACAATTGTACTTAATCTTCAGTGGGCCAATACCAACCCTCAAGAGTTGGTAACATACCGGGTTTCCAACGGACCAGCAATGATTGCCCCTGTTTTGCCTTCAAAGGCCCATCATACAAAAGGTGCTGTAATATCGGCCGACAGGCATTGGTCCTACTGATGGCCGGTGTGTCCTTATGGAAGTGGACCGGTAGTGGTCACAGGCATCTTGCCGTTACGGCCTAGTCTGGCCAGCATATTATGGGCCGGCATAATGCCGACCAAAATTGTTTGCTGGGTTGTCACCCAAAATTTGATTCAGGCAAAGGAACATCGTGTCTATTCCCTTAAGCAAGATAAGATAGCCCTGAGTCCAGAAGATGATAAGAGATATAATAGTTTCTGGAACATTTGAAACTTTGCCTCGGGGTCATTATTCGCTAGATAAAAGAAAGATGGAAGGAACTGACGAGCCAAGGAAGAAGATTTCAATATAAGAAGCATTATTGACAAAGTAATTTTATTATAAAAACTGAATACATTATTCAATAAATAATTGATTTCCTTTTTTTTAATTTTATTTCACCATTTCAGAGAAGCCTGTATATCGTTTTCATAACCGCGATTTCGAATTTCCGTTCGCCACGTTAATTTCATATCTTAATTTCTTTCGAATATCTCCTTGAATTTCCGTTTGTATTTCAGCGAATATTTGTTGAAACAGATGGAATAATTCAGTATACTAAACCCTGAATGGAAATTTTGTATTTTCATTGTTAAGCAGCAAAAAATTCATCTTACGCTGTATTCAATCAACTAATTGTCTTTCATAATATATATTTGACTAATGTATCCTCCTTTCTACAATGAATAGAGGTACAATAAACGAGCAATTTCTTCTCATAGTACTTACCTATCCGCCTGTATATCGATAAGAGATAAGCGGTTGTAACGCTTCCTTTCGCATTTCAACGTACTGAATCTTGAACGATGGAATTCATCTCCACATAATAATCTTGAATAGGACTTGGAATAATTTTCATGTTTAATGGTATTCAGATCAACATGTTTTATTGTAGGAGTCCTAATGTAATAAAATTCGAAACTTCGATTACTGTATTCATCCAAATTGACTAAAAATACGTCTGTTGATAAGTTAATAGTCGATGAGCACCTCAAGTTGAGACAAATTCTTGTATATCAGATGACTGAAAGTTTTAGAAAATTAACGATTTCCGGTCAGGTCATCGTTGAACAATTATATTCAGATGAAATACATATTTAGTTGTAGAACAATAAATCAAGTATTGATGTAAATCGTTTTATTCCTCATAATATATTCAAAATCTGAAGAAACGAGTATTGTAGGAGTTCAAATCCTAATGTAATAAAATTGTTAATAGACTTCGATTACTCTATTCATCCAAATTGACTGAAAAGATAAGTTAATAGTCGATGAGCACCTCAAGTTGAAACAAATTCTTGTATATAAGATGATTGAAAGTTTTAGAAAATTAACGATTTCCGGTCAGGTCATCGTTGAACAATTATATTCAGATGAAATACATATTTAGTTATAGAACAATAAAAAACCTTAATTGAATTATCTAGATAGTTTCATTTCTCATAATTTATTCAAAATCTGAAGAAACAAATTCATGTCTATAAGATGATTCAAAGTTTTAGGAAATTAACGATTTCTGGTCAGGTCATTGTTGAACAATTATATTCAGTTTGTTTATTATTAATATTACGGGCTCAATTAACTGCCCAACAAACACAAAATACAGCCATTGTGCAGTTACTGCATTACAAGTGCCACCGGAATGCAGTACATAAAATGTTGTATTGAAACTGCACAATCTCTGCATTGGTGATACTGCTTTCCTAAATGCAGTCTTTTAAATACAGCTGCTGTACAGCTTTTGTACAACAAAATCGAAATGCTGTATGAGACAACGCTGTCTCCTGTCTCTGTCTTTGATGCTATACCACACACCTACTATGCCGGTTGAGCCGTTGTCAATCGTCGTCGTCGGCCATGCTGTTTTGTAACGGAAATTTGTTCTTTGTGTCGTTTTTGATTCAAGCTATTTGAACTGACTGTTTATTTCAAGTTGACTGTGTTGCAGGTGCGAAAAACAAGTGTATCGACATGATAAATTCCTGGAAAAACGAAATAACGATAGGGCCAACTAAGAATCAGAATTTCGAAGTACTAACATCAATGAAGGAATTTTAGGTATTTTATTCACACAAGATAAAACTTTTTTTGTTTATTAACTCATTTTTCTTCACTTTAAGTTGCTGTACGCAAAAATAGAGGGAGCAAAAATGATTCATCAACCGATATTGAAACAACCATCACGGTATGATTGAGAACTATTGTTATGAATCTAACTGTTGTTTGATTTTGAATAATTTTGAATTTTGAATTTTTAACAGGATCCAATAACAAAAATATGAATTTTGAATTTGATTTAAATTTTGCGCGGCTTTCTGTCTCTTTCTCAGGTGTATTCTTTGACGTGAAATAATATTTTATATAATTTCGAATAATAATATTAAATGAAATAAATTTAAGGATATCGATTCAAATGCTGAACTAATTAATAACCTAACTCAAATAATTAAATTAAATTTAAAAAGTTATAAAAATTTCTATTTTTCTCTCACCCACGGTGTTTTTAGTCTATGTCACTTTGTTAATTGATGTTCTTCTGTGGTTGGGAATTACTGGTTAAGGCTGGTCGTCCACTGCAAGCGATTTCGAGAGGCGCGATAGGAGCGTAAACGAACGAATTTGCGCGACAGATCCAAATGAATGGAATTCTAGGTACCCTCGTCGACTGGCAGCGACTTCATACGGGCGACTTCGAGAGAATTCGAGCGGCGCAATCGTATCCAGATCACTTTGGATCTGCCGCTTCTATACGCTCGAAAAGAGGAGCTAGCCGTCGGATAGTGGAATGTATACTTTGTGAACGGAATATTTGTTGAAGCTCGTTGTTTATTGTTGGTGAATTTTAGATGGATCAGATTGAAAGGTTAATGAATGTTGTCTTTTTTCTTACATTAAACTCACATCCAGAAATTCTATACGTGTATAGTAGCCTACCTGAAGTTGGACTCTTTGGCAATAATCGGCTGTATAGCATTCCAAATATAATTAATCCAGCGTGTTTCGCCATTATCTCGGGTTTTATAGCTCTTATTATCTCAATATCTATTATCAATTTGCTTTTTAGTCTCCGACCAATTTTATTCCGAACATTTTTCTATATGCTCAAGTGTTTTTTGACCATACGTACTGTAATGATTCAACTACGTTTCAATCAATCTCATATGCAGAACGATCTTTTCGATCACAAAATAAACCTAGTTTTTTCTTTATCCACCATCATTTCTTTCGATGTTTGCAGTTCTTAAAGTTTTGAAGTCACGTTCTAGATACACTAATAACATACTCACCTTCTGAAGCTGACTTTTCACAGATAAAATTCAAATCAGCCATAATTTCGAAGTTCCACATCCTTTGTTTTCGAAGTACCCAGGTCATCAACATTCACACTTCAACTTCCATTCCAGTATTATAAATGAGTATACGATAATAGTCATTCATTATCAAGATGGTGAATTGTTTCCGATAATTTCATTTTTTTTTTTATTTGAATCTACCTTAGCTCAAAAATTTTCCCCATTCCGTAGCTAACATATGCCTGATCAAGTGAGATTTATCCTTGAAATGAATTATTAATCTTAACATTAAAACAAATAAAACACTGACTTCGTTCACAATTTTCAATTCAAAATATTTTGTTGACATGCATGTTTTGGGTTTTACTCCATTATCGAAACTGAAACGAAAATATATGGGACTACACAAATATACATTAATGAATTATTAATTCTTAATCCATCCCGTATCACAATTTCTTCAATAAACACGGAAATCTGAAGTAAAAATCCTCTGCTACGCAAGAACAAGAACGAATCGAAACCTCGCGAACAATCTGCCAGTGGACGACCCCGAAGCTTGAGACCGCTTCGGTCGTAAAAGCTCCTCGGCGCTCGTAAAACGCGTAGCTCATAAAAGCCCCAAATCGCTTCCAGTGGACGGCCAGGCTTAACCTCCAAAGTTCGTCTTGTTTATTTACTGCGCAATGCAGGGGGGTGAAGCGACGGTGGGAAAAGTAGAAACAAGGACATACGTTTCCACTTATTTTTATCTGTCAGAAACGTATGTCGTGGATATATCGAAATGGAAGAATGACATGACACATGACATTATGTCAAATGCTAATTTCATTTTTGCGTGTTTTGTGGCAGTTTGTTATTGATATTGAAAATTGAAATTAAAATAATACCCGTGTAATATGAACTTAATATCTTTTCAGGTGTAATATGTGTAACCATATTTATTTTCAGGATTCAGATGATGTTGAATTCGGAGGAATCATTTATGTATGAGCTCAAGCACTAATTTTTAACCATGATAAGATAAAAAAAGGTAATTACTTTGACTATCATTACCTATGCAGTACAAATAATCCATCATTTAGGCATGTGTATTCACAATTTTTCAATCTTAGATTCTAGTGAAAATAAGTTATCTTAATACAAAGGCAATGGCATAATGTCAGTTAATTTATTTGGACATTGTATTTACGCATAGACCTAATTTGATATGTTATTAGGTGTATGTATATTCGGCAATTCCAGCCTAAAAATCTCTTCAGTTGAACCATCAGAAATATAACATATATTTCCCATATTCTAAGAATAATAATTACTGGCCGGGTGCAAAAGTTTTACCTGGGATTATATCACTTATTATTCTCACAGTTCATAAATTTAATTCGTGTGAATATTCTACTAGCATAGTGGAGTACTACTTAATGAACTTCATTCAGGGTATCTTATTGGGAGTCTTACTTTGAAATATTAATTCGGAGTATTTATAGTTAATTTTTATTTCAATATTCATCGTCTAATTGTTGATTGATTTTCTAGAAAAGTGGTATTGCCAGGAAGGACTGGGACTGAAGATTTCTACATGATTTTGGCAGTTTCTTTGGACTTTTGGATGCCGCTCCCCTCCCTTGATGAATCAGTGTTATTGAAAATTAGTGAAGTGAATATATTAATCTTTGTGACATTAGGATTGTTGTGAATCAGTGCTAACCTTCTCAGAAATATTTCTTCAATCCTTATTATGGATTTATTTGGTTTCTCTAGGAGCTAATTGTATTTGTTTGGTCCAGAAAACCGCAACCTATGTTATAAGTATTCATATTTCGTTAGGTAAAAGACAAATATCGGATGCTTGTTTATCCTACAATTCAGTTTTTCACACACATGTAATTGCAAAAATTATTGTATTCAATAAACTATTATTTATAAAGCTTTCTTCTAATTGAAGACAAAAATTCCTTTCCATTCAATAGAGCACTAGCAGGTGACGTCACAACATGGCCGCTGGGGGGACAAACAAAGAGTTTGTTATTGTTATTAAACTGACATTTGTTATGCTGCTGCAGATTATTGTCCATTTTATGAGTTTGGTTGTTTGCCTGTGAAATTTAAGTTGTTGGCAAACTTTGGAGGCTAGAGATTAACATAATCCAGGAGAATAGATGACTTCACATCCTCAAGTAGTGAATTTTGATTAAACACAATTTGTTGTTGAGAGTTCTATATTTGAATAATAACATGAGATGAACATGTATTTATTTTCACAATGGTTGTAATACAATAAAAGGAACTCTAATCAATATTTGCATTCAATAAAGTCTGTTTGAGGCTTAACCGATTGTTTGAGACTGCCGATATTAATCTTTTGGCATCAATTTGCAGTGTGTGGCAATATCCTACTCTGATTGGTCTGTATTTTCACGAAATTTCAAGGTCTAGGATCCTCCTAAAGAGTGCTGGAATTATATTAGGATTAATAGATTCAACGTGAGCTCCCTATCGAAAGACATATTCTCATCAAGAATATAATGCCACAAAGTTGTGTTTTACTTTTGCTACCATACATCTTCTGTTTATGATTTCAGAATGCCATGCTAATGGTATAATTGTTATTGTATCTTGAATATCATTCCAATGCCAACTTATATATAAAAGCAAGCGTACTTCCTCTTTCCACCTTAGCAGGTTCGACCTGCTTCTATTTAGTTTTCAACGACAAAAATCTAAAAAAATGGGTGTGATTATCACTATTGGACCGATGACTACAGCTCACAGCTGAAAAAAATTTCATAGTTGAATTTAATCTGAAACTGGAGACATAACAATGTATGTAACACATAGGAGTGGGACTATTTGAACTGGAAAAACCTTTATTCAAATCACCCTTGCAAACTATTCTCTTACCTGGAGGTATTCAAAAAGGTTCAATGATCAAAATTAACTGAAAAAAACAGTCTCAAAATGTTTTTCCACTCAGATAATACACCAAACGTTAACATTAGCTCTTATGGGAAATCTCCTTGTTTGTCCCCCCAGCAGCTGATTTTGACGTCTCATCCATAGACCTAAAATAACATGGACGGAGCGTTAGAAAGAGAGGAGTGTAACGTACATAAGAGAGAGATGGAGCTAGAAGAGGCAAATCTCTTCTAGCTCCATCCTCTTTTGAACTCTCCGAAATAGTATCTACCCTCTCACTCGTATTTTTTGAGATTCCAAGCCTCTTCTAGTTCCATCCTTTTTATCCCTAGAAAATGCATATTCTTTCTCTCTTGGATGTAGATTACAATCGATTCAGTCTAAAAGTGACGTAAAGCTCCGTCCATGTTATATTAGGTCTATGGTCTCATCTTGCTGAACCATAGAGTGCTGCTAGTGCTCTATTTAAATTTAGAACACAGAATAATCAGAAAAATTAACTGAACCACAGAGCACCAATGTAATTTTATAGAAAAATGACATATACTTCAACCATACTATTGGGAACTTCTGCGAAGATGCCAGCGCCCTAACGGATAAATTTGTAACCTGTCCAAGCTAGTAGTTTTATGTAAACAAACCTTAGAAATGTGGTTGTGAACGAATATTTATTAAGCAGAGCTTGAATATTTAAAGAAATTATTATAATTTTGTGCAAGATTTCTTGAGAAGGAACTTCTCGTTTGGATCACGATATAAAATCGTACTTTGAATCGTTCCTGGAGGATAATTTCGGTGATCTTTTAGTGTATGTTGCTTGGTGGATCGAAAAGAACCAATATCTAAGTTTACTTGAATTTCTGGAAAAATAGGCACCTCAATAAGTAGTTTAAGGACTCTTATTTATGTTAAGAAGTGCTGAATGCAGTCTATATTATGTGCTAAATCTAGAATCAGTCCAAATGATATGACTTGTTCTTTGTTTACAAATGAGTGAATCAATAATATGAAAACAGATTTTCTGTTTTAGTTCTTTTGCATTGTATTTCTAAAGAAAATAAAACAGATAGACATATAATTAATTTCATTTTCATATTACAGCAGCTCAAGATACACATACAAAATGAAAAATGTCACAGCTGGTTTAACCTACCTATATATAGAAATGAAAAGTATTAATGTATTTATATGAATAACTTCAGCAACTCTAACAGTATATCTAGGTTTTGTCAGGTTTTCAACCAGATCACTCTTTTAGAATATGATTTTGTGTAATATGTGAATTAGGTAGCTGCAGAAGTGCTCGGTAGTTTCTCTGCAGCATTTTCGAAATTCTCTTATTTTCATTTACACCTGAAAATATCATGACATGAGGTGGTTTCGAAATGAATACATTGTAGGTAATTTACCTTCATGAAAATAAACATCTTCAGAGAAATGCAATGACCATACTCTTATGTATTTCGTGACCTGTTTTCCAATCTTCAATTTCTATAGCTAGCCTTTCTTCTATCATTGAGTTCCCTGCTAAATACTGTTTCCATATTAACTTTACTTTCATTTGGCTTTGGAAAAAATGAAAACAAGAGGCACTAGATGATCCTTTCTTCTTTGACCATGAATAACATTGAGTTGAGGCACACAACAATAGTCATTTCGGGAGGATGCCATTTCGAATTAATACAATCGAAAACTTTAATCGGAAAGAAAGGAATCGATTGATGAATATTACAAACACTTTCGGTATACCAAAATTTCAACTCGGAGAACAACACAAAAGCTCGAAATTGAACTCCAAAAGTAAGCAAATTACGTTAGAATAACAGGCACGTCGAAAAACTACTAGCTTGGAAGTGTTCGAATTTCTATCGCCAGAGGGCGTATCGCTTAGCAGTAGTTGCGAATACTAGAACCTTATTTTATGACAGGAGAAATGTCACAATTTTTGCGCATACTTTACAAGGCAGGTTGCACTTCTAATATTTTGATGTTCTGTGGCGCAATGTGCAAGCTCCAAGGGTTGAGTCTATGGGGTTGACTCTTGAAATTAAATTTATCTGGCTCGAATTTTACTTGTTTGGATTTAATAACTGCTGGATTTTCTTTTCTGGTAAGTTTATTTTGGTTTTGCTTCAATATTCCATGTATTTTATTCTGATATGCTTCCAGGATGCCAGTCACTTCAAATTCAATTTTGGTTTACTTTGGTTTTCTGACTGGAATATTACGATGTTTCGACAAATTTTTACGAGGAGCAGCTACAGTCTTGACTATGGTTGAAAATGGACTAAATTCTCTGTGATGTCTTCCAAAAATGATGCTTTCGCAGTTTTCTCTTCAGAGGTAAGTTTTCCTTATTCGAACCTGGTCTAGAAAATTCGGCCGTATTTTTCTCCGTATTTTGATGTGCCTCTTGCCTATATTCTAAATCTCTAATATATAAAATTTTTATGCCTAAATGTACAATTTTCCTAAGTTAACAATTTCATTTGCCTAGAATGCTTGAATTTCTACTTGCAATCGCAAAAAAATGCTTTCATTATAATAAATAAACCCTATTTCTAAAATATAGCTGCAATTTTATTTCTTCGGAAACCTGATAACTATAATACATTATATGCAACTTATGGGTCCAGACATAACTTCTATCCTAAATTTACATTTTCTTTGAAATTCTACATCTAATTCTACTTATGATTGCTAGTTCTGTTCAGTTCAAACCTGTAATAATAATTTTCAACAAAATATCACTTAAATTCCTCATAATTTCCTACTTTTTGACTAGATAAGGCAATTTTATAAAATTCAAGGTAGATAAAGCAATTTTATAAAATTCAAGGTATTGATACAAATTCTTATACTTTCAGATCATGAGAAGCCTGTTGAGAAAGATAATTTGGAAGGATTATGTGCCCTGAATAAACTATTGAATATTGGAATGAATTCTCTGGATTTGTGGATCGTGATTGATTTGGACATTTCTTATATTTTATGATAGAATTTACTATGTTTGAGGCCTGGAATTAACTTAATTGTTTATTATGATAATAAAAGATTGAATATATGCATTTGTGTTCATTGGTAAGTTATTTTTTCTGTTTCTTAAATACCGATTTAGAAAAAACCATAACAATATGTTGTTGTATTCCTTGAATTACACCACAATGGAAGGAAAGAATAGCAGTATCGCTGTCATCAGGGCAGCTTTATAAAGGAAAGCTCCGTAAAACTTGTATGAGATGCGAGGGTGATTATAGATGTAGAAGGATGAGGGTTGATCCAAGAATTGGTTGATCCAAATGTGGATTTGAAAAGATGAGGGTTCACTTTGATTTAGAACACTTTAATTCACTTTGGTTATTAAAAGGCTCTATAGCACTTAATTTAGAGGATTAACTTGGAATAATAACGATTAAATGAGAAAGCACTTATTTATTGTTGAATATCACAATGGATACGAAATGACGATGTTCATTGTCTGGAGGACCGAAATGAACTGTCGGGAGGATCAGACTGAACTGAACTGACGGTGGTGTGCTGCTTCTTTTATATTATTTTGATAAACGCTGAGGTCAGCAGAAATGATTAATGAATGGGCTCATTGTTCAGGGGTTGCCAACACCTCCCCCCTAAAAAGATTTTTGATTAAATTTTTTAAGAAAAGAGCAAAAATCTAGAAGCAACAGATCACCTTACATAATAATAGAAAGTATTGAGTTTTGGAGCTGGTTCATCGGTTTACATAAGAATGAAAAAAGATACAATTATAAAAATATCAAAATATAGAAATACATTAAAAATGATAATTTGAAGTTCTGAATCATCAAGATATTCTGAATAGTAGAAAAGTAGGAAACATGGCATATTTTCCAAAATAGATTAGAGTTGGATATTAAATATGAAAATTGCTGATTCTTATGAAACAATTAAGAGAATATAATTCAAATATGTTAAGAATATGAGAATTGAATATTTTCAAAAGTTCAAAAACGAATGATTAATTCGAAAAGGGTTAGAATTGAAAATTTACAAAGGATTAATTTTGATTCCTTGGAGTCTCTTGGATCTTCTAATTGAGTGGGACCCGGTGCTGGTGGTTTCTTCAGAAGGACGTGAAGCAGAAGACTTGGGGAAGTTGAGACGCTCTAGTTCTACATCATAGTAAAGCGGAATGGGTTGTTCTACTGGCGTTGTGCAACATTGATTGAAGATCTGGAAACATGGACTGCCTTCTATAGCTCTAGGGCTTTTGGTATAGCAAAGATATCTTCTTAGAAGTTGGAAAAAACCACACCATTTTAAAAGGTTGTAACTAATGATGAGGATGATCAAGCCAAGTATGATGGAAAGGATCGTTTGTAACCATGAAGAATGTTGGACTATGAAGGGTTTGCTCAATTGTTGTTGAAGTTGCTAATCGAATTCACTCAATTTATGTTGAGCATATTTTAACTCATGCAGGTTGATATGTGTGAACTTGAGTGGTTCCAAATGGATGGCATTCAATGTGATGTTCTTCTTCAATTTTTCACAACAGTCATCGTCGATTATACTTGTAGAAGGAATTTCGTAGCTTGAATTTGTTGACATCAGAACAGAATTGGTTTCAAGATTGATTTGGTTTGTGAAGGCTTTGCAATTTGGATTGAGTTCTAAGGTTCCCAGTTGTTTGATAACTTCGTGTCCTAAAGGATATTCGTCACAGGTAATTGTTACTTGGGTTGGAGTAGAGACAGAATATAACCATTGATTACTGTCAATTTCGTGCCAGATTTCAGCGTCAGCCATTAGATTTCTATTTTTACATGAATTTGGAATTGATTTTGTTACGCCAGATATTAATTGAACTTCACACACAGCATCGGTTTTTCTTAGTGTAGGCATCTTCTTGCATATCCACTCTTTTGGATGGTATTCTTCACAATTTGCCAAATTATCGACCATCAAATAGCTGGTTCTCATATGGGAGATGAGGAGGAAAGGTTTTGATGGTTCAATGTAGGAAAATAAAGTATTGTCATCTTTGTGTGGAGTAGGTAATGATAACAAATGATAAAGATCAAGACTTTCAAAAGATGGAAGAGGTATTTCAAAAGCAATTATTAACATGTTGTTTATAATGAATGAATTTGAATTCATGATTTTGTAATAAAGATAAACATTTTCAATAGTTGGAGGAATTGGAAGAGTGAATTTTGAAGATATAATTGATAATTCATGAAGCAATTGTTCTGGAAAAAGTATTCTGTAACTAATAATGCCATGTTGCAATAGGATAAGATCATTGACATAATTTTCAAGTGTGTTCAAGACTTCATCAGTCATTTCTTTAAGTAATAATAAATGATTAGAAATGTGAGTTTCGATTTCAAAGGATTCTTTCATTTTCACGACTTTAGAATAAACATAGAATGCTTTTAAATTATTATTAAGAACTTCAATATTTTCATTCATTTTACGAAAAGAACTGTTGAAATTAGAAATAGTTGAAGATAAAATTGAAATTTGCTGTTGCATTAAGACTTCAGTTTGTTTATTATTATTAATAAGTTCTTTTATAGAATCTGAGTAAAATTCAGCATCACTTGCATCAGGTGTACCGATTAACCATTTGATTGCAGTACCAACTCTATTTAAAATGCCTCATTTCTTTCTTTGAGAAGATATTTGATGAGAAATTGTTTTATATAATTGATTAATAAGATTCATTTTAGTTTTAACATAATTCAACTGATTTTTACAATCATTTGAGATGTGATCAGCCATAGCGAGATTACATATATTAATTGAACCCGTGTAATAGAGAGAAATTCGATCGACTTGAAATTTGATATGAGTTAAGTTGTGATATGTTAGAATTGTAAATCGATTATTAGAAACTTGTGCTTTCCCTAAATAATGAAATAAAGGCCGGAAGAAAAATCGATAGGAGATATTCTATACTTGTTTTGATGTGCCTGGAGTGGGGCTAGGAATATGAATACAAGGAGGAGAAAAACCGTCATCTCCATTTTCATCTGAAATAACATAAGGTTTTAGTTCATTGAAATGATAAGTTTTGAGTTTATTTTTACTAATTCTTAAAGATGCTGTTTGATTATCATGAATTTGCTCAATTTTATAAGGTCTTTTGTAGTTCGGATTCAGCTTTTTATTTTTTGCTTTTGAATGATTATCGAATAATAATACTAGATCTACTTGATTAAAAACATAAGTTCGATTGTGTGATTTGTCGTAATATTCCTTGGATTTATTTTTTGATTTTATTAGGCTTTCATGAGCTGTTTCACGTAAAATTCTCAATTTAGTAGTGATATCAGTTGCAAGTTCCGAATAATTGGCTAGAGGTTTAGGTTTATTAATTTTAGAAGGAATTCTTGCACGTTGTCCGAAAACTAATTCATAAGGGGTTTTTTGGGTTGATTTGAGAATTGATATATTATAAGTAAAAGTAGCGAAATTTAGAAATTCGTCCCAGTTATTAGTGTCCTTGTTTATATAGCATTTGAAATAATCCTTAAGAGTGAGATGAGTTCTTTCTAATGATCCTTGAGTTTGTGGATGATATGCAGTAGACTGTGTATGCTTAATTGACATTAATTTGTTGATTTCTTTGAAGATATTAGAGGAAAATTCTACTCCTTGATCAGTGAGGATTCTGTCAGGAAATCCGAATTGTGTACAAAATTTAAGAAAATAGATTGCTACTGTCTTAGCATCATGAGTATTAAGAGAATATGCTTGAATAAATTTAGCAAGATCGTCTTGAATTGTTGAAATGAATCGATTATTATTTTTGGTTTTAGGAAGTGGACCTACAATATCTAAAGCAATTTGTTCGCAAAATTTAGTGGAAGTAGTTGTTATGACCATTGGACTTTTATTATGTTTAAAATCAGTTTTTGACTGTTGACAGATTCTACATTTTTTGATATAGGTTCTAATTTGATTTTTCATGTTTTTCCAAGAGTATAATTGTTTGATTTTCTCATATGTGCGTTCGAAGCCTTGATGACCCCCTAAAGGTGAATCATGGTTTTCAAAAAGAATTTCTTCAATTAAGTTCTCGTCATGTATGAATATACGTTCTTCAGACAAAATTTCATAATCGAAATCACGGAATAGGAAATATAAAAGACTATAATAAGTTTCTACACGAATGATTGAATTTTGTTTGGATACAGCGATGTTTGGAATAACAAATTTCTGAACACCATTATGTTTCAAAAGACATCGAAGATTCAATAATGTTTGGAATAAATTTTCATAAAGTACTGATTCGTCATAGAATTCTTTCAGAAAGAAAATGTAAAGGGATTGTTGAGGTAGTCTTTTAACAACTATATCGGAAATCTTCGAGTTGGTAGGAAAATCTGGAAAATTTGATTTTATATAGTCTAGAAATTGATTAGAATCAGAAAGATCACATGACAAAGGTATTATAAAGTTCTTTATTTGTGAAATAGGAATGTAAGTTAATTTTGGTTTTGGACTTTGAATTTGTTTTTGATGAAAATCCTTGAAATTGTCGAAAGTTAGTTCTTCTTCGTTAATTGAATGGATAATTTTGGTTGAATTTTGATTTGGAAAATTATAAATTGATATTTTGATATTGGAATCGGAGAAAGTATATTGAATCATTTTGAAGATTTTAGGCCAATATAATTTATCTAGTCCACAAGCAATTCGTGGTAAAGCCAAATAAGTATCTTTATTACGGATGCATAATTTTTTGAGATTTAGAAGCGACATGAACACTGTTTCATAGGAAGGTTTTTGATGATAGAGTTCTTTAGTTATGAGGTAGTAAATGTTTCGATTTTTGTGTCGAATTTTTGCAACTTGTCCAACTGATTCATTTTGAGATAGTAAATTTTTGATTTGTCCGAATTTATTTTTGAAAGAAAAAGCAATTCCTTGTCCCATATGGAAATCTTCAGAAACACAATGACCTAGAGAATATTTTTCAGGTGAATTGAATAAATCATCGTTAATTTCCGAGCTATGTGAACCTGGCAATTGACCTTGAAATTTTCTCGTGAAAATTTTGTGATCGATTGTACCCGGTAGGTACCCGATTGTACCACAAAAATTTTCGTTTGTACCCCTAACGTTTTCTCTACACATCCATTATAACTTTTGCACCCAACGGCACCCAAAAAAAAAAATTCGAAATTTCCTCATGAAAACTTGGTGAAGGATTGTACCAGGTAGGTACCCGATTGTACCACTTTTATTTTTGCTGAAATCCCCATGGTTTTTTTTATACATCAATTCGAAATTTTTTTTTCTCTTCAACTCGTGATTGGCCGATAATTGATGGAATTTTTGTATAAAATTCTGTGGTCGATTGTACCCGGTAGGTACCCGATTGTACCTTAAAAATTTCCGTTTGTTCCCCTAGCGTTTTTTTTATACAGCCATTATAACTTTTGAACCCACCGGCACCCCAAAAAAAAAAAATCGAAATTTCTTCATGAAAACTTGGTGAAGGATTGTACCAGGTAGGTACCCGATTGTACCACATTTATTTTTGCCGAAATCCCCATGGTTTTTTCTACACATCAATTCGAAATTTTTTTTTCTCTTCAACTCGTGATTGGCCGATAATTGATGGAATTTTTGTATGAAAATTCTGTGGTCGATTGTACCTGGTAGGTACTCGATTGTACCACAAAAAGTTCCGTTCGTACCCCTAGCGTTTTTTTATACAGCCATTATAACTTTTGAACCCACCGGCACCCCAAAAAAAAAATCGAAATTTCTTCATGAAAACTTGGTGAAGGATTGTACCAGGTAGGTACCCGATTGTACCACATTTATTTTTGCTGAAATCCCCATGGTTTTTTCTACACATCAATTCGAAATTTTTTTTCTCTTCAACTCGTGATTGGCCGATAATTGATGGAATTTTTGTATGAAAATCATGTGGTCGATTGTACCCGGTAGGTACTCGATTGTACCATAAAAATTTTCGTTTGTACCCCTAGCGTTTTTTTTTATACAGCCATTATAACTTTTGAACCCACCGGCACCCCAAAAAAAAAATCGAAATTTCTTCATGAAAACTTGGTGAAGGATTGTACCAGGTAGGTACCCGATTGTACCACATTTATTTTTGCTGAAATCCCCATGGTTTTTTTACACATCAATTCGAATTTTTGTTTTCTCTTCAACTCGTGATTGGTCGATAATTGATGGAATTTTTGTATGAAAATTCTGTGGTCGATAGTATCCGGTAGGTACTCGATTGTACCACAAAAATTTTCGTCCGTACCCCTAGCGTTTTTTTTATACAGCCATTATAACTTTTGAACCCACCGGCACCCCAAAAAAAAAATCGAAATTTCTTCATGAAAACTTGGTGAAGGATTGTACCAGGTAGGTACCCGATTGTACCACATTTATTTTTGCTGAAATCCCTATGGTTTTTTCTACACATCAATTCGAAATTTTTTTCTCTTCAACTCGTGATTGGCCGATAATTGATGGAATTTTTGTATGAAAATCATGTGGTCGATTGTACCCGGTAGGTACTCGATTGTACCACAAAAATTTTCGTTTGTACCCCTAGCGTTTTTTTTATACAGCCATTTTAACTTTTGAACCCACCGGCACCCCAAAAAAAAAATCGAAATTTCTTCATGAAAACTTGGTGAAGGATTGTACCAGGTAGGTACCCGATTGTACCACATTTATTTTTGCTGAAATCCCCATGGTTATGTCTACACATCAATTCGATATTTTTTTTTCTCTTCAACTCGTGATTGGCCGATAATTGATGGAATTTTTGTATGAAAATTCTGTGGTCGATTGTACCTGGTAGGTAGGTACTCGATTGTACCACAAAAATTTTCGTTTGTACCCCTAGCGTTTTTTTTATACAGCCATTATAACTTTTGAACCCACCGGCACCCCAAAAAAAAAATCCAAATTTCTTCATGAAAACTTGGTGAAGGATTGTACCAGGTAGGTACCCGATTGTACCACATTTATTTTTGCTGAAATCCCCATGGTTTTTTCTACACATCAATTCGAAATTTTTTTTTCTCTTCAACTCGTGATTGGCCGATAATTGATGGAATTTTTGTATGAAAATTCTGTGGTCGGTTGTACCCAGTAGGTACTCGATTGTACCACAAAAATTTCCGTTTGTACCCCTAACGTTTTCTCTATACAACCATTATAACTTTTGAACCCACCGACACCCAATAAAAATTGCAATTTAAATGAAAATGTTTGCTTCCAGATTTTGTGATCGGACATAAATTTAAATTTTTCATTTTGTTTGTTCTATACAGTAATTATGAATTCTGTACTTGTCGGCAGCTGAAAAAATCGGAATTTCTTCGTCAAAATTTGGTTCAGATTTGTACCGAGTAGGTACCTAGGTAGGCGAATATCCACCTCATTTCAGTTCAAACTTTCAGATTCGTGCTACACAGCGATTCGATTTTTTGTTCCATTCTAATAGGAGCTTGCAAAAATGGAAAGAATATTCCATATCTTATAAAAAAAAAACATCATTCAATGGATGATATCAAGATTACATCCAGCCCAATGGGAAATTTATCTGTCGCTCATAGGAATCATAAGTTCGTGTTCTTCCTCGAGAATCGTATGATGGATTATAATTACCTTATGGATGCTTGATTGTATGATGTTTTTTTTTATAAGATATGGAATACTCTTTCCATTTTTGCAAGCTCCTATGAGAATGGAACAAAAAAATCGAATCGCTGTGTGGCACAAATATGGAAGTTTGAACTGAAATGAGGTGGATATTCGCCTACATAGGTATCTACTCTGTACAAATCTAAACCAAATTTTGACGGAGAAATTCCGATTTTTTTCAGCTGCCGACAAGTACAGAATTCATAATGACTGTATAGAACAAACAATATGAAAAATTTAAATTTATGTCCGATCACAAAATTTGGAAGCAAACATTTACATTTAAATTGCAATTTATTTTTGAGTGTCGGTTGGTTCAAAAGTTATAATGGCTGTTTAAAGAAAACGTACGGGGAACGAACGAAAATTTTTGTGGTATAATCGGGTACCTACCAGGTCTAATCGACCACAGAATGTTCACACCTAAATTCCATCGATTATCTGCCAATCACGGGTTGAAGAGAAAACAATTTTCGAATTGATGTGTACGAAAAACCATGAGGATTTCAGCAAAAATGGAGATGATACACTCTGGTACCTACATGGCTCAATACTCCACCAAGTTTTCATGAAATAATCAAAAAAAAATTTTTTGGGTATCGGTGGGTTCAAAAGTTATAATGGCAGTATAAAGAAAACGTTAGGGGTACAAACAAAATATTTTTGAGGTACAATCGAGTACCTACCGGATACTATCGACCACAGAATTTTCATACAAAAATTCCATCAATTATCGGACAATCACGAGTTGAAGAGAAAACAAAAATTCGAATTGATGTGTAAAAAAACCATGGGGATTTCAGCAAAAATAAATGTGGTACAATCGGGTACCTACCTGTTACAATCCTTCACCAGGTTTTCATAAAGAAATTTCGATTTTTTTTTTGGGGTGCCGGTGGGTTCAAAAGTTATAATGGCTGTATAAAAAAAACGCTAGGGGTACAAACGAAAATTTTTGTGGTACAATCGAGTACCTACCGGGTACAATCGACCACAGAATTTTCATACAAAAATTCCATCAATTATCGGCCAATCACGTGTTGAAGAGAAAAAAAAATTTCGAATTGATGTGTAGAAAAAACCATGGGGATTTCAGCAAAAATAAATGTGGTACAATCGGGTACCTACCTGGTACAATCCTTCACCAAGTTTTCATGAAGAAATTTCGATTTTTTTTTTGGGGTGCCGGTGGGTTCAAAAGTTATAATGGCTGTATAAAGAAAACGCTAGGGGTACAAACAAAAAAATTTTTGTGGTACAATCGAGTACCTACCAGGTACAATCGACCACAGAATTTTCATACAAAAATTCCATCAATTATCGGCCAATCACGAGTTGAAGAGAAAAAAAAAATTCGAATCGATGTGTAGAAAAAACCATGGGGATTTCAGCAAAAATAAATGTGGTACAATCGGGTACCTACCTGGTACAATCCTTCACCAAGTTTTCATGAAGAAATTTCGATTTTTTTTTTGGGGTGCCGGTGGGTTCAAAAGTTATAATGGCTGTATAAAAAAAAAGCTAGGGGTACAAACGAAAATTTTTGTGGTACAATCGAGTACCTACCAGGTACAATCGACCACAGAATTTTCATACAAAAATTCCATCAATTATCGGCCAATCACGAGTTGAAGAGAAAAAAAAAATTCGAATTGATGTATAAAAAAAACCATGGGGATTTCAGCAAAAATAAAAGTGGTACAATCGGGTACCTACCTGGTACAATCCTTCACCAAGTTTTCATGAGGAAATTTCGAATTTTTTTTTTTGGGTGCCGTTGGGTGCAAAAGTTATAATGGCTGTGTAGAGAAAACGTTAGGGGTACAAACGAAAATTTTTGTGGTACAATCGGGTACATACCGGGTACAATCGATCACAAAATTTTCACGAGAAAATTACAAGGTCAATTGCCAGGTTCACATAGCTTAATTTCCGAAATATTGGATGGTTGTTTAATTTTGTTTTGTTCATATAGTTTAAGAAAGTCACTGAAGGAATTTTGATTGATTGAATTTATATTTTCAGGAATGATTCTACTCAAAGCATCAGCGTTTTGATTTAATTTTCCTTTTTTATAAACAATTTCATAATCGTAATCCATTAATTTCAATCTCCATCGCAATAAACGACTTGAAGGTTCTTTGCAATTTTTGAGCCAAACTAAAGGTTTATGATCTGTGCAAATAATAAATTTTTGTCTATAAAGGTACGGTCTAAAATGTTTACATGCTTCTACAATAGCCAGAAGTTTTTTTTCTGTAGTGGAGTAATTTCGTTCTGCTTTATTAAGTGTTTTAGAAAAATAGCTGATTGGAAGATCTTTTCCTATTGGTCCCTGAGATAGAATAGCACCGATTGCGTCATTTGAGGCATCAGTAGTTAATATAAAAGTTTCTGAAAAATTTGGAAATTGAAGGATTGGTTCCTTGGAGAGTAATTCTTTAAATTGTTCGAAAGATTTTTGACATTTGTTAGTCCATTCAAATTTTTGATTTTTCTTCAATAAATTGGTTAAAGGTTTTGCGATAGCTGAAAAATTTTCAATGAATTTTCGATAGTAACCGATAAGTCCTAAAAATGATTTGATTTCTTTAGCAGATTTGGGTATTGGAATGCTTTTGATAGTTTGAAGTTTCTTTGGATCTGGTTATACTCTAGATGCAGAGATATGATGTCCTAAATAAGAAATTTCTTTACATAAAAATTCACATTTGTCCGGTTGTAATTGTAAATTATGACGTCGCAATTGTTCAAACACGGTTTCTAATTTTTGATTGTGGTCTTCTAAAGACGAACCATATACTACAACATCATCTAAATAGCAAAAACACATGCTTCTCTGAAGTCCAGATAAAACAATATTCATTAATCGTGCCAAACGACTTGGGCTGTTTTTAAGTCCCATAGGCATTCTATTAAATTAGAAAAGTCCTGAAGGAGTTGCAATAGCAGTTTTATATTTATTATTTTCTTCTAGTTCAATTTGGTAAAAGCCTGAAGCAAGATCTAAAGTAGAAAAATAAGTAGCATTGCCCAATTGGTCCAAAATGTTTTCAATATTTGGAAGTGGATAAGAATCACCAATTATAATTTCATTTAACTTTCGAAAATCACAAACGAGTCTCCATTTTTGTTTTCCAGAAGCGTCCATCTTTTTAGGAACTATCCAAATAGGTGAATTCCATGGAGAATTCTAAGGTCGTAAAATATTTTGATCTAACATTTTTTGTATTTGAAGGTTGGCTTCTTTTTCATGAATTTTGGGTAACCGATAAATTTTGGAAAAGATTTGAGTATTTGTTGATGTTGGAATACTATGCTTCATAGTTGATGTACAATTTAGATTATCGCCAGGTAGAAAGAATAAATCAGAATAGTTTTCACAGATTTTTATGAGAGATGATTTTTCTTCAGAATTCAAATGATATAATCGAAGATTTTCTTTCAATAGTTTATAACGTTTAGTTATTTCAAATTTAGAAAAAGTGTTGGGGTTAGAATCAGTAAAATGCACAAATTTTTCTGGTTGAATTTTTTCTAATTTAAGATTGTAACAGGTTCAGAATTCAGATTCAAAATAGGTATTTTCGCTTTAGAATTCTGATTATTGACTAGAATATTAGGAATAAAAACATTCGGAGAAAGTTCGGTTTTTTCAATGAGTCCGTGAGATAGATTATTAGAAATATTGACTTCAACAATATATTGCGAACGAGAAGGAATGGTAATTTTATCAGCAGGAAATATATTATTGAATTTTATAACGCGATTGTTCATCGAAACTGATTTGTCTGCATAATTGATTACTGCATGGTGCTCCTCAAAGAAATCTGAGCCAAGCAGTCCATCATAATGAGACTGAATTTTATTAGCACTGATAACGTTAAATTTGTGCTTGATATTTAATGAGTCCAACGATAAGTTAACAATAGTGGTCCCTAAGGTTTCAATTGGCATATTCGGATTGATACCGTTTATAAGAATAAGCTCACCTATGTTGATATAAATTTTCTCAGGATTAAATGCTGAATGTTTAACGATAGAGCACGCAGCTCCAGTGTCGATTAAAAAGGTCATATGAGATTTTAATGCATTTTTTTACTTCGAATGTAAGAGTATACAACTGACTTGAAGGAACGATATTTTGAATGAATGACTGGAATGGAATGCCTGTAAAATTGATTAATCGGTTTCCTGGGCACTCATCAGGTCCGATAGTCTTGAGTTTAAATGATTGATTTTTGAATTGTTTCTATTGCGCTCAAAACAATCATTAGTAAGATGTCCGGGTTTTTTACAATAATTGCAAATTTTGAAAGAAGGTGCATTCGGATTTAGATTTTTATTATTCGATTGATTTGTATAGGAGTATTAGATGTTGATGGCTGATTTGGATTTATGTTCGGTTTATTACTAAAAAGCTATAATTTCTTGGATTAGGATTGTTAAAATTTCTTGAAGTATTAAAGTTGGTATTTCCTCGATTAAAAGTTGGACGAAAATTATTTTGATGAGAATTATTTTGATTTAAATGTGAACCTCTTTGAAAATTATTATGTCTTTGAATCGATTTTGATTAAGTATAATTAAGAAGCTTTTCTTCCTGTAAAGCGATTGAATACGCTTCATTCAGATCACTGATATTGCGAGCTCTCAGCATTTGACTAATTTCTGGTTTACAATGTATAATGAATCTACGAAGTGCAGTTTGTTGAATGGCTTTCTTAAGTCCGGGAATTTCTTTATCAGAATATGTCTTCAAAATTTCTGCCTGAATACATTCGTTTTTTATTCTTTCTAAACGTTTGAAGAAATCAGTAATTGATTCTGAAAAATTTTGTCTAATAGTTTCAAGTTCTTCGTGGATTTGAACTAAATGTTTTGTTTGGCCATAAAATTGTTTCAAAACTTGTTTTAAATCATACCAAGATTCGATTTCGGATAATTCTAATTCATTGATAACTTCAGTAGATAATTGAGAAACTACATACAAGAAAAGAGTTGGTGTTTGTTGAGGGCTAGCAAGTTGAAATGCGGAATTTGTGTTCTGTCTGAAGGTATTGAGTTCAGTCCGATTTCCAGAAAGAGGCTTTATGAATTTGAATAAAAGTGCTGTTGGAAGGGTTAAATCATCACCGTCTTCCGATATATTATCATTTGTAGTATGAACAGACATTTAAAAAGGATTTATATGAGGAATAATATGAGAACAAGTATTTGGAATTCGATAAATTAGTAAATTGACTCACTTGATGTCTGTTGATTGATTAAAGATGAAAAAACTGTGCGTAGACCCCGATGGTCCGGTGAATCTTCAGACTCAGTTACACAGTGGGTTGCTTCTGCGTTGACACCCTATGGTCCGGTGAATCGACTGATCCAGTTACACAGATGGTCAAAAATGCTCCTCACACCTAGGATGCGTCACAAGTTGGAGAAATTTCAGCTTTTTGTAGAAATTTTTTCCAATTTTGATGTGGCTATCCCACCGCTCTGTCACCAAATTTTGTGTTGTATTCCTTGAATTACACCACAATGGAAGGAAAGAATAGCAGTATCGCTGTCATCAGGGCAGCTTTATAAAGGAAAGCTCCGTAAAACTTGTATGAGATGCGAGGGTGATTATAGATGTAGAAGGATGAGGGTTGATCCAAGAATTGGTTGATCCAAATGTGGATTTGAAAAGATGAGGGTTCACTTTGATTTTGAACACTTTAATTCACTTTGGTTATTAAAAGGCACTATAGCACTTAATTTAGAGGATTAACTTGGAATAATAACGATTAAATGAGAACGCACTTATTTATTGTTGAATATCACAATGGATACGAAAAGAATACGAAATGACGATGTTAATTGTCTGGAGGACCGAAATGAACTGTCGGGAGGATCAGACTGAACTGAACTGACGGTGGTGTGCTGCTTCTTTTATATTATTTTGATAAACGCTGAGCTCAGCAGAAATGATTAATGAATGAGCTCATTGTTCAGGGGTTGCCAACAATGTACTCATTCTAGAGGAATTAGAAAGGAACGAGAGAGAGTCACCCAATAATATATAATATTTATAATGTTTGATATCGCCGGTATTTCGGTAAATTCTAGTTTTTTTCTATTAAAGTCATGTTCCTAGTGCAATTTTTCTTTTATTTAGTTAAATTCGCTATGAACCACATTCCGTAATATGCTCAACATGAACTAGGTTAACCCGACTCCTAAGACAGCCAGTATATTTCAGGAATCAGGCTCACCTCCGAAAAGCGTTTATTTTTTAAGTAATCGCATTGAAATTCTAATGATGCATACTATAGACTGTCTTTCATCGACTGAGGGTAAATAGAAAATTTTATTTTTTTTCGCTTCAACCGGAAATGGCCGAACGATCTTATCAAAGATTGTTGTGTATATTTTTATATATTTGAATTCCATGCTGAGTTTTTGGTGAAATGTCGTTAAAAATTAAATAATTTGAATATTTTTTTGTGAAGTAATCATTATCTGGATACAGAAGAAATTGCAGAATTTTTTCTACCGTAAAGCATAGATGTCGAATATGCAAAAATATATACATCACATCATATAAGAAAATCAAAATTATTCGGCAATTTCCCAATAAACTGGAAGTCGTAGACCCTCTTTTTTCACATCTGTCGATGGTTAATAATTAAGTATCAATGTGCAAAGTTTCATTTCACTCTCTTAAAAAATAATTATTTTTTCGGCAGTGAGTCTTATTCCTGTGAGTCTCGTTATACAGCCGAGCTTCAGCTGCATTGTTGCTGCTTAGAAACTTCATATCGAAGTAGCACAGTTGATGCATTATTACTACATACAAACTGCATTACAACGAGGCATAGCTCCTCCACAACTGCTGTATAGTGGCTGTACTTCGAATGCAGTTTGAGCTGTACAGTTTCGATGCAATTCCGCGGGACATATACGGTCCGTTTCGATACAGTTACTGCACCACCATCGCTGCACTTCAAGTGCAGCAACGCTGTACAGTTTTTGTACTCTTGCTGCGTTTTAGTGTTTGCTGGGTGGGAGGCGATACTCTGGAGGCAACACTCTGGGACCCTCCGGCTTCATGGCTATCAACGTCAGAATACAATAAAATCTGTTAGCTTCACACACTTCATAATTCAGATACCCCATTTCATAGGTTTTATGTTTTCAATATTCAATTTATCATTCAACCAATTTTTCGCGTTTACCTTGAATGAGACTTCGAATAATTTTCGCGTTTATTCAGACCTGCAACTAATCGCTTCTATAGAACATTTCTACGCTAACACCCAATACCTTGGATAGCTAGACGACTAATATCCTTGCCTCGCAGCAGGAAATCTTGAGTTCCAATCCCATCGAAGAATTTTTTAAATATTTCGGACTTGGACAAAAATTTCACATTGCGGACTTAAAAAAAATTTCAAATATTGGAACTCAAAATAAATTTCGGACTTGGAAAAAATTTCAGAGGTTTCGGACTTAAAAATTTCGAAAAAGGAACAATTTCTCCAAAATGGACCTTAGAATTCCTTATGGGAATTTACATGTGTTTGGCCTAGTATTTGGTTTGAATGCCTGTTGCTAATCTACTTACGGTTAGTCATAATAAATCGTTTCAATGAAATATCTCCACTGAAAATTTTCGGTCAACAAAGTATTCCGAGAAATTACGAGGATAAACTACCCGTAAACGAGTCGGACCTGAAATTTTTGTATGTATCCGATTTGCAATTATTCACCTTTGTTTCATGAAATATCCCCAGTGAAAAATATGGATCAGCAAGGATTTCCGAAAAATCACACGAATAAACTACCCTTAATAGGGGGTGGATCTGAATGTTTTTTATGGTGGCACAAAGAGTATGCTACGTTTAGTCATAATACATTGTTTCAATAGAATATCTATACGGGAAATTTCCGATCAGCAAGGATTCGTGAAAAATCACAGAAATAAAGTACCCTTAAACAGGGGCGGATCTGAATTTTTTTCGCGGTGGCACCAAGCGTATGCTACGTTCAGTCATAATACGTTGTTTCAATAAAATATCTCCACTGAAAATTTTCGGTCAGCAAAGTATTCCTAGAAATTACGAGGATAAACTACCCTTAAACGAGTCGGACCTGAAATGTTTGTATGGTGGCACACAGGGTATCCGATTTGCATTTATTTTACTTTGTTTCAATGAAATATCTCTACTAGAAAATATCGATCAGCAAAGATTTCCGAAAAATCATAAGAATAAACTACCCTTTATAGGGAGTGAATCTGAATATTTTGTATGGTGGCACAAAGAGTATGCTACGGTTAGTCATAATACATCGTTTTAATAAAATATCTCTACGAAAAATTTCCGATCAGCAAGGATTCCTGAAAAATCACAAGAATAAACTACCCTTAAACGGCATCTGAATTTTCTTTATGGTGGCACAAAAAGTATGCTACATTCAATCATAATGTAGCGTTTCGATAAAATATTTCGACTGGAAACCTCCGGTCAGCAAATTATTTTGAAAAATTACAAGAATAAACTACCCCCAAATTGGGGTGGATTTGAATTTTGAATATGGTGGCAGGAAGGGGATCCTCGATAGATCTTTGGTTTGCAATATTAGTCTCATATTCGTACTAGAAGGCTGAAAGTAACGGTATAATTCTATTTCAGTCAGCAAAGTATTTTTACCCGTCTCTAATTATAACTTCACGATAGATTAGTGGTGTAAGGATCAAAGATGCAGGAACAACGATACTCTGTCAGTTCGCCGACGTTTCGGAAAAATTTATTTCCATCCTCAGGGCTCTACAAAATTTATGGAAAACATGATACATGAACGCAGGTCATCGCTTTGATTTTGAAGACGTCCGAATACTAAATAGGGAGCCATACTTGAGTAATCGTTTAGTTTTTGAAATGTTACAAATAAGCGTCCGCATGACTCGGTAAACTCTATAGCTGATATTCAACAACTCAGCCGATTTTATTTTTCTTTATTGAAAACAAGCAGAAAATTACGAAATTAACGATTAAAATAAGATGAAATTTCTAGTCCCTCTCAACTTCACTACTTGGTCTTCAATGCATCACATACATGCGTTTACGTTTGTTACCCTAATCTGTTTCGAGTCTGCCGTTCCTTTGATTTCACCTCCGTCTGTCGGCGTACTGTCTGCATATCGGGTGCATTGTTTGTCCCCGCTTTTTAATCAGTTATGATTTCTTTTTACAAGAAATATTGGAGAATTGATTTGGTTCTTAACAAAATGATTTTGGGAAGATACACTTGTTCAGTCTGTAAGTACTCTATCTATGTATGTATATATATCTGTATATTTATATGTATGTTAACTTTACTTTAATCCTAAGCTGTATTTTGAATTGTGTTATTTTTTCTTAGTATGTCAAAATTATTCCCAAGCCACCTTTTCTGAGATATTTTTCTAGTCAATAACTTATAGTATTGCTCGTTATTCCTTTATTATTGTGAACAACTTCATCAATGTTACCAATCATGTTTTCCATAAATTTTGTAGAGCCCTGAGGATGGAAATAAATTTTTCCGAAACGTCGGCGAACTGACAGAGTATCGTTGTTCCTGCATCTTTGATCCTTACACCACTAATCTATCGTGAAGTAAAATTCTTTGGATCACCACTTCAAGTTTTTCTAATTAGAACGATCAAAATAGTGATTGGTCAATCATTGAAGTTCATTGTTCCGATCAATTTCTGACATTGTCCCAATGTAAAAGACATCATAGTAATGTCCATACGGTTAATCACCTGAGGTGATTGATATCAGACTCAGTATTATTTTCTGTGCAGCTCATTGGATGGGTTGTAGGTAGAGATATGAAAAAAAAAACAAACATTATTGGTTATGTCCTAATTATCAATTTTTACTTTTTTCGATACCTTACTCTCGGAAAAAATTTTATGTTTTTTATAATGGCCTGAACTTAAGGTTTTTCGCTACTTTAACAACCCTTTACTACTTTAGTGCTAACAAACTGCCGCTTCAATTGACGAACGGCGGCACCTATTCATTCAAATTTTTTGGTGTACATTGGTTCACCTACATGCTTTGTCGTGACGCCGAAATTGAAGGAGAATATTCGCTATTTTTCCGTCAATAGCAATTTGAAAATAGAAATATTTATTAACCCAAATATAGCCTAGATGAGAATTTTCATTTCAGAAAAATAGACGTCAGTCGATGGCTATCAATCTGAATCTATGGTTGGTTGGAATTGCACTTTAGGATATATTTAGGAATACAACAGCCCACGAAATATCCAGTCACTATTATATGTAAATATATATCGCATCATTTGAATAACACAAATGACAAGACTAATTATTGGAAAATATAGTATAAGTATTGATTCAGTCTTTAATTGGTAGAAATTCATTTTGAACAAATAATAAACATCAATTTCAACAGAAACCTAGTTCTAATGTATTTCAACAATTGTTTCATCACACTGTGTTGGAATACATTAAAACTATATATTGAAATTGAAGTTACTATTTCATTGGAAATGATACTATATTTTGATTTTACGAAAAACAAATTTTAACATTCAAACCATGCGAGTCCTTGAAGATATTCATTTTCGCGTCCTGTGTAATCAGACGAGCATTTTGAAATGCAACCTACCCCGAGAGTTTCAAAGTCGATAGGATTCTCCGTACGCCTGTAATAGTGCATACTGTTGGCCGTCGGACGGAAAGCCGGCCGACGGTGAGTCCAGCCTAGTCATTTGAGGCCATTCTCGGGAAAAAAATTCGAAAATTAAAGATATTTGGACATCACGGTAGAACGCTGTTCCCTAGTTTCGTTCGTATATTAAAATTTAGCTTTTCACCAAACTCCCTGAAGATTCAATTCACAGCATTGTTGCCAGATGACCGGTTTTCATTTTAAAGGGGATTTCTTCATCTGGCTATTCTTATTCGAGCTAAAAATATAAACTTCGGGAATTTTTGGGGTTTTTATGTCTGAAACAACTCTCCTATCTCAGGAAAGTCTCCAACATGAATAAACTACGGTTTTCGAAATTTTGTTCATTCAGCGAATTTTCGGTTTTTTGAGAATTCTACCAACGATTGATAAAGTGTTCTAAGATTCATAATACATCTCAAAAATATTGAGGACAGAACAACATAATTGTCTCTTCCCTTATCTCCAGTGAATTTCGGCTCGTTTTCGTAGTTTATTACTCTTTTGACCCACATTCGAAATTATACCGAATTCCCAAGAAAACTCATGAATTGCATGTAAATTCTTTCAAATGAATATTAAGGTTGTTCGATACTTTGCCCCAAAACTCGAATTCCGCTAGATGGCACTACTCGAATATTCGAAGGAATATTTGTCTGGTACATAAACACCCGCCTGCTCGGGATTTATAACCCCTAACAAAACTCGTCATGGAACGGGAAGAGTTTTTAGTTTTCACCAATATTGTCTCTTCGAATATATTTTGGCAGTTCATATTTCGACCTAAGCGAAATCTTCGTTCCTATGCCTAGTTTCAGGAGAACTAGGCCTATTTGAAATTTGAAAACTGGGAATATGAGATTTGTACGATATTTGTTATTGAGCTGAGATAATTTTGCGACTAATTCTCGTCTGATTACACAGGACGCGAGAACGAATATCTTCAAGGACTTTCATGGTTTGAATGTTAAGATTTGTTTTTCGTAAAATCGAAATATGGCATCATTTCAAATACATAATTGATTTCAATTTCAATATGTAGTTTCAATGTATTCCAACACAGTGTTATTAAACAATTGTTGAAATACATTAGAACTAGGTATTTGTTGAAATTGAAGTTTATTATTTGTTCAAAATGAATTTCTACCAATTAAAGACCGAATCAATACTTATACTATATTTTCCGAAAATTAGTCCTGTCATTTGTTTTATTCGAATGATGCGATATATATTCACATAATAGTGACTAAATATTTCGTGGGCTGTTGTACTCTGTATTGTCCAGGAATTCTCTATTTCAATTCAATTACATAGTTCACTTTCCTCACATTAGGGATAAATTCAACCTGTCAACTGTAAAAAATTACATATAATGATATCAATTGTAACGTCAATTTCTAATCAATTAATTTGGTTTTCCGACACTCGTTCCTCTGGGAATCCTTCCCTCTAGGATTTCAGGTATAAGGCAGTTCAAATAAAAATTATTCAATTTGGGAAACATTTCATTATCCCATAATGGAACACCCTTTCAATGTTGAAATCATCATCGCTGTAAATTACGAAATCTCAATATTCCCTTTTACATAAGCTCAGCTGTCCCTGTATTTGGAAACAATAATTGTGATTTCGTTTCAACCTGAAGAAATAAGGATTTCAATTTTATCGAAATCTCCAAAAAAAAAGTTACTCACATGATTCCGTCTTCAACTACACTATAGCAATTAGGTTTGCCATTGTCTGTAAGCTTTTGTGTTTTGAATGGAATATCCATAACAGCGATTTTTTCCAATTCCTATTGACATATTGCCCCATACAACTGCTTTAGTTATTTCATTTTCCTCATATTCAGGATCAGTGTACAAAGTTGTGACTTCTTCACAATTATCACAAACGAAATGTAGTCGTGAAATCAATCCAAATCTTGTTTCTTTTACGAACTTCATGATTCCCATTGTACATCTGTCCCCATGTCTACAAATTTTTTGATATTTTTCGAAAACGTGACCTAAGTTTACGATGCGTCTACCGTTCAACAGATCTAGCATTGATTTATACGAATGGTCAACTTCTCTTTCTAATTCAGTGGCTAAAATTCCTTCTTTATAACTTTCTTAGGACATATTGCATGAACAAATCACGAACAACTTTGCAGGTATAATACGAATTCATGTGAGTAAAATGCCAGGCAACAACTCCCAGAGTTTTACTATCTTTCAAACCGAGAAGGGGTATATCCATGATGTAAAAAACATGGTGTGCTCATCTGAAAAATGAGTGACGTCAGCTAGCAGAAATACAAAGAGTTGTATATTCTGTGCTTTTAATTTTCATGTTAATTCAAAGCACAGAATATACAACTCTTTGTATTTTCTGCTAGCTGACGTCACTCACTTTTCAGATGAGCACACCATGCTTTTTTCATCCCAAAGTGCAATTCCAACCAACCATAAACCCGAAATCCTGTAAATCATAAAACTGTCCATCATCTGTAGCCATAACCGAAAACTCAAGATTTTATTGGCTCTTCTATAAGGTAATGGGTGTTAACCCTTGGGAGGCGGGTAAAATAAAAAAAATGATATAATTTTCTGCTACTTCTTGGGCTAGTAAAGGAAATTTCTGAAATATTTTTGAGAAAATTCAACTTTCAGATTGATAGCCATCGACTGACGTCTTTTTTTCTGAAATGAAAATTCTCATCAGAGCTAAATTTGTGTTGATAAATATTTTCATTTTCAAATTGCTATTGACCGAAAAATAGCGAATATTTTCCTACAAATTGGACGTCACGACAAAGCATGTAGGTGACCCAATGTACACAAAAAAATTTGAATGAATAGGAACTGCCGTTCATCAATTGAAGCGACAGTTTATTAGTACTAAAATAGTAGAGGGACGTTAAAGTAGTGAACAACCTTGATAACTGTTTGAATATACAGGGTCTTTCACGAGGAACCTCACCCATATTTATACGGGAAACTACTGAACGTATTTTCATGAAATTCAGCACTTATAAGTATTTCACGATGCTGATGAAATCTAAAATATTTTCAAGGCATGAGCACCTCCGGTTTTTCCGGAAATGACGTCAACTTCCGTTTTTCAAATTAGAACACCATTTTTTTATTGCAGAAATAGATTCCTTAAAAAATTTCAATTTATTTTGATGTAACATTTTTCAGTTTTGGTTGGAAAATTCTCTCTGAGCGGGAAAATTCGAAAAAAAAATCGAAAATAGAGCTCCGCTGAAACAAGAATAACTTCGAGGTTTTTGGATGGAAAATTTTTATTTTTGGGATTTTTCAAGATGTAAGATTGATGTATCCACTTTAAAAATCGAAATCGCGATTCAAGATACAGGAGGTGAAAAAATCGCTTTCAAAGTTAGGGATGACAAAATCGTGAAAAATCAATTTTTTCAAATTAGAACCCCATTTTTTTATGGCAGATATTGAATCTACGTTAAAAAATAATGTGAGTGTATGCATTACACCCTTGCCCTAAAATTGATATTTTCTGAGTTATTCACAAAAAACTGTTTTTCGTCTTGAATTTTCAGCTATTTCTTTTCCCTTCACGCCAAAAAGATGAAATTTTCAGGAACTGTTATTTGAACCATGCTGTAGATTTTTCACCCCTTCTTGAAACCGACTTCAAGTTACTATTAGGAGAACCATGGCAAACTCTCGCAGTTATAACTAGAGAAGATGCTCAAAGTTTTGACCGTTAATTTCTAGACATTTATTTATACGTCTCAGGAATGCTTCGTGCGTTGCTCTTCTTATTTCATCGGGAGGAAGAGATCTGCAAAAGTGTTTAAAAACCAAATTGAGTTTCAAAACTATGAATCTAAAAATCTAAACAAACCTGAACGCATTTCTGACTCGTTCTATGCAGTCCTCTTTATCAGTCAGGGGAGTTGAGTAGACAATAATTTTTATCCTACCCCAAACATAATAGTCTAAAGGAGTTAAATCGGGAGACCGTGGTGGCCAAAGATGTGGACCATTGTTCGCCAACCATCGATCTTCAAATAGCCTTTAGAGGATATTTGACACTTTGAGTGAATTGTGTGGAGGCGGCGCGCCTTATGGTATCAACAAGATGGCGCATCTTGTTGATACCATAAGTCATTATGGTTCTGTACTAGCGGCTCAATTATTTGAGTCAATATGTCAGAATATCTATCTCCTAAGGGAGAACATTCTTCAAATAATGCAAACATGTGTAGTGTTCTATCTTACCAGTTAAAGTCCCATCATAAATGTGAACATCGAGAATTGCATTATTTTTGATGGCGCAGAAAAACATTGAAACTCCAGGTCTCTTGAAAGTTCCATTGTCTGAAGTGGTGGTTGTTCTCTTCATCCCAATGATGACTGTTATGCCTATTGAAAGAACCATTCTTTGTGAATTTAGATTCATCTGTCCAAATTATACATTCTAAAAAGTTTTCATTCTCTTGAAATCGAATCATTATAGCTTCGCAAAACTCTGTTCTCTTGACGAAATCAGTTTCCTGCAAATGCTGTACCCTATTGAATTTATATGGGTGCATTTTATGTTTTTTTAATATTCTCCAAACACTCGATTGAGATAATCCCAGATCCATCTCGGCATCTTTGAGAGAATTTTGAGGATTCACACGAAAATATGCAAGAACTGTAATTTCGTTGTTCTCATCTTCTACTACACTTTTTTCTCTGTGTGTAGTTTTCTTAACGAAAGATCCGACATTTCTCAAGTTTGTTATGGTTCTGTTGATGGTATCTCTCGTTGGCCTGGGTCGGTCAGGAAACCTCTCAATGAACAGTCGAATCGTTCTATCTACAACTTTATTACATTCTCCATGAAGTAGAATGAGATTTAAATAATCTTCATTGGTAAAATTAGGCATAGTGATCGATTTTATAACTTAATACGAATTATTACCAAATTAATAGTAAACACAAAATGCTACTGAATAAAGAGGAATTTGGCAGATGTAATTAATGATATCTATCATTAAAAAAAATAATGTAAAACATGGTAAGTTTTTGCATATGATTCATAAGGAATTATTTATTTATCACTGGAGAGAAAACCGATGGCCGATTAGTTGAAATAAAGAGGTTTCCGATACAAATTCGAATCCAAATTCGCCATCTATTTAGGAACAACCTGTAACTTTTTTCTCTTGCATATTAGGGTAGTAAAATCTAAAACATGGTTTAAGTAACAGTTCCTGAAAATGTCATCTTTTTGGCGTGAAGGGAAAAGAAATAGCTGAAAATTCAAGACGAAAAACAGTTTTTTGTGAATAACTCAGAAAATATCCACTTTAGGGCAAGGGTGTGATGCATACACTCACATTATTTTTTAACGTAGATTCAATATCTGCCATAAAAAAATGGGGTTCTAATTTGAAAAAATTGATTTTTCATGATTTAGTCATCCCTAACTTTGAAAGCGATTTCTTCACCCCCTGTATCATGAATCGCGATTTCGATTTTTAAAGTGGATACATCAATCTTACATCTTGAAAAATCCCAAAAATGAAAATTTTCCATCCAAAAACCTCGAAGTTATTCTTGTTTCAGCGGAGCTCTATTTTCGATTTTGTTTTCGAATTTTCCCGCTCAGAGAGAATTTTCCAACCAAAACTGAAAAATGTTACATCAAAATAAATTGAAATTTTCTAAGGAATCTATTTCTGCAATAAAAAAATGGTGTTCTAATTTGAAAAACGGAAGTTGACGTCATTTCCGGCAAAACCGGAGGTGCTCATGCCTTGAAAATATTTTAGATTTCATCAGCATCGTGAAATACTTATAAGTGCTGAATTTCATGAAAATACGTTCAGTAGTTTCCCGTATAAATATGGGTGACGTACTCAGGATTCAATCAAGTTGTGAGAGATGAAAGAAAAATGAATTGGCTAAAAATCGCGAGATTAAATTTTTTTTCGAGCCTTAAGTCTTTCCACATGGAATGAACAGAATGGGAAAGTGATGACACCATAATTGAAGATTCGAAATTCAATACCGTGAATTTATTTGCTCTGGATTTAAGCGAAATTTTTTCGAAAATAATCGATTGATTCCAAGAACAAATTTTTTTTGGAAGAATTTCAAAAAACTTCTTTTCCAGTTTACTGACAGCACGATATCAACAAAACTTTGCTCAAAGTTGCGCGTCATAATAGCTTCAACTAACTGCTAAGTTTCACTCCACTCGTTTCAGTAGTTCCTCCTGATATATCAGGAATTAATTTCAAAATTTTAAATGGATATAACTCCGAAACCTTTGCGCCGATTTCGACCATTTACGACCCACCCTGAAAGTTTCATTTCGCTAGGTTGCTCCGTCTGACAGTTATCGTGTTCTCGGCCGGCCAGATGGACAGAATAGATTTTGATTCCGGATTCGTCATCAGTGAATCCAATCTAGTCGTTTGGGACCATTTAAGGGAAAATATTCGAACATAATAGACATCTGAACAAAACGATAGCCCATGCTGTTTTCCAGAATATAAGCGCAAAAAGATTACAAATAGATTAATCGAGGGATTGGAAGGAATATATTCAAATTTTAATTAAGTACCTAATAACAATAATCTTAACTGGTCTCTTTCGAAATATATATATATATATTCTTTTGAGAACGAGCATTACAATTCTAAGAATTTCGAAATATATATATAATGTATGAGACCAGTCAATAGTCGTGTTGGGTAGGTGTCTCAACTTTGAATTGTGTGAAAAAGCTTGTAGTTACTTAGAGACACAAGCGTTGAGGAAGTAAAGACGGATCACTAAATAATGAACGTTTATTGTTTACAGGTAAAAACTATATATACAGTCTGATCGATGACATAGGTGGAAATGTTGATGATACAAGGGTATGAAGGTTACATGACTTGAGCTTCAAACACAGTAATTTTTAGTTGATTAATTTCGTAACACAGTGCAATGGTAATTAGAATTCAGGTTGTAATGTAGCAAGATTGTTATTATAATCATTTCTTTCAACCTACTTAGCTGGAGGAAATACCGGTATGCTAGGGTTATTTCGTAATTGTTGGCACGTGTAGAATTAAAATTGAAGTTTGTTAGAATCAAGATATTCTATGGAAATTAGGAAATTGATTGATAAGTAAGTAAATTTATACATGAAATCATACCTTCACAAAAACAATTAGACATTTTCTCATTCAGGTAGGTACTCATCAACACTATAATAAGATTTAAGCCTCAGCCAATAAGAGATGTGCTTTAAACTTCTTTTCTTAAATATTTTGTCACTAATGTTGGACTTGTAGATGGACAGGAGATAATTATACAACTTTAAAACCTGATACATAGCAGATGTGGCAAATTTTATTTGCTCACATGACATTTGTTTTTCATTATCAATGATGATTAATCAACACATAAAATTCATATGCAATAGTAAACCGATTTTCGATATGAATCTAATAACTACCGATTGGTTATGGATATATTATAATTATGGTGGAAGGGCGCCATTGCCAAACTTTCTAGAAATCCCCGTAACTATGAAATTCCAACTAAGTATCTGAAAACATGTAACAATGATGTTTACAAAACTACCAATTCACCACTACCAGGAATTCCAATAACGATAGAATATATCGTTATATGGTTCTACTCAACAAATTGAACCACTGTATATTTTTTTACAATGGTAGAATCCTTGTAACCTGACACTTCAACATTTATATGGGTAGTGTGATATGTCTAATTAAATATTAGGTGAATCCACATCATGGTCTCTCATGTTCATGAAATTTCCAAAATCATTCTCAATCACATCTAAATAATTATTCAATCATGAATGACATTGGTTTCGTGCGTCGTTTGACATTTGTCATACGTTGGAGGTAAAACAAACTCACTTTCCCGCTTTGTTTATGTTATGAAATACAGCATTTTCAACAATTTCAGGATAAATTCACAAGTTGAAATGATTTATATTAATAAAATTGGTGAATAACTAGACCCGTGAGGCCAAGTTATTGTGTCGTTGTGAAATGCAACATAAATACACCGAGAGACCAAGGAATACATTCGCTTTGTTTACATTGGCGAAGAGCGATTATTTGGAGGTTTTAGTGCCGTATTTATCCTTGTCTTCTGAAGCCTAGAGTATCCACATAAGAGATAGCATTTATTATAGGTATAATTATTGAAAATGAAACAGTAAAATGTTTTGCTCATTAATTCCTGAAAATAAACAGCAGAATGAAATCCAACAAATGTATGGAATGGAAAAAAAATGGGTTCCAGAGAACTTCTCAGTATTATTTCAAATAACGTTCTATGTTGCAAATTATCAAATTACTACAATATTGGTCTACAGTTGCTATGTCAGTGCTATCATAATCTTCAATTATACAGGGTGTTCTACAAGCTCTATGACAAACTTTGACAGGTGGTAGCTATGCTTATTCTGAACATTTTTTTTCTATGAACATAGGTCTGATTCGTTCTCGTTGTCAAGTTGGAAACATTTGAAAAATTTATTTCCCTGTTTTGATCAAGTAGACCGACATGAAATATCGTTTGATATGGTAATTGACGTTATTTTAATTATTCATTTTTTGGAGCACAACCTTTTTGACTTCATTGATGACTTAGTGCTAAACATTCTAGGAAATATGTGGTATCAGCACGATGGTGCACCACCACATGGGGGGAGACAAGTAGTCAGTTGGCTAAATGAACATTTCCCGAATAAATGGATAGGTCAAGGAGGACCAATAATATGGCCATCTCGTTCACCTGATCTGAATCCCTCAGATTTTTATTTATGAGGACATATGAAGCAGCTTGTTTATCATGTTGAAATCGAATCTTATCAACAATTACTTGATAGAATTCAAGATGCAGCAAACCAAATACGAAACGACCCAAATCTGATCCCCCGAGTAACGGCATCTTTAGTTCGTCGATGTGAAGCTTGCATTCAAGCCGAAGGTGGACATTTTGAACAATTTTTATAGTATCAGAATTTCCATTTATAATTATGATTTGAACATGAAAATATATTTTTTTAAATGCTTGTATCTTCTTAACAAAAACGAATCAGATATATGTTCATAGGGAAAAAAATGTTCAGAATAAGCACAGCTACCATCTGTCAAAGTTTGTCATAGAGCTTGTAGAACACCCTGTATATTTATTATACTAAATATATGTTACAAATAAAATAATTCATATGAAATTTTTTCCTTGAACACTGATTTCGATTCATCCTCAAAAAATTCTTTACTATCCATATAAAATGCTTTTTTATCATGCAGATGCAATATTTCGGCTTTCATAATCTTTAATAATTGACAATAAGGTCAATTCGAAACATATCACAAACAACAAAATGTAGAAGTTCCATCCTTGAGTAGTCGAGCCACATCGGAACGTGTTCGGTTGAGAACAGAGAAAGTTATCTGGTTTATTATTATTATAAAATGCATGCAATATTTTGACAAATCTATCACATAACGAATTGCCTTGATTGGCTTTATATAACATATAGAGATGTGAGTGGTAACCAATCAGGATGGGTTTGTCATTCATAACTCCAGCTATTGTAGTGTCGAGAAGATATAACTCTTGAAATGTGTATAACAAACACGAAATATTTTTATCATACTTATCTCATCATGAATAAACTTGTTAAACAGAACAAATTAATATAATTCCTTAACCAGTGTGGAAATGCCTCCAACAAACTACCATAGTTTGTTACTTTGTCAGAACAGTTTTTTCAATTTATGGCGTGAATATAGGATGTTTGCCTTCTCTGGAATAGTTCACATAGTATTCTATTTCTTCGAATACCAGATAAAACTTAGGGGAATGGGTCAAAAATGCAAATATTCAAATATAAAGTCTACACCACAATATATCTGAAAAATCGGATTCTTTCGTCTCTCGATGTATTTATATTGTATTTCACAACGAAACAATAACTAGGCCTAGTTATTCACCAATTCTATCAATATAAATCTTTTTACTTGTGAATTTATCCTGAAATTGTTGAAAATGCTGTACTTCATGACATAAACAAAACGGGTAAGTGAGGTTGTTTTACCTCCAACGTATGGCAAATGTCAAACGACGCACGAAACCAATTATTCAAGATACATTAGAAATTCGGAGGTTAGGAAGTACAAAACAAAATAAGAGTCACTTGTCAATTTACAGAGTGCAAAGTTGGGGATGAAAAAGTCTTATTTTCATCGTCCTGATTGTCGTAAACGAAAGGAGAAATAGCAATAACCAGGAAAAAATTACGCCAATTTTTAGTTGGCTTAATCTCTCTCTGTTAGTGGAGAACTACTCTCTGAAATAAATATTTTCCGTGATATTATATTCGATTTTCATTATATTCAACTAAACATTTGAAATTCATTTTTGCAGAGTTCTGGGGTTATGAAAATCATTTACAGAGATATCCTGATCATGATGACCGATGGCGTAGCTTGTTGGCCGAGGGATTACAAGGCACAAATAAAATTAGACATATAACCAATGGAATTTCTTGATTTGAAGACCATGAAAACTTAAAACTGAAACCTTCGAAATTCACAAGTATATAGGTATTAAATCATTCATGTTTTCCCTCTTTTTGTTGTAAGGAGGGTTTTATTCATTATCATTGCATGCAGAATTCGAACCTGTGAGATAAGGCTCTTTCTAAGATTCTCCTAGCTAAAATTCGATACTGAGAATACAGGTATACGTACTTGAGCGAGGGCTCCTAATGATCTAAGTAATGAATAAAACGGCTGGATTCCTATGAGTTCTTAACAATATTGGCAACTGCTTTCACTGATGAATTTCTGAAGAGAATAACTGGGCATTTTATAAATGTACCCGAGCGTAGATTTCGCAAAATAGTTTTCTTCCTCGTTCATTTTCTTGGAAATTACGGCATTATTTATAACAGATGGAAAAAAACCGAACCGGCATGAAGTTCATTCAGTGGGTAGTAATTATCAATAATAATAAGCATAAGCATTGAAAAAGGGAGTAGAGAAGAGACGAAGATAGCTGAATGCTGAACTCCCTTAATAATAACACCTTTCCAGCTGGCTGCAACCAGCAATGCAGCAACCGTCTGGGCGTAGCACCCGAGGCGCCTCGGAGGTGCGACACTCGTGTTCAACTGTTCCAGCACAGCCGTCTTTCTAGATACGTAGAGACGGCTGTGATTCCAGTAAGCGGGAGCGTCTGACATTCGCGCTTCCTACCCCTTGCCCCTTATGCACCGCCGGAATTTGCGTGGCTTCATGCACTATCAGCTGTGATTTGTATTATTTTGCCGCTCTGAATATCGTCTCGTTCTCCTATTAGTGCGGGCTACAGGGTTGCCAGATGAGATGGAGAAAAAATCGTGTAATTCAAAGACGAAAAATCGTGAGATCACAAATGGCTCAAAATCTCCATAATAAACTGAGCTGTTGAATAATAGTTTCAAGTAACCCATTTATTGAAAACTGTTATAAGACTAAATTTAACATTAGTTCAAAAATGTTGTCATAAGTATATACAAATAAGGAACTGCTGTATATTTCTCATACAGACATTATATATATTATATATATAGATATAAATATCAAAAAACTACGCAGCAAAAAAAACGTGAGGGACCTACGAATCTTAGGGTACAACAAGACTGCGTAACTGCGTAAAACTGCAAACGAATAAATGAATTGTGAGCAATGCAAAAATATCTTTGAGCGACAAAAAACATCTAAGCTACAAACCCTTGAATTGTAAGCAAGGAGCAATAAAAAATTTTTGAAAAGCACTGCCGTGGAGGCAGCAGCTTTTGCGCGCATGTTCAATGTAGATGACCGCTTCGGCAACGAATTTGAACATGGGCGTATGCCTTCACGGCAGAGCTTTCCTAGATTTTATTTCGATAAATTACTGGATTTCCATTCGATCTAATCTGTATTATCGAAAATATTGAAAAAATGAGATTTTGAATGGGTATATCTACGGAATCATTGGGCGAATTTTACCCATTCACGAATTCGGCCTTCGTAATTAAGGTCCAAACCTTCTTTACAAATAATTTGTAGAGTAGGTTTGATTCCGCTGATTTACCCATTCAAAATTTTATTTTCCCAATATTTCCAAAAATACAGATAAGATAGAATTGATATCCAGTACTTCATCGAAAAATTACAGCTCGAAAGTTCATACAGAATTTAATGAGGATGATATGATAATAAAATCACAGAATTTTTTTTTCAAATTGTTCTGATGACACGATCATCACGAAATTCTGCATAAAGTTGTCTTTCAGCATCTTCAAACTAGCTGCGAAGTTTTATCAGGATTGAATCAGTATTTTTCGAGTTATACCGAAAAAAGCAACCTCGAATATTGACATATATTTTCCCGATATCTCCTAAATTTATGATCGTATGAAACTGAAATTTGGTACAGTGCTGTGAAATATGAAGCTCAAAGTCCGAGTGGAATTTTTTCCTAGGTATGATAAACGGTTTCCGAAGAAAAATTTTTTCGAAAAAAATTTTGAAAAAATTTTTTTTTAGGATTCAGTTATATTATGATCCTGACAAAATGCAGCTCATAATTGCGCGTCGTTGTACTCCACCTAATGGCCAAGTTTGAATTCAATCGCTCAAGTAGTTTCTGAAATAAAAAATAAATAACTTCAAAATTTCAAGTGGCTGTAACTCCGAAACTATTCGACTGATTTGGCTCATTACGAACTTAACCGCGGCATTCCAATGCGCGACCTACCTTGAAAGTTTCAAGTTGCTAGCTCACGCCGTTCGACAGTTATCGTGTCCACGGCCGGCCTGCCGGACAGAATCAATTTTGACACCGTATTCGTCATCAGTGAGTCCAATCTAGACCATTTTCGGCTCAATCATCGAAAATTACAGACATTTGGACAAAACGATAGCATGCTGTTCCCCTAGAACATGCGCGCAATAGTGGCTGGGAGGATAGACGACCGCCACTTTCGGTTGACAAATATCTCTGATGAGCTATAACAAGCGATTAAACATTATCCTTCAGAAATTCAAAATGTAACAGATACTTCTAGGATTTATAAATTATTTCGATACTTTATGATATATCAACCTATACAGGTGTAACGATGAGTATGACCCAATTTTCTGGGCAAGATATACCCCTTCAATGTATTTTCCTATATGAAAAACTCTTTTTAGGGAGAGACACGGATAAATGTAACGCACAAATTCACCTAGGCGTTTTGCTCGCTAACTTTGTACTTGTAGACGACGGGGCTTCCTCTCAGAATAAGCACTTGTCATTGTCATCATTAAATTTTAAATTACTACTGGGGCGGAGTAAATTAGTCGATTAGTAATTTTATAAATAAATTTTACAGTATTTAACTGGTTTGATTCAATTTAAATACTATTGTTTATTCGAAAGTATTTTGTTCAAAAATCGTGAGAATTGTTTCCTCATTCGCGGGATAGTGAAACCGCAACCAAAATCGTGTAATCTCACGATTAATCTGAGAGCAGGCATTCCTGTGTCGGCCTGAAGCCCCAGGGAGCTATGTGAACCTGGCAATTGACCTTGGAATTTTCTCGTGAAAATTATGTGGTGGATTGTACCAGGTAGGTTCCAGATTGTACCACGAAAATTTTCGTTTTTACCCCTAACGTTTCCTTTATACGGCTTTTTGAAGTTTTGAACCCACCGGCATCAAAAAAAAAATCAAAATTTTTTCATGAAAACTTGGTGAAAGATTGTTTCAGGTAGGTACTTGATTGTATTTTTGTTGTAATCCCCATGGTTTTTTCACACATCAATTCGATATTTTTTTTCTCTTCAACTCGTGATTGGCCGATAATCCATAGAATTTTTATGTGAAAATTATGTGGTCGATTGTACCCGGTAGTTACCCGATGGCTGCACAAAAATTTTCTTTTGCACCCCTTACGTTTCCTTTACACAGCTGTTCGAAGTTGTGTACCCATCAGAGACCTAAAAAAAAAATTAAGTTTTTTTATGAAAACTTGGTGAAAGATGGTACCACTTTTATTTTTGCTGAAATTCCCATGGTAGGTACCCGATTGTACCACAAAAATTTTCGTTAAATTTGGAACTTGTCCAAGCTAGTAGTAATATTTATTAAGCAGAACTATATTTAAAGAAATTAACATGATTTTGTTTAATAGGAGTTATTTTAGTGTCTGTTGCTTGGTGGATCAAAACAAACCAATATCTAAGTTCAGTTGAATTTCTGGGAAAATAGGCGCCACAAAAAGTAATTCAGCGACTCTTATTGAAGTGAAGAAGTGCTGAATGCAAGCCATATTATGTGGTAAATCTATAGAATCAGTCCGAATTATGTGACTTATGTTCTGTTTGTTTACAAATAGATATGTGAGACAATAAAATAAAAAGACTTCTGCTTCAGTTCGTTTTCCATCGTTAAGGTTGATTCTTACTATACGTTCCGTAACCTCCCAGTATCCTTCCCGTAAAATATTATAAGGTGTAAATGTATTGATGTATGCACTCTGTACGTTCCGTCCAATGTACATTTTTGCCTACTAAATTTTGACGTAAATTATACGGAAGGGATACTGGAAGGTTACGGAACGTATAGTGAGAATGAACCTTAATTCGGAAAAAAGCAAACAGATAGACATACGAGTAATTTTATTTTCATATCACATCAGCTCAAGATACAAGCAAAATGAACAACGTCACAGCAGGTTCAACCAAAATTACCTATATAGAAATGAAAAATATTAATGTATATACATATATTGTTAGGAATTCCATGCTACCGGATTCTGCCTATGAGACAGACTCATCCCATAGCGACGATCCGCTGTCCAAGAAGTAGATTGTGCAAATTATTCATTTCTTTCTCTTCTTTTGAAGTGAACATTTAATAGACAGATAGTTCTAATCTGACCACTGTGAACCATATTAGGGCTCTTGGAATAAACACCTTCTTCCGTGGTACATCTTTTCATTTCGCTTTCATAGTGTAAAGTTGTTATTAAGAAAACAGAAAAGAACAGGATATCGCATCGCAAAACTGAAATTAGTTTCCATTTTGAATACGAACTGTAGCCGGATCGTGTTCGAGGAACTACCGTTGAAATTTAACTCTTTGTGCGATATCAAACCATCATCAACCATCCACTTCAACCAAGAGGGAATGACGAACCACTTTAGGATGCAAATCTTGGTGCAAGTCCGTCAAATCCAATACCCAAAAAACTTTCAATTTTCTCAGTTCTTTCTCAATGACCTATATCAATTCCTCTCAAGAATTGGAGATAATTGCTGAAGAGTCAGAATCATTAGAATTAGGTTAAGCTAAAAGACAAAAAACAAAACAGACTTAGACCATACCCCAGAGGAAATTTCGTTCCGTCAGAAATGAATAACCAAACTTCTTTTAACGCAAGTACTATTGACGCAATGTCCAGACAAAACCTTATTGAATTCAATTCTAGAATATTACCCTGGCCAAAATTCATTTATTTTCATAAATGAGGTTGATAACTTAATTATTCATCGTCAAGGAAGACTAAAGTCAGATTTTTAAATGTGATGAAAAGTGAGAGACGAAGCTAGTGATTTCATAGCATTCCAGATAGCAGGCTATCGAGAAGTTACATCTATTACAACACCTTACCCTCCACATAGAGGACCAAAATAACCTATTATACAAGAAACAAGAAATTAAAAATTTGCCCTGAAAACTTCCCAGATAGAGGTTTTGGAACCCTATAGATCATACCTCAGTAATTTCGAATCTAAACCGATCGAACAATGCATAAATAGATGTAAATTTTACGACAACAGAAAACAAGAATCGGAATAATGTGAATTCCTGCAAAGAACACAGGAAGTACCGAAAAAGTCAAATCATAATCGTACTCTTCCACCAAATGTACAATCAAATCACTATAATAACAAACACAGAACTCCCAACCAAAATTTAAACTCAAATTATTCAGGAAATCCGAATCACCAAAATTTCTCAATAAATCGACAAGTCTCAATAACTCCGAAAACCTAGGATTAATAAACCTATAACAAATCTACAAAGGTTTTCGACAAATCGTGAAGTTTTCGGAACAAAACCAGGTTCGAGTATGTACAAACAAACTCGACACCGAGAGCTATACCTATGTCCGTGTCAACGAGAAATACTTTCAGACAGCCGAATATACCTAGGTCTGTCCCGAGAAGAACACTCCCGCCAAGTCAACAAAGACAAAACTTTATTCCCGAAGGAGTATTCAGTATTCAATCAAAAAATGAAAATCCGGAACATTGTGAATCTGAATTTTTTACTGGAAATGTTGATTCTCGAGAAAAGTGGCAAAATAATGACGAAGATGAAAATTTTCAGAAAATTGCCCCGGAATTCCAAGTAAGTATATAATAGATTTGAATTTCGTTAAAATTGAATCAAAATAACCTTAACATTATCTTCCCAATACCAGACTTGAAAATTTTAATTGACTTTGGAGAAACAAATTCAGTAATTATTAGAAAGCCCGCCTCTGAAAAATTTTCCCAATTTTATTTAAAGAAATCTATAGCGTATCAGGTTTAGGAAATACAATTAAGGCAGATGATAATCTCAATTTCCCAATTTTTTACGAACTAGGAATTTTTGAGAACATCCATTTACATGTAGTAAATTGGCATAAGAAATTCGATGCTTCATTAGAAACATCTGATCTACAAAAATTATAGGTGCAATAATGGATTTATAAAATCAAATCGCGCGAACTTACTGCTGACAATTTCGTAAAAGTACCTGTCCACAACAGAATACGGTGATGTTATATTACCCAAAATAAATTCCAACAATTTTAGACTCCTGAATACATTGCTCGTGCATAAAATGGATTTTGTTTCATACCGATTGCCCAGCCAATCGAAAACGATGTAGAAATTAATTTTTCCGAACACTGCTGAAAACTCGCGAAAAATATCAGAACCGCCCACATGAATTCTGAAGAAAAAAGAGAAATTTTAAAGCTTTGTAGCAAATTCAAAAATATCTGTTATAATGAAAACTGCGATCTCTCATTCAGTACCACAGTAAAACACAAGATTAGAACCAAAGATGAGGAACCCGTTGATGTCAAGTCTTTTAGACACCCTCTGTTAATAAATAATGTTAATAAATGTAACAGTGCGCTCCAAGCGTCCTCCCCTTGTCTGAAACTTTGAACTCTTCCTAATGGTTCATTCTTTTTTGCACGTATCAACAAGTCTAGACGCACATACGCATAGACAAGATTAGAGAGTCAATGGTTAGACGTCTAAAGCCCCGTACAGACACGCGAGCTAAGCGGCTTGTGAGGCAAGTTAATTGGGCTGCCTCGCAAGTGTAGACGGTTTTTTGAGCGGGAGCAGAGGCGCTAAACTCGATCCATCGGATGTCGGTTTCTACGGCGAGGCAAAAGGATTCCTCAGGCTCAGTTTGGACGGTAAACAAGTAGCGTTGGAATGTTTTTACGATGTTGAGAGCACACAGCTGCGTTTCGTGACGCTATCCGTCTTGATGTTATTCATAGGCGTATCGTTTGTATGGAATAGTTCTAATGAAATAGAATTTTAATAAAAATGCGGATCGAGCCGTGAGATATATTTTGTGAATTGAATCGTATAGTATATTTTTCCGAATAATTCTCACTGAAAGAATAGATATAATGCATAATTCGTTACTTTTCATTCTGTCAATAATCTATAATCAGAGACAAAAAACGAACGATTCTCGCAGAGTTATACATATTGAAAATAATAATAATTACTTCGAGGTTGTTTATCAGATGAAGAATATCTTTAGGTATATAATGGTAAGCTCGTTTTTTTTGGAATGCAACTGTAATGAAATGTTTCGGCAGATTTGTCTCTAGTATTTTTATATAAGCGTATTCATCAAGGTAGTACCTACTTTGAGTCTATATTGATATTAACCCTAGATGATTCGAAATTTGTGCCGTAAAAACTTAGAGTTAACGAAATAAACAGGGAAAAGCAACTGTAGTTGCAATTTATTTTTCTGATGGTATAGAGAGTTAAATTTATTTTAGCCTTTGAAAAAAGCGTCAGGGCACTATGAAAAATGAAACAGTTGTGAGAGAGTATGGATAAGTGCATTTTGAATAATATAACTATGTAACTTTTCCATTCAGCATGAGCTTCGTGGGGTCACATCAGTTACTTTGAATAATCAAAGGGTTGAACGAATTCTGTTCTTGACTTTTCCAGTTGGTTAACAATGTGTATATATATTTCGTTGTCAAATCATTGTGAATAAGCTTATAATGTACAATATTCCTATGGAATAATTCAATCATCTATCAATTTTCCGTATTTCCAACCACATTCCATGAAAACCTAGATTCCCCAATCATGACCATTTAATAATTTTTATATTTAGCATCATTCTCATTCGTCATATCAGTACACGTTGATACATATAAATTCTCGTAAAATAATAAACGTCTGTTTTACTACGCTGCTGCACGGGCTACTGGGAAGGGGCTCGCGAGCCACTGCGGCTCGACTTGGCCTCACATCTCGCTCAAGGCTGCCTCGCTGTGTCTATTTTTTCTCGAGCTGCTCATGAGCAGCTCTGCTCCCGTGTCTGTACGCGGCTTAAGAACACATCGTCTATTGTACCACTAAATGCATGTGCATAAGTCTGAAAAAAAACAAGCTTGAAGGGAAATATCGAGAAAAATAATAGTAGGCCAAGAAACGAACGGTTATATTATATTAAGTCTGGAATGTGAATACTGAAAAAATATTCAGTAGTTAGATATATTATTGTAGATGAGGGTAGGACTTACTTTCACTTATCGAGGTCAGAAATAAACCGTATAGGAGTAAATTATGAAAACTCCAATAATCAAACTGATCTTACTGACATAGGGTCAAAATCAGTAGAAGATAAGTCTCTGAAATCTGATACTGATAAATCAGACATAAAACTGATTCTTGACATAATGTCAAAATCAGTAGGTAATAAAATATCTAAAATATGATATAGCTGAATCAGATATAAAACTGATCTTTCTGACAGTGTCAAAATCAGTAGGTATAGATAATCAAATCTTTGGAATCTGATATTGATAAATCAGATATGAAACTGATCTTTTTGACACAGTGTCAAAGTCAGTAGGTGATCAAATCTCTGGAATGCGATATCGATAAATAAGATACGAAACTGAACTTCCTGATATAGAGATCATATGTTGAATAATCTGATATTAAACAGATCTTAATATAAAGTCAAATCGATAGGTAACTATATTTCAGAAATCTGATATTGATACCTAAATCATATATAAAACTGATTTTCTGATGTATTGTAAGAATTAATAGGTAACTGAGTTCAAAGAGATCTGATATTGATGAATCAGACATGATTTGCTGATGTTTCTGCTAATTAGTTATTGAGTCTTTGAAATACCTTGTCTCGATAAATCGGATAAGAAACGTCAAATAAAAAAAAAAACAAAAGAATAATTCGAAAATCTAGAAATTTCTAGTGATGAATTTGAAAGGGTATAGGTAGTATTTAGATAATGCAAAAAACTATGTTTCAACAGATTGAAAATCAAAAACAAAAATGTTTCGAAATGTGAAGCTGTAGTCGAATTGAAAGGGAATTTCAAATTCTTCGATATAAATATATGTATATTTATAACAGATGATGGTTCATTGTGTACTCTGTCTATTTTGAATAAAATTCAATGTATTGAAGAAGAATTGAAAAGGAACAGAATTTTATGGAATTGAATGAACCATAGAGAAATTTGAAAAAAAATGGTGATATTCAAAGAGTTGATAACGCGCCATTGAAAATGTGATTGCATTTTTGAAAATAAACAGAGCTCGGGCATGAGTTTCTGAGCTCTGTCTAATAGACGAATTGTAGAATGTAAATGGCTATTTACTGAAAGATATAAGTTGGTAAATTCATAAATTTATAAAGCTCGTCTTTAGTTTCAGCCAAAATATTGAATAGATCATAATGAAAAATATGAAAGTCGCAAGAATCTCAAGATCTAGACTCATGACAGCATTTGAAAATCAATCTTATTTACTAAAAAATCCATGGGATATAAATGCTCGAATCGTAAATAGGAGAGTGAAAATCTAATGTATGGAAGTTCCTGAAGGAATTAGTTATAATAATGTTGAAGATAATGAAGGAATAGGAACAGTGATAAAAGTTGCATAAATCCTTGTACGGATTGAATAAAACAGTAAGATGCTGGTTTGGAGAATTTGAAAACGAAAAAATGCAAATGAAAGGGTTTTGAAATTATCCCCGTAGAAGTGTGTAAATAATTTGCAGACAGATGAAACATGGTAAAAATAATTAAACTTTATATTTATGTTCTCATGAGAATAAAAAAATTTCTATGATTTTCTCATCATATCATCCTCATTAAATTCTGTATGAAACTTCGAACTGTTATTTTCGATGAAGTACTGGATTTCAATTCGATCTGATCTCTATTTTTGAAATATTGGAAAAATAAAATTTTGATTGGGTATATCTACGGAATCATTGGGTGGATTTTACCCATTCACGAATTCGGCCTTCGTAATTAAGGTCCAAACCTTCTCTACAAATATCGAGTTTCTAAGTTGTTTCTTTCGGAAGTTATTGTGTTTACGCAGTCGGCCGTTAGGCTGACCGTAAACACAATAACTTCCGGAAGAAACGACTTAGAAACTCGATATTTGTGGAGTAGGTTTGGGGCTTAATTACGAAGGTCGAATTCGTGAATGGGTAAAATCCGCCCAATGATTCCGTAGATATACCCATTCAAAATTTTATTTTTACAATATGTCCAAAAATACAGACATGATCGAATTGAAATCCAGTAATTTATCAGAAAAAAATTTCAAAAAGTACTGCCGTGAAGGCAGCAGCTTTTGCGCGCACGTTCAAATTCGTTGCTGAAGCGGTCATCTACATTGAACATGCGCGCAAAAGTTGCTGCCTTCACGGCAGTGCTTTTTGAAATTTTTAAATTGAAAATTTCACTTTCCAGATTTGATTTCACATGAGGTATAGTGTAATATTACAGCACTTTTCCCTGGCAACTTGATGCCAACGTATATAAAGTGCTGTAATTTTACGATGGAGTTTTTAACAGTGTACCTACAACTTGAAAAATCACCCTGTGTAGAGAGAATTGAGTGGGTACCTACAGAATAAAATTCTCAGATTCCTATTGCCTGAATCCTAAAGTGATTAATATCGTCTACAGTAATCATGAGTATACTGGCATGTTCGGGGGAGATTTGGTATTATGGAGCTGAAGAATCGTCGCCAAATGACTGACATTGTTGTACTATATAGAATATCGTCAATGGCTTGTTCCGTGTGCCTTATGTTCTGCAGTCATTTTCATTCAGATTCCCTGATAAGTTGCGAAATATATAGAGACACATTTTATGCCCCTTTAAGCTAGACGGATAGCGCTCTAAATGCCCCTATTTTGGCTATAGGATGATAACTTCATTGAACACTATTTGCATTGACTAAGATATTTTGATATATCTGCACTCAGTAATCTGAAGCGTAGTCCCCAGGAATATTCTTTTATGAAGAAACACTACTGTTTCAATTTCTTTTGCTGGTTTTTGAATCGATTTAAGTACCTAATTTGTAGTTTCAAAGTGGCGAATTTTGTTTTTTTAGGCTGAGCCTGTTTGTATTCCTTGTAAACTATTGAATAAATTGATAAATATGATCAACAATCTCAGGAAAAAAAGTTTCGACAAAACTTTCGAAAATTTTGCACGTTGTATGTTGGCATTTTTCAAGTTATAACGAAATTTCAATCTGATCACATTGGTACTTACCTATTTCATAAGATATCCAGGAAGTAATCTAAACAGTTGAGATTTCTATAACTGTATATAATAGATATAACTATATATAAGCAATTTGACCGATTTCGCCATATAACGATATTAACCGAGATATTCAGACCAAACCAAACCAAACCTGAAAAGTTAGACTACAAACGGTCAGACCACCGGACAGAATTGAATTCGACCACGGATAAACCATCATCAGTGAGTTCAACCTAGTCGTTTGAGACCATTTTCCAGAAAATATTCGAAAATGCCAAACCTTGGGACAAAAATATAACGCGCTGTTCCCCAGCAGAACAATCGAGTAAAAATCGGATTCACACCGTTCAAATTTATTTTTTAGTGCCGAGATAAAAACATCAAATTTATATAATTTTATTGTCAAGAATGCAATAACAAACGTTCGAAGAGCACCCAGGTCCCAGGCCTCATTCAAGTATCGAAAAGATAACGCTACTTTCCCGAGCCATTTCTTCCGAACAAACCATACCTTCGCAGATCTGAATATCCTCGAAATTCTCCGCCTGGTACCGAGAAGTAAAACATTTTAGAATCATTGGAAATCTTCAAGTACCTAAATATCCCGGCAGTAAAATGAAATTCCCCAGTTCTCGAAATTGAAATAAGCCTGTAGAACATTTGAATACGTTGTCACCTATAACTTAAAATACACCCAGTTTGAAAATGTAGTAGTACTACAAAACTCAGGTAACTGTTGAACTTTAATAAAATAGTTTGATAATAAACAAAGTAATTTCTCTTATTTCAAATGAACCCAGTAACAGACTATTATATCCAACCAAGGAGATAGTGTTCTTAGAAATAGAGGGGATGACGCTTCTTTGTGATTGGCTCCGGAGATAAACGTTCCTACGCGGCTTCGCGCTGTTTCTGAAAGTGACCAGTCTACTGCTGGGGTTCGATTTAGATACGTTTCAGACGAGTTGATTCTTGGAGATTTTCCTACTTATTTCATGGTATTTTGTGTGTGTGTGTTAGGTTAAGTTTCGTATAATTAAGATAGTGACTTTATTTTTTAAGACAGTGACTTTATTTTTCAAGATAGTGACTTTGGTATTTGAGATAGTGACTCTTTTTTTAAAGATAGTGACTTTTTGTGTTTCGTGATAATAATTATTCCAACTTCTGAAAATGTGAGTATCAGCTCTTGAAAACATTATCCATCTATATTCTACCATTATAAATGATTACAAATCGATTTTCGGGAGTCATGCAGATTGATCTGCATTGATTCTTACACTGAGAAAAATCGTCCGAATGAACAGTTTGTTGGGAGTTATTTAAAAATAACGAACGCGGTGTCCATTTACTTATAACAATCCACTGGGATGAGTAGAATGAGTTTTCTGTTATTGCCCATTTGCTATAAATAATCTTTTTCTTGATGTGGGAGTCAAGAAATTTACAGGTTATAAGTTCATAATACCCACTATAAACTTTTTCATTCAATAAATATCATTTGTGATGAGAATGAATACTGTTGATTAGTCATTATTATAGTGCTTTAATTATTCATAAATGAAAAGTTATCTGAATTAATTAAAAGTTATTCATTAATTTCGGAGTTACTCGGTTTCCTCCGTTCTTGCAGTTTTTTATACGAATCGACGGCCAACGCCGCGCGAAGCCGCTTTAAGGGCGCCATTTTTTCCATCTAAAAAGCTATCGGTTCGGTATTGGCGCCACCAGAGACTACAAACACAGACGATATCATGGACTGGGCCGACTGGGCGTCACGTAACTTCAGCACACTGCTCTATGCATAGAGAGAGAGGTATAGTGAAGAATGGAATAGGGACCGGCAGAAGACTCTAATTTGCTATTGCGGTACATAAGAATATCAGGTTTTTAAATTTCTAGGAGATATTTTGACTATTTCGAATGGGATGAGTATAGAAAACCAGAGGAGCAATGTCGTGAAGGCAGCAACTTGTGCGCGCATGTTCAATGGAGATTACCGCTTATTTGGCAACGAATTTGAATACGCGCACAAAAGCTGCTGCCTTCACGGAAGTGCTTTTCTAGGTTATTTTTTTGGAATTATTGGGAAAATAAAATGGGTACATCTACGGAATTATTGGGCGGATCCTACCCATTCACGAATTCGACCATTGTAATTAAGCCCCAAACCTACTACTAATCGAGTTTCTGGGTTGTTTCTTTTGTTACTGTGTTTACGGTTGGCTATTAATCCAAAGTCAGAAACAACCGCAACACTTATGAAGATGCCAAATATGAAATAATTAATGCACAAATTTGGTGATAAGGCCTTATAGGCGATCGTTAACACAATAACCTCCGAACGAAATCAATAAGAAACTCAATATTCGTAGAATAGATTTGGACCTCAATTACGAAGGCCGAATTCGTAAATAGCTAAAATCCACCCAAAAATTCCGCAAATATAGCCATTAAAAATTAGTTTTTCCCAATTTCCAAAAATATAGATCAGATTGAATTGAAATCCAATACTTCATCGAAAATGACATTTCTCGATGGTTTAGACAGAATTTCATGAGGATAATGTGAATTTTCTAGTGACACGATCACCACAAAATTACTTATAAAGTTGTCAATCAGCATTTTCAATCAATTCAAGGATATCCAGGAAAAAACACGAAATTTGACATATTTTCTCGAAATAAAACTTATCATCGAATCGAACTGAAGTTTGGTACACTACTGTGAAATATAAGGTTCAAGGCCTGAGCAAAACTCTTTTTCGAATATAATGTATTCGAAAAAAAAAATTTTTCGAAAATTTTATTCGCTGACAACAAGATTTCAACAAAATTCCGCGAAAAGTTGCGAGCAGAACTTACGGTCAAACCATCTGTCAAGTTTCAATCCAATCGCTTCAGTAGTTCTCGAAATATCAGGAAAATAACCTCAAAACTTCAAATGGCTATAACTCCAAAACCGCTCGACCGATTTTGCCCCCTAACAAACTTAACCTTCGTATTTTGAAATACAACCTTACGCTTGTAACCGTGATGACGGCCGGCCGGACAGAATCGATTTTGACACTGGATTCATTATCAGTCAGTCCAACCTAGTCGTTTGAGACTATTTTCGGCTCAAAATTCGAGAATAACAGACATTTGGACAAAACATACGCGCAACGAGCTACATGAATTAGAATGATGACCTTTTCTTGATATATTTTCATATCTTTCATAAACAAGAGAAGTTTATCGTGTTCAATTCGTGTGAGTATGTTTTTATTTCTGTTCCAAAGTTTTCCGAAAGTTCAGAACTGAAACACACTTTTTTGATTAATTTCATATTCCATATCATGGAAAATTTATTTCAATTGGAATATCCAGTATTTCTTATAAATTTATGGCCATTCAAATATTATAAAAAAAAATTCAGAAAAGCACTGCCGTGAAGGCAGCAGCTTTTGCGCGCATGTTCAATGTAGATGACCGCTTCGGCAACGAATTTGAACTTGCGCGCGAAAGCTGCTGCCTTCACGGCAGTGCTTTTCTAGATTTTTTTTCGATGAATTACTGGATTTCAATTCGATCTAATCTGTATTTTTGGAAATATTGAAAAAATAAAATTTTTAATGGGTATATCTACGGAATCATTGGGCGGATTTTACCCATTCACGAATTCGACCTTCGTAATTAAGCCCCAAACCTTATCTACAAATATCGAGTTTCTTAGTCGGTTCTTCCAGAAGTTATTGTGTTTGCGGTCGGCCTAACGGCCGACTGTGTAAACACATTAACTTCCGGGAGAAACAACTCAGAAACTTAGTAGAGTAGGTTTGGACCTCAATTACGAAGGTCCAAATCGTTAAGGGGTTAAATCCGCCCAATGATTCTGCAGATATACCCATTCAAAATTTATCTTTCCAATATTTTCAAAAAACCAGATTATATCGAATTGAAATTCTCTACTCCTTCGAAAAATGACAGTTCGAAGGTTCATACAGAATTTCATGGGGATAATTTGATCAGACAATCACAGAATATTGAATATTTGAAAAAATAAAAGTTTTTTTTCGAATTGTTCTGATGACTCGATCATCACGAAATTCTGCGCAAAGTTGTCCATCAGTATTTCCAGGCTAGCTGCCAAGTTTCAGTATGATTGACATAGTATTTTTTTGAGTTATTCCAAAAAAAATACCGATATTTGAGAAACCACGAAATTTGACATATTTTTTCACCTTATATTCGAAAATTATGACCGCATTGAATTAAAATTTGGTACACTGCTGTGAAATACAAAGCTCATGGTACGACCGGAATTTTTTCCGAGTGTAATGAACAGTTTCCGAGAAAAATTTTGAAACATTTTGTTTCCTTCAAAAGTTAGAGTACAAATTGACAGACGGCAGGAAAGAATTGGATTCGACCACGGGTTCATCATCAGTGAATTGTGCATGAGTCCAACATAGTCGTTTGAGACCATTTTCCAGAAGAAATTCGAAAATTTTAAACCTTGGAACGAAAACATAACGCGCTGTTCTCCAGAACAATGGCGTAAAAAGCGCCTTCACAACGTCATTTTAAGATTCAAATTGGTTTTTAAATGCTAAAGATGAAAATCCATTCATTCAAATATCGAAAAGATAACTCTAATTTAGCGAACCATTTCTTTCAAACAAATCATAACCTTACCAGACATGAATCACCTCGAAATTCTCCGGCTGGTACCAAAAAGTAAGACACGCGTTTTAGAATGCATGGAAATCTTCAAGTACCTAAATATCCCGGCAGTAAAACGAACAGACGGACCTATGGACTTCCCCACTTCCCGAAATTGCCAAGAAATAGGCCTGCACAACATTTAAATACGTTGTTAACTAACTTGATATACACAAAGTTTGAAAATTTATTTTATTTTATTTGAAATGAATGAAGTAACGGACTACTCCATCCAACCAATGAAATAGTTTTCTTAGAAATAGAGGGGATGACCCTTCTTCGTGATTGGTCCCGGAGATAAACGTTAGTCCGCGCTGGTTCTGAAGCGGGACTGAACTGACCCAGAGACCAGTCTATAGTCTATTGCTAGCATATAAATGCCAGCATGCCAGTATTATAAAACTTAACTGAAAGTTATCTTTAATTTTAACTGACTGTTAAACTTTTGTTCAAAAAAGTCGGAATTATAAAAGTCTCATTTCTATCATAGACAAGATATACTATGATGATCTCTATGAGAAGGAGAAGGAAATAATTAAAGATTCTGTGATAAATCTAACCACCAATTTCTGGGTTGGAAAAATACTCCCTTTCAAAACATGATAGGAATAAACAAATCCTCTATTGACAAATACCTATTCGCACTATGAATCAGGGAGCTTAATGGATTGTGGTTTCCATAAAAATAGAAAGTGAATTACTGATTTGAGGGAGAGTTGCAATGATCAATTTTGAATTCTTATACTTTTTGCAATTGGAAGGGATGTTTTGGTATTTATTCGGTAACCTAACTAAAACAACTACTTCCACTGATGAATATATTTGAAATGAAACCTTAAAAGGAAAAACTTTGACAATAATGATATACAAATTCAGGAATAATTGAACAATTACAATGAAATTCTTCCAAATCCAATTAGGTACTGATTAGGTCATTAAATTAAAAAAAATGGTAATGTTTTGTGTGGCTCCAGGTTATCCAGCCTTGATATTTAGAATTTGTACACAGTTACCAGCTACAGTTTGGCCATTATTATAAGAAAAGTATCCATTGCAATTATGATGGTTTCTTTTCATCTTTGTAATATATTCGGGTATCGCTAATTTGAGGATACAGAATATAATATTCGGGAATATATTAATATGAATATAACCACAAATCAAACACGTTCACTTTTCTCCAATCTTTAATCTCAACTGGTGTATGAAACAAATTAACACACATTGTCACACATGTGAGATAAGCTTGCGCTACAGAGAAAAGAAAGACATTGGTCAACAATTTTATATCATATATTACATCTCCTCCCTTAAAATTAAACAAAAGAAAAATTTTCCAAGCATATTTACAATATTATTTAATTATAATTCAAGCGTTCTGGTGGTTTAACCACTCGTTTAGGTCTGCTTACAACCAAGTTCTCATCCCTTACATTAATATTTGGTTCTGTATTATCAGAGTCCAAAATAATGTTGTCAGACATATCAGGAAGTGAAGACGGAATGAAATTATATTTCTTCATCTGATTAAGATGACGTTTCCATTCTACATTATTCAACTCTGGTACTCTTACCAAGTAAATGAAAGAGCCAATTTTTTTCTTTACTATCGCTTTAATCCACTTCCTGCTATTCTGTTTCCGATAGTCACGTACAGTAACTTCTTCATCAATTTCAAAAGTTAAAGATCTTTTTCCACCATGATACAACTTTTGTTGCTTTTGAGCTGCTGAGACTCGATTCCCCAAATCTACCCGATCCGTTGGCATTAAAAAATCGAAACGAGTCCGCAACTCACGACCTAAAAATAATTTTGCTGGAGTCTCCTTTGTCGTACAATGAGGAGTAGTCCGATAATCGAATAAGAAATTATTCAAAATAAAATTTATATTTCCATTTGCACGATGACCTAAAGCATTTCTGAGAGCATTTTTTACTGTTTTCACTGCATTTTCTGCAGCTCCATTTGATGAAGGATGAAACGGTGGACTAGTCATGTGAACTATACGTTCCGTTATCTGTCACGATCTGATCTGGTATTCCGTAACGAGCGAAACATGATCTTAAAATTTCAATTGTCACGGTAGACGTAATTGACTTCATTGGAAAAGTTTCAATCCATTTACTGTGAGCATCTATAATAATTAAAAATTGAGTGTTTAAAAATGGACCCATAAAATCCAAATGAATTCTGCTCCATGGCTTGGAAGGCCAGGGCCAACTAGACAGTATTGCCTTGTCTGGACTTTTTTTATTCAATAAACAATTTTCACATCTTTTTGAAATTTCCTCTATATCACGATCTAAACCGGCCACCAAAAATAAGACCGAGCTAGAGATTTCATCTTAATGACGCCCATGTGAGAGGAATGAAGACTTTTCAACATATCTTCTCTCAAAATTGAAGGAATGACAATACGATTGTTCCACATCAAACAATTAGACTCAATTGTCAAGTCATTTCTGATATTATAAAAATTTTGTAACCGTTTTTCCGAAATTTTATAATTATTCCAACCTTTTCTGGCATATTCAATAACCTCATTCAAAATTTTATCCTTTTTTGTAAACTCCGCAATTTTTTTGAAATCGATTTGAAAATCTTCCAAATTATTAAAATAATCAACATAGTTAAATTCAACATTTTCTATAGATTCTTCGTCGACCTGTTGTGGAAGACGAGATAAAATATCTGCCTTATTCTGATTTGATTTTACTACCTCTACATTGTATTGGTAACCAGAAAGTATGAGTGCCCACCTTCGCAAACGATTTGCTGAAAATTGTGGAATAGATTTACCAGGATTGAAGATATATGACAACGGCTTATTATCTATAACTAAAGTGAAATGTCTACCCCACAAATAATTATGAAATTTACATAGACCAAAAATTACCCCCAAAGCTTCTTTTTCTAAGGTACAAAATTTTTTTTCTCTATCGAGCAATGTTCTCGACGCATAGGCAATTACCTTTTCCATACCATCGGGCCCAATGTGTGCTACTAATGCTCCTACACCGCAGTCACTCGCATCAGTAATCAAACGTAATGGTAAATTCGGATTGTAATGAACCAAAACCGGGGCTGAAGCTAAAATTTTTTTAACTTTTTCAAATGCGGATTCACATGATACTGACCAAGTCCATCTTTTATTTTCTTTAAGGAGATCATACAGCGGATACAACAATGTAGACAAGTTAGGAACAAATTTTCCGTAATAGTTAATTAACCCTAAAAATGCCCTTAAAGAGGTTAGGTTTGTAGGCCTGCTGGCATTAAGAATAGCTGAAATTTTTGTATCCGACGTATGAAGTCCTTCCTTGTCAATATCATATCCTAAATACGTTAATTTCGACCTCAGAAATTCACATTTTTCTATGGCTAATTTTAAACCCGCATTTTGAAGTCTGGATAAAACTACTTCTAATATAGCTAAATGTTCCTCTTTATCTTTTCCAGTAACTAGTATATCATCTAGAAAACTAACAACTCCATCTAAATCTTGTAAAATAGTTTCTAAAATTTTCTGGAATTTAGCAGGGATACTAGCAATTCCGAACGGTGCTCTATTATATCGAAACAACCCCTTGTGCGTAGAAATGGTCATCAACTCTTTTGATTTTTCATCTAGCCTTACTTGTTGATAAGCATTTGAAAGATCTAATTTTGTGAATAGTACCCCACCTTGTAATTTAACAAATAAATCTTCTATTTTAGGTAGAGGGTAAGCATCAATTTCTATAACTGGATTCACCGTAACCTTGAAATCGCCGCAAATTCGAACGGAACCGTCTTTTTTTAAAACGGGAACAATTGGTGTAGCCCAATCCGAAAAATCAACAGGTTCGATAACACCCAATCTACATAAACGATTTAATTCTATTTCTACCTTTTCTCGCATTGCGAATGGTAATGGTCGGGCTCTACGAAATTTAGGATTACATAATCCGGATTTAATATTTATTGACATCGTCCCTTTATTAAAATTTCCTAAACCTAGCGAAAAAAGTTTATCGAATTTACGAAGAAGAAAATCCCAATTTTTAGGAAGATCACCTGTGTTCATATTATAGATAGACAATTCAAATAGATTAAAGAAATCGCGTCCCAGCAGTGGTGGTCCCCCATTTTTAATTATGAAAAATGGTAAATTTGCATGTTTTCCTCTAAACATAACATGACAATCAATATAACCTAAAGGTTTAACCTTATCGCCATTATAAAAACTAAAAATTTTATCAGTCAATTTTAGTGTTTTGTTTTTGAAATATTGATCATAAAATGGTTCAGATATAACACTATAACTTGCACCAGTATCGAGATTGAACGTTAACAATTTATTTTCAATAACTACTTCGATACTAATTGGATCTGTTCTGCAATTGATATTATACAATGAATATTCTTCAGATTCTAAGAAGTTATTTTTGCTAAACTTCGATTGTTTATTTATATTTTTCCTATTAGGACATACTGGGGCAAGATGCCCTTTCTCATTACAAGAATAACAGTAACAATCTCTAAACGAGCACTTATCTGAATGATGATTGCGTCGACCACTAACAAAACATTTCGTTTGTGATGATCCATCAGAATAAATTCTTTGTTTACGTTTTCCCTCTCGGTTGACCAGGGAACTGCCGCTCCGGGAAACTGTTGAAGTGGTAGGTCGAGCAGGCGCGTGTGCATGCGCGTGGTTCCTTGATGCGTAGTATACTTCTGATTCACTTTTCACAGCTAACGAAGAAAATGGCTTACTGGCCGATTTTGAAGCAGCCAATTCCACAACACCAGAAAACGAAACATCGCCTTTTTCTTCGAACAATCGATCCTTGACCGGTCCTTTTTCATAGCCGATCACAAAAATATTCACTAATGCACGATCGATTTCATCGGCACCCGCGAAATTGCACATTGACACTAAGCTGCGTAGTCGAGCTGCCCATTCCTTCGGTGATTCGTTCGCCATTTTCCTCGCCTCGAAGAATTTTTCTCGACAAGAAAACACCGATGTCGCCGGCTTGAAATGTCCATCCAACAACTTGATTATGTCTGCATAAGACTTAGACTCGGGTTCATCAGGAATACACATATTATGTAATAATTTGTAAGCTTCTTCATTGAGAAAACTCAAAAGAATTGCACGTTGACGATCACCATCTGTAATCGCATTTGCCGTGAAGTAATTGTATAGCCGTTTTTTATAAATGGACCAATCGGACACAGACGGCACAAACTCTTGAATGTGACCTGTATACTGCTTTTCAGTCATTTTACTGTTTGTATACTACACTAAATTACTCGTCGCCACTGTAATATATTCGGGTATCGCTAATTTGAGGATACAGAATATAATATTCGGGAATATATTAATATGAATATAACCACAAATCAAACACGTTCACTTTTCTCCAATCTTTAATCTCAACTGGTGTATGAAACAAATTAACACACATTGTCACACATGTGAGATAAGCTTGCGCTACAGAGAAAAGAAAGACATTGGTCAACAATTTTATATCATATATTACAATCTTAAAAGTTAAATAATGTGTATAAATTATTATGTTTCATTACGCCTTCAAAACTTTTATCTGTTATATAAGGCACCAAAAAGAATAAATGCCAATTATTATTTTTTTCATTTACATCTTATAATAGTTGAACAGAAAGAGTAACTGATATTTTCATTACAATAATATGCCATGATCAAGTCTCGAGATTGGATTCTTACTCGAGTGAGGTTTATAGCAGGCATTTTGATGTAAATAGATGTAGGATTTTTATCAATCGTCTAGGGGTTTGATTGATTTGAAACTCCTAATATTTCTCTTCGTCTCTCTTCTTGTAGTGGGTATCAAGAAAACACTAGTTTTTGGCTATTTACTCTATTTACACCGACTTTATACACTTTGTACAATTGAGCAGATTTACAAGGAAAAAAAAGAAAAAGACAATTGCTGACGTTCGAAACTCGTCTAGAATCGCGTCTAAAATCTTGACTTTGCTTCTGAGTCTTTCGTCTGAGTTTCGCGTCTCGAACTCTACGTCTAACTTAAGCTCAAACTCTCTGTTCTCAAACCACGACGGAAACTGCCTTACTCAAACGTCGACGGGAACTCTCTTACTCAATCCCCGACAGGAACTGCTTTCAATCTTCACTCTGGCGTACTAGCTCGATTTGTCCCCACTCTTACTTAAATCGAGGGCGTACATCCCGAATCTTCATCCCCTTCTACCTGCGTCTGATTGGACAGACCTCGACGGATGTGACTTACTGGGGATGAGATTAGACCAATCAGCTGAGGTGCCTTTCGACCACCGGAAAGGCTTTTCAAGAGTACTATTAATCACCTGTTAATTTATTACTTCCCTTACACGTTCTTGAATTTCTTGGATATCCTAACTGTTGACAGATACAAATTGACGACACGATTGTATCCAACACCCCATATCACCTTTCGTGTAAGGGACAGGATGTTATCAGAAATCACCCGACTTGCTGGCGTCTGCGTCCTCTTAAATCTGCCCTTATGACCACATATGCCATCACAGGTGGCGACTTGATGTCCTTTGTTCGGAGCACTTTCCATAATAAAGTGCGCCACACACACACAGAACAAACTCCCTCAATGTACAGTATTTACACGTAGGAAATCAACTTCTGTGTGAAGAAATTGAAATCCTACACTCGGCCATCCTGAATTATGAATTCGACCCGAATTCAGCATCAGAGTCTACATCGCTTTGCGTTTCGACCCACGGTTTCATAAATTCAGCACAGGTGGAAGTTCTCAAAGGACCTTCATGAGAGCCCACTTTCGTAACGTCGTACCTCTCATTTCCCTTGGCCTTCACTACCTCGTATGGCCCCAGATATTTCCTGTTCATCTTCAAACCTGCCCCAAATTGCGTTCTCTTGATCGCGACCAGATCTCTCTCTCGGTATATCGTGGCTTTCTTCCTCCTCAAGTTATACCTCTTCCTATTTTCTTCCTTCCGATTAACCAGTATACATTCTATACAGTTGGTTATAACCCTTTGAATTTTGTCCTTCAATTTAGGTATGTGAAATTCCCTCCTCACTATCTCTTCCGTCTTTTTAATTGAGAAATGTCCTTCCTCGTGAACTTTTCTTATAATTTCCATCTGCATTGCCGCAGGTACGACGAGCAGCTCCTTTCCCTGCTCGTACTTGTAAAGCAGATCGTGTTTGATCATATACCCATCGTATTGCCCTTTCATTTTCAAAATCTCCTTTATAACCTGAATTTTCTCATCTCCTTGTTGTGCCAACCTCATCCTCTCCGTACAGCCATTTCTCTCGAGTATGGTCATCACTACTGGATGCCTACTGAGAGCATCAACGTGCCTCATGCTACTACCTTTGCGATGTTCGACTTCATAATCGTATTCTTCTAGCAGCAGAGCCCATCTGGCAACCCTTGTGGAAAGTTCCTTCTTATTCAGCGTTTTTTGAAATGCCGAACAATCCGTTAATATTTTGAACTTCGATCCTAAAAGGTAAACTCTGAATTTTTTAACCGCCGTAATAATGGCTAAGACTTCTAATTCATATGACGTGTATTTCTCTTCGGCTGGCGTCGTTTTTTCACTATAGTAGTACACCGGATGCAATTTTCCGTCCATTTCTGATATCTGCATAAGGCAAGCACCATATCCATGCATGCTAGCGTCCGTATGCAACTCAGTCGGTACTCCTCTCCGGAAAATATGCAGCACCGGTGCACAAGTCAACAGTTCCTTGAGTTTTTGAAAAGCATTCCTCTGATTTTCCTTGAACTCGAATCGCCTATCCCCTCTCAGTAAGTCACTTAACGCCTTTGCTATCAACGAGTACGAAGGTATGAACTTCCGGAAGTAACCCGTAAGTCCAAGGAAAGATTGAACCTGTTTGATAGTTTTTGGTTCTGGAAATTGTCGAATGGCTTTCGTTTTTTCGTCTGATGGTTGAATTTTTCCATTCTCAACGATGTATCCTAGAAATTGCACTCTCCTCTTCAACAGTTGACACTTTTTCCGTTTGATCTTCAGCCCATAATCCGCTGCTACTTCTAATACCCTTTTCAACTTTTCGAGACCCTCCTCTTCTTCTTCACTAGGTATAATGAGATCATCCATATAAAAAACAACAATTTTTTCCCTAATTAGCGGTCTGAAAATATAACTGATATATCGCTGAAAGATAGGCGGACTCGTGCATAATCCGAACGGACTCTTAAGAAACTCATATTGTCCGGTCGGGGTAATGAAAGAAGTATATTTTACACTCTCCTCCTCCACCTCTACATGGAAAAATCCGTTCTTTAAATCGATCGTCGTAAAGAACTGAGCTCCCTCTAATCGATCCATCACGTCCTCGATCAGCGGTAATGGAAAACGATCCTTTATTATATTTTTGTTTAGCTTTCGGTAGTCGCAACATAATCGTTTTGTGCCATCCTTCTTGTTCACCAATACGATCGGACTCGCAAAATCAGATGAACTTTCCCTGATTATACCTTCTTCTAACCATTCGGCTATCTGCTTATCCACTTCTTGCTGTTCCGGTACAGATAGCCTCCTGGCTCTCTGATAAATCGGTTCGTCACTTTTAAGAATGATTTTCATTTTAATAAACGATTCTTTCGTCTTATTTGGCGTATAGTCGTTGATCAACTGGCGGACTTCCCTTCGGATTTCCGGATCTTCAATGTGATCAACGTCGATGTCTTCTTTTTCGTCGTCCAACGTGATACTCATCAACCAAGATGTTGTATCATCCATCTTTTCCTTCGAAATTACTTTAACGCAATCATCCTCAATCTGCACAGAGGCATGCTCTAGGAGATTACTCCCTATAATGGCTCGAAATCCCGATGCAACCGCTGGTACCACATGAAATGTGAGATTGTAAGTGTGCTCATTGATTTCCACGTCCAAATTCAATGAGCCTAAAGTTTTTACTGTGAAATGTCCCAACCCTTTAAGCGTTATACGTTCCTTCGATAGTTTATGATCTTTAAGGTAGTTATTATAAACGTCCTCTCGTATGATGCTTATATCGCTACCAGTATCAAAAAGCGCGTTCACTTTGGTAGATTCTAAAATCAGTTCCACGGCATTCCTTGGAACGGATTCTACCACAACTACATTCTTAGGTTCTGGTTTCAGGGTCTCTGAGTTCGAACATTTCGCGGCAATATGACCGAACTTATTACACTTAAAACATCTTGTCCCCTTTTCCTTCTTGGGGCATTCCCTTGATTTGTGTCCTTTATCGCCGCAATTGAAACAAGTCTCTCCTTTCGCTACCCTGTCAAATCTGTCGGAATTTCGCACAATTTTTTTGTCTCGCCTTTCCACTTTATCGGAATCTCTCCAATTATTTTCCGTTCGATCTTTCTGAGCAAACAGATCCCGCTTTGCAGAAATTTCTTCGTAAATTTTAGCATTCTGTTTGAATTCCAGAAAATTCTTCGCGCCGTACAAAACGATTTTGTTCGACGTATTATCTGGGATACCGTCTATAATATATTGTATAATAGCCTCGTCTTCGATATTTGCACGACTGCCAATCTCCCTCATTACGAGAATATACTCCTGTATATTCTCATTGGCTTTCCTTTTTCTACTCATGAGGAGCTTGTGAATTTGAGCTGTACTTACTCGAACCTCAAATTCGTCTATTAGACACCTCTTTAAAGAATTCCAAGATTTAACCCCGGAAAGAGACTGCACAAACAGTTTCGCTAACCCCGACAGTGATTTCTTGGCGAATATCAGTTTCTGTAAATCGGACCAACCCGTTATGGCCGCGATTTCCTCAAAATCTTCCACCCATTTATTCACTGGATAATCGTCCTTTCCCGTGAATTGCCGAATGGAATCTTCCACATCTCTGAACGTGAGTGAAAAAGTACTACGGCTACTAGTTCTATCGCTAGTGTTCAGCGAATTTGAATCCTCTGACCGCAGAAAAACTTCTTCGGCCCTATCCTCGTCTTCTTCGGCCTCCTCTGCCTCAAACGTCGCGAGAAAATCACAAATACGTTTAGCAAGTTCGTCCTTGCCGCCGTCATAATTCAAATCCAACATTCCACAAATCGCGATCAAATCTGACAACGACAAATTTCCCCCAACATGTGCAATTTTTTCGGAATGTTCTTCGGAATTCCTATCCCACGAAAAACCCCTAAATTTCCGCAGAGATCGCCTTCTCATGTAAGCCTGGCCCTCCTCACCAAAACATACCAAATGTAGGGCTTTCACGGCAGAGATTTTTGCATTCGTGATGTTACGCTCGATTTTAACGATTTCACCTAGGGAACTCATCTCGAATAAATCAAAGGTATAGACTAAAATTCGAAAAAATTTTACGCAACACGTCAAGAAGAAATGAAAGCTCTGTCGAGTTTTGAAATTCAGCAACTGCTCACAAATACAAATAAAATATACACATGCACAACCAGTAAATTCCAAGTTAAATATCGTCTCACAAATATCAATGAATTTAAAATCTCTCAGTCGTCTATCTCACTATTAATAAAACTTAAAAAGGATTTATAGAAACTTTGCAAATGAAATCGTTCACAGATCGACGATCAAAAAAAAATAAAACTAAAAACGTCGTTATGCAAGAAAAAGTGATATTTTCAAATTAAGGATTTATCAACACTCTGCACATCAAATCGTCCGCAGATTGACGATTAACTAATAAAAAAATAAGAAAATCGTTATGAAGTATGGAAAAATGCGATGTTTAAATTAAGACAATGAATCGTAATGAGTCACGAAATATTCGACCAGAATTTATCCCTATCTTCGTCTAAAAAGGGTAAATCCTACCTTAGTCCTTATTCCTCGTCTTGAATGGTCACTCACTCCGCGATTCACAAATTTCCCTTAATTTCACAACACTTTTTACTATATCCAATCTCGGCTCCTTTGTACCGCAACTGGACTTCCTCCCGTCTCAGATTCTGTGCTGGTAACCTTTTGCTAGATATAGGTACTAGCTAGTTTTTTATTAAACTGGCTTGCCTGTTTCACAACTGATCTCAGATTGTGAAATACCTCCTGGCTTACGTCTTCCAAAGTGTTAAGCCTAGCTCCTCGATCACAGACTGTTTTTAATCCTTAACTTCGTCTACTGAAGTGTTTGCTCTTGATCCCGGTTGAGCCCCCAAAATGTAGGATTTTTATCAATCGTCTAGGGGTTTGATTGATTTGAAACTCCTAATATTTCTCTTCGTCTCTCTTCTTGTAGTGGGTATCAAGAAAACACTAGTTTTTGGCTATTTACTCTATTTACACCGACTTTATACACTTTGTACAATTGAGCAGATTTACAAGGAAAAAAAAGAAAAAGACAATTGCTGACGTTCGAAACTCGTCTAGAATCGCGTCTAAAATCTTGACTTTGCTTCTGAGTCTTTTGTCTGAGTTTCGCGTCTCGAACTCTACGTCTAACTTAAGCTCAAACTCTCTGTTCTCAAACCACGACGGAAACTGCCTTACTCAAACGTCGACGGGAACTCTCTTACTCAATACCCGACAGGAACTGCTTTCAATCTTCACTCTGGCGTACTAGCTCGATTTGTCCCCACTCTTACTTAAATCGAGGGCGTACATCCCGAATCTTCATCCCCTTCTACCTGCGTCTGATTGGACAGACCTCGACGGATGTGACTTACTGGGGATGAGATTAGACCAATCAGCTGAGGTGCCTTTCGACCACCGGAAAGGCTTTTCAAGAATACTATTAATCACCTGTTAATTTATTACTTCCCTTACACGTTCTTGAATTTCTTGGATATCCTAACTGTTGACAGATACAAATTGACGACACGATTGTATCCAACACCCCATATCACCTTTCGTGTAAGGGACAGGATGTTATCAGAAATCACCCGACTTGCTGGCGTCTGCGTCCTCTTAAATCTGCCCTTATGACCACATATGCCATCACAGGTGGCGACTTGATGTCCTTTGTTCGGAGCACTTTCCATAATAAAGTGCGCCACACACACACAGAACAAACTCCCTCAATGTACAGTATTTACACGTAGGAAATCAACTTCTGTGTGAAGAAATTGAAATCCTACATAGATAATAAGTATGCAATTTTTCATGGGACATTTCTGATAATACAGTTCATCAGTATAGTTGATTTGTGAAAACCCCTAAAATCTCCAGCAACTATCAAGAAAGAACAAGATGCATAAACTCTGCGTGTATTACATTCGCATGGCACTAGCGTCATAGCACGATTTTTAAGAATATGTATTCCATTAGAGGCGTACAGAGTGTCGAGATAAGCGAAATCGGTTTTTGAATTCCGTTTCTTCCCATAAATTCAAATGATGGTTCAGTCGATTTCTAAATATCCTTTCTCAACAAAACGATTTAACTTAAACTATAATTGATACCCAAACCACCAGATAAAGATAACCCTGCAAATCTAACTTTAACTGGAAATTACTGCTTAATTTTCAGTTAAAGTTAAAGATAACTTCCAGTTAAGTTTTATAATGCCGGCCCTTAGTAGCGTAGATGTTAGAGCTATTTGGTCGAGTTTCGAGTTATTTGTATGGTTTTTTGTTTGTGAATCTAGTTCTTGTTCTAATATTTTATGTGTGCCTGTGTGTGATTTAGTTGATATAGTGATTCCATTTTTCAAGACAGTGACTTTGTTTTTGAGATAATGACTCCTTTCTATAAGATAATGACTTTTGTGCTTGTAAGAATAATTGAGAACTGATAACAACCACTGGGGTAAGTAGAATTTATTTTCTGTTATTTCCAGTTTGCTACAAATAATCTTTTTCTTGGTGTGGGAGTCAAGAAATTTACAGGTTATACGTTCCTAAAACCCACAATTATCTTATTCATTCAATTAATTTCATTGGTGATAAGTATACTTTCGATAGGCCATTATAAGTACTTTTATCATTCATAAATGAATAGTTATACTGTTAATTCGGTTTCCTCCGTTCTTGCAGTTTGTCATTCGAATCGACGGCCAACGCCGAGCGAAGCCGCCTAAAGGGCGCCATTTCCATCTAGAAGGTTGTCGATTCGGTATTGGCGCCACCAGAGACTACATACACAGACCATAACATGGACTGGGCGTCACTTAACTTTAGCAGACTGCTCTGTGCAATCTACCTTAGAGTGAGAGGTATAGTAAAGGATGGAATAAGGACAAGCCGAGGATACAAGTTTGCTATTGCGGTACATTAGAAAATCAGGTTTTCAATTTTTAGGAGAAATTTTGAGTATCCTCATTAAATTCGATAAAAACTTTCAAATTGTAATTTTTCGATAAATTACTGAATTTCAATTTGATCTTATCTGTATTTTACCCACTCACGAATGCGGCCTTCGTAATCAAGATCCAAACCTTCTCTACAAATATTGAGTTTCCAAGTTGTTTTTTTCGGAAGTTATTGTGTTTACGATCTGACCGTAAACACCGACCGTATTTGTAGAATATTTTTCGAGAATTTGTCGTGAAGGAAAAAAAATTGTCGCGCTTTTGGTTTTTTTAAAGGGGGGGCGCGTTGCTTGCTTAAAATTAATTTATCAGTGCCATTCTTCAATATGGATGGAATTCGATCAAACATGTTATAAATATTTGTAAAGAACTCGTCGTAAACCATCTAATGTGAAAAAATCTAGAAGAGAACTGCCGTGAAGGCAGCAGCTTTTGCGCGCATGTTCAATGTAGATGACCGCTTCGGCAACGAATTTGAACATGCACGCAAGAGCTTCTGTCTTCACGGCAGTGCTTTTCTAGATTTTTTCGATAAATTACTGGATTTCAATTAGATCTAATATTTATTTTTGGAAATATTGGAAAAATAAAAATTTCGAATGGGTATATCTACGGAATAATTGGGCGGATTTTACTCATTCACGAATTCGACCTTTGTAATTAAGCCCCAAACCTACTCTACAAATATCGAGGTTATAAGTCGTTTCTTCCGAAAGAAACAACCTAGAAACTCGATATTTGTAGGGAAGTTTTGGACCTTGATTACGAAGGCCGAATTCGTGAATGGGTAAAATCCACCCAATGATTCCGCAGATATACCCATTCAGAATTTTACTTTTCCAATATTTCCAAAAATACAGATCAGCTCGAATTGAAATCCAGTACTTCATCGAAAAATTACAGTACGATGGTTCATGCAGAATTTAATGAGGATGATATGATAAGAAAATCACAGAATATTTTTTTCAAATTGTTCTAATGACACGATCATCACGAATTTTGCATAAAGTTGTGTTTCAGCATCTTCAAACAAGCTACGAAATTTTATTAGGATTGAATCAGTATTTCTTGAGTTATACCGAAAAAACCAACGATATCGAGAAGAAAACCTCGAAACTTGACAAATTTTTCCCCAATGTCTTCAAAAATTATGATCGTATCGAACTGAAATTTGCTACACTGCTGTGAAATCAGAGTCCGAGTGGAACTTTGTTTTGGAAATGATAAACGGTTTCCAGAAAGAAACTTTTTTTGAAAAAAAAATTAGAATTTTTTTTTTAAATTTACTGACAGTATGATCCTGACAAAATTTGGCTCAAAGTCGCGCATCGTTATACTCCACCTATTTGCCATGTTCAAATCCAATCGATCGAGTAGTTTCTGAAATAAAAAATAAAAAATTTCAAGGGGCTATAACTCCGAAACTATTCGGCCGATTTGGCTCATTAACGAACTTCGCCGCGGCATTCGGATGTGCAAACTACTCTACAAGTTTCAAGTCGCTAACTGGCTCTGTTCGACAGTTATCGTGTCCACGGCCAGCCGGACAGAATCGATTTTTACACCGGATTCGTCATCCGTGTGTCCAATCTAGTCGTTTGAGACCATTTTCGGCTCAATCATCGAAAATTACAGACATTTGGACAAAACGATAGCACGCTGTTCCCCTAGCACATGCGCGCAAAAATACTTAATTTTTTTGCGCAAATGTTCTAAGAAGAGCGTGCTATCGTTCCGTCAAAATTTCTGAAATTTTCGAAATTTTTCCTGAAAATTGTTTCAAACGAGTAGGTTGCACTCACTGCTGACGAATCCGGTATAAAAATCTATTCTGTCAGCCAGAAGGCAAGTTTTATGGGCTTACGTAGGATCCTACCGACTTGAAATCTTCATGGTAGGTTGCATTTCAAAATGCGACAGAATCAGCTAAACGTTTAAGTCATTTGAAATTTTGAGGTTATTGATATTTAAGAAACTACCCGAATAATGGGATTGCGGAACTAGGCAGTTGGTTGAAACATAATTTTTTTCGACGAGAAAATTCGCTCATACCTTTGAGCTTCAATTTCATAGCAGTATATCAAATTTTAGTTCAATTCGATTTCAGTTTTCAAGGAACTAATTTCTCGAAATTTGACATATTTTTTCCCGATATCTCCAAAACTTATGATCGTATCGAACTGAAATTTAGTACACTGCTGTGAAATTAGAAGGTCAAAGTGTGAGTATAATTTTTTTTGGATATGATTAATGGTTTCCGAAAAAAAAATTTTTTTGTAAAAAAATTTCGAAAAAAATTTTTTTTTAAATTTACTGACGATATGATCTTGACGAAATTTGGCTCAAAGTTGCGCGTCGTTATACTCCACCAAACTGCCAAATTTGAATCCAATCGCTTGAGTAGTTCCTGAAATAAAAAATAAATAACTTCAAAACTTCAAGTGCCTATAACTCCGAAACTATTCGACAGATTTGGCCCATTAACGAACTTAGCCGCGGCATTCTGATGCGCAACCTATCCTAGAAGTTTCAAGTAGCTAGCTTGCTTCTGTCGACAGTTATCGTGTCTACGGCCGGCCGGCCGGACAGAATCGATTTTGACACCGGATTCGTCATCAGTGAGTCCAACCTAGTCGATTGAGACCATTTTCGGCTCAATCATCCAAAATTACAGACATTTGGACTAAACGATAGCACGCTGTTCCCCTAGAACATGCGCGCAAAAAAGAGCTCCAGTAATAATAAATAACATAATCACAAGGACGAATATCCGTTGATAAATCAACAAATATTTCCCCTTGATCCGAGCTAATCATCCAATCAACCAAAACACCTACACCGAAGAAGCGGATCCAGGTAGAATGACTACAGCTGTTTCAAAATTGTTATTGATCGTCAGGTCAACTTAACTTGGATAAACCTCAGATAGTTCTCTCGATATTGCAGTTTTACAAACAACCGACACGACATTGAAACGCTCAGGATGAACGTCATACGCATCGATCGAAGTATTCTGCACTCGAAGGTGAGACTCGCAAGATGTACCTGGCAGATGGCGCGCTGTATGTTGTATACTGCAGCGGTACTTCTGAAAGGTAACAAGTATCGAGAGAACTCTCTGAAGTTTATCCAAGTTAAGTTGACCTGACGATCAATAACAATTGTGAAACAGCTGTAGTCATTCTACCTGGATCCGCTTCTTCGGTGTAGGTGTTTTGGTTGATTGGATGGTTAGCTCTGATCAAGGATCAAGGGAGAATATTTGTTGATTTATCGACGGATATTCGTCCTTGTGATTATTATGATTAACAACTTTCGTGAGGGCGGTGTCATCACGAAAATCTGAAAAAAAATCAATTTTTCTTTCAAATATTTTATATTCTGTGGTCTTCCAATTATATTTCCCTACGATATTGTGTATGAACCTCTGAGTTGTTATTTTTCAATCAAGTTCTGGGTTTCAATTCGATCGAACTGTATTTTTGTAAATATTGAAAAAACGAGATTTTGAAACTTATTTTTGCCATTTTCTGTCAAGCTTTTTTGACCAGATAAAATTTCGTAGATCCTGCTTTAAGAATTTCAATTTAACCGAATTGCCATTTTTTAAAGATTCCTTTCGTTAAAACATCATCATATGCTATCGCATATTACTTTTCTATTTCAATTACTACATTGTTCCTTTTGAATTCATCGTTATGTTCATCTACGGGTATGCTTCGTATTCATCTTCCGATGAATTGTCATTCAATTCCATTATTATTGGATCGAATAGATTTTTATCCGAAAATTATTCTTTTCTATTTCAATTACTACATTGTTCCTTTTGAATTCATCGTTATGTTCATCTACGGGTATGCTTCGTATTCATCTTCCGATGAACTGTCATCCAATTCCATTATTATTGGATCGAATAGATTTTTATACGAAAATTATTCTTTTCTATTCTTCTCGTTTTCCCTTTTTCAGTTCACACTTTACCTCCGAAATTTTTCATATATACTCCTAACTTTTTTTTTGGTTAAATCTCCTTAGTGTATACGTGCTCATTCTTTCCCTACCTTCCTCCAAAAACCAACATGAGGAAGATTTTTCTATCACGGAAGCCTAAAACGGAAAATTTTTCAATGGAACTCCAGCACCCCGTCCTCAGATTTTTCCTCGTAATTTCACGTTCAAAAAATTTTCTCACGAAAATTTCACGAATTCTAATAAAAGAATTATCCCTTCAGTCCAAGCGCAAGAACTTGTAAACTTGTAACTTCCATATTTGAAGCGGAATCAGCATGTCAGTAATAATATCATATTTAGTAGAAAAAAGCACATTTACGTTACATGGATCAAAAAACTTCATTCCTATAAATTTTGATTCGAATAGATATTGTGCAGAATTAACATAAATTTTATCATGATCCATAGGAAATTCTCTAATAGATTTCCACATTTTTGAGGGAATTTTCTACAGAACAACATAATTAGTCTATTTATCACTGAGCCCTGAAAATTTCGTTTCATCGAAGGCTCGGTAAATTGAAATAAATTTTTTATTGTATTATTGTAGGTAACTCTCTGAAGAAAGTAAGTATTTCATAATCTCAAAAAACGTCATTATATTATTTCCAACCTACAGAGCTCCTGTAGATGCTTTAATAGGGCAAAACATGTTGAGCGAATTTTATAAATAAAAGATCCATTTACGTACGAAAATTCTTGTTATTTTATTTCTGATCTGTTCAAAATGAAAGGAAAATCAAAATGAAAGAAGAATACTACAAAAAAAACGAGATTATTGGAATTTGTTGAGCAAGACGGTAAAAGGTTGTCAAATGTATGGAAGCAATTGCCAAAGCATATAGAAAGTGATTTTTCTTTAATTTTCATTATATCTATGAGACTAGGTATATGTTTCTTGTTCCTTGACAGTTTGATTCTCTTTTATTACATGTGTTGTGTACTCATTGATGTGGATATTAAAGTTTAATTTATTATTGTCTGAAAATATTCATTCCTTATTTTTTGAGCATTCTTTCAATCCTCAGAAAAACTACATCTAACTGATAATTTTCTTCATTCATTCCATCCATATATATCTTGTCTGTGAGTCCATCACACTCCGTCTATCTCGAATTTTAAAGTAACCTTCCAACTTAAGGCTCTTCAGTTCACTAGATGATCGAAGCGATTTGGCCATGGGTGTTGTGTATATTCATTTCATCCTACAAAATATGTATTCGAATGCCCTGTCATTAAGTTAGACGATCGCAGCTCTTACTTATTTTTTGAGTAACGAAATATATTGAACAAAGTACTATTAGTGTATACATTCAAGGAATGCATACCTGATAGCTGATGGCTACTCAAATAAAGTATATACGTTATAGAAAGAAAAAGTGCTATGTTGCAACGTTCTTCTCCACCTAAAATCGAAATTAAAAAATATATAACGACTTACGTACGTGACAGCCTATTAGCATTAAAAAGTGATATATTGTTGCTTAGAACTTAGAATGGAAACTAGACAAATTGACTTCAATGGGTCATATTATTTTGCGAATTGGAAAAGCCAAAACTCACAGCTGATCTCGGGTATCTCTATCTAACTCAAGTCCTGAAGTGAATTACTATTCAACAAAAGAACGTTCAGCTCAACTACTTCTTGAGTCTAAACCTCTCATGAATATCTGATCACCCCGTATAATTTTTTATTATCAATGTGTAGCCTTCGAAAATCTAGGGAGATATAAGCTGGTTAGTCATTGATTTAAACATTAATATTGCTTGAACTTGATTATAGATAGGTAATTTCTAACATCCTGTACCTACTTACTGTTTAAACGTGAAAAAAAATCAATATAGAGTTTTGAATGTTTCACCGTGTTTGAATATTTCTGATTGGTTTCGTTTGGACTAGTAAAGCATCGTCGGAGATTTGATGGATATTTTTGTTGTTATTAATATCGTACAAAATATGAATGTATAGGCAAAAAATACCTTCGTCAAGCTTCAGCAGCTCCTTGAAATTGGCCTTCATGTCGGGTACTGAGGATGAGTTCATGCATGTCTTGATGGCATTCAACAACCTTTCCCTTGTCAGAGGAAATGTCCTAGTAAGTGCCCCTGTATGGTCTGAGTATATAACATTAAAGTCAGCCAGCAACTGAAAGGAACACGATAACATTAAAAAATTATTACCATCTAGAAAAGGTATCTTCGGTTATGAAGATTATGATGAAACATATTTTAATCTGAACCTATGTATAAACAATCGCGTTAAAATACTTTGGATAGATTCCATGAAGTGAGTGTTCCAACAGTTAAAATGGGTGGCATTTTTGAAATGTTCAAAACTTATAACGCTCATGATAAATATCTAGTTTAACTCCCCACGAATTTTTCGTGTTCGATTTTTTTTTATTGCAAAATGAGCGTTTCCATGTGTTTTTTTTTATTGATTTCAATACTAGCACACAAGTTTTTCTGCAGCAATTTCCAAATAAACGGGATATGGAGTGAATAAGGGTGCTTGGGCGGAAAACAACTCGTGAAATTATGGCACTACAAGAGATTTGGATGAAAAGAATAGGTTTCACAGAGTGGATAATCACCGTAGCAGTCACATTTCCTTCCTACTACTAATTTTATAACCTCATGCATGTTTTGAAACTATTTATATTTCAATATGTGTTCTACTCAATTTGTTTTTTTTTGTTCAAAACGATTTATGTTACTTACTTATTGTACTTTCATTATGTTTGGCATATGAAATCTACGGTTCGCAACACTTGTATTATTCTGTGTTGATTGACGATTACTTCAATATACGTTGTTTTAGTGAGCGACACTTTACAGCTAAACAACTTGAAATAATGAAATATACTTACTTCTGAATATTTCGGCGTAATTAACTAAACCCCATCCTCTTCAGTAGCCGCCGTCATCATCCTCGCTGGCTGCCATTTCCATTGATTCTATATATTCACCGATTGGAGTATATATTTTCTCTTCATCCCCATCTTGACTTTGATCTAAGCCAAAGACAATAGGGGCCAAATCATATAAATAATCAGCAGCACTTGATGCATACATAACTATTTCTCCGATAAATGGGAAAATTCACAATAACTGCACTTGTACAGAAAGATGGCAAATACCACAACTACATGTGCGTGTTCCAACAACCAACGAACCGCGTCTTACCCAGAGTAGCGGATTGATTATGGCGATTTATAGAAATTCTGTTAAAATCAAAGTTCTGTGCTGTTAGAACAGTAACGTCGGTCGTAGAGATAACAGGAATAATATAGCATTGATAATCTGAATTTATGTGAGAAATACGGAATATTCCTGTTGAATTTAATGGGTCCATACTGTTAATCATACAAACATTGTTGGGTGTATATTACGAAATGATTATATTTTACTAGATATTCCTGTAACATTAACAATGCTTTATTCCGGTTGCACTTAGGGTTCTGAACTACGTATGTTTTACAGTCGTGGCTCGTAAATATGGCAGAATATTATTCTACATACACAGGAAATATTCCTTATGAATTAAAGGTACAATATCACTGCTAAACTTACTGTTTTTCCTGTTCATACGACAGAAGCCACTTGTACCGGAATCGGCATGTTAAATTTCAAGTACAGATTGTTCTCATAACGGTCTTTTTCTGTTGTAATGATAATAATTGCGTTTAAACAAGAGGAATTTATTTAACCGGAATTTCCCGGAATTTTTTTTTCTCAGTGAACATTCGTTTCGGGATCTTCCGTACATATATATCTTGAAATCAAATCTCAACTTGTCCATTTAAATGATATCAACAAGAATGTTGTTTTATAATGTTAATCTTTCAATCTTGAATTGTTTCTCCGAAACCAAAGTAAATTTTATTTCCTCATACAAAATACAACTTATAACACATTCTAATAATAACTCAAATCATTCCATGAAATCAAAGAAACAACATTTAATGTTGATTATTCGATCTTTCATTCAATTTGAACTCAATAGACTACTTCGGCCCAAGTTGCCAAACCACAATTTTCTTCACAAATTTACTATCACTGGGGAACGGTACATTCAGGACAAATTCGGCATGATAAGGTTCGCGTTATTTATAAATAGAGAGATATTGCAACTTTTGAATAGCGCAAGCGTTATGTTATTACGGTGCGCTAAAGATAACGTTTTGGTGGTTAACGTGAATCTAACTGTCTTTCCAAAAGTAGACGTTTTGCTATACGTTTTTTTTACAGTTACGTTAGTTATCAGTTTGTTAGGTTAGGTTATGTGAGACGTCAGATTTTTGTGTTACAAACTCACGTTTAAACTCCTAAAGCTTAATAACTTGCATTTCTGTATTAGTTTTTTGATTCTGGACAAAATGAAAATGGAATCGAAAACGGAAAGTTCAGCTGGTTTTATTGCAGGAGAAGTGGAAGTAGTAATATTGCACAATATAATTGGCATGGTTCAAACTATTCCTAATTTAAAACCCCGGCTCATGTTGCTTCCAAAAGAATTTCTTAATTCGTGAAAAAGTAACAAATACCTATATATGAAGAAAATTGGCTGTAGTAGCACTAATAAAGCTTAATGTCTAATATCAGTTGTCTGTAAGAGATATAATAAAATAGATTTAAAAAATCTGAGGAAGTTGTGTGATTGATTCCGAAAAACATATTAAGAAACAGCTTTTCAATGACAGTGATCGGAGCCGAAAGGGCCCGGAGCTTAACGAATCCTTCCGATATAGAATAGCGCAACGTAAATTGCGGCCCGCAATTAACGTTAGACGCTAACGTCGCGTTATTCTGAATCTGAATCTGCGCATGCTTACATGTCAAAAATAACGTTTGCGCTAATATCGTCACACAAATCTGACACTGCAATATCTATCTAATATCCGTAAAAGATGCCACGGCATCTCAAACAAGATAATTCCTTCCAAATGTAGGGTTTTGTTAAGATCACCTCTGATTGGCTGAAATTTAAGTTGGGATTCCTGACTTCATGTTAATAGTGTCGAATTTATATATCTGTCACCAGAACGACGGTCAATGTTGTATGGTAACATATCCATGGCATAGAATGATCCATGATGTAAAAAACATGGTGTGCTCATCTGAAAAATGAGTGACGTCAGCAAGATTGTATTTTCTGTTAGCTGACGTCATTCATTCTTCAGATGAGCACACCATGTTCTTTACATCATGGAACGATCTTTATTTATTTCATGATCTATAGAACATAAAAGAGACAACAATCAACAATGGAAAAATTACTAGGTTTGGTCTATGGATTAAAAGGTAAATAAAGATTGTTCTATGCTATGGATATGTTACTATAAAACATTAATTGTTGTTCTTTTCCACAGGATTAATATGTCTATGTTCTGGTGACAGAAAGATTGCTTTTTCATCAATCAAATTCCGTAATTATTCTTTTTTTCAGGAACCAACCGAATATTTCATGTTTACAGAACGGAAAACCGGCAACCGAAAAAACCAAGTTGATCTGCGGAACACATCCTTTATAAATTTGACACTATTAACATGAAATCAGAAATCCCAACTTGAATTTCAGCCTAACAAAAAACCTATATTTGGAAGGAATTATCTTGTTTGAGGAGTCGAGGCATCTTTCACGGATATTTATAAATAACGCGAACCTTCTCGTGTCTAATTTGTCCTGAAATCCCCGTTCCCCAGTGATAGTAAATTTGTTAAGAAAATTATGGGTTGGCAACTTGGGCCGAAGTCGTCTATTGAATATTCCTTTCTATTCACAATTTCAATTATTTTATTACTCTTGTGACTTTGACATCTAATGTGATTCGATAAACTCACATATTAATCCTTACAAATATATAAGCTTTCGTGGATTTTCTTGATATCGTTTTTTTACCTGTTTAACTCAAAAAAAGCTGATTTAATCGGAATGAAACTTGGCAGCTTGTTCGGAAATGCTGATGGGCAACTCTGTGCAAAACTTCGTGATGATCGTGTGATGACAACAATTCGAGAAAAAGGAATTTTTTTTCCAAATTGTCAATACTCTGTGATCTTCTGATCATATTATCTTCATAATATTTTGTATGAATCTTGGAACTGTCATTCAAACTGTATTTTTGGAAATATTGGAAAAACGAAATTTTGAATGGGTATATCTGCGGAATCATTGGGTGGATTTTACCCATTCACGAATTCGGCCTTCGTAATTAAGATCCAAACCTACACTATAAATATCGAGTGTCTGAGTTGTGTGTTCTTCGGAAGTTTATTGTGTTTACTGTCGGCCGTTAGGCCAAATTTGTGAATGGGTAAAATCCGCCAAATGATTCCGTAGATAACCCCATTCAAAATTTTATTTCTCCAATATTTTCAAAAATAAAGATCAGATCGAATTGAAATACAGTAGTTTATCGAAAAAAACCTAGTAAAACTCTGCCGTGAAGGCAGTAGCTTTTGCACGCATGTTTTCCTTCGATTATTCCTTTCTTTATCAATCTCCGCATATGTCTTTTCGTCTTGACAGTCCTCTTTCCAATGTGCTTCTCCATTATGAAACTCTTACACTCCCGAAATAGAACAAAATGCAAATTCTCATTATTCTATATGAAAACATTCCACCTATCTTACTTATCTCTAAGGAGTACCTATAACAACCAAAATTCTAGAAGCAATTCAAAGTTAATTTAATTCACAAAACCAATACTGTAGTAACTACGCGGATTTTGGTATGGTATGACTTCGCCATGTTCGCTATTTTCCCGCACTATTTCGTTTACCTCAATTAAAGAACATCAATATCTCAACCAAAGATTCGCATGCAAGAATAATTTTCATTTTGAAGCGTCTGTCTCGAAGATGGTGCAACGTTTTCGAAACTTAAAACCTCTGAATTATATTCAAATACATGAAAAAAACGTTACAACTCGTAAATATCAATCTGAATATTCAGGCGATTTCAAAACTTTTCTAATTAAACATTTCGGTGATATTTCCGAAATGTTAGAATATAATGTTTCCATATAGGTACATTTGAGGTAATCAATCAGTGTTTCAAATCGATTCAATTATAATAACAGTAAATCTGAAATGTTTCCGAATGTATCTGTTTTTAATGTTGCAAAAGAATGTTTGAAACATTCACAACTGAGGTCATTCTGAAACGTTTCAAATTTTTATCAAAAGAGTAACTTTGAAATATATGATTCTAAGATACTTCTGAAATGTTACAGTATAATGTTTCAAGCATTCACAACTGAGGTCATTCTGAAACGTTTAAAATGTTCATATCATAAGGTAACTCTGAAATATTTCGTATTATATGATTCTAGCATATTTCTCAAATATACCAATATTAATGTTTCAAACCTGCATAAATGCGATCATACAGAAACGTTTCAAATGTCCATAAAAACAGTAATTTCGAAATATATTATTCTAAAATATTCCTGAGATGTCACATTATAATGTTCCAAACATTCACAACTGGGGTTATTCTAAAACATTTTATGAAACGTTTCAAAATGACCTCTTATTATGCTTATGCATATTATGCTTATGCATAATAAGAGCAACTCTGAAATATTTAGACTTGGATGATTCTAGCATATTTCTCAAATATACCAATAATAATGTTTCAAACCCACATATAAATGCGGTCGTAAAGAAACGTTTCTAATGTCCATTAAAACAGTAACTTTGAAATATATGATTCTAAAATATTTCTGAAATGTCACATAATAATATTTCAAACATTCACGACTGAGGTCATTCTGAAACGTTTCAAAGGTTCAAAATAAGAGCAACTATGAAATATTTCGAATCATATGATTCGAGTATATTTTTCAACTATACCAATATAAATGTTCCAAACCTGCATGAATGAGGTCTTACTAAAACTTTTCTAATGTTTATAAAAGCAGTTAATATTTCGAAATATATGATTCTAAAATATTTTTGAAATGTTACAGTATAATGTTTCAAAGATTCGCAATTTAGGTCATTTTGAAACGTTACAAATGTTAACAAAAAAGCGAATTTTGAAATATTCAAATATTTATGTTTCCGAGATGTTTTCGAAGTGTTCCATATTTTTCGGAACATTGCTGAAGTATATCAACACAATGTTTCGAAAATTCTGAATAAGGGGAATATTGAAATGTTTGATACACATTTCATGTTTACTGGGAACCGATTGAGATTTCGTAATAGCTTTTGCATTTCAATATTATTCTTCAAAATTCAAATACTAGATTTAAATATTCTGAATTCCCGTAACTATGAAATTCCAACTTAGTATCTGACAACGCGTAACAATGATGTTTACAAAACTACCAGTTCACCTGTCCCGTGAATTCCAATAACGATATAAATATATCGTTATGGTTCTGCTCAACAAATAAAACCAATATGTATATTCTTTATACAATGATAGAATCCTTCTAACCTCACAACATTTATATAGGTAGTATGATATGTCTAATTAAATATTAGGTAAATCCACATCAGGGTCTCCCTATCCATGAAATTTCCAAAATAATTCCCAATCACATTCATTTTTGCGGAGTTCTAGGGAAGTGAAAATCATTTACAAAGATATCATGATCATGATCGATTGCGTAGCTTGTCGGTCAAGGAATTACGAGGTAAAAATAAAATCAGACATCGGTAATCAATGAAATTTCTAGATTTGAAGACCATAAAAAACTCAAAACTGAATCTTTCGAAATTCACAAGTATATAAGTATTTAATCATTCATGTTTCTCCTCTTTTTGTGGTAAGAGGGATTTTATTTATTATTATTGCATGCAGAATTCGAACCTGTGAGATAAGGCTCTTTTAGCATTTCCCTAGCTGAAATTTGATACTGAGAATACAGGTATACGTACCTGAGTGAGGGCACCCAAGGATCTGCAGTAATGAATAAAAGGGTCTGGATTTCTATGAGTTCATAACAATATTGCAATTGCATTCACTGATAAATTTCTGAAGAGAATAATTGGTTATTTTATGAATGTACCCAAACGTAGATTTCGCAAAAGAGTTTTCTTCCTCGTTCATTTTTATGGAAATTACGGCTATATTTCTAACAGATGGAAACAGGGAAAGAAAACTGGCATGAAGTTTATCCATTGGGAAGTAATAATCAATAATAATAAGCATTGAAAAAGGGAGTAGAGAAGAGAGCCGAACACTGAACTCCCTTAATAATAACCCCTTTCCAGCAGGCTGCAACCAGCAACGCAGCAACCGTCAAGACGCCTCGGAGGCGCGCCACTCGTTCCACTGTTCCAACCCCTTGCCTCTGATGCACCGCCGAAATTTACGGGGCTTCATGCACTCTAAAATGTGAAACGCCAGACTTGTCTCATTTTGCGGCTCTGTATATCGTCTCGTGATAGTGCGGGCTACAGGGTTGCCAGATGAGATGGAGCAGAAATTGAGAAATTCAATGACGAAAAATCGCGAGAAACCGTGGGATCACAAATTGCTCGAAAACACCATAATAAACTGAGCTGTTGAATAATAGTTTCAAGTTACCCATTTATTGAAAACCGCTATAAGACAATATTTAATTCAACATTAGTTCAAAAATGTCATAAGTATATACAAATAAGGAACTGCTGTATATTTCTGATACAGACATTATTAATAATAAATATCAAAAATTTCAAAAAGCACTGCCCTGAAGGCAGCAGGTTTTGCGCGCATGTTCAATGTAGATGACCGCTTCAGCAACGGATTTGAACATGCACGCAAAAGCTGCTGCCTTCACGGCAGTGCTTTTTGAATTTTTTTTCTGATAAATTACTGGATTTCAATTCGATCTTATCTGTTTTTTTGGAAATATTGGAAAACTAAAATTTCGAATGGGTATATCTACAGAATCATTGGGCGGATTTTACCCATTAACGATTTCGACCTTCGTAATTAAGCCCCAAACCTACTCTACAAATATCGAGTTTCTAAGTCGTTTCTTGCGGAAGTTATTATGTTTACGGTCAGCCTAAAGGCCGACTGCGTAAACACAATAACTTCCGAAAATAACAACTTAGAAACTCGATATTTGTAGAGGGGTTGAATGGGCAAAATCCACCCAATGATTCCGCAGACATACCCATTCAAAATTTTATTTTTCCAATATTTCCAAAAATGCAGATCAGATCGAATTGAAATCCAGTACTTCATCGAAACATTAGGTACAGTTCGAAGGTTCATACAGAATTTAATGAGGATTATATGATGAGAAAATCATAGAAATTTTTTTTTCAGATTGTTCTAATGACACGATCAACACGAAATTTTGCATAAAGTTGTCTTTCAGCATCTTCAAACTAGCTGCGAAGTTTTATCAGGACTGAGTCAGTATTTCTCAAGTTATACAGATTAAAACAACGATATCGAGAAGATAAGCTCGAAATTCGACATATTTTTTCCCGATATCTCCAAAACTTATGATCGTATCGAACTGAAATTTGGTTCACTGCTGTGAAATATGAAGCTCAAAGTGCGAGTGAAATTTTTTTTTGGATATTACTCATGGTTTCCAAAAAAAAAAAAATGTTTGGAAAAAAATTTCCAAAAAAAGTTTTTTTTAAAATTTACTGACAATATGGTCCTGACAAAATTTGGCTCGAAGTTGCGCGTCGTTATACTTATTATAAGTTGCTAGCTTGCTTCTGTCGACATTTACCGTGTCCTCGGACGGACGGACGGACGGCTGGCCGGACAGAATCGATTTTGACACCGGATTCGTCATCAGTGAGTCCACTAGTCGATTGAAACCATTTTTGGCTCAATCATCCAAAATTACAGACATTTGGACAAAACGATAGCACGCCGTTCCCCTAGAACATGGGCGCAAAAAACTACGCAGCAAAAAAAAACGTGGAAGGACCTACGAATCTTAGGCTACGACAGTTACACAATAAGACTGCGTAAAACTGCAAACGAATAAATGAATTGTAAGCAATGAAAAAATATCTTTTAGCGACAAAAAACCTGCAGATGACTCAATTCTTTGCGCAAGATATACCCCTCAATGTATTTTTCTATATGAAAAACTCTTTTTAGGTAGAGACACGGATAAATGTAACTCACAAATTCACCTAGGCGTTTCGCTCGATAATTTTACCTGTAGACGACGGGGCTTCCTCTGAGAATAAGCCTCTGTCATTATCATCACTAACTTACTACAGAGGCGGAGTAAATTAGTCGATTGTCAATTTTATCGATAAATTTGACAGTATTCAGCTGGTTTGATTTAATTTGAATGTGTTGTTTATTCGAAAGTTTGTTCAAAAACCGTGAGAATAGTTTCCTCATTCCTGAGATCGTGAAATCGGAACCAAAAACGTGTAATCTCACGATTAATCTGAGATCTGGCATCCCTGTGCTGGCATGAAGCCCTAGTGCATCAAGACCCAAGTGGTGGGTGGTTGACTCTTCTTCCTGATTGGTCTTGGAGATTGAACGTTAAACCGCTCAAGTACTGTCTGTGCAGCGTGACCAATTTTGGTAGAAATCTACTTTTTTGGTAGATTTTCGTTATAATTTCATCATTGTTAGTAGACAGAAATTGAGCAGTAGATGTTGGTAGTACTTCGAACTATCTTAGTAGAATTCAACTTCCAATTGTTGAAGTAGTAGAACGCTGCGTCTGAGATGAGAAGTGGCACAACCTAACCTAACCTAACTATAATCGCATGAATTATGTGATAATAGCACAACTCGTATAGATGGCTCTGACTGACATTGGGGTTTTTCTCCAATCCCGTCACACTCAATAAGTATATCGTATTTCCCATCATGGGTGCGTGTGTGCTCTACATTTTCCCGCATTTTCATAGTTTCCATCCAAAAAGGAAGAGCCTTTCATTTAGGCGAATATATAAGAATTTCTGCGGAATCATTGGGTGGATTCTACCTATTCACGAATTCGGCTTTCGTAATTAAGGTCCAAATCATCTCTACAAATATTGAATTTCTGAATTGTATCTTTCGGAAGCTATTGTGTTTACGGTCGGCTGTTAACTTCTGGAAGAAACTACTTAAAAACTCGATATTTGTAGAGAAGATTAAGGGCTTAATTACGAAGGTCGAATTCGTGAATGGGTGAAATCCGCCCAATGATTCCGTAGATATACCCGTTCAAAGTTTTATTTTCTCAATATTTTCAAATATGTATAGAGAGAAGATCGAATTGAAATCCAGTTCTTCATCGAAAAAAACCTAGAAAAGCGTTGCCATGAATTAAGGCAGCAGCTTTTGCGCGCATGTTCAAATTCGTTGCCAAAGCAGTCATCTCTATTGAACATGCGCAAAAGCTGCTGCCTTCACGGCAGTGCTTCTCTAGCTCTTTTTGCTTAGCGAATGTTAATTACTGAGATATTTTATATTTTATTTTATTAGGTAGCAGTAGATTTTTAGTAGATTTCTGTAATTGACTTTGGTAGAAAAAAGTAGATTTCTACAGAAGTTTTGGTAGATTCTAAAAAAAATAATCAGTCACGCTGTGTCTGTGTCTGCAGGTGCAGGATGTTGGATGTTGGAAAAATCTTCATTACCGTTTTTGATGCGATATAGTGCAGTGGTTATTGGCGGATTTAAAATTGTTTTTGGCGTATTTGAACTTGTTTTGTGTTTTGTGCTGGTGCAGGGAGTTCTTAAGTTTGTTTTGTGTATCGTGTAGAGTTTTTGGATTTTAAGGATTTTTTTGTGTTTCGTTTCCGTTTTGATTTTGTTCCGGAGATAGTGACTTCATTGTGTGTTTTGAGTTTATACTTTATTTTCATTATAATATGAGTATGAGTTTTCGTAAGAATTTCCTATATAATATCTGAATATTATAGATGTTCATCAAATTTCTGGATTATGGTTGATATTACAGAGATTGCCACATTCAATCTAGACAAATTTACGTAATTTAAGTCTGGAATACCAGTATTAGTAGGATTCAAAAGGAGCTTTATTGTGTCACTCCGTGTGAACTTCATTGCTAAAATGTATGGACCACTAAGTAACATTCCCTACACCCTTGCAATGTAAAATCAACTTGTCAAAAAATCGTCGTGTGCAGGAAGTGGTGGGGGGGGGGGGGCGTTTCTCCAGGCATTGGCAATTTTTTTTCCATTCATCTTCATCTACATTGATTGTCCTTCGGTCAGGCAAATTTCTATCAAACTATACGATTCAGAAATATTTTATTTTAATTATCAAGAACGTCGGATACCATGCGCTTATATGGAGTTCCTTATGATATAATCGCCTGCCCTGAAAATACATATTTATAATTATGTTCATTTCGATTTTGCTCGAAAACTGTTTGGAATATCGAAAAAATGCTCTGTATGAAAAGTGTTAACCGAAAACATAAGATTCAGGTGAATTTTTTCAAAATCTCAATAGGTCGAATAGTTTTCCCATAAAATAGGAAATTGTGTTTTTGAATCCCATTCCCGTGACTGAACGTGGAGATGCGAGTAAGGCGCACTCTCGTGAGTAAACCCGTGTTCGACCAGAAATAAGAGGATTCATTAATTGTCTCAATTCCTAACCAATCCAAATCGATGTGGGCGTGGTCTCTTTGGCGCCAGTTTGAATTGAATTTCTGCTTGGAAGTATCTGAAGTTAACAAAACTGTCATCCTCTCACGTTGTCCACAAGACGTTAATGTATATGTGGTGTACTGTAAATTGTACTGAACTGTTTGTATTTCAGTAGAATGTATAGTAATAAACATAATATTACATTAATTCAGTATATTGCCATTTGATAAGGTTTATTATTATAATCAAACAGTAAAGTACATTGTGCTTTACATTAGTATTTCTACATGTTGTTCATTCAGTATATTGGCATAAATTAAGATGTTTTTGCCTCGTTGTGTATCAATTACCATTTTATTAATGAATAAATTTAGATGTAGAGAACGTGCTAGGAATATCACGATGAATTATCACAATGCATGATGAATTCTGAATCTTCGGGATATCCCGAAAAAGATATTATTCAGGTTCTTAATATATTCTAAGATAATCAACTTTCTTTAAATTATTGTCTGAGCAACACTGTCCCAAAGAAGAGAGCTTCATTTATTTTATTAAATATTAGTATTTTCTAATTCAACTTCCAAATAATTGGTATTTCTCAAAATATTCTACTTAGCACTTTTCTATCTGCAAATCATTGATTCAGTTTAAAATTCACCAAATTTTCGTTATAAAATAGTTAATGAAGAGTAGGTTATTACTTTAAAGGAATAAGGAACAGAAAAAATATACATAATAATCATATTTGAAATTGTTTTTATTATAAACTTCGAGCAAATTATCACAATAACAAATGAAAAAATTAATATTCGATAACTTCCAGGGTTAGTAATCCAAAGCTAACAAAGAGAAAACTGTTTTTTCACATCATCGATTCAAATCCCAACTTAGCATATGAATGTCATTTGGGATTGTCTCAAACTAGCTCCCAACTCCCCTACACCTGAACCAAAATGCAATATTTGTATAAATACTGAATACATTTCAATCCAAAATAATAAAATTCTAAAATTGAATACTTTTACTGTGTTTCTTCAAGAAAGTAAGCATTGCTAAGAGAGTGTTAACTATAATTATTATTTGCACCTTAATATGTTAAGAACTGTAACTATACACACATCGCATTAATCCTCACGTTCAACACATCATATATAATACATTTCACAACTTCTAAGCATCTTGAACATTAGCAATATTAACTACACCTAAGCTATATAAAAACAGAAACTACCATCAACCTTGTAAGATAAAGATATACATTCTTTACATAACAAAAAACTATATGAAAAGATTCCAAAATGATGAATTTAAAACGTGCGAGAAAATTTTATTTATCATTTGGAAAATACGTTTGCTTCTTGTAGGTTGCTTATCCAAATCATTAAAGGATGGAAACTTCTCTCTGTATTCATTCGGACTAAGAGAACACATAATATTCGGCCTTTCCACGTATGGAGAATCATGCTTATGTATTTTCCGGAGGTGCCTGTTTTTGCGCGCATGTTCTAGGGGAACAGCGTGCTATCGTTTTGTCCAAATGTCTGTAATTTTGGATGATTGAGCCGAAAATGGTCTCAATCGACTAGGTTGGACTCACTGATGACGAATCCGGTGTCAAAATTGATTCTGTCCGGCCGGCCGTCCGTAGACACGATAACTGTCGACAGAAGCAAGCTAGCTACTTGAAACTTTCAGGATAGGTTGCGCATCAGAATGCCGCGGTTAAGTTCGTTAATGGGCCAAATCGGTCGAATAGTTTCGGAGTAATAGGCACTTGAAGTTTTGAAGTTATTTATTCTTTATTTCAGAAACTACTCAAGCGATTGGATTCAAACTTGGCAGTTTGGTGGAGTATAACGACGTGCAACTTTGAGCCAAATTTCGTCAAGATCATATCGTCAGGGTTTTTAGGAAAAAATTTTTTTCGAAATTTTTTTACAAAAAAATTTTTTCCTCGGAAACCGTTAATCATATCCGACAAAAATTATACTCACACTTTGACCTTCTAATTTCACAGCAGTGTACTAAATTTCAGTTCGATACGATCATAAGTTTTGGAGATATCGGGAAAAAATATGTCAAATTTCGAGGTTTTCTTCTCGATATCGTTGATTTTTTCGGTATTACTCGAGATATACTGATTCAGTCCTGATTAAACTTCACAGCTAGTTTTAAGATGCTGGAAGACAACTTTATGCGAAATTTCGTGATAATCCTGTTATTAGAACAATTTGAAAAAAAAAATGTCTATGATTTTCTCATCATATCATCCTCATTAAATTCTGTATGAAACTTCGAACTGTTATTTTCGATGAAGTACTGGATTTCAATTCGATCTGATCTGTATTTTTGGAAATATTGGAAAAATAAAATTTTGATTGGGTATATCTACGGAATCATTGGGTGGATTTTACCCATTCACGAATTCGGCCTTCGTAATTAAGGTCCAAACCTTCTCTACAAATATCGAGTTTCTAAGTGGTTTCTTTCGGAAGTTATTGTGTTTACGCAGTCGGCCGTCAGGCTGACCGTAAACACAATAACTTCCGGAAGAAACGACTCAGAAACTCGATAGATATACCCATTCAAAATTTTATTTTTACAATATGTCCAAAAATACAGATATGATCGAATTGAAATCCAGTAATTTATCAGAAAAAAATTTCAAAAAGCACTGCCGTGAAGGCAGCAGCTTTTGCGCGCACGTTCAAATTCGTTGCTGAAGCGGTCATCTACATTGAACATGCGCGCAAAAGTTGCTGCCTTCACGGCAGTGCTTTTTGAAATTTTTATTAGATAGGCTGGTAATCTCCTTTCGATATTCTTTACAAATTAGTGGATTCACTCTGCAAGAAACCCGAAATTTCATCAAGAAACTATTCCATAATGCATAAATTAAACCTACCTTACAGTGTCCATAATTTAGGGGAAAATCTCAAATTGTGTAGCAAAGTAATGATAATTGCTTTTTCATAACGTCTGGACAATTTGCACTGCTAATAGTGCTAATTATTCTTCAAAATATAACAGAACAGTAGCAAGTATCAAGTCGTGAGTCGATTAAAGGTTAGTAAACAAAACACAGATTGCGTTGAGAGAAATCCCGCCAAGATCCAGCCGATCAATAACCGACTTCACACGAATGCTCTCGGAATTCCTCGGAAGCGCTTCGCATTTGATTGGTTAGGAATCGAGACAATTAATGTATCCTAGAAATAAGCGTCCTTATGCATCGAAGCGTTCGTAAGGTTCACTTTAAGTATCATTCAAGTAACATTCACGTTGTTCGTCTATTTTTAAGATGTCAGTGTTTGAATAATTAATTTCTTATACGTATTTTAATATGCTTATACATATTTCATTCAGTTTCTGTTAACTTGTTCTTAAATATAGTTATTTGCATTAGTTGACAAATCAGTTCTGCGTGTGGATGAAATTGATTTTTCCTAAAATTATCCTTCGAATTCAATATTTTCAATGTGTATTTGGAAATTATGTACTAAAATATTCGATTGCATTTCTGAAGTGTGGACAGACATACAAATTCGTGGCAATTTATTCGCATCATTTGACGTATCAGCTCTATGTGATATTATTTACATTTTTTCTGGAATTATTCCTCATTCGTATTTGAAAATTACAAGATTCCGGGATATGAAATATGAATCTGCAACGGAGATATACTTGATAAGTTGCCTTGATTTTTTACTATCAGATGGAGGATAATTAACCGGAGGAAGTTTGTAAAAATATTGCAGTATACACTTATTTCCATTGTTCCATTTTTCAGGGCATACACTAAATTTGCTTTCCCTCACTCGAACTCATATTGGATCAACTCGATCAAAAATTTTATTTTGTGGCAAATATTTAAATATACAGTTGTACATTAATTTCAACCATAGATTCCTCTCATCAAATGAAACACTTTTTTCTTTTATCATTTTTTTAGATTCGGCTTCAGCAGAAAGATACAGGTTGTTTAAATTTCCAAAAAAAATCAGTTTTTCTTTTGTAGCTTTGATATGGTAACTCTGAATGAGATGAACTTTGGTGTGAAGTTTTCTATTACTATTATACACATATTCTTCAATAATCACTTTCATCCTATTTCCAACAGTTTCCGAGTTCTAGACTCGCCGATTCATAAAACTATACGAAATTAGCATGAAGAATTCAGATGCAGTTTATCTTATGTCATTATAAGAATCTACGATCATTTTACAAAAATACTTGATCATTCTTTATAATTTTTCCTAAAGTTATTCAACGTTGAATATTATGAAATCGAATAAAAAAATACCTTATATGCATGGATCCGCCCCTGATCTAGTAGGGGAAGTTCATTAAGCTGGGTCCACGTTTATCCGGACCATAGAATACACATAAATATTTATCTATTTCGCATAGAACTAACTGTGATATATGCTATTTCGTGATCATACCACAGACCTAACCATAATATTCATAGACATAAAATAACATGTTATTATTTCTAAGTCTAGAGAATATTTTTAAGTTAATTGGCATCTGAATTTAAGATTGCAGCGCCAAGGTGGCCAGTTTTAGAACCTTACATACAGACATAGATTTTGTTTTGATAGTCGATTTTGTACTGTTTGTTAATGTTTGGTTTGATAATTTTTGATTTCACGATTTATTCAAAGACTTTTAGACTTTTATAGTTGACGAGAGTGTTACTGGGAGTACATATTCCATTCTTATAAAGAAGGTATGTATCATCCTTCAATCTAATTGAGTGTAGCAGCTCTAAAATTACGGGGATATCTCCAAAATTAGACAGTATTTTAATATTATTCATTTTCAGATCCAAATGGCAAGATTGACTTTGTAAAACATACATTTTGGAATAATAGACAAATACTCATAACTTTACTATTTTATAGGGAAGGACTTAATACTAAATATATTTTGAATAAAATGCATACATTCACATGAAACGAATGCTACTTGTACCGTAAGCCTCATTCATTATGGATTGACAAATAAATTTTCCAACACTGATATGATTCATCTTGAAAAAGCTGTAATGAATAAGTCTTGTACAACTTCGCTTTCATCGGCAGAAGCACTTTGAGCGAAGAGTATTCATCACCAGATATTTCCTTGTTGAGACTCTTTCTTTTCAATAGTCAGTTCTATCACTTGAACATTTACGTTGTTCCTTAATGATCAGTTCAGCAGGCAGATTTCTGGAAGGCATAGCTTTTCTCTTAGGTAAATTTCTCTGCTTGGATTATGGATCTGGAAAAAGATTGTCTTCATGAATGTGATCTAATATTTCATGAGCAATTCGTGCTTACCTCTATAAAAATGATCGTCATCGGTAAAATGCAGGTAACAGACTCATAAATCTTGTTTGTTGGTTTTTATCGATTCTTCAACACTTTCAGGCCCGTCTTGTTAAAGGAAGTTTCTTTCAATCTAACTCCAAACTTTTTACCGGGCTGTAGAAATCTATGGGAATTGACATTTGAGTTTGCTTTTCCTCAGTAGAAGCACTCGTAAATTTGCACAAACGCCAAGAAAAATGCATAACCTTTCTCATTTTCTTAACATTTCTTTTAACTTGTCAATGATAATGTCTGTACCTCGTGTTACTCGGATAGCCACCAGTGGGAGTAGCGCTTATCTTCATTCGCCAATTGATTGATTTCATATAATTCATTTATGAATTTCGTGAAAAAAGGATAATTATGGTCAATATGAGAATGGGTAAGGATGGAATTGTGTATAATCATACAGCGGAATGAAATTGGATATTGCATGAACATCAAATTGAAGATCCGTGTTTCAAGTCCAGTGTAGTGAAATGTTTTCCTCGGGATAATATCGCAAAAAGCACCAAATCAAAAGAATTGAGTGCGTAAATGAGTTTTCTCAATCTTGTTTCTTTGAATTTCAAACCTTCGATTGGTTATACTCCAAAAGAAATCACCGTAAGATATATCTGGTGAACTTGCAAACAAATCGCAGGAGTGTATTAGCACAGTGAGAAATATTTAAATGCTTTTAACTTTTTACCTGAGCCGGATCTGGAAAAATGGCAAATGAAAAAAGTGTTTTATTTGATGAGAGGAACCTACGGTTAAAATAAATGCACAACTAAGAGACTCACCCTGTATGTCATATATTCGATATATTTATCATCTGTTGTGGAGTTACAGTTATTAGGATTGAGGGCAGTGGCTTTGTTGGATTGGTGGTGTGAATTTTAGCAGAATTTATCCTTTCTCTACATTTCACCCAGTATACATAAAGATCCAGTTTAGTTGGTCTTGATATATAACTGTTGATCTTCATTTTCGTGTTAAAGGATTATAAGACATTTGCGTTTCAAAATATCAATGGCTGTAGTTAATCTATAAATAATCTACTCCTTGCAGGAAGATGTGAATTCGTCATTTTGAAACACTTGAGAAAATGGGTCTTTCACATTGCAAGCTCAATCATTGATCTGTTGAAAAAGGCGAATCTATAACTATCAAAGATTCTAAGATCTAATCTTAAATCTGCCTAAACGTGAGCACACATTATGTTATTTCGTTTGTCTCAAACCGATATTACAAACTTAAATTTTAAACTTATAATTTAACCAGGATGCCCACTTTTCAGCAGATTTTTTTTTATTCAACAAACTGATATCACAGTCTTCAGAGTCATTAAAAGCTGAGATAAACATATGTGCAATGAAATATTTGCTGTTTGTTTCATGGTTGGAGTAAGGATTTTTTCTCCTCTAATTTCCACACTCTCATCCAAGGTTGTGGTGTCAGAATATCTTAAATAAGTCAGTTATATCACCGGCGTGAACTTGGCAGCCACTTTTCAGCAGCCAAATTCATTCCAGCAGCCAAATGACCAGTGGCGTAGGGAGAAATTTCGACTAACGAAACGATTCGTTTCGGAGGTGCTAAGTAAAAATTTGAATGCAGAGTTCACTTTATCGACTTCAATAAAGTATTCATAGCATTTCAATACACACGATCATGTGATAGATGGACGAAAATGATGCAAATCATTTAGCGATGAGGTACATATCGGTATTTTCTCGAATGACGCCGTCAAAAACGTTAAGCCAAGTAGATATTCGGCATAGTTACTCTTCAATAGATATGGAATAACATAACTGAAGGAGATTCATATGCAGGCCGTGTAAGGGGTACTTTACACCTGTCAATTTTTCGAAATTCTCACGAATGACCCAGTCAAAAATGTTTAGCCAAGTTGATATTCGGCATAGTTACTCTTAAATGGATAAAGGATAACATATCAGTAGGAGATTCATTTGCAGGCCGTCTAAGGGGTAGTTTACACCTGTCAATTTTTCGAAATTCTCACGAATGACCCAGTCAAAAATGTTAAGCCAAATTGATATTCGGCATAGTTACTGTTCAGTAGATATGGAATAACATATCTGAAGGAGATTCATTTGCAGGCCGTCTAAGGGGTAGTTCACACCTGTCAATTTTTCGTAATTCTCAGGAATGACCCAGTCAAAAATGATTAGCCAAGTTGATATTCGGCATAGTTACTCTTCAATGGATATAGAATAGCGTATCAAAAGGAGATTCATTTGCAGGAACGTCTAAGGGGTAGTGCTGATTTTAAACTTAACTAGTTTCACGGTCGCCAGGTGTTAAATTACACCAAGGATTTTATTGAAATTACACTCGTTCTCGGACAAGTAATTTATAGTTGGGTAAAATGATAAGCACAGTTGACAGTCTAGATTTATTTCACAAAACACAGTTGAATCTATTTCACTATGTACTTACTCGTAAACGTGGTAGAGTAACAGCCTCTGACCAGCGTTACTAAGGGAGAGAGCCGTTCTGTCCGTCTCCGCTCTTCTTATTTCTTTACCCCTACTCTTTTCCTCCCCTTCTCTGTAACTCGATCCTTGCCGAACCTCCGCGACTTAATGTTTCGCAAAGTTGTCGATACGCGGCGGAGTTGTCAGATTTAACATTCTCCCACACGAGAAAAAGACTGAGGGTATCACAACTTTGCAGGATCCGGACATTGGGCAATAACTTTCAAAAATGCGGAAAATACACAAGACATTATCAAAAAAAAACGAGTGAGTACAAACATCCACACAAAAAAACATCATTACACAACACAATATAATACAAAATTATTATTCATTTGAATCAGAAATGTCACTCGCAAAACGTACTCAAAAATAGCAACAAAAATACATTTATACACGGCAAAAAAAACATTTATGAATTGAGGCGGCTTGGATCCTTTGAAACGCGACCGCTTCTAGTTTTAAATTGTTTTTCTTCATTGCCGACTTGTTCGTTTACACCTTAGACAAAGGAAAGAGGAGACGCGACATGTCATTCATAAAGTCAAGAATTGTTGAAGCCAACATATCGACCAATTTCCCATGAGTGCGACAAGAACAGCAATATCAACTAGTCCCGAGCTGGCAACAATGCAGAGACTCCGCTGCGTAAATGAATCAGGCACCAGTGGCGTGGAGCTACAGTTGTTGAACGATTTGAAATTAAATTATTGGTGCATTTTAGTGTTGCAGAAAATTGGGTACTGCCGTTATAGGAGGGTCTGAAATTAAATTATGAGCGCATATAGGTGTTACAGAAAATTAACTACCCAATGAAAAAAAATCAAATAATATTTTATTCCGATAAGATATGCAACAATTGAATCAAATCAGAAATTTTAGAATTTTGAGCCAATAATGGTCTCGAACTAGGTTGGACTCCCTGAGGACGAATCCGGTGACAATCTCAATTCTGTCCGACCTGCTGAGGACACGATTACTGTCGACCGAATCATTTTGCAAAATTTTGTTGAGATCGTATGACTTGTAAAAAAGTCATATTTAGAAAAAATTTGCACAGACTTTGAACTCTAAATTTCATAACAATGTACCAAATTTCAGTTCAATCCGATAATAATTTTTGGAGATTTTGGGAAAAGATTATGTAAAGTTTCGTGTCTTTTTCCTCGCTGTCATTGGTTTTTCCGGAATAACTCAAGAAACACTGATTCAATCATGATGAAGCATAGTAACTACTTGAAAAATGCTGGAGCGTAAACTTGTGCAGAATTTCGTGATGATATGCAGTCAGAATAGTTCGGAAAAAACTTACGAATTTTTTTTCCAAATATTTCATACTCTGTGATCTTCTGGTCGTATTATCCTCGCGAAATTCTATATGAATCCAATCCAATTTTCCCAATAATACAGATTGAATCGAATTGAAATCCAGTACCTAATTGAAAAATGGCAGCTTGAATATTGAAAATTTTGTGAGAATATGATTACAAGACCGCAAAATCTTTCTATCAGGAAGTAAAGCTGCGTGTGGCATGGTCAATATACGTGAAAAGATTCTCAGTTTTGAGATTTTTCCAAGCACTTTTCGAACAATATTGGCAGAAAAATCATGCCCATTTAGCTTGAATATGCATCCACACAGACCAACAAATAGAAAATCATTTTCATACAATTCTCCCATTAAAGATTGAGAACCTCCGTCACGATTAGTACATGTTTCTTTGCACACAATGAAAGATTTTCAATAATAATTAATTGTACTTAAACTCTTGAAGATATAAGATTTATTCACAATCATAAAAAGAATACTTTCATACTGATTACTGCAATATTGACCCACTAACTAGGCACCTTTAGAACCTTTAATTGGTCATTTAAGTAAAACACAACTTGCTGTTGGAACTTGTGGTATACTTATTTATATTTTTGATGGAATTCATGACCAGTGGAAGTGAAATAATGCCAAAATCTCGTGCTGTATAATTTTATATACATAATACAATTCACAAAAAAATAACAGATTATGAAGGACAGTAATACTGCTTCTGAATTGACTCTTTGAAAGGAAAGAGGAAAAAAAGAAGTGTGCAAGGTATGAACATAAGGTAACATCATCATGAAAAATTAAAAATGTGATAAATAATTACAAATAAATGAAAATACTCCATTCTGATGCGATAAGGAATATCGATATGAAAAAAATGTTCAAAGTATCCAAAAAACATGTTCGGACATACAGAGTGGTACCACATGACCTACTTTCCCTATTCAAAAAATTAAGAGGGTTGATGGGGATGACACAGGGTGCAACAAAAATCCTTCAAAAATGCATTTAAATTTGGTAGTATCTTCTGCATAGAGATTAATTCATTTATTCATTTCTAAACAAAATAATTTTAGTATTCAAAGATCTTGATCTATTTTTCCTTGAAACATCCAAAAGCTTAGCCATTTCATGATGAATTCTTATTCTGAAATAATTCTTCAAAATAATTTTGATCAACTGATCCGCGTGTCCATCAATGAAATTTCCATCATAAAGATGATTTTCAAAATGATCTAAAATAGATGAATTAATATTACGCATTGTTTGGCTGATCAGAACTGGTAATAAATGCTCTACTTTTCTATTCATAATGCATGTAGTTTTATGGAAAAATTTGAAGAATTTTTCACCCTCTTTACAAACATCAATAACAAATTGGCTGGCCCTAATTAATTTTCCATAAGTTTTTCTTTTCTGTAGAAGTGAGACATCTACATCATTTCTCAAAAGATCCAGACACTTTCGACATGATATAAATTTCTCAAGTATCCGAACAACATACCCAGAAATATATCCCACAATATCTACTGCATAAGGAGTGAGATTCCACGCTGTTGAGGAAGCAAATTCAAATTTTTCCATATCTGTAAATACACTTTTCATTACTGCATCGTACTGATCACTATTTACAATATTGTTTGTATGTTCAGATGAAAGAATACCAACTGCAGATCCACATGTTAAGATACTTATGCTCTCCAGATTGATTGCATTTCCTGTGTCAGTAGCGGATATTTGCGAGTGAACAATCAACCTTTTATATGCAGCCTCAAATTGCCTCGCAGTGGGGTTATTATTGTATCCACCTTTGCTTCTTATACATCCAAAAAACAGCTCTAAATGGTCCTGCGAAAGTTTATAAGTGAGAAGATATTTGAGCATTTTCTCTTCAATGATGTATTTCTTATAAATTTGTTCTAAACTTTCGATACAAATCAAGAAACCCAAAAATCCAGTTTTTCTTCCACTTTTTGTGATAGGAACCCCATTCAATGTCAAACCAAGAATATATTTCTTCATCATGGTCATATAATCTTTGAAGGCTTCAGCTGTACTCAACATGAATGGCTTTTTAAAAAAGTATTTTGCACAACAATTTCTTGAGTTGAAGATATCGAATAAGTTGTTGAATTTTAAAATAAAATCAGAAGTAGCTTCTGATCCCTGAAATTCAGGACACTTAAGATCATCCCTCAAAAAATCTATAGCATCACTCACACTTTTGCTAAGTGTCTGAGTTGCCAATCGTACCTTCATTTTTTCTCTCATCCATTGTAAATGCCTATGTCTTAATTTTGTAGCAGCATGCAGACCTTCGATATCTTGCTTATCCACTAAAGTTGAAACATAATTCCATTTCACCTCCATATTTTCATTATTCCGTAAGCCACCTTGGGATGCGAAACAATTCCTTACCAGCTTAATCATGTGGCAGGCATCAGGATTTATATAGATTTCGTGCTGTGTAATTGGGCACTCGAATTTAGTTTTTAAGTTCGATGGATCACTGAAATCTGCTCCTAATTTTTCAGCCATCGAAAAGTTTGAAGGAGCACCGTCAAAAGTTAATGAAATTATTTTAATTCCACTTTCATGTAAAAAACCCAGACACTTTTTCACTAGCTCAGCTTTTTCTGTTGCCACTAACCCATTCACCAAGAAATATCCCACAGGAACTTTCCAGGAGCCATTCAAACACACTATCATAAAGACTAATGCTTCTCGAGCTTCAGGTAGAATGTCCGAATCTAAGTTTGTACCAACATCAACATATCCAGTGAATTTAGAACCTGTCCACTCAACTTGACGTCTGATAGACATTTCATCCATTACTAGATTGCACAACAAAGGATAAGAAACTTTTTTTTGCTGTAAGGACAAGGCAGTCAATGCTTCATTCGTGAATCCTGGACTTCCATCAACAGATCTGTACCATTTTGAGATAGTATCTAAATGAGGAAGACTGTTGTTGAAGGTTTTTCTCACAAAATTGTATCCTTTTGGTGAATAGAAGGCCAAAGTTAATGCGAAGGCTCTCAACATTGGATTGTATTTTTGCCTGCTTGATCCCTTCAACATTCTTTCGAATAAATCACTTCCAACAGGATTGACAGATGCCTGAAAAAGAAAGATTCTTTGAACTGCTCGCCTAATAATATTTATGGAACTTGTACCAATGAACTAATAGATAACATACAGATATAGTAGTTTCTGAAGCTTCTGATACAAGCGATTTTTCTCTCAAATAATCCAGCAATGTTTTCATCGAGGTGATTTTATGCTTCATCCTTCGAACAGACTGTTGTAACGTGCGAATCTTTTTATTTTGGCTCTGCACTCTCTTCCTAATAATATTCATACTCCTTTTCCTTTTCTCAGGTGTAGAAAAATCACTGGTATGTATTTCTCCCACATAAGCTCTCTTTCTTGAATGAAACATTATAATTAGTCATATATATTTATGAACTTATAGAAACAGTTTATGAAATTCGATGTTGGATTGAGCGTTTAAATAAAAAATTTACCTTTTCCTTCTAATATTTGATGAAGATGGTTTTTCAGTAGAGGTGGAAGGCATTGAATCGAACTTCACCACTGGTTGCTCCATTTTCACAACAGGAGATTTCACATTTTCTACACTGAAAAAAAATTACACAGAAAGTGATTAATCAGCAATGCGACAATAATTATAAGTTTTACCTTCTTTTCGGAGAACCAGCAATAGCATCAATATTCAGGTCAATTTGTACATCAAGGGATGAAACTTGATCTCTGTGAATTTAAGTCTTTGAATATTAACTCTCATACAGCGAATTATAACTCTATAATTACCTTTTAGCACTTGGGGGAGTTTCATTTACCGTTGAGCTTGAGCTGCAAAAAAGTTCTCAATATATTAACTGAAATAATACTTTAAAATACACACATATAAATATATATTCCTATATCAAAAATTACCAATATAATTATATTCCCCTAATTCATCTAGTTATACAGCTCTGTCATTCGAAACATTATTATCATAGCTAACTATTATCGTTATAGTGATTTTCAGAGATTTTCCCAAACATTTTTCCTTAGAAACATCACAATTTAAACTGGTTGAATTAAAATAAAATCCCTGGAAGTTCCTGCAAACTTACCTTGAAGATGTTAGTCCAAAGAATTGTTCGATAGTAATAGGATTGGCATCATTTTTAAGATATTTGGTACCATTCACTCGAAAACCAAAATCTTTGGGCTCGAAATGTTCCGAACATAAGAACATGTTCTGTGGCAAGTTTCTAGCATCCGCCAAGTTCAAAATTGAAAGCCATATATTTTTTCGCTCAATATCAGAAGGAAATCTAAAAGAATTATAAGAATTGAACAATCTACGCCACTGATATGCAAAAATGAAACTAACCTGTGAAAACTCAAATTGGGGTTGTAGGAGTCCAATTTACCACATAATTGACACTTACGAACCATTATATCAATGTTTTTCGCTCAAAATATTCAGAAATAACTAGGAAAAATACTTTTTTAACTGAACTGAACTAGAAATCTGCTTCGGCTACGATGTATCTAACATCAAATGTCAAATCGGTGCGAATTACTGTAATTGGCCGCGAAACAATTAATGAATGGAACTGTGAAAACCGGTGTTGTCACGTGGAGCAGGGATGATTGTTAAACAACCGTTGAATTTTGAGGTACCTTCGAATCTCAGTGTTAACTGCCCTGAAAGAACGGACGAAAAGACCTCGAATGAGCTCGGTACTTGCTTTTATACGATTTCACCCTAGTTCAGTGTGGTGGTGGGCTTTAAGAGGGGATGCATTCTAACAAAAGGAGCAATGTTGTAGGCGTAGTTTTATTGGTTGAAATGAACAGTTGTCTGTGAAATTCAGAATTCACAACATTTCATTAAACAAGTACTCATTCCGTACATTTACAAAAGCAATAGTAAAAGTATATTTGTATTCTCAACTGCTATTTCATGACGATTCGATGTTGATATATCAGAAAACTCCGGAAACGTGACAACGTCGCACAGAATTTGTAGTCGGTAGTAATACAGTCGTCCAGTTCAGTTCTGAACGTCTAGATGTTGGCGTCAGTATTTATCATTGTATACCGCGTCTCCTCTTTCCTTTGTCTAAGGTTTACACTCTTCGAATCGAGAGTTATATCTTTCGTCATTTTGCCTGACGCGTACTTTAGATCATTTTCGTCCCCAAAGGATGAATTCAATAAGAGCTGAAATAGGCGCTGAACGGGTCTTGTTATCTCCCCAGAAGCTGTAATCAGTTTCGCAACTCTCATATTTCCGTCGTTCCCAATTAACAATTGCTTAACCCTGCCTAATGGCCAATCAATCCGCTTGGAATTATCGCTTCCTAACATGAACGGACTGCTACAAACGCCAAAAACTAACCTGCAGTGCCTGAATATTACCAAATTGCCTTGCGCGCCATACCAAAGAAATCTTAAAAAATCTCTGTCCGCGGGATCAATACTTATTTGAAGAAATGCTTTTTTGATATCCGAAATTACCCCAATCTTAACTTTCCTGAATCGAAGCAAAATGTCCACCACTTCTTCCATCAGATTCGGCCCTTTTTCCAAACAGTTGTTTAGGGATGGACTACCTGCTGACGCATCGAATATGCGCCTCGTCTTCGTCGTAGATTCTTCCTTGAATATCGGTCTATGCGGTAAATATACGCCCCAATTTTCCTTCTCTTCTGCCGATACCTGCTCTATTATCCCTTCTTGGAGCCATTCGCGGAATATCCCATCGTATTCTTGGAATTTTTGGGTATCTCGCAGTTTCTTAAATATCTTCTGCAGTCGTTCCAAGGCCATCTTTTTGTTGTCCCTAAGCTCTGGGTGGTAATCCAGCCAGGGTAATTTCACTTCGTAGCGGCCTTCTGGGTTTTTCATAACACCTTCTTTGAATGTCCTTTCTACATGAGTGTTGTGATCCTTCCGTGATTTATGGTCTATAGGATCGTTTATCCCTATAATATCCAATGACCACAAATCTTTTATGTCAACATCTTTGGTGAACATGGAAATGGCTGAGACGGCCAAATTTTCTTCATTTCCCATGCCGTTGTCCTTTGGTGGCAATTTTCCCATGATTGTCCATCCAAGATGGGTTTCGACGGCCGTTAACCCATTTGCCAGATGGTGTATTCGCCCCGTCAATAGTTTGCCCGCTGTATCGGCGCCGATCAGAATCGATACGCCCTTTTCTTCACTATCGACATCGCTGAATAAGAAACCCTGTTTATTCATTTCTTTCAGCCACGCACCTTCCTTGAGACTTGGTACATCAGAACAAATCACTTTTTCCTTGAGCGCATCGAAATTGCACCAGTACGTTCCTTCGAGATTCCCGACACGCACTTTGAACTTCTGGTGCTTCGCGATATTTGATTTGCTGCCGCCGAAAAGCAGATGTACCATTTCCTGTTGTCCGACCGGCTCATATGACAACTTTTCCGCAAGCTCGCTCAAGACGTATGAGTTTTGTGACCCGGTGTCGATTAACGCACCGACGACAACGTCTATCTCCTCATTTCGTACGCGCCCCCCTTTAGAGTTAGCATAAATGTCGTCGGTATTTCGGCCGACGAAGCTAACACGCATTCTTTCGGAATGTTTATCGCGGTCACTGAATTTTCTGAATTGGGGCGCGAACTTCTTTCACTTTCACGTTGCGAGCACATTATGTCCAGGTGTCTCTTCCCACACTTTGAGCAATTACTTTTTGCTCTGCATTGCCTCATAATATGTCCGTATTGTAAGCAAAAGAAACAAACTCTTTTCAACTTGGCTGCCTCTTGTATTTCCGCCCTCGAAAATGTTTTGGCTTTGGAGCAACGCGCACTCTCATGGTTCGACTTTCCGCAGAAAACGCACTCGTCCTTTTTCACAACCGAAACAAGATTTCGCGCACTCGGTACGTTCTCTTCTACTTTCACTTCCCGTTCTGGTTTACCGCCGACGTCGAATCCCTTAACGGCCATAGAGATTCTGAATTCGTTTTGAACTTCGGCTTCCAAGAATCTTATAAGTCCAGCAAGTCGCGTTTTCGACACTTCCGACGCTTTTCCTAGGTTACCGTTTTCAGCCGCATTATTTGACCGCTGCCACACGCGCAGTAAGTCTTCCGGTAACGCGGATTCAACCAACGGATATAACATCGCCGCACACTTATCCGTGGTAACGCCAAGAGTTTCTAACGCCCGTAGATACGACTCTATTCGGTCATAGAGCGTCGCGAGCACAACTTTTTTCTTGGTTGTTGCATTTTCTAGGACCAGCTGCAACAGTTCTCTCACGTACACTTCGATCTGCAAGTCTTCGCGCCCGAAACGTTTGATGAGATTCTCAATCGCCTTCGTATAGTTCGGCCCGATCGGAGGGTAACTGTAGTCCAGGTCTGCTGCTCTGGATCCTGGTACCATGGATTAAATAAGAAACTGGAACTTGTCTTCATCTCGCAATTCGTCGTCTTCATGGATCTTTTTGAGAATGCTCCAAAATTGAAGCCACTCGCGTATGCTTCCGCTGAATTTGGCAAGTTTTACTTTGGGGAGATTATACCTAACCCTGGAAGTAGAATTCTCACTGCCACAGACACTTAGGGATTTTTCTCCCAAAGCATACCTTTCTTCGAAACGGCATTTCGCTGTGAAGAATTGATTTTCGTACCTGTAGAGTTCCTCGCTAGTCTTCTCTAATTCCTCGTCGTTAGTGTCTTCAGCGGCAAACATCTGTTCCAGTATCATCGTCAATACTTCTTCTAATTCCTGGTACCTTCTCGTCAATGTTTCAAATGCCGCTTTGATCTCCACCGCGCTCGACTTCTCCTGGTCCATCAAGGTGGTCAGTGTTCTCAACGCCTCCGTGAAGGAGATGCGCCTGGTAGTCCTCTTCCTCTGCTCCATCTTTTATTTTACCCAACACAACTCAAATTACTTCCTTTTTCCGACACAATAAATCCTTTTGTGTCCTGTCACGGTCGCCAGTTGTTGATTTTAAACTTGTTTCACGGTCGCCAGGTGTTAAATTACACCAAGGATCTTATTGAAATAACACTCGTTCTCGGACAAGTAATTTATAGTTGGATAAAATGATAAGCACAGTTAACAGTCCAGATTTATTTCACAAAATACAGTTAAATCTATTTCACTATGTACTTACTCGTAAACGTGGTAGAGTAACAGCATCTGACCAGCGTTTCTAAGGGAGAGAGCCTTTCTGTCCGTCGGACTATTTATTTCTTTACCCCCACTCTTTTCCTCCCCTTCTCTGTAACTCGATCCTTGCCGAACCTCCGCGACTTAATGGTTCGCAAAGTTGTCGATACGACGTGGAGTTGTCAGATTTAACAGGTAGTTTACACCTGTCAATTTTTTCGAAATTCTCAAGAATGACCCAGACAAAAATGTTTAGCCAAGTTGATATGCGGCATAGTTACTCTTCAATAGATATGAAATAACATATCTGAAGGAGATTCATTTGCAGGCCGTCTGATGGGTAGTTTACACCTGTCAATTTTTCGAAATTCTCACGAATGACCCAGTCAAAAATGTTAAGCCGAGTTGATATTCATCATAGTTACTCTTCAATAGATATGAAATAACATATCTGAAGGAGATTCATTGGTAGGCCGTCTAAGGGGTAGTTTACACCTGTCAATTTTCCGAAATTACCACGAATGACCCAGTCAGAAATGTTTAGCCAAGTTAATATTCGGCATAGTTACACTTCAATAGATATGGAATAACATATCTGAAGGAGATTCATTTGCAGGCCGTCTAAGGGGTAGTTTACACTCGTCAATTTTTCGAAACTCCCGAGAATGACCCAGTCAAAAATGTTTAGCCAAGTTGATAGTCGGCATAGTTACTCTTCAATAGATATGGAATAACATATCTGAAGGAGATTCATTTGCTGGCCGTCTGAGGGGTAGTTCACACCTGTCAATTTTTTCGAAATTCCCACGAATGACCCACTCAAAAATGTTCAGCCAAGTTGATATTCGGCATAGTTACTCTTCAATAGATATGGAATAACATATCTGAAGGAGATTCATTTGCAGGCCGTCTAAGGGGTGTCAATTTTCCGAAATCCTCACGAATGACACAGTCAAAAATGTTTAGCCAAGTTGATATTCGGCATGGTTACTCTTCAATAGATATAGAATAACATATCTGAAGGAGATTTATTTGCAGGCCGTCTGAGGGGTATTTCACACCTGTCAATTTTTCGAAATTCCCACGAATGACCCAGTCAAAAATGATTAGCCAAGTTGATATTCGGCATAGTTACTCTTCAATGGATATAGAATAACGTATCAGAAGGAGATTCATTTGCAGGAACGTCCAAGGGATACTTTACATCTGTCAGTTTTTTCGAAATTCGCGAAAATGACCAAATCAAAAATGTTTAGCCAATTTGATATTCGGCATAGTTACTCTTCAATGGATAAATATCTGAAGCAGATTCATTTGCAGGCCGTCTGAGGGGTAGTTCACACCTGTCGATTTTTTGGAATTCCCACGAATGACCCTGACAAAGATGTTAAGCCTATTTGATGTCTAGCATTATTCAATGAATAGAAAATGAGAATAACACATCTATAGCAGAAAGCCCCTTCCGAAGATAGTTGGCCAGGTCTTTAATGTATATCTCCTATGGAATTGATTGAAGTGAAATAAACCCAAAATGATATTTAGTATTGCAAAAGTGAGCCAGAAAATACCATAATGACGCGATGGGAGCACGGTTATAAACCCACTGATTTCCTAATTCTCATTTCTCATTCAAGTTACATTTCAAATTGTTTGAGTATACGGGTAGAAATCCTGTGTTGCTAGAAGCGGAAAAACCTATAAACTCAAACTAAATTAACATTCAAACAAAATATATGCTTTAGATATGGAAAAGAGGAAAACCAGGGTCCCTATTCTTGAATCGGGGATGGAAGAAAATAAGCGTATCAACGCTGTTGTCAAGGAAACGCGTTGCATTTTTGATAAAACGGTAGAGAACGTCCATATCACCATATCATCACATAGCCCCTGGTGTCGTAATCACTCTTGAAGGCATTAAGCGCTTTATTAAGAAGGAAGTTAGCGCTTGATTAAAAAGGCGAAACTCGTGAATGGGAAATTCCACCTAATTTCGCAGATGTGACTACTAGAAATTTAATTTTCACAATATTTTCAAACATACATAAGCTCTAAATGAAATCATAGTTCTTGGTTGAAAATTGGCCGCATGATTTGGGAGTTAAAATCGGAGAGAAGATGTCATCAGGATGTTCGTAAGACAGTCCTTCGATTCTTGTGCCTATACAAGATACCAAAAGAGGAACCGATTCAACCGCCTGCCTAGTCAAGGTGCCGTCGTAACACTGATGCCCGCGGTAACCATGCAAGCTTTCGGGAACATTGTCAATGAAGATAAAATTTGTTCATTTTTTTCTTCTTCGAATATCGAGCCTCCAAATCGATTCAATCAGGTGGAAGTGTGTGTACGGTTTGTTTGAAATATCACAAATACATCAGATAAAACGCACTATGAAACCAACCCCTTAGACGGCCTGCAAATCAATCTTCTTCGGATATGTTATTCTATATCCATCGGAGAGCAACTATGCCGAATATCAACTTGACTAAACATTTTTGACTGGGCCATTCGTGGAAATTTCGAAAAATTGCAGGTGTAAACTACCCCTTGGACTGCAAATAAATCTCCTTTAGATATGTTATTCTATATCAATTAAAAAGTAACTATGCCGAATATCAACTTGGCTAAACATTTTGACTGGGTCTTTCGTGAGAATTTCGAAAAAATGACAGGTGTCGATCACCTCTTAGACGGCCTGCAAATGAATCTCCTTCAGATATGTTATTCCGTATCTATTGTAGAATAACTTTGCCAAATATCAACTTGGCTAAACATTTTTGACTAGGTCATTCGTGGAAATTTTGAAAAATTGACAGGTGTAAACTACCCATTAGACGGCCTGCAAATGAATCTCCTTCAGTTATGGTTTTCTATATCCATTAAAGAGTAACTATGCCGAATATCAACTTGGCTAAACATTTTGACTGGGTCTTTTGTAGGAATTTCGAAATATTGACAGGTGTAAACTACCCCTCAGACAGCCTGCAAATAAATCTCCTTTGGATATGTTATTCTACTTCCATTGAAGAGTAACTATACCAAATATCAACCTGGCTAAACATTTCCGACTGGGTCATTCGTGGGAATTTCGAAAAAATGGCAGGTGTAAATGACCCTTTTAGACGGCCTGCAAATGAATCTCCTTTAGACAAGTTATTCCGTATCAATTGTAGAATTACTATGCCGAATATCAACTTGGCTAAACATTTTTGACTGGGTCCTTCGTGGAAATTTTCAAAAATTGACAGGTGTAAACTACCCATTAGACTGCCTGCAAATGAATCTCCTTCAGATATGGTATTCTATATCCATTAAAGACCAACTATGCCGAATATCAACTTGGCTAAACATTTTTGACTGGGTCTTTCGTGGAAATTTTGAAAAATTGACAGGTGTAAACTACCCATTACACGGCTTGCAAATGAATCTCTTTCAGGTATGTTATTCCGTATGTATTGTAGAATAACTATGCCGAATATCACATTGGCTAAACATTTTTGACTGGGTCATTCGTGGGAATTTCGAAAAAATGACAGGTGTAAATCACCTCTTAGACGGCCTGCAAATGAATCTCCTTCAGATATGTTATTCCGTATCTATTGTAGAATAGCTTCGCCGAATATCAACTTGGCTAAACGTTTTTGACTGGGTCATTCGTGGAAATTTTGAAAAATTGACAGGTGTGAACTACCCATTAGAAGGCTTGCAAATGAATCTCCTTCAGATATGGTATTCTATATCCATTAAAGAGTAACTATGCCTAATATCAACTTGGCTAAACAATTTGACTGGGTCTTTTGTGGGAATTTCGAAAAACTGACAGGTGTGAACTACCCCTCAGACGGCCTGCAAATAAATCTCCTTCGGATATGTTATTCTACTTCCATTGAAGTGTAACTATACCAAATATCAACCTGGCTAATCATTTTTGACTGGGTCATTCGTGGGAATTTCGAAAAAATGATAGTATCGATTTCTGATGGCATTTTTCAGACTTGATACATAAAACGGCATGATGTACTAAAAAAATTAACTGAATCTCATTTCTGTAAGTTACGTAATTTTTCACTTAACATCCTCCCAAACTGCATTGTCTGTTTCGCTGCACCCTGTACAAAATAGCACTTAAATATTAATAGGAAGTACCCTGAATTGCAACAATACTTCACGGTACAACTAACCCGAATCTTTCTATAGGTTGCGCAGTTTTTTTAGTAGCCTTTCAAACCTCCTAATTTAATTACGGAATACCTATAAAACACAGTATGCACTTCAAAAAAAGGTCGGGTATGAAAATAAGAATTTCAATATGCTCAAAATTGAATTTGTTTATTGAAAAAACAATATTTTTACAATGTTTTGTCTACAATAACATAGTGAGAGCTAATATCTCATAATTGTTGGCCTACAATTATAAAAAAAGGCTGCAAATTTAACTTCAAACCTGCCATTTTATGTCGTCTCCCGCTTATTGTTTCCTCCACTTCTGCAGCTGATCTCACGTGTGTAATAAAATCTTCCATTGACTCTAATCAGGATGGCATTATAGAAAGAAAAAGTGCTATGTTGCAACGTTCTTCTCCACCTAAAATCGAATTGGAAAAGCCAAAACTTATAGCTGATCTCGGGGATCTCTATCTAACTTGAGTACTGGAGTGAATTACTATTCAACAATAGAATGTTCAGCTCAGCTTCTTCTTGAGTCTAAACCTCTCATGGATATCTGATCATGGCGTAAATTTTCATTATCAATGTGTAGCCTTTGAAAAGCTATGAAATATGAATTCTACGGTTCGCAACACTTGTATGCTCATGTGTTGATTGACGATTACTTCAATATACGTTGTTTTAGTGACATACACTTTACAGCTAAACAACTTGAAATAATGATATATACTTACTTCTGACTATTTCGGCGTAATTGACAACATCCTCGCTGGCTGCCATTTACATTTTTTCTATAGATTCACCGATTGGAGTAGTGTATATTTTGTAGTAGTATATTTTCTCTTCATCCCCATCTTGACTTCGATCTAAGCCAAAGACAATAGGGGCCAAATCATATAAATAATTAGCAGCACTTGATGCATACATGACTATTTTTCCGATAAATGGCAAAATTCACAATAACTGCACTTGTTCAAAAGAATGGTGAATACCACAACTACATATACGTGTTCCAACAACCAACGAACCAACACTAACCTCGTCTTACCCAGAGTAGCGGATTGATTTGGGCGAATTATAGGAATTCTGTTAAAATCAAAGTTCTGAGCTGTTAGAACAGTAGCGTCGATCGTAGAGATAACAGGAATAATATGTCATTGATAATCTGAATTTATGTGAGAAATACGGAATATTCCTGTTGAATTGAATGGGTCCATACTGTTAATCGTACTAATATTGTTGGGTTATACTTACGAAATGATTATATTTTACTAGATATTCCTGTAACATTTACAATGTTCTATTCCTTTTGCACCTATGGTTCCGAACTACGTATGTTTTACTGTTGTGGCTCGTAAATATGGCAGAATATTATTCTATATACACAGGAAATATTCCTTATGAATTAAAGGTACATAATCACTGCTATACTTACTGGTTTTCCTGTTGATACGACAGAAGTCACTTGTACCGGAATCGGCATGTTAGATTTCAAGTACAGATTGTTCTTATAACGGTCTTTTTCTGTTGTAATGATAATAATTTTGTTTAAACAACAGGAATTCATCTAACCAGAATTTCCCGGGATTATTTTTTCTCAGTGCAACCAACCTATGGATTCACAAAGGATCAGGTTCAAAAACGACTTTCAAAGTTAACTTTCATGCGTGTTTATATTCATAAATGTGATATCCTCAGAAGATGTAGGGAGTTTGCTAGGAATGTTTTCTTTTTGGACTTCCAAGAATTATATCTCCAAAAAAATCTAATGACAAATCCATTTATGGACCACCTCTATTCGGAGAGCTGCCACAAGACAATCTAAATAAGCAGCAGTATTTCTGTTTAATTTTTCTAATTTGGGTACTCTTATTGTGAAATACAACAACCACTTGTGTGGCAACGCATTTATCAATGTACCTGATTTTGAAAAGTCAGCTAATAATACAAACTTTTGTATATCCTACATTCTAGCTGTTTCAGTTCATATTTATTTCCAACTGTCTTTCTTTCAGTTTTACATTTTGTACTTGCATGTTCTAGGTACCAAGAGCGTTTGCATTTAGAGTAAATGTCCCCTCGCTCCGAACAAACTGGATTGTACTCATCGGTAGAGAAGTCATTGTTACATCCCTATTCATACCATCTTCAAGCTTCTGAGGAGTTTCATAGAGAAACCTAGAAGAATCGGGAAAATACAAATTCAAATAAACAAAACTACACTTTTGATTGCACACTAAATAAATCGATACAAAAACGCTTACGGAAATGCATCGTCGCATCCTGTTTACCATCCCTGACCTGCCTACTTGAATTGATTCAGTGCTTTCTCGAAATGTTTACATGTAAATAATTTTTCAGTTGAGTTTCGTCGATACAAATTTGCGAAGCATTTGATCTTCGAATGAATTTCAATGTGATACTTATAATCATATGAATGAAATATAATAAATACCACATAACAACTGAACACAAACATCATTTGTGTTGGCATTTCTATGAATTGCTAACGGCAGAACGAAAACACAATATTTTTCGAAAGTTACAAGTTAGGAATCAGATATTTATACAGCAGGTTATGAACTTAATTACCAAGGTCGAATTCAAAGTTTTATCTTCCAACTATGTATTTCCCAAAATAAAGATGATCTCCTTAACCGCACAAAAATTTTATCTTCTGAGAGGTTTCACTGAAACTCAGGATAATCGCAAAAAAATTCTAAAATTTCACGTTACTTAGTAACTTACGTAGTACTTACGTAAGAGTCTGCTCGAATATATTATTTTCCATTATTTCTAATAAACTTATTTCCTCTTCACAGATCCATAATGGCTGGAGACGCTGTCGCGGAAAAAGGTGAGCAATATTTTACATGAACTTGTTATATCTGGGAAAATTCAGTTAATCGAGTCAACTCGAATACAGGGGAAAAGAAAAAAAGTTGAAGAAATTTTTCTTTTTTTTTTTAGTTCTTCACCAAATATTCAAAATTAAATTAAAGTTAGTGAAATCGTACAAAATACCTGAAAAATTATGCAAGATCGATATTGAGTGTTAATATAGATTGTTTAGAGTGATTATTGTATACTATACTAGTTGAATAAAACGGAGGCCACATATACGCGATCACATTGGCGTTCACGAAAGCGATCAGTTTATCTATGAGCTCGCTTTTGCCACTAATGTAAAATACTTGCGAAATCGTTTCTGTTCTTGGTCCTATTTGCCGCTAGTAGTTTCTTAATATTGAATATGGAGGACGCTAGATTTATTGAGATGAATATCTCTAATTCACGAAATTTTGGCCGAAAAAAGTTCATGGTTTACAACATATTCGAGTTCACTATAGATAGAATTTTAAACGATCCCTATCATTCTATTTGTTGATTTTGATGGTAATTTTTCATCATATTGAAAGTGCCCCATTATTAAAATATGCTGCTTTATTATGTTCCTCGTTGGTTTTCAGGCCTAAGGAGGTCTCCGAGAAAAAGGACCCCATTCGTCCCATTTGGATTTCCAACGATGGAAGCCCCAAAAAAAGGTATTTATATGATAATTTATTTGATCTCAATACGAATTTGGCGAAAACAGATACCAGGATGGCTTAACAGAATTGAAGAATTTTACAGCTGAGAATGTATTCAACTGAATTAATGAAGGAAAATGGATCCGTTATTTTAACTAAGAAAACTAGGAAAGCGCTGAATTGAAGTCAGCAGCTTTTGTGCGCAAGTTCAAATTCGATGTCAGACGCACCTATACTTTCTCATGAAAAGATCTGGTGCTCATCTGATCATATAATCCTCTCTTAAGTCTGTCTGAACCTTCAAGCTGTCATTGTTCAATCTATGGTTGAAATTAATGTACAACTTAGAGACTCACCCTGTATACGACTAGTTCGTTCGGTCCAATATTCTCTTGAAAAAATCGTATGATAACATTCACAGAAATGAATAATTCATATTTTTTCAATTCAATATTTATCAATTGCTACATAGAAAATATATGAACCACACTTTACTCGCCTGTTCTAGGAAACAGCGCGTTATCATTTCGTCGCGGTGTCTGTAATTTTCGAATTTTGAGCCGAAATTGGTCTCAAACGACTAGGTTGGACTCACTGATGAATAATCCGTGGTCAAAATTCATTCTGTCCATCCGGCTGTGTGCGCTATAACTTTCGAAAGAAAAAACCTAGAGTCTTCAAATTCCCAGATTAGGTTAAGATCCTGAATATCTCGGTTGAGTTCGTTAATCGGCCAAATCTGTCGTATGGTTTCCGTGCTACAGCCACTTGAAATGGTGAGGGATTGGGATACGCCGAATCAGCGCACAGAACACACGGAGGGCTCTGCTACCAGTATGGTTTCAGATCTCAAGTCCTTCACTCTCACTGATGGGAAGAGACCCTATTCAAGTCTCTACTAGCTTTGCAGATTAGTACCCGAGTTGAAATCGCAACTCACACGACGAAGGGGGAATACCCCCTTCTAGCCCAGCATGCGGGCTTTCAACCACCGCCACTACGAAACCTATCCCAATAGGGCAGACAGGCACACCCCTCCAGGAGAACCAAGAAATGCGCACCTGCGGGCAAGCCCTCCCGTAGTACCAATCATACCGTCATTGGTCAGACATGCTTCGGGAACGTAGCAAATTTAAGATCTTGAGCATCCATGCCTTGTTGAAGCAGGTGCGGGTTACCTGTGCGGGTTCACCAAGCCCGTCGGCAGTAGCGTGGAATGGATTTTGAACAGCCTGGAATCCGGGTAGTGTCGGTAAGACCCGGCACACCACCCCTCGAACCAGGTGAACTCATTTTTCAGCCACGAACTGCCGCCCTGTACCACGACTTGTCTTCCCCAGTATTGAACAAACCCAACACCTTCTAACCTCAGTTCACCGAGCCGAGATGGACACCCAAATGAGCCAATAATACTAAGCCTTCCTCCCAATTACCGTCAATTCCCGGGGGACGAATCCCTCAACGAGTCTATTATTGAGGTCCTCTTCCTGAAGACCTCTCGAGAGAAGCAACCCAGTTGCTCACAACACTCGCACGATTCAATTAGCCAACAAACATCTTTCCGTTTGCCAGCCCTAGCCAGCATACTCCCCAAATATAGTTCCCGTTCATGATTATAATTACCTCATTCGAACAATATGTGTTCCCAAAATTCGGTCGCACAACAAACACATCTGTCGCTCTCGCTGATGCCCCTCTTGTACAGGAACTCGTTCATACTCCCGTGTCCAGTGATGAGATAACCCAAACACAGAACCGGGAAAAACCATTCATTTCCCTCGACAAAGTCAACATTAGGAATAAACCGAAATGTGACCCTGCCCTTACTACTTTCACTCCACCTTGCCTGCCACGCCTGCCTCAGCGCCAACTCCAAATCAGCCGCACTTTCCATGGAACTAGAATCCCTTTCACCAGCAAATTTCCTTTCGAACCCATTCACCGTTATCCTTTCTTGAGCTGGTAGCTCACTTCCATTCCAACAGCCACTAAGTCCCATGGCATTACACCCATCAACATCACTTCGGTGGCTACCGTGCGAAATACCCTCAGACATGCTGACATTACCACCCGCTGGCATCTCATTATACTATTTCTTGCATGCTCATGCACCATCTCCTTATACCAGACTTGCGCCCCATACATGGCGCATGCTCTAAACATGCCGCCATATATCACTTCCATCGCCTTTCTGTTCAATCCCCAGTCTTTCCTCAAGACACGCCCCATGCAACCCGCTAGTCTAACTAGCTTACAATTGAGAAGCTTTCATGAACTCTGAGACCCTCCTCAACCCTTACGCCCAAGTATTTCACACTACTTGCGTACTTGGTGCCTTTCCCATTCGATTTAACATTAGGAGGCCAATTAGAGGCTAACCTCCCTTTCAGCATCATGCAAACAGTCTTCTGCTCTGAGAGTCGTCCGCAAATGCAAATACCTCACTTTCCCCGTTATCGAACAACTTCAATGACTTGTCCAGGCACACGTTTCACAGTTTTGGTCCCGCAATGGAACCCTGTGGACACCCACGCGATAACAATCGCACAATGGACACATGCCTTCCTACCACCCTCGCCTCTCTCTCATTAAAACATGACTCCCAAAGCGCCATTTCCTCGCAACCCAACTCTCTCAGTCGGTCCAAGATATACCCCCACCTAAGGTGGTCAAACGCTCTCTTGAAGTCAATGAATATACCCAAGACATATTTGTCCTGTGCTTCATTGACAACCCTCTCAGCGTTCTTCCATGCGTCGACAGTTGACTTCCCTTTCGTGAAGCCGAACTGCCTCTCTGACATTCCTGAAGTCTTGCGCTCCAGTCTCTGGACCAAGATTCGCTCCAAGATCTTGCCCAACACAGGAAGGAGACAGATCGGTCTTTATGATCCCATTTCAGACTTGGGTTTATCCATGGACTTCAGCAAGACCACAGCCGACGCCACCCTCCATGCCCTGGGAAAATTCCCCTTACGCAAAATTGTGTTGTGCATAGACATTACAAACCGGGGTATACATCGCCATTTATGCTTAACCATCTCGGGATATACACCATCCATACCAGGGGCCTTCCCATTTTTCTGCTTTTTCACCGCCTTGCTTACTTCATCCATAGTGATCTCCTCGTGAGCACACTCCTCTTGAACTCTCTCATTACGTTCGGCGTCGATTGGGAAAAACTCAACCATCAACGCATTCATCGTTTCATTCCAATTCTGAGTCATTTTGTCGACGACTCTCATCCCACTCAGCTCAACCTTTTTCTTCTTCACATACATATTTTATACACCCCCCCTCATAAGTCCGTGTTCCCCATTCTCTCAACAGACCTCTTCCAGTCTTTTTGTTTTGCATCATGCATTTCCCTCTAATACTTTCTCCTGAGACGGAGAAAAAGCATTTTCTCTTCTTTCCTTTCTCCCCTTTTTCGTTTCTGTAGGTCAGTCGTCCACCAGGGTACCCTGGATGTAGTACAAACTGGCCTTTACAACATACGTTCATTCACCGAAGTGATCCATCCTTCCATAAACCGAACTTTCTCATAAGAACCAAGAGCCTCGTATTGGTCGAGTCCATGAATTCCAGCCTTGGCTCTAATTTCATTCTCATACGCCGGCAAGTCGACGCCTTTAATCTTATACCTATTCGCCTGAACCAGATACATACGCCCCTTTCATCTATAAGGTCGGGAATCGGGACGACACCACCATCCCGGTCGTTGACCACAATGGCTGCCGAACCGCCAACCGATTCGAAAACTCTCAAGGCGCTTGTGGAGCCCAACTACTCGCCCGTCCCTAACATAGGGTTCCTGCAGCATACATATGCTCAACCTTTCACGCAACATACAGTCGCCTTATTCGCTCATGACGCCGTAGCATCTTCGCCCATTCAGCTGCAGGATTTTGAGTTGCATTTTGACAACTTAATCGCCCATTCTCGCCCTCATTTTCTCCATTTTCAACTGATACTCGGGACACTTAGTACTAGATGTACTGTGCCCGGTATCACGCTGTAGACACTCCCTGCACTCGCTCTTATTTTCACATTCACGAGCGACATGCCTCTCCTTACGTCCTACACACGTTGGTCTTTACCTTGCATTCTTTGACCAGGTGCCGTAAACTAAGACACCTGTGGCACCTTTTAACCAAGCTCATTTCCTTCACCTTACAGGCAAGGAAATGTAGATACACACGGCGTTCTTTCAGCCAGTCATCCTTGACAACTTGTGGTACTTCGAGTACCACGTTGCCAGATTCGCCCTGGCCATTTCTGGCCTTGATCCGGACACCTCTATCAAACGCCTCCCTTTCGAGGCCAATCCCATTCCTTTTGTAGAGCTCATCCACCAGCTCTTTCTCGCTCATCTTTGACGGAACGTCAAAGACCAACATCCTAGAGCCCAATTTTGGGTCCCTCAACTTTCATACCGATGTCGTCGAACTTCTTACAGTTCGACAGACTCTCGAGCTCTCCGGCGGTTTTCGTCTCTATGATTATACCGCCCTCTTTCCTGCACTTCCTAACCGCAGTCAGTCTAACGTCGACCGCGGTACCCACCTCAGCGAGTACCTTTCGCTTCACGTCTTCACTATCGAGCTTCCCGCTCGAATCTTTCACAACTAGTGCGTAAGACTTAGGGGCCTCTCTTTTAGGAGGGGGGTTACCCTAAGTGCAGACGCACTCTTCTCTTGCGCAACACTACCTCTTGCGCCCATAGTAGCAATCTGAAGAATTCTCCATAGAAAAATTTGAAAGAAAAATTTTCGTATTTCACTTAAATTCCACTGAAATCTCCAAACCGCCACTTCATAACCTATTACTTACTATATTTCATCCTAATCAGATTTCCTGACTTTTCTGAGGAACAAAAAATTAAGAGAAAAATTCAGAGAATTTTTTCAGAAATTCATATATTTCATTCCGTTTGAATTTTATTCTAATCGACACCGGAAACTCGAAGGCTCTGTTTTAATCCAATCAGATATGTATAATTTCACGAAACTCAGCCATTAAAAGGCCATCTCAATCAGGCGATTCAACACCGCTGTTTTTTTTTATGGGAATCTTTTGATAAAATAGTGATTAACGGGATAGACTCACCATTTTTCTAAAAAGCGATTGAAAACTTTGACAAAAGAATCGATATCCGTGATTGCGGTGGACATTTATCAGATATCATTTTCCATTCATAATTGCAAAAGCGAAGGATATTTTTAGTTTTAGCGCATTTTTCTGAAAATTTATTTTGGGTTGTCGCACCTTGTATTTGAAACACTTTGAATTCAATTGAAAAAATCTAGAAAAGCACTGACGTGAGGTCAGGAGCTTTTGCGCGCTTGTTTAAATTCTTTCCCAAAGGAGTCACTGCTTATTGATCCCTCCAAACGCAGTTTTACTTTGTGAAAGACTGATTTGGAGATCTCTTTTCATATGGTCCTACGAACTTATACATCATTTCTCAATCGAGTAATAGATTCAAATTCGATCCGATTCGTATTTTTGGAAATATTTGAATGTGTATATCTATGACCCATTTGACGGATTTTACGCATTCACGATCGCGGCCATCGTATTTGAGTAGCAAATCAATGAACCTACAAGCTATTGTTTTTACATCAAATACTAGATTTAAATTGGATCTAATCTGTACTTTTGGGAATATTGGAAAAATGAAATTGCGAATGGGTATGTCTGCGGAACCATTGGGTGGATTTTACCCATTCACGAATTCAACTTTCATAATAAGGCCCCACTCCTTCTCTACAAATATCGAGTCATTTCTCTCAGAAGTTGATTTGTTTGCTTCCGGTCTAACCATGGATAGTCAACATAATAACTGAAAGAATATGCCGATAGACTAGATAATTGTTGAGCACATTAAGTTTCATTTCGATAGCTGAATTCGCGAATTGCTAAAATCCACCCAATGATTCCTCAGATATACCTACTCCAAAAATGAAGATAGGATTGCATTGATATTGATAATTGACTGAAAAAAAATTCGAAGGCTCATGAAGAATTTCGTGAGGACCATTTGATTAGTTGATCGCAAAATATAAATTATCTGAAAATATTTTTCTTTCTTGATGTTGCTTATGAAACGATCATCACGAAATTCCGCTCATATTTGCACATGAGCAGTTTCTAACTAGTTACTCAGTTTCATTATGATCGGATCCCTATTTTTTGAGTTCGTCCATAAATAAGAGCGATAACGAGAAAAGATCCAAAGAATTTGACATAATTTTACCCAATATCTCCGAAGATAAATAACGGATCAAATTGAAATTAAACACCGTTGTTGAACACTTACTTCAGGTCTATGAGATTTTCTATTCAAACAGATAAACATTTCCAAAAGTAATTGTTTTTTGGGAAGTTGGAAAATTTTCTAATCATCTTTCATTTCAATTTTTTACCTTGATCAGAGCTCAAGGTGGAATATTTGTTGATTTATCGACAGATATTCGTCCTTGTGTTTATGTTATTTTAATAAAAATAATAGCATGACGGATTGCGGATTAATTGAAATACATATTCCAAATACACTGCAGTTCAGGGAAGAACAGCAGCATGTGACTGATTTCAATGCCCTCTATAAGAAGATTACTAAAATTTATCGGTGGATTCCCAAATCCACCACAGATTTCTTCCTACCGAAATTGTGAAAAAACTACCAAAAATGTAGTCTTCTACCAGATCTGGTCACGTTGATCGGTGTTAGTTTACAGTTCGATCAGATAATTAGAGAGATATTGCAGTGTCAAATTTGTGTGACGTTATTAGCGCAAACGTTATTTTTGACATCTAAGAATGCGCAGATTCAGTTTCAGAATAACGCGACGTTAATAGCGTTAGCGTCTTACGTTATTTACGGAAAATTGCGAGCCGCAATTTACGTGGCGCTATTCTATATCGGAAGTATTCGTTAAGCTTCGGATCCTTTCGGCTCCGATCACTGTCATAGAAAAGCTGTTTGTTAATATGTTTTTTGGTTTTTTAGACAACTTCCTCTGATTTTTTAAATCTATTTTATAATACCTTTTACACAAAACTGATATTAGACATTGAGATTTATTAGTGCAACCACAGCATTTTTTTTCATATAAAGGTATTTGTTAGTCTTTCACTAATTGAAGAAATACTTTTGGAAGCAACATGAGGGGTTTGAAATTAGGAATAGTTTGAACCATGCCAATTCCCAGATAGCACAATAAAAGATCCTGAGGATGTTCTTGGGATATCGAGCAGAATATAAGTATATCCCAGGGAAATCCGAATTCGTCTATACCTCATCCTCAGGATATCCTGAGGATATAGAATGTTACTAAGTGGGAATCTCCCAGGTGGTGTTTTTGTATATCCGGAGGATATACTCCACAGACCATAAGCTATCAAGAGGACATCCTGAGGATGACTTATTTAGAAAAGTGGGAATTCCCCAAGCTGTCTACGCATATATTCTAGGGATATAGTTCCAAGTTGACTATTGGACATCCCTAATTCAGAAAAGAGGGAGGGGGTCGTTAGACTAAAGCAACGTACGTAATTTCAATAATTTTTATTCTAAAAGAAAGTCTACAAAAAAAAGGATATTACATATTTCTCAACTTATCACAGGGTACAATCATCTTCTTACATCTCTCTAGCCAGCCAGCAACCGATTTTTCCGTCTTTCTCAGTGTAGAAATTTTCGCAAATTCATCAGCGTCTGAAACAAAATATATAAATTGAAACAATAAATTAATTGCAGACTTATTTTGCTTACCATTTATCAATTTTGTAATATACAATCTCCAAAATTTCCTCTTTTTCTTCGCCAGTTAAACTGCATTGCCGTTGTCACTGATTGGGGTAGTCATTGCCCCTCCTACAAATCCATAACTACTGTTTCTTCCACATTGTGCAATCTCTTTGGCCTAAAATTAATAGTCAGCAAGTTACATTAACATTATGACAAATGACATTCAGACAGTTGCAAGTACTTATCAACACAAAATGTGATTTCAAGCGATGGACCAAAAGCTCCGGTTATAGTTATGGTTATCCAAATTGAAAGATTATCCTTCACCTATGTCAGTTTGGATAACCGTAATTATAACCAGAGCTTTTGGTCCATCGCTTGAAATTGAATATTTGAATAGTTACGGTTATCCAAATTGACAGATTATCCTCTGCCTATAAGTCAGTTTGGATAACCGAACGATAACCAGAGCTTCTGGTCCATCGCCTGAAATTGATTCATGTTATCCCATTTTGACCATTTCAAAGGACATTATTCAACCCATAGCATCAAGGGTAAAATGATAATCAAATACTCAGTGACCTAGCAACCATTAATCAAAGCAATTTAATCTCATTTCCTAAAATACTTTTTTTCTGAGAAGAAATTATCATTTATACTCATTAAAATGAATTGACACTTCGGTCCCATAGGTTGAACTTTCTACTCATGAATTCATTTAAATCACTCGATGTAAAAACTACAAACTATTAATTGAACTCACAACTAGATGAAAAATTTGCTCGTCACTTAAAAAAAATCTTAAATGCCTCCACAACTAAGCTATTCATTGGGAAGGTTATATCCAAAGAATCATAATAATTAGTTGATAATAATAATAATAATAAAGCCATTCTTTATTCTCTCTGAAAAGGGCATCGACCGAAGTCCTTCAGCCTATTGGTTGATATTTCATCGTTTGCTGGTTTTTGGGCTTTTTTTAGGTTTTGTTTTATTTTGTTCACATCTTGTACAATATCCAACACAATACTCAGGATGATGTGACACTGCGTGATCAGAGTCTTAACCATACTTTGATCACCTAAAAAATTTCACATATTATACTGTTTTATCGAACTGCATCTGATCAACTCACAAATGCTCGAATTATTTTGTGTACAATGCTTGTTGCATACATTATTTCACATTCCCCTGGTTTGATGTGTTCCACTCACTGTATTTGATGCTAGAAATGAATAAACATATAAAACAATATAAAGTGCAATAGAATATTCAGTGAAATGAATGGAAAGAATCAAACATCAGTCACTAAATTTATGAACTAGGCGTTCTTGATCGAGCTTAGATTCCAGTTCTGGTTCACTTTTGAATTCGATTTCGATTTCCTGATTGGCTGAGTTGCATCGACCAGCTCATGAGTTTCGTAAACAATTGTATACCCCAAAATATATGGAAGCCTTAACCAACAGGTACAGTTGGTACCACACATATTGTACCTAGAAGTGTTCGGGTATCCCTCCACAAGTTTGAATGCATACCTATTAGTATACCTACCATTAATTGTTTTATTTTCAACATTGTGATGTATCGCCCATCTAGCTAATGAAATAGAACAAATATCTGCTGTACTCACCTTAGAGTAGTTAAACAATTTCAATCTTTGACAAACCATGGGTTACAAAAAGTCTCCTTCGGTTAAGTTTTTTTATGAGAATAATAGGATAATGGAACATCATTCAACTCATTTATATTGCAAGAAATCATGGGATTTTCAGATGTGTCGGTTCCATTAATCATACCACCTCCATTTTCAAATCACTGTACTAACTGCTCAAATGTATGTTTCATAAATTATAGATGTTTCAATCTTACAAGCTCGACCTTCATGCTCTTTTATACAATGGCTCTTTTTTGTCGTTGGACCCCTTTGTTATATCTATTGGCTAGTTAATGAATTTTTTATACTTACACACCACAGGGTATAGAATATAGCACAAAATCACTGCCGAAATCCACTTTCGAAATTGACGAAAGCAGAACGAGTTTACTGAAGACGAATAGTATACCATTTCATCAGTTCATGTGATTTGTGATGCCCATAAGCCCATAATTAATATTACTCCAAGTCAAAAAAAGAAGCAAATAAAATTTAAAAAAATCGGTCAACATCAACACAGAATCTGTCAAATGTCATGATTGTCCGATCATAGATTATGAACCACAGAACATAAAATATATGAACTTATAACTTCCTAATCTGTCGGATCGATAATCAATGATCTAATAATTAATTAATTATTATATTATTACATTATTCACATTGCTACATTGAATTTTCTTGTATTATTAGATTATTTCTGATTTTTTCATAATCCACAAATGATATTCATTGATCTCAGCTTTCAGATATGCACCCAGATATATTAAAAAAGTGAATAATTCGATTTCTCACCTCAAGTTGGATATTTTTCGTTATTAAATGATACAACATAGATCCAACCCATAAACATTCTGGCTCTTATTGGTATTTGAACCAGCAATCTACGCAAAGGCGTATTTCGAAAAATTTGACGTGGATTGCATCGCAGCATTCGCAGCTACTAGAGGACATATTTGGTATATACGAATCCTAAATCGTATGGATATCCCAAGTTATACATTCCAAGTATGTCCTCTCAATGTCGAAAATTTAATGTGGGTTGCAGTTACTCAGAGGACATACTTGGTATATACGAACCCTAAATCATAGGGATATCCCCAATTGTACATCCCCCGTATATCCTTCCAATGTCCTGGGACATACGCCACAAATAGGATATTGAGAGGATATACTGGGGATATGGTGTGTTATCTGGGTTACATTGTGCAATAAAACTAGTGCCACCTTCTTCTGCAAAAGCACCAGCTGAAATTACCGGCCCCGATCCCTTTTTAATTTCATCCAGAATCAAAAAACTAATGCAGAAATGCAAATGATTAAACTTTAGGAGTTTGTAACACAAAAATCTGACGTCTCACATAACCTCACCAAACAAACTGATAACTAACGCAACGGTAACAAAAACGTGCAGCAATATGTCTACTTTTGAAACGGCCGTTAAAACCAAAACGTTATATTTAGCGTAACCGTGATAACATAACGTTTGCGCTATTCGAAAGTTGCAATATCTCTCTATTATCTACGAAGATATGGGGTAAAACCATGTCAAATTCTCTGGTTTTTTTCTCGTTATCCCTCTTATCTAGGGATAGAGATGTCGAGATGTGCAACTTGAATACGTTTGAGCATCCCATAGTATCGAATACTGTATCGGATACTTTTGTTGGATACTTGCTCTCCAAATTCATACTTATAAAAGCCCGTTGCAATACTGAAAATGATTTTGTTATAATTTTATTAAAACGGAATAACTGCAATACGTCGATTGACGATCTATTAACCCTGCTGTCCTGCATATTGTCACTATAGGATCCAGTAAATGTAAATGTAAAAGGTCGATGCGAACAAATATATTGAACTTATTTTATGGAAAACTGAAAGAATACATATCTGATTGGATTGAAACAGTCTTCGAGTTTCCGGTGTCGATTAAAATAAAATTCAAACGGAATCGGAGATATGCTTTTTGAAATATATGAATTTCTGAAATAAATTCTCTGAATTTTTCTCTTGATTTGTTACTCGGAAAAATCAGGAGATCTGATTGGGCTGAAATATAGTACTCGTTATAAAGTGGCGGTTTCGAAATTTCAGTGGAATTTAAATGAAATATGAAACTTTTCAAAAAAAAATTTTTTTACGGAAAATTCTTCATATTGCTGCTGCTCATCTATCAACCAAGTTTTATCTCGACCAGATGAATATTTTTCGAGTTATTGAAAAATCAAAATTTCAAATGGCTGTAACACAAAAACCTTTTCGCAGATTTGGCCCATTAACGAACTTAACCGAGATATTCAGGATCTTAACCTAACCTGTGAATTTCAAGACTCTAGGTTCTTTATTTCGAAAGTTACAGCTCACACGGCCGGACGGACAGAAATAAATTTGACCACGGATTTTTCATCAGCGAGTCCAACCTAGTCGTTTGAGACCAATTTCGGCTCAAAATTCGAAAACTACAGACATCGTGACGAAATGGTAACGCGCTGTTTCCCAGAACAAGCGCGTTAAAACATATTTATAGCAAGTGCCCCTGGGTAACGCGATATATTCTTCGAGCAAAAATGATTCCAATAAACCTAACGGTGAAAAATTGCGCACACTCTCCGGGATGCATTGCAAAGATATTACAATATAATGTTGATTATGACTGAATAGGCATCGAGACGTGTCTACTCTGGTTATATTCAGCATCATAGTGATCATTTACCGAGTTATATCCTAATTGGATGTTATGAACATTTAAATGATTCCATATTTTATTTTCAGTTGGGAAAATGAAGAAGAAGGAGGACAAGGGGAAAAAGCAGAAAAAAGTAAGTATATGCAATATTTTCGAATGAAAACTTCATATTGTAGGAAGTGGGTGATTTAGATGGGTAGAATGCAGAGATGCTTCAAAGAATGATGACTAGTATTTGTTCATTCGTCCATTAATTCATTCACAATACATATTCGATCAGGTACAAATCTACTCAAGTGATGTCGATATATGAAACGAACGAACTTTTTAGTGCTACCAAAGTGTTCCTTGATAATGATTCTTTCAGATTATATAAAACAGATTCAGTCTAGAACCAGATAGAAATCTACTATGTTAAGTCATTGATATAAATTTTGCTCATTCATGTGAGTTTTACTATTTCCTACTAATAAACAGAGAAACTCTCAATCTTTGCTTGATTTGTAAAAAATTAGCATCATACCTATTTTCCTGGCCTAGAGGTAAAAGGTCAAAGAAATGCAAACGTTGTACACGAGTAACCGGTATTCATGAACAAAATGATTTCTAGATATTGTGCAAACATAGGCCAAATGCTCGTCCTGTCACGTGCTCATATTTGTGCGTCGCGGAAGCATTAGTCACTCGGAGCAGTTTGGATGTTGTGGATCAAAATTAGACAGACAAAATATAACGAAAAACATCCTTATATGATCGGATAAGTTGAAGTTACGACAATGGCTACGAATTTTGTTTCGAATTTAGATTCACAGAAAAATTATTTGCTGCACACAAAATGTTTTAAGTGGCAAATGCGTCGGCGAAGTACGAATATGCAGTCCCTGAAGTGTCTGAGTAGTTTCGTGAAAGAATCAACGGTGAGAAGTCTGCCCCAGTTATCAAAAAATTGCTCAAAGCTGACATTAAACACCCTGTATCTCGCTTATTCTTCGAAAACGGGGTGTACATCACCAGGCAAAAATTACTTTCCCAATGTCATCCACACAGCTATATTTGTTTGTCCAGTTTATGGTGAAACACCCTGTATAAACTTAAGGATAAATCAATCAATCATCTTATGATGATAATTAATATCATTTTGATGAATCCCAGACTATAGATCCTTCTCAGAAGTAGTGGAATTTACAAAATCGGTGATAATTCAATCGACCCATCCCTAATTATGGATGTCACAGAAAAATAGTCCCAATATCAGTAAATTTTTATTAAACAGAAGGATTTGCTGTTATGAAAGATGAGGTTGAATTACTTTAAAAACATAACTCTCTACTCGAGAAATTTCAGAAGTTGGAATCGCAAATAAATTAATATCCAATAAAACCTGGAAATAATCCGAACGAAAACAAACCAAGGTGGGCCAAACAAAGGGAAATCCAATACATCTGTTTCGAGTTGGGATGAAAACAAAGATTACGATGATTCACTTACTGTATGGCCGATACTATGTGAAGTCGCGGAAGACTTATTGACAGATAACTGACACCAGTAGAGAGGTCACCGAACAGAATTCCGATCAACAAACGGTTCAGGTATCAAAGGAACCCCCAAATGATTATTATAAAAGGTTCCAAGAGCAGATGGGGAAGTTCAAGATGTTTGTAACAGTAGATCAAAATTATCGCTTAATATATGACTTCAAACCATTGAAGAATCAACCTATTCGAAGACATCTGAGTAAGATATTTACAAATCGCTATTTTACTATCGAGTTGCAACCAACAAAATCTGACTCAAAAAGTATGTTCTTCAAACTGGACTTCATGAAAGAAGTCGGAAGAAGTCATCATCAGACGCTACAAATGTTCTCGAAGGTGGAACAAAGGAAAAGAGTCATTTCTTGGAGAGTCGGTGCATTGACGCAGACTGTTTCGTGGAACACTGGCTGACAATGATATATTTTCGAAAATAAATTCGGGAAACTAGTTTGTGATTGATTGAAACAAGTGTATATTTTCGAGTATACACTTGTTTCAATCAATCATTGTTTATTTGAGGATTCAGCCACCAACCCATAAACTTTATTGTAGCTACCTCATATTACCGACAATCTTCACGTCTTGAAATAAACTGAAAGAACTCTCTGGAGTAACCCAAGTTGATTGTCATTTCAATCTCCAGACCTTCATCAGAAAATATATCCGAAGTTATTGCTGTTTTGACAGAGTTAGTCGAAATATTTCAAGAAGCAAACACCGCCTACCGGTTTATTCTCTCTGGCGATTCAAATGTTCACTCCGAAAAAGAAACGTTAAAATATTATATTGGGATCTTTTCTGAGCTATCGAGGGCTCCTAGCCTATCCCGTCCATGTACCTTCAGATAATATTTTGTTGAATATCACCGTCGACTCCGTTGTGAAGTTGGCATTCGAACCTCATTCATCAGATTATATGGACCACATTGTAATCATTTCGATTCAGAAGGTGTTTTCTGAAAAACGGAAATTCATGTTGTTACGAAAGTTCAACGAATAAAATACTGACGTCTTCTTCTCAGCTGTTATAACCGAGAACCGAGTATTTTCAGGACTGTATTCCAGAAGAAAAAGTCAGAATGAAACAGAGAAGGAAATATTATGAAAACAAAAAATACCAGCCAAAGTTGAAGAGGATCCCCAGCGTAAACAACTATACAATGCCATAATATAACTTTACATTCAGAAATCAAGAAAACGGCAAATAAGAAGAATGCAGATGAAATATCATCAATAAATAAAGCCATGTCGGATCTGATACGTCAGGAAACCAATAACTAGGGTATATACAGAAGAAGAGTCAACAATATCACCACCGAAAGCATGAATGCATCGCTAAAGTAGATGAAAGAATGAAATCTAATATGTATTGAAATTTCTGACCAGCAATTCAATGAACTGCTCATAAATAAACGGGGTAGAAAATTCAAAATCCATGTTTATGTTTCCTGTAGTGAAGAAATGAATCCTGGTAGCATCTGAGAAAAATTGGGACTAAGGTCTTCCGAGATATCGAGGTGTCATTAATCGATTACTAAACTCCCCCACTTCTAACACCACTCTGCCAAATATTGAATAAATGCATATAGCAAGATATTTTTCCTGAAGAGTAAAAGGTTGCAAAGGTATGCCCGGTATTCAAGAATAAGGGTGAGGCTGATGATGTTTCCAACTATTGGCCCATATATGTTCTATCAGCCCTATGAAATACTTTTGAGCTGATTCAGAAAAACTGTCTCTTCAACACCCTGGAGAGCATTCTATAATAACCGTAACGACAATGATCGAGTTGCTCGAAGAGATCATAAACCCTACAACAATGGAAAAGAGTATGAACTTGTATGTATGGATTTAAGCAAAGCTTTCGACACAGTGAACCACGAATTCCTGTTGAAAATGCTTTATCACTATGAAATAAGAGGAAAAGTGAATAATTTGTTCAGATCCTACCGTACTCGGAGAAAACAGGCGTTCGTGTGAAGTCAGAGAGTATCGGACTGAGGTTTGTGTCCCAAAGGTCTGTATATGCTGTTACACCGATGACACTGGCTTTCTCAAGTCGAGATCGTGGTACTCTACAACGAAAATGGGTCATGGCTGAACAGGATGCATGCTCATCGATCCCAGTAAATGCGTTAGTCTACAATGTAGATAAAACACAAAATATTATTTCCACAACTAGGAAGTTGAACCTAGATCTGCAATTTCAATATTCCTTAAGATGGAGCAGCCATATGCACGTATGGTGTTGAAAGATATCTATTTTCATATTCATGATATCTCGAATCAAGGAAGTAGCAGAGCAAATCCCTGCTGAACATACCTATTATTCTGTATTCCATTGTCTGGCATAGGATCATTATTTGGGGACAGTATAGAGATGCAGAGGGTAATCTTGATACGAAAACAATCCATAGAAACTCAATCTGCACGAGAAGCACAGAAACCTGCAGAGAGGTTTTCAAAGGAGAAGGTTTACTTACCGTCACGTCTGTCCTCATACTCAGTGTTAATTATGTCCATATGCGAATCAGGGAAAGTACCTTAGAGGTGCGTCTGGGAAAGAAACTCCCATGCATGAGAACTGCCATTAGGGGACTTATATAATCTTAAAAATCCTATCTTTTAGAGGGGAACTACTCAAGTTTTTCACTGAAGTATTCTTACTGATCAGGTTTTCACAAATTTTTTAAATCTTCAATGTCGAGGGAATCAAACTTGAAGGTCCTTTCTTTTTTCTTCTTAAATTTTTAGGGGATGAGAATAGGAAAACAATATTTAAGTCATCAAAATCCCAGTCTTTTGGAAACTTTTATCTCTTTTATTCTTTTTCGTATCATTTGTGGCAAATTGGAGAAAACAGAAACGTAGAAAAGCACTGCCGTGAAGGCAGCAGCTTTTGCGCTCATGTTCAATGTAGATGACCACTTCGGCAACGAATTTGAACTTACGCGTAAAAGCTGCTGTCTTCACGGTAGTGCTTTTCTACATTTTTTTCCCATAAATTACTGGATTTCAATTCGATCTGATCTGTATTTTTGGAAATATTAGAAAAATTAAATTTTGAATGGTTATATGTACGGAATCATTGGGCGGATTTCACCCATTCACGAATTCGAACTTCGTAATTAAGCCCCAGACCTTCTCTATAAATATCGAGTTTCTAAGTCGTTTCTTCCGGAAGTTATTGTGTTTACGGTCGACCTAACGGCTGACTGTGTAAACACAATACCTTCCGGAAGTAACTCTATATTTGTAGAGAAGGTTTGGACCTTAATAACGAAGGCCGAATTCGTGGATGGGTAAATTCCACCCAATGATTCCACAGATACACCCATTCAAAATTTTATTTTCCCAATATTCCCAGAAATACAGATCAGATCGAATTGAAATCCAGTACTTCATCGAAAAATTACAGTTCGAAGGTTCATACAGAATTTAATGAGGATGATATGATGATAAAATCACAGAATTTTTTTTTTCAAATTGTTCTAATGACACGATCATCACGAATTTGCATAAAGTTGTCTTTCAGCGTGTTTATCGAGTTATACCGAAAAAACAACGATATCGAAAAGAAAACCTCGAAATTTGACATATTTTTTCCCGAAATCTCCAAAAGTTATGATCGTATCGAACTGAAATTTGGTACACTGCTGTGAAATATGAAGTTCAAAGTCTGAGTGAAAGTTTTTGTCGGATATGATGGACGGTTTCCGGGAAAAAAAATTTTTGCAAAAAAATTTTCAGAAATTTTTTTTTAATTTACTGACGATATGATCCTGACAAAATTTGGCTCGAAGTTTCGCGTCGTTATACTCCACCTAAATGCCAAATTTGAATCTAATCGTTTCTGAAATAAAAACCGAATATTGAATATTTGAAAAAAAAAATTGAAATTTGTTTTTCAAATCGTTCTAATGACCCGATCATCACGAAATTATGCACAATGTTATCCTTCAGCATGTTCGAACTAGCTGCAAAGATTCATCACGATTAATTATGTATTTCTTGAGTTATACCTAAAAAAACAACGATATCGAGAAGAAAACCTCGAAATTTGACATATTTTTTTCCAATATCTCCAAAACTTATGATCGTATGGAACTGAAATTTGGTACACTGCTGTGAAATATGAAGCTCAAAATCCGAGTGGAATTTTTTTTTTTTGGATATGAAGAATGGTTTCTGAAACAAAAATTTTTTTGGAAAAAAATGTTGAAAAAAAATTTTTTTGCAAAAAAATTAAAAAAAAAAGAAATTATTTTCTTCAATTTACTGACAGTATGATCTTGACAAAATTCGGCTCAAAGTTGCGCTTCGTTATACTCCACCTAATTGCCATGTCGCTAACTTGCTCCCTTGGACAGTAATCGTGTCCACGGCCGGCCGGTCGGCTGGACACAATCGAATTTGACACCGTATTCGTCATCAGTGAGTCCAATCTAGTCGTTTGAGACCATTTTCGGCTCAATCATCGAAAATTACAGACATTTGGACAAAACGATAGCCCGCTGTTCCCCTAGAACATGCGCGCAAAAAGATCCTCCAAGTGCTATGCGACGTTCAGTATTGTTTTGTAATCACACGAGTACCGAAGAACAAATCTTGACGATTCTTTCAGTTGGAGTGGATGAGAAAAGTATTTCTGCCAGATTTGATTTTGGTTCTGTCATTGGTTTCTCAAAAAAACATAAAATCAATGATTATGTCAAGTCATTCCAGAGGATGCCTGTTCTTTAGCGAAATAAGACGTAGTCCCGAATTGTACGCAATGACAGTTATGAGTGTGTGGTATAAGTGTGAAAAAGGAAAACAGGACCAAAATTATACCTGTCCAAAGTTGTATAATATAATGCTATATGAAATGAAAACCTGAGAGGAACGAAATTTAATAATAGAGTGTAATGTCTGTTGCTGCTGAACACAATTCACCATCTAAACGAGTTACCTGAATGCTACCTTATTGTAATTTTGTTCGATCCAAATGCCTGTAATTTTAGAATTTTTTTCCGAAAATGGTCTCTAACAACTAGGTCGCACTCACTATTACGAATCTGGTGTCATAATCGGTTCGGTCCGGCAGCCATCCGTAAATCATGATAACGGCCGTACAGATAACCTTATCGACTTTCAAGGTAGGTTGCATATCAAAATGCGATGGTTGAGTTCCTTAATGGGTGAAATCGGTCTTACGGTTTTGGAGTTGGAGCCCTTTAAAATTTTGGGGTTATTTGCCTGTTACCTCAGAAACTACTTGAGTGATTGGATTCAAACCTGGCAGTTAGTTGAGGCGAAATGGCGTTTGAAGTCTCGGGAGGCCACGGTGACTGAAACAAACAATTCTAGTACTTGGTAGCCCACAAATATGACCAGCTTGAAATCAAGGAATTCTGTAGAATCACTCTGGTGCGAAATCGGCAGCTTTTGCGCCCATGTTCAACTAGGTTGCCAAAAGCTGTCATCTTTTCACGTGTTGACCCCGCCAAGTAGCTTTACATACTGATGGAAATATTTCGCGATTTTCTTACACGAAATTCTGATTGACCTCTTCATCCTGTAATTTTTAAATCAGGTACTTTATTTTAATTCGATCCGATCAGTATTCTTGGAAAAATCGAATTGAAATCCAATTTTCAAATGAAAAATTGCAGCTTCAGGGTTCATGCAGAATTTCGTGGATATGAAATGAATAGAATATTGCGAAGTATAAAAAATTGATAATATTTAAAAATTTTCGAAATTCTGTATCATCCTTTGTCAGCCTACTAGCAAGGAAAAACTACGAAATTTGACAAATTTTCTTCCCAATACCGACGAGAATTCATCTGATCGAGCTGAAATTTGGTGCGCCCTTTTGAAATACATTGTCCTCAATAGGGGCCGTGTGGACCTCCGTAAACACAATAACTTTCGAAATAAACGACCCAGAAAGTCGATATCTGTAGAGAAGGTTTGGAGCTTATTTACGAAGAGAAGCACCAATTCGTGAATGGGTAAAATTCTTCCAATATTTCCGTAGATATACCCATTCAAAATTTTATTTTCCCAATATTTTCGAAAATACAGATTGGATCAAGTTGAAATCCATGCAGAATTTCGTGAGGCTAATTTGATTGAAAGATCACCAAATCATTTCATCAGAAAGTTAAGTGTGCGTTTGGCTGAGTCAATACGTGAAAAGAGCAAAAGCTTCTGACAGTACGTCAGTGCATTTCTAAAATTTTTCAACTTATTCATCATCACATTGACTCAATTTTTTTTGGTTTATTGATTATTGATCTTTTTTGTTATTTTAGGTAACTTCCTGTGCGGGATGCACAGTCCTGAAGGAGCAAATGGTCATTATGACCAAACGCATGGAGGCACTAGAAAAGAGGTAAACTATCCGAGCTTCCTTTCACTAACAATCATTAGGTTTGTTCGTTGTACCAACATGAACTACACCAATTACACTCACTCCACTGATTATGTTCGATGTGTTTTGTTGTAAACTTGCACTCTGTTCGTTGAGGAAATATTGGGAGTCAGTGTAGTCACAGATTACGTGTGCGGTGCATAGAGGGAGGTTACTTCTGTGATGGTTATGCGTAAATATAATTCATAATCATAGATATCTATGGTTGTCTCTGGATCCTGGTTGGACGTGTTTTGTTCTTTATGTGTGGTTTTTTTTGGACGAAATTAATTTTCATCATATTGTTATTTGAAATAGAATTTTTGTCCCTGACGACTTTAGGAAAACTTTATGACAAATCTACATCACCTCGAAGTGGTAGCGAAAACAGAAGAAGTATAGAATTATGTTATCTTGGAGTGGCGTAAAATCATCTATCATATATTTGTATTCTGTGAGAATCAAAGAACATATTGAACTACACTTCATTCAGTTATCTGTGACTACACTCAGCTGCACTGAGAATTGGAAGTCAGTGGAGTTGGTGTAGTTAGTGTAGTTCATGCAGGTACAACGAACAAACCTATTATTATCATAGATTTATAAGGATTGAGTGCTAAAATAACTGGAATGGGCAAAAGTGGCTGTGACGAAGATATTGGAGAAAGAGCTTTCGCCCGTCTGTGGGTAGTAGAAAGGGTGAATAGGAGCTCAAACGATGGACTAAAACAGTTGTTCCAAGTTTTACTGACGATGAACTATAAAACCTACAAAAATTTCAAATACTTCGATCAGGTACAATCATACATGAGATCAATTTAAAAGAACAGTACTATTCTTTGAAGAAGGCTGTCTCATTATTTCGCTTCACGATTATTTTACGACCTCTATTTCAACTGAATGTGATTGGAATGGTTAAGAGTTGAGGGGATCAATCGGGATTACTTATGTAGCATGTCTTGATCTGCGAAATGATTATCATTAAAGATGTACCTTGCAAAATCCCCCTGAAGCTCATTCTCCAAAGCTTCAGACAAACTGCAACGTTCTAGAGAAGGCCTAAGCACAATACCTCTGAACCAGGCTCGGAATTCCGCCATTGGTTTGAATGCTTTTTGATTGCTTTGAACCTCATTCTTCGTGAAGGACCTGAGATATACCGAGTCACCCGAAGTCAGGTTGGGGGTTTCCATGGGGATACCTTGATGGTATATGAAGTTCGAAAAAAATCAGCAAACGCATCAACTATGCTAGATGGATTGTCATATTCAGTATTGTTCAAATATAGAAAACCCGGAATTCTTTATGTCCCCTTCTTGCTGTAAACGTAGGGCCAGAATGTAGACGGATCAGCTCTAATTGCAGTGTGAGATCTATGAATATTGTTCTCCGTAGCCCCCTAAACCTAGCCCTCCAACCATCTGTATTGTGAACTTTAAGTCTTCGGAATATACACGACCTTCCTTCGATAAGATCAATTATTTCCTTGGTATACCACTCAAATTTCTTGTTGAAATCCGTACGAAAATATTCAGGACACCATAAAGCGGATCGACGGCAAGGTTAAGGCCGAGTGCTCAACAATAACCGACCAGTCCGCAAGTATTATTGAGTAAAACAACGGAAAATTACAAACAAATTAAATTTGGTGATGCTTTCATGGAAGTCAATCTCAGGGGCAGGTCTGGTGAAGGTGAGAGAATTTCCTCTTTATTAATGCCGCACAGTGTCTGGAAAAACCAAATATAAGAGTATACCCGATGTGTTCAGAATGTTGTTAAACTGTTTCAAATCGTTAAAGCTAGCAATGTGATAGTTGAATCTATCCAAGATGAAGTGAAATTATTACCGCCTCTTTTGGCATACCCGAATTCGGGTTGATTGAAACCTCTTTATATAACGCGCGTGAAAACACCGATGGATTCCCAGCGATGGCTCCGCCGACGGGCGACGTATGGCAACATTGCGTTCTAGCTCCGCGATGCGTTAGCAGTGGCTAGGGACGTTCCGTAACGGATCTGTACTCTTCGAACGACTACATTTACGCAGGCAATTTAAGGTAGAATGCAATATCTATCGTTTTATGATTCCATATAGGGTGGGACATGGCTAATAAAGGTTTGATAATTACTGAATATGGATTATTCTTGATTACAGTTCAATATTTTCGTTTGGAAGTGGTAAAAATATATCTGAAATACGTTTTCTGACTGATAGCCCTGATCGAGATCTGACATTTATGCTTTGTTATCATCCTCTTCATCATTTTTGACATACCAAACTGATTGTACGTCGTTCCGATAGCGATGGCGGCGGACTTGATATCGAAGAAAATGGGAAAAATTCAAATACACGTGAAATACTTTCTGGGTGTTGGCCCAGGTGGACACCTGATTCTTATGCTTTGTTATCATTCACTTTATCATTTTCGATACACGAAACTGATTGTACGTCGTTCTGAGAGCGAGGGCGGCGGACAACATATTGATGAGAGTGGAAAAAATTCAAATTCATGTGAAATACTTTCTGGGTGTTGGCCCAGGTCGGCATATGATATTTATGCTTTGTTATCATTCACTTTATCATTTTCGATACACGAAACTGATTGTACGTTGTTCTGAGAGCGAGGGCGGCGGACAACATATGGATGAGAGTGGAAAAAATTCGAATACACGTGAAATACTTTCTGGATGTTGGCCCGGGTGGCCACCCGATATTTATGCTTTGTTATCAGTCACTTTATCATTTCCGATACACGAAACTGATTGTACGTCGTTCTGAGAGCGAGGGCGGCGGACAACATATTGATGAGAGTGGAAAAAATTCAAATTCATGTGAAATACTTTCTGGGTGTTGGCCCAGGTCGGCATATGATATTTATGCTTTGTTATCATTCACTTTATCATTTTCGATACACGAAACTGATTGTACGTCGTTCTGAGAGCGAGGGCGGCGGACAACATATGGATGAGTGGAAAAAATTCAAATACACGTGAAATACTTTCTGGGTGTTGGCCCAGGTGGACACCTGATTCTTATGCTTTGTTATCATTCACTTTATCATTTTCTATACACGAAACTGATTGTACGTCGTTCTGAGAGCGAGGGCGGCGGACAACATATTGATGAGAGTGGAAAAAATTCAAATTCATGTGAAATACTTTCTGGGTGTTGCCCCAGGTCGGCATATGATATTTATGCTTTGTTATCATTCACTTTATCATTTTCGATATACGAAACTGATTGTACGTTGTTCTGAGAGCGAGGGCGGCGGTCTACATATTGATGAGAGTGGAAAAAATTCGAATACACGTGAAATACTTTCTGGATGTTGGCCCGGGTGGCCACCCGATATTTATGCTTTGTTATCAGTCACTTTATCATTTCCGATACACGAAACTGATTGTACGTCGTTCTGAGAGCGAGGGCGGCGGACAACATATTGATGAGAGTGGAAAAAATTCAAATTCATGTGAAATACTTTCTGGGTGTTGGCCCAGGTCGGCATATGATATTTATGCTTTGTTATCATTCACTTTATCATTTTCGATACACGAAACTGATTGTACGTCGTTCTGAGAGCGAGGGCGGCGGACAACATATGGATGAGTGGAAAAAATTCAAATACTCGTGAAATACTTTCTGGGTGTTGGCCCAGGTGGACACCTGATTCTTATGCTTTGTTATCATTCACTTTATCATTTCCGATACACGAAACCGATTGTACGTCGTTCTGAGAGCGAGGGCGGCGGACAACATATTGATGAGAGTGGAAAAAATTCAAATTCATGTGAAATACTTTCTGGGTGTTGGCCCAGGTCGGCATATGATATTTATGCTTTGTTATCATTCACTTTATCATTTTCGATACACGAAACTGATTGTACGTTGTTCTGAGAGCGAGGGCGGCGGTCTACATATTGATGAGAGTGGAAAAAATTCGAATACACGTGAAATACTTTCTGAATGTTGGCCCGGGTGGCCACCCGATATTTATGCTTTGTTATCAGTCACTTTATCATTTCCGATACACGAAACTGATTGTACGTCGTTCTGAGAGCGAGGGCGGCGGACAACATATTGATGAGAGTGGAAAAAATTCAAATTCAGGTGAAATACTTTCTGGGTGTTGGCCCAGGTCGGCATATGATATTTATGCTTTGTTATCATTCACTTTATCATTTTCGATACACGAAACTGATTGTACGTCGTTCTGAGAGCGAGGGCGGCGGACAACATATGGATGAGTGGAAAAAATTCAAATACACGTGAAATACTTTCTGGGTGTTGGCCCAGGTGGACACCTGATTCTTATGCTTTGTTATCATTCACTTTATCATTTCCGATACACGAAACCGATTGTACGTCGTTCTGAGAGCGAGGGCGGCGGACAACATATTGATGAGAGTGGAAAAAATTCAAATTCATGTGAAATACTTTCTGGGTGTTGGCCCAGGTCGGCATATGATATTTATGCTTTGTTATCATTCACTTTATCATTTTCGATACACAAAACTGATTCTACGTCGTCCTGAGAGCGAGGGCGGCGGACTACATATTGATGAGTGGAAAAAATTCAAATACACGTGAAATACTTTCTGGTTGTTGGCCCGGGTGGCCACCCGATATTTATGCTTAGTTATCATTCATTTCATCATTTCCGATACATGAAACTGATTTTACGTCGTTCTGAGAGCGAGGGCGGCGGACTACATATTGATGAGAGTGGAAAAAATTCAAATACACGTGAAATACTTTCTGGGTGTTGGCCCAGGTTGGCATATGATATTTATGCTTTGCTATCATTCACTTTATCATTTCCGATACACGAAACTGATTGTACGTCGTTCTGAGAGCGAGGGCGGCGGACAACAAATGGATGAGTGGGAAAAATTCAAATACGCGAGAAATACGTTCTTGGTGTTGGCCCAGGTGGACACCTAATTCTTAGGCTTTGTTATCATTCACTTTATCATTTCCGATACACGAAACTGATTGTACGTCGTTCTGAGAGCGAGGGCGGCGGACAACATATTGATGAGAGTGGAAAAAATTCAAATTCATGTGAAATACTTTCTGGATGTTGGCCCGGGTGGCCACCCGATATTTATGCTTTGTTATCAGTCACTTTATCATTTTCGATACACGAAACTGATTGTACGTTGTTCTGAGAGCGAGGGCGGCGGTCTACATATTGATGAGAGTGGAAAAAATTCGAATACACGTGAAATACTTTCTGGATGTTGGCCCGGGTGGCCACCCGATATTTATGCTTTGTTATCAGTCACTTTATCATTTCCGATACACGAAACTGATTGTACGTCGTTCTGAGAGCGAGGGCGGCGGACAACATATGGATGAGTGGAAAAAATTCAAATACACGTGAAATACTTTCTGGGTGTTGGCCCAGGTGGACACCTGATTCTTATGCTTTGTTATCATTCACTTTATCATTTTCGATACACGAAACTGATTGTACGTCGTTCTGAGAGCGAGGGCGGCGGACAACATATTGATGAGAGTGGAAAAAATTCAAATTCATGTGAAATACTTTCTGGGTGTTGGCCCAGGTCGGCATATGATATTTATGCTTTGTTATCATTCACTTTATCATTTTCGATACACGAAACTGATTGTACGTCGTTCTGAGAGCGAGGGCGGCGGACAACAAATGGATGAGTGGGAAAAATTCAAATACGCGAGAAATACGTTCTTGGTGTTGGCCCAGGTGGACACCTAATTCTTAGGCTTTGATATCATTCACTTTATCATTTCCGATAAACGAAACTGATTGTACGTCGTTCTGAGAGCGAGGGCGGCGGACAACATATTGATGAGAGTGGAAAAAATTCAAATTCATGTGAAATACTTTCTGGGTGTTGGCCCAGGTCGGCATATGATATTTACGCTTTCTTATCATTCACTTTATCATTTGCCATACACGAAACTGATTGTACGTCGTTCTGAGAGCGAGGGCGGCGGACAATATATTGATGAAAGTGGAAAAAATTCAAATTTATGTGAAATACTTTTTGGGTGTTGGCCCAGGTCGGCATATGATATTTATGCTTTGTTATCATTCACTTCATCATTTCCGATACACGAAACTGATTGTACGTTGTCGGGAGAAGTAGTTATTGGAAATGTAGGAAATCAATCGATGCAAAAGTGAACATTCTTTAATAAAATTTTCTGAATCCGAAGTTTCGATTACTACCCATAAGAAGAAACTTATGAGAGTTAACGAGCAAATAAATAATTTAACAATATACATTATTTGTGATATCAATCAATATTACATGTGTAAGCATTATTAGCAGGAAAAATTGAATGGGGCACCATATATTCTAACGTGATGTCCTGGAATATTTTTACGTGTGATGAAAGTACGCAAGGATAAAATGAGAACCTCAGCTGAAAACTCTGTCTCCTTGTACGAGTGTGGTGAAATTACAATTTGTTCGATGAATAAGCTGAAATAAACATAATGAAAGGCATATTCTTCACTGAAAACCCTTTTTCCTTTCGAATTTTGTATGACAAAATATGTTGAAATAAAACCTGCAACAGAAAAAGGACAGAAAATCAACAGGAAGCACTAAATAATGTAACTTACATTTACTCCTTGACCTGGAGGGGATTTCTAACTGGTCTGGCCTTTCAAATATAGACGGGGTACCATACATTTTTACATATGATAGAAGAGCACATAGATAAATATACCTCAGCAAAAAAACTCTGTCTCCCTGTATTAGTGTGGTCGCATTTGAAATTGTTCGATGAATAAGCTGAAATATACATAATGGAGGGCTTCTTCTTCACTGAATCCATTCTTTCTCTCGAATCAAGAGTAACAAAATAACTTGAAATAATACCTGCAATAAAAAAAGAGACAGAAAACCAACAGGAAGCACTAAATAATGTAAATTACATTTACTTTTTGACCTGGAGGGGATTTCTACCTGGTCTGGCCTTTCAAATATAGACGGGGTACCATACATTTTTACATATGATACAAGAGCACATAGATAAATATACCTCAGCAAAAAAACTCTGTCTCCCTGTATAAGTGTGGTTGAATATGAAATTGTTCGATGAATAAGCTGAAATATACATAATGGAGGGCATCTTCTTCACTGAATCTATTCTTTCTCTCGAATCTAGAGTAACAAAATAACTTGAAATAATACCTGCAATAGAAAAAGAGGCAGAAAACCAACGAAGCACTAAATAGCGTTACCTACATTTACATTCTGACTGGGAGGGTATTTCTACCAGGTCCAATGTGATGCGATGATATTCCATATACTCAGAATAACGAAGAACGTTGCAGGCCTATTATACATGTATGTAACATATTATGAATAACATATATTTTGCATAAATGTATTTCAAAAATGTCGGAGGTTTAAGAATTATTTTCGACGAAAATTCGGCAAAGAGGACAGAATGAACTCATCTCGCTGCATTTAATGTGTCTATGCCTATTACAAACTCCACATTTTCTTGAAACTTCCGCGTCGTTTTCACATTCACTGCCACATATATTACACTTATGAGTCATGTCATCGGACATACTCAACAACATTCGACGAATCTTCAACCGGAAATTGTCCATGTTTTCGAAGTCTGTTAAGGGCCGATCCATCAATAACTTTTCGGCGAAGTATACGATGAAGGCTCCGCAATTATAAGTATCTTGCTGCTTTATATGTGGCAAGATTCTGTCTTCCCACTCCTCATATTGTATTGGATAGTTTTTCTCCTCGTAATATCTTCGAAGGAACTTTTGAAAATGCTGCCTTTTTCTCTTGGTTTCTTCAAAATTGCTCTTCGATGGGTCCAGATAAATAAATGTTTTCTCTTTGAAATCTGCAACGGCCAAACACCAGTGGTTTCTCCTCACTAATAAAGGCATTAATAATTTTTTATGGTCGAAATTGGAAAGCTTTTCGAAAAATGCCGGCTCCAATTCTTGAAAGCAATTGAAAATTCCATATGCTTCATCCGTGGTTAGGTACATCCAGTCTTCTTTGTCAATCTGCGTAATAAGGCATTGTAGGGCCAAATTTATTATCACGTCGAGGAACCATTGACGATCGTTGATAGACTCATAACTTTCATAAGATAATTCTGGCCAAACTGCTCTCCCGAAGTGACCTATTACGTAATCTCTCTCTAGTTTAACATAATAGTTATGATTTTTCACTATACCATTTGGAAATTTTAAAATATCCGAAGTGATGGCTTCATGTGGCTCTATAGTATTTTCATTTATAGTCAGCCAACATCTCCTCTCTATTGATTTATCAGGGTATCTTGGATCTACGATTTCTGGTAGAACATAAAACATATAGAATTCTTCCAACTTCATCTTCATATGCTCTTTCCAAAAGTTCGAATCCCTATATATTCTTGTGACATGCATCCCCCTAAACGTCCATACGACGAAATCACACCATTCTCTACCGGAAATATTAAGCAGTCCTTGTATTTGATAGAAATACTGATGTGACTTTGATAGTTTACCAGTACTGTCCAGATATTTAGCCTCAAGCGGGTAACAATCCTTTATGCTGTATGGGCACTTTATTTCCAATAACCCATCCGAATTAACCAAACCATCAGGGGAACAACCCAAAATGGTGTTTCCTCTTTAATGAGTAAACCACATTTAACTACTTCGTAGGATGGATTCATTTTCAGATATTCGTTGAAACAGGTATCTTCATTTTGAATACCATGCTTTATTGCTGGTACCGAAGGAACAGTGGAATATCGGATCTCTTTCACTATATTTCCTAGGCTCTTCTCTGTTGTGGCCATACAAACTCTTCCGAAAAATGAAGATGTAAGCCTGATCTTTCTTTCTTCCATCCACTTTTCATCCAGACGCTGATTCCTCGTTTTATACTCCAAATATTTCAGGTCATCTGAATCAGTTTTGAATTGGGACAAAAATTCGATGCATGCCTCCTCCAAATTTTTTACCGAATGTTTTGTAAATCTATACTGCATTTCGTTCTTCATCTTCCCTGCCAGTTTATTTAAGTAAGTCTGATCGAAGTTGCTCCGGTTTATCATTTTCCTCTTTTTGTCCCATTCTTCCTTTTGTGACAGATCATCCATAGGTGCCAGAAAATCTGTTCTCCTTTTTCGAGACGTACACCCTTCTTTAGGTATAGCCAACTTTATCTCTTTATGATAGCTCAGCATTTTTTTTCTAATTAATCTTAAAACTCTACTACATCTCTGGGGATTATTGGTGGTGATGATCAGATTTTTCACAACTGAAAACCAATTCTCTACGGAAGCATTGCTATACCCCCAGAAAGTATTTCACATGAATTTGAATTTTTTCCACTCTCATCAATATATTGTCCGCCGCCCTCGCTCTCAGAACGACGTACAATCGGTTTCGTGTATCGGAAATGATAAAGTGAATGATAACAAAGCATAAATATCATATGCCGACCTGGGCCAACACCCAGAAAGTATTTCACATGAATTTGAATTTTTTCCACTCTCATCAATATGTAGACCGCCGCCCTCGCTCTCAGAACAACGTACAATCAGTTTCGTGTATCGAAAATGATAAAGTGAATGATAACAAAGCATAAATATCATATGCCGACCTGGGCCAACACCCAGAAAGTATTTCACATGAATTTGAATTTTTTCCACTCTCATCAATATGTTGTCCGCCGCCCTCGCTCTCAGAACGACGTACAATCGGTTTCGTGTATCGGAAATGATAAAGTGAATGATAACAAAGCATAAATATCCTATGCCGACCTGGGCCAATACCCAGAAAGTATTTCACGTGTATTTGAATTTTTTCCACTCATCCATATGTTGTCCGCCGCCCTCGCTCTCAGAACGACGTACAATCAGTTTCGTGTATAGAAAATGATAAAGTGAATGATAACAAAGCATAAGAATCAGGTGTCCACCTGGGCCAACACCCAGAAAGTATTTCACGTGTATTTGAATTTTTTCACTCATCCATATGTTGTCCGCCGCCCTCGCTCTCAGAACGACGTACAATCAGTTTCGTGTATCGAAAATGATAAAGTGAATGATAACAAAGCATAAATATCATATGCCGACCTGGGCCAACACCCAGAAAGTATTTCACATGAATTTGAATTTTTTCCACTCTCATCAATATGTTGTCCGCCGCCCTCGCTCTCAGAACGACGTACAATCAGTTTCGTGTATCGGAAATGATAAAGTGACTGATAACAAAGCATAAATATCGGGTGGCCACCCGGGCCAACATCCAGAAAGTATTTCACGTGTATTCGAATTTTTTCCACTCATCCATATGTTGTCCGCCGCCCTCGCTCTCAGAACGACGTACAATCAGTTTCGTGTATCGAAAATGATAAAGTGAATGATAACAAAGCATAAATATCATATGCCGACCTGGGCCAACACCCAGAAAGTATTTCACATGAATTTGAATTTTTTCCACTCTCATCAATATGTTGTCCGCCGCCCTCGCTCTCAGAACGACGTACAATCAGTTTCGTGTATCGGAAATGATAAAGTGACTGATAACAAAGCATAAATATCGGGTGGCCACCCGGGCCAACATCCAGAAAGTATTTCACGTGTATTCGAATTTTTTCCACTCTCATCCATATGTTGTCCGCCGCCCTCGCTCTCAGAACAACGTACAATCAGTTTCGTGTATCGAAAATGATAAAGTGAATGATAACAAAGCATAAATATCATATGCCGACCTGGGCCAACACCCAGAAAGTATTTCACATGAATTTGAATTTTTTCCACTCTCATCAATATGTTGTCCGCCGCCCTCGCTCTCAGAACGACGTACAATCAGTTTCGTGTATCGAAAATGATAAAGTGAATGATAACAAAGCATAAGAATCAGGTGTCCACCTGGGCCAACACCCAGAAAGTATTTCACGTGTATTTGAATTTTTCCCATTTTCTTCGATATCAAGTCCGCCGCCATCGCTATCGGAACGACGTACAATCAGTTTGGTATGTCAAAAATGATGAAGAGGATGATAACAAAGCATAAATGTCAGATCTCGATCAGGGCTATCAGTCAGAAAACGTATTTCAGATATATTTTTACCACTTCCAAACGAAAATATTGAACTGTAATCAAGAATAATCCATATTCAGTAATTATCAAACCTTTATTAGCCATGTCCCACCCTATATGGAATCATAAAACGATAGATATTGCATTCTACCTTAAATTGCCTGCGTAAATGTAGTCGTTCGAAGAGTACAGATCCGTTACGGAACGTCCCTAGCCACTGCTAACGCATCGCGGAGCTAGAACGCAATGTTGCCATACGTCGCCCGTCGGCGGAGCCATCGCTGGGAATCCATCGGTGTTTTCACGCGCGTCTTTATATAAGTATCTCGCTACCATACAGGCACTGTTATGTCTTGAGCAGTTCAGTAGGTTGATGATATCAAGTAAATTAGTTCTAGGAGTAACTAAGAAGACGAATACATACAAAAGGGTGTGATTGCGAAGCAATAATCGAGCTCATCAGCGTAATCTCTGATGGTAACCAAAACTCCGGCACCGCGGGTAACCGCACTACTCCCAATGTTTCTATCATTTCTAAACACCACATAAACAAACAGCTGGGCACTAAACACGTTTGACTGCTGCCACGTCTTAGATACAAAGACGATATAATACACTCTTGAAGAAACAAACCTGTAGACTCGTGGGTATTGAGTCCTGTAACATTCTGGTAGTTAGCGCTTACGGAAGGTGTTTTCTACTCCGACCCTGTTACAGGTTTTCCGAAACGATTCTAGGCTCCCTTTGAATCTATTTAATTTTCATGTTTGAATCTCCTTCAGTTGCCCTGCGTTAACCTGAAGGTATTAAACCATTTGCTTTGGATTTTTATGTGAAGTAATAAACAGGTCTTTGAACCTGTCCAATAACTTTATTTCTCTGAATCTGACAATAATCTCCATTGCCAGTTTGTTTGCCTGGAAAATAAGCTTCAATCTGGGTCTTGCTGGCTGCCCGTTATCATTTTCTCCCAAACGAAGAGACTTAAAATGTGCCCGATCAATCCCCTGCACAAAACGCTTCACTACCTAATGTACGATATCCCTCTCTCAGTTTGTTTGTCCTCCTCAAAGATCATTACATTTTTTTCACGGACCGCCCTCTCTGCACCGCCTCAGAGACCGACACATTACTTGGCTCTCTTGCCTTCAAAGCTTCCACCTTTGCCTTGAGGTTGGCGAAAGCCTACATGAGTACAAAAACTTGGTGCAGAGCAATAGTGGAATCCTCGCAGAGAAACTTCAAAATTCTCTTCTTTTATTGCATGTACTTAATCTCCTACGCAGTCACCTTCGAACAAGCAGGGATGGCGTGAATTGGTCTTCTGCATGGGACACATTCAAAATAATTATCGTTTACTTCCACGTCCTCTGTTCATTACTTTCTTGGTAAATGACAATATCGGCGGTAAAGAACGATATCTGCTGGACAGATGTTCCTGATAGTGCCGAAAAACTTCAATTCTGCTAGAAATTAATGAAATTAAACACAACTAAAATTTTTATAGTCCACAAATTGGGACGAAATCAGCAACAAGCAGCACCACTGAATGGAGGAAGACTCAATCTTCTTATACCAAATACCGCAATTATCTCGAACAAAAACTGAAACAGAAGAGCTATTAATTGTGGAGCAATTTCTCAACTCTGCATATATTTCACATATCTCTAACTTTCATGATACTCCGTTATGTTGAGGTCGCTTCTAGAAAATCTCTCACATCTGCGTAATCATTGGATGGATTGTACTCATTCACGAATTCGGCCTTCGTAATTGAGGTCAAACTCACTCTACAAAAATCGAGTGGCTGGTGTGCTTCTTTCAGAATTATTGTGTTACGATCTACTCAATTTTGGGTCTGAATTTTGAAGGTCTGTGAAGGCCGGGACACACTTAACCGCACCGAGCCCTCGTCAACACACGGTCGAGTGTTGAACATGCTACGGAGATAAAGAAAAACGAGACTTTTTAACGTTAAAGCCACATATCGCACCGCGCCAGCACCTTCGCCGTGCTAGGAAACCGCCGAGCCAGCATTGTAACAGAGTAAGTACCTGAGTTTACTTTTTGACGGTGAAGGTGCCTCGTGCTACACGAAAGGCGAAATTTCATGTTCTGGACGATCAGAGTGATGCTTAGTGAGGTGTCCTTGATGGTGATACAAATAATTATACACTTAATCGGATGAAACGTTCTTCATTCAATATTTCACACATGTGTTTCTCATTGTCTACAGAATACATATCAAATATAGAGCGAGAATGATGTACATATTGTAACGTCATATACTACACTAAGTATCGGAATTCCATCATTCATGAGACGTGGAAACAGAGTATTGGAATATTCCTCAATAGGTCTTGATTTCTATTCACTGTCTTCCTAAATCCTCATCTTTGTTTCCTCACATTTTCCTCTTCATCTTCTTCCTCTAGTGTCGAATCAATTTTTTGGAATTTTAAAGCATGATCGACAACGAGAAACACACCGCGCTTAGAAGGGTACTGAGGAAGGATTGAGGACCGTCGCTCGTAGCGGTGTCGGACAAGTGTGTCTAGAATCCCATCTGGTTCCAAGGTAAGTAGGTCTGATGATCGGCAATGACGGTGAAATTGCAGTAACCGAATTCGTTGGACATCGCTTCTGTGCTGGGGATTTGGTTGATTGGATGTTAAGCTCAGGTTAAGGTGGAATTTTTGTGGACTCATCGACAGATATTACTCCTTTTGTCTATGTTAATTTTGGACAATTTTGGATGACTGCACTGCAGCTATTGTAGTTATAATGGTCAGTCGGCAGGATTGAACTGAATTTGACCTAATAAATAAGCTGAACCTTATTGTTCGACATTCAGAAGAAATAATAGAAAAACAATTCTGAGAAGAGACGAAGAAAAGCAGAGAATTACCGAGCTGTGCTTTGTAGACTTCTGTTACAGTATGCTGATAATCTTTTGTTCGTTTCAATTCCATGTTGCGAGTTTTAGGTTGAAGAAAAAAATTACGCAACCGACTAGATCAAACTCATTTCATATACCAAATCAGATTGGATGAAAGTTATCATTTTTCTAAAGTTGTATTCTATATTTTCAGGGTCCAGGCTTTGATGCCGCCTCCAGAAGAACCTACGATGTGTGAAGAGGTTTGTATTGGTTTTTATATTCCAAGGATAGACTAAAAATTAATATACAGGGTGAGTCTTTGAGTTTTATATAATTTTTAGTCGTGAATTCCTTCCATCCAATAAAACACATTTTTCATTTTCAATTTTTTCAGATTCGGCTCCAGTTAAAATATCGTGGCTGTGAAAATCTTCCAAAAGATCAGTATTGCTTTTGTAGCACTGATATGGTTATTTTGAATGAAATGAATTTTGATGTGAAGTTTTCCATCACTGTGCCACATATTCTCCAGTAATCACTTTTATCCTACTTAAATCGGTTTGCTAGTTATACACTAATCAATTCATAAAACTTTGAGTTATCAACATGAAGAAAGCAGATATGCTTTATCCATTTTAGAATACTTAATTATTCTTTACAATTTTTTTCAGAATACTTAATTATTCTTTACAATATCACCTGGAACCCATCGTTTTCCAGATATTCGAGGTTGAATGTTTTAAAATCTGATAGGAATTCGAGAAATTTCCTTATTTTTGTGGATCCTCCCTGAGCTAATAAAGGCCTTCAATTAAACTCCGCCCACTATATTGCGGATCACACTAAATCTTGAGAATTAAGTGACTGAATGAGTTTTCTTAATCAGGTTTCTCTGAGTTTCAAGCAATATATTAGTCATTCTGAAATGCGGATCACCATGAGTCATATCTGCGTTGAACTTGCAAACATAGCACATTGAGAAATATTTAAATGCTTAGAAATACTTACCTGAGCCGAATCTGGCGAAATGGCAAATAAGAAAGTGTTTTATGTGAGGAAAGGAATCTATAGTTAAAAAGTATAACTCAAAGACTCACCCTATATATGGTGTTCTTATAATAAGATCAATTTTTGAAAGATGAATATGGTGAATATGAAAGCTGTAGGAAAGCACTGAGATGAAGTCGGCAGTTTTTGCACGCATGTTTGTATTCTTTTCCAAAGCCGTCATCTTTCCACTTATTGACCCCGCCAAACTCACTTTAACTGCCTGATCAATGTTTCAATCAAGTACAAGCTTTAAAATCGATCCAATTCGTATTTTTGGAAATATTGGAATAATGGAATTTTTAATCAATTTATCTACTGTACTGTACCAGGTTTTAAATAATAAGATTTCCCTATATTTAAATGTTACGCCCATGTGCTATACCGTGATTCCCTTAATCATTGAAGGGAACGTTGGTTTTTCGTTGGTCGAGAAACTAACCTAGAAAGTAGAAACTTCGGCAATGATCATTAGCTTTTAAATTCCGCAAGGAACAAGAAGTACATATAGCACTTCTTCGGAATCACGACGAAAAAAAGGCCCATTTTATAGGCAGTCATTTTGTGCATTTAGTACTTATAGTTGTTTCCAGCTTATTATGAAGTAGGTCTCTTTTATATTGACTTACTTTTTGAACTGTTATAATATTTATCAAATATTTGGTTATAACTACGGATATATTGTATGGATTGCATAGTGGAAGCGTTCGTATCATTTTAACTCAATTAACTTGTGCTTTGTGTGTTTGATTACCACTTATGGGCGCCTAGATCTCTCGTTATGCATAAAAGGTCCAATAACCCTGCAACGTTTGACATAGCCATACAGTTATATATTGTTTATGCTGCTACCATTTCCATAAATGAGTTTTATAAGAGAAACTTATGTGTTGGCCAACCTTCGTGGTTCTTTGTTTCATTCATTAGAGATTGGATCTCACCGATTACCGGAGCATAACTGACTTCACCAATTACTGCAACTTGTTCCTGGTGTTATTTTATAATAAATATCGGTTTTGGAGTTTTTCTTAGGCATTCTGTTTCCTTCAACAAGAGAACCGCACCGAATAGCTAAATTGTTGTTTTATTAAAATTCTAACCTGACCTTCCTCTCAATCTTCTCTCTCATTCTCTGCATATAAAAGTATTTTGCGTTGCGAACACCAACGTAGAGTCCCATTCATTTCTCAAGATGATCAAGAGTAGGTAGAAGGGTTCGAAAAGTGTGGGATACTACGGAATCATTGGGTGGATTTTACCTGATCGCAAATACAATGTTCGTAATAGATCCCAAAAACTACTCAACAAATATCGAGTTTCTAAGTTTTTCCTTTCGAATTCGTGAATGGGTAAAATTTACCCCATCATTATGCAGTTATATTCGTTAAAACTTTCAATTTCCCAAAAGTTTCAAAAATACAGGTTGGATCATATCGAAATATGGTATTTGTTCGGAAAAATTTCTTCCATTATTCCATCAGAAGGAAAAGGTGCGTGAAAATATGACCGCTCTGGCAACGAATTTGAATGATAAAATCACTGTACAAGATTTCGCATCAGCCTTGTCCAACTAATCATCAAAAGCCATCGGAAATAACAATGAAAGCAGAGAAATACCACAAAATAATCCCATACCTACTTATTCCTAATATCTCCAAAAATTATAATCGGATCAAACTGAAATTTGGCACATTTGTTCTATGGATTTCAGCGTATTTGCTCAATATCTCAATAACTCTTTGAGCGATTGGATTGAAACTGTTCATCTGCTGGCAAACTTCAGTTCTATCTATTTATGTGAACTCAACATGCGGATATATAAATAAAATATGAAAATGTGGCCCTCCGATATGGACCGAAATGCCGCCCCTAGCAGAGTGGCGCCTGAAACGACTGCCTCGCTGCCTCACCCCTAACGCCGGCCCTGTCCGTGAGAAAGGAATATTTCCAATATTCAGCATTGAAACGAAAATTGTTCATCTCGGGAAATGAAAGATTTAAAATATACAACCCAATATCAGTCAATAATGATACGGAAAATATATCTAAAATATCAATTTACCGATGCAGTGTTGTCGAATATGACAAATTTCATAAGAAATCAGAACATTTCATTAAAACCTATAAAAAAGCTATACAAAATTTATTTTTTCTGGTTTTTTCAGGCTAGATGGTCTACGACAAATACTCGACAATTACTCATAACAGTTTCGATCGAATTCGATGCATATTCTAGATTGGCTCTGCTAACTTAATATTAAGTTAGCAGATCCACCCCTTAAAAAAAACAAAGAGCACGACAATTTTTTTTTCACGACAAATATGTTTTGGTCGTCCTGCAATCGTTCCGCTCATTTCCGGAAGAGAAAATGGTCATCTTATTAACTTCGTTACGTCGATGTATATGTATAGCCGTGAGAATGGAATATTTCCATTATTCAGCATTGAAACGAAAATTGTTCATCTCGGAAAATAGAAGATTTTACATATACAACCCAATATCAGTCAACAATGATACGGAAAACATACCTTAAATATCAATTTACCAATGCAGTATTGCCGAATATGACAAATTTCCTAAGAAACCAGAACATTTTATCAAAACCTGAAAAAAAACTAATAAAAAAATTATTTCTTCTCGTTTTTTCAGGCTAGATGGTCTACGACAAATACTCGACAATAACTCATATTATTTTTAATCGAATTCGTTGCATATTTTAGAATGGCTCTACTAACTTAATATTAAGTAAGCAGAGCCACCGCTTAAAAAAAAAACTAGAAGCGCGACAATTTTTTTTCTTTCACGACAAATATGTTTCGGTCGTCCTTCAATCGTTCATCTCATTTCCGGAAGAAAAATCGGTCATCTAATCAACTCTCTTGTATCACAAAGTTACGTCGATGTATATCCGTGAGAATGGAATATTTCCACTATTCAGCATTGAAACGAAAATTGTTCACCTTGGGAAATAGAAGATTTAACATATACAACCCAATATCAGTCAATAATGATACAGAAAACATACCTGAAATATCAATTTACCAATGCAGTGTTGCCGGATATGACAAATTTCCTATGAAACCAGAACATTTCATTAAAACCTATAAAAAAGCTATGTAAAAATTATTTATTCTGTTTTTTTCAGGCTAGATGGTCTACGACAAATACTCGACAATTACTCATAACGTTTTTGATCGAATTAGATGCATATTTTAGAATGGCTCTGCTAACTAAATATTAAGTTAGCAGAGCCACCCCTAAAAAAACTAGATGCGCGACAAATTTTTTTCTTTCACGACAATTTCTCGACAAATGTACGACAATTAATGAGATGCTTTTCATTGACTTCCGTGCAAGTGGCTCTGCTAACTTTATGGACAATTAAATCCTATCAATTTTAACTCATTGTGTCTAACCAAAAATAAAATGGAAGGAAATCGAAATACGATGGGTCAATCACATCAACATAGATTTTCCAAAACGATTTACCTTTTCCTCACTAGTAGAAAGCTTATTCCAATAGGTGTACCTGAAGACCATACACCAACTCCGACAGTGACCTCTATTCCATGAATACACTATTTCCGCCGCGAACTCAAACGGCTCTCCTAACAAGCATAAGATCAACCTTTATCTCGAACTCTTACCGCGAGCCATTTCCATATGTCCCTAAAATGGACTCTACAATGACCGAATCCATCGGTTCCGTACTTTTCTCAGCACAACAAAAAACTCACGAGCTAACCTCGCAAATACACTGTCACCAACAACGCTACTCTACTAGGGAGGAATCGGTTTTTTCAAATTTACTATTAACTATTATTGATCAACCCAGCCCTCGAATTTCTTAACATTATTTTGTCCCGAAGGATCGCCCGTTCTCGCGGTACGATCTACATTTTTTTTTTCTCAGAGCTATTCCCGCCGATCTCCGATATGCAACTGCCTTTTGTACCAAAAAAGTGAGGCTTTCACCCCTCTCAACAATTTCTCTTAGTCAGCTTTTCAAAAGAGAACTTCACTTAGGAAGTTCTCCCACGTAGGTTAGTCAAAAATTCAACTCCACATTTTTCTTATCTCGGGCTTTAGTTGGAAAATATACGCTTATCCTGCGATACCGGTCTGCACGAAAATTGATACTCGACCTAAGAACAATATTCTCTTTCACGACATCCGGCCGTCTGAAATAAAAACGAAACAATATTCGAAGCTACTTCGTCTCATTTCTTTGACTTCTTATCAACCCTTTCAGACATCTCAATTCGAAATATATTTCACACGGATATTAAGATCTTTCATTGTTAGTCTCGAAAACTTGAAAAATTTCTACCTCAGGTATAACAATGGTATGAGGGAATGAGGAGCAATATGGGACTAATTGTTAGAAGACTTTCATGGACACAAGAAGTCATTTCGAAGCCAAAACTACGGTAGAAACAGAAAGGGATATGGATATATTAGACATAGGAAGTATATTACTCTAGGATTTTATTAGATAGTTTGGATCCCCTTTCATAAAAATACCTATGGTTAATAAATTTCGTATGTTCTATTATTGAATATTTAATTCAGAAGTCATGAATTTGTTACATACTTGTGAAAAATTCGAGGATGTTTATTTTTATTGAAATATGAATTATTCACTGTCATGTTCCCACGAACTTATCACAGGAATTTCAAACCCGACATATTAATCTCTTCTTCCAAATTTTTCCTATAGGTTTTTTCGAATACGAAACTATGGGGACTTCTTCTCCATGAACTAAATATTGGAATAAATAGATTCCTCTTGTATTGAAGGTTCCAGACTTGTGTATTCAGAAGCGAGGGAAACTTTTATATTTTCGCCACCCTGACAATATACATATAGTCATGACTCAAATTAGTCAAAATGCATTTATTTTATGGAAATTCTTGAAAATAAAACAAGATGCAGCTCGGAAAATCTAAAAAAAGATCTGATTTGACTAGTTTTGATATGACATGTCAGTAACTTCCGTATATATTTCAGATTTTACATGGAGTTTGTTTGGTGATAATGCCTTATTGGATTCGTCAAATCTAGGAAAATGTGGAAGTTATAAACATAACCGATTGCGAAAGTTATTTGAAGTTGAAGATATTTCAGCGCAACGGTAAACTTGATATTTAAAGAAACTAGAAAGAAGGATATTTCGAGCCATATTGATGGATTTTTTTTGAACTCACAAGTGTGTTAATTTTTTTTTACTTTATAATTTGTTGTGAGCCCCTGTAAGTGGATGCATTTCTGTTGGGGTTCCTATTTGAATAAATTCATGGAACTGATAAGTCTGGTGATCATAATTAATTCAAAAATCTTGGAGAATGCAGGTAATAAACTACTTGGTCTGTAGTTCCTCAAGTCGAGTGGATCTTCTTTTTTGAGCAATGGTTTAATCAATGCAAATTTCAACTGATCCGGATAAAATACCTTATAGAATTATTTATTATGTAACGAAGCACATCTGATATTGACTTGATGGAAGCTCTCACCAATTTTAAGGGTATACCATCTTAACCACAACAATATTAATTTTTCAAATGGTTAAACAGTTCGACCAATTCAGTTGCACTGACTGGCTTAAGAAATAAAGACTTGTCACATTCGGGAATTAGGCATTCAAAGGTCCTTTTGCTCTGAGTTTTTGTTAACCTTTGTATAACATCATCGAGGTAATGGTTGAATTTATTCACAAATTTTGTGTTGTGTTTGCAAATTGCCCAAATAGTTTTCATTTTACATTCGGATTTATTGATCCTATCTTCATATTGTCCAGTTTTCTCATTTTTCTATGAAGTATCATATGTTTGTTTTCAACCCATTGTAATGAGATTTGAATTGAATTTTCGTTTAGATTTTTCAATTTCAACATTCTTTCATGAGCATCTCCGTCTTTCTTTTTTGTACACTGGAGTTGCTGTAAAACATTCATCGTAAATATTTATAAAGTTATTAATGAAAACTGGCCTCTGCAAATCAACATCCGATTTCTCAACCTTCAAAACTTCTTCCCAATTTTGTTGTTCAAGCTATTCAATGAAAAGTTTTTCATTATCCACACTGAAAAATTTCCTCCTGACAAGCTCAACCTTGATCATAGGATCTAGTTGAACGCAGACCCTCTGAGCCTCATGGTCAGATATATGATATTCTCGTACCTCAGACGACAAAAGATTACTCATATTTATGAATATATTATCTAGACAACTTGGAGTTTGTTTGGTGGTAATGCCTTATTGAATTCGTCAAATCTAGGAAAATGTGCAAGTTATGAACATAACCGATTGCGAAAATTATTTGAAGTTGAAGATATTTCTTCGCAACGGAAAACTTGATATTTAAAGAAACTGGAAAAGAAGATATTTGGAGCCAAGTTGAAGGATTTTTTGAACTCACAAGTGTGATATTTTTTTTTTACCTCATAATTTGTTGCGAGCCCTTGTAAGTGCTTGTATTTCTGTTGGGGCTCCTAAAATTCTATTGACGTCATTGATTTCTACGCCGGAAGTTGCTACGGGAAGAATATATAAAAGTCGTTGTTGTTTGAAATTTTGACGTTATGTCCTTAATATCTCAAGAAGTACAAATGCGATCAGATTGAAACTTCGTTATTACCTGAAAAATACTAAGGCGAAACTTATTGCGGAATTTCGTATGAGTCCAAGTGTTAAAAAATGTTGAAAAAATGTTTTTTCCAAAATGTTTGAAATTTTTTTGCAGAATCTTCTTTTCTCGGAAAATGTTGAACAGATCATATCGAAATTTGGCACAGACCTGAAAATCAATATATAACAACGATGTTTCAGATTTCAATTCGATACGATCCTTACTTCTGGAGATTCATAAAAAATTAATGATATATAAAATGAATAGTTCCGAAAATAAAATTTCTGGGGAAAAAATTCCTGAAAATTCTTTTCCAAATCTAGTGACTGTGCGATCTTAACAAAATTCCGCGGAAAGTTGCTCGTAGTTATGTTTCAACTAACTGCTGAGTTGTAATCCAATGTTTCTGGTAGGTTCGGAAATATCGGGGAAATAATAACCTCACAATTTCAAATGGCTTCAACTCCCAATTTCGCCCACTAACGAACCTGACCTTCGCATTTTGAAATGCAAGTTTCAAATCGATAGGATTCTCCGTACGCCTGTAATCTTGCCTATGGTCAGAATCGTTTTTCACATGGATTTATTTCTATAGAAATTCCATCAGATTAATCTAAACACATTCAGCAATGGGAATCGGTTCAGGTCCGTTTGATTATTCAGTGAGATGTGTTTTTCATGGAACCTGTTGATTTCGAACAGGCCTCAACGATCTTGCGATCTCACATCCCTAGATCACATGATTGAGGAAATTTAATTTCACTATTTTGGTACACATGGAGGTTGAACATTCGCCTCTTTAGAACTGATATACGGCATCAGATGCTCGATTGAGTGTTCGAAGTAGTCGATTGTGGTTTATTCGGGCCAGTCGTAGGTGGCGCTCATGTGCCCGAAATCATCTTGATCCATATGAATTCCTCTACATATCTCAATTGCAGGATCCGACGCAGCAGCCAGCAGCATCAACTGAAGCAGCAGCATCAACTGAAGCAGCATTTTTTTTCATCACGGGTGGAACTTCTAGCGATTGCTAGAAAGCTCTAGTCAGGCGGATGACGCATAGACATTCGGAGTCTTCTAGAAGGCTCCCGCACATACAGGGCTGCACTCGTCACACTGTCCCCTCCTTAGGCCTGTTCTGTCCCAGAACAGATTCCATGTATTCCATTGAGGATCGTGGCGAAATCTGCAATCGTCATTTTCTCTACAGTAGCCCTTCTGATGGAAGTAACAGTCTGAGGTTTCGCTAGGTTTTTCGATTTTCTTTGCTTGAAATTGCATACCAAAATCTGTATACCTGTCATCTGTAAAACTTCTTCGAGCATGCTCCGCACAACCCGCCAATTCAGTTGATCCAGTCCACAATCCCGCTTGGGAACAGCTAGTTTCCTAATCCCAAAGCATTGAAGGTCTTCTTTCAAGCCAAGTAGTGCTCTTCATAAATTCTTGTAGGTGGGCTTCTGATAGGAATACTGCTTGGTGACTATGTAATAAATGAACCGACCCTCTGACTTCAGTCTCAGGCATTTTCCAATTAGAGGCTGCTGTCTCATCAGTTCCCCTTGACGTACAAATTTATTTCTGAATACTTTTGCTATTCCCCTACTCATTCTCAGATCGGTTGCTACACAATGAGCTAGAGAGTATTCCTCGGAAACTGTAAACAGATGAACTTCCTGTGTGACGCCAAACCCTGCAACGCGTGTTACTCAATAGTTATTCATGAATTTATGGAAATCGTCGTTTTCCTTCGCCGGAACCTCGATGAGACGTACTTCTTCTTCGGCCAATCGGTTGGAATGGAACGCCTTCGGTTTTCCTCTGGGAAGCTTCCGTACCCGGTAAATTACATCATGTATCCTTTTCATAACTTTATACGGTCCTTTCCACTGTCTTCGCAGCTTCGGTGAAAATCTTCTTTTATTTGCGGGTTATACAACCACACCAGATCTCCTGCGGTGAACCCTCCTTCAATGGCCTTGATATCGTAGAGCATTTTCCTTCGATCACTTGCTTGCTGCATTCGATTGCGCACGTTATCATGGATTTAATCTAGCTTGCTCCTCAATTTGCTGACGTAGTCCTTCCCGGCTACATCTTCTCCAGGCTCACAACCAAACTCAAGGTCACTAGGTAGTCTTATTTCTCGGCCGTCCAAATTTATTTCTGAATACTCTAGCTATTTCCCTACTCATCTTTAGATCGACTGCTACACAATGAGCAAGAGAGTTTTCCTAAGAACTGTTAACAGGTCTTGATGAACTTCCTGTGTAACGCCAACCCGTGAAATTCGTGTTTCCCCATAGCTATTATAATACATGAGACGTACCTCTTTTTTGTCTCCCTGTGATGACGCGTACGGAGCCAATCTAGTGAAATGAACGACTTTCGGTTTACCTCTGAGGAGCTTCCCTATCCGATGAACTTCACCATTTTTCTTTTTCACAACTTCATACGGTGCTTCCACCTGTCTCTGCAGCTTCGGTAAAAATCCTCTTCTTCTTTGAGGGTTATGCAACCACACCAGATTTCCTGCGGTGAACCCCTCTTCAATGGCCTTGATGTCATAGCGCATTTTCATTCGATCACTTGCTTGCTGCATTCGATTGCGGACCTTGTCGTGGATGTGATCTAGTTTGCTTTCCAATGTGCTGACATAGTCCTCCTTGGCAACATCTTCTCCAGGCTCACAACCGAACTCAAGGTCTATTTTTTGTGCGAACCTTATATTGGCTGGAGTTTCCTTGGTAGATTCTTTAATCGAAGATCTATATGCCATCGTGAATAGATGTAAATATTCATCTCAGTCCCGCTGGTGATCGAAGACTAGACTAGACGTTGTCCATGGTCCATAGTCCATGGTCCTATACATTCGTTCGACCATCCCATCTGATTGGGGATGCAGCGGTGTGATTTTTGTCTTATTGATCCCCAATTTTCAACAAACTTCTTGGAATGAGGTTGACTCGAAATTTCGGCCCTGATCACAATGCAGGTCTTGAGGTATTCCGAATCTGCAGAAGAATTCTTTGACCAATTTATCAGCAATCGTACTTGCCTCTTGATAAGGAATACCGTACACTTCTACCCATTTGATAAAATAGCCCATCGCTACCGAAATGTACTTGTTTCCGTTATATGTTTTAGGAAAGGGTCCCGCGATGTCGATAGCTTCTCGTACCAAGGGAGGACCTACGTTATATTGCTTCATTGGAGCCTTTCGTTTGCCATACGAGCCGTTAGCTGCAGCACAAGCTTTACATGTTTTCCACAGGTCTTCAACGTCTTTCTTACAGTTTATCAAATGAAACAACTGCCTGACTTTCTCTAGCGTAATAATAAGCCCAAAATGTCTACCTGGAGTTCCATTATGTAGACTGGTCTGAACGTCTGTCACTCGACTCTTCGGCACAACCAACTGAAGCCTCTGCTAAGATCCATCTTCATTTTCTCAACAACGCTTCAGAAGACCTTCATCGATCTTCAACGTTTCCCGGCTGAACTTTGGTTTACTGGAAATCCGATTTGGAAAAACAATATGGACGTTGCGGTTTGGGGCTATCTCACGATTCTAATAGTATCATTTTTGTTTTGCGGAAATGCGCTGTTATCAAGTTGGGCACTTCGGATTACTGGAAATCTGCTATGGAGTTGGTTCAAAGTGGAAGTTATTCTGTTGAACTGGGTGACTCGTGATCTAAAATTCGGAGTTTGCGGAAATGTCATGTTGACAAGAAATGAACGTTTAAATACGTTGGAAAAAGATTTATGGAAATTTCGGTTGCAAATTCTTGAAATGTAGGTATCTGAATTTTGACGAATCTCAATAATTTTCTTTTTTACCGAATGCGCTGTTGCCAAGTTGGTCACTTCACATTGATGGAGATCTAAGGTCGAAATAGTTCAAAGTGGAAAACATTCTATTGAAGCAGGTTGCTTTTGATATAATATTCGAAGTTTGAGAAAATGCCAAAATGCTCTGTGAATAATTGGAAATTCTTAAATGGAAACTTTCATTATTGGGGCATTTTTCATGAATACCAACCATACTCTGGGACACCTTATTGGATTCGATTAGTTGTACAATAATATTCACGAGTGATCTCCCCCTTGCGATAGGGCTTTTTGTATCGAGAAAATCTCAAGTGAAAATTATTCCAAGTCATTATCTTATTAGCATGGTAGCAATATCTGTGATCCTGACTTGTCCTACTAAACATTTTTTTCCGAGTTTTATGGAAAACTGGACCAAGTGGCAATCAAAATGCGCACGTCCCGCCGACAATTCTTGAATCTCTACGCCCGTATGAGGCTAATGATCAATCAGATTCAAACGTAGAGTCGTTTGCGCACGAAATATGTGAATTTGTTTCGAACAAAGCAATTTCAGTTATAATTAAATCAAGTCGAGGGTTGGTTGATGCGCGCGCGCGGATTTGCGAAATGTCGGCCGGACGCGCTCGCTACGCTCGCGTATCTTGTCTTATCGATACCATGTAACATATTGATTGAGTAATATTAACATAATGCTCCCTTCTGTTGTTGGAAAAAGTAAATCCGTCTCTATCGAAACAATTTCGGTAATAATGAAACTCTGTCGAGATCTAATTATTGTAGAAGCATAGGTATAAAATTCTCAGAGCAGATGAATTGGCGGAAGGGCAGGTAATCAGGTTATGCTGATGGGGCCAGTCTTGAACACCGAAAAAATGGAAGTGGGAGAGTAGCAAAAGGGCGCTGGGTGCTGGCAATTGAAACTGTACTAAGATATCAATTGTTTGCAATACGACGAAAAACCATTACAGAGCAATTTGTGTGATGAAATATTCATTTGTGACTAGCTTCACCACAGCAAACTTCCAAAGGATGAAAATTATATCATTTAAATGAGATGCAGATCTATATATTGATAGTCTTGAAGCAATACTTCGTGATGTCTCCGAATTGGGTATAGAGATTCACTGGATTCAATTGAATGATTTCTACTTATCTTCATATCAGTTCTGAAATTATTCATCTTAAATGCTTTCTATTTTCTCCTCCAATTCAATTGCAAATTGACTAACCAACTCATTCATATTCCAAGGATCTTTTTCTGCCTTATTTTCCAGTTTATCGATCTTCTCATTAATTTTACTCAAAAATTCCATAATCGCCTGCGGCTCCACTTCGTTCTGTGGTCTTATTGTCACTGGTATGAATTTCAATCAAGAGAGTTTATTTATTCAATTCGAGCGATGTCGAACCGCACACCTGATACCAATGTAACGTTTTCTTGGTTTTCAAAACGTTCCTTCCCTGTGCTGCTTCGCACCAGTCCTCATCTAACTCGTGGAACTTCTAGCGATTGCAAGAATTTATCAGAAGGTTCCAGTTACCAGGCGAAGGCCGCGTAGATGTCCGGAGTTCTCTAGAAGACTCTCGCACAGACAGGTCCGAAGGCAATTTCCCGATGTGAAGAAGTCTCTTTCCGTCGAGACACCATTCGTTCCGCTCCAAAATTTCTAAGATACCGAAAAAAATCGCGAACTTGACGAATTTTGCTCGATTTCGTCAATTGGACTATCTTGCGACTTCGATCTCCTCCGAAAGCAAAGCTTCTCGGCCGAGACCGAGGGTGGGAAAAAAACCATTAAAGACAGAACCGACCCCCGAGGAATTCTCATACTTCACAAACCAACGGAAATGAACGAAAATCACGAAAGAAAGTTTAAAATTTTTTGACGTTTCTTAATTCTCCGGAAAACCATCGAGTCGACTGTGATTTCACGGGTTTGACAGCCTTGTTCAGTGCTGTCAGGTGGAAATTGAACAGAATCGACCGAAAAACTCCGAATTACTGGCTAAAACTGTATGAGATGGCAAGAATTAAGCACGGGTCATTGATTTCAAGCGAAATTATGAAGAAATTGGTGATTTTTCCGAAGAAAATTTCATGAATCTATCTGATGACCGAGAGCTCCCCAAACGGAATTCTAACAAGAAATTTAACGAAATCTACGGAAATACGGGATATTTTATATTGAAATGGATCGATAAGAGGTTGGTACTGTCCCCTTTCAACTATTTTACCATCAACTTTGAGTTTTTTCCAAAATTTCAGCATAATTTGTATCGGTTCAGAACATTCTTTCTAACGGGAATCCTACCGCTGTGTACGAGCTAGGTTACCTTTTCCGGTAAGTTTTTCAAGATTAGAGATCGTTTTATTAATTTCCGATGTCCTTTCAACGATATTTATTTCCGTTTTTCTGGAAAATGTATCTGAAAAATGTATAATTCTGAAGCTTTGACATTTCTCTATTGGCCACAGAGCGTTTTTTTAACGAGTGTCACGACCATTTATTGCGACTGCTCAAAAATTTTTTTCGATATATTATTATTTGAGTTCTAACCACATTAAAGGCGAATATGGGCGCAAGGTAGATCCACATCTTAACTAGGCTATATCTTTACTATACTAATTGAATAAGGTTGACGCTGGGTCAAAAAGGTAGTCCCGCATATCAGCGATCTCCTTCGTAGCAGGTAGATTTAGGAAAAAGCGGTAAATTCACATGGATGGATGAAATATCACTTTATTTCCCATTGAAAAAAAGATATCTCAATCAAATTGCCAATATTTTTAAAAATAACCCGAATATGGTGAACATTTCAACACCAATTCGGGTATATTCGACCAATCGAATAGCTGCATTTTAAGGGCGAGGCTTGAGAAACGACCAAACGTCACGGTTAGTACTGTCATTTATCAAACTGTCACTTTTACAGTTGCAAATTCAAGATTTAATATATGTTATTCAAAATATGCATCGTAATATGTCTTATATAAGTTTAAGGGCCGGTATTATAAAACTTAACTGGAAGTTATCTTTAACTTTAACTGAAATTTTGACAGTTATGTTAGGACAGATCTGTCAGAACTGTCAGTTAAAGTTAAAATTAAGTTTTATAATACCGGCCCTAAGACGATCTGGATCCATTAAATGCATCGATTGATAAATTGACCTGGAAAATTCAAGTTAGTCACTTCCGTTGAAGGAAAGTAAAAAAATATAGTAGTTATTCTTGAGAGGTGTATTGGAACGAATTATTCTTGAGAGGTGTATTGAAACGAATTATATAGAACAAGTCTCCAGAACCTTTCTGTATTGACCAACTCAAAATATATGGAAAACTTCAACCAGGATTAATGTTTGCAGTGTTCTGTTATTCAGTAATAAATACAGTGTTGAATAAGATTAACCTTTGCATTGAAAAGTGTCTGGATGAAGTAAATCGTAAGTTTTATACGATCTGATCTAATTTAGTGACTTGGAAAATTGAAACGAATAATATAGAACAAGAACAAGTCTCCTATATTGACATACCAAGAATGACCCAGAATTAATAATTGCAGTGTTCTTTCATTCAGAGAGTATCCAGTGTTGAATAAGATTTACCGTTGAAGTGTTGAATCCAACCTGTTATTTGGTTCCATTCCCCGAGAAGAAAAATAGGTATGAATTTGTGAGAGCTTGTGATCAATATTTAGTGTTTTTGTTGTTCCTGATTAATCATAGTGAGAAGTCCAAGATATCATCACTTTAAGATTATTCTTGCCAGTTTATTGAGAAAAATTTATATTATTTTTGAATAATTATCTATGTACGTTTGGATACAAGCGTTCAGATCAATTAATGGAACAAATTGGTTTTAATACCAAAGTCCCCCAATAATAATTATTATTATTATTATTATTATTATTTGCTGAAGATAATTACTATATAATTCATAGAAATATTCTGATTCTGATGCAAACGTACATATTTCAAGTAATTCTGGAAACAATCATATTCAATGAAACTCTACTATTAATAATTATCATTGAACAAAATAAAATTACAATCAATTGATAATTTTATTCAACTATGCCTTCAAATCACATACATATATGGAATTTATTTTATATCATTTCTTACATTTGGGTTTTCGAGATGAAATCGAGTTACTGATTAGGGTTACCACATACAGCAATTAGTCGTAGTAATGAGTAAATGTATGTGAATTGATTTTACTCTGTTATTCATCATTTCTTGAATTGATATATCGAAGAAAATGTCGAATATGTATGCCATGTTTAGGTTTTTTCTGGATTTTCACTCCCAATATCTGAAACAGAACTAGTAAGAATTAGATATAAATTATTTTTTCATGAAGAACGCCCTTGCGGATTGCAGTATAACACAATTTGTCAAGGGCAGTTTCTTGCTAAACAGATTGCCTAATAAACAACACAGGAACAATACAAACGATAAACAGAGTGAACTGTGACTTTGCAGAGTCCAAATCTGACTCTTTCATCAGACGAAGCAGAAAATTTCAAGAATCATTGTCATATTATTTTTCGTTTCATTTTTAGACTTTCGTCAGGAAAAACCTTAAAAATGATACGAAATCCACCCAAAATAAGTTTTAATCGATATGTATGTCATTGTTTAGTTTCATTTTTACTTGTGATCATATTACAAGAACTTTATTTGAAATATTTGTTGACATCTGTAGAGGTGTTTGGAAACTAATCAGCATTACCTCGGGTAACAATTGAACGCAGTAATGAGAAAATATATAGGAATTTTATTTCACACGGCTGCTAATTAGATCTTGAATAGGAATCTGCAGCAAAATGTAATGTTTGTAGTTTTTTCGGGTTATGTTATGGATGACTGCTTGATGTAAGTAAAACATCATTTGTGATCGTACGTGCAATATTGAATTTAGATGCCAATTATGAATTGTTCACTTTATCAATTAAACAGAAAATTTGAATTTTCATTATGCAGTAATGTCTCACACATGACCGAAGGAATTAATTATAATTTCATTCAATGGGAACATAATAAATCTGACTATATGATCGATACAAACGACTATGAAAGAAATATTCTCAAAAATGAGTATTTATTAAACCCTGTTTGTTGAAATTTGAATAATAGTTAGAAAGATTAATTTTTTTCATGGAATTATTCGTCACCGGATGGGTATATTTCTTCTGTGGATTTTATGAAATTTGAATTAGGGTGATTGTTAATAGTCGTCTTAGGTATCTAGAGCGTCAAATTATGCCGAAAATATAATTGTGATAAAAAATTTATTTGACCAAGCTGTTCAGATCTCTTCAGTATTATGGGTTTGTAAGTCGTTTTGATACATTGAATTGAGTTTTAATATTTGGTAATAATATTTAACACAGTACTGAGTCATTCCGAACTTGAAATTTGTATTTAAGCTTCATACCTTCCCTGAAAATTCATCGTGCTCACAGCCGGCCTCCGGCCGACTATTAACACGCAAAGGAATAACTTAGAGACTCGAAATTTGCAGGGTAGGTTGAAAGCTTGAATACAAAGGTCAAGTACGAAATGGACAACATCCGCCTAACGGTTTAGTAGATGAATTCCCTGGAAATTTCGTCATCTCGATATTTACAAAAATAAAGACACGATTGAGTCGAAATTCATTTCGTGGATATACGATGACGGTGCTTACATTCAAACACATAATCCATGAATCATATGAAAACACCCACTACTGTGTAAAATATGATCACCAAATTTTAAAACCCAATTTTATATATTGAAACGACCAACAAAGTCATGATACTAAACAGAGAATCAACTAAAGAATCATATTTCAAGCCTATATTATATCGTTAAAATTATGCTCTTGATTGAATAAATATCTATTTCATCTTTCAAAAACATGAAACTTTCGTCCTGCAGATCTACCACCCAGGTAGATCTATCATTAAAAGAGATCTATCGCCTGGGTAAATCTATCACCAAGAGAGATCTGGGCGCACTAGTCCGAACTAATTGGGAATTAGACTATTTCAGATAATCGAAAGTTCGTCTATCCAAAATGTCTCATTTTCAAGATGAGATCAAACAAACAACAAACGAACAGGTGAGTTTCCATTTTTCTTCCAACGTAAAAACGATACGTTCACGTTTGGAAGTTGGAGAAGTCGACGTTAAAGCCATTGCACAAATAATATTCACGTGAAATCTTGGTAAGCTGACTACTATGAAGTTCGACGCTCGATGAAATAGATCTCGTTTCAACACGCTCAATCGATACCTACCTTCGCCATCAGTCGGATAATTGAATGTTCGGATAAACTGATCAGAGTTCGGTTAATTGAGGGCCCCATGTGTGAGAGAACTTCAGCTACAGAGTTGAGTACTTCTACTGCAATAATTTGTGCCACCACTGATCTTGCTGTTCCACTCCACCGGGTAGAACCGTTTGGATTCTCTTTAGCAAATAGCCTTTTTTTGGGAAGGTGTCTGTGTCCTCTCATATGTTGATGGTTTTAAATCTGTCTCAATATTGAGGACAGCATCGTCATTTAATTGGTTCGTTTCTGGTGCTTCTGCTGGAAAATTTGCGTCTTGCTCAAAAAGTGCAGTACTGTCTCATGAGCAAGGTATTTCGGCATCCATATGTAGAGCTGCCACACACAACTTCCATCATGGGGTCTGATGGGATATTTATCGGTGGGCCTCCTCAAATTTTCAATTGAGATGATTTCATTTCAGTGTTTTCCACACGCCTTCTGCACATAAAAATAATATGTCAAGACATTTCTTACATTATATAAGATCGTTCTAGAGAGTCTGAACCATATATCCAATTTAAATGAAAAATATTAAGGTCTAGTGGATGAATCTCAATCAAGTTTGAAACAGCATTCAAATATATTTCAATGTATCATACATATTTACTGAAGAAACAGGAGGAAGTATCAATAATAATAAAGGATAGCTGACTGATGATCGTTTCATTGAAATTCGTTGCCAAAGCGGTCAACTTTTTTTCACGTATTAACCCCGCCAAACTCACATTTACCTGCTTGGGCTTAATTGCGAAGGTCGAATTCGTAAATGTGTAAAATCCGCCCAATGATTCCGTAGAAATAACCGTTCAATTATTCTTTTTTCGGTATTTCTAAAACACTGATTGAATCGAATTGAAATCTAGTACTTGATTGAAAATGATAGCTTGAAGATTCCTGCAGAATATAATGAGGACTAAGTGAATAAAAGATCAACAAGTCAGAAGGCAAGTGTGCCTCAATAAGTGGAAATATGACAGTTTTGGAAACGAATTTGAAAATTCGCTAAAGCTGCTGACTTTAGTCAGTGCTCTTCTAGAGTTTTTTTCTCTGAATCTATAATATTTTTTTGTTATCGACATCGAATACCGGTACTAGAACAACCGTATATCTCCCAGCAGTATGAATGAACACCACAATATTCACAATAGCACGCTGTTCCCCAGAATATGCGCCCAAAAATCAATTAAAAAATATAATAAACCTCTGGAAGAAATATGCGTCTACATCTTTCATCTTTTGTTTCAGACATGTTGGACACCAACAGAAGAGCTCCTTCCTGGGTCGACGGAAGTGAGGGAGGTTGTTGAGAAGTTTCCGTATACTCCTACGGAGGAGCAACTCGGCAGTGCCTTGAAGGTACTCCAGCAGAAACAGCAATGAATTTTTGAATCTGGCAGTGTTTCAGTGAATTATTTGCATTATTGTCCAAATTGTCCGTTATCTGGAGAATTTTTCATATTCGTCTTGAGTATTGTATGTACTATTTATTAGGGCACCAAGGGGGTCAGTATGACAAACGTAAAATGAAAAAAGGAGATATAAACGGAATATCAAGTCCTAAGCACATTCAGCTTCAGGGTACATCCAAAGTATACGAGAGAATGCGATAGCTCGCGTTGGCTTCTCGCTCACTAATGAGCGCCATCCGGCGTTGCCGGTATTTACAAAACGAGTATCTGGTAAGCGAGAAACCGACTAGTGATAACCGTCTTGAACTTGACAACCCCTTTTCCCTTTTCATAACGGTATTTTCACGAATGACCAAGTCAAAAATGCTCAGATAAGTTGATATTTGGCATGGTCACTCTTCAATGGACATAGAATAACATATCTGAAGCAGATTGATCTGCAGATCGTCTAAGGGGCTGCTAACACTTGTAAATTTTTCAAATTCTCTCGAGTGACCTGTCGCAAACGTTGAGCCAAGTGGATATTTGGCATTGAAAAGTATTGAATGGATATAGAATAATACATTTAAAATTTTCACGTTGCACCGTCAAAGCGGATCGTTTCGTTACAGGAAATTTCTACCAACGCCAGCGGTCATTTGGCTGCTGATAAGTGGCTGCCAAGTTCACGCCGGCCTGATATCGCCTCCTCGCATGTAATCTAAACGTACTCACACGCTGGTGGATGGGGGCGCACCTTTACGATAACTGCTCAGAATCTGTGATGTGTAAAGCTTCTCGAGTTTTTTTACTGGTTGCTTTTGGTATATTATCTGATAAAATCAAACCAGGAAATTTCTCGAAAACTTAACACCGAATTTTCATGAAACTCTGAACGTTAATAACTAAACCTAAAAAATTTTACCCGGATGATTTCCGACCAGTGGTTTCTGAAATATAAAGGAAAACGCTGCAAATTTCCAATAATATCGCAAATGAATCATCGCATTCTGTTCTGAGTTGTTTAAAATATCAACGGTATGTTGGGTTACTTAACTTAGAAAATAATAAACCCTTGTGTAAAATTTGCAGTGTTTTTACTTTTATTATTTATTTCGAGGCCGAGCAAATTCTGGGTCACTGAAATTCTTATTTATTGAAGCTCACTGATGTCATGATCCATGTTTCACTGAGACAATAAATATACATAATATAATCGTTTTTTTAAGAGAATATAAATCGTCAACAAATTGGCAAGTTTTATATGATAACAGAATACGAAATGGAATGAATTCAGGGCAATCCAATGTTCCATTTGCAATTACGAAGTTTAAATGATGATGAAATACATCAAGACCCTTTTATTGGTGAAATTCAAGTCATAAAATCAGGTTCCGAAAAGATAGTGTGCACAATGCGAAACCCTAAGTTAATCTATATAAACTGAGAATACAATTCACCAGTGGAAAAATCGAAGTTTCAGCGCGATGCCATATCGAATAGACGACTTTTTTTTTGCAATGGCAAATGAAATCTATGGAGGGGTCTTCAGTCCACGAAACGTGATCGAAGGAAGCTCTTGCCAGTAGCTCCCCAAACTTGAGGTGCGTTAGACGATATCGGCTAAAAATTAAGTAAATAACTCGTAAATCGAAATGTTCAGTGCAAAAGAAAAAATTCAAATCATGAAATGGTCTTTTGTAGGTCGATCAATTCAAGAGACAACAATTTTTGTTTTTCGATTTCTTACTTTCGTAGAATTGATTCTATTTTCCAACCAGTTATGACGAAAATGAACCTAGGTGCTCATTATCACAGAGAGAATTATTTGAGTCATTCATTGTGGCGAATAAATTCCTCTTATACAATGGAATAAAATTGTATTTATTTTCAACCGATATGGTCTAACGCAACTCATGTTTGAAGAGCTACTTACAAGCGCTTCCTTCGATCGCGTATCGTGGACTGAAGCCCCTCTATAGATTTCATTTGCCATTGCAAAATAACAGTCGTTTGTACGATATGGCATCGCTCTGACGTATCAATTCTTGCACTGGCGGATTGGATTCTAGTTCATATAGATTAACGTGGGGTTTCGCATTGTGCCGTCTGTCTTTTCCAAATCTGTATATTCTCCAGGATTCGATAGAAAACATCCCGACACCAGCATCATTTTCACTGGAAATCTGGATCGAGAGTAAGTGTCGTTAGCTCAGTGGATAGAGCGTCGTACTTGTGATCGGATGGTCTCAGGTTCGATTCCATAATAGGAAAGACATTTTCTTGTACCGGTACCGGCCACCATTCACTGTTGGGTCAAAAATGAACAGAGCTGTACCTCGGGTGGCGTAAGGATACAGTAACAAAGCCTACCCAGAACTCATCCGATATCCTTACCCGCGCAAGCTTAAAGCTTCTGAGGGGTTTCTCCTGGAAACCTTGGATAATCGGAAAAATACAACTACAAATTCAATCTCTCCCCTGTCTATTATATCCATTTTGGAACCCATTTATCGTCCATAGTACTCGACACCGAATTCAGTAGATAAATGCATATGTCAAAATTCCTATTTATTAGAATATATTCTCGGAATTTGATCTGAAATTATTCCCTAAAGAATTCTCAGAGAATTCCTTCGAGAATGACTTCTTCCGAACTCGAACAGACGTCAATACAGAAATACAGTTTTTTTTTTCATTCTGCCGATTTTTCTATATTTCGAAAAAACCTTTCAGGAGCTTGTAGGTTCTGTAAATAAGTTTATAGGCTCTTTTACTGGTTCTACGCCACGTTTGCAACATCACTGTTGCTTTTCTCACCAATACTGAATGGTGGCTGGAACCGCCCGACTAGATTGTACATAAAAGACGCAGTCTCCTGGGAGATTATTCCAAGAAGACACATGTTGGTGATCGGAAAACGTGTCTATTTCAAATACGAAACGCCCCCTGTGAACCTATTCCAGATGTTGATAATCACCTCTGAGGGCAACTCTCCAAGTAGGTCCCCAAAATGAATAGGTCTCATAGAGCAATTTACTTAATTATTATCTCTGCATAATGTATATCCATTCACATGTTCTCTAATTGCCGAGTATTCTGAACTAAGAGCAATTTGTTCAACTTTTCTTTTTGCTGAATTTACAAACAACACTAATCACAGTTCTGTGATTATGGCCTGTCAGTATACCGGGTGTCACAGGAATCAGGTTCTCCCTGAAAAAAATCTACATTTCCCAAGATGTCGGATTGAAATTTTGCATATTTATATTAGAGATTGTTCCCATCGACTGGAGTAATTAATGTGTGTCTATGACTTCCGCTCTAACCAGAAGCGGCGTAAACAAGATCATTTGCGTTCAGTAAACTACCCTATGCATCGGATGTTTGGTCACCACAATATGAGATGTATAACTTAGAGTAGAGTTGGTGCAGAACAAGTTCTTGAGATGTTTAGACCATAAGGTCACTGAAAACTACAATAATATGGCGAGTACGATGAATCAAAGAAAAAAACTATTGCTTTCGCTCATTGGAAAGTTGTAGGGAACATAGTGATATTATGTTTTTGTATAAGCTGTTGAACGACTATGTGGGTTCACTAATATTGCTATCTCACGTGAATGTGCATGTTCCAGCTGGGTCATTACTGGATAACACTGTTTTTGAAGTTGCCTTTCACCGAACAAATATGAAATTAAGCCCCAAACCTTCTCTACCAATATCGGCTTCTGAGTCGTCTCTTCCGGATATTATGGTGTTTACGGTCGGCCTAACGAATTGAAATCCAGTACTTTATCGAAATGACAGTTCCAAGGTTCATCCAGAATTTATTGATGATTATATGATAAGATCACAGAATATTGAATATTTGAAAAAAAAATTGATTTTTTTTTGAAATTGTTATAATGACACGATCTTCACGAAATTTGCACAAAATTGTCTTTCAGCATATTCAAACTAGCTGCTAAGTTTAATCATGGTTGAATTAGTATTTCTTGAGTGATACTGAAAAAAACAACTATATCGAGAAGAAAACCACGAAATTTAACATATTTTTCTCCGATATCTCCCAAAATTATGATCGTACCGAACTAAAATTTGATACACTGCTGTGAAATATGAAGCACAAAGTCTTCGTTGAACTTCGTCCTGAATACGATGGACGGTTTCCGAAAAAAAAAATTGTTCGAAAAAAATTAAAAAAAATTTTTTCTGAATTTACTGACAGTATGATCTCGACGGAATATCGCTAGAAGTTGCGCGTCGTTATACTCCACCTAACTGTCAAGTTTCAATCCGATCGCTTCAGTAGTTTCTGGAATGAAAAATAAATAAATTCAAATTTTCAAATGGCTATAACTCTGAAACAGTTTGACGGATTTGGCTCATTAACAAACTCAACCGTGACATTTCAATGCGTGACCTACCCTGAATGTTTCAAGTCGTTACCTCACTCCGTTCGACAGTTATCGTGTCATCGGCCAGCCGGCCGGACGGACAGAATGGATTTTAACACTGGATGCGTCATCTGGGAGTCTAATCTAGTCGTTTGAGACCAATTTCGGAAAAAATCGAAAATAACAGACATTTGGACAAAACGATAGCACGCTGTTCCCCTAGAACCTGCGCGCAAAAACACTCTCCGATAAATAGAACAGTGGAATTGTTCAATTTAAAATATGGTGAACTTGATATATTCTTCAGGCCGATAGGCCCATTCAAAAGAATACTAAAGTTGTTTAGTTAATTTTCATTTATGTATTCCTAACATTTTATTTCACGATCACTATCTTTAATGTGCTTGGGGTATATATAGATCTAGGATGTTGCACGTATTGTTTTCAGTTGTATTTTTTGTGGATGGTTTTTTTGTGGATGTTTTTTTGTGTGTATACCTATTTGAAAAAAAAATCCAACATAATAAATAAAATATCACTATTCCACCCGAAATGTCACATTGATTCCGATTATGCAAATACACGCATTAATAACTTCAGTGGACGCGAAACAATCTCTACTATCAATATCCAATGTTTCAACCCGATATCTTGATTCCTGGGACACCCGGTATATAAGTCAGATCTCAGAATGTTTTTTATATTGATTTAAATGTTTTCCCAATTGCAGATTTTACTTGATGACTTTGTGGCACCACTTTTGGGTATAGGGCTGCTGCAGGGAGAGAACACCTGCCCAGATAAGGAGCCGGATCACTTGCCTGATGTAAGATTTTCGTATTACGGTTCATTTTGGCATTGTCTGTTCAAAAATTCTAAGAAGAGTTGAAATTTATATGAAAATTTGATGTGCAGGTATCAGTTATTTTTTGATGAAAATGAAGGAAATATAATTGTACTGTGAACTCTTATACTGGTGATGAAGGTTCATTTGGTTGAGGGTTGGCCACTGATTATGGTGACAAATAATATGTGAGTTGAAATTTCACCATGAATAGACCTGTCAGAAAAACTCTCGCAAATCGTGCAAATTCATTTCGAAAGTCATGGTTCAGCACATCAAACTTATGGTGCTTTAGGAAGCCCTTCCCAAGATTTTCTGTCGGATCATTCTTATACTAATTGTGCGTTCTTCAAATCGATCAACTGAAATTTACGCTTTTTCGGGACTGAAAAAAGAGCCGTCGTTTTTTAGATTTCTCGAAGAACTTTCTCGAAGTTATTTCCTGTGGTATCCTGTTATATGTTCTCGGAGCAAGAAACATAGAGGATCTTCGACCCATAATTCTGTTAATTCTTAGCACCTTATACAGGGTGTACACTCTTTTAACGGCTCAACGCGGATTATGCAATTGACTTGCAGCAAAAAATGTCATATAACACATGGTCGAGATGTTGGCGGTTATTCTTCAATTAAACATTTCTTGATTTCACGGAATTTATCACCTTTTTTCATAAAACCAATCATATCTTATCTATACCAGCATCCTCATCAAATTTGAGCATATATCCCGAAAAAGCATTTTCCTCAACATGAGGGGTCATGATTGGCAATAGAGTTTTACTGACTGGTGTGGTGAGGTGGTGAATATAAATATTCTGAAGAGAGCAAAATAAGTCGTACCTTCCCAATCGTTTCATTAATGGAAAACTTAATATGAGAATATGTTTTCTTTGCAGCAAAAACTCCTCCATTGAGCAGACTTTCGAACGACATTTCAAATTTTGTGCTAGTTCCTTTCCTTCTGCTGTAATAACATGGCTTACGTGTTGATAATGAAAAGACTAAAACACTCATATTTTTCTTCGCCCTATTTCAGAGCAGCTTATGATTGGATATTGAAATAATTCTCGTGGAAATTATTCATTTCTATTAAACTCAATATTTCATACAAAAATGTATACAATTCTAGTTATATTTACCTAGTAAAATGATTAAACCAAATAAGTTCAACCGCCACCTGCTGAATTGCGTTGGTAATGGCAACAAATTTTGAATTTGAAATCTGACAGCTTCAGTCAATCGTTGACTTCATGTATTAGTACATTTGTTCTCAATTGAACGAATTAAGTCATTTCATTCGTGTTGAAATAATTTAAAGGAGAAGAAATCATGCCTGCTTTTTCAAACATTGAATATCGCATTATGGTATTTTTTATGGACATGCAAATTAAAATGCCAACGAAGCGGTCCGAGAGTATGGTTTGCGTTTTCCGAACAGAAGAAAACCAAACAGAAAAGCCTTTGTTGAAGTGTTCAGGCAATTAGGCCAAACAGATTCATTTCGTGGTTTAAGGATCAGAGAAGGCGGTCGAAATACTGAGCAATGGCAGCAAGCACCAGCTATACTACAAGCAGTCCAAGAGGATCCGACAACGAGTACTCGTCACATTGGTACAAAATTGAGCCTTCCGCCTACCACAGTTCACAGGGTACCCAGAAAAAAATAAATTACATCTATTATTTGAAGAAGGTACAGGTTCTGATTGCTGCAGATGCTGAGACGCGGCTTTTGTTCTGTAAGTGATACTTTAACAAGTTGGCAGATTGGGATGGCGATAGAATAATATGGACAGATGAAGACATTTTCACAAGATCAGGTGTAATAAATACTCAGAGTATCCATTTATGGAAGAGGAAAAACCCACAAGCGACTGTTGTGACCCATTTTCAACATGAGTTGAGGTTTAACGTATGGTTGGGACTGATCAGAGACGAACTTTTCGGTCCTGTAATTCTTCCAGATCGTCTCCATTCTGAAGAATTCGAAAATATTATCATAGAGAACCCACCAGGCATATAAGACCAAATGCTCGTGGCTACCAGAAAAATTGTTTGATTTCAGATGGATGTCTGCCCGGTCCATAATAGTTGGAATGTAGCGGAATTAATGAACCAACATTTTGGAATGAGGGGTATCGGAAGATACTGTCCAGTGAGATGGCCACCCGGGGGCCCCTATCTGACCACTTTAGATTTTTATGTGTAGTTCACTTTAAAAGAGAAAGTGTACTAAATTCGCGATCAGACTTAGGAAGATTTTATTGAAATAATCCACTCGTGTTTTGAACAAATGCGTTAAAAACGTAGTGAACTTCGAAGGGTGGTGGATTCAATAAGAGAAAGATGCGGCAAATGTATTGAACAAAGGAGAGGATATTCTCAACAATTACTTTAATGTTTTCATCTGTTCCGTTCATTTTTTTTGTATTCAATACTCAAATTTGTTCATCTGAAATGGGGCTAAGGAATATTTGAATATTTTCGTTGTTTTCATTGTCATCTTGTTAGCCATGATATCGCAGCAGAAGGAAAGTAGCTGTGAAGAAAACATACTCTCATTTCTAGTTTCTCATTCATAAATCATTATAAACATTGGACAACACTCTACAGTGAAACTCATTGCCACTCATGACTTCTCATGTTGAGGAAAATTTAATGCACTTTCGGAATATATGGTCAAGTTTGATTCGGATGCTGAAGTAGATAATACATAGTTCGTTTTATGAAAAACTCAGTGAAATCAAGAAATGTTAAATTGAAGAATAACCGCCAACATTCAGACCATGTGTTATATGACATTTTTTGTTGCAAATCACTTGTATAATCTTCTCTTGAAGTTGGGCCGTTTTAAAAGTGTACACCCTGTAGCGTACCTTTCAATCAATTCAACATTTCTCTGTGAAACCTTTGCATAATAACTTTCGATATACTTTTATTGGCATCAACCTACTACGTCTCCAATGACATATTATATCAACTGGCATACAATGACTGAAGTGAAAAACTTGGGAAAACGGCAACATAGTGAGATATCATCAAAAAAAATACTAGACGCAGTGTTCTATCTTCTTTTGATTCAGACTCATCAGGAGCATATATTCTACGTTATATGTCAAAATCTTACCACGTGTCTTCACGTACACTTCACTTCAACGAAATTCAACCAGATAAGGATCTATGCGCAAGCCTATAAAATGATGCATAGCAACAATATTGCCACAAGTTCTATAACTTTTCCTTTTCTTGACAAATGAAATTTGGTGAAAAACAGAAATTTTTATAATTTCAAAAAATAGATGACATTTGATATTGGTTCTTCAAATTTATATGTTTTATTTCAAATATTAAATTCAAACGTGTCTGCTTGATGAAGGCGACTCGTTTGAATTCAATATTTGGATTAAAACATGTGGTGAGATTTTGACATATAATGTATAATGAATGCCACTGATGATTTTTGAATCGAAAGTAAAATACGAAACACTGAGTCTAGTATTATTTTTGGATTGTATTCTATTTGTTAACGTTTTCTCAAGTTTTGGTTTATTATATGAAATAATCAAATAATAAACTTTAGTTATCGACCAAAAAAAAATTACCCCCTCCCTGAAAGTTCCACAGTTTACATTTTGAAGTATGTAGATTTGAATAATAATGATGTTTATTGAAGCAGAATAAAAAACTTTCTGAATAATAATCATATAGAGCACACTCCTATAAACAAATATCATGAGGTGACAATTCTGTGGAAATTGCTTGCATCTCGGCAAAACTTTTTGGCAGTTTGAAGCCGAAGTAAACTATTTTTATTTTTTCAAGCAACAACCATACGACACTTTCGAAGGGTGAGTTATATTTCTGTACTAGATAGACGAAAACTGATGTCGGTGTCGTAGGGCCAATTTTCATGAGAATATCATTGGCAAAAACGCAGCTCCATAGTTATTTCCGTAACATAGTTACTATTTCCGTGACATTGTTTCCGTAACATAGTGTTGATCAGATTTCGAAGATTTCGGAGATAAATGGGAAAAAATATATAAAATTCGTTGTTGTTTGAAATTTTTACGTTATGTCCTTGATATCTCAAGAAGTACAAATGCGATCAGATTGAAACTTCGTTATTACCTGAAAAATACTAAGGCGAAACTTATTGCGGAATTTCGTATGAGTCCAAGTGTTAGAAAATGTTTATTCCAAAATGTTTGAAATGATTTTGTAAAATCTTTTTTCTCGGAAAATTTTGAACAGATCTTATCGAAATTTGGCACATACCTTGAAATCAATATTCAACAGCGATGTTTCAGATTTCAATCTGATACGATATTTACTTCTGGAGATACATAGAAAATTAATGATATATATGATGAATAGTTCCGAAAATAAAATTTTTGGAGAAAAAATTCCTGAAAAATCTTTTTCAAATCTACTGACGGTGCGATCTTAACAAAATTCCGCGGAAAGTTTCTCGTAGTTATGTTTCAACTAACTGCTGAGTTGCAATTCAATCTTTCTGGTAGGTTCGGAAATATCGAAGGAACAATAACCTCACAATTTCAAATAGCTTCAACTCCCAATGTCGCCCATTAACGAACCTGACCTTCTCATTTTGAAATGCAAGTTTCAAGTCGATAGAATTCTCCGTACGCCTGTTATCTTGCCTATGGTCAGAATCGATTTTGACATGGATTCATTTTTATAGAAATTCCAGAAGATTATTCTAACACATTCAGCAATGGGAATCGGTTCAGGTCTGTTAGATTATTCAGTGAGATGTGTTTTTGCGCGCATGTTCTAGGGGAACAGCGTGCTATCGTTTTGATCAAATGTCTGTAATTTTGGATGATTGAGCCGAAAATGGTCTCAATCGACTAGGTTGGACTCACTGATGACGAATCCGGTGTCAAAATCGATTCTGTCCGGCCGGCCGGCCGGCCGTAGACACGATAACTGTTGAACGAAGTGAGCTAGCGACTTGAAACTTTCAGGGTAGGTCGCGCATTGGAATGCCGCGGTTAAGTTCGTTAATGGGCCAAATCGATCGAATAGTTTCGGAGTTATAGGCATTTGAAGTTTTGAAGTGATTTATTTTTTATTTCAGAAACTACTTGAGCGATTGGATTCAAACTTGGCAGTTAGGTGAAGTACAACGACGCGCAACTTTGAGCTAAAGTTCGTCAGGATTATATTGTCGGTAATTTTAAAAAAAAAGTTTTTTCGAAATTTTTTTTTCGGAAACCATTCATCATATCCAAGAAAAATTATACTCACGCTTTGACCTTCTAATTTCACAGCAATGTACCAAATTTCAGTTCGATACGATCATAAGTTTTGGAGATATCGGGAAAAAATATGTCAAATTTCGAGGTTTTCTTCTCGATATCGTTGATTTTTTCGGTATAACTCGAGAAATACAGATTCAGTCCTGATTAAACTTCACAGCTAGTTTTAAGACGCTGAAAGACAACTTTATGCAAAATTTCGTGATAATCGTGTTATTAGAACAATTTGAAAAAAAAAATTTCTATGATTTTCTCATCATATCATCCTCATTAAATTCTGTATGAAACTTCGAACTGTTATTTTCGATGAAGTACTGGATTTCAATTCGATCTGATCTCTATTTTTGGAAATATTGGAAAAATAAAAGTTTGATTGGGTATATCTACGGAATCATTGGGTGGATTTTACCCATTCACGAATTCGGCCTTCGTAATTAAGGTCCAAACCTTCTCTACAAATATCGAGTTTCTAAGTTGTTTCTTTCGGAAGTTATTGTGTTTACGCAGTCGGCCGTTAGGCAGGATTAACTCGGGTAACAATTGAACTCAGTAATGAGAAAATATATAGGAATTTTATTTCACACGGCTGCTAATTAGATCTTGAATAGAAATCTGCAGCAAAATTAAGAATATGTATTGTTTGTAGTTTTTTTGGGTTATGTTATGGATGACATCTTGATGTAAGTAAAACATCATTTGTGATCATACGTGCAATATTAAATTTAGATGCCAATGATGAATTGTTCACTTTATCAATTAGACAGAAAATTTGAATTTTCATTATGCAGTAATGTTTCACACATGACCGAAGGAATTCATTATGATTTCATTCAATGTGAACACAATAAATCTGACTATATGATTGATACAAACGACTATGAAGGAAATATTCTCAAGAATGGATATTTATTAAACCCTATTGTAATTGTTGAACTTTGATCGTACTAAAATAATAGTTTGTAAGAATACCAACTGAAAGATTAATTTTCTTCATGGATATCGTATAGAATTAGTCGTCACCGGATGGTAATATTTTTTCTTGGGATTTCATGGAATTTGAATTAGGGTGATTGTAACGATTATGTTAATAGTCGTCTTAGGTATCTATAGCGTCAAATTATGCCGAAAATATAATTGTGATAAAAAATGTATTTGACCAAGCTGTTCAGATCTCTTCAGTATTATGGGTTTGTTAGTCGTTTTGATACATCAAATTGAGTTTTAATATTTGGTGATAATAATTTACACAGTACTGAGTCATTCCGAACTCGACCTTTGTATATAAGCTTTATACCTGCCCTGTAAATTTCCTTTGCAAAGTAATCGTGCTAACAGCCGGTTTCCGGCCGACTATTAACACGCAAAGGAATAACTTAGAGACTCGAAAATTGCAGGGTAGGTTTAATGCTTAAATACAAAGGTCGAGTACGGAATGGACAACATCCGCCTAACGGTTTAGTAGATGAACTCCCTGAAAATTTCGTCATCTCGATATTTACAAAAATGAAGACACGATTGAGTCGAAATTCATTTCGTGGATAGACGATGACGGTTCTCACATTCAAACACATAATCTATGAATCATATGAAAACACCCAGTTCTGTGTAAAATATCATCACCAAATTTTAAAACCCAATTTTATGTAGTGAAACGACTAACAATGTCATAATACTAAATAGAGAATCAACTAAAGAATCATATTTCAAGCCTATATTATATCATTAAAATTATGCTTTTGAATGATGAAATATTTATTTCATCTATTCAAAAACATGGAACTTTCGTCCTGCAGATAAACCACCTAGGTAGATCTATCATTAAAAGAGATCTATCGCCTAGGTATATCTATCACCAAGAGAGATCTGGGCGCACTAGTCCGAACTAATTGGGGACGAGACTATTTCAGATAATCGAAAGTTCTTATAACCAGAATGTCTCATTTTCAAGATAAGATCAAACAAACGAACGGGTCAGTTTCCATTTTTCTTCAAACGTAAAAACGATACATTCACATTTGGAAGTTGAAGAACTCGACGTTGAAGCCATTGCACGAATAATATTCACGTGGTAAGCGGACTACTATGAAGTTCGACGCTCGATGAAATAGATCGCGTTTCAACACGCTCAATCGATACCAACCTTCGCCATCAGTCGGATAATTGAATGTTCGGATAAACTGATCAGAGTTCGGTTAATTGAGGGTCTCATGTTTGAGAAGATCTTCAACTACAGAGTTGAGTACTTGTACTGCAATAATTTGTGCCACCACTGATCTTGCTGTTTCACTCCACCGGGTAGAACCGTTTGGAATTTCTTTAGCAAATGGCCTTTTTGCGCGCATGTTCTAGGGGAACAGCGTGCTATCGTTTTGTCCAAATGTCGGTAATTTTCGATGATCGAGCCGAAAATGGTCTCAAACGCCTAGATTGGACTCACTGATGACGAATCCGGTGTCAGAATCGATTCTGTCCGGCCCGCCGGCCGTGGACACGATAACTGTCGAACGGAGTGAGCTAGCAACTTGAAACTTTCAGGGTAGGTCGCGTATTGGAATGCCGCGGCTAGGTTCGTTAATGGGCCAAATCGGTCGAATAGTTTCGGAGTTATAGCCACTTGAAATTTCGAAGTTATTTATTTTCGATTTCAGAAACTACTGGAGCGATTGTGGATTCAAATTTGGCAACTAGGTGGAGTATAACAACGCGCAACTTCGAGCCAAATTTTGTCAGGATCAAATTATCAGTAAATTAAAAAAAAAAAATTTCAAAATTTTTTTCCAAATAATTTTTTTTTTCGGAAACCATTCATCATATTCAGAAAAAATACACTCAGCCTTTGAGCTTCCTATTTCACAGCAGTGTACCAAATTCCAGTTCGATACGATCATAAGTTTTGGAGATATCGGGAAAAAATATGTCAAATTTCGAGGTTTTCTTCTCGATATCGTTGTTTCTTTCGGTATAACTCGAGAAATACTGATTCAATCCTGATAAAACTTCGCAGCTAGTTTGAAGATGCTGAAAAACAACTTTATGCAAATTTTCGTCATGATCGTGTCATCAGAATAAATTGAAAAAAAAAATTTCTGTGATTTTCTCATCATATCATCCTCATCAATTTCTGTATGAACCTTCGAACTGTAGTTTTTCGATGAAGTACTGGATTTCAATTCGATCTGATCGGTATTTTTAGAAATATTGGAAAAATAAAATTTTGAACGGGTGAAATCCGCCCAATGATTCCGTAGATATACCCATTAAAAATTTTATTTTTCCAATATTTCCAAAAACATAGATAAGATCGAATTGAAATCCAGTAATTCAACAAAAAAAATCTAGAAAAACACTGCTGTGCAGGCAGCAGCTTTTTCATGTATGTTCAAATTCGAGGCTGGAGCGGTCATCTACATTGAACATGCGCGCAAAAGCTGCTGCCTTCACGGCAGTGCTTTTCTAGATTTTTTTGAGAAGGTGTCAGTGTCCTCACATATGTTGATGGTTTTAAATCGGTCTCAATATTGAGGACAGCACCGTCATTTAATTGGTTCGTTTCTGGTGCTTCTGCTGGAAAATTTGCGTCTGGCTCAAAAAGTGCAGTACTGTCTCATGAGCAAGGTATTTCGGCATCCATATGTAGAGCTGCCACACACAACTTCCATCATGGGGTCTGATGGGATATTTATCGGTGTGCCTCCTCTAATTTTCAATTGAGATGATTTCATTTCAGTGTTTTCCACACGCCTTCTGCACATAAAAATAATATGTCAAGACATTTGTTACATTATATAAGATCATTCTAGAGAATCTGAACCATATATCCAATTTAAATGAAAAATATTTAGGTCTAGTCGATGAATCTCAATCAAGTTTTAAACAGCATTCAAATATATTTCAATGTATCATACATATTTACTGAAGAAACAGGAGGTATCAATAATAGAGGATAGCTGACTGATGATCGTTTCATTGAAATTCGTTGCCAAAGCGGTCAACTTTTTTTCACGTATTAACCCCGCCAAACTCACATTAACCTGCTTGGGGCTTAATTGCGAAGGTCGAATTCGTAAATGTGTAAAATCCGCCCAATGATTCCGTAGAAATAACCATTCAATTTTTTTTTTCGGTATTTCTAAAACACTGATTGAATCGAATTGAAATCTAGTACTTGATTGAAAATGATAGCTTGAAGATTCCTGCAGAATATAATGAGGACTAAGTGAATAAAAGATCAACAAGTTAGGAAGCAAGTGTGCCTCAATGGAAATATGACAGTTATGGCAACGAATTTGAATATGCGCGCTTAAGCTGTTGATTTTACGTCAGTGCTCTTCTAGAAATTTTTTCTCTGAATCAATAATATTTTCTTGTTAACGACATCGAATACCGGTACTAGAACAACCGTAGATCTCCCAGCAGTATGAATGAATACCACAATAATAACAATAGCACGCTGTTCCCCAGAACATGCGTCCAAAAATTAATTAGAAAATATAATTAACCCCTGGAAGAAATATGCGTCTACATCTTTCATCTTTTGTTTCAGAGATGTTTGACATCAACAGAAAAGCTCCTTCCTGGGTCGCCGGAAGTGGGGGAGGTTGTGGAGCCTACGGCGGAGCAACACGGCAGTCTCTTGCAGGTACTACAGCAGAAACAGCAATGAATTTTTGAATCTGGCAGTGTGTCTGTGAATTATTTGCATTATTGCCCAAATTTTCCGTTATCTGGAGAATTTTTCATATTCGTCTTGTAGTACTATTGTATGTACTATTTATTAGGGCACCAAGGGGGGCAGTATGACAAACGTAAAATGAAAAAAGGAGATATAAACTGAATATCAAGTCCTTAGCACATTTAGCTTCAGGGTACATCCAAAGTGTACGAGAGAATGCGATAGCTCGCGTTGGCTTCTCGCTCACTAATGAGCGCCATCCGGCGTTGCCGGTATTTACAAAACGAGTATCTGGTAAGCGAGAAACCGACTAGTGATAACCGTCTTGAACTTGGCAACCCCTTTTTCCTTTTCACAACGGTATTTTCACGAATGACCAAGTCAAAAATGCTCAGATAAGTTGATATTTGGCATAGTCACTCTTCAATGGACATAGAATAACATATCTGAAGCAGATCGATCTGCAGATCGTCTAAGGGGCTGCTAACACTTGTAAATTTTTCAAATTCTCTCGAGTGACCTGTCGCAAACGTTGAGCCAAGTGGATATTTGGCATTGAAAAGTATTGAATGGATATAGAATAACACATTTGAAATTTTCACGTTGCACCGTCAAAGCGGATCGTTTCGTTACAGGAAATTTCTACCGACGCCAGCGGTCATTTGGCTGCTGATAAGTGGCTGCCAAGTTCACGCCGGCCTGATATCGCCTCCTCGCATGTAATCTAAACGTACTCACACGCTGGTGGATGGGGGCGCACCTTTACGATCACTGCTCAGAATCTGTGATGTGTAAAGCTTCTCGAGTTTTTTTTACTGGTTGCTTTTGGTATATTATCTGATAAAATCAAACCAGGAAATTGCTCGAAAACTTAACACCGAATTTTCATGAAACTCTGAACGTTGATAACTGTTGCATAACTAAAACTAAAAAATTTTACCCGGATGATTTCCCACCAGTGGTTTCTGAAATATAAAGGAAAACGCTGCAAATTTCCAATAATATCGCAAATGAATCATCGCATTCTGTTCTGAGTTGTTTAAAATATCAACGGTATGTTGGGTTACTTAACTTAGAAAATAATAAACCCTTGTGTAAAATTTGCAGTGTTTTTACTTTTATTATTTATTTCGAGGCCGAGCAATTTCTGGGTCATTGAAATTCTGATTTATTGAAGCTCACTGATGTCATGTTCCATGTTTTACTGAGACAATAAATATACATAATATAATCGTTTTTTCAAGAGAATATAAATCATCAACAAATCGGCAAGTCCTATATGATAACAAAATACGAAATGGAGTGAAGTTTAAATGATGATGAAATACATCAAGACCCTCTTATTGGTGAAATTCGAGTCATAAATACAGGTTCGGAAAAGACAGTGTGCACAATGCGAAACCCTAAGTTAATCTATATGAACTGAGAATCCAATTCACCAGTGGAGGAATCGAAGTTTCAGCGCGATGCCATATCGAATAGATGACTGTTCTTTTGCAATGGCAAATGAAATCTATGGAGGGGTCTTCAGTCCACGAAACGTGATCGAAGGAAGCTTTTGCCAGTAGCTCCCCAAACTTGAGTTGCGTTAGACGATATCGGCTAAAAATTAAGTAGATAACTCGTAAATCGAAATGTTCAGTGCTAAAGAAAAATTCAAATCATGAAATGGTCTTTTGTAGGTCGATCAATTCAAGAGACAACAATTTTTGTTTCTCGATTTCTTACTTTCGTAGAATTTATTCTATTTTCCAACCAGTTATGACGAAAATGAACCTAGGTACGCATTATCACAAATAGAATTATTTGAGTCATTCATTGTGACGAATAAATTCCTCTTATACAATGGAATAAAATTGTATTTATTTTCATCCGATATGGATTAACGCAACTTACGTTTGAAGAGCTACTTACAAGCGCTCTCTTCGATCGCGTATCGTGGACTGAAGCCCCCTCCATAGATTTCATTTGCCATTGCAAAAGAACAGTCGTTTGTCCGATATGGCATCGCGCTGAGGTATCAATTCTTGCACTGGCGGATTGGATTCTAGTTCATATAAATTAACGTGGGGTTTCGCATCGTGCCGACTGTCTTTTGCAAATCTGTATATCCTCCAGGATTCGATAGAAAACATCCCGACACCAGCATGATTTTTACTGGAAATCTGGATCGAGAGTAAGTGTCGTTAGCACAGTGGAGCGTCGTACTTGTGATGGGATGGCTCAGGTTCGATTCCATAATAGGGAACCATTCACTGTTGGGTCAAAAATGAACAGAGCTGTACCTCGGGTGGCGTGAGGATACAGTAACGAAGCCTACCCAGACTTATCCGATGTCCTTACTCGCGCAAGCTCAAAGCTTCTGAGGGGTTTCTCCTTGAAACCTTGGATAATCGGAAAAAAACAAATACAAATTCGATCTCTCCCCCGTCTATCATATCCATTTTGGAACCCATTTATCGTTAATAGTACTCGACATCGAATTCAGTAGATAAAAACATATGTCAAAATTCCTATTTATTAGAATATATTCTCGGAATTTGATCTGAAATTATTCCCTAAAGAATTCTCAGAGAATTCCCTCGAGAATGACTTCTTCAGAACTCGAACAGACGTCAATACAGAAATACAGTTTTAAGTACTCGACACCGAATTCAGTAGATAAAAACATATGTCAAAATTCCTATTTATTAGAATATATTCTCGGAATTTGATCTGAAATTATTCCCTAAAGAATTCTCAGAGAATTCCCTCGAGAATGACTTCTTCCGAACTCGAACAGACGTCAATACAGAAATACAGTTTTTTTTTCATTCTGCCGATTTTCCTATATTTCGAAAAAACCTTTCAGGAGCTTGTAGGTTCTGTAAATAAGTTTATAGGCTCTTTTACTGGTTCTACGCCACGTTTGCAACATCACTGTTGCTTTTCTCAACAATACTGAATGGTGGCTGGAACCGCCCGACTAGATTGTACATAAAAGACGCAGTCTCCTGGGAGATTATTCCAAGAAGACACATGTTGGTGATCGGAAAACGTGTCTATTTCAAATACGAAACGCCCCCTGTGAACCTATTCCAGATGTTGATAATCACCTCTGAGGGCAACTCTCCAAGTAGGTCCCCAAAATGAATAGGTCTCATAGAGCAATTTACTTAATTATTATCTCTGCATAATGTATGTATATCCATTCACATGTTCTCTAATTGCCGAGTATTCTGAACTAAGAGCAATTTGTTCAACTTTTCTTTCTGCAGAATTTACAAACAACACTAATCACAGTTCTGTGATTATGACCTGTCAGTATACCGGGCGTCACAGGAATCAGGTTCTCCCTGAAAAAAATCTACATTTCCCAAGATGTCGGATTGAAATTTTGCATATTTATATTACAGATTGTTCCCATCGACTGGAGTAATTAATGTGTGTCTATGACTTCCGCTCTAACCAGAAGCGGCCGTAACTTTTGCTTTTCTTATTTGAACTGACTGACGTATATTCTTGCATAATCAAATTCTACGTTGAATTTTGAGTAGAATATTGTCTAAAGAAACAAGAGCATTTGCGTTCAGTAAACTACCCTATGCATCGGATGTTTGGTCACCACAATATGAGATTTATAACATAGAGTAGAGTAGAGTTCTTGAGATGTTTAGACCATAAGGTCACTGAAAACTACAATAATATGGCGAGTACGATGAATCAAAGAAAAAAACTATTGCTTTCGCTCATTGGAAAGTTGTAGGGAACATAGTGATATTATGTTTTTGTATAAGCTGTTGAACGACTATGTGGGTTCACTTACATTGCTATCTCACGTGAATGTGCATGTTCCAGCTGGGTCATTGGTGGGTAACACTGTTTTTGAAGTTGCCTTTCACCGAACAAATATGAAATTAAGCCCCAAACCTTCTCTACCAATATCGGTTTCTGAGTCGTCTCTTCCGGATATTATTGTGTTTACGGTCGGCCTAACGAATTGAAATCCAGTACCTTATCGAAATGACAGTTCCAAGGTTCATCCAGAATTTATTGAGGATAATATGATAAGATCACAGAATATTGAATATTTGAAAAAAAAAATTTGATTTTTTTTTAAAATTGTTATGATGACACGATCTTCACGAAATTTGCACCAAGTTGTCTTTCAGCATATTCAAACTAGCTGCTAAGATTTATCATGGTTGAATTAGTATTTCTTGAGTGATACTGAAAAAAACAACTATATCGAGAAGAAAACCACGAAATTTAACATATTTTTCTCCGATATCTCCCAAAATTATGATCGTACCGAACTAAAATTTGATACACTGCTGTGAAATATGAAGCACAGTCTTAGTGGAACTCCGTCCTGAATACGATGGACGGTTTCCGAAAAAAAATTTGTTGGAAAAAAATTTTAAAAATTTTTTTCTGAATTTAGTGACAGTATGATCTCGACAGAATATCGCTAGAAGTTGCGCGTCGTTATACTCCACCTAGCTGCCAAGTTTCAATCCGATCGCTTCGGTAGTTTCTGAAATGAAAAATAAATTCAAATTTTCAAATGGCTATAACTCTGAAACAGTTCGACGGATTTGGCTCATCAACGAACTCAACCGTGACATTTCAATTTGTGACCTACCCTGGAAGTTTCAAGTCGCTACCTCACTCCGTTCGATAGTTATCGTGTCAACGGCCAGCCGGCCGGACGGACAGAATGGATTTTAACACTGGATTCGTCATCTGGGAGTCTAATCTAGTCGTTTGAGACCAATTTCGGAAAAAATAGAGATTAACAGACATTTGGACAAAACGATAGCACGCTGTTCCCCTAGAACCTGCGCGCAAAAACACTCTCCGATAAATAGAACAGTGGACTTGTTCAATTTAAAATATGGTAAACTTGATATATTCTTCATGCCGATAGGCCCATTCAAAAAAAGACTAATGTTGTTAAGTTAATTTTCATTTATGTATTCCTAACATTTTATTTCATGATCACTATCTTGAATGTGCTTGGGGTATATATAGATCTAGGATGTTGCACGTATTGTTTTCAGTTGTATTTTTTGTGGATGTTTTTGCGCGCATGTTATAGGGGAACAGCGTGCTATCGTTTTGTCCAAATGTCTGTAATTTTGGATGATTGAGCCGAAAATGGTCTCAATCGACTAGGTTGGACTCACTGATGACGAATCCGGTGTCAAAATCGATTCTGTCCGGCCGGCCGGTTGGCCGTCCGTAGACACGATAACTGTCGAACGAAGTGAGCTAGCAACTCGAAACTTTCAGGGTAGGTCGCGCATTAGAATGCCGCGGTCAAGTTCGTTAATGGGCCAAATCGATCGAAAAGTTTCGGAGTTATAGGCATTTGAAGTTTTGAAGTTATTTATTTTTTATTTCAGAAACTACCTGAGCGATTGGATTCAAACTTGGCGGTTAGGTGAAGTAAAACGACGCGCAACTTTGAGCCAAATTTCGTCGGGATTATATTGTTGGTAATTTTTAAAAAAAAATTTTTTCGAAATTTTTTTCCAAAAAAATTTTTTTTTCGGAAATCATTTATCATATCCAAGAAAAATTATACTCACGCTCTGACCTTCTAATTTCACAGCAATGTACCAAATTTCAGTTCGATACGATCATAAGTTTTGGAGATATCGGGAAAAAATATGTCAAATTTCGAGGTTTTCTTCTCGATATCGTTGATTTTTTCGGTATAACTCTAGAAATACTGATTCAGTTCTGATTAAACTTCACAGCTAGTTTTAAGATGCTGAAAGACAACTTTATGCAAAATTTCGTGATAATCGTGTTATTAGAACAATTTGAAAAAAAAAATTTCTATGATTTTCTCATCATATCATCCTCATTAAATTCTGTATGAAACTTCGAACTGTTATTTTCGATGAAGTACTGGATTTCAATTCGATCTGATCTCTATTTTTGGAAATATTGGAAAAATAAAATTTTGATTGGGTATATCTACGGAATCATTGGGTGGATTTTACCCATTCACGAATTCGGCCTTCATAATTAAGGTCCAAACCTTCTCTACAAATATCGAGTTTCTAAGTTGTTTCTTTCGGAAGTTATTGTGTTTACGCAGTCGGCCGTTAGGCTGACCGTAAACACAATAACTTCCGGAAGAAACGACTAAGAAACTCGATATTTGTAGAGTAGGTTTGGGGCTTAATTACGAAGGTCGAATTCGTGAATGGGTAAAATCCGCCCAATGATTCCGTAGATATACCCATTCAAAATTTTATTTTTACAATATGTCCAAAAATACAGATATGATCGAATTGAAATCCAGTAATTTATCAGAAAAAAATTTCAAAAAGCACTGCCGTGAAGGCAGCAGCTTTTGCGCGCACGTTCAAATTCGTTGCTAAAGCGGTAATCTACATTGAACATGCGCGCAAAAGTTGCTGCCTTCACGGCAGTGCTTTTTGAAATTTTTTTGTGTGTATACCTGTCGACATCCTATTTGAAAAAAAAACGATTTCACTCGAAATTTCACATTGATTGCGATTATGCAAATACACGCATTAATGACTTCAGAGGACGCGAAACAATCTCTACTATCAATATCCAATGTTTCAACCCGATATCTTGATTCCTGGGACACCCGGTATATAAATCCGATCTCAGAATGTTTTTTATATTGATTGAAATGTTTTCTCAATTGCAGAATTTAATTGATGACTTTGTGGCACCACTTTTGGGTATAGGGCAGCAGCAGGGAGAGAACCCCTGCCCAGATAAGGAGCCGGATCACTTGCCTGATGTAAGATTTTCGTATTACGGCTCATTTTGGCATTGTCTGTTCAAAAATTCTAAGTAGTGGAATCAAATTAACTCCTGAATGTATCCCCCTAATCGTTAATCTGGTGGTAATGATGCAACCTCTTACTCCCTATCTATTTATTTCAACTTTACAATTAAAATTGCTATTTACAAACACAAATTTAGGTACAATGAATCTGAGATCCGGGATTCGAAGAAGCACTTATCTTAATAGTAAAGATCCGACGGTATGATCCTCCAAAATGCAGGTATTATGCAGGTAGTCCAGTTTCAAGAGATTCCATCCAGAATAAAGATATTCCAGTAATAATCAGCTTCGGTATAAAGGTGTTCCAGTCATAATCAGCTCCAGTATTAAGATAATCCAATAATGATTGCCTCTAGTACTAAGATGATCCAGTCAAACTCTGGGTCCGGTAGTAGGATATTCAAATGGGCGTTAGCCCCGGTAAAAAGATAATCCAGTAGTCGGTAGCACGGTGAAAAGATGGTTCAGTGGGCGATAGCCCCGGTACAAAGACGATGTAGTAGGCGACAGCCCCGGTACAAAGACGATTTAGTGGGCGATAGCCCCGGTACAAAGATGAGGCAGTAGGCGGTAGCCCCGGTAGAAAGACTGCAAATTTAAAAACTATAAGATAGTGCTTGTAACACGTGATCTCATTCTCAGCGACTCTAGACGTTATTGAAACAATTTACAAGTTAATAAATATGAGATGAAATATCTAGAACTCAGGAATAAGAGCACGTTATTCGATAATAAGAATGAGATAAGAAATCAAATGCACAATATCATACGAAGGAAAATGTTAACTTGTGTAACCTGCAAGGAATGAAATAAATCAGAAATCACAATTTGGCATTCACAAAAGCAAAAAATATTGGTCGGGATATACGTAGTACTTACCGCCTTTTGAATAGACGTCTTATAAGAAACAATAAAACTTCAAAATTCCACGATGTTAATGGATTACGAAGTTCGTTTATTCGTTAAACTCTAGCAAGGTGTTGAATCTACAACTTCCTACCAGTAAAAAGAAAGAACTTTCCATCGCCTAGACCGAGTTGAAAGGGTCGCGCATGCGAAACACACACTCAACCGTCAAAGCGAAGAGCATTTTTTAGCGACCGATCATATAATTTCAGTAAGGCGTTTTTGCTTGCGATTGGAATTGAAATTATTAGTATGACGCATTTTCGCGATGGAAACTGAAATCGACAGTGGAGCGTTTTGTAACGTTACAGTAGAGTTGGAATTTTTCTAAAAATTTGATGTGCAGGTATCAGTTATTTTTTGATGAAAATGAAGGAAATATAATTGTACTGTGAACTCTTATACTGGTGATGAAGTTTCATTTGGTTGAGGGTTGGCCACTGATTATGGTGACAAATAATATGTGAGTTGAAATTTCACCATGAATAGACCTGTCAGAAAAACTCTCGCAAATCGTGCAAATTCATTTCGTTCGTTTGGTTCAGTGAATCAAACTTATGGTGCGTTACGAAGCCCTTCCCAAGATTATCTGTCGGATCGTTCGTATACTATTTGTGCGTTCTTCAAATCGATCAACTGAAATTTACGCTTTTTTCGGGACTGAGAAAAGAGCCGTCGTGATATAGATTTCTCGAAGAACTTCCTCGAAGTTATTTCCTGTGGTATCCTGTTATATGTTCTCGGAGCAAGAATCATAGAGGATCTTCGACCCATAATTCTGTTAATTCTTAGCACCTTATACATGGTGTACACTCTCATAACGGCTCAACTTCAAGGATGGATTATGCAATCGATTTGCAGCAAAAAATGTGATATAAGACATGGTCGAAATGTTGGCGGTTATTCTTCAATTAAACATTTCTTGATTTCACGGAATTTATCACCTTTTCTCATAAACCCAATCATATCTTATCGATCTCAGCATCCTCATCAAATTTGTCCCTATATCCCGAAAGAGCATTAAATTTTCCTGAACATGAGCGGTCATGATTGGCAATAGAGTTATACTGACTGGTGTGGTGAGGTGGTGAATATAAATATTCTGAAGAGAACAAAATAAATCGTACCTTCCCAATCGTTTTATTGATGAATCCTAAAATGAGGATATGTTTTCTTTGCAGCAGAAACTTCTCCATTGAGCAGGCTTTCGAACGACATATCAGATTTTGTGCTAGTTCCTTTCCTTTTGCTGTAATAACATAGCTAACGTGTTGACAATGAAAAATATTAAAATACTCAAACTTTCTTTCAACCTATTTAGGAGCTGCTGTTGATTGGATATTGAAATAATACTCGTGGAAATTATTAATTTCTATTAAACTCAATATTTCATACAGAAATGTATACAATTCTAGTTATATTTACCGAGTAAAATGATTAAACCAAATAAGTTCAACCGCCACCTGCTGAATTGGGTTGGTAGTGGCAACAAATTTTGAATTTGAAATCTAACAGCTTCAGTCACTCGTTGAGTTCAAGTTTTAGTACATTTGTTCTCAATTAGACGAATTAAGTCATTTCATTCGTGTTGAAATAATTTAAAGGAGAAGGAATCATGCCTGCTTTTTCAAACATTGAATATCACGATATGGTATTTATTTATAGACATGCAAATTGGAATGCCAACGAAGCGGTCCGAGAGTATGGTTTGCGTTTTCCGAACAGACGAAAACCAAACAGAAAAACCTTTGTTGAAGTGTTCAGGCGATAAGGCGAAACAGATTCATTTCGTGGTTCAAGAATCAGAGAAGGCGGTCGAAATACTGAGCAATGGCAGCAAGCACCAGCTATACTACAAGCAGTCCAAGAGGATCCGACAACGAGTACTCGTCACATTGGTACAAAATTGAGCCTTCCGCATGCCACAGTTCATAGGGTACTCAGATAACCGAGAACCAAAAACTCTCTCGAGCAGAGCTGGAGTGCATTAAAGATAGCCGTTTCCCTAGCATCACGACGTCAGAGGCTACAAGAACACCAGAGGTGGCAACAAGAAGATCGTCTATTGGAATCAGAAGAAGTTGCATTGTGATGAGAGAACCAGAGGAGGATGCAATAGAAAGCTCTCTCATTGGTGACCTGATTAGGTACTCGGGAGCAGCAGCGGAGAAAAAACCGAAACTCCCGCGACTGAAGCTGTCTAAGATGACACACTCAACCGTCAAAGCGAAGAGCATTTTTTAGCGACCGATCATATAATTTCAGTAAGGCGTTTTTGCTTGCGATTGGAATTGAAATTATTAGTATGACGCATTTTCGCGATGGAAACTGAAATCGACAGTGGAGCGTTTTGTAACGTTACAGTAGAGTTGGAATTTTTCTAAAAATTTGATGTGCAGGTATCAGTTATTTTTTGATGAAAATGAAGGAAATATAATTGTACTGTGAACTCTTATACTGGTGATGAAGTTTCATTTGGTTGAGGGTTGGCCACTGATTATGGTGACAAATAATATGTGAGTTGAAATTTCACCATGAATAGACCTGTCAGAAAAACTCTCGCAAATCGTGCAAATTCATTTCGTTCGTTTGGTTCAGTGAATCAAACTTATGGTGCGTTACGAAGCCCTTCCCAAGATTATCTGTCGGATCGTTCGTATACTATTTGTGCGTTCTTCAAATCGATCAACTGAAATTTACGCTTTTTTCGGGACTGAGAAAAGAGCCGTCGTGATATAGATTTCTCGAAGAACTTCCTCGAAGTTATTTCCTGTGGTATCCTGTTATATGTTCTCGGAGCAAGAATCATAGAGGATCTTCGACCCATAATTCTGTTAATTCTTAGCACCTTATACATGGTGTACACTCTCATAACGGCTCAACTTCAAGGATGGATTATGCAATCGATTTGCAGCAAAAAATGTGATATAAGACATGGTCGAAATGTTGGCGGTTATTCTTCAATTAAACATTTCTTGATTTCACGGAATTTATCACCTTTTCTCATAAACCCAATCATATCTTATCGATCTCAGCATCCTCATCAAATTTGTCCCTATATCCCGAAAGAGCATTAAATTTTCCTGAACATGAGCGGTCATGATTGGCAATAGAGTTATACTGACTGGTGTGGTGAGGTGGTGAATATAAATATTCTGAAGAGAACAAAATAAATCGTACCTTCCCAATCGTTTTATTGATGAATCCTAAAATGAGGATATGTTTTCTTTGCAGCAGAAACTTCTCCATTGAGCAGGCTTTCGAACGACATATCAGATTTTGTGCTAGTTCCTTTCCTTTTGCTGTAATAACATAGCTAACGTGTTGACAATGAAAAATATTAAAATACTCAAACTTTCTTTCAACCTATTTAGGAGCTGCTGTTGATTGGATATTGAAATAATACTCGTGGAAATTATTAATTTCTATTAAACTCAATATTTCATACAGAAATGTATACAATTCTAGTTATATTTACCGAGTAAAATGATTAAACCAAATAAGTTCAACCGCCACCTGCTGAATTGGGTTGGTAGTGGCAACAAATTTTGAATTTGAAATCTAACAGCTTCAGTCACTCGTTGAGTTCAAGTTTTAGTACATTTGTTCTCAATTAGACGAATTAAGTCATTTCATTCGTGTTGAAATAATTTAAAGGAGAAGGAATCATGCCTGCTTTTTCAAACATTGAATATCACGATATGGTATTTATTTATAGACATGCAAATTGGAATGCCAACGAAGCGGTCCGAGAGTATGGTTTGCGTTTTCCGAACAGACGAAAACCAAACAGAAAAACCTTTGTTGAAGTGTTCAGGCGATAAGGCGAAACAGATTCATTTCGTGGTTCAAGAATCAGAGAAGGCGGTCGAAATACTGAGCAATGGCAGCAAGCACCAGCTATACTACAAGCAGTCCAAGAGGATCCGACAACGAGTACTCGTCACATTGGTACAAAATTGAGCCTTCCGCATGCCACAGTTCATAGGGTACTCAGATAACCGAGAACCAAAAACTCTCTCGAGCAGAGCTGGAGTGCATTAAAGATAGCCGTTTCCCTAGCATCACGACGTCAGAGGCTACAAGAACACCAGAGGTGGCAACAAGAAGATCGTCTATTGGAATCAGAAGAAGTTGCATTGTGATGAGAGAACCAGAGGAGGATGCAATAGAAAGCTCTCTCATTGGTGACCTGATTAGGTACTCGGGAGCAGCAGCGGAGAAAAAACCGAAACTCCCGCGACTGAAGCTGTCTAAGATGACACGCGAGCTGGTGATGAAGGTCAATTCGATCCTCCGAAAACACTAACTGAACGTGGAGACGCTCGGAGAACTCGTGGAACTGGTTTACGCAGGTGCCGTTACGGCATCGGAAGAACTCGGGCATAAGATACACCCTCATCAGAATACACCGCGAACACCGACGATAACACCTTGGAAACTGCGTCTAGAAAAGAAAATTACAGCTTTGAGAAAAAAATCGGAGTAATCCATACTTATCTCAATTCATTAACAACAACTGCTAAATTAACTAGAGATGTGAGGAAGGTAGCACCTGAATCCCGTATTAAGTGCAAGGGCCCGTCTTTCAGAGATAAATTAGCTGTCGTTTCCGAACTTGACCATCTGGAATCCAAAGCAGCGCATAGTTTCTAGAGGGGAGTGTGGTCTAGGCAGGTGCCCATGATAACTTCGAAATAAACTGCATTTCTTCGAGCTCAGCTTTAGGTTGGCTTCACGAAATGGCTGGTAAACCTCCAATAGGTGGTGTAGTTGGTCTTGGAAGGTTTTCCCACTACAATCACGTCGTCTTATTACACCAGACAAGTTTTCCAGGAGAGTCCTCTCAATCTTGTCTCCAATGCTGCAGGAGCGTTGCATAAGCCGAGGGACATCACTTTAAATTGCCACAGGCTTGTACTGAAGGCAGTTTTCTCCTTTTCTCTTGGATCTAAGCCAACCTGCCAATTCTCACTCTTCAAATTCAAGGTAGAAAACCAACGTGATCCCGAGAGTGTATCCAGTGTATCATCGATTCTCGGTAAGGGATAGCTGTCCTTCGTAACTTGATTGAGCTGCCTATAGTGTACACAGAACTTGGTGGACCCGCCCTTTTTCTTCACCAACACTACAAGCGACGTCCAGGGACTATTGGATGGTTCAATGACACCTTCTCTCGCCATGTCTTCAATAATTCGTTCAACCTCTTTTTTTTGCCAGAGGTAGACGTCCAGGGTGCTGTCGTATAGGTTGTGCATCACCAGTGTTGGTTTTATGCTGCACAATATCGGTCTTTCCTGTTCTTTCGTCAGCGGCAAATACGCCGGAGAATGTCTTAATAAGTTTTTTCACTTCGGCTAGTTGATACCGATCGAGCTCTTGGACTTTTTGAGGTGAGGAGGGACACCAGCTCTTCAGTATTCTTCTGTCTCTGCGAGACTTCTGCAGAACCTATCTCACCAGAAATATGGTACACTGGTACCCCGTGTCCAATCAAGGTGTTCTTCTACAATGTGACTGAAAACATGTTGACATTATGTAATCGGATGGGAATATTGTCTGCCGTTCTTACCGGAGTCTTCCCGAGTAATAGTCCTTTAGCTAATATTGCATCGTCACAGGGTTCGATCACTTCAACGGAGTCATTTCTTGTTACATCGTCGCATCTACCATTCACTATGTTTTTAGTTCGACCTGGCAACGGGATGTCCTCGGTCAATCTAATCCGATATATCTGGTCATCCACATCACTGAACGGGATCTCTTCACTTCCCAACCAAAGAACATCACTCTCCATATCCAGTTGGCATCCAAGTTTCTTAAAGAGGTCCACTCCAAGAATAACTTCTTACGTGATTTCAGCTTCAAGAACTTCGTGCCTCGCTGTTGTGTTTCCCAATTCAATAGTGGAGACGACCGATCCATAAGTTAATATTTCCTGTCCAGACGCAGTTCGAAGTCTGATCTTAACTGGACGAGTCTCAAATCCTTCAGCCATTTCTAGACGCACAATGGTTCTGGTCGATCGAGTGTCTACCAAAAATTTCACATTCCGATCATTTATCTTTATTCGTGGACATGATTCCTCGGATTATCACTTCAGGGGCATTTTTAGCTTGGGTCGATTTATGGCCCTTATCATAGACCCTTTTCAATTTTCCTGCTGCGGCTCTTTTTCAATTTTGGGTCAATTTCGCTCAATATCCCCACTTTCGTTATAGTACCAGCACACAGTCTCCTTTTTCTTCGCACGCAATAACCTGCTGATTTCTTCTCTGATGCTTTCTTCAACAGGTCGGTCAATTTCCTGTCCCCTTTGCGACACCTGCTTCGCTGCCTTGGAATTCTAAAGCTTGAACTAAAGCGTCATTAATAGTTTTAGGGCGTGCAAGTCTCAGAACTTGTCTGGTTTCACTGTCCTTGTTTCAGTCTACAGATTTGGATTGATAGCTGCTCAATGAACCTGTCTGGAGCAGTTAGGTGAGCCAGCCTGACTATTTTAGCCATATCGTCTTCAAACTTCTGGAGATTTTCTCCTGTTTTCTGCACCCGGTTCTTGATTTGGGCATGATAAACCTGTTGCAGATGAGCATCGCCATATGTCATCTGCAGTTTCGATGTTAGAACTTCGTAACAGACTTGCTGACTCTCCGGAATCGTTTGCAGAATGTTGAGTGCTTCTCCTTATACAGCTATTAATAATGCTGAGGCTTTTTCATTATCGCTCGAACTGTTTGCTAGCGCAGCAGCTTCGAACTATTTGCCAGCGCAGCAGCTTCGAACTGTTTTTGATATGTTGATCAGGGCACTTTTCCATCAAAGGTTGGAGGTTGGATCTTCATTTATTATTGTTATTTTCGGTTTTCGAAATGCTATAGGGTGATCAAGCTGGATAATCTTTTCCAATTGACATTCCTTTCAGGGGCCCGATTATTTCAGAATGCTGTTCAATTATTCTTGTTATTTTTTCAAATTTTCCTTTAACTTCTTCATATACTTCGTCAAATTTTCCGTCAACTTTTTCATAAACTTGGTCAAGTTTTTCGTCTACTCTGTCGGATTTTTCATTTACTTTGTCAAATTTTTCGTCAAACCTATCAAATTCCTCACTCACTTCGTCCATTCCTTTCTTCATTTCTTGCTTGATGTTTTTCATTACTTTCCGATAATTTTCTTTCATTGTCTGTGAATTTTCTTCTGCCTTATTTTCCATTTTATCCATTTTCTCATTGCTCTTCTGAGAATTCTCTTCTATTTTCTCATTCATCTTACTCAACAATTTCATTATCGCCTGCGCCTCCATTGCTTAGTGAAGTCTTTTGGTCACGGCCATAAATATGAATCAATAGAATGTATTTATTCAATTCGAGCAATGTCGACGCCCACACCTGACAGCAATGTAACGTTTTCTCGTTTTGTCAAAATGTTCAGAATAATTTACACTTATTCACACCAATAACAAATAACTCAACAACTAATTCTATCAAAATCTATGCACTATTTCTTTCCACACTATTTATTTCCACTGATCACTTTCCGCATCGCATTACTCCGCTGAATGACTCCCTGTGTTGCTCCGTGCCCGTTCTTTTATCACTCGTGGGACTTTTAGCGATTGCTAGAAAGCTCTAGTCGGGCGGATGACGCATAGCCATCCAGAGTCTTCTAGAAGGCTCCAGCACAGACAGCCGTACTCGTCACAATACATATTCAAATATACGAATGCGAGTGGATTGAGAATATTCTGTTGCTTCTTTTTTCTAGTTTCAAATTATATATTTATGAATTGGTTGGTCCTAGTGCCAGTAATGTTTTTACTGTTTACGGGCCAGGAATGAAGATAGTTGTTATTTTATCATCATCATTGAATAATTTCCTTCGATTTTGTGTTCGCGGTCGTCTGTCTGTTAGGTTATAACATTTTTGTCTGAACCACAAATCAGTATCAGAATATTTTAGACATCTTGTGCCTTAAGTTTGAAGAACTAATATATTTCCCATTCAACAGGTGACTAGAGGAATCAAGAGGAAAAGGCCCGATGCGAATGTGAGTTCCTTATTAATTGAATTCAACCTTTACCTATACATATCCTTTAGGGTACTGAATTCCAATACAAAATTTTCAGTGCCAATCGACGTTATTGGTTGCTCGTTTTTCCATTCTTCCATATCCTTCCATGAAATGTTTACAAAGTGCATACATATCTTAGCTGTCTAGTTTAAACTCAAGACAATTGAAGGGAGTACCGTGGGAAATCATTGTGACATTTCGTCGACTCGAAACCACAATAGGATTAACTGTGTGTTTTTCCTGCTTCAACATTATGAACTTGTTTTATAACATAACATAAGGAATTTCAATACCTGGCTCAAAACTCCTTATAGGGGATTTGCCCTTAAGCCAGCATTCAGATGTGCTTCTATGATTGAGATACTCGATAAAAGATGTTTCAGTAGATAACGGTCCCGAAAGAAGAATCTTTCTTATCCTGATTAAACTTCGACAAGTTAAGAAATGTAGCACGTTTCCCGATTCGGTAGAATACTGCTATCCTGTGATGAAATCATAATAGAAAATACTTTTCATATATTATATCTTATCATTCAATTTCAGCAGGAATGGACCTTTCCTAAGAAGGCTTTGAAGAGGGCGAAAATTGTAAGTGAGCAAACTGAAAAATTGTATTGTCAGATATGTTAAAAACATTCTACAGAAATATCTATTTCAACATCGGATGATACTGTATGTTTAAAACCTGGAAAAGCACAGACGTGAAGTCAGCAGCTTCGGCGCGCATGTTCTCTTTTGGTGTTGTGCTTTGAACATGCGCGCAAACGCTGCTGACTTCACGTCTGTGCTTTTCTAGGTGTTTTTTGGAGTTGGTCCGGAACATGCATGCAAAAGAAGAATACCGAGGAAAGAACTACTAAATTTGACATGAAAGTATGTAGTTTTTTATACTCCAACTATCTGCCCAGTTTCGATCCAATTGTTCCTGTAGTTCCCAAATTATCACTAGTAATACCCTTGGGCCGTGATAATACCGAGATAATTTTGTCTTAGAAAATGCTGAAAGCATGTTTCTGGAGATTATCCTTAAGCAACACGCTTGAATGATTCTGTATGACAAAATTTTGAGGATTTATCAAGGCCCGAGGGGTGTTCGATAAGATAATTTTTCACTTTGTAGATTTCAAAAAATTGATTGTTAATCTGACTTCCAATTTGAACTTGATGATCCTCTTTCGAAAACACCAAACGGAAAACTCCACATGTATTATCGCTGTATTCCATAGGTGATTGGATGGAATTTGACGCATGACTCAAAATTAAATAATTTGATTGGTTACTATAGATAGTAGAAAATTATCACGGAAATAACCTAACCCAACAGCCTAACGGCCGACCGTGAACACGATAACTTCCCAAAGAAACAACTTAGAAACTCGGTATTTGTAGGGAAGGTTTGGACCTTAATTACGAAGGCCGAATTCGTGAATGGGTAAAATCCAGCCAATGATACCGCAGATACGCCCATTCAAAATTTCATTTTCCCAATATTTCCGAAAATACAGATAAGATCGAATTGAAATACAATACTCCATCGAAAAATGACAGCTCTTAGGATCATACAGAATTAAATGATGATGATATGTAAGAAGATCACAGAATATCGATTATTTGAAAAAAAATATTGAATTTTTTCTTCTCGAATTTTTCTAATAACACGATTATCACGAAATTCCGCAATAAGTTCTCTCTCAGCATCTCCAAACTAGCTGCGAGGTTTCATCAAGATTGAATCGGTATTCCTCGAGTTACACCGAAAAAAACAACGATATCGAGAAGAAAACCACAACGATATCGAGAAGAAAACCACGAAATTTACATATTTTATCCCCATATCTTCGAAACTAATAGCCGTACCTATGTAATTGAAATTCGGTATTTGAATTTTTTTCCGAATGTGATGAACAGTTCGCCAAAAAAAATTTTTTTTTCGAAAAAAATTCAGAAAACCAATTTTCGAGAATTTATGGATAATATGATCTCAACAACGTTTCTCGAAAAGTTTCGGGTTGCCATGCTCCAACTAACTGCCAAGTTTCGATCCAATCGTTTCAGTAGTTTTTGAATTATCGCCAAAATAAAGTCAAAACTTCAAAGGGCTCTAACTCCGAAACCTTTCAGCCGATTTTGCCCATTAACGAACTCAACCGTCGCAATTTGGAATGTAACCTACTCTGAAAGTTTCAGGTTGACAGGATTCCCCTGCGACCGTAATCATGCGTACGGACGGCCAACCGGCCGGTCGGACAGAATCGTTTTTGACAACGAATTCGTCATCAGTGAGTCAAATCTAGTCGTTTGAGACCATTTTCAGCTCAAAATTTAAATTACAGACATTTGAACAAAACGATTGCACTCTGTTTCCCTAGAACATTCGCGCAAAAATGCACTCGTAGTCAACTTCGTCTCTTCAAACCAGCGAATAACAAAACCAACTCAGCATAGAAATTTAAAGAATTGTTCGTCAACTAAGGAATAGGAAATACTATCGCACCGAACAGTATGCATACCGACATAGATTAAATGGTAGAAATCCCAGAAATATCTAATGAGAATCAAACAACCAAATCTGGTTATGGTGTATTCCCTCACATTCGTGGTCTGTCCGACAATATTTGTAGAATTCTACGGGATACGATGCTGGAAGTCACGGTTACTTTCTACCTTGTTAGAAATGGAGTGGGACTTACTTATACAGGGCGCTCCGAATAGTGACGTCAATGATTTTTTTTTAGATTTCTTTCACCTGGAATTATTCAAAAATACCCCATGTATGTTATGCGAGTTATGAATTTTTTTGAGCTTTTGTAATGTAATATGCCAGCGAGGTTTCTTAAATTCATATCTTTTTATATAGCCGGTTTTTCGCAGATTTATTTCTGTGACATAATCGTCCTGAATGTCGTTTTGTTAACGAAAATGGGTCAGCTTCCTGAAATTACTCAAACTTATTCAAAAAAGGCTTGAAAGTTAGAACTTTAGTTTTCAGTAGGATTTACTCAAACATTCAACTCCAATACAAAAAATAGTTCTAATAGCTTCTGGCAGAGTTTAAAAACTCCGCAATGTCCCAAACTACCAAAATCATAAGAAAAAAATAGTACTTTATGAGCCTTTTTTGCAGTAATCAGCCTTCGAATGCGGATAGGCTAAAAATCATTGAAACACGATTAAAGTTATTTTTCTACTTTTTATCATTCTTATGGTGAATTGAACTTGTGAATGTGACTTGAGAGTAATTCTAATTGCAATTCCTGCAAATAATTGTAACTCGTGTTATTTTTACAGTAAAATGGATTGGGCGTACAGGTCCGATCGAATGGCCTGCGCGTTCGCCAGACCTAAACCCCATCGATTTTTTCATTTGGGGATTTTACAAAGAGCTGGTGTAATCGACGGAAAGCAACAACGAAACAGATTTAAGACGAAAACTTTTAGAAGCGGAAAGAAAAATAAAATAAAGAACATTGACGATATTATTCATTCAAGTTGAAGGAAGGCATTTGGAGGGTTTATTGTTGTAAATAGTATTTTTTCAGTAATTTGTGTTTTTCATTTCTCATCCAGAAGCAAGAAATTTCACAACTACCAATTTTGATATATGCACACATCTTCAATCAGTGGTGAAACCCGAATAATTGTGAAAATTTTACAAGATTACAGAAAATTCAATTTCAATACATTCAAAATAACATTTTTGAGTTCAATCAACCATAAGAGGGATGAAAGTAGACAATTAACTTTTATCGTGTTTCAATGGTTTTTGGCCTATCTGCTTTCGAAGGCCGATTACAACGAAAAAAGGTAATGAAGTTCTATTTTTGCTTATGCTTTTGGCAGTTTAAGACTGAAATTTTTAAACTCAGCCAAAAGCTATAACAACTTCCTTTCGTATTTTTAAATTGAAGTTGAATGTTTGAGTGAATTCTACTGAAGACTTAAGTTCTAACTTTCAGGCCTTTTTTGAGTAATTTCGAGTAATTTCAGGAAACTGAGTTATTTTTATTATTGAAACAACATTCAGGGCGACCATGTCACAAAACAAAATCTGCAAACCACCTGGTACCCACAGGTGGAAGGAATCTTAAAAAAATTATTGACGTCTCTACTAGATTACTAGAAGGCATCCTGAAATCAGCGTAAGGATTGCACAAAATTCATACGCGTCCCGAGCAGCTGTAACTGAAACTAAAATCCGAAACTGGCATGAAAAAATAGAAGAATACTTCTTTTCATTAAGAATTAATATTTCTGACCCAACAAGAATATTCAACACGGATGAGTCTGCTTTTTTCTTGTCACCAAACGGTCGTCAAACACTTGGTGAGAAAGGATGTAAATCACTTCATGATAGATCCGGGGATGACAAACAGTGTCTAACTGTCCTCATAACAGCGAATGCTGCTGGCCAATTAGCTCCATCTATGGTTATGTACTCATACGTGAGAATACCTGAGCATATAGTTTCACAGGTGCCTGAAGGTTGGACAATTACCAAATCAACTAGTGGATGGATGACATCCGAAACCTTTTCATATGACGAACTTATTCTACCCATGGCTTTCATCTGAAAAGATCACGTTTTTATTCATATTATACTTGGATGAACACAAGTTGCATGTTACTTTTTCTCTGACAGACTTCTGCACTCATATTCTGCAGTCTCTGGACGTGGCTTTGTTCAAATCACTGAAAATGAAATGGGAAAGTGAAGTACAAAACTTCAAAGTACAAAATAATTACGAGCATCTAGGCTAAGACACCTCTGCAAATGTTTTTCAGAAAGCTCTGAAATCCATACCAAATTTGCAAAACATTTAAAAAAAATCCTTCAGAGCATGTGGTCTTTTCCCTATTAATGCTGAAAATATCGACTTCAACAAACTTCTCACGGAAGATGATGTTTTAAACACAACAACGGAAGCTGTAGATTCTGAAACACTGGGCCATATGCGATATCTTGAATCACATCTTCAACCAGATTTTTTCAATAAATGCTATGAACTGAAAGGTGCAAACTGGACAGGGGAGATTGAAGATAAGAGCTTGTTTGAAATCTGGTACAAAATGTACGAAAAATCAGGGTTATCTCAAAATGAAGAGAATATTCCGGATATCACAATAGATATTGAAGAAGGACTAATACTAAAAGATGAATGGGAACATTCAGTTATATTCGAACCTGATTACCTGAAGATATCGAACTTTTATTGGAAAATACAAAAACAAATGAGGTAGAACTCATAGTTGCTCACGAAGAAAACGCTATTGAAGAAACTATATTATATTATTATTATGAAAATATGAAGATTGGTGATTTTGTAATAGTCAATTACTCTTACCACTATTACCCAGCACAAGTTACTGATAAAAACAAAGAAAAAATGTTGGCTAATGCCATAGCTAAGGCTGGGTGGGTGGGTGTTGAAAGTGACCCAATATCAAAGACGAAATTTGGTACTATCATTATGAAATCGTTAAAAAGATAACACCTTCTAAGGAAATGAATAGAAGAGGATGTTTTGTCTTTAAAGAGTTAGAAAAATAGTGTAGCTCCATACTAGAGAAAAATACATTTTTGTTGATCAGTAGAAAAATAATGTAATTTCTGTTTTGAGGCTAACTCTCGAATGATGAATTATTATTCAAAAGGTAGAAAACTAAAGTATTCTCATTTCTGTATTGAAATTTCGAATAATAAATTATTGTTGTGTTCTTGTCGGAATAGACTCCTATAAATGTCTGATATAGGATCACTGTCTGAATTACGTCCGCTGGTGTGTCTAATTTTAGAACAATCTGCAATAGTGTTGTCGGAATTAGGTGATATCGAGATGGTGTTGGAGAATATACATCTCATAATTTTCTAGAAAGTTTTTCGGAACACTGAAAGTTTAGATCTCCTCTACAAATATTATAACTTCAAGAAAATTTAAACTCGTCAATATCATTGAATGACTGTTAATTACTTCGAACAAAATGTAATATGATTTTCTTAAGGTGTCTGAATTTGGTTCTTTAACGTTAAATTCATTACTTGAGAGTTTTCAGAAAAATAAAAAAAAACAATTTCAAATCTTCTTGTAATCATTATCTTTTCAAACCAGAGTTTCTAGCAATAAATTCCATAAACAAGTTTTAGAAAAAAATTATAAATTGTTTTTATTCTGATGCCTAGATGTCCTTTCAAGAAGGACTTTTTTGAACATGCTTCGTCACCGCACCAACGATACTCTGAGTGTCTATGTGGATGCACCATCTCAATTATTGTTCCACGTCAATTGTATTTAACTGTACCGTAATACCGTCATATAGCACAAGTGCAATGAATCACATAATTGCAAGATTGGTTTGGAATCTCGAATCCATTATAATACGGGGTAAATAAGACCCAAGTTTCATTGACCTTGTGGTTCAATACTAGCTACTGATTTTGCAATAGGAACTGACCCATCTTTTAGGAAGGTAGGCAGAGTATTACTGGCCCGTGAATATGACATTGTTTGGGTTTGATGTACCCTCTACAATGGATGAAACATCCTTGAGCAATCCTAGGGCGCCCAGATCAATGAGCTTAAATCTTTCCATAAACTTCATTAGGGCTTTATGAACAAGTTCGAGCAACAATTTCAACTGACATGCAACAACTGAGACGGTGCATCAACATGCTATCAGAAAATCGTTGTGAAGGAAGCAAAACAACATTTTAAAGATCCCTCTTGAAAGATTGTCAAATCTGCGTCAGAAAAGATAGAGAACAATTCAATTTTTTTCCTCCGAACATTCGTTTGTCAAATTTATTGCTCAAAACTTCGGTTTGAAAATATATTGATGGAAATTGTTTTTTTTTTCATTCTGTTTTGAAAACTTTCAAGCAATAAATTTACTATTATTCATAATTATTCCATCATTTCATTCTGAAAAATTCTCAACTGAAGACTTTTCCTCAAATCAGTTTGAAGTTGAGAATAGAGCAGAATATCTTTCCATTCTCTTGCAACGGAAATATTATCTCTTTTAGAAATAATCAGAGTATGCTTCATACAATTTTGAAGAGTGGGCAAAGAGCGCATATTTTTGTAGCGAATGTTCACATTATTACATTTTTTCAGAAAATCGGGTCACAGTTACGAGAATAATAATAGGTATTATTCATATATGTCATTTTATTCCCATTTTCCGCAGAATTATGTCAATTTTTGAAAAATTTTTCATACATCCGAAAAGCAGCAGCCATCAGCAGTTATCAGTAAAAAAAAATTTCGAATCAGTACCAATTCAGAGACATGGTGTCCAAATCAATCGAGGAAAGGTAGCGATTTTTCACGAATTTTCAAACTGCCCATCATCTCGAAAACGTTGCAAATTTCACCTACAAGTTTTTCGTTACTCTGAGTGGTCATGACCTAGTCTATCACCGGTATAAATATTGTTTAAAGTTTACCGGACACCCTGTATGTTGTTGATAGAGCGAATTGATTCATGAGACCTACGAGTAATTACAGACATTTGTGATCTGAATGGGTCCAAGCTTGGTGATGAAATCTATTAAACTTAATTGAAGAGGTGAGTCCTGAATTGAAGATTACAAAAATAAAACAAAAAATAAGGTTTTTATTGCTGACTAGTACTTTTACTTTGCTCTTTTAGATTTTGTCTACTTGGACAGCGTGGGTCTGGCTTAGCGAGTTTAATGTTGCTTGTATTGTGTCATTGTTGTTTTTCACCAAAAAGCAAAAAAATGGTGAATTTTTTTTTAGCGAGTAATTTTACTAGGTTTCTTTTATTGTTGTGTTCTGTTTCTTCAGTGAGGCAACATCAGTTGTGGTACTTTTTGTATTTTGCGTAGCCATGGTGAAGAATCAATCAAGATTCGAAACGTTGGCAGTTTTATTAAGGGTTTTTTCTTCTTTTGCTTTTTCACTGGTCCTCGAGCCAAGTTAAGGACGAAATAATGGCACTTATGACTATATCTTCAAAACGGTTTTGTATATTTTGCCCATTAGTTAACCCAATAGTCGTGTTTTGAAATGCAACTCACCCTGGAAATTTCAAGTCGAAAGGATCCTCCGTACGCCCGTATTCGTGCCTAGTCATTTCAAATCAAAATAATAGGCATATGAACAAAACAATAGCATGCTCAGAACATACGCGCAAAAAATAATTTTTTAATTTTTAAATGGGTAATTATATTTTGGACTGAAATCCCCTGGTCAAACCTTTTGAAATATATTTACCGACATATTAAATTTGATACAGAGTAGTTGTCATTCATTATCCAGGTTGGTGAGGTCGTTTTATACTGGGGTCTTAGACTATAAATTCCCATAAAATGATGATACATCTTAAGGTGGATATTCATTTGAGCAAATGTGCGCGCACGAATAGCTGTGCGGCAGAAATTTAATTATCATGTTGACATACGTTCACAATGAGCATATTCATACGGACTTGGGCATTCACGCACCCTCGCCGTGCGTGCGCGAACAGCATGCGCGCACATTTGTTCAAATGAATTTCCACCTTTAGAATTGGTCCCAGTTTCTTAGGAATCTGGAAATAATTCAAGAGAGAGGAAGGAATCCTGCTAAAAGTATTTCAAATATTCATAAAACTCTTTTTTCAGTTTGCTGATTTTGGATAAGAGGATCTCAAACTTTCATGAAACTTAATTTTCCTGCCCTTGTCAGATCTCTCTAGGTCAGCCTGGGATAAGATATTATTGAATAATTAAACAACAGACCAACCAGATATTTCGTCATTCAATTAGGAAATCCATGTCAACGCGTATATGACCGCGAATCGAGCTAATCAGAATTTTAGCAGGTGTTTGGGGTGCCAATCAGGTAGCAGATATAGGATCACGTGACTCTCGCCGTTTTTGGACTTGCTTAATGAGGTTATAAAAAAGTAAAGAAATTGAAGTGAGATTTTTGCCTTTTTATTTGAATAATAATTTCGTATCTGTTCCATTTAGAATATAATCCAAACAGATAATACATCGGAAACATTTATTTAGTAATCTGTGAGGATCTATTGCATTATGGAAGTCCTCATTATATGATGTTTTATTTGCACAACAACGAGAATTGGAATCGAACTTAGGTGAACTCCTTCCTATTGTTCATTTTATATAAGATAAAGGAATCGCAACTGCAGCAAGAAAATTACAATTCAATCAAAACGTTGGGATTTCTAATGGAATTGTGTATTATTGCACAACCACAAGGATTCAAATCCAACGAAATTGGTTTATTTAAATATTGATTTTATATGAGAATGATTCGTTATTGATGTGAAAGTATCGCAACCTATACATTTTTCAGTCAAAACAATAGTATATCTCTTCAAAACAATAGTACGTCTCTTATTTGCTGAATTTATTCATGTCTGAAACCGTTTAGTAGACTTTACGTAAGCATGGTAAATGTACTACAATATAGGTACTGAAAGCTTCTCGAATAACATATTTATAGTATAGGTGATAATTCATAGTATTATGGAAAAAATAAGGCAATGTAAAATGATTCTACTTCTGGTTTATTAATTTTTGTGCGCATTTTCTGGGTAACAGCGTGCTATCGTTTTGTCCAAGTGTCTTTTATTCTCTAATTTTTTCCCGAAAATGGTCCCAAACGACAAGGTTGGACACACTGAGGAAGAATCCAGTGTCAAAATCGATTCTGTCCGTCCGGCCGGCCGTGGACACGATAACTGTCGAACGGAGCAAGCTAGCGACTTTAAACTCTCATTGTAGTTCGCGCATCAGAATGCCGCGTTTGAGTTCTTTAATGCGCCGCATTGGCCAAACGGTTTCGGAGTTACAGCCATTCAAAATTTCAGAAACTGGTGAAGTGATTGGATTGGAACTTGGCTGTTAGTTGAATCATAACGACGCGCAACTTGTAGCGAAATTCTGTTGAGTTCGCATCTTCATTCGATTTCACAAAAGAATTTCAGAATTTTTTCCGAAAAATTCCATTCCCTGCACATTTATTCGACTGGATCCACACATATCAAAAAAAGACTTTCAACCCGAACGCTTAACCATCGCAAGCTTTTGAGGGGTTTTCTGAAGACCTATAAGTATCAGTCAATACAAGGAGCAAAACATAAATGCTCATGATTCTTTTGAATCGTGTCTCAGTAGGACAATCTCCTGTCATTTGACTCCCAAAATTTCATATTTTTCACATTTGCACGGCTTCATAGTTGTTTTGGAGCAATTTAGTAAAAGAAATCTGGTTGAATCCATTTGTCTCTCGTATTTATAAGAAATATCTATAATTTTCCTTCGATGGAGTCATGTCAACGATCTGACTTTTCAAAAATTCTCAAGTCCGAAAATATCTATGTCATATCTACATATTCTAACCTCAAGGTTCTCTGATTAAGGAAAAAGGTTTTCCGTAACACATCTTTCCAAAATTTCTATACAGGGTGTAACATTGTCGATGTTCAATATTCAAGGAGGTGATAGTGCAGATCATTTCCAACAAAAAATGTGCTTATAACTTTTTTCTTTTGTCTTCTGAACATCACCTATTTCACGAACACGGTTATAAATACTTAAGAGCCAACATGTGTTCATTAGGAAATCGGTAGCTAGTCTCAGTTACCTACAAATCTACTTCAATGATTTCTATTACGACGATCACGTTTTCTGGTAGAATGTGCTGTGAAGCTGACATATGAGGGAAGTTTACAGAATTTTAAAATCAGTACCTTTCCTCGAACAATTCTCGAGAAAATTGCGGATGAAATTTGATGTTGATTTCTTAATCGGAATAAATTTCCCACTGAAACTTTGTTATTTTGGTTCCTGTCGAATTTGCTCATGCGAAACTGAATACTGTGAATGTAGCATCTTGTCCTGTCTCGATTGAGGGCACATTTATTGCCGTACCTCTTCTCGTTCCGGAGATATACTCTCTCTTCTGGAGCAAGTTAGGGAAGTTTCCAGAAAAGACAAAATAATTGCTATCTGTAGAACCGTGGGTTTGAGGAAAATGTCATAAGCACATTTTTCATTGAAAATGATCTGTACTATCACCTCCTTGAATATTGTAAATCAATACTTTACACCCTGTATACTCCAACAGACTTCAACTTATTGAGATGAGACGAAAAACTCTCTTCGGTAATAGGAATTTGCTTTCCAAATGGTTTCCGGTTCCATAGAATTCTTCGTTCAAGAATAATGAAGAATGGTTTCATGAGAACTGATCCTAAAATGCCTTCTTAGGAAAAAAACAATCCTTAAAATTGAGGAATCTGAAAATGATGCTGCCAAAAATTCTGAACAATTATATGTGGGAGCTAAGCGGAGGCCACATGTACGCGATCAAGATGGCGTTCACGACAGCGATCAGATGATTATATTGCACCAGCGCAGCAGCACAAACTTGTCGCAATCTGTCTGCGACCTAGCAGCTTGAAAGGTGTGTGCTGCTGCACTGGTGCAATGTAATTATCTGATCGCTGTCGAGAACGCCATCGTGATCGTGTATATATGGCCTCCACTTCATCCAATCCGTATATCTATCGAATTCAATTTTTTTTCTCTTAAGGAAATCAGAAGTGCAGGTTACAGATACGCGATCACGATTACGATGGCTTTAATGATTGCGATGGCCATCAGATAATTTCACTGAACTAGGGAAGCAGCACTCTCTCATCTCGACTTAATTGTCAGCGTTCAGACGCGATCGTTATTGAAACATATTGCCGTTTCCATGGAGATTTTGATAGGGACCGTGAAAAAAATTCGCGATCCGATCGCCCTTATTATTTCCGGGCAGAACGAGATCGCCATCGTGAACGCGATCGCGTATATGTGGCCTCCACTTAAGAATTTTTAGATCGTTGTGGAATGATTATAGATTTTCTGTTTGTTAACACAAATGTTTCGATAGGGACGCGAGAAGATGTTATTTCAATTATTTCCACATCTCGATCTAATACAGCATTTTCAAGCTATTCAATTTAGGAAAAACCAATTTCCAAACCAACAAAATTCAACCTGTCGATACTTTATTAGCCGATAGGCTCAGGTGAATCATAAGAACTGATGAAATGGTAGTAGGGTTACCATTTGGGATACTCCATTGAGTCAACTGAAAATCCATCCTCAATATCTGGCAAACACTCAGCTAAAGAACTTCTATATGGAGAAATTGATAATATTACTTTAGGTATTCCAATATTTCCTTTTATTTGAAATGGAATGTCCATTATCGAGAAGATTTCCACGTATCCAATTATATCTGCAGAATTAATTAGCTGAAGGGCCTCATCTCCTCTGGGTTGAATTTAGGATCAAATTTCATTTGAACTCGCGAATTTCAAAAAAGAGGTTATGTTGTAGAATATTTAAGGTTCTGTTGGTATTTATCCCTGTGCGAGTTTCAATACAAAAGTGTTTATTATACAGGGTGTTTCATTGGTAAATCAACATACGGTAACCTGAGAGATAGCTACCCTGGGTGAGTCCAAAAAACCTATGTATATGGTGGATCTAATCAATTCTATAACCAAGAACGACCCAGTATCATCCGTTGATATTTAAAAAGTATGATTAACTCATATGGGTCAATCGATTCATATTGAAATAATTGAAAAATTCCAGGTCTGTATTAGACGAATATGGGACTTTTGTCAAGCTCTAATTCAACACCCTGTTTATCGAAATTTCAAAATTAGATTGAAGTATTTGAAAAAGGCAGAAAATTTTCAATTCGAATCAGTTTATTTTTTATCCCGCACGTTGAATTGGTTATCGAGAATTTCACGGAAAGATCTGATTTGTCAATTACATTCCGCTAAATTCTCAGAAAATTCGGCGTCCGTGATGGAATTGAAAAAATTTCTTGTCCTACCCATTGGAAATTGGTGTCTCGTTATTTCGAAGGATTATCTCGAAAATTTCAAGAAAAACAAATTTTACACCTGTATCCGAAACTAACAACAATTAATAATTAGATTAATAAAAAAATAGCAATCCTGAAAATGAATCACAGAAGGAGTTTCAAAATAACACCGTTTTGTTGAATTTCAATAGAAGACTTCAGCCCAAGTTGCCAACCCACAATTTTCTTCACAAATTTACTATTACTGGGGAACGGGAATTTCAGGACGAATTCGACATGATAAGGTTCGCGTTATTTATAAATATCCGTAAAAGATGCCTCGGCTCATCAAACAAGATAATTCCTTCCAAATATAGGTTTTTTGTTAAGCTGAAATATAAGTTGGGATTCCTGATTTCATGTTAATAGTGTCAAGTTTATAAAAGATATGTTCCGCAAATAAACTTGGATTTTTCGGTCGCCGGTTTTCCGTTCTCTAAATATGAAATATTCGGTTGGGTTCTAGAAAATAAGGTTAATTACGGAGTTTGATTGATGAAAATGCAATCTTTCTGTCACAAAAACATAGACATATTAAGTCTATGCACCAGAACGACAATCAATGTTTTATGGTAACATATCCATAGCATAGAACAATCTTCATTCACCTTATGATCCATAGAACATACCTAGAAATTTTTCCATTGTTGATTGTTCTCTCTTCTATGATCTATGGATCATAAAGTCAATAAAGATTGTTCTATGCTATGGATATGTTACCATAGAACATTGATTGTCGTTCTGGTGACAGGAAGAACGTTTTTTCATCAATCAAATTCCACAATCAACCTTTTTTTCAGGAACCAACTGAGTATTTCATATTTACGGAGTGGAAAACCGGCAACCGAAATAACCAAGTTGATATGCGGAACATATCTTACATAAATTCGACACTATTAACATGAAATCAGGAATCCCAACTTAAATTTCAGCCAATCAGAGATGATCTTAACAAAAACCTATATTTTATATTTGGAAGGAACTATCTTGTTTGAGGAGCCGAGGCATCTTTTACGGATATTTATAAATAACGCGAACCTTATCATGTCGAATTTGTCCTGAAACGTTGTCATCGCAACGGATGAATTTTAATGGAAATTTTTCCCTCGTGAGTACTGAATTATACTGGAAATTTTTTTCACGTTCATAATGACAGAATATTTTTTTTGACATTCTAATTTTTATTTGTTCACATGATAATTTTGATTCATTTCAACTACAAGCTTAGATGTTTTCTAAATTCTTTGGACCATTATGATTAATTTTTATATTAAAAATGCAATAAGTATATACTATGGCAGGTTGATTGGAAGTTGCTTGTTCTTGATTCAGAGATTCTTGGATTGTTTTTGCAGAAGTTGAAACAGTACTCCTTGCGTCAATTATATTCTGATGATGACCCGAGTCCATTTGCAGATATGGTTTTATGGAGTGAAAGTTGTCGGAAATGAACACATTTGGGTGGAATTTTCTTACCGAATACCACTAGAGGTCAAATTATTCACGGAAAATTTTTCTCGCTCATGAATATTTCTAGAAAATTATCATGAGCTCGAAAAAATTTCCGGAAATAATTTTACCTCTAGTGGTACTACTACTGAATTTTTTTATCATGTCTGGATTATAACGTGCTTCACAGTAGGCGGCTTCTATACCCTCTCTTGCTCTTTTCTATCCTCTTACTTCTGATCTCAGACGAATACAAGTAAACATTCAATTGTTCCCAAACAGAATAATTGACAGTAATTAAATCTGGTGATTTAGAGGTCCAACTATGCAGTCTACCTCTACCAATACACATGTTTCGAATTTGCTTATCAAAAAGTTCCTGACCATGCGTAGGCTGAGGAAAATACGAATGAGGTGAACGTATGGTGTCCACTCCATAAAAATAAATTGATTGGACCACATATCCTACTAAAACGGCGTACGAATGATATGTACTTAGATTCCCTCCAAAAGCAGCATCTTCTTTATATTAAACGAATGTCCGGTGTAGAAATGTGTTTTTAGCGTGGTAGTGGTCCACCTTACCTGAGTGTTATTGTCTGCAAGTTTGTCTATCAGAACTTCCCAAATATGTGGAAAGGTAAAGGTGGACTGCATACCTGACCGCTATATTACAAGATTTAGATCCTGTCGATTATTTCTGAATTAGGAAATATTCGAAATGTTTAGTGTATTCGTTAAGGAGATAAGAAGGAAATATATCGAAGCCGCCTACGATCAAACACATATTGATCCAGACATGATCAAAAAAACTCTCAGTAATACTTTGAGACAGGCAAGAATTAAAATTCAACATAGCGGGGGATACTTCGAACTTCGATTTATTTTTGAGATTCTCATTTCTTAATTAATTTGATTATATTATTGATTGTTGTTAATTTCGGATACGTTTTTCTGGTTATGGAATTGATTAGATCTACCATATATAGATTTTTTGGACTCGTCTAGGGTAGCTGTACTTCAGGTTACCGTATGTTGATTTACCAATGAAACACCAGGTATTAATTCCATGTAGATCGCAATCGATAGAATATTTGCTACTATTCAAGTTGAAATATCATTTCAATCGAAAATTCCAATTTTTCAGATGAAGGAAGTGTGTCTTACAGAAGCGCAGATTGAGCACATACCTGCACGTTTTAATGAAAGGTGTGTGTGTCATATATGCTTTGATCCCAATATGATTGAATTATATGAGGTTCATTATTTCCAAAGTATACACAGGGTATTTCTTAATAATAATGTAATATATAAGATAGATAGATAGATAAATCTTCTTTATTTCAGATCTTTTAGAATTGTTAAACATAAGAAATGAAATATAATATAAATGAAAAAAAATTAATCTCAAAAATGCAGACTTTCGGAATTTAAATATTCATCAAGATTATACGGTTCCAATCGAACCAGCATTTTCCTTATCAAATTCTTGAAAGTTCCTACATAATAACATCTCTTAACGCTGTCAGGCAGTTTATTGAATAATTAAACATATAAGTATGGACCCCTCTCTGTCAAGGTTAATTAATCTATGTCGTGGAAAAAGAAGATCTAGATTTCTTGTATTATACCCACGTTCCCTTTTGAATTCAAAAATGTCTTTATTATTGAAATAAAAACTGAACACTCATAAATATATAAACCATAAATGGTGAATACATTCTTCTGACGAAACTTTCCTCTACAAGAATCCCTAAAATTCAATCTGTACATATATCTCAAAGTTCTTTTTTGAATGTCGAATATCGGATTAATTTCATTATTACGACCCCAAAAAATTATTCCATACCTCAAGACTGATCCAAAATTAGCATGATATATTATTTCTACATTATTCTCATCCATGTGATTAGACAGAATCTTCATTCCATATCCAACACTGGATAACTTCAGCAAGAGCTCATATGAATTTCCCAATTTTCTCAATTCAGGAATTCATTAATATGAACATGTGTGATGAAAGTGTAAGACTGTTATTGTCCAGAATAATGCAATCTAGAGATGTGTTCAGAGCTTGTGTAGGATGAAAGAGACTGGTTTTGTCCTCTTTTATCACTAACCCTTTCATATCGAACCAATCCTGAACCTTAAAGAACTCATTTTTTGTTCTGTAAACAATCTCAATTGAATCGTTCTCCTCCATTAAAATATTCGTGTCATCAACATAATTTTCAATTAGGTTTTCATCTATTGCCTTTGGTAGATCGATGATATGAACCAGACATGAAATGGGACCAGCTTTAGTCAATTCAATTTGTCATTGATTGACAATGTTAATTTCAACGTTCGTTTTGTCGCTATTCGTCGGAGGGAGCTTTTCTCTGTTCCACAGGCAAGGACATCACTTTATTATAACTCCGTTTTTGAGAATAACTCGATTTTATAACTACCATATCAATCATGTTGGACATTTTTCATCTGTCGTTGGCAGCATTCAGAAGGAAGGTTACTTCTTTCTTATGTAGAAACTATTTATAGCCCTCAGTTTGTTTTTCAATGCCATCCGATTTTAGACAGTGTTGCTTTTTTCGCGCATGTTCTAGGGGAACAGCGTGCTATGGTTTCGTCCAAATGTCTGTAATTTTAGGTGATTGAGCCGAAAATGATATCAAACGACTAGGTTGGACTCACTGATGACGAATCCGGTGTCAAAATCGATTCTGTCCGGCCGGCCGGCCGTGGACACGATAACTGTCGAACGGAGCTAGTTAACGACTTTAAACTTGTAGGGTAGTTCGCGAATCCGAATGCCGCGGTTAATTTCGTTTATGCGCCAAATCCGCCAGATAGTTTTGGAGTTGCAGCAATTTGAAATTTTGAGGTTATTTCTCCCATATTTCAGAAAATACTGGAGCGTTTGAATTGAAACTTGGCAGTTAGTTGGAGCATAACGACGTGCAACTTTGAGCAGAATTTCGTTGAAATTTTATGGTCACTGAATTAAAAAAAAAAATTTTCCGAAAAAAATTTTTTTTCTGAAACCTTGTTCATATTCGGGAACAGTTCCAGTCATACCTTGAACTCCATATTTCACAGCAGTTCGATACGGCTATTAGTTTTGGAGATATTGGGAAAAAATATGTAGAATTTCGTGGTTTTCTTCTCGATATTGTTGTTTTTTCGGTATAACTCAAGAAATACTGATTTAATTGTGATTAAACGTTGCAGCTAGTTCAAAGATGCCGAAGGATAACATTGTGCAAAATTTCGTGATGATCGTGTCATTAGGACAATTCGAAAAAAATATTCAAATTTTTTTCGAATATTCAATATTCTGTGATCTCATCATATTTTTCTCATTAAATTCTGTATAAACCTCCAAACTGTCATTTTTCGATGAAGTACTGGAGTTTAATTCGATCTGATCTGATCTGATTGGAATTATTGGGAGGATAAATTTTGAATGAGTACCTACATCTGCGGAATCATTGGGTGGATTTCACCCATTCACGAATCCGGCCGTTAGGCTGACCGTAAACATAATAACTTCCAGAAGAAACGACTTAGAAACTCGATATTTGTAGAGAAGGTTTGGGGCTTGATAACGAAGGTCGAATTCGTGAATGGGTGAAATCCACCCAATGATTCCGCAGATATAACCATTAAAAATTTATTTTTCCAATATTTCCAAAGATACAGTTTGGATCGAATCGAAACCCAGTAATTAATCGAAAAAAAATCTAGACTAGCACTGCCGTGAAGGCAGCAGCTTTCTCGCGCAAGTTCAAATTCGTTGCCGAAGCGGTCATCTACATTGAACATGCGCGCAAATGTGCTGCCTTCACGGCAGTGCTTTTCTCGATTCTCTTCTTCATTACTTTGTTTTATGGTTCTGTTTTTTACGCGCTTGTTCTGGGGAACAGCGCGTTATCATTTCGTCACGATGTCTGTAATTTTCGAATTCTGAACTGAAGCTGGTCTCGAACGACTTGGTTGGACTCGCTGATGAAGAGTCCGTGATCGAATTTGATTCTCTTCGTCCGGCCGTCCGTGTGTGCTCTAACTTTTGAAAAAAAGGACCTAGAGTTTTGAAATTTTCAGGATAGGTTTCGATCTTGAATATCTCGGTTAAGTCCGTTAGTGGGTCAAACAGTTTCGGAGTTATGCCTGTATGAAATTTTGAGGTTAATTTCTCGATATCTCATGAAGTACTGATTCGAGCGGATTGAAACTATATGATTAGTTCTCGCAGACCAACACGCAACAAAGTGCTGAATTTAGTTTGTTGTTAGAAAATCCAAAATAAAATTTTTGGAAAGTTTTTTGAATTTTTGTTGAAATTTTCTGTCTCGGTATGAGTTGATCAGATTCCAACGAAATTTGGCACAATTCTTTTACAACGTTTCAAGTTTCAATTCGATATGATATTTACTCTCGGAGATATATGGAAAAAAAAAACTAGAAGAGCATTGACGTGAAGTCAGCAGCTTTTACATGCTTGTTCACATTGCGAAATGGTGACTTGGAAATTTCAATGAAATATGAAAATTTTCGAAAAAAGAAGGTTTTCTTCGACTGTTTCCATGGATAATTCTTCTTAATGATACTATCCATCTTCCAACCAAGTTTCATTTCGATCAGATGAATATTTTTCGAGTTATCGAAAAATCAAAATTCCAAATGGCTGTAGCACAAAAACCATTCGAGAATTTGAAGACTCTAGGCTCTTTCTTTCGAAAGTTAAAGAACCAATTTTGACCACTGAATCTTCATCAGTGAGTCCAACCTAGTCGTTTGGGACAAATTTCGGCTCAAAATTCGAAAATGACAGACATCGTGACGAAATGATAACGCGCTGTTCCCCAGAACAAGCGCGTAAAAATCTATGAAATTTCGTTGTTGTTTGTAATTTTGACGTTACGTCCTTAATATCTCGAGAAGTACAAAAGCGAACAGATCGAAACTTCGTAATTACCTGAAAAATACCAAGGCAAAACTCAATGCAGAATTTCGAATGGGTCCAAATTTCTAAGAAATGTTTCTTCCAAAATGAGATTTCTTTGGAAATTTTTTTTTTCTCTAGCAAAATGTTGAACAGATCTTAACGAAGTTTGGCACAGTTCTTAAAATCAATATCAAACAAAGATGTTGCAGATTTCAATTCGATACGATATTTACTTCCGGAGATACACAAAAAATCAATGTAAAATTTCGATGTCTGAAACTTTGAGGTTATTTCCTCCATATCTCGAGTATGATTGTGGTCTCATCGAATCTTAGCAATTATTTGGAGAATATCAACGCGAAACTACGAAAATTTTTCTTCTAAAATTATCCACATATTTATCGGAAATAATAGTTTTTCTCATTTATTGACCAGATTTCGATGAAATTCGGCACAGAACTTGAAGATAGTATTCGACAACAGATTTTTATTTTTCAGTTTGATCTGATGTATATTTCCGGAGATATAAGGGAAATAATATGTCGTATTTATCGGAATACCATCCGAAAAAACGACTAAAACGACTATTGAGACTCCATATGTTCATATAAGGTTCAGGAGTTAATTGAGAAGGTCGAATTCTTCGTGGAAACTTAAAATACCCTCAATAATTTCGTAGATATAATTCGAAATTTTATTTTCCTGATATTACCAATAATGCAGAGATGGTCGAATCGAAATTTTGCACTTGGTTGAAAAATGGCGTTGTAAAAGTTCATGCAAAATGTCTCGAGGAAATGGCTTCGAATGTGAACAAGCGCGTAAAAGCTCCTGACCTCACGTCACTGCTTTTCTAGGTTTTCATAAACCGCCTCTTGCCGATAACCGAGTTCTCTATTATGTCCATTTTTTTGTAGCTAAAGTCGATGTTTGATGGCTTAAAGCCTACGTCGGGGCCCTCTCCATCATGTAGCCCAGGTCCATCGAGCTCTGGTGCTACATCAGCTAGTCAGCCACAGCCTGCCGCACCAAGCCATTCTTCAGGGCCAGATGCAGCTGTAAGTACTTCTTATTCTCTTCTACATAGAGATCTTTGTAATTGGAGTTTGTTTGCTGATAATGCCTTATTGAATTCGTCAAATCTAGGAAAATGTGCAAGTTATTAACATAACCGATTGCGAAAGTTTTTAGAAGTTGAAGATATTTCTTTGCAACGGAAAACTTGATATTTAAAGAAACTGGAAAAGAAGATATTTGGAGCCATGTTGAAGGATTTTTTTTTGAACTGACAAGTTTGTTAATTTTTTTTTACTTTTTGATTTGTTGTGAGCCCTTGTAATGCCCCTGGATATATTTCTGTTGGGGTTCCTATTTGAATAAATTCATAAAACTAATAAGGCTGGTGATCATAACTAATTCGAAAATCTTGGAGAATGCAGGTATTAAACTACTTGGTCTATAGTTACTCAAAACTAGTGGATCCCCTTTTTACGCGCTTGTTCTGGGGAACAGCGCGTTATCGTTTCGTCACAATGTCTGGTATTTTCGAATTTTGAGCTGAAATCGGTCTCGAACGACTAGGTTGGACTCAGTGAGGAAGAATCCGTGGCCAAGTCATGAAACTCGAACAGTGTCAATAAGGAGAATCATCCATGGAAAAATTTGAGAATAATTTCTTTTTTCTTGGAAATTTTTGAATTTCACTGAAATTTCCAAGTCACCATTTCGCAATGCGAACAAGCGCTTAAAACCTGCTGACTTAACGTCAGTGCTTTTCTAGACAAATTTCAACTGATCCGGATAAATAGAGTACCTTCAGAATTTTTTATTGTGTAAAGAAGCACATCTGATTTTGACTTGATGGAAGCTCTCACCAATTTTAAGGGTATACCATCGTAACCTCAACAATATATATTTTTCAAATGGTTCAACAGTTCTACCAATTCAGTTGAACTGACTTTCTTGAGAAATAAAGACTTGTCACATTCGGGAATTAGGCATTCAAACAGATTCTGCTCTGAGTTTTTTTTACACTTTGTTTAACATCAACGAGGTATTGATTGAATTCATTCACAAATTCTGTTGGATTTCCATGGATTACATTATTCTGATTTTTATTTTTTCCAGTTTTATGTTTGCAAATGGCCCACATAGTTTTCATTTAACAATCGGATTTATCGATCCTATTTCATATTGTCTAGTTTTCTCATTTTTCATTAAAGTATGATATTCTGTTTTCAACCTATTATGATCAGATTTGAAAACAGAATATAAAACCGACATCTTCTCCGAGAGCCCTATTTTTAAATCGAGTGACAAACTGGATGCCAAGAATTACCGCCCCATCAGTCTGGTGCTGTCGTTGCAAAAATATGCGAGAGAATTATATTGGAAAGGATGATTCAATTTTCGCTTGAGAATGATATACCCAGTAACCAACATGGTATCTTACCTCGACGATCTGTAATAACTGACCCCCTCACCTGTGTTGATGCGTGGACGAGAATGGTCGATTCGGGAACGCCTGTTGATGTAATCTATCTAGATTTTCCTACTCTACACTTCAGATTTGCCTACTATCGTCCGATCCCAGAGTTCACGTTTTGCTGACGATGCTAAGATCTTTGGTGATCCTATCGGTGATGCTGGTGCCATACAGTGTGACCTTTTCGCTCTAATGGATGTTCAGAGGCCTGGTGCTTGCCGCTTAACCTTCTCAATTGTGCAGTTATCTATATGGTCAGGAAAAATCCCAGACTGACCTATTATTTGAATGGTCAGGTGGTTCCCACCAAAAGCTCCCATTGTGATCTTGGAGTGATTGTTTCTGAGGATTTGTCATGGTCGAATCATATTTTGCAACCGTCTGGAAAGTGTCCAGCGGAGTGCGAACATTTTGTTCAAGAATGCCTTATGGTATACAGCGACCCAGCTATGAGGAAAGGCTGGCTCTCACGAATCTCCCTATATTTTCTGAGAGGCGGCTTCGTGATGACCTCATTGTCGTCTTCAGAGCACTGAAAGGTCTCTTAAACTCCAACCTGGGCTCGCTATTTACCCTTAATACTGATGCTCGTCTTCGCGGCCATGGATGCAAGTTGCGGAGGGAGAAATTCAGGACCGCTCAAAGAGAGCATTTCTTATCCAACAGAGTATTTGCCGATTGGAACCGCTTGCCTTCTGCTGTGGTGAGTGCTGGTTCGGTGAATGAGTTCAAGAACCGGTTTCATTTTCTTATAAATCCATTTTTTGTATATTATTTCATTCAGCAATGTTTTTCTTCTGTTTAATTTTTTTTGCTTGTGACATGTAGCTATGACTATTTTTACTTTTATTTTGTGAGTTTCTAGAATTCTCCTTAACTCCTAATAATAATAATAAAACAAGAGTGGAATCTCATTTTCGTTCAGATTTTTCAATTCCTTTGATGAGCATCTTTGTTTTTCATTTTTGTACACTGGAGAAACTGTAAAACATTCATTGTGAATATTTATAAGGTTATTGAAGAAAACTGTCTAATGCAAATCAACATACGATTTTTCAACCTTCAAAACTTCTTCCCAATTTTGTTGTTCAAGCTATTCAATAAAAAGTTTTTCATTATCGACACTGAAAAATCTCCCCCTGACAAGCTCAACCTTGACACTATGACCCAGTTGAACGCAGTCCTTCTGAGTCTCATGTTTAGTGATTGGACGAGTCGTCTATTTCTCTACTCGAGTTGAAATGATGGCCAACTCGAGTTGCAACTCAAGCTGACTCGACTCGGTGCTTATGCTTCGGCAGCTGGCGTTCGCCAGGTTCGCCTTCGTATATTATGTGCGATTGAGTCGAGTTGGTTCCCCTCGACACTGATTCGTTCGCCTACCGGCTCTATCTACTCGGAGGGAGTAGCAGTAGAAATAGGAAACGTTGGAAGTTATAACTCGGTGATACGTGATTCTTTTATAAGTCTCGCTAACAGCTGAATGTCATATGCATTTATTCACGTTTTACCTTTACATGAGGTATGATTTAATTGAAGATTAATGGTTCAAATGATGCTTACGACAGTGAGAAGCTGTCTTGTTCTCTTCGGAGCTGATTCGCTCATTTCTGTAGAATATCTGCGAATCTGTAGAATTGTGTTCTCGGTCAGCCTGACGGCTGACTGCCTAAACACAATAACTTCCCAACGAAACAACTTAGAAACCCGAAAATTGTAGAGAAGGTTTGGAAGTTTATTACGAAGGCCGAATTCGTGAATGGGTAAAATCCACCCCATGATTCCGCATATATACCCATTCAAAATTTTATTTTCCCAATATTTCCAATAATACAGATCAGATCGAATTGAAATCCAGTACTTCATCGAAAAATTACAGTTCGAAGGTTCATACAGAATTTAATGAGAATGATATGATAAGAAAATCACAGAATTTTTTTTTAAATTGTTCTAAAGACACGATCATCACGAAATTCTGCATAAAGTTGTCTTTCAGCATCTTCAAACTAGCTGCGAAGTTTTTTCAGGATTGAATCAGTATTTCTTGAGTTATATCGAAAAAAACAACGATATCGAGAAAAATCCTCGAAATTTCACATATTTTTTCCCGATAACTCCAAAACTTATAATCGTATCGAACTGAAATTTGGTACACTGCTGTGAATTATGAAGTTTCAAGTCCGAGTTTTTCTGGGTATGATGAACGGTTTCCGAAAAAAAACATTTGAAAGAAATTTCTTTTCAAATTTACTGACCGTATGATCCTGACAAAAGTTGGCTCAAAGTTGCGCGTCATTATACTCCACCTAATTGCCCGAAACTGTTCAACCGATTTGGCTCATTAACTAACTTAATCGCGGCATTTCAATGCGCGACCTACCCTGAAAGTTTCAAGTTGCTAGCTCACTCCCTCCGACAGTTATCGTGTCCACGGCCGGCCGGACAGAATCGATTTTGTCACCTTATTCGTCATCAGTGCGTCCAATCTAGTCTTTTGAGACCATTTTCGGCTAAATCATCGAAAATTACAGACATTTGGACAAAACGATAGCAAGCATGTTTCCCTAGAACATGAGCGCAAACAAACCGTTTGTTACAAGTTACAACAAACATATGGAAAATTCTCCGAAGAACATTTTTTGCACGCATGTTCTGGGAACGGTGTGCTATCGTTTTGTCCAAATGTCTGTGATTTTCGAGTTTTTTCCAGAAAATGGTCTCAAACGACTAGTTTGGACTCACTGATGAAGAATCCGGTGTCAAAATCGATTCTGTCCGGCCGACGACACGATAACTGTCGAAAAAAGCAAGCTAGCGACTTGAAACTTTCAGATAATATCGCGCATTGGAATGCGCCGGTTAAGTTCATTAATGAGAGAAATCGGTCGAATGGTTTTGGAGTTATGGTCATTTGAAATTTTGAGATTAATTTCCTGATATTTCAGGAACTACTTATGCGATTGAATTGAAACTTGAGAGTTAGTTGAAGCATAACAATTCACAATTCACGAAATTTCGGTGAGATCATACTGTCAGTACATTTCGAACAAATTTTTTTTCCAGATTTGTTTCAAAAAATCTTTTTTGTTGGAATCTCTTCATTACATTTTACGGTCGGCCGTCGGAATGTTCGAACTAATAGTGGAGTTTTAACTTGATTAGCGTCAGTTCATTCAGGGATTTCAAGAAAATAATGTTGAAATTTCAAATAGCCACGTATTTGACATTCCTGAATATGAATTACGGATCGAACTGAAAATTGGTATGTGCCAAATTTCATTGTTATCTTATCCACTCTCCGAAAATCCGGGATTTTTCATTAAAAATCAGATTTTTTTTTCAATTTCCCAGCCTGTGGATAGCCATGAAATTCTGCAAGAAGTTGCAAGTTCGTTTCCCTCAACTAATTCCCAAAATTCAAGCTGACGGCATTAGAACGTTTCGAGATCGAAAATCACAGACATCGTGACGAAATGATAACGCACTGTTCCCTAGATCAAGCGCGTAAAAACCCCAAAATTTGAAATGGGCATAAATCCGAAACCGCCTGGCTGATTTCACCTTTAATCGAATTGGATGGATATATTTGGACCACAAAAAAAATTCGAGAATTTCAAGTTGCTCAGTCGTTTCCTTGGAAAGTTACAGTAGATAGGGACGGATAGCCGACAGGACAGAATTGAATTCGACCACCGATTCTTCTCCAGAGAGTCCAACCTAATCGTTCAGACCATTTTCGGCTCAGACTTCGAAAATAGCAGGTATTTTGAGGAAATAATAACGAGCTGTTCCCCAGAACAAACGCGTAAAAAATATTTTTTTCATAAATATTATATATTTACTTCTATCATAATAATATGAATCTTACGAAATCTCTTATGAACCTTCTGGCTGTCATTTTTCAATCAAATACCTACTCGATTTCAATTCGATCTATATTATCGAAAGTACAAAATGAAATTTTAAATGGGCAAAATCTCCTTACCTCACGTCAGCACTTGTCTAGAATTTTTATGCCAATTGTGATTAGTGAAAAATAAAATAGTTTTCGACCTTCAAAACTTATAAAAAATTTTTTTTAACTGTTTATTGCATATTTACAATCTACTTTGTACAGTAATAAGTACATGTATATAAGATCTTGACTTGAGTCGGGTACCATCCAAAATGGTTCACCCCATGGTTGTCAGAGATCTTCGGGCCAGGTTCTTTTTAGTCTCTTCTCCAAGAGGGGTTGCGCGAAAAGATTACTAATCATTATATTTTCATGATCTGTGGTTCGGTTCCTGTATTTGTTGATTCTTGGTTTTATTGTGTCCTTTATAGATTTTAGCCCCAGATCATTTTGTATAGTTTGGTTTGTCACATACCATGGAGCTCCTGCTATCATACGGAGCGTCTTTGACTGGAATGCCTCAAGTATTCTTGTGTTGGACGGCTTAGAACATCCCCACAGTTCTAATCCGTATGTCCACACTGGTTTCAGGATACATTTGTAGATTGTCACTTTAGTTTCAAGGGACAGCTTGGATCTTTTGTTCAATAACCAGTACATTTTCTTCACTTTCATGTCGAGTTGTCGCCGTTTCTTTTTTAGATGAGTTCTCCATGTTAGTTTCTCATCTAAATGTAGTCCAAGGTACTTGATCTCTGACTGAGGAGGTATCGGTGCGTTTTGCAGTTTCACTTGAGAGGGTTTTCCTTTTTATTGGTGAAAGTTACCTGGGCCGACTTGTTGGTGTTGATCTCAATCTTCCATTTTGTGAGCCACTCAGAGAGAGCATCCAGATGATTTTGCAGTTTTTCGTATGATGACAATGGGTCTGCATCTGAGGTTGTAATTGCTATATCGTCTGCAAATGTTGCCATGGTGGACTGGTCAGTTTGTGGGATATCCGAGGTGAAAATCAGTTAGAGTATAGGTCCGAGTACGCTACCCTGCGGAACGCCACATCTTATGGGCTTATAATCTGATAACGAGTCATTAATTTCAACCTGCAAGTAGCGATCATTCAAGTAAGGCTTCAATATTCTGTAGAATCGATCGGGTAAGATTTTCCTCAGTTTGAATAGTAGCCCATCATGCCAGACTCTGTCGAATGCTCATAAAAAAAAACTTATAAAATATTGCCCATAAACTTCAAAATCATATTAACGATACGAAGTTTACAGTGCGAGACGGAAAGAAATGGACTGAGGACAAAATTCGTTTTATAGAATGGTATTTGCAAACCCGAGATCCAAGATTCTAGAATTTTTAGTTCAGAGGTGATAAGCAAGAAATATTTCTTCTTGTTCGAACCTCAAAATCTATAAATTATTGCCCATAAACTTAAAAATCGTATTAACGATACGTAGTTCACAGCATAGAACATCAAAATATTCACAGTTAGAGATGGAAAAGAGATGGCTATTGCCTAATGCCATTGTATAAATATATCTTAATACAATGATAATGCATACCCGAAAACCAAGATCCTCAGAATCTCTAATCTGCCGGCCCTGTGATACTATAGCATGCGATTTTCGACCTTATTGACGTCGAGTATCTTTCGACGGTGACGCCATATAGTTCGAGTATCTTTTTCGGGAAACGATAATAGCAAGGAGGTTGTCCTACTATGTTGTCTTTATACAATGCTGAAATACTGAATCGTCAATCGTGTGAATAGAGCTAGGAGCTAGTGCCGGCTGCTGATGTGCCGCGTACCGACGATGCTCCAACCAATTCGAGCGAGGTATCGATCGTCATCAACGACGCTATGCACCGACGATTCACGGAATCGTGATTTCTACTCATCGAATCGGGCGCTTAATTCTGAATCCGAATTGCGTTCGAGTTGACTCGAGTTCATTCAAAAGCAAGTCGAGCGGAATCGTCCATAGCGTAACTCGAGTTAATCGAGTTGGATGACTCGAGTTGCCCATCCCTAAAAGGTCAGAAATATGATATTCTAGTACCTCAGACGACAAAATGTTACTCATATTTGTGAATATATTATCTAGACAACTTTGTTAACGTTCCGTTATTTTTGTATAATCATTAATTTGTGCACTTATGGAAAAATGATTCATCAATGTGAATACCCCTGTTTTGACATTGCTGTCATCCAACATCTCAATGTTAAAATCACCTAATTCGAAAATGTCCCTGTTTTCAACAATCTTGTGACATCAAACATATTCAAGTCTGTCAAAAAATACCTCGATATTTCCTTTGGGTGGTCTGCAGATAGATAGTTCAAGCATCGTCGACTTCTTCACAACATATTCTAGTGCATAACATTCGAACTCCCCGGCACTGACATATCACTAATAAAGTTGATTTCTCTTGCAACACCATCACGAATTTAGATCGCTGAAAACCCATGTTTTGTAGAATCGTGACAAAAACTAGCACTAAGTTTGAAGTTCTTCAAACTTATCTGACTTAATTCATCAACTGGTCTGCAGTGTTCAGTTATGCAAAGTGAAGTACCTTCCAGATGGTTTGTGTTTAAATATTAAATTCTGTCGACACTTTTTCCTAAAAATTGTATATTTTGGTGAACTTACAGTCTGGTTATTATGGTTGCCTTATTTGAGGTTGTCCCTGTTTTTACGAAAAAATTGCTCTTAGGCCAGAAAGAAGCGGAAAAATTTCTTTATACGCTTCTTGACAGGGAACTCTGACTCTGAAGGCATGATTTTGACCCATACTATTCAATTTCTTCACTATAATTTGTTTACTTTCTGTAACATCTTTAAGGAACAGTTTTATTTTCTTTCAGAAATAAGGGGGTCATTATTGAATGCATCAAAAAAAGTCATATCGACGTATATTATAAGCGTGGCAACTTTTAAAATACAGGGTGGTAGTTTGCAGTAAGAAAACTTTTTTCATAAACATGATGAAAAAATTGGTACACGCTCTCACTCCATCAACATGATTTTCCTGATAGACAAACAATTTTATTATTTTTTTTCATTGACTTCTCTATGGGTTCCGCATTGAATATATTTGTAGAAAAAGATGGTACGACACTGGTTTCTGCCATATAAAAAATATTTTCGAAATCCTCATTCATTTTTGAACGAACTTGATTACCTGGTTTTACTTTGTTCGGTACAGGGTTTTCGCTTGAAAAAGCAAAAAGCGTTCAACCTCAGCTTCAAACTGCTGAAAATGTCGAGGGGTGACAATTCTGTGCGAATTGCTTGCATCTCGGCAAAAATTCTTGGCAGTTTGAAGCTGAAGTTAACTATTTTAATTTTTTTCATGCGACAACCATGCGCCGTACGAAGTAAAATCAAAAGATTGGTTCAGAAATGAATAAAGGTGTCCAAAATTATTTCCAAATGTCAATTTATTTTCGAAATTATATTCAATTATTGGCATTATAACATTTGCAATTATGAAAATATTCCTGTAGGTACAGGATGGGCCAAATTGAACACTTTTTAAGGGTTTGTTCTATTTCTGTACTGAATAGACGAAAACTGATGTCGGTGTCGTAGGGCCAATTTCCATGAAAATATCATTGGCAAAAACGCAATTCCATAGCTATCACCGTTACATAGTTACCGGGCGTCTTACGAAAATGTTAATTTTAGAAATGTTGCTGTAACTTTTATTGTGTTGAACATTTTATATTTCTGTAAAAACATTCTCGTAGCAACTGCTTATGTAGAATCTAATGACATTCATTGAGTTTTCTGCTAACAAATCTTTTATGAGATATCGATATGGAAGTTTTTTTATGGGACACCCTATGTCTTTTTACATATTCAGATAGAGTTTCAAATAACCAATTCAAAAATATAGCATACTTGATATTTTTTGGATGTCTTGTTCGAGATATTGAATTTTGAAATTTCATCTCTTGGATAAGAAGGATTCGAACTGTGCGGCGATAAATACAGGGTGACCCATTTTAACTTAGACAGCCAAATAACTCGAAAAATAAGCACACTACGAAAAAATGTTCAGAATCAAAATTTCGTCATTTCGAGGGGGACGTACAATGACGTTAAAATGAGCTCCCCCACCCCTCCCCCTGGGCGGTGAGGGGGGGCAAGTTTGAAATCTTAAATAGGAATCCCAATTTTTTATTGCATATTCGGAATCTTTGGCTAAAAACACATACAATTTGTCTGAAACATTTTTCTCGATTCATGATAGATGGCGCTGTAATCGACGAAATTCAATTTCTTCGATTTCTCTTACTGAGAACCCATGCTTACGATTCTGCAATAAATTAACAATAAAAATACCACGTTTTCATTGTTAATACTCGAAATTAGTCTTAAAACAAACTTCTCATTATTTTTTATTACTCATTATCCAAATTCGAACAACTGAATATGCCTATGAAACGAGAAATAAGAACAACAAATTTTTTACACCCAGAGCAGGAAAACGTGTAGGCCAAAGATGTTTCGCTTACCTAGCTCCACGCCTTTTTGCTACAGTTCCCAAGGACTTGCTTACAGGAAATCCTAAAAAACAAAAAATCAAATTGAGGAATTGGGTTATTGATAAGGGAAAAAGATATTTTGATTCCATAATCAATCCACAATGAGTGTAGAATTCGATTTTTGCCCCGCAAAAGTGTTTTGTTGTTGAAAGGAACAAAATAGACAGACTGATCTGATCAAGTAGAATTTAAAGATTTAATTTGTTTTTTATCACTTTGAAATTGGAAATATTATGTTCAAAATTTGGCTACTGTGATTCTATACTATGTACAATTACAAATTGCGTACAGGCTCACGCCTCCGTGTTTATGTTTATACCTGTATAGATATCAGAATAAACTATATTATTATTATTATTATTATTATTATTAATTACTTCTCAAGAAACTGCTTTTAGCGTAACCCAGGAACAACGTCGTGGAAGTAGCAGAATTTCGTCGATTACAGCGCCATCTATCATGAATCGAGAAAAATGTTTCAGACAAATTGTATGTGTTTTTAGCCAAAGATTCCGAATATGCAATAAAAATAGGGGTTTCTATTTAAGATTTCAAACTTGCCCCCCCTCACCGCCCAGGGGGAGGGGTGGGGGGGCTCATTTTAACGTCATTGTACGTCCCCCTCGAAATGACGAAATTTTGATTCTAAACATTTTTTCGTAGTGTGCTTATTTTTCGAGTTATTTGGCTGCCTAAGTTAAAATGGGTCACCCGGTATAAAATGAAGATTCAAATAGTTATTAATAGTTTGAAAAAAAGCATAGTCTTTTTGACAACCATAAACATTCGACCTTCCTATAAAAATATTACGGAACGAATGTTTTCATCAACTGAGGTGTTCTAAATGTCGACCATTTTCGTTCAACCCCTGTTTCTTAATTTCAATTTAATATCGTGTCATCAGAACAATTTGAAAAAAAAAATTTCTATGATTTTTCTTATCATATCATCCTCATCAAATTCTGTATGAAACTTCGAACTGTTATTTTTCGATGAAGTACTGGATTTCAATTCGATCTGATCTGTATTTTTGGAAATATTGAAAACATTAAATTTTGATTGGGTATATCTACGGAATCATTGGGTGGATTTTACCCATTCACGAATTCGGCCTTCGTAATTCAGGTCCAAACCTTCTCTACAAATATCGAGTTCCTAAGTTGTTTCTTTCGGAAGTTATTGTGTTTACGCAGTCGGCCGTTAGGCTGACCGTAAACACAATAACTTCCGGAAGAAACGACTTAGAAACTCGATATTTGTAGAGAAGGTTTGGGGCTTAATAACGAAGGTCGAATTCGTGAATGGGTAAAATCCGCCCAATGATTCCGTAGATATACCCATTAAAAATTTTATTTTTCCAATATTTCCAAAAATACAGATTTGATCGAATTGAAATCCAGTAATTTATCAGTAAAAATTTCAAAAAGTACTGCCGTGAAGGCAGCAGCTTTTGCGTGCATGTTCAAATTCGTTGCTGAAGCGGTCATCTACATTGAACATGCGCGCAAAAGTTGCTGCCTTCACGGCAGTGCTTTTTGAAATTTTTTATAGAACAGACCAACATAACCCATTTCTCGCATGTTTGCATTTATTTGCAGAAAGTTGAACAGGACTAAACATAACTTTCATTGTTTCAATTAAAGTTTCATTACTACACTTCCATGGTTTCACTTACCACCGCATCCTCCAAGGCCTACTCAACATAACTCCAGATGAATGTTGAGTACCTATGCTATATATTCGCATGAAATTTCATTAACGTCATTGATTTATCCGCCAGAAGTTGCTTCGGGTATGTTTTCACTGAAATGAAGAATTTTCAACAGAATGAAATTTACAGCAATATTTATAAAATAAACATTGAGGAAAAACACCTGATAGGTAATTATGTAACGGAAATAGATATGGAGTTGCGGTTTTGTCAATGAGTTCCTCATGAAAATTGGCCCACATACACAGACATCAGTTTTCGTCTATCTAGTACACAAATAGGACTTCCCCTTCAAAAGTGTCCAGCTTGGCCCACCCTGTACATTATTCGGTTCACACTTCATGGTAAATGAACAAACAATGTTACTTGAATTATTCTCATTAGTTATGTACTTAAATATTCGGCAGAACATCAAATTATACAATGCACATCTACATTGTTTTATTCTTTGTGAGTCAGATTGTGTGTAGGAAACAGATATGGATCCACAAGTCTGGTTTTGGTGTTCTAAAATTCGAATTTATCAAATTACTTTTTATAAAATGACAAAATCACAGGGACGAATATCTGTCAATAAATCAACGAACATTCCACCTTGATTAGAGCTAATCATCCAATCAACGAAAACATCTACACCGAAAAAGCGGATCCAAGGAGAATGACTACAATTGTTCCACAGTTATTACTCCAACTTCAAAAGTAGTTTATTCAGTTTTCAAAAGTACATTCGTATAACTATTTCTGATCATTTTGAATTTGTATTATTCACATTGGCTCCTGCTCAGCTTATCTAAAATTAAACATATTCATGACTTTTAGGTCTTGAGGTACAGGTTGTGTTACTTAGTTACGTTACTCGAAATGTTTGTATTGTGTCTTGTAGGAAAGTTATTAACAAAAACCTTCTTTCATTGTTTCCAACTATAGTTGGGTTGTACAGTTATTACTGATCGTCAGGTCAACTTACCTTGGATCATGATGTAATAAATATGGTGTGCTCATCTGAAAAAAAGTGACGTCAGCAAGATTGAAATACAAGGAAAAATATATTCTGTGCTCTGAATTTGAATGAAAAGAGTGACGTCATCATTGGTAAATACGATCACAGATGCTGCGTGACGATCTTTTAAAATCGAATCTGCACCGACGATGACAGAAATCTACTAAAATCTACCATTTTAGTTTTGCGCCTGCTCAGGAGTCTTCGAATATTTTTAATATGAAAAGTCTCAGTTATATGTGTAAAAATACTGACCAACAACTTGCATTGATTACTGTGTAGGTTGCTTTAATCGTTCTTTGAAATCATAAACCTTGAAATACTCACGAACACTGCAGTGGACGAATTTTTCAAAGCAAACACAAATATCGAAAACTTCATGAACTCTTGAATCTAAATTTGAAACCGTCATCATAATGAATGAGATTATTACATTTCCACAGGCAGGGGATTCTCCGGAACCAGTGGTTCAGATTGCGAATATAATGTGCCATCTAGTACTCAATAGTCGGATAAGGCAGAAATCTACCAAAATCTACTGGGAAAATTTCACCTACCACAGACGGCCTGAAATCTACTAAAAAAGTAGATTTCTTCCATAAATGGTCACGCTGCACACACAGCATGTTTTACTTACATCATGCCTTGGATAAAACCGCAGAAGGAGTTCTCGATTCTTGTCAACTTTCAGATAGACCGCTGCAGTATAACTACGTAAAGCGCGCCATCTTCCAGCAGCATCTTGTGAATCCCAACTTCGAGGGCAGAATACTATGATCAATGTGCTTGACGTTCATCCTCTTGTTTTATGTTCTTTTTTATGTTCTACTAGCTGCCCGGTCTGGCTTCGCACGGGTGGTGTAACTAAAGAAAAACACTAAGACAAAATATATTATGTAGTTAAAAAAGACACCCAAATGTCTAAATTATACTTTATTGCAATGCCCTATAATGTACAATATTTTTGGTTTTTCCTTCTTGACAGAAAACAAATACAGCAGATGGATTACCAACTCTCGAGCAGGAGACATACAACTGCCCATGCGAAAAACAGGGCAATTCAAGGTTTATTCCACAAACTTGAACGACTGACCTTGTGATTTATTTATTGTCATTGCAAATGCAAGTCGCACTGGAAACTGGACACGCTTAAATTCAATAGGAAAATCAGATGGCATTAGTGGAATCCTTGGAATAAGGACATCCTCACATTTGAACTCTCCTATGATAATAGTACCTTCTATCAAGTTTGTAAAAACTTGTTTTAACAGAAAGTCTAGTCCCGTTACACAATTCTGGCTGATTAAGGTTGCGTAGCATGATAATAACTGAGCCAACTTTCAGCTGCAAATTATGTGGAGGTAATCCTGGCAAATCCAAAGAATTCAAGAATTCGGTTGGATAATTGACGACTTCATTTGGATCGATAATGGAATCGATCGACTTAAAAAAATGTATTGGTCCTTCAATTTCATTTTGAATTTTTGAATTCAATTCATCAACATTCTTTTTTTTTGGCGCTCAAATGGCTGGTTCGCTTAGCCAAGCATGGTTTCTATATTTCATTTGAATATCTGGGAAGACTTTTGAGATCAATTCGTCCTTTGACGTTGTGAACTGACGAAAGTTTGGTGGAAAAGAAATGAGACCATTAGAAATGTCAACAGGAATTTCGCCATTGCCAATATCCGATTATGTTCTTGAAAACAATTCCGCCGATATGTCACTTTGTAAAGCCACTCTCATATTGATTGTTGAGTTGAAACTGGCAATGTTTGTCGAAAATCTCCTGCCAGTAGAATCATCGCACTACCAAAGAGGTTCTGATTGTTGCGCAAATTTCTTAGAGTTCTTTCTAGTGCCTCCAATGCCCGTTTATGGGCCATTGTGCATTCATCCCAAATTATTATTTTGGAATTTTGAAGTACTTTCGCTATTGCTGCTGTTTTGCTCATATATTACATGTAGGTTCCTCTACCGTATGCAAATTCAATGGCAGTTTGAGCTCAGAGTGAGCGGTTTTTCCGCCTTCTAATAATGTAAAGTTAGCCAAATCCATTGTTGGACCACAGAAAATTCTTTTCCACGCTTATAGAATTGATTTGAAGGACCGTTAATAAATCTCGGGCACCTTCGATTTCATCGGCAGACGCACTTTGTGCGTAAAAAGTATTCATCAACAGATAATTTTTATTTCTTGAGACTACTTTGTTTAAATCGATCAGTTCTACCACTAGAACATTTACGTTGTTCTTTTATGATCAGAGATTCTGTGATGATCAGTTCAACAGGAAGATTTCTGAAAGGCATAGCCACGAAATAAAATGAGCGCGTAAGAGCTCCTTATCTTCCGGTAGTGCAGTTATAGTTTTTTTTCAATCCGTTTATTCCGTTCACCCAGATAATTCAACTAATCGAAGCTTTCACTAATCAGAGCGCATTTCAGAATATATCGCTAAGACAGATCTCAATTTAACGCATATTTTGATTGCAGGTTTCTATCGACCATGAGTGCTGGCCTATGCAAGTCGCCAGGCAGCACAAGGACGAATCCCATATACAGTCTAGGGATCAAAAAGACATGCCAAAGGTGAGGCTTTCATTCAATGCAAATTAACTAACACTGTGGAGAATTACGTGCATAGAGACTTTCAGAGTACCTATTTGCAGGATTCTGAATGCGCCAGTAAATTTCATTAATGTGCAAATTCTGATCATTGGCTTTATATTGCAATTTTATGATGCAAAATTCCGTGACCACCTCATCATTGAAAAAATAAAAGAATTTATATTCCAGAAAATATATCAGATCCCTCCGAAATATTGCACGAATCTGCGGACCGCTTTACGGAACTAGTATTCTAACTTCCGAGTTGGATTCGAATTTTTTTTCTGTAAGGGGTGCTAGTATGTTGTATTCATTTATTATTTCAAATTGAATAGGATTCGAGGAAGATCAAAAGAAAGAGGATAAAAGAGAAGGAATTGAAAATCCTGCCTACGAGAAAGGCGAGAACGGAGGCGAGGGAGAGGACCATCAGGTACCTTCAAATGTGGGGGTGAGCAAACGAGGTAGGTAGAATCACCTCGTAAAATGAAAGTCGTGAGTATTAAGCCGCGTACAGACACACGAGCTGTGCTGCTCATGAGCAGCTCGCGGAAAAAATAGACGCAGCGAGGCAACCATGAGCGATGCGTGAGGCCAAGTCGAGCCGCATTTGCTCGCGAGCAGCAGCATAGTCATACTGATATTGACCATTTTCAATATTCCAGTGCGTGCGTATTAGCTATTTTCTTCAAGACGAGATATATTCATATTGTGAATTAACCAAAAAAAATCGATAGCAAACAAAGATATTCTTGATGTCCTTGTATACTCTAGGTACTTCTTTGACGATTACCTACGCTTGTAGCAATGATCAAAGGTAAATCTACCGAAACATTTCATTACAGTTTCTCATGTCTTCCAAAGTAGTCGACATTATAACTATTTTCCATCTGATAAGCCACCGACCGCATATTAATTATTATTATTTTCAATATGATCAGTCACGAGAATTGTACGTTTTTTGCCTTTGATTAGGTTTATCACAGGCTGAAAACTAATGAATTGTACTTTATATCTTTTCTTTCAGTGTGATTTGTTCGGAAACATATCTACACGATTGAATTCACAAAATGAAGCTAATGGCTCGATCTGCATTTTTATTCAATCGTTAACTCACTAGTACCATCCCGAACGAAGCATACGCCATTGGAGAATAACAAGACGGACAGTGACACGAAACGCAGCTGTGTTCTCTAAACATCATTCTATAGTATACTAATAGAATAAGGTTGACGCTAGGTCAACAAGGTCGTCCCACATATCAGCTATCTCTCTCGTAGCCGTTAGCGTTAGGAAAAAACTGTAAATTCACATAGAAAGATGAAAAATCACCCCACTTCCCATTGACAAAAACGATATCTCTATCGAATTGCTAGTGAAAACATTCTAACGCTGCAAGTTTGCCGTCCAATCTGAAACTGAGCCTGAGGCATCCTTTGGCCTCGCCGCAAAAAACGACATCGAATGGATTAAGTTTAGCGGATCGCCTAGCTCCCGCTCAGAACACCGTCTACGTATGCGAGGAAGCCCAGTAAAATTTCCTCAAGATGCGCTCAGCTCTCGTGTCTGTACGCGGCTTCACCATTCTGTTGAACATTTCTATTTATGAAAACTCATTCAAATCAGGAAAACTTCTCGAAAAAGTCTACCACTTGATGAATTTCACGCGCACCTGAAAAATTGAACTAACATACCTTCGAAAAAATTCAGATGCCATTCTTCCTTGTAATTCATCTCGTTGATGTGACTGTTTCAAATGGAAATACTTCGTCTACTTCAGGTTATCAATCATGTATTAGCATGTCCAACATTTGTATTTCAAGGTGTTGCCGCTTACGAAGCAATGCTGAACAGTCTCGCGCAGGAAATCGGGAAAGACTTATTCGAGACATGGGTACACCTGCAAACGATAAAATTTAAATAATTGCACACACAGTGGACACTTCTAAAAGACTGCACACTTGAGAAAGGAAGAAATGCTTCACCACACCCATCAAGTTCGCGAATATTCAGCGTAAATAAATAGATAGATACATTATTTATTTCAAATCTGCAGTGTTGTTAATTTATTCGGATCTGCTTGAAATAACCCCTCAGATTATATGGTACAAGATTTATTAAGAACTGTTTGGTTTCAACTTCAAAGTCAATAATTTTGTATCATTTTTAAGTTCTGGCAGAATTATTGAAGATTTTGATGCACATACAGGGTCTTTCACGAGGAACCTCACCCATATTTATACGGGAAACTACTGAACGTATTTTCATGAAATTCAGCACTTATAAGTATTTCACGATGCTGATGAAATCTAAAATATTTTCAAGGCATGAGCACCTCCGGTTTTTCCGGAAATGACGTCAACTTCCGTTTTTCAAATTAGAACACCATGTTTTTATTGCAGAAATAGATTCCTTAGAAAATTTCAATTTATTTTGATGTAACATTTTTCAGTTTTGGTTGGAAAATTCTCTCTGAGCGGGAAAATTCGAAAAAAAAATCGAAAATAGAGCTCCGCTGAAACAAGAATAACTTCGAGGTTTTTGGATGGAAAATTTTCATTTTTGGGATTTTTCAAGATGTAAGATTGATGTATCCACTTTAAAAATCGAAATCGCGATTCATGATACAGGGGGTGAAAAAATCGCTTTCAAAGTTAGGGATGACAAAATCGTGAAAAATCAATTTTTTCAAATTAGAACCCCATTTTTTTATGGCAGATATTGAATCTACGTTAAAAAATAATGTGAGTGTATGCATCACACCCTTGCCCTAAAATGGATATTTTCTGAGTTATTCACAAAAAACTGTTTTTCGTCTTGAATTTTCAGCTATTTCTTTTCCCTTCACGCCAAAAAGATGAAATTTTCAGGAACTGTTATTTGAACCATGCTGTAGATTTTTCACCCCTTCTTGAAACCGACTTCAAGTTACTATTAGGAGAACCATGGCAAACTCTCGCAGTTATAACTAGAGAAGATGCTCAAAGTTTTGACCGTTAATTTCTAGACATTTATTTATACGTCTCAGGAATGCTTCGTGCGTTGCTCTTCTTATTTCATCGGGAGGAAGAGATCTGCAAAAGTGTTTAAAAACCAAATTGAGTTTCAAAACTATGAATCTAAAAATCTAAACAAACCTGAACGCATTTCTGACTCGTTCTATGCAGTCCTCTTTATCAGTCAGGGGAGTTGAGTAGACAATATTTTTATCCTACCCCAAACATAATAGTCTAAAGGAGTTAAATCGGGAGAACGTGGTGGCCAAAGATGTGGACCATTGTTCGCCAACCATCGATCTTCAAATAGCCTGTAGAGGATATTTGACACATTGAGTGAATTGTGTGGAGGCGCGCCATCTTGTTGATACCATAAGTCATTACGGTTCTGTACTAGCGGCTCAATTATTTGAGTCAATATGTCAGAATATCTATCTCCTAAGGGAGAACATTCTTTAAATAATGCAAACATGTGTAGTGTTCTATCTTACCAGTTAAAGTCCCATCATAAATGTGAACATCGAGAATTGCATTATTTTTGATGGCGCAAAAAACATTGAAACTCCAGGTCTCTTGAAAGTTCCATTGTCTGAAGTGGTGGTTGTTCTCTTCATTCCAATAATGACTGTTATGCCTATTGAAAGAACCATTCTTTGTGAATTTAGATACATCTGTCCAAATTATACAGTCCAAAATGTTTTCATTCTCTTGAAATCGAATCATCATAGCTTCGCAAAACTCTGTTCTCCTGACGAAATCAGTTTCCTTCAAATGCTGTACCCTATTGAATATATATGGGTGCATTTTATGTTTTTTTAATATTCTCCGAACACTCGACTGAGATAATCCCAGATCAATCTCGGCATCTTTGAGAGAATTTTGAGGATTCACACGAAAATATGCAAGAACTGTAATATCGTTGTTCTCATCTTCTACTACACTTTTTTCTCTGTGTGTAGTTTTCTTAACGAAAGATCCGACATTTCTCAAGTTTGTCATGGTTCTGTTAATGGTATCTCTCGTTGGTCTGGGTCGGTCAGGAAACCTCTCAATGAACAGTCGAATCGTTCTATCTACAACTTTATTACATTCTCCATGAAGTAGAATGAGATTTAAATAATCTTCATTGGTAAAATTAGGCATAGTGATCGATTTTATAACTTAATACGAATTATCACCAAATTAATAGTAAACACAAAATGCTACTGAATAAAGAGGAATTTGGCAGATGTAATTGATGATATCTATCATTAAAAAAAAATAATGTAAAACATGGTAAGTTTTTGCATATGGTTCACAAGGAATTATTTATTTATCACTGGAGAGAAAACAGATGGCCGATTAGTTGAAATAAAGAGGTTTCCGATACAAATTCGAATCCAAATTCGCCATCTATTTAGGAACAACCTGTAACTTTTTTCTCTTGCATATTAGGGTAGTAAAATCTAAAACATGGTTTAAGTAACAGTTCCTGAAAATGTCATCTTTTTGGCGTGAAGGGAAAAGAAATAGCTGAAAATTCAAGACGAAAAACAGTTTTTTGTGAATAACTCAGAAAATATCCACTTTAGGGCAAGGGTGTGATGCATACACTCACATTATTTTTTAACGTAGATTCAATATCTGCCATAAAAAAATTGTATTCTAATTTGAAAAAATTGATTTTTCACGATTTTGTCATCCCTAACTTTGAAAGCGATTTTTTCACCCATTGTATCATGAATCGCGATTTCGATTTTTAAAGTAGATACATCAATCTTACATCTTGAAAAATCCCAAAAATGAAAATTTTCCATCCAAAAACCTCGAAGTTATTCTTGTTTCAGCGGAGCTCTATTTTCGATTTTTTTTTCGAATTTTCCCGCTCAGAGAGAATTTTCCAACCAAAACTGAAAAATGTTACATCAAAATAAATTGAAATTTTCTAAGGAATCTATTTCTGCAATAAAAAAAATGGTGTTCTAATTTGAAAAACGGAAGTTGACGTCATTTCCGGAAAAACCGGAGGTGCTCATACCTTGAAAATATTTTAGATTTCATCAGCATCGTGAAATACTTATAAGTGCTGAATTTCATGAAAATACGTTCAGTAGTTTCCCGTATAAATATGGGTGAGGTTCCTCGTGAAAGACCCTGTATAGGATGGACATTTTTCTGTAAGGGATAACCTATGCTGCGGATTATTGATATGGACCGTTCTTGTATTGCATGTGAAGTTGGTGTTAATTCGAGAAATTCTGCTTTGTTTCTATGGAGGTATAGATAGAGACCATAGGCTGTCAGCAGTCCTAATGACCCGCTTTTCTCTACATGATTCCCTGAACCCAATATTTACAAAAAATTCGGAATATTCTATTCTGGCTAATCAATAAAGACTGTGTTGATTTACTCAAACCCCAAAATATAAGGTTTGTTCGTTGTACTTGCATGAATTACACTTACCACACCAACTCCACTGACTTCCAATTCTCAGTGCAGCAGAGTGTAGTCACAGATAACTGAATGAGTGGACTTACTAGGGGCGTTCGTTTTTTACATCAGGCTGCTCAGATTCCTGAGTCTTTCGTTAATTACATCCAGATGTAGGAAACCACAGATGTCAACCGATCATCAAACAAAATCAGAACGAGTCGATGACGATCTTTTTCGTCGGTATCATAGACAAGATCGGTGTTTTTTGATGGAGTAAATTTGACATCTTGTTGATATCAATTACCCAGAAGTAATTTCCGTTCGTTAGCACAGTTCGACAAAAGTAATTTTTTGAGTGGGAATATATATAATAAGCTTTATTGACGTTTGTCCATTCTCAGTTAATTTAAAAAAAAATCAGAAATGCCAACCAGCGAGAATAATTATGTTCCGAATTCCGTTACTGAACCTAGTCAAAAGGCTCAACATCTGAAATATTCTGGTCTTAATAATAAATCAACAATCCTCTCCACTGAGGACGCCTAATTTACAGAGGCCAAGTAACTTTATAATACTCAGACCAGATTCTGAGTGATTTGCAAATAAGGGCCCTGTTTTTTCAGTTCCTGAGTCCCTGTGTTTTTTTCAGAACTGCTCATTCGTCCTCCTATTCAACATGATCGATCATTATTTGATATTCTCCTCTAATCAGCTCTAATGAAACAGAAAATGAAAGATGAAAATATAGATGATTAAAATTTTTGATTTGACATCAGTCATTGACACACAAATGGGAGGATAACAAATATTTATGGTCTGTGATTCTCATTTCGTCTGGGTCATTCGTTTACTTCAGATGAAATCTGATAAAGCCATAAAATCTGTGGTCACGTGACCGAAAAATCTTTCGGCTCTCGGATGCAATAAACGAAGGAGCAAATGTAGTTCAATCTGTTCTATGATCCTCACAGAATACAAATATATGATAGATGATTTTACGCAATCGCAAGATGACAGAATTCTATGCTTTTCGTGTTTTCGCTACCACTTCGCGGTGATGTAGATTTGACGTAAAATTTCTCTGAAGTCGTCACGGACAAAAATTCTATTTCAAATAACGATATGATGAAAATTAATTTCGTCCAAAAATAACCACACATAGGGAACAAAACTCGTCCAACCAGGATCCAGAGACAACCACAGATGTCAATGATTATGAATTATTTTTACGCATAACCATCACAGAAGATAAACTCACTCTATGCACTGCACACGTCATCTGTGACTACACTGACTGCCAATATTTCTGCAACGAACAGAGTGCAAGTTTTCAACAAAACACAAAGAACAGTATCAGTGGAGATTAGTGTAGTTCATGTAGGTACAACGTACAAACCTATTATACCGCATCTCATTAAAGATTCATAGTAAGCTAGATAGAGTGGTCATCAGGAACGTAGCTTCACCAGAAGATCGTAACCATTTGGAACATAAAGCAACAAGAGAATCCTTGCATATAATTTTCGTTGATCTTGAGCCCCTACCATAAAGTAAAACGCTTTGGTATCCACAATTAATGAAGAGAATCAGAGTTACTGTAGAAATATCGAGAAATAAGTCAAGTGTGGAAAATACCACCACACCGAAGCCTGCGGAATAAATAATACGCTGACAATCCGGCAAACGTATAGGGAGTTATTGAGACCTCTCACAGAGAAACCATCCCAGAAACACCATTTGTCAACAAATCTTAACCTCAATCCTTCCTCCGAAAACCCCCGATATTTCTGTTATTCCTGACAATTTCTACGGTTTCGAAACGAACGTTTAATCAGGGTAGTTTCAATTCATTATTTATTTGTATTCATTTCTTGTCGCGTTAAATGTCTTGGAAGTTTTCTCACGGCTGTCAGCATATGGATGACTTAGTCAGTCGCTCGAAAGATTTCGTACCAAACGTATATCTCGATTAGGCATTTTCGTTCGTTATTTTCACGTCGCTCTATTTTCACTGTTCAACGAGTTTTCACCAAGAAAGAAGATCTTCATTGGAACATCAAGCCACCCTTCTAGAGGCATCATCTACCAAGGTAGGCCTTCGAGTGCTTCCAATATATCTTTTTTTACGCGCTTGTTCTGGAAAACAGCGCATAATCATTTCGTCATGATGTCGGTAATTTTCGAATTTTCAGCCGAAATTTGTCTCAATCGACTAGGTTGGACTCACTGATGAAGAATCCGTGGTCAAATTTGATTCTGTCCGTCAGGCCGGCCGCTGTAACTTTCGAAAAGAAGGACCTAGAGTCTTGAAATTTTCAGGTTAGGTTAAGATCCTGAATATCTCGGTTAGGTTCCTTAAGGGGCCAAATCTGCCGAATGGTTTTTGTGCTACAGCCATTTGAAATTTTGATTTTTCAATAACTCAAATTTTTTTTATCTGATTGAAATAAAACTTGGTTGGAAGATAAACAGTGTCAATGAGAAGAATTATCCATGGAAGAAAACGAAAAGAAAAATCATTTTTTTTTTGAAAATTTTTATATTTCATTGAAATTTCACTGAAATTTCCAAGTCACCATTTCGCAATGTGAACAAGCGCGTAAGCTGACTTCACGTTCAAATTATTTCACTTTATTTTCTCTAATTTCTCATTTTTCATTGAGTCACCGAAATAAGTTCAGTGGCATGTTTTCAAAACTATTGAACCTTAACTAGATGATACTGAATCAGATCACTTCACACTCTTGTGAACAAAATAAACCCATTAAGGCTAATATTTGCATTCTGAGAATTGCAGCTAAGAATGCAAACGGTTCAGTAACTCATGCTGAAGAAATCCTGACATTTTTAGATCTGAATTAAGTTGACATTGTTTTTGAGACACACTTAACCAACCGAAAAGTTCTGAATGCCATTCATACAACGGCAGTTGAAATCCAAATCAACATTAGAAATCCGCAGTACCCACTACGACACACAATCGCAGCGGAAACGAATAAAAAATTCTTCAGCACTCCTGGAATCGGACAAATTGTATGCGGTGACTGGAATACCAAGCATACACAGTGGGATTTCGGACTTACAACTACCAAGGGCAGTTACTCACTTCGATCTTCGACTGACAACCATTGTGAACACTTTTCAAACAAATTTTGTTGGCCCACATTCTGGCTAACAGAAAACGAGGAATCTACCTGACCTGGATTTCTTCGTACTGAATGTTTTCCCAACTCGAAATTGCCTACTAGAATTTCTTTATGATCTGGTCAGACCATTCTACTTTTACGGTGAGCCTGAAGAGCAAGCCCATAAAAACGAGAATTCCACCTAAATAAGCCCTGAAACGTACCAAATGGGAACCTTTTAGGATTCATATTACTGAAAAAATTAGCAATATTAACAAATCAACGCAACTAGATGAATCAAATAAATATTTCACCAGTACCATATAAAAATCAGCTTGTTATTCCGTTGAACTCACAAGAAGTGTCTAATTCTTCGAGCAGCTCTTCACATACGGAAACTAATAGCTGTAAAAAGAAGACCGGTCGACTAACACGGGATCTCTCGGCAGCACTTAGGAATGCTCAATAATTTGCCCTTCAAGGACTATGCTCAAAACTACAACAGATCACAGCCTATGGAATGTGTATGATCAAGCAAAGAAAAAGCAGATTCCTTTGCCTGACGCCTGTCGAAGGTAGTTAAAGAACCACAAGGAACACATTGGAAAACAAACGATGTCACAGAATTTCTAGAAACACCATTCCAATTATCGTAACATATCGAAATTAATAGCTCCTTAAGAAGCTCCTGAATACGTCTTGAAAACTGCACAGATTCTTGAAAAGATACTACAGGATACCGAATTAAGCGTACCTCCCCTTCTCATGGAAATGGGCGACGTTATTATAGCTTTGTTTTGGTTCCGAGCTCGAGAACTGTTCTGAACTCGAAACCGAAACAAACCCAATGATTCACAAAGCCGGTAAACCACTGTACGAACCAGCGTCAAATAAATCGATTAGTGCTTCCAATCGCAGGAAAAATATTTGAAAGGCTGCTTCTGAGCATATATCTAATCACAAATCACTAATTGTCTGTTTAATTTTTCATCGAATTTCTGGAAAAAAGAATCTCCACGAAAATTTGCATACGCCTTCCTGATGGTACTTAATGATTTAGCGTCACAATTCAATTGTAGCAAAAAGAAAAAAAAATTAACGGGAATAATTATTCATTTCCTGGTTCAACAGAATCACTTCTGAAGGAGAATACCAGATATATCCTATCTAAAAAAATTTTCAATATTTCGGTTCATTGTTTTCAAAGTCGTGATGATTATGCTGGTTGATTAGTTATTGATTATGTGTTTCAAAATTCAGATGGTACATGTAATTATGTTTTTTTCAGGAACTCATAATATGCCCACCACTGCCTGCACACGTAAGTAAACATTAAACCAATTTCGACAAGGCAATCAATAATCAGTCTGTTTATGGAGGAGTCTTCAGAATTTCAGTAATATGTTATATATAGTCTCTGAATCGGTTAGTAAAAAAGGAATTTTTTCGCTCTTTACAGATGTAACTCGCGGCAGCTCGTCTTTTATTTATAATTTACTTGAAATAAAACTTCCGTGTTGTGCCTTAAAAACCCAGAAGTAAAATTCGTTCGAATACAACACTGTACTTAACGAACGCAGGTATATACACAGGTAGGAAGCCATTGGTTTATTTTTAACATTTTTATCTCATATATTTATTTATTCCATAAAGGATACAAAATTCTTACAATTTATAAATGATCGAATAATTCATTATCTGAATCTGCAATCTCATTTATCTCAGTATCGTAATCTGACACGTCAAGCTCAGATGTTTCAGACTGAAAATCTAAAAAATAAATGAATCTATCGAAAAAAATAATTTTTGTTATTGTTTGATTTAAATAAAAGAATTATTTATATACCTATAATCCTCTAGAAGTTCTAGTGATGGATCGCCTTCGAACCAACCAATCAAACTAATATTTTTCATTAACTAATTTGTAACGAAGCTTGATCTTAAGAACTACTGCATCAATTTTGGTTGGCATGATGACATACTCGACCTACATTGTCCATCTTAACTTTAAAAGAATCGTCTGCAGTGCTAATAAATTTATACTTCTTCGAAATCGAAAGGATTCTTGGCTCGTCGATTGATTTTATTTTTTTCAAGCCCTATAAATGGAAAAAAAATCCATGAACCTTATTAAATGTATTATTTTGCCTACTTTCATCTGCAAGTCCAAGGTCAGCGAAGGTTTTTTGAAAAGCTTCGGTTTGCATAATTAACTGCACAGGATTTTTTCACCCTTCTTGTAGTGAGCCGGGTTAAAATCACATCCATTCAAAGCGTTCAGCCCTAGAAGAACATCGCAAAGTGAATTTCCCAATTTTTCATGCATTTTACGGACACGGATCATCCCTTGATGAATTCCAGTCCCAACTCCTATCCAAATTGTCTACGAACTAGACAAATTTTTCATGTTCCCTAGCATAATAACGTGATAGTCTGTGTTCGAGCACCTTATCTAAATCTTTTTCGTATCAGGCTCGTCATGTGCTTGGCAGGTTATATTCTCATTAATATTTTTATGTATTATGCTATCTTAAACAGCGTATTAGTAGCATTTATCAAAGTTTGTCTGTCAAAACGCCAAAATGCGGTACTAATTCATCATAACCCCACTGATTAATGATGAATTTTGTGAATGCTATTTTTAATTCAGAATTACGCACTTCCGAAAAATCTGTGGTGCGTTTTCGTTCCGGCCCAGATATAATATAGTCGCGCTTTTCAGACTTTCCTCGCGAAGGTTGCTCGCAATCTTTTTTTGATGGCGTGGAGTATCGATCGAAAACTATAAGAATCACTTGTGCATTAAATTTTAAAATCCTTGGTAAAAATTCTTCCTAAATTATCCCAACATATATACATCGCTCGTGATATTCAATACCCATTAATATAAACGCAAAATAATATAAATCTGAATCAGTTACAATTGATGACGTTAGATCACTCTAGTATATATATATATATATCATTGTAGAGTTTTATTTATTGAAAATAAACTGAAACTAAATACCCAAGAAAAAAATATTACTTTCATAAAATAAAAGACCGTAATCGACATTCTATTTCTTCTAATTAATCAGTGCTGCTTTCGAATAATATAGTCGTTCAATAGCGAATAGGTGAATTATTTAGGGTTGGAATTTTTTCTACTTAATTGAGTACTTAGTCAGTCTTTGAAAAAGTCAAATGTAAGATATTCAACTTCGTAAATTGTTTTTTTTTTAGCATTTTTGGTTGAGATTGCGAACTGGTGTGGCAAATGAATCCATCTGCTGCCATCCTATTGCTATTTCACTTCAGGAGGTCAATTTTTAAGAATCCATTGCTTCAAACTACAAAAATAATCACAATTTAAAAAAATATTCATGTCTCATCACGAATCAGGAAATATTTTCATGAAAATTATGAACATCTATTAATCAGTCAAATTCGATTCGATTTCCGTAGAAAGTACGAAAGTGGGAGGCTGATGTGACAAGCTTTCATATGAGGTATGACACAACCTATATTCCCTATTCAAAATTTGAGGGTGGGAGCCACCCAGTTCAGGGGGTGGCTATTTCACCAATGAATTATGCGTCAAAAAGTGTCCCTCTCCAAACAAAAATCGACCTGTCTCGGCGTTTTCAACGAATGTGGCCAATTCGCCCGTTAATGGCTCTGTTTCGTTTTCAATGGCCCACTCTGTATAAATCACCAGTGGACAAGACTTCGGCACTTTTTCATGAATTTGTTCTATGAGACAGGATGCAGAATTTAATGCCTGAAGTTACCCTTCACACTCATTACACCAATAGCAAACATAAGACAGTTATAATTCCTTTTATAGCTTATTTTTTATCAGATTTTTTTCAAATTTAGCAGCACCTTTCTTTGCGATATGTTTGTCATATTTCTCCCAATGTACATTTTTTGTTTCAAAGCCGTAACATACATTGCAGGGAACGTATGGAAATTGAATAAATAAATAAATAAATTCATACCTTTTTAGGTTTGAAAATGCTTAAATTTTGGTTCTCGAAAGCATTGCCGTAATAACAATTCGAAACTGGTCGCACTGTGTCTTCATAACATTTTTGTTTGAATAATTCGTATAGATGACTGACTCTTGCTTTTGAAAACTGGCTTCAAATGAAGGTTTGTAGATTGCTTCTAGAATAATGTGAAGGAAGCTTTGGTATGTTTCCGAAAAATTTTCTCAAATGGCCAGCTTGAGTATTAACTTCTTCATTGACTGTTGTTGTTGATTTCAGTTTTCCCATAAGACTGGTCTCTACTCTAATTGCACTTAGGGGTATACCAGCTTGGCTCTGATTTATTCAGTTGCAAACCATGCGTACAAAACTTTGTTTAGCTTTCCAATCCAGTTCCTGCCGAAAATTATTGAAAATATTCTTTCTGTCATCTTCTTTGAACGAAGAGCAAGAACTCTCAGCGCTTCTCCGGCAAAAATCAGATTCGCTTTTAGATCCCATTTTTCTCTCAGTCCTTGGTACCCCTGAACTAATAAAGTTAGGAGCCTCAGAAAAACACTTCACAAACTGTGGTTTATTTGTTTCAATCGTTCACAATTGTTACACAAAGATGATCAATCACAAAAAAACTAATAATATTAACAGTTGTTGGCTAAGAAACAACTTATCTGTCCTTGTCTAAAACAAAACTGGCTTCACTACCAACAACCACAGAACTTATACTACTCTGCGCAGAAGGTACTGAGTTGTGCGGCTTGCTAGGTTGTAATATCAACGTAGTATGCTGCCACACTGAGCCAGCAGTACTAACGTTATCACCCCCTCCCAAACTGAGCACGCAACAACTTTTACTAACTTTGGATTCCACCTGACTCTGTCTTAATGAATAGAATAAAATAAATAGATACATATATAAACAGAGATACTTTTACATTCACAAGTCTTAATATGAATATACTTGAAGCTAAACTGTCGAGTCAGTGGGATTACTTGGTATTTGTTACTGCAAAGCCAAAGAACAGGGTTTCTCGAAGCGAAACCAAGCTTATACTGTACAAATGAGTAAGTTTGCATTCAGGGATCGAAGACCCTTCTAGCATTTTTACTTTAACACTTTGTCAGTTCCATAAGACAAATAGTATAAGACCCATTAATGTGAAACACAACAAACCAGATTATTCATCCTGTCTAATTATAGAACTCAATGTGATAAACTGGAATCAGAATGTAACTCATCAATGCGAAATACACTGAACAAATAGTTTATGTATGACTTCACTACAGTGAACCGTACACACAATTAATCTGAGAGTATAGTCAACCATGATAGGCACTAACTATAGTTTAAAGAACTAAACAAACTAGATCCATTTTTATATGGCCAAATGGACCAACTTGTATACCATATACTGCGCATCTCCCATCACCAGGGACCAAAGACCCTTCTAATGGAGGATACTAGTATTTGCCAAAATTATATTTCCAGGGACCGAAGACTCTTCCAATATAACTCTGATAATACTTAAACTTTCACTGAACGAATACTAGGTATTCATCAGTCAAAACAAAACAAGTGCGTGCACATTTTATCAACAGAATCAGATAGTCACTAGTAACTAGTTGGTCACGTAAACTACAAAACTTTGACACTAGCAAATATTTTGTGAGTATATCAGTTATCTGTTCATTAGTATTTATTTTGATTATATTAACTTTTTTCTCTTCAACATGTTGACGAATGAGAAAATACTTTCTCTCAATATATTTCAATCTACTTTTACTGGTGCTGGTCAGACAATTTTGTCTTGCAGCTTCATTATCCTCATATACTAGTACAGGATAAATAACAAGATCTATAATTTCTTCAAGTAACTGGGATATAAACAAAACTTCATTCACAGCATGAGTTAATGCAATGAATTCTGTTTCTGCCGAACTGCAATAGTAGCCTGGAGCTTAGAGCACCATACCACTGGATTTCCAAAGGCAAATATAACAAATCCAGTTGTTGATTTTTGACTAGATTTGTCTCCAGCAAAATCAGCATCACAATAACGAGACAAATCTGGTGTTCCATGGGAATATTTCAGACCTATTTGAGAAGTTTCTTTCAAATATCTGAATACCCTCTTTACCAATGTCCAGTGATACTGTTGCGGATTTGACTGAAAACTTGACCAATAACTGACTGCGAATAAAATATCAGGTCTAGTGAATAGACTCAAATACAACAAAGAGCCTATGGCTTTCTTCTACGGAAAACTTGCTTCATTCAAACCCTCAGAAGCTTTGTGCTTTTCTTGAGGCACTAACGGAGTATCCACTTTTTTACTATTCTCCATTCGGAACTCTTTCAATATACTGTTGATATATTGTGTTTGGTGGGGAAATAATTCATTTTCAGACTTTCTGATTTCCAAACCAAGAAACTTAGTTGGAAACCCAAACTGTTTGATCTCAAAACGAGATTTCAATACATTCACTGTATCATGAATAAGTTCAAAGTTACTGCCAGCTACCAACAAATCATCGACATATACCAATATGATAGTTATTTCACCCTCATTCTTTTTGGAATACAAACAGGGTTCTCGTAAGTTCGCTTCAAAGCCACAGTCACGAAGATATTTATCAATGGTTATAAACCATCACTTTGGTGCGATTGTTAAACCATACAAGACTTTACGCAACTTACAAACAAACGTTGTTTTATCAAGACTTATACCATCAGGAATGGCTACATATTTCAATCTATCAATATCACCATATAGAAAAGCTGTTTTAATATCAAGTTGTTCGATATGCCAATTTTAAGCAACTGATAATGCAAATATCAGTTTAACTACCGAGAGAGCAGGCGTTGGAGACGTTGTTTCTTTAGAACTGTATTTTTCTGTATCTTTACAACCTACAACAACTAAGCGAGCCTTGCAACTTCCATCGTCTTTCACTGTGAATACCCATTTTAAAGGGATGACTTTCATATTCGGTTTTCTATTTACTGTATTCCAAACAGAATGCTGTTTCATGGAAGAGAGTTCTGATTGAATGGCTGTTATCCATTTACTTCTGTTTAAACCGGTGGTGGCTTCATTATAATTTTCTGGTGTATTACTTGTACTTTGAATCAAACTATCATTAACGAAACCAGATAGACTTAAAATAAGAGAATTGATACTAATTTCCTGAATTCCTTCACTGTATATAGGTTTCAAATTCTATCTCGTTAGTGCCTTGACATCACTGAGTTGTGAAATCACCTCTATTTCAACCTCATTACTTCGTTGACTGATCTGAGAGTTAGATGTTTCTCCTACTATCTCTGCATTATTCGAAATATTATTATTTGCCACTAAATTTGATTGTATGTTTCTATGACTTGTGCTTTGACTTGTTGATTGGTGATGAGCACCTGTTTGAGCAAGCCGTTGAGACATACTCGATTCGGATGTTACTATAAGGTCATTATAAATAACTGTAATTTTATCAAGGCATAATTTGTAATTGAATTTTCCATTGAATAGCACATTACATGGAGAGATAGTTTTCTTTGTTGAAGGATCGTATAGTATATATCCTTTATCAGAAAGATAGAAAATTCGATGGGTCTGCTCCCTACTGATACAGGGGAAGTTTGTGAGGCGATAATGCAGCTGAAGGAAAAAAAATCTCCTGGACCTGATGGTATACAGGCGAAAACTCTAAAAAAGATAGCAGAGGTGATAAAAACTCCCTTAACTCACCTGATCAACTGTTGTTTCAACAAAGGATATTTTCCCAGGATATTGAAAGTTGGAATCGTGAAACCTCTGTATAAAAATGGAGATAGTTTGAAAGTGAAAAACTATAGACCAATATCCTTGACCTCTAGTATTTCAAAGATCATAGAAAAAATACTTGAAACAAGAATAATGAAGTTCTGTGAAAGAAATGATATTATTTCGCAACACCAATATGGATTCAGGGAAAAAAGGTCAACCGAGGACGCAATCCATCAGTTAACATCTTATATATATAAAGCGCTAGACAAAGGTAAATCATGCTCATGCGTCTTCGTTGACCTATCAAAAGCTTTCGATACCATTTCACATGAAAAATTAATGAACAAATTATATAACTATGGTTTCAGGGGAAAAAATGTATGATTTACTTAAGAGCTACTTAACAGATAGGGAGCAGAAGGTATGTGTTGACGGTAAGCTGAGTGGGTCCAGGTATTTGACCTACGGAGTTCCTCAAGGCACTGTTCTGGGGCCACATTTGTTCACATTATATGTCAACAGTTTGCTGGATGTCAAGTTGAAGGGCAGGATCCTCAGTTTTGCGGATGATACAGTGCTTTTTTGTGAAGCGGATACATGGGAATCTCTGAAATCGGAGGCTGAGGCGGATTTCAAGTGTTTGGAAGAATGGCTCAGGTACAACACGTTGAGTCTTAATTCGGAGAAAACCAAATACATGCCTTTTTCTTTGTACTCCAGTGGTTTATCAAATTTGGGGCCGTTGGTTGTGGGACCCAACCTGTTTACTCCGGAAGTGGAGTCTATATCATATCTAGGTGTAATAATTGATCGACACCTTAGGTGGGACCTACAAATAAAAAATATAACCAACAAGTTAAGGAGTATATTATATAGAATAAAGTAATTGAGAGACTACCTTGACTTGAGACATCTTCGGTTGGTGTATTTTACGTTGGTTCAGTCGCAGTTACAATACGGCATCATTGGTTGGGGTGGTGTAAGTGACACTCACCTTGAAAACTTGAATGTCCTACACAGATGGATCTTAAGAATAATTTATAGAAGGCCACTTACATTCTCTAGTGAGAGATTGTACGATGAATCTGAGCTGCTCGATGTAAGACAACTCTTCTGTTTGAGTATGCTCGTTAATATAAAAAAATCGAAAATATCATCACGTCCCATCATACACTGCTATGAAACAAGAAGTAAAGCAAACTCTTTGAGAGTGCCTTTCTGTGGAAAGTCGATAGGGCAGCGATACTATGAATTTCTTGCCACTAAGTTGTACAGTCAACTTCCGCCCAATATAAAAGATATTAATGGCATCAGTTCGTTCAGGAGGAAATCGAAGGGGTGGATTCTTTCTTACGAAAGAGGAAAGTTGCATGGCTTCGTCAACCAGAGATGAGGTGTCAGGATTGGATGAGGAGAGGATGGAGGGAGGAGAGTGAAGTTTATGTTAAACTTTTTTGCTGTGTCTTGAGTTTGTTGAATATTGTTCACTCACCAACTATAGGTTATTTAGGATTAAAATTATTATGGCATCACGTACAAGCGATAGCTTCTTGCTAAAGCTTCTGTGTTATCATGTTTTTGTTCACCACCCACTTTATTAATCAATTGTAGATAACTGAGTGAATGAATATAATTATTATATTATTATTATTATCTGTATATCCAACTAGGTACATTGTACTTGAACGAGGCCGTAGATTTTCACCTTTGGGTATATTTTCAATCTTTACTTTTTGCTTTCTGCTTTTGAACCAAATATTCTAACATTTTCTAAGTTTGCTTGTTTTCCAAATAATTTTTCATGAAGAGTAAGAAAATCGATCGAGCAATGTGGTGTTCTATTATATATATAACAAGCTGTTGCGAAAGCAAATCCCCAGAAACGGACAGGAAAACCTCAATCAATAAGCAAAGCCCTCGCTTTTTCTTGTAGAGTTCTATTGTATCTTTCTGCCGTTCCATTATGTTCATGCTGAAATGGTTCAGCTAACTGTAACTCTATACCAAATTCATGCAATACTCTTCGAAAAGCTGTACTAGTGAACTCTGTGCCGTTATCACATCTTAACATATTAAATAGACCAGGACCTGGAAAAATATTTTGTAAAAACTGTGAGCCCGACCGCAAATTTTTGAATATTTCTTACTTCCGCCTCATAAGGAATATTTGTGAATACCGTGAATAATCATCAACAACTATTAAAATATACTTTTTTTCACTAAACTGAGTTGGTGGATTTACAAATAATAAGTCATGTATTATCTGACATGGATTGCACGTTCACGTTCCTTCAAACATAGCTTCTTACTCATTTTGGCTTTTGAACAAACTGAACAACTAGCAGTTGTCAAATTATTTGAGAGTTCTTTTACTCCCTGCACAACACTTGGTAATTTACCCAGATAAGATGAGGAAATATGGCCCATTCTACGATGCCAAACTGAACCTTCATCAACTAATTTTTGGAACTGACTACGAGTGAGTTTTTTTTCAACCTACAGTTTTTCTGACGTTCATTTCCATCGACTTTGAGATTAGAACATTTTGGTGATATTTAACTTTTAATTGATGAACATGGTACAATATCTTCAACTAGCAAAGACTCCTGATGTTTTTCACAAGATACTTGTACTGTCAACCGAAACAATCCGTCCTACACATAGAGAAGGCTGGTTTTTCCTCTAAATTTTCTAGATAAAATGAATCCATTATTAGCATTCATAACAACACTAGTTTTAAATTGAGAATTGGATGATCTAACACTCAGAATATTCTCTTTCAAACTGGGTACATACAGTACACTAATCAACATGAGAACATTTACCAAACTGTTCTATTATAGGCAGAGTTCTCTCTCCTAAAGCAAAAATCTTGTCTGTTTTTGAAGCAATTATAGGCTTTATAATGAAACAGGATACTACATGTATTCACAACATGGTGCGATGCACCAGAATCCACAAGGAAATTCAACGAAATAACAAACTTCTGTAAATCATACTGAAACTTACTCGTTCTCAAATTTCTGCAATCCTTTTTCTCATGGCCTGTCTTGAAACAAACAGAATACACGTACCTTTTATTTGCATTCAGATTCCCTATGAAAAAGAAGGCCACACTTATGACATCGAGAAGCCATGAGCTCTACTGTTGTCATCTTTCTCAGCTTAGCTAATTGTTCACTGTATGGGGTGAACTAAAATTTTTATTTGTATTGTTTTGCTTAAGCATCAACCTTTCCCCTCTTTCGTAACAGTTCCCCAAACCTTTCTTCTTTATCTAAACAAAAATCACAATCATCAATACTACTTTCACCACAGTGTGGACAAAGAACTGGAACAAAAATATTATTATTTTTAATTTGCTCAGGGGAGACTAGACATATTGAACAGACACGAACAATGTCATTACCTTCTGATGTAAAACTGAAATCAAAATCCTCATTACATTCAGAACAAACAATATCAACAGTAAGAAATTAGGTTCGGTTCTGTGGCAATATTGTAGTGCAGGGTGGGGGCTACATCAAGGAATGCGCTGCGTACAAAGTCATAAGTTCTGGTTTCCTCTGGTAAAGTAACAATTGTTGCATAAAATGGCATAAAAGGCCGTACATGCAGAAAATATGCTACAACAATCTCTTCATCCAGAGGAACTTCCAGTTCTCGGAATTGCTGAACGCTGTTCTCAAACTTGGACACAAATGCCATTGGGTTCATTCTTGGATATAGAACTTCCTTTCCGAAATTGTCTAAGAGCTCTACCATCTTCTGGATGTCGTTTTTTCCGAACATTTGCTCCAACTTCATGAAGGCATCTGCAGCCGTTGCATCATTCACTACTAGCTGCCGAGGACCGTTTAGAAGAGTAGCATCTAGGTACAGTCCTACTTGAGCGTCATACATTCTCTCCTCCTCGATTGTGAAGGCAAATTTGGCCCCTCCCATTGGGTACTTTAAAAACTCAGCTCTTCCCAGAGTGATCTGTACTCTGTTGGATGGTGGTCTTCAACATAGTCATAAACTGTGGAGTAGCGAATTTGGTAAGGTTAAGGGTAAGGCTAAGTGTAAGGGTAAGGGTCCAAAATTTGGCTTGCTAGATCTTGACTTGGCGCCAATGAAGGAATTTGCTGTTGTTGTACCATTGCTTCAATCGTTTCCGTGTACAAGCCGGATTCTTCATCATAAATGATATTCTCCATTATTTCTCGTTGTACTGTTGGTTAGTTGGTTATCTTTGCTGAAAGGAAGTATATATTTGGAATATCCAAGATGGGTGCCAATTCAACAGATCCGTTTCAGCTTTCAAAGCTCTGTCACCAAGTTAGGATCCTCAGAAAAACACTTCACAAACTGGGGTTTATTTGTTTCAATCGTTCACAATTGTAACACAAAGATGATAAATACCAAAAAACTGTATATTCAATAATGTTAACAGTTGTTGGCTTAGAAACAGCTTATCCGTCCTTGTCTAAAACAGAACTGGCTTCACTACCAACAACCACAGAACTTATACTACTCTATGTTTTCTTCTACGCAGAAGGTACTGAGTTGTGCGGCTTGCTAGGTTGTTGAATCAACGTAGTATGCTGCCACACTGAGCCAGCAGTACTAACGTTAACAAATAACTTCATTGGAACCCCTTGCATATCCAAGATAAGATTCACCTTGGATTCTTCTCCGTGTGGTCTCCGTGGTTTTTCCAAATTTCGAACAAAGCATGCTTTTTACGTTTGGGGATATTAAGAGTTTCAACATCACTGATATCAAATGAAGTAGATGAATCTGTAGATTAAACGGTGGCAGGTAAATCGGAGGAAGACTGAGCAGCAACATCTCCTGAGTTTGTGTCTACAACTATGTAGGAGTTGGTTAAAATGTCTGAAGACGTAGTCGTCGTACGTTTGAAAGTAAAAATGCTAGAGCAACATTCAACAACATAATCTGAAGTTAAATCCATACTACATAAGTTTGATGACATATCAGTGATGGTTGTTGATGAATATGTATGTATGTTTCTGCGTTTGTGAAGGCTTGTGTATATAACGAAACTGATGGATGATTCTCCTCAATAGCATCAGTCACAAACAGAGATAGAATATTCCTATTCCTACTTAAAGAAAAGTATCCTCTGTTAAATCATTTTTTCCTCAACATTATTCTGTGGTGTACATAAGTGCCAACATAACATCAACAAAATAAAATAATCAATGAAAGAAATTTCCTCTCATATTTCGCTTGAATGATTTCAAGTTAACATTAATGGGTCTAAAACAATATCGATTGAATAAACTACACATTCTCATGATAGGCGATCTCCTGCTAAGGTTCGTATTGAATCTACCTTGGTCAAGTAATTTTTCATTTCCAAACATTCTCTGAGGAACGTGATAAAGTATCATAGAAGTCAAGTCAAATAAATCATTTATTTATTTATTTACAATATCATAACAGTTATTCATGATCTTAAAGAAGAATTCAGATCTGTTTCAATCCTTCGGTGCTCTTAAGGTCCCATATGATAATGAGATCTTATTTGGCTCATTCCTGTAGTGATATAAATACCAGTCATTTCGTAATGTAAGAATCTAATAAATCTAAGTTGCAATCTCTCCAACCTTTGCTTATGCACATTATAATGAAGATTCCATATAATATTTGCAAAACTGATTCTGCTGTGTATAAAAGCAAAATTTATTGATTTTATTGCCGAATCGTTCTTGAAATCCCGACATATCCTGCAAAGGTAACCCAAGGACCTACCGATAGAAGCGATGAGAGTGTCAAGGTGAGCACCAAATGACAATTTTGAGTCGAAAACCACCCCCAAATCTCTAACCCGATTTGCCGTCCTCACTTCACGACCAACCAACCAAACGATACTGAAACTCAATATTTGTATGGCTTCTATAGAATGACATGCATAAACATTCATTTACATTCAGATCATATTCATTTCGTCTACAATAGTCTGAAAACGTATCAAGGGCTTTCTGAACCTCTGCACAGTTACTTACTGATTTCATTTCTCGGAACATCTTCAAATCATCCGCGTAAAGGAGGAAGTGTAAAAATCTTAGACAGCGTCCAATATCATTCAGGAATATTAAAAATAGTATTGGTCTCAACTGAGACCTCTGGGGTACCCCAGATGTAACCACGAAAGGGGCCGACCTGAATCCACTGTCACTCATAAGCTGCGTTCGTTTATAAAGATAGGAAGAGAACCATCTAAGGAGATCCCAACGCACACCGACCCCAGCAGGCTTAGACAAAAGTAAATTTTGATCAACCCTATCAAAAGCCTTACTGAAATCGGTATACAGCGAATCCACCTGAAGATGATTATCCAAAGCTCGTGAGATAAACTCAGTATAAATTATTAAATTCGTTTCAATATCATGACTCGTGAATACGCCGTGCTGATTCTTTAGTATCGATGATTTAAGAGAGTGAAATAACACATCCAATAAAAGACTCAAACAACTTTGCAAACACCGACAATTTGCTAACGCAACGATAGCTCTCAACATGACTTTTACTACCAGAGTTCTTCTGTATATATAGAAACAAGAAGCGAAGTCTTCCAAGAATCTGGAAATGTACCAGAATGCACCGATTTATTAAAAATCATCGACAATGGATAACACAAACTAGAGCCGCAGTTTTTCAGACAGTTTGAAGGATATCCATCAAAGTCTGCTCCTTTATTAGCATCCAGAGAATTTATCTCATTCAAAACCATTTCTGGAGAGAATTAAACTAAGTTTAATAGATTATAACTACTCATATCATTATGATGGTGACATTTCTGAGAGTATGGTTTATAAACACTTCTGAAAAATTAATCAAGAAAATTACATATATCTTCACCACTCTCAGCAGACTCGTTCCCATAATGCATTCTGTTTGGTACACCTCCTTCATCTTTACAATGCCTCACAAATTTCCAAAAATTTTTTGGATAAACTTCTATATTATCCTACAAATCCTAAATATACTTCTGGTAGTCTCTAAAAATATAGTTCTTAGTTATTCTTCTCATTATTCTGAATTTTTCGAGAAAGTGCATCAATCCATACATCTTCCATTTTTATGGGAATGATTCTTCATCTTTACTAGTTTCACAGTATCAGCAGAAATATAGAGCGGAAATTTTCTATTCTCAATTTTCACTTTAGGAATATGTAAATTGGCTCCTTTTCCTAGTATTCTGTATAATAGAGATGCATCCTTATCGATAGACTCATTATTGAAAACGTTCATTCAGTTATGCCTATCATAAAATTGATTAAGATCATCATAATCACCTTTTTTGAAATTATAAAAACTAGTAATAGATTCTGAAAGGTTTCTACCTATGGAGTTGTTTATGTGAAATTCTACGGAGGGATGATAGTAATCAGGATCTACCAAACAAACATCACTTTCACTCAAGTCTTTCAATTCGATCCTATAGCAGAAAATTAAATCTAACATTCTTCCATCCCCACTTTTAACAAAATTGAGCTGACTAAATCCTGCGAACGAAAGTAAATCAATCATAGCACTATTTTCATTGTCGACATTTGCAGGATCTTGAGAGTTTTCACCCCTCAGCGCCAATATTTAGAGTATTCCACTCGAACTGTTCAGTTTTTGAGCGGGAACCGTTTACGTTTCGTCCACTCGGAAAAAAATGAATACTTCAGTCAATTAAATATTAATTGATCGAAGAAGATGATAGATTTATATATCAGCAAGATTATGGTAAAGTTAGGTCAAGTATACTTTTTATTTGAAATCCAAATATACCATTCATTTCTTTCTAGTGTAAAATACACTTGTATCTAATACAGTTGCAATCATCAAGTTAAGTATATGGGAAGGTTCTAATTGAGTATACGGTTGAAATTGAAATTAGGATATAATATATTCTAATAAAATAAAATAAATCACTTGGTTCGAGTAGTCTGTACTCGGATGAATAATAATATTCGAACGAAAACAGTATATGCTCACATGAAAGGAATTATTCCCTTCATAGAAAGAGAACTCGATTTGAAACAAGTTTGTCTAAACTCAAATTGAAATGACTTGTTATTTGCCAAAAGTAGACGATATACTCAGATGGAACTTTTATATTCCTTGAAACTGGTTGTGCACTATTTGGAAGGAGAACTTTTTCTACTTGAATTGTAGAAAAGCTGCTTTCAATCCAAGGCTTTCTTTAAGTAGATGCAAGGGTATAATAATATGAATTTAAGATTTACTTCATTCTTATTTTGAACGAATGCTTTATTGATTTGAACTCAATATCGACTTCAGTTTGCTGTAAGAAATAAGTCACCTTATTCAAAATTTAACTAATCGTTTATTTCGCAGAATGTATATAGGTACATATTGAAAATGAATTTATCAATGAAAAAAACACATAATATCATTGTGGAAAAAAGTATAACGTCATATCATATCGGTTGTTCCAAGAATACTGGGTGTTATACAGGGTGTTCAATCAAATTCCAAGCAAAATTCTCGTAGATGATGGCTGTACTTATTCTAAACATATTTTTCTTATGATCATGGATTTATTAATGGAAAAAACTTGCCCTTAAAATGGTGAAGAAAAAATTTGAACGATGTATCGAAGGCCTTACGTGCAAAGAAGAACTTCAAGTACAAGTCATCCACAATGATATAAAATCATTTTGGATGTAGCAGCGACTATCCAAAATAAGCAAACATGGTCATTTCCTTTGGAGAGCCTGCTCTCTCTGTTCCGCGATAAGAGTAGGAACTGATTCAATGAAAATTGTTAAGAATAAAGTGTCTTGGTTTTAAAAGATATCGAGAAATTTTATTGAGAAAAGTTGTTGAGAATCGAAAGACACGGCTAAATCTCGATTCTCAGATAAATCGATCAACTTCAATTTTGTAAATAGGAACTCAATTTTCAGATAAATCAGCCTACCTTGACTTATAAGTTCATGAATCCGATACGTGAGATATTTTGTCATGATCATAAATTTAAATTTTGACACAATTTTTTCAACAAGGTTACTTGGTACCGTAATATTTGGCCAGCGTTCATGGAATTGTCCTATTACTCCCTGATACGAAATGTCTGCACCTAAATTGTAGCACTCCACAATAAACACTCTTTGTTCTATGCTCAACATATTTTTAACTGGAAAATTTTCGTTTATGACGAATAACATTTACGTTTCAAGTCACGTCTGGCATTTGTAACCACGGATATTATCAAATATTTTCATAACCTATTCACAAAATCAAAGGTGATCGATTTATCTGAGAATCGAGATTTAGCCGTGTCTTTTGATTCTAAACAACTTTTCTCAATAAACTTTCTCGATATCTTTTTAAACAAAGACATTTTATTCTTAACAATTTTCATCAAATCAGTTCTAAACCACCCTGTATATTAATTGATTTCGCTCATTCTCTCAACATCTTAATTTGAGACCAAGCAGGAGCGATTCCCAAAATATCAGAGTCTAACTCGAAAATTTTTCGTCATTTACACCTTACCGGCACCCAATCCGTGGACACACTGAGATGGAGGGTGCAGGAGATATACGTATTCAAATAGTATTTAAATAAGTAAACCAATTATTCGCAAACCGTGGGTTTCACAAAGCTTGATCGTCCGATCAGCGCTTTGATATTCTATGGTGTTGCTAAAAATGAACTGAAATGGAGCATAGAATTGTCAGGATCAAAACAATCACATTAATCATGCTTCGTGAAACCCGCTATGAGTGTTTGTGAAGTATTGAAATAAAATAATGATAGCTTTGGAAGTGAACTATCCTATACTCTAATTCAATCTCGTTATATTCTTGATTTTGAGTAATCGACATGTTTCCAGTAATTATACCATTCATGGTTTCTGAGTATAATAAACTTCATTTTAGTATATGAACCTATAGTTTCATCAGATTGATTCAAGAATACAAAATAACCCGATATTCTTGTTTTTATACAATATAAACTTGAAGTAAGTGTAAATTTTCAAGAATATTGCGATTGTTGTTTTGAGAATAGTTTTCTTTCCGTGCATAAATCAATAACTTCTCCATAAATAAAAAACAAATGAACGAAAAGATTATATTCACGGTGATGACATCCCCTCGACAGAGTTGATATCCTTTATGACCATTATCTGCGATGCATCAGATTTTCTGCAAAAAATTGTCCCATCCTTTATCAAAGCATATTTATACTGCTTCTCTTTAGCCGCGAGCCGAACTTGCTGGTTAAAACTTTGTTAGCGACTGTCAAATGCTCATTGATGTGAAATTCATCTAAGATTTCATTCAAAGTCATCTTCGGGGAATTCGTAATGCGTTCATTTTTAGCTGCCAGAAAAAAAACGTTTTCTAACGCCCCTAGATACGAATCTAACTATTTTATTTTTCACTTGTTAGGAGAATTTTGGTAAGTTTGAACCCTATAGGAGTTATCGATGATTGAGGGAGTCACCTTGCAATCCATATATTCTCCCATTTTCTCAATTACATGAATTAGATTCTCATCTTTCTTTTCAGGAATGCCCTGAATTGTTCATCATACAAGATACTCGTTCGAAATCGCTGAATTTGGCCTGCGGGGTTTCCAGAACAGAACGGAGCCTCTTACTCTCACCACAAACCTGATCGGTCTTTTTGATACAATCATTCTGCTTCGCAATTTGGCTTCCGAAATCAGAAATTTTATCGCTACAGAAATTAACCGACTGAAGGAGAACCGTTGTTCCCTGATCTGTCGCAGCTTCGCGCGAATTTCCTGAAGAGTATGTGATGAGTCATCATCCCTCACAAGTTGCTGCGGTGGTATTGCCCAGATTGATCATCAGGAACGGGAATTCCTACAGTTGATACAGGTCCATGATACTCCCTCTTAACAATATCAACACACTTTCCGTGATGAAATCGGGCTCAAATACCGCCACATTGCAACCCAGGGGTACTCCGACTAACTGAAATGTCGCAGATCTTACACAATTTCTCCGCAGTAATACCACATAGAAAGAAAACATGTGCCTTCGAAAAAAGACTAAATAGCCTATCTATTGATATAAATGAAAAAATTTCAGTTTAAATTAGTCACTTTGAATTCGGAGAAATATCAGTGCTCTCGAAAACACTTGCACGCACGACGACACCATACGATCAACTATCGATAACTTTGATACCATTTACATTCAAGATGTCTAGAAGTTTTTCAACAAAATAATCTGAATTAATATTTGAACATTTTCCTTCCATTATAGCGATCTGAAATACAGGTATTTTAAATAAGTCGTAACTCATAACAATCAACAATGTCGCTAAATATTATAAGTCCTATATAAAATTTCGAATTTCAACATGCAATGGGAGATATTTGATGGAAATTTTCTAATAGAAAATATATTGAAAGTAGATATTTTATATTCAATTATAAATGGCAATATTCATTCCCTACCAGAAAGTTACTAAATCGCTCAAAAACAAGAAATAGCACGAAGTATCGTGTAATTATGTGCGCCCAACCCACAGTTCTTCACAAAAGAATGACTTACTTCTTATAGGCACTACAAAATGACTACATGAGATAATATGTATTGGTTTGAGCTTTCCACCTATGCTCTTTCCATAAAAATATCGAATTCTACAAAGCGAGATAAATACGTTTTTCATCTCTCTGCCGAAATCGAAAAGACTTGAGGATTGCCTGAATTCTGACTTACATTTTCATAGATTTAGGGCGACTATATATGATTTGCATATACTTCTCGTTGAATTTTTTAGAGCTCTCTGTTTTGTTGACCTATCTTTGAATAATAAACTGTTAAAACCTACCCATATATGAGTATTCTCAATCAATACATGTGATAATATCTTAGCAAAATGTTTTTTTTTATGTGTGTTTGAACTATTTGGAACGAAATGCATAGATTCATGAGGTGAAACGTCTTAAGCTTCAACAAATTTTGGCTTTTTCGGGTGAGGCTGTAAATCAGCTGTTATTGCACGCCTTTTTCTTATTCGACTGTTCTGATGATTCTGCGTTACTCAAAGTCTCGTTTTTGTGTCTCGCGTCAGGCTCAATGTTCTGAAAAATGATACCTACGGTATCATGCAGAGTATTTTTTCCAGTTGGCGTTTTCACGTATCGATCAAAATTTTTCATACGCTTATCCTGTACAAAGATTCGCTTTTCTTATAATATATTCAGGACATATTTTAGTTTCGTCATTGGACCAATAGGTCGCCCCAGTTTCGATTTCTTCAATTCTTGTGTAGCTACAACGATGACTATATCTGGTTAACATCTCAACAAGATTCCTGGTACTCGTGACGTTTTTAATTGTTTTGCCTAACGTTAGATATTTTGCTGTTTTCAATCTGCCGCTAGTAACAGCATAAATAGCGTCTTCACTGGAAGATTACTCAGCAACTTAGCAACAAACAGTAAAAGTCCTTCAGAAACTTTGAATTTTTGAACATTCGCCATCGATTGAATTTTTTGTTTTTGAATTAGATGAAAGATTATCCTCCTCAATCTGCACTACTATTTTTCTTAAGAGTAATGCTGCTCACTAAATTACATCTACATTCAGCAGAGATTCCAAGTCTAAATCCTCTTAATTTACCCCAGAATATGGCATGACAAGTTAACAATTTTTAACATGGATTATTTTCATCTGGCCTTTAAATATTTCCAGTAAATTTTTCTGCGGGTACCACGGTAACATCTATATTTTCCTTGGCTCATTCATTCCCAAGCTGCTCGATAAGCATACGTGGCAAAGGCGGCTATAATATTTTGTACAAACGTACTTATGTTTTCATATGCTAACTTATAGCAATTTCTGTGGCACGATACGCTGGTTTTCAGTTTCTGAGAATACATTAATTGTCGCAAATCCTAGCCAATCGAAGATAACGCGGGCGTCGTCTCTTTGGCGCTTATTTGAATTGAATTTTCGCTATTTGAAGTTTGACAAAAGTGTCATCCTCTCACGTTGTGCACAAGAAGTGTGTAATATATTTGTGGTGTACTGTAAATTGTACTGAATCCCTGTTTGTATTTCAGTATAATTCACAGTAATAATAATAATACATCAATTCAGTTTATTGCACTGAATCACTATTTGATTATATCATAAACAAACGGAAAGTCGAAGTCCAATGAACTAAATTAATTAAATAGACAACTCCAATGCTCGTATGGAGAATTATGTTCATGAGTTCAAATAGACTATATCTAAAGGATCTACTGCGATGAAGTTTACAGTTACGTCATTCATTGAAAGTGCTGAATTCGGGGCAATCACACAAGAAGTACATTATATTAATAAATCACACGTTTCATATGTTTACCGGTTGTTACGCATATAAACGATAAGCCTTCTTGATAAATTTATACTCAGATTAAAGCACGTCGAATTGTCTTTCAAACAGCATATTTCTTTTTCTGATCTGATGAATAATTAAAAAAATATATAATTGAAGTCAAAAGTTTAAAGTGGGTCGATTTCTATGCACGCAAGTGTTTTTTAGAGTTTATTCTATAAAATTTTTAGAACTTTCTAATTGAACTCCCAAATAATTGGTATGTCTTGAAATATTCTACTTGGCACATTCCTATCTGCAAATCGCTTAAGAATCTTTATTTCAACAATGATTCGATTTATAAATTTTCCGAATTTCTGTCACAAAGTAGTCGATGGAAAGTGTAGGTTATTACATCAAAGGAAAAAGGAACAGGAAAACTATACAATAATCATATATTTGAAATTGTTCATACTATGAACTTTGAGCATATAATTTCGCTAAAAAATTAATACTCGATTATTATATACACATCACATGAATCCTCACCTTCGAAACATCATATATATTTCACAATTCCCAAGCATCTTGAACATCAGCAATATTTACTACACTTGAGCTATAAAAAAAAAACTACCAACAATCTTGTAAGATAAAGATATTAATTCTTCACATAACTAAAAGATATATGAAAAGATCCAGAAAATGATGAATGTAAAACATGCAAGAAAGTTTTAATTATCTTTCGGAAAATTCATCTACTTTCTATGGCCATACAAGTGTTAATCTCTGCATTAATTCTGAGACAGTAATCCCACATCAATACTCTATTTTCATTCCAAAAATAATTGCTCAAAACGAAGTACTCATTCCTCTTTAATTCACATTCTCATAGAATAATAATTAATACTTCTGCAAATACTGGAAAGAATCATTTTCCCCTTTGTTTTCTGAATGTCTGAAATAGTTTTCTTTCAATGCATAAATGTTGTAGGCTCAGTTCCTTTCAAAAGTTTCATCATTTTTTGTCTAACCTCTACCTTCTTGATTTTCAATCTTCCTTGAGCGTTCCAATTCATTATAACATTATTATAACGTCCGAGAATTGAAGAACCTACCTAGGATCATCGTCAGTCAAATGTTTTTGCTTCAATTGGTCCACCAAGTCTAGATTTGAGAGCTATAAAAAATTATTTGATATTTCCAATTAGAAAGTAAAAATGCAACAGGTAATCCCATGTTATTTTCATCCTTTAGTGAAACCATTGTTAGTTCCCAATCGTTTAAATATGTTCCATGAGTTCCATCCACACATCTCATCTTTTTGAATTCTTTCAGTTTTTATTCCATGACTCAATTTATGTATGCTACAGTAAAATCTTCTTCTCAAGCCAGGATAACATTCACCTGAAATACTTACTTCCACCACCTTTCTCCATAAGCAGCACTTATGTACTTACCAATTCTTTTGAATAAAAATGCATAATTTTCTCCCTTTCTATTCCATTCTTGAACTTTCATTATATTTGCTACCATATCCTCAGGATTCCTTTTATTGTCTATGTTATTTTTCCGAAGTAAATATGCCAAATCTCCTCTATATATTAAATTGAGTCAATTAACTTTCCATCCTGAACATTTCTAGGATCTTGAATTATTCTTTCGGTTGTTATTCCTGCAGCTTATTTTTCAACAAAACGGTTCGATTGAAACTTTGACAGTCTTGTGCTCTTATCAGAACATCCTCATGCCCCATAGGTGTGTTTCCAGTAATGTTTCTTCAAATAAGCCTAATACGACGAAATGAAATCAGATTAATACAAATATATCAATAGTTAATGGTTATTACCATTTGTCGAAATTTTGAGTGAAAATTATATTCCCTGAATATGAATACTTCCTCCGAGCTTCACGTCACGTTCAACACAGTTTCTTTCATACATCGAAATTCCACACAGTTGATTATCCATAATCACAAGTATTCTACGTATCCCTATAATTGTTTATGTTAGAATGGTAGTGTACAATTTCTATCCCCCTTCTTAGTTTCGATAGTCCAAACAAAACCATAATCAACATTTCTGTTTTCCTCTTCTCAACAGGCTTCAAACTCTTCATGGCTTATAGAATTGATAACACTCTGTGATTTTCACGCAGCGGATATTTGTCAAATGCTTATTCGAAACATTTTAGCATGGTAACTTATCTCTCTAATCATTGGGACAATGATAACACATAATATCCAGCATACTATCCACTTTTGGAAAACTATGATTATGTATTTTCCGAAGGTGCCTGATTTTATTAGATGTGCTGGTAAACTCCTTTCGACATTCTTCGCAAATAAGTAGATTTACTCTGCAAGAAAGCCGAAATTTTATCAAAAAACTATTCTATAAAGCAAAAATCAACTTACCCCATAGAGTCCATTATCAAAGGGAAAATCTGAAATTGTATAGTGAAGGAATGATTATTGAATAATAATTAGCCGGGAATATAAAATACAACAATTGCTTCTTCAAAACGTCAGAAGGTTAGATTCAAGGTGAGAGGTAAATAAAAAGCACTGCCGTGAAGGCATCAACTTTTGCGCGCATGTTTAATGTAAATGACCGCTTCAGCAATGAATTTGAACATGCACGCAAAAGCTGCTGCCTTCACGGCAGAGCTTTTTGGAATTCTTCACTGATAAATTACTGGATTTCAATTCGATCAAATCTGTATTTTTGGGAATATTGGAAAAATAAAATTTTGAATGGGTATATCTACGGAATCATTAGGCGGATTTTACCCATTGCCGAATTCGACCTTCGTAATTAAGCCCCAAACCTACTCTACAAATATCAAAATTTTATTTTTCCAATATTTCTAAAAATACAGATCTGATCGAATTGAAATTCAGTACTTCATCGAAAAATAACAGTTTGAAGTTTCTTACAGAATTTAATGAGGATGATATGATAAGAAAATCATAGAATTTTTTTTTTTCAAATTGTTCTAATGACACGATTATCACGAAATTTCTCAAAAAGTTGTCTTTCAGCATCTCAAAACTAGCTGTGAGGTTTTATCAGGACTGAATCAGTATTTCTCGAGTTATACCGAAAAAATCAACGATATCGAGAAGAAAACCTCGAAATTTGACATATTTTTTTCCGATATCTCCAAAACTTATGATCTGTCGAACTAAAATTTGGAACACTGCTGTGAAATATAAAGCTCAAAGTGTGAGTGGAATTTTTTTTTTGGTATGATGAATGGTTTCCAGAAAAAAAAATTTTTTGGAAAAAAATTTCGAAAAAAATTTTTTTTGACTGACATTATGATCCTGACGAAATTTGGCTCAAAGTTGCGCGTCGATATACTCCACCTAACTGCCAAGTTTGAATCCAATCGCTCAAGTAGTTTCTGAAATAAAAAATAAATAACTTCGAAACTTCGAGTGCCTATAACTCCGAAACTATTCGAACGATTTGGCCGATTAACGAACTTAACCGCGGCATTCTGATGCGCAACCTATCCTGAAGGTTTAAAGTTGCTAGCTTGCTTCTGTCGAAGTTACCGTGTCTACGGCCGGCCGGCCGGACAGAATCTATTTTGACACCGGATTCGTCATCAGTGAGTCCAACCTATTCGATTGAGACCATTTTCGGCTCAATCATCCAAAATTATAGACATTTGGACTAAACGATAGCACGCTGTTCCCCTAGAACATGTATGTACGCAAAAAGCAGATCGCAGAGAGAAATTCCGCCAAGATGGAGGCGATCAATAATCGACTTCACACGAGTACTCTCGGGTCCCTCGGAAGCGCGTCGTTTTGGATTGGCTAGGATTTGCGACAATTGATGTATCCTCATTTTCTTAGCCTTCCGTTCGCGATCGCTTTTTTAATCGTTGATACATTGTATATGATATTCCAAAATAAATATTATTTTGTTATGTTGCAGCCTAATATAGGCTGCAACATATTTTCAATATTCTCCAACATATCTATATCATCTGTTATTGTAGCAAAAGAATTCAGTGTGATCGAATCATATTGCGATCTGCCACTGTCCGTTGTGTTTCTTCTCTCTTCGTTGCATATGAAGCAAATATTCAATTGAGAGAATTCCCTTTCATACGTTTCGCCGTTAAATATTGAAATAATTGCTACATTGTCATTAATCTTTTTACCCAATTTATTCATTTATTACTATTACAAGCAATAAGACATAGGGGAACATCCCCATTTATAAATGAGAGAGAGAGAAATATAACTTTATTGATAAATCAATTAGCTATCGACCGAAGTCTTTCTGCCAGTTACATAACTGAACTTTTCATTAAATTCTGATATTTTTATAAAATAAAAGTTTTTCTAGGGAAAGTGTCCATAGAGAGGTAGTGTTCGTATTTTAGCTCGTGGTATTTGCTGTGTTTCGTAGCGTGGAATCAAAGCTTCCATAATTGTCTGGTTTATTTGCTTTCCAATTAATTTCCTGCCCAGTTTCTCAAGTGTTTCCTGTATTGGCTCAATTCCTGTTGTTTCGGAAAGCAGATGGTTAGGAAGGTCGTGCAAGCGGTTGTTGGGAGGTCTCATCTTTGTAATTTCACTCAAGCTTGTTCTTTCCCCTACACCGATGTTCTTGAGGGCTGTTTCAGACAGTTTTAAATGTAGTACAATAAAGCAATAAAAATATGCAACCATAAAGAAAAAATAAAAAGCTGTAACACTCCAATAAAATTAATAATGCAACATAACATTCCTAGCACATGGGAGACACCGAAAGAGCATGAAAACAAATCAGTTCAGAAGTGCACTTATTCTTCTTCTGAATAGATAGTTTATAACTGAAAAAATATAGACTAAAACCAAATTCATTAATGAGAGTGGGACATCGGACCATATATGAGTTTTTTCTATAATTTGTGTTCGACCTTGAAACGACAAACAAATCTGTATGTCTAGTTCATTTAGCGGGTATATGAAGTTTGACAAGGAATAAAAGGTCAGGAGAATAAACATCACCATTGATCAACTTGAAAAAAAAAATTGATCGTGCATGAGTCTTCTTGATTTTAAGGCAGGCAGATTCAAACTGAGGCGCAATAGATGATGGTCTCTCAAATTTCTATCAATCTCACGTTTAAAAGCTACAAAACGCAAAAACTCATTCTGAACTCTTTCAAAGGCTCTAAAAATCATTACGTGATCAGGTGACCATACAACCGATGCATATTCAACAACATTCCTCACATATCAGCAGAACCAAACTTTTAATGTAGCGTCAGAAAACATTAGAATAAAAATAAAACCCAACATTTTCATTGCTCACATGAGAGTTGAAGCTAAGGTTACTATCGGACACCAAGATCCCTAACAGAACTAGTTCTTTGTGAAACATTACAACCAATAGAGTAAGTCTCAGATCGGGATTGTCTTGAGCGAGAAAAAGAGATTACTGAGCATTTGCTAATATTTAATAACGTACGATAAGTCTCACACCAAATCAACAAACGCTCTATGTCTAACTGAAGTACCTCAACATCCAGATGACATGTATAATCCGATAAAATTTCAAGTCATCAGCAAAAACCAAAAACTTACTATGTAGGAAAAATGAACAGGATGGGCCCAAGATGGGATCCCTGGGGAACATCTGATCTGACAGGGGAAAAAAATTAAGTCAGATTTTTTAGCTTCACTACCTGCATCCTCAATCTAATATACCTGCTCAGCCAACTCGAAAATTCACCACCAATTTCTGTTGGCTCTACTTCTACCTTCGGATTATTTTCGTTTTATTGCCACCACCTGATTCCCTGTTAAAAAATGATGTTTGTATTAAGTAAATAACAACTTCATTGAAGTGAATGAAAATAATTTAAAATAAATAATAATAATATGAACTTACGTAACTGCAGAACACGTCGGTTTCACGACTACTGTATTTCTTACTCAGAGCTATAAACTTTCAATAGCAACTTGAATGATAGCGGTCAATTCGCCCAGAATTCAACGGCAAAGTTACACTCTCGTAAATTAAATTATACTGCTTACGAATTATTAAAATCGACTTGCAATTATTCAAAGTCTTTTTCATGAATAATGTCGGCGGGTGTTGCTTTTCAAAACAGAAAACACAAATTTTGCTCATTTGGAAACACTTCCCTCGTTACGGACGAATCTCGAACTGATGATCTTCGCAAAAATGTCGTTAGATTTTGAGCTGCACGACCTTTTGTGGTGGGGAAAAAGGACCATCTCTCGCTCTTACTAGATTATATTTTATAGAGAAGGGTAGGTACAAAACTTCCAGTTTATACCTGTGTAAGACTGCGTTCGTTATTATAAATGCACTGTTGTATTCTAACGAATTTTATTTCTCAGGATTTTGGGCGCAACTGCGACTCAGAAGTGCGTTATTGAAGTAAATGTCGTAGGTACTTTAAATGATTATGGTAATGTTATTTTACTTCCAGTAAGTTATAAATAGAAACCGAGTTGCAGCGTGCAATATTCATAAAAAGCTAAAAATTTCATTTCTTATTTACCGGCTGACATGCGTTGTTCCACGAAATGGTGGACTGACCTTTTTATTAATATTATAGTTAGTAGTGGTTACTAAGAATATTTCACGCTTAATAAACGAATTGCACCCTTACAAACCTCGCTACCTTCATTACAGCTGACTGTGTCCCCATAGAAAGTTCACTGACTATCCTATTCTGATTGACATATAAAAAAACAAAAGTTCATAAAGTTTCAGCCTCAAGAAATCGATTTTATTATTTATTTATTTATTTACATGAAAAGGAACTCCTGCAGGCAAATGCCTAATTATAGGGATCCACTTACACAAAACTACAAATTTCATAAACAAAATTCATCTTATGCTAGCTGAAAGAAGATGATAAAGTATGGTTCTGACTCTTGACCTGAATAAAGTGCAAGACACGTTGAAAACATCCATGTGGTTTATATGCCAGTTGTAATATCGCATTATTTTGAGGAACAATGAATGGATCTTTCACTCGGAACACAGAAAAGATGCCTTACGCGGCCACTTTAAAGGGGAATATGAAAATGTAGAAAACATACCAAATTGGTATCAAAATGGTAATGTAGAATTCTGTGAAGAAAAACCGCATCAAAAACAACTTCGGTGCTCCAAGAACAACGCCCCATGACTGCTTAAAGCACTTCTGTAACTAAATTTTTGGTCTGGGGAATCTCTCTCGTATCTGTAGAACAGGCATCTAAAAAACTTTCTCTGCTCCCTCTCTATTCTTTCGATATATTTATAATAATAGGGCGTCCATATGGGCGTTGCATACTCGAGGCAACTTCTTACCAAGGAGTAGTATGAAATTTTGACCGTATTGATGCTAAGCAAATCCTTAGAAATATATGAATATGAAACCGATCGTTCTAAGCGCCTTAGTGACCACGGTGTCAACATGAATGTCAAAGGTCATTCTACTATCAAGCACTATACCCAAATTCCTGACCTGATTCACTCTAGGAATTACACTCCCATTCAGAGAGAGAGAGAGAGGTAGACTGAATTGTGAGATATTCTGGCGAAGGTGATATGCTTTCATTCAATTATATTCAGCTAAGTATATTTCCCGGCAGAACGAGGACAAACGATCTAGATCTTCCTGGAATAAGTGCAGGACCCGCACGGATTCAATTCTCTTTCTTATTCTTAGAGCACCCGCGAACAGATCATATTCAGTGTACCAAAAACAGCAGGAAATGTCGTCGACATAAATCAAAAGGGGAAGAGGACCAACATGGGATCCCTGCGGCACACCTTACGTTACTCTGATCGAAACCCCACCGAGGGCCACATACAGTCCTTTCCTCCAAATACGATTCAATCCAGTCACACAAAGGCTCCGCGAATCCAAAAACATCAAGAACGCTAAGAAGGGTTGCGTGATGAACTATATCAAAGGCCTTCTCCATGTCGGTATAAACGGTATCGGCCTGAACACCCCGATCGAGACTTCCGGCGATGAAACTTATATGCGGTGCTAGGTTTGTAAATACCGATCTTTCTTTGAGAAATCCGTGCTGCCGTCCAGATAGTGACATGCTTACCGTCCGGGAAAGGTGGTCCATAACAATTGACTTGAAAATGTTGGCGAAATGGTTTGACAAGGAAATAGGTCTACAATTCTCGACCTTACTCTTTCCCCCCTTTTGAAAATAGATACAACTTTTGCAACTTCCCACCTTGCCGGAAAAACACCTGTACTCGAAGATTTATTGAAAATTATTTGCAAAGGAACGGCCAGGCAAACACCACACGAATCGAAGAAAACAGGTGGGACCAAATCCGGTCCTTTTCCCTTGCCACAATTAAAATCTAGAATTCGTCACTCGATAATAGATGAAAAAATATGTTCGATTTTAATTGATTGACGCGGGTTAAACTTTGGCGTGTGATGTACAGGCATATCTGGATCTTCGAATACACCAGCGAAATACTCGGCGTACGCATTCGCAACCGACTGAGGGTCTCGATGGACAATATCATTATAGAATATGGAATACTGTCGCTTTTACGTTGTTCCGCAACATAAGACCAGAAAGAGTTATGCTTCCTCCCGATATTTTCTTCAACACGGTTCATGTGCTCTGTGCGATCCCTTTCAATCGAGGAATTTCATTTTCTCCTGAGCCTGATGAAAAGATTTTGGCACAACTGATTACCTGTTTTCTTGAAAATGTTGTGACAATGTCTCAATTATATTATAGATTTCAGAATGAAATATCTCCATACCATAATTCACATTCCCAGCAGATAATAATTCTTATTAATCAATCCGAGAAATCGCAGCCCGGGCTGATGCGTAATCTGCACTGAAAAATTTATATATTGAACGCAATTTACACATAGAAACAGCATTTACAGTGATGGAGGAGCAAACTTCAAGGGCAGGATGATGGAGATCCTTACGAACGAAGGGTGAAGTTGAACGAAATACTTTCTTATGCCAAAATCATCAGTTAAAATCCCAAATTCCTGATCCAGAATGTGATGAGTTTTCGAAACGAAAATTGGTGTTCCTATAGAAACTCTGTCGACGCCTCAATATGCATCGATCCTTCCCAGCTTACCTTTTTCCACAACTGTAATTTTATCTCTTGCTTCGATAGCTTTTTCCCCTTCTGCTAAAAGATTCCTGTATTTGGGAGAGGTTCTCCCTACATCTTCTGTTTTGTCTACTTCCGTGGGTGATACTTCATATATGGTTTTCCTTAAGGTTGATGGTACCATATTTCTAAACGCAGAATTCTCTTCAATGCATGGTTTGATTGAAAAAAAAGTTTCCGAGGGGTAGCTCCAAGCACCTAAAATTTTTGAATAATTGAATTGATAAAAAATAATCAATGAGAGGTAACGGAAGTTATTGAAAAAGGAGTTGTAAGCTTTTCATCCCTAACATAGCCTTGACACCAGAAATACACTAAGAACTGATATATTCTTTCAAAATTAAGGATTAAATTTCACCTCTTTTCTGGGTTGCATGGTACACCGAGAATTGTACTGATCCATAAAAAAGGGGACTTCGCAAAAATTCAGAACTATCTACCTATCAGCTTGCTTCCCAATTTATAAGTTATTCATGAGAATTATAACCAAGAGACTGACAGCAAAGCTAGATTTTTACCAAACACGGGAGCAGGTTGAGATCCATGCTGGTTACGGCGTTCATGATCACCTCCAAACAATCGAAGTGCTGATTGGAAAGCGTGTAGAGTACAATAAACCTCTTGTTCTCGTCTTCATAGACTACGATAGGCCTTTAATTCTATCGACCACCGTGCGATGTTCTAAGCTCTGGCTGACTGCATAATTGATAGTCACTACGCAGAAATCATAAAACATATCTACGAAAATGCTACTGCTGACATCAGACTGCAAGAAGATACTCCTTGGTTCAGGACTGAACGAGGCGTTCGTTAGAGAGATGTTATTTACCCCAAGTCTTTTACAACCCTTTTAGAGTATATTTTCAAACGTTCTAACATCGAGAACTTCGGAATTAACATCGACTGTGGAAAACTTCACCGCCTGCGCTTCGCTGACGACATAATTCTGGTGGCGAACTGTCTTGGAGAGGCACAAGTGATGTTAAAAGAGCTAAGACAAGCTTCCCAGAAGGTGGGTCTGAGAGAGAACAACAGCAAAAATATGTTTATGACCAACCTCGAGACAGACCAGTGGCGACAGATGAACGAACAGGGTCACAGAATGGAGACCTCGGGCCGACGCATTTCGCAGCAGCGGAAGCCCCCCACGCGATGGTCGGACGACATAAAGCGTATCCATTCCAACTGGACGAACACACCACAAGACAGAAGGGAATGGAAACAATTGCGGGAGGCTTAGGTTCAGCAGTGGACGACTATAGATGGTTGATGATGATGATGGTTGAAGGAGATCCCAGGAAAATTGATGGAACAGCATGTTTTCTAACTCTCACACATCATAGAATGGCTCGATCCAAAATCAGAATCCTCTTCTTCGAAAAAATCGAACAAATTCTTGCATGGTTTTTTTCCTCTCAATTGCCTGAACAATCAACCAGAACTTATTTTCCGAGAAACAAACAGTGGAAGGAACTTGCTTGTGATAGGCAACTGCAGAATTTTTGAATTTGGCTTTTAATGCATCAGAACACCCATATACAGAACGAGAAATCATTTTTGAATAATTCTGTATGTCTTTCCTCCACAGTGTTCACCGAAATTATCAGCAAATGAAGCAAAAATATACAACGTTTAAATTGTTCGAAGTTGGCTAAATCCAGAGAGTTTTCTCAAAAGTGTGTGACACTTTTAAACATTATTCCCCCTTCACTCTTTTCCTACGTCCATGGATATACTGATGCAACGCGTGAAAAGTTCAAAAAGTTGAAATAGATGGTGGTTTAGCTTTTTTATGCCTCATCTGTAAAAAGTGCCCGACAAGTAGTATTGTCTGGCAAACCTGTTGCACCACCTCATGTAAATACCTGAAAATTGAAAGAACTTACTCTTTCCTGGATGGCTTTTTTCAACTTATCGATATTGGAGATGTTTTCTTCCTTTACTTCCTCCAAACCATTATCTTTCAGCATTTCTCCATACCTCTGTTCCCAGGAAAAAAGATGCAGATCCAGAATATGATCAACATCAATCATCACATACATTTTCCACCGCAACTTGCTGAATTGTTCTACTCTTGAGGTTTTTGTACAGGATTTCAACTGGCTGCTAGTATAGTTGTTATGTATATCCATGTCTCTTTTTTCAGCTTCCAGACTAACTCATTAGTTAATTTTGCATTCTAAAATACCTTTCCTACTGAAAAGATATGGCACACAACAATATCAACACAGATTAAAAACTGAAATACCATCATAGAAATTTAGATGCGACTCGTCGACGTAGATGCGAAAATTAACCTCACGTTTCTTCTTCTTCTATTCTTTTAGATGTCCTCGGCTGCTATAGCCATTCAGACAAGCTTTCCAATTATACCGTCTGAGTCTGTCGAGACAGGTCTTGGATAAACCAATACTCAGCCGGGATTGTTAGGTATGTCGGATGTTTCAGTGATAAACAGACGTCTTTTTCATATGGTCACAGTGGAGAGGTGTTAGAGAGGTAATTCCAACACAAAATAGGGCACAAACAAAAGGAAGGAGTTAGTACCACACCTGTTCACTTTACAATTTAATTCCAGAGGATAAAAGGAAGTTCACCAGAACTTTAACGACACTTACGTCGTTACGGAATAGCATGTCATATATGTTCAAGGGAAGAGGGTCGCTCTTCACTCTAAGGTTCGTTAAATCTGAATGTAACTTCTCGATATTATGGAGATTTTTCTCGCATAACTGGAATATGTGAGGGAGGTCACCCAGGTGACCGCACTCGCAATTATTGGAGTTAGATACACCAATTCTGTGAAGATGAGCTGGGGTACAGCAATGAAAGAATCTGATCCTGATTATTGTAGTGATATATTTTCTTGGGAGGTTGTAGGATTGAAACCAGGGTTTACCGTGAAGGGGGTTCTTGTTTAAAGAGTAGTATTTCTTACCCTTAGTGTTACCTATATGAGACCATTCATATTCCCACCGCTCCTATACTTAAGAGCGGAATATAGGCCAAAAGTCTTTCGCTGGGATAGGTGTTGGAAAAACTGCTTGGGAGCAGCCTTGTTTTGCTAGCCCGTCAGCCTTAACATTGCCAGGGATGTTAGAGTGGCCAGGGACCCAAAGAAATTCGACGACAAAACCGCGAGACCTGATATCTGAAACCATCTTCCTGATGGAGATGAAGGGAGCTATTGGAGGAACCCACCTTCCAATATTTCAGTGCTTCGAGAGCACTTTTGGAGTCGGATATGACGAGACAGTTCATCCATTGCTGTGGTTTCGTGATAGAATCCGCCGAATACAAGGTTGTCAGACTGTATTCCTAGATCAACTGATTGAAGTATTTAATGGAGCCATTAAGTTTCGTGAAACCCAAATGATTAGATGTCATAGCTTTTTTCTGGTTCCTACTTTTTGTTATATATTGTTATTTTTGGCACCGATTATAAAGTTGACTACCGGATGTAACACTGATTTCATTAAATTTTTCTCTCAGTGCATTTTGTTCAGAATGATTGCTTTAGTTCCCTAAACTAAGAGAAAGATGAGCCACGTACAACCGACTGACTCTTTGGTGATTATTGTAGGCTATCTCAATAAACTTCTTATTTATTCTTTCCTCAGGAGGAAGTTGTACAAACCACAAAAAAAATCCAAAATCTAGATATCTGATAATGATAACCAAGAAAAATTTCTCTGTCTTATCGGAATATAAGGAAAAATGCAAGTTACAAAAATTAAGATCATCAAAATTTTCAGAAAGTTTATTTTAATCTATATATCTAAACGAACAAGCAAAACCATCGAACCACGAAATTGAGAGATGCCGCGAAGCGGCATCACGAGCCACCGAGAGAGGGAACTCGCCGAAGCCGATTTCTCGATCCGAAAGAAGAAAGAACGCTCTTTCCGTCGATACCGCGTTCGTTCCGCTACGAAATTTCCAAGATACCGAAAAAAATTCCCAAACTTGACGAATTTGCTCGATTTCGTAAAATAGACCGTTCCATACGGGCTATCTCCTCCAAAGGCGAAGCTTTTCGGCCTAAACCGAGGGTGGGGAATGAACCTTCAAAGACCGGAGACGTCCATGAATATATTCCCATTCCTCTCAAACGAACGGAAATGTGCGAAAAATTCGTAAGAAGTTTGTTTATTTCCTGACGTTTCTTTTTTTCGGAAAAATTCTGACAGACCAACGAGTCCGATCTGTGTTTACATACGAGTTTGAAAGCCGATATCAGTGCTGTCAGATAGATATTGAATAAAAGTGACCGAAAAACGCCGAAATACTGGCAAATATTGTATGAAATGGCAAGAACTAAGCACGGGGCTTCGATTTCAAGCAAAAGAATGAAGCGATTGGTGATAATTACAAAGGAAATTCCATAAATCTATCTTATGACCGAGAGCTCCTTATAAGGAATTTTAACATGAAACTCGACGAAATCGACTGAAATTTGGGATATATTAGATTGAAATGGATCGATTAGAGGTTGGTACTGAATCCTATTAAGTGTTTTACCACCAACTTTGAGTTTTTTCCAAAATTTCAGCATAATTTGTGCCGGTTCGGAACGATCTTTCTTACTGGAATCCTACCGTTGTGTACGTGCTAGGTTACTTTTTCTGGTAAGTTTTTGAAGATTGAATATCCTTTTATTCGTTTCCGATCTTCTTTCAACGATATATATTTCCGTTTCTCTAGAAAATGTATCTGAAAGTTTATAATTCCGAAGTAACCTTGACTTATGTTTTGACAGGTCATAGAGAGCGTTTTTTTGCGAGGGTACAGAGCATTTTTTTGTGAGTTCGCAAAATTTTTCGATGACGTCATATGAGTGCAAAATCATTTAACTACATAAAAGGCGTATCTAAACGAAAGGTAGATCTGGGCGCAAGGTAGATCCACATCCCAAGCTAGTACTTTCCTAAAACTCTTCCATATTTTTTTTTCTCAATCTATAACATTTTTTCAATCATAGATTGACTTCAATCATCTCAAAATAAGCTTCCTTTTTTGTCTTCACTCCAGCGTTGCCATTGATTTAATTGTCAGCTAACCCAAATATTTTCATTAGAGATTTATTATTCGAGATGACCCTCCATTGAATAATATTTATGAATTCTTTGAAATTTTCCGTGGCAACGAAATTTTGAAACTATTAGCAGCTACTTTATGGTGGCCTAAGTAGCTACGAAACCTTAACTATAGGTACGATGTCAATATGTTTTTTTTCATTTTCCAACGAAATATTTGAGAAAATATTTTGAAGCATCCTCCTAGACAAAGATTATTTTTTGCCTTGTTGTATTGCGTTTTAATGTGCCAGCTATCGAAAGTTACTTACGTACAGAGCAGTGGTAAGATAGGAGTTCTTCGCTATTTTCAATGTCCTAATCATCCATCTTCACTTTCCACTCATCGAACATGAATTGACTGAGGACCTACTTATGCATTATTGTTACTGTCATTGTCCAAATCGTATTGGACTAGGTATGTTCGAATTTTGAGTCACACTCGAAATGACTACAAACTGATCTCGGATTGTTGGTCATTTCCATAGTTTATGCTTATGATCAAAACCGCACACAGAAAAAACATCTGCATAGATATAGTTCGACAAACGACATATTTTCTTTTTTATTTGCTGATAGTATTTTAGTCGATAAGTGAATGTTGGAAATTCCCACATTTGCGGAAAAAGTCTAGCTGCAGTGTCGATACAAGTTATGGTTTACTTTTTAAACGGAGGCTTGTGATGTATCAACATATATATTTCAAACAACTCTGACTAAGCTTGAATAACAATCGTGCATAAGTAGAGCCCTTGTAGGAAAAAAATGAGTATTTTTTGTGTGACGTGGTTATGCATTATTTTGTCAAACTTAACTGTTGGAAGTTTCGTCAATCAGGTGGATATTTAGAAAATATGCTTCGTGAAGAATGGGATGTGGTATAAAAGCCATCCGTAGATCGAAAACTGAAAACACCAAGAAGTTACTTTTTCTTGGTACAAATCACCTGCGAAGGGCGTGATCCACCCCAAATAAATGACTCAATAAGTCTTTCAGCGAAAGAGGCGATTCATCTACGTGAACCAATGATGAATGGTTACGTACCAAAGTTCTTAGACGATGTAGTGCAGAAAGATTGTTTCAACGCCAACATGTCGTATCAGATCTGATTCATTATTTACAATTTGTTTTGTCCAAGGAGAATTTTTTTTTTATATTATTGAAATGAATCGCTGAGAATTTGAACTCATGAACTATCGAATTGAAAAAAAATTCTTCAATACTTGAGCTTCATGGGCTGTCATATGTGTAAGATAATGAGTTTTTTTTTGAATTTATCACCTAATACTTACTACTTTCAATAGGGTTATCTTTATACGATGCATGTCTATTGTTGCCATCCAAGTCATACGAAACGCCTAACCGACATTCTCTTCTTTTTTTTGACGAATGCAAAAAAGCCATTAAAAGCATCATACATTATTTACAAACTCAATTATTTATTCACTATTGCATTAGTGAAAGTATGCAGGCAAGATTGAAGTGGATGCTCTAACACCTTCAAACAGGCGATTGCTGGTTAAATTTGTTATTTAATAAGCACAGTTTAAGTTGTACGCTTGAAATTGACCACTGAGTTGTAATTTTCGTTGGCCCTTGACATATCATGATAAAATGATCAATTAATCAAAATATTAATCTTAAAATGAGGAAATGGCTGAGAAATTGAACAGGCGCGTAAAAGCTCCAGACTCTTCCATAATTTCCTGTAGGTGAGTACTGCATAATCGTTCCTTCATTTCAATTGCTATGCGTATTTTCATAACTTCAAGGACAGTTCTTTGGGCAATTATCGTTTTCCCCATGATAAGGATTTATTCGATGAGTAAACCATCCTACTTTATCCAGGGTTTGAAGAAGCAACCACAGTCGCTACGCTAATCGAGGATAATATTCCAAGTTTTTCAGCTGGGTTAATCAATTCTTCACGACTAACTGTTCGCAAATTATGAAGATCAACGATGCAAATCAATCAGTTCATTGAGTTCAGAGATAGAGATTCCATTAAGTTGAATTTCAGTGAAATAATTCGTTATCTTTTCATCCAGAATCATGTATCACGACTCACAATGCACGCCGGCACAGTGATATAATTGGGACAGAACATGTTCTGTATTTGTGCGTGTTTCAATTACATGTTTGATGACCCGCGTACTTGCCCAGATTTTTCGCAGTTATAGCAACACGTGTTCAAGAGCATTGTTGTTTATTCGCCTTCTTGAACATTATGAATTTTGGTGTGTAATGAAAAAGTACTAATTGCCACCGTCGCAAATAACTTTTTTTCCGATTAAGTGCCTCCGTCACCAAAACAATAGACAACATTAACAGTCGAAACAAATCTCTTGTTTCTCTAGCATTAGAGTTTAGTTCAAGTGAAAAGTTGTGGACTATTCGGAGCGAATTAATAACGTGTCCAGCGCGAACGAAGTCTTCAAAGGGGCCCCTTCTGTAGGTCCTGATATTGTAGTCATCTGGTTAGTTACGCATTCTCCCGATGAGCTGGTAAGTCTGGTGCAAGTGTTGTATTTCTGTCTCTACTTTACATCCAACAATTGAGTCATACTTAAATTATATACAGTCTACTTAGTAAACCACACACGAGTTACGTCCTTTAAGGGTATATTCCTTCGGGAACAAACAGAACATTTGAATCCATTTTTTTCTCACGGTCAACAAAATCATTCATGCATTTGAGCGTACCATTTGGGATATAAGGATATTAATAAATTACACATTTGGAATTGTCTTTTCATCATTCAAGCGCTGTTTAAAAATTCTCGTTTACATCCTTTCCTGAATGACTGAAATACTTTGGTTTTAGAGGTAACACCCTGACCAGAAAGTTATCAGGATGCAACTGTATCTTGTCGACTTTGTTTGAAGGGGTCCACTGATGTCACAAAAATCATCCACATGATTGTTCTGCAAAGAAGAACTTGGAGTGAAATTATTTGATATTTTAAGCTCGATGAAACTTGAAGTATCTGTCTGTTGCTCAGTGGGTAGAACGTCGGACTCGTGATCGAAAGGTTCGGATTCGAATCCCGAGTAACGAAGAAATTTTGTAGTCGAACGTTGCCGGTCTCCTTTCACTGTTGATTCGTGATTGACCTGATTTAACAGTGCTATGCCTAGAATGGCCTGAGTACGCAAAGCAAAGCTGACCCAGAACACACCCGATATCCTAGCTCACACAAGCTCTAAGCTCCTGTGGGGTTGTTTAGAAACCCGGCTAGCTCTACGGGTCCTTCTTTAGGAGCTTGACTCTAGTAATTAACCTATATAAATGAAAGAATTCAAACGACGCTTGCCGTCTTGGGAATTTGCATCGACCGATGTGAGATTATCTTGCAAACAGATGAAGATGACTATTGTAAAACTGATCAGCATTAGAATTTCATTGAACTTATGATTCGACGAGAACCGAAATTATATGGCTTTAATTTTCGTTTTACTCATTATAGGTGGGAATTTTATATAATTTCAATATAAAATGCAATGAAACTGTTATCACAGAGAAATTCAATTGAAGTTTATTTTCCTCGTATAAAACTGGGTATTATGAAACGACAGTTTTATAGCTAACCTTAAATGTCTATGAAAGAATTTAAGTTTGATAGAACGAGTGTGAAAGAAATCAATGATCTTTCCAAAAATATAAGAATGTGGAGTATCAGGTGAATAAAAAGATTGCTGAAAACATTATTATTAAATTATGGGTTATAAAAATGAACACAGAGATGAAAGCGACAGGCCATGCGGGGTTTGTGAAGAAGAAAATAAGGATGGTCGTTTTCAGCCCGAATCCATATATTTCAGAATTCGAAACATAGTTGATTGAGAGGATTTCAAAAAACTAGTTGTTCCACTTAAGATAAATAAAAGTATGTCTTAATGATACAATAGAAATTTCAGAAATTTTTGATTCAGGTTCGAATATTTCCTTGACAAATTCGAAATTATAATGTCTTAAAAATGGACGAGTCACCAAAAATGAGAATTTCAATCTGAAAAAGATTAACGCTGTAAAAAGTTCTGCTAGGATGGTGAGATGAAGGATTGAGATTTTCAATATTGAAAACAGTATAAATGTCATAGTAGTACATCACAAAAATTCCGATTTTGATTTTCTGGTTGGGCTGGATTGCGAATTTTTTTCAGAGTACTGGATATCAATTCGATCTAATCTGTATTTTTGGAAATACAGGGTCTTTCACGAGGAACCTCACCCATATTTATACGGGAAACTACTGAACGTATTTTCATGAAATTCAGCACTTATAAGTATTTCACGATGCTGATGAAATCAAAAATATTTTCAAGGCATGAGCACCTCCGGTTTTTCCGGAAATGACGTCAACTTCCGTTTTTCAAATTAGAACACCATTTTTTTATTGCAGAAATAGATTCCTTAGAAAATTTCAATTTATTTCGATGTAACATTTTTCAGTTTTGGTTGGAAAATTCTCTCTGAGCGGGAAAATTCGAAAAAAAAATCGAAAATAGAGCTCCGCTGAAACAAGAATAACTTCGAGGTTTTTGGATGGAAAATTTTCATTTTTGGGATTTTTCAAGATGTAAGATTGATATATCCACTTTAAAAATCGAAATCGCGATTCATGATACAGGGGGTGAAAAAATCGCTTTCAAAGTTAGGGATGACAAAATCGTGAAAAATCAATTTTTTCAAATTAGAACCCCATTTTTTTATGGCAGATATTGAATCTACGTTATAAAATAATGTGAGTGTATGCATCACACCCTTGCCCTAAAATGGATATTTTCTGAGTTATTCACAAAAAACTGTTTTTCGTCTTGAATTTTCAGCTATTTCTTTTCCCTTCACGCCAAAAAGATGAAATTTTCAGGAACTGTTATTTGAACCATGCTGTAGATTTTTCACCCCTTCTTGAAACCGACTTCAAGTTATTATTAGGAGAACCATGGCAAACTCTCGCAGTTATAACTAGAGAAGATGCTCAAAGTTTTGACCGTTAATTTCTAGACATTTATTTATACGTCTCAGGAATGCTTCGTGCGTTGCTCTTCTTATTTCATCGGGAGGAAGAGATCTGCAAAAGTGTTTAAAAACCAAATTGAGTTTCAAAACTATGAATCTAAAAATCTAAACAAACCTGAACGCATTTCTGACTCGTTCTATGCAGTCCACTTTATCAGTCAGGGGAGTTGAGTAGACAATATTTTTTATCCTACCCCAAACATAATAGTCTAAAGGAGTTAAATCGGGAGAACGTGGTGGCCAAAGATGTGGACCATTGTTCGCCAACCATCGATCTTCAAATAGCCTGTAGAGGATATTTGACACATTGAGTGAATTGTGTGGAGGCGCGCCATCTTGTTGACACCATAAGTCATTATGCTTCTGTACTAGCGGCTCAATTATTTGAGTCAATATGTCAGAATATCTATCTCCTAAGGGAGAACATTCTTTAAATAATGCAAACATGTGTAGTGTTCTATCTTACCAGTTAAAGTCCCATCATAAATGTGAACATCGAGAATTGCATTATTTTTGATGGCGCTAAAAACATTGAAACTCCAGGTCTCTTGAAAGTTCCATTGTCTGAAGTGGTGGTTGTTCTCTTCATCCCAATAATGACTGTTATGCCTATTGAAAGAACCATTCTTTATGAATTTAGATTCATCTGTCCAAATTATACAGTCCAAAAAGTTTTCATTCTCTTGAAATCGAATCTTCATAGCTTCGCAAAACTCTGTTTTCCTGACGAAATCAGTTTCCTTCAAATGCTGTACCCTATTGAATTTATATGGGTGCATTTTATGTTTTTTTAATATTCTCCAAACACTCGATTGAGATAATCCCAGATCAATCTCGGCATCTTTGAGAGAATTTTGAGGATTCACACGAAAATATGCAAGAACTGTAATTTCGTTGTTCTCATCTTCTACTACACTTTTTTCTCTGTGTGTAGTTTTCTTAACGAAAGATCCGACATTTCTCAAGTTTGTCATGGTTCTGTTAATGGTATCTCTCGTTGGTCTGGGTCGGTCAGGAAACCTCTCAATGAACAGTCGAATCGTTCTATCTACAACTTTATTACATTTTCCATGAAGTAGAATGAAATTTAAATAATCTTCATTGGTAAAATTAGGCATAGTGATCGATTTCATAACTTAATACGAATTATCACCAAATTAATAGTAAACACAAAATGCTACTGAATAAAGAGGAATTTGGCAGATGTAATTAATGATATCTATCATTAAAAAAAAATAATGTAAAACATGGTAAGTTTTTGCATATGGTTCATAAGGAATTATTTATTTATCACTGGAGAGAAAACCGATGGCCGATTAGTTGAAATAAAGAGGTTTCCGATACAAATTCGAATCCAAATTCGCCATCTATTTAGGAACAACCTGTAACTTTTTTCTCTTGCATATTAGGGTAGTAAAATCTAAAACATGGTTTAAGTAACAGTTCCTGAAAATGTCATCTTTTTGGCGTGAAGGGAAAAGAAATAGCTGAAAATTCAAGACGAAAAACAGTTTTTTGTGAATAACTCAGAAAATATCCACTTTGGGGCAAGGGTGTGATGCATACACTCACATTATTTTTTAACGTAGATTCAATATCTGCCATAAAAAATGGGGTTCTAATTTGAAAAAATTGATTTTTCACGATTTTGTCATCCCTAACTTTGAAAGCGATTTTTTCACCCCCTGTATCATGAATCGCGATTTCGATTTTTAAAGTGGATACATCAATCTTACATCTTGAAAAATCCCAAAAATGAAAATTTTCCATTCAAAAACCTCGAAGTTATTCTTGTTTCAGCGGAGCTCTATTTTCGATTTTCTTTCGAATTTTCCCGCTCAGAGAGAATTTTCCAACCAAAACTGAAAAATGTTACATCAAAATAAATTGAAATTTTCTAAGGAATTTATTTCTGCAATAAAAAATGGTGTTCTAATTTTAAAAACGGAAGTTAACGTCATTTCCGAAAAAACCGGAGGTGCTCATGCCTTGAAAATATTTTAGATTTCATCAGCATCGTGAAATACTTATAAGTGCTGAATTTCATGAAAATACGTTCAGTAGTTTCCCGTATAAATATGGGTGAGGTTCCTCGTGAAAGACCCTGTATTGGGAAACTTAAATTTTGAATGGGTATATCTGCAGAATCATCGTGTGGATTCTTTCCATTCACGAATTCGACCTTCTTAATCAAGGTCTGAACCTTCTCTACAAATTTTCTGAGTTGTTTCTTTCGAAAGTTATTGTGTTCACGGTTGGCCGTTAAATGTTAAAAAAAATTCTTCAACTTGACGAATTTTGCGCGATTTCGTCAGGTGGACTGTCGTTGCTGTGCCATCTCATCAGAAGGCAAAAGTTTTCGATTCGGACCGACAGCGGAGAAAGAACCTTTAAAACCGGAATTCGACCGAAAACGTTTTTTAGAAAAAAACATAAACTGTACCTCATCGCAATTAAATTCTCGTATTATTCCTGGTATTGCATTCCCTCAGGACCACCAACACGCCAGAGAATTGTGCACTATCGAAGAATATATTGTTCAGCTGTGAGTGAATGTTTTCAAGTTGATATCCTTATAAGATTCTGTTGATTCCAGAATTGAAGCTTTCATTGTTTGCATCACGTCGTGTGCTCGCAGATTGTGCTTACAATAAATTGTGAGTGTAATCAGTTTCAACCGATTTCAATTGTTAAGTATCAAATTACATGTAATAATATGACCATGCATCCGTAGAATAATCAAGCATAAAAATATATACCGCGTTTTATACACCTAATACCCTTTTCTTAGTTAGACCAGCTCAATGCACAATAGTACAACGCTGCACTGGTAATCAATAGGTAATCGAGAGGAATGCTGAGTCAAGATTTTCCAGAATATGCAACGTAAAAATATAGTTATCAAGCCCAAATAGAGGTTTGAGGTGTATCTTTTGGCTTCCTAGCAGTTTCAGTAAAATGAATCTCAATAAATGTCAATAGTTATACCTTCACAAAGTCACCAATTTTATAGCTCGACTTAGCTGAGAGAACCTTATAAGTAGAAATTTTTCACATCTAGAATGAAAATTTGAGAATAATATCGTGTTCAATTTTCAATTGTTGCCTTTTATATGTTTTTCAAACAAATCTATCTCAACAACAGAGAAAGGCCAATCATTCAAGCTCAATTAAAATTAAAATGGTTTCACTTGTAGTAGGGGTATGCTCATGCGTGAAAGATGAAAGCATGAATGACTAGTCCACCTTCCACTATCCCAAGTTTTTTTGAACTGTAGGCGTAACGCTGGTTGAAAGAAACTACGGCTGAGGGCTTGACGCTGGCCGCAAAATATCAATCCTAGTGTGAGTGAAAGTGTACCCCTATGAGATTTCAGCTTCAAGTATTCGAAAGGTAAATATTCTTTGTTACTGGGATATTACGAGGCTCTCAAATTCGATCTTTCAGCCTGGCCTACCACTGGAAGCGATTTGGGGCTTTTATGAGCTACGTGTTTTACGAGCGCCGATGAGCTTTTACGACCCAAGCGGTCTGAGGCTTCGGGGTCGTCCACTGGCAGATAGTTCGCGAGGTTTCGGTTCATTCTTGCGTAGCAGCGGATTTGTACTTCGGATTTCCGTGTTTATTGAAGGAATTGTGATTCGGGATTGATTCAAAATTATTAAATAATTCCTTGGTTAAATCTTACTTGATCAGGCGTATGTTAGCTACGGAATGGGGAAAATTTTTGAGCTAAGGTGGATTGAAATTCATAGAAAATGAAATTACAGGGAAAAATTCACTATCTTGATTATGAATCGGAAAAACCTTCAAATCTTTACAGATTATTGTCGTATACTCATTTATAATACTGCAATGCAAGTTGAAGTGTGGATGTTGATGACCTAGGTACGTCGAAAATAAAGGCTGTGGAACTTCGAAATTAAGGCTGATTTGAGTTTTATTTGTGGAAAGTCACCTTCAAAAGGGGAATATCATATTAAAGTATTTAGTACCTAGGTGTCTTCGAAACTTTTAAAACTGCAAACATCAAAAGAAATGACGGTGACAAATATACAGGAATTCCTCAAATTTAGCAGATGTGCATTTATGTTTTAGAGATCAGTTCACTTTTGAAATCCGTAGCATTTAAACGAGAAAAAAATTATGTTTATTTTGTGATCAAACGGATAGTTCGGCATATAAGATTGATTTGAATGCAGTTGAATCATTTGAGTACCTATGGACCAAAAACACTTGAGCATATAGAAAAATATTAGGAATAAAATTTTTCACAGACTAAAAAGCAAATTGATAATAGATGTCGAGATAATAAGAGCTATGAAAACCGAGATAATAGCGAAACGCACTGGATTAAATATATTTTGAATGCTATATAGCCGATTATTGCCAAAGAATCCAATTTCAGGTAGGCAACTATACCTACGGAACTATTGGTAGTGATTTCAATGTAAGAAAGAAGACAACATTCATTAACCTTTCAATCTGATCCATCTAAAATTCACCAACAATAAACAACGAGAAACAAAAAATTCTTCGTTTCAAACAACATTCCACTTCGATCGCTTCCCATCGGATAGCTCCTCTGTCCGAGCGTACAGACGCGGCAAAACTGATCGGGATACGATTGCGCCGCTCGAATTCTCTCGAAAACGCACGTATGAACTCGCTGCCAGTCAACGAGGGTACCTTGAATTCCCTTCATTTGGATCTGTCGCGCAAGTTCGTTCGTTTACGCTCCTATCAAGCCTCTCGAAATCGCGTGCACTGGACGACCAGCCTTAATCTCATTTTCTTTTTTGCATGCATGTTCTGGAAAACAGGGTGCTATTATTTTGTCCAAATGTCTGTTATTTTCGAATTTCAGTCGAAAATGGTCTCATACGACTAGGTTGGACTCACTGATGACGAATCCAGTCACAAACGATTTTCTCCGGTCGGCCGTTTCGCCGTGGACACGATAAATGTCGAACAGCTCTCTAGCGACTTTCAGGGTAGTGCGCACATCAGAATGCTACAATTAATTTCATCAATGAGTCAAATCGACCGATAGCCACTTGAAATTTCGAGGTTATTTCGCTGATTATTCAGGAACAACTGCAGGAACTGAATTAAAACTTGGCAGATAGTTGCACAATTACTGTTCGCAAAGTTGTGTTGAAATCATACTGTCAGTAAGTTCTGAAAATAATATTTTTCGAAAAAAAAATTTTTTTTTTCGGAAACTCAACCATATTCGGAAGAAACTGCTCATACCTTGACCTCCAAATTTCTCAGCAGTGTACCAAATTTCAATTCGATATTGATTGTCGGAAATATTAGGAAAACATATGTCAAATATGTGATTTCCTCGGTATCGTAGTTTTTCCTGAAAAAGCTCAAAAACTGATTCAATCATGATGAAACTTAGTAACTAGTTTGAAAATGCTGATGAACAATTATGTGCTTAATTTCGTGATGATCGTGTCATCAGAACAATTTTATCATATTATCCTCACGAAATTCTGTATGAACCATTAAGTAGTAATTTTTCAAATCGAGTACTGAATTTCTATTCGATATTATCTGTATTTTTGGAAATGGAAAATAAAATTTGAAAAATTGAATGCACAAATACGTCTCATGGACTTTTTGAAACGTTCAACTTGGACATTCGGGACATCCTCAAAACTTCCATTTTACGGACGTCTTCTAGACGTTTTGAGATTGTTAATGATCAGGATGTCCTCGATACGTCCATAATAGAGCGTTTCAGGATTTCAAATGGACATTCATGAGATGAATAGGATATTGAGGGATTTTCTACAGTGTCAATTTTGAAAAGGTACCACCTTAAATATCTCGCCCCCATGCAGAATCAGGAAAATGCAAAAACGGTCAACTTGTTCGGGGACATTTCATACGGTTGGTTCTATTAAAGTCTTATCAACCCTGTGAGGGTGATGACAGCAATCCCTATAATCTTACATGGGAAGGGGTGTTGAGTGACTCCTTGATTCAAATGTAATTCGATCGTCTTCCCAAAAAAGCCATACATCTGACTTTTTTGCGCTCATGTTCTGGGTATCAGCGTGCTATCGTTTTGTACAAATGTATATAATTATCGAATTTTGAGCCGAACATGATCTCAAACTACTAGGATGAACTCACTGATGACGAATCCGTTGTCAAAATCGATTCTGTCCAGCCGGCCAGCCGTCCATGCGTGGGCACGATTACGGGCGTACGGGAAATCCTATTGACTTGAGAATTTCAGGGTTGGTTGCATTTCTGAATGCAAAAGTTAAGTTCGTAAATGGGCAAAATCGATCCCACAGTTTCGGAGTTATAGCTATTTGAAGTTTTGAGGTTATTTCCCTGATATTTCGAGAACTACTGGAGCGATCGAATGGAGACTTGGCAGTTATTTGGAACATGAGGACTTGCAATTTTTGGCAAAACTTCGTCGAGATCGTGCTGTGAGTGAATTGAAAAAAAACTTTGGTTCGAAAATTTTTTCTTCGGTCATACCTTTAGCTACATATCCTACAGCAGGGTGCCAAATTTTACTTCGATTCGATTATAATTTCAGAACATATTGTAAAAAATATGTCGAAAATAAGTATCGTGGTTTTCATCTGCATTGAAGTTTTCCCCAAAATAACTCGAAAAAACGTAGAAAGGCTGTGACGTGAAGTCAGCAGCTTTGGCGCGCATGTTCAAAGGATAAAAGCTGCTGACTTCGCGTCAGTGCTTTTCTAGGTTTTGTCAGTTCTTCCGAAAAATTGATAGCAAGAGGTGCAATGAAACATAAAAGTGCTTTTCAATATTTTCATGTTTCATTGCAACTTTTTCAATCGAAACTATTCTACCCTTTTTCTTTATTTTTCGGATGGACTAACAGAAGAGGTCAGGTGAATTTTTGGGGAAACGATCGAATTACATTTGAGACAAGGTGTCACTCAACACCTCTTCGCATGTAATAATATAGGGGTTGCAGTCATCACCCTCACGCGGTTGATACAAATTTATAAGAACCAACAGTTCAAAATGTCCGCCACACGAACCCCTTTCTGCATATTCATTGATTCATTATTCATCTGATTCCTCAGGGAAATAAGTGAAAATATTTCATTCAGAAGGATTTTTCCCAAACAATATTTATATGTCATTTGATATGAAAGGTTTTTCGAGTTCATATATCTCCTCTACTCTGTACTTGATGAACTGTTCAGTTCTTTTTCTTGGACATGTCTGGCTTATCAGCTTAATCTGAAAATAATTGCGCATCCAAACTGAATGGCAGATCAAACTGCCTTTCCAAATCCTTCTGTATTGATTATTAATTATGTTTTTTTTTGAGAAAATATAATACATACATAACGAACTATCATAATTCGAAATGAAAATCTCTAGTGAGAATTATATAGAAAAATTTGAGCACATAGGTTCACATTTACCTATATGAAGAAAGACATTTTTTTTAATACGCCTATTTTCTAGGCAATGAATTGGAAATAAATTTTGGTACCTAATAATCATATTGTGATATCTACTCATTTTAATGTACATGCAGTGACTACAAAAATACTCAATTATTATTAGTTTAGTTACTTTCATAATATTGAATGTGTAATTATTTCATTAACAAGTAATAAGTTTCTTGTACCCCGCCTCGAAGAACGTCAGTACTTAGAGCTTTCGAAGAATAATTTTTGCAGGTTTCTTGAATATAACGAAATAAATCTCCATTTCTGTCTTCAAACTTGACAGTTCCCAGACAACATAAGTGAATCCAATGGAAATTCATCGGACGTCCACCTATGGACATCCTGGATATCCAATGGATGTACGGCATTTTCCGACGTACGTCCAATGGACATCTAATGGATAATACGTTTCGAACACAATGGACACACAACTGATGTTCATTGTGTGGTGTTTCAGTTAACTGGCAGGATCGCCATGTGGTGTACCCCGGTTGGGGTTGGTTAGTCCAGTTGGTTTGTACAGGAGTGGGTTGAGAATAACACTCGAAGAACTCGTTAGAGGGTTCAATTACTATGAGCAATTACTACGGCATGACACATCAATGAACGTTCCGCTTCATTGTTCTCATTCACTGTTTTCATAATACAATAACAAAATATTATATATGTTTCGTCAAGGTGTTTACGAGCATACTATGATAACAGAGGGAATTCAATATCAGTAGGTAATCCATCTGAGCACGTTTTATGGATGATGCGAATTTCTCTGGGCCTTGTTAGTCTTCACGTAATAATTATACAGAGTGTTCAGTCTGACCATAAGTTACACCTTCCCTCTTTGAGAAGAAAAAATTTTCTACGTAAATGAAAAAATTTTTTTATTGACGACTATCTTACTAATTACATAATTACATCAGTCTCAAGTTATCTTACATCTAAAGTTACGATTTATTGAATATTCATTCAATTTAACTTAATTCTTATCAAAGATAATACGGTTTCACTCTGTTCTTGTGTACCTCTTTGAGTTTGTTTTTGTCCGTTTTCACAATAATGTTCGGGTTTCGTACTTTCACTATTTCCTAGGGGCCGTTAAATAACGGGTCAAGTTTATTCTCAATGTTCTTGTTATTCAAGAGCACCTTTTCTCCTACATTATAGCTTATTTCAGTACAATTTTTGTCGAAACTTTCTTTCCTTTTCAATTTTGTCTTCACCAAATTTTCTCTAGCATCTTTCGAAGCCGTTGGCAGCCTATATTTTAGTTCAAGGGGGTAGTTGTCAAAATTGTAGATTGGATCTACCTGGCTTTTTAAATTTTGTGGAATTCTACTAGGCTTTCCGAACACTAATTCGTAAGGAGTATAGAGAGTTGAAATGTTCATGGTGTTATTATATGAAAAGCACCAATACGGAACCCAGTTACTCCGGTTGTTACTTTCCTTAGCTGTATGCGTACGAAGGAAAGCTCCTGAGTTTTTATGCGAATTTTCAAGTGCACCTAGTGTTTCGTGAAGATACGCTGTTGAATTGTATTGCTTAATTTTGAGCAAATCACACGATTCACTAAATATTCTTGATAAGAATTCTGTGCCTTGGTCTGTAACAACTTCAGCAGGTATACCATACCTTAAAACAAAGTTTTGAATAAAAGATTTTGATACTGTTTCTGCTTCTTTGTTTGGTAGTGGAAAACCCTCTACAAACTCGGTTAAGTCGCATTGAATTGTGAGTATATACTTATGGTTCTCGATATCGGTAGGTGACGGACCTACAAGATCTAGAAAAATTTTTTTGAAAAGCAGACGAAGCTGTGGTAGTGATTGTCAAAGGTTCTTTTCTAGGTAAAGAATGTTTATGACGTTGACAATCATCACACTTCTTTATAAATTTTTCAACATCTGTTCTTAGGCCGTTCCAAAAATATTTTCTTTTGATATTGTTGAACATGCGTCCGATACCTGCATGTCCACCAGTTGGAAGCATGTGAAAATCATTCAGGATTATTTGTCTTAATTCTTTGTCTTCGATTCGCGTCACGTCTCTGATTATATTAATTTTTAAGGATGTTCCTAAGATTTCGTTTTTATAATTTGACAACAATTCTATAAATTTCATATTGCTAGCTAGCTTTAATGAGTACAATTATTCTAAAATGTTATTTTCTGCGCATAATTTTTCCAGTTTCCTCAACGATGTACCTAAATCGTACGCTGATCGGATATTCTTGTTAATGAAAATAATTTATGAATCCACATATTCACATTCTCATTGTACTAAACTGAATGTTGATTATTCAAATTACGAAACACTTTTTCTGAAATTGACCCTAACTAAATACTTTTTACTGAACGATTCAGAACTTTGACCACAACAAGGAGATCAATCCTCTTGCCATCGGCAATATTCTGCAATTATGCAACTAGTGATATCAGTATCTATTAAAACATTCACCTAATTCTGCCCTACTTCATAATAACATAATTCAAATGCATTAATGTTCGAATGATTGAAAAATGAAGTGTCATTAGGCATGAAAAAAAAAATTTTTGTTCGTCCAAATAAAGATTTTGTTGAATTATCTGCGTATTACGCTCATTGTAAGAATGGTTATCGTTTACATCAAGACTGCGATGAACCGACGTTGACCTTGCACTGGATTTAATTTCGTTGATTCGAAATTTTGCTTCCTATTGAAATTGTCTTTGAGGTGACGACTTCATGTTTGGGACATTTACCGTTTGGATTATTTATCATTTGCAAATTTATCTTCAATTCTCTGGTAACTCTTTTCTAATAGGAATTTCACATTTAAGTTTGATTTAATTTCGAAAAAAAAAATTATCCGAAAATATTTTCCTTTCCGATTACCAATTTTTCACTGGACAATCTAACTGCATCGATGAATTGATAAATCGATTCCTCATTGTCGTCTCCACCTGGCAATAAAAAGGCATTAGTCATCAAATACAATTTCTTACCCATGCTTACTATATCTCTATTACAAGAGAGAAAAAAAAAATTGTTGAAATTTAATTAGTAACTTTTGCTGAAGAAAATTTGGTTGTGGCTAATGCCTAACCTGATTATCATTCACGTAATTCCTTGAATAAAAATCCGTTGAATTCATCGGATAATTACTAATAAAAAAAAAACTCATGATAGCAATAGAATCCGCAACAAAAAAAGTTATCATTTTATCACAAAAGATTGAAAGTCTTACTGGGTTTGTCCACCTCAATCACTTTCATGGCTTCTACGGCTTCTCTGAAGGAACATTTATGTGATATTTCACCAGTCATTATGGCATCTTCTGATTCCCAGTCAGGCCTTGTTCTTTTTCTATATCCATCAAGGAACACGATCATTCCCAGGACAACCATCTTCATCTTCTGGCTGGGGATGGCTGGAACCCATGGTACCATTGAATGTAAATATGTTGGAATCACATACCATCGAGGAAAAAGCAGCTAGCCCTCCCACTGCGTTCTGGATATCTTCTGACATTCAGTCAACTGGCAGGATCGCCATGTGGTGTTTCAGTTAACTGGCTGGATCGCCATGTGGTGTACCCCGGTTGGGGTTGGTTCGTCCAGTTGGTTTGTACAGGAGAGGGTTGAGAATAACACTCGAAGAACTCGTTAGAGGGTTCAATTACTATGAGCAATTACTACGGCATGACACATCAATGAACGTTCCGCTTCATTGTTCTCATTCACTGTTTTCATAATACAATAACAAAATATTATATATGTTTTGTCAAGGTGTTTACAAGCATATTATGATAACAGACGTGGGAATTCAATATCAGTAGGTGTTCGTACCACGATTGGCTTACCTTGGTAATGTTTTGTGTTGATTCCAGTTTTTGGAAACAACGACACCAAGGTTAATCCCGATGATAATCGATACTGTGTCTTCCAGAGTGCACAATTCGAATTGGAGATGATTCACTCTAACTTTTGTGATATGGATGGAACTGGGTACACAAACTCACTGCTAACAGTAACAATAAATGTATTTGCTGGTTACTTATGTTTATAGATCACGAGTGCGAATATAAGAGTTACACACAAGGTTCGATACAATGTGTGGAAAATGAACTTCTAGTTTATAATGTCTAGCAAGGTGCAATGTATTTACTGGTGTCCCGAAGTGAACGAACAGCTTCGACGATGAGTATATACTGAATACTGAAAAATCTAACATTCCCTATTCCAAGCTGAATCGGGTTGGAATAGGAGGGAGGAATTGACCTGCTGTTGGCCACATTTGCCAAAGTGAAATTTGAATGGTTATTTTTAAAATGAACAAAGAAAAAAAAGAGAAACTTTGCTTGCCCTTGTACACAACGACAAGAGAAAGTTCGAAACTATATGACCCTTTGTTCAAAACATGCCCAAAAAGAAATGTACCTGGTCGATAGGCGAAAGCTTTCTTTCGTTCTATGCTATATTTGACGGTTAGCATTATTGGATACCCCCTTTTCTCAGAAGTCGTATAGTTCAAGGTTTCCTCTTGGGAACAATTTCACTCGAGCTCAAGGTATCCCTTCGTATGAAAGGTCACAACATTAAGAGGTACATTTCTTGTTGTGTAGACAATAAGTCGTAAAATGTTGCATCCAGGATACGAGACGCAACATACTCCCGCGCCGTGAACCATCGGGTTCAACTCAATTGGAGTGATATATTTCGATGTATGAATAATATAACATAATATAATCAAATACAACACTCACGATAATTAATCGGAATATGAAAGCATGAAATGCAACAAGTCAAGGTGATATTTACAAACAAAACAATGGAAATAATAGAACAAATATGGGCCTATGAAATACAACGAATTAATCTAATATTTACCAATACATCAATCAAAAGAAAAAATAAAGCGAATATATGCGCAGGAATTCACGAATAAATAATATGTTTACAAGCTCAGCACCAAAAAAAGAATGTTATATATACAAATTATCCTCTGTAAAATGGGTATAAAAAATGATTAATTATTGTTCCAAGGAAAGAGTACAAAGCTTCCCTACGCATCGCTTGTACTGCCCTGTTTTTATCTTCAACGTTACCACTCTAAGGACACCGTCTTCACCTGGGTGAAGAGCAATTACGCGGCCTAGGGCCCACTGTAAGGGAGGAAGATCGTCTTCCTTAATTAGCACCAACGTGCCAAGTGCTATATTATTGAGGAGGGCGCTTGTTGAAGCACATCATTGGGTTAAGGTATTCCTTATGCCACCCCTTCCAAAAGTGCTGTTTCAGCTGCTGTGCATGCTGCCACGATGACAAGCGGTTCGAGTTCGTGATAGTGAAGTCTATTTGAGGCAAGCTTGTTAAGGTAAAAGGAAGGAGATCATTGGGATCGGACGAAGGAGGTGTTAGGGGACGGGAATTCAGTATTGCTTCTACTTCTAAAATGAACGTTTCTAACTGCTCAAATGTTAGCAGCGCATCACCAACCTTTCGAACAAGGTGATGCTTGAAAGATTTCACGGCTGCTTCCCAAATTCCGCCAAAATGCGGAGATTTGGTAGGAATAAAATGCCAGGATATGTGTTCGTCATCACAATATTTTTGTAAGGCCTTATTATGCTTTTCTGACGTGAGTATTGTGTGTATTTCATTCATCTTACTCTTTGCACCTACAAAGTTAGTTGCATTGTCAGAATATATCGCGGTGGATTTTCCTCTTCTGGAAAAGAGACGCCTTAGACTAGCAAGGAATGCTTCGGTAGTGAGGTCACTCACTAATTCCAGGTGCACAGCCTTTGTACACATGCAAACGTAAACAGCTACATAAACCTTCAATTTGTTGCGAGTCCTAAACCGTTTCTCTTTCATATATAGCGGACCGCAGTAATCCACCCCACCCCGGCATTCAGGAAGGGACGCGAAGGGGTAGTGCGATGCCTCGGAAGTACTCCCATCACGTGATCGGAAACTCGAGGTTTTACTCGGAAACATGGAATACATTTATGTATTACTTGGCAAGTGATGTTGCGACCATTCAACGGCCAATAATGTTGGCGAACCGAGTACAGGGTAGCCTGGGTACCGGCATGTTAGAGACGCAACTGCTCTTCGCGGATAACAAGACGGGTGATGGCATGACTGGGCGGTAGCAAGATGGGGTGTCGTTGCTGCTCGGGTATCGAAGTGCGAGACAGTCTGCCACCCACTCTAAGTATACCGTCATCGTCTATGAACGGATTGAGAGGAATCAATCGACTTTTCTCGTGGATATTTTCATTATTATTCAATGAATTTATCTCCTTCCCGAAAGCGGACGCTTGGGTAACCTTCGAAAATGTTTTTCGAGAATTCTCTAACTCGAGTTTGCTCAGTGGACCGATATGTTTTTTCGACTTGCTTTTGAGATTGTTTATAAGGCGATGTATGAAAGCAATAATGAGCTGAAGTTTGGAAAAAGAGCTATACCTCTCGAGCAGTGATTCATTGTTCAGGTCGATTTTCATACAAATTTGTGAGGTGAAGGGCGGCTTCAGCTCAGGTACTTCGATAATTGCGTATTTGCCTGTAGGCCAAATGTCTGATTCCTGATTTAACCAGCCTGGACCGTTCTACCAAATGCTTGTTTGAGCAAATTCGTGAGGCGTTTGTCCCCGGGAAACAAGATCGGCTGGGTTTTCCGCCGACGATACATGACGCCAACGACACGATTGCGTCAATCGCCTTATTTCAGAAACATGATTGGACACAAATGTTTTCAATAAATGTGGTTGGGTATTTATCCAAGAAAGGACGATCGTGGAATCTGTCCACAAATAAGAGGCATCAAACACTATGGAAAGCGATTGATTAACTGTGGTAAACAAATGAGATAGCAAAAGGGCACCGTATAACTCAAGGCGCGGCAAACTCAATGATTTTACTGGTGCAACTCAGGATTTGGAACAAACTAGTTGCACGGAGTTTTTCCATTGTCATCCATAGAACGAATATAAATTCCATACGCCTTTTCGCTGGCGTCGCAAAATCCATGCAATTGAATATTGACAGCCTTGGCGGCTAATATGAACCGGTTGAAATGAAACCGTTCAATTGATGGCAATTGAGCCTGATATGATGACCACAAAGTGTGTATTTCTAAGGGAATAGATTCATCCCAGGTAACGCCAGCTTTCCACAGAAGCTGAATGATAATTTTCGCGTGTAAAATGATAGGGCCTAATAATCCAAGAGGATCAAATAATTTGGCAATCTGCGATAGTATGGTGCGCTTGGTTACGTTTTTGGATTGCCCGGAGTAATTGACGGAATAAAATATTTATCCTTACGCGAATCTATTGAAGCCCGAGCGTTTTCACTGCAGAGTTGGGATCTAGTGATGGGTATCCATTATTTTGGGCTTCAACCTGATTTGGTATTAAATTGGGGTCATTCGAAGCCCATTTTCTAAGATGGAATTTGCCCCTTTTCAACAAGGCAATGAGTTCATCCCGAAGAAATTCCGCTTCGTGTTTCGTATCCACACCGGTCAAAAGATCGACCACGTAGAAATCTCTTTTTAAAGCAGCCGCCGCAATAGGGTGTCGATCCCCTTCGTCCGCGGCTAATTGTTGAAGAGAACGGATTGCGAGAAATGACGCGCACGATGTTCCATAGGTAACGGTGTCGAGGGAGTACTCTTCGATGCGATTTCCGGGTTTCTCGCGAAAAAGAATTTTTTCATAACTTACATTCTCAGGATGTACACGAATTTGGCGATACATCTTTTCGATATCCGCGGTCAAGGCGAATTGATGAGAGCGGAAACGAGTGAGTATTGTGAATAAATCATCCTGAATTTTGGGACCCACCATAAGAATTTCGTTTAGAGAAATTCCGGAGGTAGTTTTCGCAGAACCATCGAATACTACCCTTATTTCGACTGTCCTGTTTAACCACCGCATGATGAGGTAGGTAACAACCGCTAGACGAATCACGAATTTCACATTTCGACATGTGATTTAAAGCGCGGTATTCGCACAAGAAATCTGAGTAGTCCCGTTGCAGGCCATCATCTTTTCCCAACCGACGCTCTAACGGCCAGATGGTACGAAGTACCGAGCCTCGATTTACTGTCGTTAAATGGTAGACGGACAATGTAACGACCTTCCGAGCTTCTTTGTGTGTTGGCCACAAAATGATTTTCGGCTAAGGTCTCTTCGGGTGAACAGATTTTGCTGAGAGGTATCTCTTCTAGCTCCAAAAATCTTGTGAGGTTTGTGTCGGCCGGAGTGCTTCGTTTTCTGGAGGATCGCGTCGGGCTGATTTTTCAGGGCAATCTGTCCGATGCAGAGCAATTTGAAAAATAGCTTCACGCCTATCAGAGCATCGATATTCGATGGTTCTTCGAATTTGGGATCGGCTAGAATTAGGTTTTTAGGGATGTTCAAACCTTCACGATTGATTGAGGGTATGGCCTTCGTAATTCGCGGAACGATCAATAATTCTAATTTTTTTTGGAACTCACTGAATTTTGATCTAATTGTTGCCGAACTGGAATGCTTTATGCGGGTGCATATGTCATCCACACCTGTCACCGAAATATTGACAGATTTTTCATCGAGATTCAGAAGTTGCGAGGTAGCTTCGGTCATAAAGTGGGCTTGGGAGCCAGCATCTAAAAATACTCGACATGTTTTCCTTTCGCCTGTTTTGCTCACGATGTCAACAAGAGCCGTGGCCAACAAGATTTCCGATTCCGTGTAGGTATGCAAATTTACGCTAGATGGGGGCGCAGACGGGAAATTTTCGACGTTATCTGAATTTCGCTGAGGTTTGTTACCTCTTTAGATTTTATCGAAATGTATAAGCGTATGGTGCTTTTGATCTCAAGAACGACATTTACCAGCCGAAAAAATCCAAGACCCGGTGAACTTTGCGCAAACAATTGATGCACAATGATGCCTTTTTCGCTGCTTCATGCTGCTGATGAAGATAATGTCGTGAATTTTCTACAATTCTTTATGAAGTGATCTCCTTCACAATGAGGGCTAGTATTTACAGTGGTAGCAGTTGCATAGGATTGTTGTTTACGCGAATTTGGGCGAAAATTATGACTGCCCCTGTCATGTGGTTGAGGAAATTTAGTTGCATTTTGGTGAGACTTGGTGTCTTCTGACTGAGCATGACGTTGTAAAAAGGCAATCATTCGATCGATTGTTGGGTTGGGAAAATCGTTACTGAAGTCTTCCCACCTTTCGCGAAGAAAGTGATTGAATTTTTCTACAATAACAACGATAAGTACGGTATTCCATGATTCAACCGGTTCTCCCAAAGTCTTGAGAGCTCGAAAGTGCTTCAGAAAGCTGTCCAATAAAGCGCGAACTGTGGATTCTTTGGAAATGCAATTCATATTAAGCAATGATTTCGTCTGGCTCTGACAAATTATTTTACGATTATCGTAGCGCTCTTTTAATAAATCCCAAGCAATTTGAAAGTTTTCTGCTGAGAGCTCGATAGCAGCTATTACCGCAGCAGCCTCCCCGACAAGACATCCTCTCAGGTAAAACAGTTTCTGTATCGGAGTAATACGCGAATCCTCATAAACAAGTGAGTTGAAGAGGTCGTGAAATCCTAACCACGACTCAAAAGAACCGGCAAATTTCGGTAGTGTAATTTTCGGCAAGCTAGATGTGCTACTGAGAACATTATTTGACATGTTCCCTGAAGGGGTGTCGGAGACTCGAGAGGAGGCGGGACCCGCGCGGATAGAGTGTTGCGATATAAGATTCTTCGCCGTGCGATATAATTTATCATACCTCTCTTCGAATTCTGAATTATATTTCCCAATTTCATCGGGTTCTTCGTCGAGGATTTGCAATTCTACCCGGATCTGTTCGAAACGTTCCCGTGCAAGTTCTACGTCGCTAAAATGCCTTTCCAGGAGGGAGAAATCCTCTTCTGCATTGAAGGATTTTAGAAATTTCTCGAATGTTGTGAGTTTCCTAGTGAAATTTCCGCGTTTTATTCTTAATGCCTTCAACTCAGCTGTTGCCATTTTCAAATGATATGATCAATTATAGAAGCAATAAAGAAATAGGGGATCGAATAAATGGAATAATTTGGTGGTTCAATGACTTACTATTCAAATGGAACTGGATATATGTGCCAGGAAAACAAGTTTCACGAAACATAAACGAACGCAAGCTTTCAGTACACTTAAACCAATTTCCGCACTTCCACTTAATTGACACTTGCTGGAACTCCAAGGGTTGCTCAGGATTCGTTAATTCTTTGTCTGCTACTGCGGCAGAACGATGATTCAACCTTCGATGGATGAACTGGATTTGCAGATATTTGCTGGATATCCGGCCCGAAGGACCAATGTTCGTACCACGATTGGTTTACCGTGGTAATGTTTTGTGTTGATTCCAGTTTTTGGAAACAACGACACCAAGATTAATCCCGATGATAATCGATACTGTGTCTGCCAGGGTGCACAATTCGAATTCGAGATGATTCACTCTAACTTTTGTGATATGGATGGAACTGGGTGCACAAACTCACTGCTAACAGTAACAATAAATGTATTTGCTCGTTACCTATGTTTATGGATCACGAGTGCGAATATAAGAGTTATACACAAGGTTCGATACAATGTGTGAAAAATGAACTTCTAGTTGATAATGACTAGCATGGTGCAATGTATTTACTGGTGTCCCAAAGTGAACGACCAGCTTCGACGATGAGTGAATACTGAAAAATCGAACATTCCCTATTCCAAGCAGAATCGGGTTGGAATAGGAGGGAGGAATTGACCTGCTGTTGGCCACATTTGCCAAAGTGAAATTTGAATGGTTATTTTTAAAATGAAGAAAGAAAAAATGAGAAACCTTGCTTGCCCTTGTACACAACGACAAGAGAAAGTTCGGAGCTATATGACCCTTTGTTCAAAACATGCCCAACAAGAAATGTACCTGGTCGATAGGCAAAATCTCTCTTCCGTTCTATGCTATATTTGACGGTTAGCATTATTGGATGCCGCCTTTTCTCAGGAGTCGTATACTTCAAGGTTTCTTTTTGGGAACAATTTCACTCAAGCTCAAGGTATCCCTTTGTATCAAAGATCACAATATTAACAGGCACATTTCTTGTTGTGTAGACAATGAGTCGTAAAATGTTGGGTCCAGGATACGAGACGCAACAGTAGGTAATCCATCTGAGCACGTTTTATGGATAATGTGAGGTTCTCTGGGCCTTGTAATTCTTCACGTAATAATTATACAGAGTGTTTAGTCTGACATACGTTACAATCGGATATCCTGTATTACATCCAATGAATTTCCATTGGATATCCAATTTATGTCCATACCAATAGAGTGTATACCGGATTTCCATCTGATATCCCATGGATTTCCATTTCATGTCTATTGCAGCTGGAAATCTATTGGATATCCATCAGACATCCGATGAGTATCCATTTCATGTACATTGCAACTGGATGACCAATAGATGTCCATCAGACATCCGATGAGTAACCATTTCACGTCCATTACAACCAGAAGTATATGAGATTTGGATTTGCATCGGACAACCAGTGGATATCCATTTCATGGCCATCCTAATTGAAAAGTACATTGGATTTCCATAAGACATTCAATGGATTTCCATTGGACAGAAAATATCCAATGGACGTCCAAACTTGTACTCAAAATTAAAAGATCCGATACCAAAAAACCTAAAATCTAATGTAGTGTACGAAGTGGAATGTGCAGACTGTCGCGAAACCTACGTAGGACAAACCTCCCAATGGCTTAAGAATAGAATGACCTTACACAAAAGTGACATCACAACTAACAATCCAAGATGTGCCCTATCTGTCCATGCCAACAAATATTCACACAGGATTGACTTGGAAAATGTGAAAATTCTAGATGTGAATATGAATTATAAAAAAAGATGTATTTTGGAGATGATCCATATAAAAAAACAAAATAGTAAAATCAACAAAAAACAGATACACAAAATCTAAGCCCAATATATTCATATCTTCTAGAGTATTCGAATAAACCGCTTTTCGATGGTCCAGTAGATGAGTGACTTTGACAGTTAACGTAAATAACATAATAATTTTTGATTGAATTGTAGAGAAATTTTTAGCCTGGATGACTGAATTGCCACTTATATGTATTTTATTTTGAAATTGTTTAGTGTAGACGACTTAAAGATTAACCTCGCATTCAGTGAGTAAATATAGATTGTTTATGTTCCTGATTTTAAATGTGATGTTGTTTTACAGTTGCCCCGAGGAAGAAACTAATCGGTTTCGAAAGCTTGGCTACATGAATAAAGAGTAAACATATCTTGTTAATTATTGATCGACATCCCTTAACCTAATACTATAATATATATATATATATATATATATATACATATTCACGAAAGTGAGATAACATAAATAAAATAAAAATTAACTCTTACTACTTAAACTGAACAAAAAGGAATGGGCCCTCAATATAATACTCATTCTTTCGAAACATCAAAAGTGAAATTTTTTGTTACTGTTAAGTTCAAACATTTCCATTTTGAAAAATATATGAATGAGGTCCTTAAATTATGTGAATTCAATCACGCAAGTTCAAATGGTGGATTACTGGGAGTCATATCATTAAATTCACAACTTTGAATGACTTTGAGCTGAAAATTCCCCTACTTTTCAGTAGCGTCCAGATTATTTTTGCAGCTTTGACTGGAACTTGTTTCGAAGAAAGTTGACTGTAGTCTGCTCTCAATCGTTGCCAGAAGTTCACCAAGACCTGAATTTTAGTAAACATGTACATTCAATGATAAAGATCGTTAAGTTTACATATTTACTAAAATTGGGGTCAATATGAAAGAAAAAAAGCGCCAGAGAAATTATTGCATATTTTAAACTATCCACAGAAGTTTATGGCCGATTTTAACATAATTTTTCTTTGAAACAAGTTCCATTCAATGCTGCAAAAATAATCTGGATGATACTGAAAAGTGAGGGTGTTTTCAGCTCATACCGCAGTGGTGCAAAGATATGAATATAATAATAAGACTTTCAGTAATCCACTATTTTCACATGTACAATTTCAGTAACATAGGATGTACCTAATTTGATTATTTTAAAAAATAAATATTCAACAATGTGGTTCCAACCTGTTCGCATATGCACTTCTTTCTTTTGCCCTTCCTAGATACTTATTTTTTGCTATCCTCCTCAGCCTTCGTTGAACGTTCCTTCTGCTGCTTCTGAAAAGTTATGAATTTTTGTGTCAATTAAAAATTCAAAATATTACTATCGGATTTATTTAAACTTCAAGCCATAACATGCAAATTCAATGATTTTTATCACTTTTCAATGTGCAAATATAATATTAAAACAGCATCACAAATATGTACCTAATTATGGGAAACATTTTCCTGCCGAAAATATTTCCAGAAAACACTTCAACAATGCTTCCGCATAATCTGTTTGGAGATTTGAAGATTTATTTTCGAAAATAAACATTGACACAAGTAGAGTTGAAAAAAGGGTGTATTCAGTTTTGGGAGCTAGATCCTGTATAAAAAAATTTCAAAAAGCACTGCCGTGAAGGCAGCAACTTTTGCGCGCATGTTCAATGTAGATGACCGCTTCAGCAACGAATTTGAACCTGCGCGCAAAAGCTGCTGCCTTCACGGCAGTGCTTTTTGAAATTTTTTAGGAATCAGATAAATATTTTGTGAAGAGAAAAATGTTTCTCACAGACAAGACAATTTTCGAAAAATCATTTTATTTAATAAACTATCTATAGGATCGTAACGAAGCATCTCTTTAAGTTGCGCGTAGGTATTCTACAACTTATCGTGAAGTTTCTATTCGATCGCACTAGTAGTACTTGAGTTATTCAGAAATTAACCTCAAAATTTTAAGTTAGTAAATCTACGAAACCATTCGAACTATTTGGCCAATTAAAAAAATTAAAACTTCCATTTTGATTCTCACCCTGCCCTAAAAATTTTAAGTCGCTGGCTGTTTCCGTTCTCAAAGTACAGAGGCAAAGGTAAAAATAAAAAAATCCGAGTTTTTATTATATTATGCAGCTCATTTCTTCTCAAAATGAATAATTACATTATGCAGCTCATTTCTTCTCAAAATGATTAAGTTACGTTGGCTCGAGACATATTTGGCGAATTTAAGAGTTAAATGATCAGTTTTGGATCATAATGTCCGTAGAAACAATTCGGAAAAGAGATCATTTACATATTGAATCTACCTACTCAATTTCATGCATGAGCCGCCTTGGTATAATTATTGAACGGAAAATGATGAATCAAATCGCCGAATGTTCGGTTTTGTCTCAATATCAAGCAATTTATGATGTTAAATTGCCGAATTTGATGTACATAATAACACACAAACAGAACGAACGTAAACCTGGTAGTTATTATGGAAATCTGTTAATGTTGCCATCTATCGGAAGTTTGATACAACCAAGCATACGACGTTCAACTGCGATATCACATGGGAAGTATAATAACTATTCCCTACCAGAAATTTTACAGATCCCTATATTTGTTGGTCACGAATATCAATAACTCATAAATTCGATGAAATTTTATTATCAAATATGATTCAATTACCGAGAATGAACAGTTTATTCACTTTTCAAATAATTTGTAGGAGATTCTATATAATTTACTACATTTTAGTCACGGATTTTTCTGTGTAAATAGGAGATCATAGAATTTTGTATAACCTCAGTTCCATCGCTAACCCATAGAACAAGTATATTTACGTTATGCGCTAACCCTACTTTTTCGTAATCCAAACCACCTAAAATACTTCGTGATTTTCTGATAGAAGGTGTTCGATACATGGAAATATTTGATTTTATGTCGATTATATTCTATTACGGAAGCTTGAATTAAATTGCCAGACCCATAAATACATTGAATAATTCTAGGTGATGGATTGTTGGTGAGTTCAACGGTCTCATATTATTATTATAACTTGGAAATATTTCTTATTACAGATTTAGTGATCTACTTGATATTACTACAATCGAAAGTGCTCCCGAGGTCTTTAGTGGAATCTAATTACACATTTACTGCTCTATTTGTTATTATAATTATCAGACATACTCTTGAAGACTTCGATGTAATTTTGATAGATCTTCAGTAAGTAGAGATAAAAGCCTGTCTAATAAGGTATACTATAGATATTTTATATATTTATCGTTATTAGTGTTTATAAATCTGACTGTACCTACTCATTGTAACTCGGTAAAAATGATTAATTACAGACTTGCTGTTCCACACAATATTGCAACAATCAGAAGTTCTCTCTAGGTCTTCGGTGGAATATAATTACAGATATGGTGTTCTACTTGATACTACAACAATCAGGAGTACTTTTGAGACCTTAACAATCTGATAGTACTTACTCATTATAACTTGGGAAAATTATGAATTACAGATATACTGTTTTATACAATATTGCAACAATAAGAAGAGCTCTCAAGATATTCAGTGGAATCTAATTATAGATATGGTGTTCTACGTGATACTACAACAATCAGTAGTATTCTTAAGACCTTCAGTGAAATTTGGATGGTTTTTCGGTAAGTAGTGGTAATAGACTGTCTTTCAATACATAAGGAATTATATAGCTATATCATATATGCATAGCCTTATTCTTTAGAGGAATATTTTGTATTTATATGATTCCTACATATCTACTGAATTTTATTACAGCAAGGGTGATTGCGCACACCAAATCGAAATGAGTGAATGAAATAGAGGTACTCCAGTGTGGGATTTTTATTATTGAGTCGAAAACCAAGCTCTTTCGGCCAGTCAACAGGTCATCGTAAGGTTTTTTAGGGGAAAACCTGAACCTGAAAACACTAAGGTACCTCTATTTCCTTCACTGAATTTCATTAGCCGATTAGATTGATGATTTTTCTTTTGATTATGATATAATAGTTTATGAAGTAATATTGTCAACTCTTAATGGGCATTTATACCTATATGAAATTATCCATATTGTAAATAGTGTATTTAACAATCTGTTAGTACTTACTCATTGTAATTTGGGAAAAATTATTAATTACAGATTTACTGTTCCACACAATATCGCTACAATTTGTAGGGCCCTCCAGGTCTTCAACTGATCTTATTACAGACATGGTGTTCTACTTGATAACAAAACATTCAGAAGTACTTTTGAAGCCCACGTGGAAATTTGGATGTTCTTCGGTAAGTAATATAGAAGCCTGTCCATTGAGGCATAAGGAATTATATAGTTATTTAATATATGTAGAGCCTCATTCTTAAGAGGAATATTTTGAATTCATATAATTCCTACATATCTACCAAGTTTCATTAGTTGTATTAGATAGATTTCTTTCTGATAAAGATGTTTATTTGACTGTGATATAATAGCTTAAGAAGTAATATTGTGGAGTCTTAATGAGTATTTATTCCTATGAAAAAATACCCATATTGTAAATAGAGTGTTTAACAATCTGTTAGTATTAACTCATTGTAATTTGGGAAAAATTATTAATTACAGACTTGCTGTTCCACACAATATTGCTACAATAAGAAGTGCTCTCAAGGTCTTCAGTGGATCTTATTACAGACATGGTGTTCTACTTGATAACAAAACATTCAGAAGTACTTTTTAAGCCCACGTGGAAATTTGGATGTTCTTCGGTAAGTAATATAGAAGCCTGTCCATTGAGGCATAAGGAATTATATAGTTATTTAATATATCTAGAGCCTTATTCTTAAGAGGAATATTTTGAATTTATATAATTCCTACATATCTACCAAGTTTCATTAGTCGTATTAGATAGACTTCTTTCTGATGAAGATGTTCATTTGACTGTGATATAATAGCTTATGAAGTAATATTGCCAACTCTTGATGAGCATTTATTCCTATGAAAAATTAACCAAATTGTAAATAGAGTGTTTAAAAATCTGTTAGTACTTACTCATTGTAATTTGGGAAAAATTATTAATTACAGACTTACTGTTCCACATAATATTGCTACAATAAGAAGGGCCCTCCAGGTCTTCAATGGATCTTATTACAGATATGGTGTTCTACTTGATACCACAACATTCAGAAGTACCTTTGAAGCCCACGTGGAAGTTTGGATGTTCTTCGGTAAATAGTATAGAAGCCTGTCCATTGAGGCATAAGGAATTATATAGTTATTTAATATATGTAGAGCCTCATTCTTAAGAGGAATATTTTGAATTCATATAATTCCTACATATCTACCAAGTTTCATTAGTTGTATTAGATAGATTTCTTTCTGATAAAGATTTTCATTTGATTGTGATATAATAGCTTATGAAGTAATATTGCCAACTCTTAATGAGCATTTATTCCTATGAATATTTATCGATATTGTAAATAATATCTAATAATATGATAGTAGTTATTTTAGTGTGAATTGGAAAGAATTTTTAATTACAGACACTTTGTTCTACTTGATATTGCGACAATAAGGAGTGCTCTTAAGGTATTCAATGGAATCTAATTTCAGATATAGTGTTCTACTTCATATTACAACAATCAGAAGTACTCCCGAGTCCTTTGGTGAAATTCTGATGGTTCTTAAGTAAGTTGTGGTGAAAGCATGTTTTTTAAGACATATGGAACTTTATAGCTATTTTATATATGTAGAGCCTTATTCTTTAGAGGAATATTTTGTATTTATATGATTCCTGCATATCTACTGAATTTTATTAGTCGATTAGATTGAGGATTTTTCTTTTTATTGTGATAAAACAGCTTATGAAGAAATATTGCCAGCTCCTAATGAGCAATTATTCCTATTCCTATAATTTATCGATATTGTGAATAATGTTCAACGAGCTTATAGTACTTACTCATTGTAAATTGGAAAAAAATTTCATTACAGATTTACGGTTCTACTCCAGAATATAAAAGACATCGAAGTTATGAGCAATTTCAAAAGGCACATCTACCAGACATTTTTACAACTGGAACCATGTTCTAAGTAGGACATTGAAGAAAGCTAATTAAATTCTGTTGATACTGTTTCATATCATGTAATTTTAATGTATCACAAGTGAAATGATTTGAAATAAATATAATTATTATTATTGTAACAATCAGGAATGCTGTCAAGGTCTGATTCAATCTGATGGAACTGCTATCAGTTACACCATTTGACAATGTTAACTCTGAGGTCTGTGAAGAATTTAATTGAAATCTTATATATAGTTTGCAAAAAAAATTCACCAACAATTCAATAAATTTCGAAAATAGGTTGAAGAATTTAATTGAGTGTTCTCCTATAGCTATCATTATAAAAATTTGCACAAAATTTTATATTGGCATTTGCCAGCTAAGTAGCGAGTTTCATGATGATTGAATCAGTATATTTTGAGTTATTGTTGGAATATTAATGACATTCAGGAAAAAAGCACAAAATTTCAAATAATTTTTTGAGAATATGTCCTCAAATGGAGTCAGATCAAACTTAAATGTGGTATATATTTGTAGAATATAAATTCTAAGGTCAGTGCAAAATTTCAATATAATCATTTCAATTTGATGAATATTCCTGAAGAAATAGACAAAAAATTCTCAAAATATCTGAAAAGAACATTTGTTATTAGCGTTGCGATTACAACAAATTTTTGCTAGAAAGTTGCGCGACGACATTCTTCATCTAATGACCAACCATCAATTCGATCGCTCGAAAAGTTTTGGAGATATTGAGGAAATAATTTAAGGTGAGTACAACGACGAAATCGTTCCTTTCATTTGGGCCATTAATGCACACGGGCGTTGCATTCTGATATGCAACCTATATTAAAAGTTTCAAGTTACTGTTTCCGTTCCCAGATTATTGGGAAAAACTAAAGTTTTAAAAAAATACGCTAATGATTTTTTCTCAAAATGAATAAATTGTATTGAAACATGTTTGGATGTAAGCTGATAAATTTGAGTGTTACAGGATAGTTTGAAATGCTTATCTGGAAAAAAATTCATTGTCAATTCTAAGTAATTTTTACTGTCGAGAAATTACAAAAATTTCAAATGCAGATGAAATTCGTGATACCCATCTCATTGAAATGTAGTTTCATACATATAAATGCGTAGAGTAAACTTAATCCTGTGGTAACATGAAAATCCGTGAGTGGCGTCATCTAGCGGAAAATATAATATCTATTCTGTCATTCATTTTACAGATCACTAATTTGCTCGGTTTTCACAAATCTCATCGAAGTGTTAATATTATAAAATTTTATAATGAACAAGATATCAAGTACTTTGGATATAGTTCCTAGATAATGCAATAGTGAATATTTCAGTCCAAAATGTCCAAATTCATACAAAATTACAAGCCCAATCGCTTTTTCCCATAGTAAACAATGTATTTAAGGTTATTGTTGGTCCTCCAGTCTCTCCCAACTGTCAAAACTGCTCGTAACCTATAAAGAGAAAATTCAAATTTAACCCACTTTTCTAGATAAGTTTTTCAAGAAAACGAAACGAAATATCGATAAAAGAGCATCAGAAATTATCAACACTATCTTTAATCTTGGAAAAAGCATCAGAAAAAGCAACGTACCTTGTACACAACGGTAGGATTCCAGTTGAATAGAAAGTTCCAGACCGATACAAAATATGCTTGAAATTTGGAAAAAACGTGTAAATGATGATGAGTTGAATAGAATCAGTACCAACCTCGAACCGACCTATTACAAAGTATTCAATTGAATACTTTTGTCAACTTTGGAAACCTACAGTGTAACATCACTATGCCCATTAAAGAGAATTTTCTTTGAAAATCACTGGTTTCTCCATTCGTTCACCTGAAATCATTATTATGGCATTAATAATATTCGTTATTTCTTATGAATTTCCTTATCTTCGGAGATGAAAAGCTCCTCAAATCATTCTATTGAGTGTATTATATCTGCTAACGGTAAGAGATTAATGGAATTATTGTAGAAAACACTAATATCTTAATTCTACCACTTGAGGTCGATAACTTATGCTTAGTTATGAAGAGAAAATATTCATTTAAAATCTATAAATTAGCAGGAAATGTTTAGAAAAAGCTCGATCCCTATCTTTTCTAATAATTGTTAATCATTTTATCTCATCTGCAAGCCTCAAAACAACAGTTAAAAAGTTTTTGTTCGGAGATGCTGTTGACAGTTTGAACTTATGCTGGGATCTGAAAAATAATACAAAATTCACATTGATAAAGTTGATGGGGATCAGAACCAACCTGTAATCGACCAGTTGCGATGTAATTCATATTACATTTCCGTCGATTTAGTTCGGTTTCATGTTAAAGTTCCGTTTCAGAGTTTCTCAGTGACATTGATGGAAGTTATTCAGGGAAAAAACACTTATTTCTTCATCTCAAGGCTGGAAAACGATTACTTATGCTTATTTATTGCCATTCAATACAATTATTGTTAATAATTCGGAGATATTAAATAATTTCCTTTACTTGCGTGAAATTTTCAAGTAACACTACGTAGAAATGTCAAAATGAAGAGAAAATATTTATTTAAAATCTATAAATTCAGAAAATGTTCAGGAAAACCTCGATCCCTACCTGTTCTAATACTTGTTGACCACTTTCAACATTTTATCTCATCCTCAAGCCTCAAAACTTATGACTGAAAAATGTTCATTAACTGTTCCTGTCTATAGTTTCGAGTTATGCTGTAATCTCGAAAATAACTTAAAGTTGTTCTTGACTTGGTTAATAGGGATCAGTACCAACCTGTATTCGACTCATTTCGATATATTTCATGCCATATTTACGTCGATATCTTTCACTTCCATCATGAAGTTGGTTCGGAGAGTTCCTGCCAGTCAATGAGAGTTTTTTCTGGAAAAAAGTAACTATTTCTCCATTATATCGTTTGAAAACGACGAATCCTGCTTAGTTGTTGCCTTTTCATGCAATTTACGTCTGGAATTCGACGAACATGAACAATATTTTTCACTTTTGTGAAATTTTCAGGTGATGAAAGTAAACTAAGCTGGATTCTCGAAAATAAGTCAAAGTTAGTTTCAAAACGGTTTATAGGGATAAGAACAAACCTGTATTCTACCCATTTCGATATATATTATTCCATATTATCGTCTATTCGCTTCGATTTCACTATTCACTATAAACTTTTCTTAAGAGAGATGCTTCCAGCAGGTTGACAGATCAATAGAACTTCTTTCTGAAGAATAGCCAATTTCTCGAATCTCCAGCTCGGAAACAATGTTATTTGCTTATTTTTTGCCATTTCCAGCAATTTTCATCGGTAATTCGTCGATTTTTAACAGATTTTCATCATCTTCGAGAATTGAATTACTCAACCGACAGCCGTGACAACAACAAACCCATATATCTTGTAAGGATACATTAATTGTCTCAATTCCAAACCAATCAATTTTTCCATTTGTTATTGTAATTATTTGCTCGAAGTTCATAAAATAAACAACTTCAAATATGATTATTGTATATTTTCCCTGTTCCTAATTCCTTCGAAGTAATAACCCACTCTTCATTGACTATTTTATAACGAAAATTTCGTAAATTTATAAACTGAATCATTGATGAAATATAGATCCTTCACTGATTTGCAGATAAAAAAACTGCCAAGTAGACTATTTTAAGACATACTAATTATTTAGAAGTTAAATTTAATATTCAATGAAATAAACTCTAAAATTCAAAAAGTTATAACGAAGCTTCCTTCATTGGGACAGTGTTGCTGAGACAATAACAGTCAATGATTAAAAGAAAATTATTTATCTAAGGATATATTAAGAACCTGAATATTTTTTTTGGGATATCCTGATGATTCAGAATTCATCATGCATTGTGATAATTCATAGTGATATTCCTAACTCGTTCTCTACATCCACATCTAAATCTATTTATTAATAAAATGGTATACACTGCGAGGCCAAAACATTTCAATTTTGGGCAATGTACTGAATGAATGACTTGTTGAAATACTAATCTAAAGAAAAATGTACTTTACTGTTTGTTTATAACATACCTAATCAAATGGTGATTCAGTGCAATATACTGAATTAATGTAATATTATGTTTATTACTATACATTCTACTGAAATACAAACAGTTCAGTACAATTTACAGTTCACCACATATACATTAACGTCTTGTGGACAACGTGAGATGACAGTTTTGGTTAAGTTCAAATACTTCCAAGCAGAAATTCAATTCAAACTGGCGCCAAAGAGACCACGCCCACATCGATTTTGATTGGTTTGGAATTGAGACAATTAATGTATCCTCTTGTTTCCACAGATTAGTAGGGAGTTTACACTTCTTATATATTTGTATTCTATGGTTGAGTCTATGGGGTTGACTCTTGAAATTAAATTTATCTGGCTCGAATTTTACTTGTTTGGATTTAATAACTGCTGGATTTTCTTTTCTGGTAAGTTTATTTTGGTTTTGCTTCAATATTCCATGTATTTTATTCTGATATGCTTCCAGGATGCCAGTCACTTCAAATTCAATTTTGGTTTTCTGACTGGAATATTACGATGTTTCGACAAATTTTTACGAGGAGCAGCTACAGTCTTGACTATGGTTGAAAATGGACTAAATTCTCTGTGATGTCTTCCAAAAATGATGCTTTCGCAGTTTTCTCTTCAGAGGTAAGTTTTCCTTATTCGAACCTGGTCTAGAAAATTCGGCCGTATTTTTCTCCGTATTTTGATGTGCCTCTTGCCTATATTCTAAATCTCTAATATATAAAATTTTGAAAATTTTTATGCCTAAATGTACAATTTTCCTAAGTTAACAATTTCATTTGCCTAGAATGCTTGAATTTCTACTTGCAATCGCAAAAAAATGCTTTCATTATAATAAATAAACCCTATTTCTAAAATATAGCTGCAATTTTATTTCTTCGGAAACCTGATAACTACATTATATGCAACTTATGGGTCCAGACATAACTTCTATCCTAAATTTACATTTTCTTTGAAATTCTACATCTAATTCTACTTATGATTGCTAGTTCTGTTCAGTTCAAACCTGTAATAATAATTTTCAACAAAATATCACTTAAATTCCTCATAATTTCCTACTTTTTGACTAGATAAGGCAATTTTATAAAATTCAAGGTAGATAAAGCAATTTTATAAAATTCAAGGTATTGATACAAATTCTTATACTTTCAGATCATGAGAAGCCTGTTGAGAAAGATAATTTGGAAGGATTATGTGCCCTGAATAAACTATTGAATATTGGAATGAATTCTCTGGATTTGTGGATCGTGATTGATTTGGACATTTCTTATATTTTATGATAGAATTTACTATGTTTGAGGCCTGGAATTAACTTAATTGTTTATTATGATAATAAAAGATTGAATATATGCATTTGTGTTCATTGGTAAGTTATTTTTTCTGTTTCTTAAATACCGATTTAGAAAAAACCATAACAATATGTTGTTGTATTCCTTGAATTACACCACAATGGAAGGAAAGAATAGCAGTATCGCTGTCATCAGGGCAGCTTTATAAAGGAAAGCTCCGTAAAACTTGTATGAGATGCGAGGGTGATTATAGATGTAGAAGGATGAGGGTTGATCCAAGAATTGGTTGATCCAAATGTGGATTTGAAAAGATGAGGGTTCACTTTGATTTAGAACACTTTAATTCACTTTGGTTATTAAAAGGCTCTATAGCACTTAATTTAGAGGATTAACTTGGAATAATAACGATTAAATGAGAAAGCACTTATTTATTGTTGAATATCACAATGGATACGAAATGACGATGTTCATTGTCTGGAGGACCGAAATGAACTGTCGGGAGGATCAGACTGAACTGAACTGACGGTGGTGTGCTGCTTCTTTTATATTATTTTGATAAACGCTGAGGTCAGCAGAAATGATTAATGAATGGGCTCATTGTTCAGGGGTTGCCAACACCTCCCCCCTAAAAAGATTTTTGATTAAATTTTTTAAGAAAAGAGCAAAAATCTAGAAGCAACAGATCACCTTACATAATAATAGAAAGTATTGAGTTTTGGAGCTGGTTCATCGGTTTACATAAGAATGAAAAAAGATACAATTATAAAAATATCAAAATATAGAAATACATTAAAAATGATAATTTGAAGTTCTGAATCATCAAGATATTCTGAATAGTAGAAAAGTAGGAAACATGGCATATTTTCCAAAATAGATTAGAGTTGGATATTAAATATGAAAATTGCTGATTCTTATGAAACAATTAAGAGAATATAATTCAAATATGTTAAGAATATGAGAATTGAATATTTTCAAAAGTTCAAAAACGAATGATTAATTCGAAAAGGGTTAGAATTGAAAATTTACAAAGGATTAATTTTGATTCCTTGGAGTCTCTTGGATCTTCTAATTGAGTGGGACCCGGTGCTGGTGGTTTCTTCAGAAGGACGTGAAGCAGAAGACTTGGGGAAGTTGAGACGCTCTAGTTCTACATCATAGTAAAGCGGAATGGGTTGTTCTACTGGCGTTGTGCAACATTGATTGAAGATCTGGAAACATGGACTGCCTTCTATAGCTCTAGGGCTTTTGGTATAGCAAAGATATCTTCTTAGAAGTTGGAAAAAACCACACCATTTTAAAAGGTTGTAACTAATGATGAGGATGATCAAGCCAAGTATGATGGAAAGGATCGTTTGTAACCATGAAGAATGTTGGACTATGAAGGGTTTGCTCAATTGTTGTTGAAGTTGCTAATCGAATTCACTCAATTTATGTTGAGCATATTTTAACTCATGCAGGTTGATATGTGTGAACTTGAGTGGTTCCAAATGGATGGCATTCAATGTGATGTTCTTCTTCAATTTTTCACAACAGTCATCGTCGATTATACTTGTAGAAGGAATTTCGTAGCTTGAATTTGTTGACATCAGAACAGAATTGGTTTCAAGATTGATTTGGTTTGTGAAGGCTTTGCAATTTGGATTGAGTTCTAAGGTTCCCAGTTGTTTGATAACTTCGTGTCCTAAAGGATATTCGTCACAGGTAATTGTTACTTGGGTTGGAGTAGAGACAGAATATAACCATTGATTACTGTCAATTTCGTGCCAGATTTCAGCGTCAGCAATTAGATTTCTAGTTTTACATGAATTTGGAATTGATTTTGTTACGCCAGATATTAATTGAACTTCACACACAGCATCGGTTTTTCTTAGTGTAGGCATCTTCTTGCATATCCACTCTTTTGGATGGTATTCTTCACAATTTGCCAAATTATCGACCATCAAATAGCTGGTTCTCATATGGGAGATGAGGAGGAAAGGTTTTGATGGTTCAATGTAGGAAAATAAAGTATTGTCATCTTTGTGTGGAGTAGGTAATGATAACAAATGATAAAGATCAAGACTTTCAAAAGATGGAAGAGGTATTTCAAAAGCAATTATTAACATGTTGTTTATAATGAATGAATTTGAATTCATGATTTTGTAATAAAGATAAACATTTTCAATAGTTGGAGGAATTGGAAGAGTGAATTTTGAAGATATAATTGATAATTCATGAAGCAATTGTTCTGGAAAAAGTATTCTGTAACTAATAATGCCATGTTGCAATAGGATAAGATCATTGACATAATTTTCAAGTGTGTTCAAGACTTCATCAGTCATTTCTATAAGTAATAATAAATGATTAGAAATGTGAGTTTCGATTTCAAAGGATTCTTTCATTTTCACGACTTTAGAATAAACATAGAATGCTTTTAAATTATTATTAAGAACTTCAATATTTTCATTCATTTTACGAAAAGAACTGTTGAAATTAGAAATAGTTGAAGATAAAATTGAAATTTGCTGTTGCATTAAGACTTCAGTTTGTTTATTATTATTAATAAGTTCTTTTATAGAATCTGAGTAAAATTCAGCATCACTTGCATCAGGTGTACCGATTAACCATTTGATTGCAGTACCAACTCTATTTAAAATGCCTCGTTTCTTTCTTTGAGAAGATATTTGATGAGAAATTGTTTTATATAATTGATTAATAAGATTCATTTTAGTTTTAACATAATTCAACTGATTTTTACAATCATTTGAGATGTGATCAGCCATAGCGAGATTACATATATTAATTGAACCCGTGTAATAGAGAGAAATTCGATCGACTTGAAATTTGATATGAGTTAAGTTGTGATATGTTAGAATTGTAAATCGATTATTAGAAACTTGTGCTTTCCCTAAATAATGAAATAAAAGGCCGGAAGAAAAATCGATAGGAGATATTCTATACTTGTTTTGATGTGCCTGGAGTGGGGCTAGGAATATGAATACAAGGAGGAGAAAAACCGTCATCTCCATTTTTATCTGAAATAACATAAGGTTTTAGTTCATTGAAATGATAAGTTTTGAGTTTATTTTTACTAATTCTTAAAGATGCTGTTTGATTATCATGAATTTGCTCAATTTTATAAGGTCCTTTGTAGTTCGGATTCAGCTTTTTATTTTTTGCTTTTGAATGATTATCGAATAATAATACTAGATCTACTTGATTAAAAACATAAGTTCGATTGTGTGATTTGTCGTAATATTCCTTGGATTTATTTTTTGATTTTATTAGGCTTTCATGAGCTGTTTCACGTAAAATTCTCAATTTAGTAGTGATATCAGTTGCAAGTTCCGAATAATTGGCTAGAGGTTTAGGTTTATTAATTTTAGAAGGAATTCTTGCACGTTGTCCGAAAACTAATTCATAAGGGGTTTTTTGGGTTGATTTGAGAATTGATATATTATAAGTAAAAGTAGCGAAATTTAGAAATTCGTCCCAGTTATTAGTGTCCTTGTTTATATAGCATTTGAAATAATCCTTAAGAGTGAGATGAGTTCTTTCTAATGATCCTTGAGTTTGTGGATGATATGCAGTAGACTGTGTATGCTTAATTGACATTAATTTGTTGATTTCTTTGAAGATATTAGAGGAAAATTCTACTCCTTGATCAGTGAGGATTCTGTCAGGAAATCCGAATTGTGTACAAAATTTAAGATTGATTGCTACTGTCTTAGCATCATGAGTATTAAGAGAATATGCTTGAATAAATTTAGCAAGATCGTCTTGAATTGTTGAAATGAATCGATTATTATTTTTGGTTTTAGGAAGTGGACCTACAATATCTAAAGCAATTTGTTCGCAAAATTTAGTGGAAGTAGTTGTTATGACCATTGGACTTTTATTATGTTTAAAATCAGTTTTTGACTGTTGACAGATTCTACATTTTTTGATATAGGTTCTAATTTGATTTTTCATGTTTTTCCAAGAGTATAATTGTTTGATTTTCTCATATGTGCGTTCGAAGCCTTGATGACCCCCTAAAGGTGAATCATGGTTTTCAAAAAGAATTTCTTCAATTAAGTTCTCGTCATGTATGAATATACGTTCTTCAGACAAAATTTCATAATCGAAATCACGGAATAGGAAATATAAAAGACTATAATAAGTTTCTACACGAATGATTGAATTTTATTTGGATACAGCGATGTTTGGAATAACAAATTTCTGAACACCATTATGTTTCAAAAGACATCGAAGATTCAATAATGTTTGGAATAAATTTTCATAAAGTACTGATTCGTCATAGAATTCTTTCAGAAAGAAAATGTAAAGGGATTGTTGAGGTAGTCTTTTAACAACTATATCGGAAATCTTCGAGTTGGTAGGAAAATCTGGAAAATTTGATTTTATATAGTCTAGAAATTGATTAGAATCAGAAAGATCACATGACAAAGGTATTATAAAGTTCTTTATTTGTGAAATAGGAATGTAAGTTAATTTTGGTTTTGGACTTTGAATTTGTTTTTGATGAAAATCCTTGAAATTGTCGAAAGTTAGTTCTTCTTCGTTAATTGAATGGATAATTTTGGTTGAATTTTGATTTGGAAAATTATAAATTGATATTTTGATATTGGAATCGGAGAAAGTATATTGAATCATTTTGAAGATTTTAGGCCAATATAATTTATCTAGTCCACAAGCAATTCGTGGTAAAGCCAAATAAGTATCCTTATTACGGATGCATAATTTTTTGAGATTTAGAAGCGACATGAACACTGTTTCATAGGAAGGTTTTTGATGATAGAGTTCTTTAGTTATGAGGTAGTAAATGTTTCGATTTTTGTGTCGAATTTTTGCAACTTGTCCAACTGATTCATTTTGAGATAGTAAATTTTTGATTTGTCCGAATTTATTTTTGAAAGAAAAAGCAATTCCTTGTCCCATATGGAAATCTTCAGAAACACAATGACCTAGAGAATATTTTTCAGGTGAATTGAATAAATCATCGTTAATTTCCGAAATATTGGATGGTTGTTTAATTTTGTTTTGTTCATATAGTTTAAGAAAGTCACCGAAGGAATTTTGATTGATTGAATTTATATTTTCAGGAATGATTCTACTCAAAGCATCAGCGTTTTGATTTAATTTTCCTTTTTTATAAACAATTTCGTAATCGTAATCCATTAATTTCAATCTCCATCGCAATAAACGACTTGAAGGTTCTTTGCAATTTTTGAGCCAAACTAAAGGTTTATGATCTGTGCAAATAATAAATTTTTGTCCATAAAGGTACGGTCTAAAATGTTTACATGCTTCTACAATAGCCAGAAGTTTTTTTTCTGTAGTGGAGTAATTTCGTTCTGCTTTATTAAGTGTTTTAGAAAAATAGCTGATTGGAAGATCTTTTCCTATTGGTCCAATGGTCCCTGAGATAGAATAGCACCGATTGCGTCATTTGAGGCATCAGTAGTTAATATAAAAGTTTCTGAAAAATTTGGAAATTTAAGGATTGGTTCCTTTGAGAGTAATTCTTTAAATTGTTCGAAAGATTTTTGACATTTGTTAGTCCATTCAAATTTTTGATTTTTCTTCAATAAATTGGTTAAAGGTTTTGCGATAGCTGAAAAATTTTCAATGAATTTTCGATAGTAACCGATAAGTCCTAAAAATGATTTGATTTCTTTAGCAGATTTGGGTATTGGAATGCTTTTGATAGTTTGAAGTTTCTTTGGATCTGGTTGTACTCTAGATGCAGAGATATGATGTCCTAAATAAGAAATTTCTTTACATAAAAATTCACATTTGTCCGGTTGTAATTGTAAATTATGACGTCGCAATTGTTCAAACACGGTTTCTAATTTTTGATTGTGGTCTTCTAAAGACGAACCATATACTACAACATCATCTAAATAGCAAAAACACATGCTTCTCTGAAGTCCAGATAAAACAATATTGTGACGAGTACGACCCTGTCTATTCTAGAATGTGCCTGAACACTCTAGGCGCGTATGAGTCACCCTCTTTCGAGAGTCTTCCGGTAATTGCTGGAAACCAGACGGACGATATAAGGGCAGGCGCGGAGCAGCACAGGGACCAATTCAGCAGAGTGATTCGTAGCGGAAAGAGTTCAGTGAAAATAAATTAGTGTGGATATAAATTGTGAACAGACTTTAATAGAAATACTTGTTTAGTTATTGGAATAGTAGTGTGTAAATAGTGTAAATAAATAGTTTAATCATTCTAAACGTTTTGAAAACCAAGAAAACGTTACATTGGTGTCAGTTGTGCGGTTCGACATCGCTCGAATTGAGAACATAAATTATTGATTAAAATTTATGCCAGTGACTACGAGACTTCAGAGCGCAATGGAGACGCAGGCGATAATGGAATTTCTGAGTAAACTCAATGAGAAAATGGATAAAATGGAAGAAAATTCACGGAAAATGGAAGAAAATTCTCAGAAGATCAATGAGAAAATGGAAGAGAATTCACGGAAAATGGAAGAAAGTTCTCAGAAAATCAATGAGAAAATGGAAGAAAATTCTCGGAATAGCAATGAATTGGTGAGCCAATTTGCAAGTAAATTGGATGAGAAAATAGACACTATAAATGGAAAATTTGATAAAGTTGACGAAAAACTGGACGAAGTTAATGAGAAATTTGATAAAGTTGACGAAAAATTCGAAAAAGTTTATTGGAAAGTTGAAGAAAAATTTGACGAAGTTTATGAAGAAGTTAACGGAAAATTTGAAGAAATAACAGGAATAATTGAACAGCATTCTAAAATAATAGAGTCCCTGAAAAGAATATCAATTGGAAAAGATTATCCGGCTTCATCACCCTATAGCAACATGAAAATGGAAAATAGCGGCGAAAGTGGAAAAATGAAGATCAAGCCACCGACATTTGATGGAAAAGTCCCATGGTCGACATACCAAAAACAATTTGAAGCTGCTGCGATGGCAAACAGTTGAAGCGATAACGAGAAAGCCACAGCATTGATAATAGCTCTACGAGGAGAGGCACTCAACATTCTGCAAACGATTCCGGAGAGCCAACAGGCCTGTTATGAAGTTCTAACATCGAAACTTCAGATGAGACATGGTGATGCTCATTTACAACAAGTTTATCATGCCCAAATCAAGAACCGGGTGCAGAAAACAGGAGAAAATCTCCAGGAGTTTGAAGCAGATGTGGCTAGATTAGTCAGGCTGGCGTACCCAACTGCTCCAGACAGCTTCCTTGAACAGCTATCCATCCAAACCTTTGTAGATGGGATCAAGGACAGCGAAATACAACAAGCCTTGAGACTTGCACGCCCTAAAACCATGGATGATGCTTCAGCTCAGGCTTTAGAATTCGAGGCAGCGAAGCAGGCATCTCATAGAGGACAAGTTCGTGTGAGACAAGTCCAAGAAATAGACCGACCTGTTGAAGAAATCATCAGAGAAGAAGTTAGCAGATTATTACGTACTAAGAAAAAGGACGCTGTGTGCTGGTACTGCAATAAAAGTGGGCATATTAAGCGTAATTGTACCAAAATGGAGAAAGAGCCACAGCAGGAAAACTGAAAAGGGTCGGTGATAAGGGGCATAAATCGACCCAAGCTTTGGATGCCCCTGAAGTGATAATTCGAGGAATCATGTCTACGGATTCTTCAAGCATAGTTGTTCCCGGAAAAATAAATGATCGAAATGTGAAAATCCTGGTAGACACTGGATCGACCAGAACCATTGTGCGTCCAGAAATAGCTAAAGGATTCAAGATTCGTCCAGTTGTGATCAAACTTCGAACTGCGTCTGGACAGGAAATACCAACTTATGGATCGGTCCTCTCCACTATTGAATTGGGAAATACAAGAACAAGGCACGAAGTTCTAGTGGCTGAAATCACGGAAGAAGTAATCCTGGGATTGGACCTCGTCAAGAAACTTGGATGCCAACTGGATATGAAGAATGATGTTCTTCGACTGGGGAATGAAGAGATCCGGTTCAATGATGTGGATGACAAGACATATCGGATTCGATTGACAGAGGACATCACGTTGCCAGGTCGAACTGAAAGCATAGTGATTGGTCGTTGTGATGATGTTACGAGAAATGGCTGCGTTAAAGTAGTCGAGCCCTCTGACGATGCAATACTGGCTAAAGGACTGTTACTTGGGAAAAAGTATCCAGACTGAGTCAAAATGTTAAGTCGTATTGGGCACAATGGGAAACGTTGAAGATCGATAAAGGTCTTCTGAAGTGTTGTTGGGAGAATGACGATGGATCTGAACAGAGGCTCCAGTTGATTGTGCCGAAGAGTCGAGTGACAGACGTTTTGACCAGACTACATAATGGAACTTCAGGTGGACATTTCGGGATTACTAAGACTTTGGAGAAAGTTAGGCAGCGGTTTTATTGGATCAACTGTAAGAAAGACGTTAAAGACTGGTGTAGAACATGTAAAGCTTGTGCTGCAGCTAACGGTCCTTACGGCAAAGGGAAGGCTCCAATGAAACAATATAACGTCGGATCTCCCATGGAACGAGTAGCTATCGACATCGCGGGCCCCTTTCCCGAAACAGATCAAGGAAACAAGTACATATTGGTAGCCATGGACTATTTTACCAAATGGGTGGAAGCGTACGGTATTCCTAATCAAGAGGCAGGTACGGTTGCTGATAAATTGGTCAAAGAATTCTTCTGCAGATTTGGAATACCTCTAGAGCTGCATTGTGATCAAGGCCGAAATTTCGAGTCGATATTATTCCAAGAAGTTTGTAGGAAATTGGGGATTAATAAGACAAGAACAACAGCTCTACATCCCCAATCAGATGGCATGGTAGAACGAATGAATAGGACCATCGGAAAACATCTTGCCAAAGTAGTCTCCGACCACCAGCGGGACTGGGATGAGTATTTGCATCTATTCACCATGGCATATAGATCTTCCACCAAGGAAACTCCAGCCAATATAATGTTCGGCCGAGAAATTAGACTACCTTGTGACCTAGAGTTTGGTTGTAAGCCCGGAGAAGATGTAGCCGAGGAGGACTACGTCAGTAAATTGAGGAGTAAGCTAGATTACATCCATGACAAGGTGCGCAATCAAATGCAGCAAGCAAGTGATAGGATGAAAATGCGCTATGACATCAAGGCCATTGAAAGAGGGTTCACCGCAGGAGATCTGGTGTGGCTGTATAACCCTCAAAGAAAAAGAGGATTTTCTCCGAAGCTGCAGAGACAGTGGGAAGGACCGTATGAAGTCATGAAAAGGATAAATGATGTAGTTTACCGGATACGGAAGCTTCCTAGAGGAAAACCGAAGGTAGTCCATTTCAATCGATTGGCTCCGTACGCGTCAACACAGAATGACGAAGAAGAAGTACGTTTCATCGAGGTTCCGGCGAAGGAAAGTGACGATTTCCAGGAATTCATGAATAGCTATGGGGGAACACGAGTTGCCCGGTTTGGCGTCACAAAGGAAGTTCATCAAGACCTGTTTACAGTTCCCGAGGAATACTCCCTTGCTCATTGTGTAGCAGCGGATCTAAGGATGAGTAGTGGAATAGCAAGAGTATTCAGAAATAAATTTGGACGTCAAGAGGAACTGATGAGACAGCAGCCCAGAATCGGAAAATGCCTGAGACTGAAGTCAGAGGGTCGATTCATTTATTACGTAGTCACCAAACAGTACTCATATCAGAAGCCCACCTACCAGAATTTATGGACAGCACTGCATGGCTTGAAAGAAGACCTTCAATGCTTTGGGATAAGGAAATTAGCTGTCCCCAAACTAGGTTGTGGACTGGATCAACTGAATTGGAGGGTTGTGCGAAGCATGCTTGAGATAGTCTTCCAGAAGACAGGTATAGAGATTTTGGTATGCAATTTCAACCCAAAGCAAAACGTAAAGCCCAGCAAAACCGCAGATTGCTACTTCATCATCATCAGAGGGGCTACTGTAGAAATGGTAATTGCAGATTTCACCACGGTCCTCTGAGGCATTCATGGAATCTGTTCTGGGACAGAACAGGCTTAAGGAGGGGACAGTGTGACGAGTACGGCCCTGTCTATTCTAGAATGTGCCTGAACACTCTAGGCGCGTATGAGTCACCCTCTTTCGAGAGTCTTCCGGTAATTGCTGGAAACCAGACGGACGATATAAGGGCCGGCGCGGAGCAGCACAGGGACCAATTCAGCAGAGTGATTCGTAGCGGAAAGAGTTCAGTGAAAATAAATTAGTGTGGATATAAATTGTGAACAGACTTTAATAGAAATACTTGTTTAGTTATTGAAATAGTAGTGTGTAAATAGTGTAAATAAATAGTTTAATCATTCTAAACGTTTTGAAAACCAAGAAAACGTTACAATATTCATTAATCGTGCCAAACGACTTGGGCTGTTTTTAAGTCCTGTGGGCATTCTATTAAATTCGAAAAGTCCTGAAGGAGTTGCAATAGCAGTTTTATATTTATCATTTTCTTCTAATTCAATTTGGTGAAAGCCTGAAGCAAGATCTAAAGTAGAAAAATAAGTAGCATTGCCCAATTGGTCCAAAATGTTTTCAATATTTGGAAGTGGCTAAGAATCACCAATTGTAATTTCATTTAACTTTCGAAAATCACAAACGAGTCTCCATTTTTGTTTTCCAGAAGCGTCCTTCTTTTTAGGAACTATTCAAATAGGTGAATTCCATGGAGAATTCTAAGGTCGTAAAATATTTTGATCTAACATTTTTTGTATTTGAAGGTTGGCTTCTTTTTCATGAATTTTGGGTAACCGATAAATTTTGGAAGAAATTTGAGTATTTGTTGATGTTGGAATACTATGCTTCATAGTTGATGTACAATTTAGATTATCGCCAAGTAGAAAGAATAAATCAGAATAGTTTTCACAGATTTTTATGAGAGATGATTTTTCTTCAGAATTCAAATGATATAATCGAAGATTTCCTTTCAATAGTTTATAACGTTTGGTTATTTCAAATTTAGAAAAAGTGTTGGGGTTAGAATCAGTAAAATGCACAAATTTTTCTGGTTGAATTTTTTCTAATTTAAGAGAAGGTTTATCAATTGTAACAGGTTCAGATTTCAGATTCAAAATAGGTATTTTCGCTTTAGAATTTTGATTATTGACTAGAATATTAGGAATAAAAACATTCGGAGAAAGTTCGGTTTTTTCAATGAGTCCGTGAGATAGATTATTAGAAATATTGACTTCAACAATATATTGCGAACGAGAAGGAATGGTAATTTTATCAGCAGGAAATATATTATTGAATTTTATAACGCGATAGTTCATCGAAACTGATTTGTCTGCATAATTGATTACTGCATGGTGCTCCTCAAAGAAATCTGAGCCAAGTAGTCCATCATAATGAGACTGAATTTTATTAGCACTGATAACGTTAAATTTGTGCTTGATATTTAATGAGTCCAACGATAAGTTAACAATAGTGGTCCCTAAGGTTTCAATTGGCATATTCGGATTGATACCGTTTATAAGAATAAGCTCACCTATGTTGATATAAATTTTCTCAGGATTAAATGCTGAATGTTTAACGATAGAGCACGCAGCTCCAGTGTCGATTAAAAAGATCATATGAGATTTTAATGCATTTTTTACTTCGAATGTAAGAGTATACAACTGACTTGAAGGAACGATATTTTGAATGAATGACTGGAATGGAATGCCTGTAAAATTGATTAATCGGTTTCCTGGGCACTCATCAGGTCCGATAGTCTTGAGTTTAAATGATTGATTTTTGAATTGTTTCTATTGCGCTCAAAACAATCATTAGTAAGATGTCCGGGTTTTTTACAATAATTGCGAATTTTGAAAGAAGGTGCATTCGGATTTAGATTTTTATTATTCGAATGATTTGTAGGAGTATTGGATGTTGATGGCTGATTTGGATTTATGTTCGGTTTATTATTAAAAATCTATAATTTCTTGGATTATGATTGTTAAAATTTCTTGAAGTATTAAAGTTGGTATTTCCTCGATTAAAAGTTTGACGAAAATTATTTTGATGAGAATTATTTTGATTTAAATGTGAACCTCTTTGAAAATTATTATGTCTTTGAATCGATTTTGATTTAGTATAATTAAGAAGCTTTTCTTCCTGTAAAGCGATTGAATACGCTTCATTCAGATCACTGATATTGCGAGCTCTCAGCATTTGACTAATTTCTGGTTTACAATGTATAATGAATCTACGAAGTGCAGTTTGTTGAATGACTTTCTTAAGTCCGGGAATTTCTTTATCAGAATATAGCTTCAAAATTTCTGCCTGAATACATTCGTTTTTTATTTTTTCTAAACGTTTGAAGAAATCAGTAATTGATTCTGAAAAATTTTGTCTAATAGTTTCAAGTTCTTCGTGGATTTGAACTAAATGTTTTGTTTGGCCATAAAATTGTTTCAAAACTTGTTTTAAATCATACCAAGATTCGATTTCGGATAATTCTAATTCATTGATAACTTCAGTAGATAATTGAGAAACTACATACAAGAAAAGAGTTGGTGTTTGTTGAGGGCTAGCAAGTTGAAATGCGGAATTTGTGTTCTGTCTGAAGGTATTGAGTTCAGTCCGATTTCCAGAAAGAGGCTTTATGAATTTGAATAAAAGTGCTGTTGGAAGGGTTAAATCATCACCGTCTTCCGATATATTATCATTTGTAGTATGAACAGACATTTAAAAAGGATTTATATGAGGAATTATATGAGAACAAGTATTTGGAATTCGATAAATTAGTAAATTGACTTACTTGATGTCTGTTGATTGATTAAAGATGAAAAAACTGTGCGTAGACCCCGATGGTCCGGTGAATCTTCAGACTCAGTTACACAGTGGGTTGCTTCTGCGTTGACACCCTATGGTCCGGTGAATCGACTGATCCAGTTACACAGATGGTCAAAAATGCTCCTCACACCTAGGATGCGTCACAAGTTGGAGAAATTTCAGCTTTTTGTAGAAATTTTTTCCAATTTTGATGTGGCTATCCCACCGCTCTGTCACCAAATTTTGTGTTGTATTCCTTGAATTACACCACAATGGAAGGAAAGAATAGCAGTATCGCTGTCATCAGGGCAGCTTTATAAAGGAAAGCTCCGTAAAACTTGTATGAGATGCGAGGGTGATTATAGATGTAGAAGGATGAGGGTTGATCCAAGAATTGGTTGATCCAAATGTGGATTTGAAAAGATGAGGGTTCACTTTGATTTGGAACACTTTAATTCACTTTGGTTATTAAAAGGCACTATAGCACTTGATTTAGAGGATTAACTTGGAATAATAACGATTAAATGAGAAAGCACTTATTTATTGTTGAATATCACAATGGATACGAAAAGAATACGAAATGACGATGTTAATTGTCGGGAGGACCGAAATGAACTGTCGGGAGGATCAGACTGAACTGAACTGACGGTGGTGTGCTGCTTCTTTTATATTATTTTGATAAACGCTGAGGTCAGCAGAAATGATTAATGAATGGGCTCATTGTTCAGGGGTTGCCAACACCTCCCCCCTAAAAAGATTTTTGATTAAATTTTTTAAGAAAAGAGCAAAAATCTAGAAGCAACAGATCACCTTACAAAATAATAGAAAGTATTGAGTTTTGGAGCTGGTTCATCGGTTTACATAAGAATGAAAATAGATACAATTATAAAAATATCAAAATATAGAAATACATTAAAAATGATAATTTGAAGTTCTGAATCATCAAGATATTCTGAATAGTAGAAAAGTAGGAAACATGGCATGTTTTCCAAAATAGATTAGAGTTGGATATTAAATATGAAAATTGCTGATTCTTATGAAACAATTAAGAGAATATAATTCAAATATGTTAAGAATATGAAAAATATGAGAATTGAATATTTTCAAAAGTTCAAAAACGAATGATTAATTCGAAAAGGTTTAGAATTGAAAATTTACAAAGGATTAATTTTGATTCCTTGGAGTCTCTTGGATCTTCTAATTGAGTGGGACCCGGTGCTGGTGGTTTCTTCAGAAGGACGTGAAGCAGAAGACTTGGGGAAGTTGAGACGCTCTAGTTCTACATCATAGTAAAGCGGAATGGGTTGTTCTACTGGTGTTGTGCAACATTGATTGAAGATCTGGAAACATGGACTGCCTTCTATAGCTCTTGGGCTTTTGGTATAGCAAAGATATCTTCTTAGAAGTTGGAAAAAACCACACCATTTTAAAAGGTTGTAACTAATGATGAGGATGATCAAGCCAAGTATGATGGAAAGGATCGTTTGTAACCATGAAGAATGTTGGACTATGAAGGGTTTGCTCAATTGTTGTTGAAGTTGCTAATCGAATTCACTCAATTTATGTTGAGCATATTTTAACTCATGCAGGTTGATATGTGTGAACTTGAGTGGTTCCAAATGGATGGCATTCAATGTGATGTTCTTCTTCAATTTTTCACAACAGTCATCGTCGATTATACTTGTAGAAGGAATTTCGTAGCTTGAATTTGTTGACATCAGAACAGAATTGGTTTCAAGATTGATTTGGTTTGTGAAGGCTTTGCAATTTGGATTGAGTTCTAAGGTTCCCAGTTGTTTGATAACTTCGTGTCTTAAAGGATATTCGTCACAGGTAATTGTTACTTGGGTTGGAGTAGAGACAGAATATAACCATTGATTACTGTCAATTTCGTGCCAGATTTCAGCGTCAGCAATTAGATTTCTAGTTTTACATGAATTTGGAATTGATTTTGTTACGCCAGATATTAATTGAACTTCACACACAGCATCGGTTTTTCTTAGTGTAGGCATCTTCTTGCATATCCACTCTTTTGGATGGTATTCTTCACAATTTGCCAAATTATCGACCATCAAATAGCTGGTTCTCATATGGGAGATGAGGAGGAAAGGTTTTGATGGTTCAATGTAGGAAAATAAAGTATTGTCATCTTTGTGTGGAGTAGGTAATGATAACAAATGATAAAGATCAAGACTTTCAAAAGATGGAAGAGGTATTTCAAAAGCAATTATTAACATGTTGTTTATAATGAATGAATTTAAATTCATGATTTTGTAATAAAGATAAACATTTTCAATAGTTGGAGGAATTGGAAGAGTGAATTTTGAAGATATAATTGATAATTCATGAAGCAATTGTTCTGGAAAAAGTATTCTGTAACTAATAATGCCATGTTGCAATAGGATAAGATCATTGACATAATTTTCAAGTGTGTTCAAGACTTCATCAGTCATTTCTATAAGTAATAATAAATGATTAGAAATGTGAGTTTCGATTTCAAAGGATTCTTTCATTTTCACGACTTCTTTAGAATAAACATAGAATGCTTTTAAATTATTATTAAGAACTTCAATATTTTCATTCATTTTACGAAAAGAACTGTTGAAATTAGAAATAGTTGAAGATAAAATTGAAATTTGCTGTTGCATTAAGACTTCAGTTTGTTTATTATTATTAATAAGTTCTTTTATAGAATCTGAGTAAAATTCAGCATCACTTGCATCAGGTGTACCGATTAACCATTTGATTGCAGTGCCAACTCCATTTAAAATGCCTCCTTTCTTTCTTTGAGAAGATATTTGATGAGAAGATATTTGATGAGAAATTGTTTTATATAATTGATTAATAAGATTCATTTCAGTTTTAACATAATTCAACTGATTTTTACAATCAGTTGAGATGTGATCAGCCATAGCGAGATTACATATATTAATTGAACCCGTGTAATAGAGAGAAATTCGATCGACTTGAAATTTGATATGAGTTAAGTTGTGATATGTTAGAATTGTAAATCGATTATTAGAAACTTGTGCTTTCCCTAAATAATGAAATAAAAGGCCGGAAGAAGAATCGATAGGAGATATTCTATACTTGTTTTGATGTGCCTGGAGTGGGGCTAGGAATATGAATACAAGGAGGAGAAAAACCGTCATCTCCATTTTCATCTGAAATAACATAAGGTTTTAGTTCATTGAAATGATAAGTTTTGAGTTTATTTTTACTAATTCTTAAAGATGCTGTTTGATTATCATGAATTTGCTCAATTTTATAAGGTCCTTTGTAGTTCGGATTCAGCTTTTTATTTTTTGCTTTTGAATGATTATCGAATAATAATACTAGATCTCCATGATTAAAAACATAAGTTCGATTGTGTGATTTGTCGTAATATTCCTTGGATTTATTTTTTGATTTTATTAGGCTTTCATGAGCTGTTTCACGTAAAATTCTCAATTTAGTAGTGATATCAGTTGCAAGTTCCGAATAATTGGCTAGAGGTTTAGGTTTATTAATTTGAGAAGGAATTCTTGCACGTTGTCCGAAAACTAATTCATAAGGGGTTTTTTGGGTTGATTTGAGAATTGATATATTATAAATAAAAGTAGCGAAATTTAGAAATTCGTCCCAGTTATTAGTGTCCTTGTTTATATAGCATTTGAAATAATCCTTAAGAGTGAGATGAGTTCTTTCTAATGATCCTTGAGTTTGTGGATGATATGCAGTAGACTGTGTATGCTTAATTGACATTAATTTGTTGATTTCTTTGAAGATATTAGAGGAAAATTCTACTCCTTGATCAGTGAGGATTCTGTCAGGAAATCCGAATTGTGTACAAAATTTAAGAAAATAGATTGCTACTGTCTTAGCATCATGAGTATTAAGAGAATATGCTTGAATAAATTTAGCAAGATCGTCTTGAATTGTTGAAATGAATCGATTATTATTTTTGGTTTCAGGAAGTGGACCTACAATATCTAAAGCAATTTGTTCGCAAAATTTAGTGGAAGTAGTTGTTATGACCATTGGACTTTTATTATGTTTAAAATCAGTTTTTGACTGTTGACAGATTCTACATTTTTTGATATATGTTCTAATTTGATTTTTCATGTTTTTCCAAGAGTATAATTGTTTGGTTTTCTCATATGTGCGTTCGAAGCCTTGATGACCCCCTAAAGGTGAATCATGGTTTTCAAAAAGAATTTCTTCAATTAAGTTCTCGTCATGTATGAATATACGTTCTTCAGACAAAATTTCATAATCGAAATCACGGAATAGGAAATATAAAAGACTATAATAAGTTTCTTCACGAATGATTGAATTTTGTTTGGATAAAGCGATGTTTGGAATAACGAATTTCTGAACACCATTATGTTTCAAAAGACATCGAAGATTCAATAATGTTTGGAATAAATTTTCATAAAGTACTGATTCGTCATAGAATTCTTTCAGAAAGAAAATGTAAAGGGATTGTTGAGGTAGTCTTTTAACAACTATATCGGAAATCTTCGAGTTGGTAGGAAAATCTGGAAATATTGATTTTATATAGTCTAGAAATTGATTAGAATCAGAAAGATCACATGACAAAGGTATTATAAAGTTCTTTATTTGTGAAATAGGAATGTAAGTTAATTTTGGTTTCGGACTTTGAATTTGTTTTTGATGAAAATCCTTGAAATTGTCGAAAGTTAGTTCTTCTTCGTTAATTGAATGGATAATTTTGGTTGAATTTTGATTTGGAAAATTATAAATTGATAATTTGATATTGGAATCGGAGAAAGTATATTGAATCATTTTGAAGATTTTAGGCCAATATAATTTATCTAGTCCACAAGCAATTCGTGGTAAAGCCAAATAAGTATCTTTATTACGGATGCATAATTTTTTGAGATTTAGAAGCGACATGAACACTGTTTCATAGGAAGGTTTTTGATGATAGAGTTCTTTAGTTATGAGGTAGTAAATGTTTCGATTTTTGTGTCGAATTTTTGCAACTTGTCCAACTGATTCATTTTGAGATAGTAAATTTTTGATTTGTCCGAATTTATTTTCGAAAGAAAAAGCAATTCCTTGTCCCATATGGAAATCTTCAGAAACACAATGACCTAGAGAATATTTTTCAGGTGAATTGAATAAATCATCGTTAATTTCCGAGCTATGTGAACCTGGCAATTGACCTTGAAATTTTCTCGTGAAAATTTTGTGATCGATTGTACCCGGTAGGTACCCGATTGTACCACAAAAATTTTCGTTTGTACCCCTAACGTTTTCTCTACACATCCATTATAACTTTTGCACCCAACGGCACCCAAAAAAAAAAATTCGAAATTTCCTCATGAAAACTTGGTGAAGGATTGTACCAGGTAGGTACCCGATTGTACCACTTTTATTTTTGCTGAAATCCCCATGGTTTTTTTTATACATCAATTCGAAATTTTTTTTTCTCTTCAACTCGTGATTGGCCGATAATTGATGGAATTTTTGTATAAAATTCTGTGGTCGATTGTACCCGGTAGGTACCCGATTGTACCTTAAAAATTTCCGTTTGTTCCCCTAGCGTTTTTTTTATACAGCCATTATAACTTTTGAACCCACCGGCACCCCAAAAAAAAAAAATCGAAATTTCTTCATGAAAACTTGGTGAAGGATTGTACCAGGTAGGTACCCGATTGTACCACATTTATTTTTGCCGAAATCCCCATGGTTTTTTCTACACATCAATTCGAAATTTTTTTTTCTCTTCAACACGTGATTGGCCGATAATTGATGGAATTTTTGTATGAAAATTCTGTGGTCGATTGTACCTGGTAGGTACTCGATTGTACCACAAAAAGTTCCGTTCGTACCCCTAGCGTTTTTTTATACAGCCATTATAACTTTTGAACCCACCGGCACCCCAAAAAAAAAATCGAAATTTCTTCATGAAAACTTGGTGAAGGATTGTACCAGGTAGGTACCCGATTGTACCACATTTATTTTTGCTGAAATCCCCATGGTTTTTTCTACACATCAATTCGAAATTTTTTTTCTCTTCAACTCGTGATTGGCCGATAATTGATGGAATTTTTGTATGAAAATCATGTGGTCGATTGTACCCGGTAGGTACTCGATTGTACCATAAAAATTTTCGTTTGTACCCCTAGCGTTTTTTTTATACAGCCATTATAACTTTTGAACCCACCGGCACCCCAAAAAAAAAATCGAAATTTCTTCATGAAAACTTGGTGAAGGATTGTACCAGGTAGGTACCCGATTGTACCACATTTATTTTTGCTGAAATCCCCATGGTTTTTTTACACATCAATTCGAATTTTTGTTTTCTCTTCAACTCGTGATTGGCCGATAATTGATGGAATTTTTGTATGAAAATTCTGTGGTCGATAGTATCCGGTAGTTACTCGATTGTACCACAAAAATTTTCGTCCGTACCCCTAGCGTTTTTTTTATACAGCCATTATAACTTTTGAACCCACCGGCACCCCAAAAAAAAAATCGAAATTTCTTCATGAAAACTTGGTGAAGGATTGTACCAGGTAGGTACCCGATTGTACCACATTTATTTTTGCTGAAACCCCCATGGTTTTTTCTACACATCAATTCGAAATTTTTTTTCTCTTCAACTCGTGATTGGCCGATAATTGATGGAATTTTTGTATGAAAATCATGTGGTCGATTGTACCCGGTAGGTACTCGATTGTACCACAAAAATTTTCGTTTGTACCCCTAGCGTTTTTTTTATACAGCCATTTTAACTTTTGAACCCACCGGCACCCCAAAAAAAAATCGAAATTTCTTCATGAAAACTTGGTGAAGGATTGTTCCAGGTAGGTACCCGATTGTACCACATTTATTTTTGCTGAAATCCCCATGGTTATGTCTACACATCAATTCGATATTTTTTTTTCTCTTCAACTCGTGATTGGCCGATAATTGATGGAATTTTTGTATGAAAATTCTGTGGTCGATTGTACCTGGTAGGTACTCGATTGTACCACAAAAATTTTCGTTTGTACCCCTAGCGTTTTTTTTATACAGCCATTATAACTTTTGAACCCACCGGCACCCCAAAAAAAAAATCCAAATTTCTTCATGAAAACTTGGTGAAGGATTGTACCAGGTAGGTACCCGATTGTACCACATTTATTTTTGCTGAAATCCCCATGGTTTTTTCTACACATCAATTCGAAATTTTTTTTTCTCTTCAACTCGTGATTGGCCGATAATTGATGGAATTTTTGTATGAAAATTCTGTGGTCGGTTGTACCCAGTAGGTACTCGATTGTACCACAAAAATTTCCGTTTGTACCCCTAACGTTTTCTCTATACAACCATTATAACTTTTGAACCCACCGACACCCAATAAAAATTGCAATTTAAATGAAAATGTTTGCTTCCAGATTTTGTGATCGGACATAAATTTAAATTTTTCATTTTGTTTGTTCTATACAGTAATTATGAACTCTGTACTTGTCGGCAGCTGAAAAAATCGGAATTTCTTCGTCAAAATTTGGTTCAGATTTGTACCGAGTAGGTACCTAGGTAGGCGAATATCCACCTCATTTCAGTTCAAACTTTCAGATTCGTGCTACACAGCGATTCGATTTTTTGTTCCATTCTCATAGGAGCTTGCAAAAATGGAAAGAATATTCCATATCTTATAAAAAAAAACATCATTCAATGGATGATATCAAGATTACATCCAGCCCAATGGGAAATTTATCTGTCGCTCATAGGAATCATAAGTTCGTGTTCTTCCTCGAGAATCGTATGATGGATTATAATTACCTTATGGATGCTTGATTGTATGATGTTTTTTTTTTATAAGATATGGAATACTCTTTCCATTTTTGCAAGCTCCTATGAGAATGGAACAAAAAAATCGAATCGCTGTGTGGCACAAATATGGAAGTTTGAACTGAAATGAGGTGGATATTCGCCTACATAGGTATCTACTCTGTACAAATCTAAACCAAATTTTGACGGAGAAATTCCGATTTTTTTCAGCTGCCGACAAGTACAGAATTCATAATGACTGTATAGAACAAACAATATGAAAAATTTAAATTTATGTCCGATCACAAAATTTGGAAGCAAACATTTACATTTAAATTGCAATTTATTTTTGAGTGTCGGTTGGTTCAAAAGTTATAATGGCTGTTTAAAGAAAACGTACGGGGAACGAACGAAAATTTTTGTGGTATAATCGGGTACCTACCAGGTCTAATCGACCACAGAATGTTCACACCTAAATTCCATCGATTATCTGCCAATCACGGGTTGAAGAGAAAACAATTTTCGAATTGATGTGTACGAAAAACCATGAGGATTTCAGCAAAAATGGAGATGATACACTCTGGTACCTACATGGCTCAATACTCCACCAAGTTTTCATGAAATAATCAAAAAAAAATTTTTTGGGTATCGGTGGGTTCAAAAGTTATAATGGCAGTATAAAGAAAACGTTAGGGGTACAAACAAAATATTTTTGAGGTACAATCGAGTACCTACCGGATACTATCGACCACAGAATTTTCATACAAAAATTCCATCAATTATCGGCCAATCACGAGTTGAAGAGAAAACAAAAATTCGAATTGATGTGTAAAAAAACCATGGGGATTTCAGCAAAAATAAATGTGGTACAATCGGGTACCTACCTGTTACAATCCTTCACCAGGTTTTCATAAAGAAATTTCGATTTTTTTTTTTGGGTGCCGGTGGGTTCAAAAGTTATAATGGCTGTATAAAAAAAACGCTAGGGGTACAAACGAAAATTTTTGTGGTACAATCGAGTACCTACCGGGTACAATCGACCACAGAATTTTCATACAAAAATTCCATCAATTATCGGCCAATCACGTGTTGAAGAGAAAAAAAAATTTCGAATTGATGTGTAGAAAAAACCATGGGGATTTCAGCAAAAATAAATGTGGTACAATCGGGTACCTACCTGGTACAATCCTTCACCAAGTTTTCATGAAGAAATTTCGATTTTTTTTTTGGGGTGCCGGTGGGTTCAAAAGTTATAATGGCTGTATAAAGAAAACGCTAGGGGTACAAACAAAAAAATTTTTGTGGTACAATCGAGTACCTACCAGGTACAATCGACCACAGAATTTTCATACAAAAATTCCATCAATTATCGGCCAATCACGAGTTGAAGAGAAAAAAAAATTTCGAATCGATGTGTAGAAAAAACCATGGGGATTTCAGCAAAAATAAATGTGGTACAATCGGGTACCTACCTGGTACAATCCTTCACCAAGTTTTCATGAAGAAATTTCGATTTTTTTTTTGGGGTGCCGGTGGGTTCAAAAATTATAATGGCTGTATAAAAAAAAAGCTAGGGGTACAAACGAAAATTTTTGTGGTACAATCGAGTACCTACCAGGTACAATCGACCACAGAATTTTCATACAAAAATTCCATCAATTATCGGCCAATCACGAGTTGAAGAGAAAAAAAAATTTCGAATTGATGTATAAAAAAAACCATGGGGATTTCAGCAAAAATAAAAGTGGTACAATCGGGTACCTACCTGGTACAATCCTTCACCAAGTTTTCATGAGGAAATTTCGAATTTTTTTTTTTGGGTGCCGTTGGGTGCAAAAGTTATAATGGCTGTGTAGAGAAAACGTTAGGGGTACAAACGAAAATTTTTGTGGTACAATCGGGTACATACCGGGTACAATCGATCACAAAATTTTCACGAGAAAATTACAAGGTCAATTGCCAGGTTCACATAGCTTAATTTCCGAAATATTGGATGGTTGTTTAATTTTGTTTTGTTCATATAGTTTAAGAAAGTCACTGAAGGAATTTTGATTGATTGAATTTATATTTTCAGGAATGATTCTACTCAAAGCATCAGCGTTTTGATTTAATTTTCCTTTTTTATAAACAATTTCATAATCGTAATCCATTAATTTCAATCTCCATCGCAATAAACGAATTGAAGGTTCTTTGCAATTTTTGAGCCAAACTAAAGGTTTATGATCTGTGCAAATAATAAATTTTTGTCTATAAAGGTACGGTCTAAAATGTTTACATGCTTCTACAATAGCCAGAAGTTTTTTTTCTGTAGTGGAGTAATTTCGTTCTGCTTTATTAAGTGTTTTAGAAAAATAGCTGATTGGAAGATCTTTTCCTATTGGTTCCTGAGATAGAATAGCACCGATTGCGTCATTTGAGGCATCAGTAGTTAATATAAAAGTTTCTGAAAAATTTGGAAATTGGAGGATTGGTTCCTTGGAGAGTAATTCTTTAAATTGTTCGAAAGATTTTTGACATTTGTTAGTCCATTCAAATTTTTGATTTTTCTTCAATAAATTGGTTAAAGGTTTTGCGATAGCTGAAAAATTTTCAATGAATTTTCGATAGTAACCGATAAGTCCTAAAAATGATTTGATTTCTTTAGCAGATTTGGGTATTGGAATGCTTTTGATAGTTTGAAGTTTCTTTGGATCTGGTTATACTCTAGATGCAGAGATATGATGTCCTAAATAAGAAATTTCTTTACATAAAAATTCACATTTGTCCGGTTGTAATTGTAAATTATGACGTCGCAATTGTTCAAACACGGTTTCTAATTTTTGATTGTGGTCTTCTAAAGACGAACCATATTCTACAACATCATCCAAATAGCAAAAACACATGCTTCTCTGAAGTCCAGATAAAACAATATTCATTAATCGTGCCAAACGACTTGGGCTGTTTTTAAGTCCCATAGGAATTCTATTAAATTAGAAAAGTCCTGAAGGAGTTGCAATAGCAGTTTTATATTTATTATTTTCTTCTAGTTCAATTTGGTAAAAGCCTGAAGCAAGATCTAAAGTAGAAAAATAAGTAGCATTGCCCAATTGGTCCAAAATGTTTTCAATATTTGGAAGTGGATAAGAATCACCAATTATAATTTCATTTAACTTTCGAAAATCACAAACGAGTCTCCATTTTTGTTTTCCAGAAGCGTCCATCTTTTTAGGAACTATCCAAATAGGTGAATTCCATGGAGAATTCTAAGGTCGTAAAATATTTTGATCTAACATTTTTTGTATTTGAAGGTTGGCTTCTTTTTCATGAATTTTGGGTAACCGATAAATTTTGGAAAAGATTTGAGTATTTGTTGATGTTGGAATACTATGCTTCATAGTTGATGTACAATTTAGATTATCGCCAGGTAGAAAGAATAAATCAGAATAGTTTTCACAGATTTTTATGAGAGATGATTTTTCTTCAGAATTCAAATGATATAATCGAAGATTTTCTTTCAATAGTTTATAACGTTTAGTTATTTCAAATTTAGAAAAAGTGTTGGGGTTAGAATCAGTAAAATGCACAAATTTTTCTGGTTGAATTTTTTCTAATTTAAGATTGTAACAGGTTCAGAATTCAGATTCAAAATAGGTATTTTCGCTTTAGAATTCTGATTATTGACTAGAATATTAGGAATAAAAACATTCGGAGAAAGTTCGGTTTTTTCAATGAGTCCGTGAGATAGATTATTAGAAATATTGACTTCAACAATATATTGCGAACGAGAAGGAATGGTAATTTTATCAGCAGGAAATATATTATTGAATTTTATAACGCGATGGTTCATCGAAACTGATTTGTCTGCATAATTGATTACTGCATGGTGCTCCTCAAAGAAATCTGAGCCAAGCAGTCCATCATAATGAGACTGAATTTTATTAGCACTGATAACGTTAAATTTGTGCTTGATATTTAATGAGTCCAACGATAAGTTAACAATAGTGGTCCCTAAGGTTTCAATTGGCATATTCGGATTGATACCGTTTATAAGAATAAGCTCACCTATGTTGATATAAATTTTCTCAGGATTAAATGCTGAATGTTTAACGATAGAGCACGCAGCTCCAGTGTCGATTAAAAAGGTCATATGAGATTTTAATGCATTTTTTTACTTCGAATGTAAGAGTATACAACTGACTTGAAGGAACGATATTTTGAATGAATGACTGGAATGGAATGCCTGTAAAATTGATTAATCGGTTTCCTGGGCACTCATCAGGTCCGATAGTCTTGAGTTTAAATGATTGATTTTTGAATTGTTTCTATTGCGCTCAAAACAATCATTAGTAAGATGTCCGGGTTTTTTACAATAATTGCAAATTTTGAAAGAAGGTGCATTCGGATTTAGATTTTTATTATTCGATTGATTTGTATAGGAGTATTAGATGTTGATGGCTGATTTGGATTTATGTTCGGTTTATTACTAAAAAGCTATAATTTCTTGGATTAGGATTGTTAAAATTTCTTGAAGTATTAAAGTTGGTATTTCCTCGATTAAAAGTTGGACGAAAATTATTTTGATGAGAATTATTTTGATTTAAATGTGAACCTCTTTGAAAATTATTATGTCTTTGAATCGATTTTGATTAAGTATAATTAAGAAGCTTTTCTTCCTGTAAAGCGATTGAATACGCTTCATTCAGATCACTGATATTGCGAGCTCTCAGCATTTGACTAATTTCTGGTTTACAATGTATAATGAATCTACGAAGTGCAGTTTGTTGAATGGCTTTCTTAAGTCCGGGAATTTCATTATCAGAATATGTCTTCAAAATTTCTGCCTGAATACATTCGTTTTTTATTTTTTCTAAACGTTTGAAGAAATCAGTAATTGATTCTGAAAAATTTTGTCTAATAGTTTCAAGTTCTTCGTGGATTTGAACTAAATGTTTTGTTTGGCCATAAAATTGTTTCAAAACTTGTTTTAAATCATACCAAGATTCGATTTCGGATAATTCTAATTCATTGATAACTTCAGTAGATAATTGAGAAACTACATACAAGAAAAGAGTTGGTGTTTGTTGAGGGCTAGCAAGTTGAAATGCGGAATTTGTGTTCTGTCTGAAGGTATTGAGTTCAGTCCGATTTCCAGAAAGAGGCTTTATGAATTTGAATAAAAGTGCTGTTGGAAGGGTTAAATCATCACCGTCTTCCGATATATTATCATTTGTAGTATGAACAGACATTTAAAAAGGATTTATATGAGGAATAATATGAGAACAAGTATTTGGAATTCGATAAATTAGTAAATTGACTCACTTGATGTCTGTTGATTGATTAAAGATGAAAAAACTGTGCGTAGACCCCGATGGTCCGGTGAATCTTCAGACTCAGTTACACAGTGGGTTGCTTCTGCGTTGACACCCTATGGTCCGGTGAATCGACTGATCCAGTTACACAGATGGTCAAAAATGCTCCGCACACCTAGGATGCGTCACAAGTTGGAGAAATTTCAGCTTTTTGTAGAAATTTTTTCCAATTTTGATGTGGCTATCCCACCGCTCTGTCACCAAATTTTGTGTTGTATTCCTTGAATTACACCACAATGGAAGGAAAGAATAGCAGTATCGCTGTCATCAGGGCAGCTTTATAAAGGAAAGCTCCGTAAAACTTGTATCAGATGCGAGGGTGATTATAGATGTAGAAGGATGAGGGTTGATCCAAGAATTGGTTGATCCAAATGTGGATTTGAAAAGATGAGGGTTCACTTTGATTTTGAACACTTTAATTCACTTTGGTTATTAAAAGGCACTATAGCACTTAATTTAGAGGATTAACTTGGAATAATAACGATTAAATGAGAACGCACTTATTTATTGTTGAATATCACAATGGATACGAAAAGAATACGAAATGACGATGTTAATTGTCTGGAGGACCGAAATGAACTGTCGGGAGGATCAGACTGAACTGAACTGACGGTGGTGTGCTGCTTCTTTTATATTATTTTGATAAACGCTGAGCTCAGCAGAAATGATTAATGAATGAGCTCATTGTTCAGGGGTTGCCAACAATGTACTCATTCTAGAGGAATTAGAAAGGAACGAGAGAGAGTCACCCAATAATATATTATATAATATTTATAATGTTTGATATCGCCGGTATTTCGGTAAATTCTAGTTTTTTTCTATTAAAGTCATGTTCCTAGTGCAATTTTTCTTTTATTTAGTTAAATTCGCTATGAACCACATTCCGTAATATGCTCAACATGAACTAGGTTAACCCGACTCCTAAGACAGCCAGTATATTTCAGGAATCAGGCTCACCTCCGAAAAGCGTTTATTTTTTAAGTAATCGCATTGAAATTCTAATGATGCATACTATAGACTGTCTTTCATCGACTGAGGGTAAATAGAAAATTTTATTTTTTTTCGCTTCAACCGGAAATGGCCGAACGATCTTATCAAAGATTGTTGTGTATATTTTTATATATTTGAATTCCATGCTGAGTTTTTGGTGAAATGTCGTTAAAAATTAAATAATTTGAATATTTTTTTGTGAAGTAATCATTATCTGGATACAGAAGAAATTGCAGAATTTTTTCTACCGTAAAGCATAGATGTCGAATATGCAAAAATATATACATCACATCATATAAGAAAATCAAAATTATTCGGCAATTTCCCAATAAACTGGAAGTCGTAGACCCTCTTTTTTCACATCTGTCGATGGTTAATAATTAAGTATCAATGTGCAAAGTTTCATTTCACTCTCTTAAAAAATAATTATTTTTTCGGCAGTGAGTCTTATTCCTGTGAGTCTCGTTATACAGCCGAGCTTCAGCTGCATTGTTGCTGCTTAGAAACTTCATATCGAAGTAGCACAGTTGATGCATTATTACTACATACAAACTGCATTACAACGAGGCATAGCTCCTCCACAACTGCTGTATAGTGGCTGTACTTCGAATGCAGTTTGAGCTGTACAGTTTCGATGCAATTCCGCGGGACATATACGGTCCGTTTCGATACAGTTACTGCACCACCATCGCTGCACTTCAAGTGCAGCAACGCTGTACAGTTTTTGTACTCTTGCTGCGTTTTAGTGTTTGCTGGGTGGGAGGCGATACTCTGGAGGCAACACTCTGGGACCCTCCGGCTTCATGGCTATCAACGTCAGAATACAATAAAATCTGTTAGCTTCACACACTTCATAATTCAGATACCCCATTTCATAGGTTTTATGTTTTCAATATTCAATTTATCATTCAACCAATTTTTCGCGTTTACCTTGAATGAGACTTCGAATAATTTTCGCGTTTATTCAGACCTGCAACTAATCGCTTCTATAGAACATTTCTACGCTAACACCCAATACCTTGGATAGCTAGACGACTAATATCCTTGCCTCGCAGCAGGAAATCTTGGGTTCCAATCCCATCGAAGAATTTTTTAAATATTTCGGACTTGGACAAAAATTTCACATTGCGGACTTAAAAAAATTTCAAATATTGGAACTCAAAATAAATTTCGGACTTGGAAAAAATTTCAGAGGTTTCGGACTTAGAAAAATTTCGAAAAAGGAACAATTTCTCCAAAATGGACCTTAGAATTCCTTATGGGAATTTACATGTGTTTGGCCTAGTATTTGGTTTGAATGCCTGTTGCTAATCTACTTACGGTTAGTCATAATAAATCGTTTCAATGAAATATCTCCACTGAAAATTTTCGGTCAACAAAGTATTCCGAGAAATTACGAGGATAAACTACCCGTAAACGAGTCGGACCTGAAATTTTTGTATGGTGGCACAGAGAGTATCCGATTTGCAATTATTCACCTTTGTTTCATGAAATATCCCCAGTGAAAAATATGGATCAGCAAGGATTTCCGAAAAATCACACGAATAAACTACCCTTAATAGGGGGTGGATCTGAATGTTTTTTATGGTGGCACAAAGAGTATGCTACGTTTAGTCATAATACATTGTTTCAATAGAATATCTATACGGGAAATTTCCGATCAGCAAGGATTCGTGAAAAATCACAGAAATAAAGTACCCTTAAACAGGGGCGGATCTGAATTTTTTTCGCGGTGGCACCAAGCGTATGCTACGTTCAGTCATAATACGTTGTTTCAATAAAATATCTCCACTGAAAATTTTCGGTCAGCAAAGTATTCCTAGAAATTACGAGGATAAACTACCCTTAAACGAGTCGGACCTGAAATGTTTGTATGGTGGCACACAGGGTATCCGATTTGCATTTATTTTACTTTGTTTCAATGAAATATCTCTACTAGAAAATATCGATCAGCAAAGATTTCCGAAAAATCATAAGAATAAACTACCCTTTATAGGGAGTGGATCTGAATATTTTGTATGGTGGCACAAAGAGTATGCTACGGTTAGTCATAATACATCGTTTTAATAAAATATCTCTACGAAAAATTTCCGATCAGCAAGGATTCCTGAAAAATCACAAGAATAAACTACCCTTAAACGGCATCTGAATTTTCTTTATGGTGGCACAAAAAGTATGCTACATTCAATCATAATGTAGCGTTTCGATAAAATATTTCGACTGGAAACCTCCGGTCAGCAAATTATTTTGAAAAATTACAAGAATAAACTACCCCCAAATTGGGGTGGATTTGAATTTTGAATATGGTGGCAGGAAGGGGATCCTCGATAGATCTTTGGTTTGCAATATTAGTCTCATATTCGTACTAGAAGGCTGAAAGTAACGGTATAATTCTATTTCAGTCAGCAAAGTATTTTTACCCGTCTCTAATTATAACTTCACGATAGATTAGTGGTGTAAGGATCAAAGATGCAGGAACAACGATACTCTGTCAGTTCGCCGACGTTTCGGAAAAATTTATTTCCATCCTCAGGGCTCTACAAAATTTATGGAAAACATGATACATGAACGCAGGTCATCGCTTTGATTTTGAAGACGTCCGAATACTAAATAGGGAGCCATACTTGAGTAATCGTTTAGTTTTTGAAATGTTACAAATAAGCGTCCATGACTCGGTAAACTCTATAGCTGATATTCAACAACTCAGCCGATTTTATTTTTCTTTATTGAAAACAAGCAGAAAATTACGAAATTAACGATTAAAATAAGATGAAATTTCTAGTCCCTCTCAACTTCACTACTTGGTCTTCAATGCATCACATACATGCGTTTACGTTTGTTACCCTAATCTGTTTCGAGTCTGCCGTTCCTTTGATTTCACCTCCGTCTGTCGGCGTACTGTCTGCATATCGGGTGCATTGTTTGTCCCCGCTTTTTAATCAGTTATGATTTCTTTTTACAAGAAATATTGGAGAATTGATTTGGTTCTTAACAAAATGATTTTGGGAAGATACACTTGTTCAGTCTGTAAGTACTCTATCTGTGTATGTATATATATCTGTATATTTATATGTATGTTAACTTTACTTTAATCCTAAGCTGTATTTTGAATTGTGTTATTTTTTCTTAGTATGTCAAAATTATTCCCAAGCCACCTTTTCTGAGATATTTTTCTAGTCAATAACTTATAGTATTGCTCGTTATTCCTTTATTATTGTGAACAACTTCATCAATGTTACCAATCATGTTTTCCATAAATTTTGTAGAGCCCTGAGGATGGAAATAAATTTTTCCGAAACGTCGGCGAACTGACAGAGTATCGTTGTTCCTGCATCTTTGATCCTTACACCACTAATCTATCGTGAAGTAAAATTCTTTGGATCACCACTTCAAGTTTTTCTAATTAGAACGATCAAAATAGTGATTGGTCAATCATTGAAGTTCATTGTTCCGATCAATTTCTGACATTGTCCCAATGTAAAAGACATCATAGTAATGTCCATACGGTTAATCACCTGTGGTGATTGATATCAGACTCAGTATTATTTTCTGTGCAGCTCATTGGATGGGTTGTAGGTAGAGATATGAAAAAAAAAACAAACATTATTGGTTATGTCCTAATTATCAATTTTTACTTTTTTCGATACCTTACTCTCGGAAAAAATTTTATGTTTTTTATAATGGCCTGAACTTAAGGTTTTTCGCTACTTTAACAACCCTTTACTACTTTAGTGCTAACAAACTGCCGCTTCAATTGACGAACGGCGGCACCTATTCATTCAAATTTTTTGGTGTACATTGGTTCACCTACATGCTTTGTCGTGACGCCGAAATTGAAGGAGAATATTCGCTGTTTTTCCGTCAATAGCAATTTGAAAATAGAAATATTTATTAACCCAAATATAGCCTAGATGAGAATTTTCATTTCAGAAAAATAGACGTCAGTCGATGGCTATCAATCTGAATCTATGGTTGGTTGGAATTGCACTTTAGGATATATTTAGGAATACAACAGCCCACGAAATATCCAGTCACTATTATATGTAAATATATATCGCATCATTTGAATAACACAAATGACAAGACTAATTATTGGAAAATATAGTATAAGTATTGATTCAGTCTTTAATTGGTAGAAATTCATTTTGAACAAATAATAAACATCAATTTCAACAGAAACCTAGTTCTAATGTATTTCAACAATTGTTTCATCACACTGTGTTGGAATACATTAAAACTATATATTGAAATTGAAGTTACTCTTTCATTTGAAATGATACTATATTTTGATTTTACGAAAACCAAATTTTAACATTCAAACCATGCGAGTCCTTGAAGATATTCATTTTCGCGTCCTGTGTAATCAGACGAGCATTTTGAAATGCAACCTACCCCGAGAGTTTCAAAGTCGATAGGATTCTCCGTACGCCTGTAATAGTGCATACTGTTGGCCGTCGGACGGAAAGCCGGCCGACGGTGAGTCCAGCCTAGTCATTTGAGGCCATTCTCGGGAAAAAAATTCGAAAATTAAAGATATTTGGACATAACGGTAGAACGCTGTTCCCTAGTTTCGTTCGTATATTAAAATTTAGCTTTTCACCAAACTCCCTGAAGATTCAATTCACAGCATTGTTGCCAGATGACCGGTTTTCATTTTAAAGGGGATTTCTTCATCTGGCTATTCTTATTCGAGCTAAAAATATAAACTTCGGGAATTTTTGGGGTTTTTATGTCTGAAACAACTCTCCTATCTCAGGAAAGTCTCCAACATGAATAAACTACGGTTTTCGAAATTTTGTTCATTCAGCGAAGTTTCGGTTTTTTGAGAATTCTAGCAACGATTGATAAAGTGTTCTAAGATTCATAATACATCTCAAAAATATTGAGGACAGAACAACATAATTGTCTCTTCCCTTATCTCCAGTGAATTTCGGCTCGTTTTCGTAGTTTATTACTCTTTTGACCCACATTCGAAATTATACCGAATTCCCAAGAAAACTCATGAATTGCATGTAAATTCTTTCAAATGAATATTAAGGTTGTTCGATACTTTGCCCCAAAACTCGAATTCCGCTAGATGGCACTACTCGAATATTCGAAGGAATATTTGTCTGGTACATAAACACCCGCCTGCTCGGGATTTATAACCCCTAACAAAACTCGTCATGGAACGGGAAGAGTTTTTAGTTTTCACCAATATTGTCTCTTCGAATATATTTTGGCAGTTCATATTTCGACCTAAGCGAAATCTTCGTTCCTATGCCTAGTTTCAGGAGAACTAGGCCTATTTGAAATTTGAAAACTGGGAATATGAGATTTGTACGATATTTGTTATTGAGCTGAGATAATTTTGCGATTAATTCTCGTCTGATTACACAGGACGCGAGAACGAATATCTTCAAGGACTTTCATGGTTTGAATGTTAAGATTTGTTTTTCGTAAAATCGAAATATGGCATCATTTCAAATACATAATTGATTTCAATTTCAATATGTAGTTTCAATGTATTCCAACACAGTGTTATTAAACAATTGTTGAAATACATTAGAACTAGGTATTTGTTGAAATTGAAGTTTATTATTTGTTCAAAATGAATTTCTACCAATTAAAGACCGAATCAATACTTATACTATATTTTCCGAAAATTAGTCCTGTCATTTGTTTTATTCGAATGATGCGATATATATTCACATAATAGTGACTAAATATTTCGTGGGCTGTTGTACTCTGTATTGTCCAGGAATTCTCTATTTCAATTCAATTACATAGTTCACTTTCCTCACATTAGGGATAAATTCAACCTGTCAACTGTAAAAAATTACATATAATGATATCAATTGTAACGTCAATTTCTAATCAATTAATTTGGTTTTCCGACACTCGTTCCTCTGGGAATCCTTCCCTCTAGGATTTCAGGTATAAGGCAATTCAAATAAAAATTATTCAATTTGGGAAACATTTCATTATCCCATAATGGAACACCCTTTCAATGTTGAAATCATCATCGCTGTAAATTACGAAATCTCAATATTCCCTTTTACATAAGCTCAGCTGTCCCTGTATTTGGAAACAATAATTGTGATTTCGTTTCAACCTGAAGAAATAAGGATTTCAATTTTATCGAAATCTCCAAAAAAAAAGTTACTCACATGATTCCGTCTTCAACTACACTATAGCAATTAGGTTTGCCATTGTCTGTAAGCTTTTGTGTTTTGAATGGAATATCCATAACAGCGATTTTTTCCAATTCCTATTGACATATTGCCCCATACAACTGCTTTAGTTATTTCATTTTCCTCATATTCAGGATCAGTGTACAAAGTTGTGACTTCTTCACAATTATCACAAACGAAATGTAGTCGTGAAATCAATCCAAATCTTGTTTCTTTTACGAACTTCATGATTCCCATTGTACATCTGTCCCCATGTCTACAAATTTTTTGATATTTTTCGAAAACGTGACCTAAGTTTACGATGCGTCTACTGTTCAACAGATCTCGCATTGATTTATACGAATGGTCAACTTCTCTTTCTAATTCAGTGGCTAAAATTCCTTCTTTATAACTTTCTTAGGACATATTGAATGAACAAATCACGAACAACTTTGCAGGTATAATACGAATTCATGTGAGTAAAATGCCAGGCAACAACTCCCAGAGTTTTATAATACTATCTTTCAAACCGAGAAGGAGTATATCCATGATGTAAAAAACATGGTGTGCTCATCTGAAAAATGAGTGACGTCAGCTAGCAGAAATACAAAGAGTTGTATATTCTGTGCTTTTAATTTTCATGTTAATTCAAAGCACAGAATATACAACTCTTTGTATTTTCTGCTAGCTGACGTCACTCACTTTTCAGATGAGCACACCATGCTTTTTTCATCCCAAAGTGCAATTCCAACCAACCATAAACCCGAAATCCTGTAAATCATAAAACTGTCCATCATCTGTAGCCATAACCGAAAACTCAAGATTTTATTGGCTCTTCTATAAGGTAATGGGTGTTAACCCTTGGGAGGCGGGTAAAATAAAAAAAATGATATAATTTTCTGCTACTTCTTGGGCTAGTAAAGGAAATTTCTGAAATATTTTTGAGAAAATTCAACTTTCAGATTGATAGCCATCGACTGACGTCTTTTTTTCTGAAATGAAAATTCTCATCAGAGCTAAATTTGTGTTGATAAATATTTTCATTTTCAAATTGCTATTGACCGAAAAATAGCGAATATTTTCCTACAAATTGGACGTCACGACAAAGCATGTAGGTGACCCAATGTACACAAAAAAATTTGAATGAATAGGAACTGCCGTTCATCAATTGAAGCGACAGTTTATTAGTACTAAAATAGTAGAGGGACGTTAAAGTAGTGAACAACCTTGATAACTGTTTGAATATACAGGGTCTTTCACGAGGAACCTCACCCATATTTATACGGGAAACTACTGAACGTATTTTCATGAAATTCAGCACTTATAAGTATTTCACGATGCTGATGAAATCTAAAATATTTTCAAGGCATGAGCACCTCCGGTTTTTCCGGAAATGACGTCAACTTCCGTTTTTCAAATTAGAACACCATTTTTTTATTGCAGAAATAGATTCCTTAAAAAATTTCAATTTATTTTGATGTAACATTTTTCAGTTTTGGTTGGAAAATTCTCTCTGAGCGGGAAAATTCGAAAAAAAAATCGAAAATAGAGCTCCGCTGAAACAAGAATAACTTCGAGGTTTTTGGATGGAAAATTTTTATTTTTGGGATTTTTCAAGATGTAAGATTGATGTATCCACTTTAAAAATCGAAATCGCGATTCAAGATACAGGAGGTGAAAAAATCGCTTTCAAAGTTAGGGATGACAAAATCGTGAAAAATCAATTTTTTCAAATTAGAACCCCATTTTTTTATGGCAGATATTGAATCTACGTTAAAAAATAATGTGAGTGTATGCATTACACCCTTGCCCTAAAATTGATATTTTCTGAGTTATTCACAAAAAACTGTTTTTCGTCTTGAATTTTCAGCTATTTCTTTTCCCTTCACGCCAAAAAGATGAAATTTTCAGGAACTGTTATTTGAACCATGCTGTAGATTTTTCACCCCTTCTTGAAACCGACTTCAAGTTACTATTAGGAGAACCATGGCAAACTCTCGCAGTTATAACTAGAGAAGATGCTCAAAGTTTTGACCGTTAATTTCTAGACATTTATTTATACGTCTCAGGAATGCTTCGTGCGTTGCTCTTCTTATTTCATCGGGAGGAAGAGATCTGCAAAAGTGTTTAAAAACCAAATTGAGTTTCAAAACTATGAATCTAAAAATCTAAACAAACCTGAACGCATTTCTGACTCGTTCTATGCAGTCCTCTTTATCAGTCAGGGGAGTTGAGTAGACAATAATTTTTATCCTACCCCAAACATAATAGTCTAAAGGAGTTAAATCGGGAGACCGTGGTGGCCAAAGATGTGGACCATTGTTCGCCAACCATCGATCTTCAAATAGCCTTTAGAGGATATTTGACACTTTGAGTGAATTGTGTGGAGGCGGCGCGCCTTATGGTATCAACAAGATGGCGCATCTTGTTGATACCATAAGTCATTATGGTTCTGTACTAGCGGCTCAATTATTTGAGTCAATATGTCAGAATATCTA